>OZ035954.1:23862485-26262485 GCA_964034955.1 Orchesella flavescens | reverse complement strand
CTCTCTAAACTATTATGGTTCTAGTTAAAATTCAAATTGTGATCGAATTTGGCAGAGGATTCTTCAATCCCATTCTAAAATACTTGGTGCGTTTTGCTCTTTACTTCACTTTTTCAATCAATTTTGAAACATACTGAAGAGTAGTTAAAAAAAAGTAATTGCAAGGAATGTGGCTACCACAATCTCCTCTTCATCTCTCCCATGAAAGCAGTAAAAATTATAAAACACTAAACTTTTCCTAGATGCTCTGGGTTTTCACTTTAAGTATAGTTATATTCCCTTTTGTCCAATAGTAATTAAAAACAGAATCTAAATAAAGTAGAATAGCCTTAGGTAGTTTTTATGTCTACTTGTAAAATGCACATCATGTCCATGTCTCGCTCACCTTATTTCGCAAAGAGTCACGTTCCTGAGCAATGTTTCTCAAAGCTACACGTGTTTTCCCCAGCTCGCCTTCCCTTTCACTTAGGTTTTTCCGAATTGCCACATGCTCCTCACGGATTTGAGCCACTTCCCGACAGATTGATGCAAACTGAGATGGATGGATAGCTGCTGGAGACTTTTGCTGCTGATGGTTCTGTCCTCTGGAACCATTATCGGAGTGAACGAAAGGAGGAGGTTGAGATCCCGCCGTTTTAGGGGATACGGAAGTCACTGCTGTTGACGACCTTTTGTCACCTTCAGGAATTGGCTTGGCTGATGTAGCCTTGGAGGAAGTGCATGGAATATCTAATGTTTGTGGATAAACCTTTGGAATGTCCTTTGAAGTCATCGTTGTGGTGGTGGAACAAGAAGTGAGAGTACGAGTAGCCACAACGGTGGCAGTCGCTACAGCCGCAGCTGTAGGTGATACTTTCCCTTTCCCTTTATTCATTTTCAATTGGGACACATCTGACGCCACTCACATTCTCAACAGGAAACATTCAGGAGACGGCTTCCGTCCTGGAAAACCAAACGAGAGATAAAACCTTATTTTTGTGGAGCTGAAATTACTTTCATCATCCTCATTGTGTATTCCACACATTATGGTAATTTTTATGCACTGCACCAACTACAGTCACTAGTATAACTATTATTTTATGATTGTCTTCATTGTTAGCTCTTTAATAAATTTCAAATTGGTTCTATGTCTCCCAAAACGATATGGAAATGAAAGATGGAACACATTTTCTTTGTTGGGTAGAATTTTTTTTGAGACAATTGCCACTTTAACTTTTATTAGTTTTACTATTCACTTCATGCTCATATTGTACTTAAGGAATGGACTCGGTACGTTCCCTACTGATTGAAAGCACGCCACCACTCGTTCCCACTGATGATGTTTACATGATGCATAGCACCAACGTACTTGAATAGAGCATTTTTTTCTCCTGAAATAAAAGTGGATATTACGATAACGATATGCTATGTACAAAGCGATCTAATGGCAATCTACATCCACTTTAACAAATTTTATGGGAAATACTTGGCTTTTATTCTATAAATCTATATGTAAAAATGCACATACGCATAAAAAATATCTTATATTACATTTTTGCCTCTAAATGTTATCGCTCTAATACCAATTTAGTGCGCCATAAGTGCCAAGCAAGGTACAACCACGCATCGCGTAGGTTTTTACAATGAGTAATTTTTCTTTGTGTGTTGGAATGGAAAAACATTTGTGAGAGTATATAAAAACGGTTGGCATAAAGCATCATTTGCACTAGAGTTTCAGTTTCGTACGTGACTTGAAGTAAACCACACACAAATCTGAACTCTCAATGAAACAAATTAGCAGAAAAGGAGAATGAGCAGAGAAGCAAAATAGGTCATCAATACTAATACATATATTCTCATAACTGATTAGCAACTTTTCCTTGGAACCCTGCCAAATTGGTGAAAGATGACAAAACTGAAAATTATACTCGTTTGACGCTTTTGCTAAAATTTTGAAATGTCTTTTGAGAATTTGTAAATTTGCCATGTTTTTCACGCACTCGCAAATCCCACTACCCTAAATTAATATTCTCAGTGGATACAATTATTTTTTGTCACCAAACAGTATATATAATAGGGTGCGACATTTGTATTGTTGGAACACTTTCTCAGCCTTCCAAATTAATTTGACTATAAATTAGTTTGTGTTTGGGATGTGATGTAATGAACAATTTTTAGTTCCTTGTTTCAACGAAAATGCGACTGGAGGAAATTTACTGGCAGTTCGCATTTCCTTTCTATGCTGACATTCTCGTGCCTACTCCATGACTATGAAATTGGATCCCTTCCAGTGTGTGTGTCAAAGAGAAACAATTAAAATGACATAAAACATGGTATTTTTTGGCAAGTTTCTCACATTCAAAATGCTCACTGATGTGGTTCCCTCAGCCACGTGCTGTGTGGCATTATCATGATAGCTTTTGACTACGGCCACACACATCTCACATCTTTACATGCAAAAAATAGTTTTGCTTAATGGGCAACAAATGAAAAAGCGTGTGATGGTGCGTCAATGTGAGTATGATAAGGGGAGACGTTACAACTAACTCAACTTACATAATTCACTTACTGGCAGTCAATCAGCTATAATCGTCTTTGCCACATTATCTTAAGGATGCACACATTTACTTCAAGAATACGCTAATACGATCATTTCATTTCAGATAAGATATCAGACTGACGCAGCCAAGCCAATGAACTTGAGGTATTCAAAGCTCTTTCTCAGGCGAAGTGCCATGTCACGTTGCATCTTTATAATTAGGTATGGATGGGGTATATATGGTACACATCTCTTGTGAAGATGAATATACTGTCTTATTAATAGGCATGTCACACAAAAGACCTCCCATGAATGAGTAGTGCCCTTCAAAAAGAAAATTTGGAAGAAAAAAACTTTTCCCCCTCATACTCTGTTCTTTATACACAAATTCGCAATTTTTCAACCCATTAAAAGGAAACAAAAACTACACGGGAGGTAGGTGTACAAAACTTTAACCATATAAAGTTTTGAAGTTTACACAATATTATATTGCAATGCAGTAACATGGGCTAACAAGTTTTTACGCATCACTACCGCCATGTGTCATGCATTTTGGTCAAAACAATTTTAAGTTAGTTAAGTACTTTACGTACCTACACGCAAAGAAAGCTTGCAACCATCAAAACTTTTGCTCTTTGAAGTGAGCACGTTATGCATCAGTGAACCAGTACATTTATGTTGAAAGTTTGTCTGGTGGTGAGAGAGAATAAAGACGTTTTTATATGTGCTGAGGAAGATACATGGATGGACTCGTTCTTGTACCAACCAAAAAATACACATCTTTTCCTCTAATCGTTGACAAGAGATTACATTTTCTGCATTGCATTACTAGATCCCAAGATTCAAAGGGAATAAACCTCTGTTGAATAATTACAGATATGGAAGAAAGTGGGTTGCCTTTTTAGTGAACTTCGATGAAATAATACATCAAGCTTATCAAAAAAGTGAAAGTTAGGGAGTTTATGTCTTGTCATGTTTTGTGCTCCAGTAAGTGTAGCCACGTAAGTACATTTATAAATAAATAGGTCAAACGAGATTTGTGCACATGGGTAATTACAAAAGTGTCCTTGCGCATTAGCAAAATGCAAGTTGTAATGTAAAATTTTGTTGTTGATGTAAGCGGTTTAGCGCGGGATGTGACATACTTTTAGGTATTCATTCTTATTACACGCTGCATAAGATTTAAGCTGTGTACTACTACTAACTAAGGTAAATGTTATTGTGTTGTGTTTGTTCCCATTTCGACTTTCACCACGGCGGCCTTGGTTGTTGTTGAGTGAGTGGAATAAATGACACATTTTTATCACTGCTGCTTTCATCACCTACAACTTAAGGAGCGATGTTATTTTATGTTTACTCATTCTATTTTATACATGGCTTTGTTTCGTTTGCAAAAACTTTTCCATTACATACATTTGCCCCATTTACTCCACAGTCATATTATGTGTATACTCAAACTCATTTCATGCGGATTTAGTTGAGAACATAACTTTAGATGGAAGTGTAATAGCATTTAACTATCATTCTAGACAAACTGCATGAAGTAGCAAGTAGCTTCCCTCTGGCACTACTGCAACTACTTTAAAACTGATTTTTCCTTCCAGATCTCTGATACATGCGTTTACATCTCGCTACGCCATTGTCAAAATCTCTTTTGTTTCTGTGTTCAATTCGAGTTTTCAAATGCAAATAATTAATTTATTTCACGACTGCTTCAAGGAATTCTACGAATGCTTCACACTATGAGTATTTAACTGATTCCATATTCTGCACAATAAGGGAAACTCCAGAATGCTTGCTACTGGTTAAATAGTGATAGGAAATAAATTAAATGATTGTAGTGAGACGAACAACGCTGCTAAAAAGTGACAGCTGGGAAGCTTGTAAGGTACCAGGTTTTCAAAGAGACAGTGATAAATGGATGTGGGATGCAGTCTCATCAAGAGAGAGAGAGAGAGAGAGAGAGAGTTACAATTGAAAAACATAGTTTTTGGGTTATAGTTGCGTGTTTGTTATAAATTAAACAAACTGTGTCAGTTTGTCTTATATTGATCATTGAAAACCGAGAGATCCGTTATCTTGCTCCCACTCTTGTCCTAGGAATCTCCAATACGAACAAGATGAGTGCCAAATGAAGGGAGGAAGTGAATGGAAAAGTCCACACAAGATATTGTGATATAGTTCAAATCAATATACATTTTCATGTTTGGTAAAATACATATATCTATGCTGTTGCAAAGTAGGCACCTTTATACAACGGCTGATAAATAAGGATCATTTCATCCTTGAATTTCCAACTCCCAGATATTGTAAACATTGGCAGTAACTGTCATTTGCATATGTTTAAACACGAAACATGCTGATCTAACAGCACGACTTTGTCTGCAGACTACGTGCATGAGGATCAGCCAAAATCGTGGCGTCATCAATATATTTGTCGTCTACGACCAGACTAAAGCTGGGAAAGTATACAATTTTGCACTCCGAATCAATGTGAATTTGAATGTAAATGGGATATATAGAGGTAAGAATAAAGTTCACCTTGAGAAAATGTCCTATTATGTCAACTACAGTAACTACACACATTTGGATGGCAAAAGTTTGCAGAGAAAGTTATACAGTTATTTCATCCATAAAGCGTTTGCTGTCTGTATCCCTTGCTTTTGAATTTTCATCGAGGAAGTACAACTATATTCTTTGGTTATGTAATAAGTTTGACATTTTGTGCTGTCGCTTGAAAATCCAAAAAAGGAATTTCCATTGATTGTCCTATTTTTGCCTTTCTTCTTGAATTTCTACATGCATCGACATCGACCTAATAGGGCGCGTAAAGAAAACGAAATTGTTACTGTCGGCACCGGATCCACATAATATTAACTTCAAACAAAAGAAATTCCCCTATATTATGCTAACCAACGTTGCATTATCTTGCTCACTTTTGCATGATGATGAATTCTTGATCATCGTCAAGTGGAAATGCTTTCTACTGTACTTCCTTCTGCTTCTTTCACTAGAAAGGACAAAAGAGACGACAGGAGTTTCAACCTGGGCTGTGAACTGTGAAAAACTGGTGAGCTCCACGATGCGATGTCATCATCATTATGCATATTATTATGTTATGAATAACCTCTGCTATAATTTTGCATCCGCTAAGAACACATTAGGCCCAGTTGTACTCAGGAGAAATAGGCTATTTAGTTTGTTCTGAGGAAAAATGTATAATAATCTGTGCTTAGCATTTTATTTCAGCCTTCTTCACATCCTTCCCTTTTTATGGAAAAGGAAATTATCCAGGAAGTCGGTAAAGCTGGAACATAAAGAGAAAGATACCTAAATTCCATTGCATCATCGCTGTGAAAGTCCATTGGCTTCACCTAAAAGGTATACTATTTTATTTTTTCCCATAGTGACACAATCTTTCATTCAATCGCGCTCCGGAAAAGGCACTTTCCTTGTGTTTCACGAGAGGAGAAAGTGGAAGCGACATGTCATTACGAGGAGGATGTAATATTAGATCTTCCAGTTCCCGCGGATGCATAAATGCAAGTCAACACAAATGTAGGCAGGCATTTCTCTCTCCATCCAGGCTTTCGCAAGAGAGGGTTTTCCATTTTTATCAAATAACTACCTAGCCACATTTAGCGAACTAGGCTAGGTTCAATTTGTGTATGCATGCAGACATCAAGTCAAGTCGAATACCATTTTCTCTGAATCTGTTGTTTCCTACCCTTCTCTCTTCGATTAGATCTGGAGAATCGACCTATATTTTATAAACTGCAGAGTTTCTCAACTCCGTTGATATATGCGTAATAACCAGATGAAGTAAAAGGTAAGAAACGAAAAGAGAACAGCGAGTTCATAATGATCTCCAATTCCTCCTCCACAAGTTCTTCGTTTTCAGTAATGCCCATTTCAAAGATGAAAAATATATATATAAGACTTGGAATAAGTTTTCTGCGCCAAAAGAAAAAGAGAATATGAGTTGCTAAAAGTTTTGGATTTCTTCGATAACTAAAAATACCAGTCTGAAAGCTTCCATTTCCTTTTCCCAAAATAAGACGATGGGAATACTATTACTTAATATGAGCTAAGTGTAAACATGAAATAAAATTGGAAACTTTTATCTTAAAAAACAAAGTGAAAAGCAACTTTTGTTCTCCACATCTGCACGAAAAAATCCTTCATCCGTACTTTTTTCATATTGCTTTCTTCTCACATGATCACACGGCTTATTATATGGTCGCCGGCTGTGTACGTAGATGAAAGAAAAGGATATTTCACAAAGCAGACAAGGAAGTAATTCAGTGTGAATTTTCTTTTATTTCATTCCGGGCTTTACTTTATTCTCACCCATTTCCTAGCCTATTTATCGACGGGAAGTGAGCCAATAATTCTAATGAAAAGAAATACATTGTACACACAAGAGAGAGAAAAGCCTGCCGTTTACATCCAGTAGATTTGATTCGAACGTGGTTTGGTTGGATTAGCCAGATTGGAAAAGAAAATTAAATTTTCTTGTTTTAGCTCAAAAGGATGATACAAACACTATAATGAACTTCTTTGCAATATTTGAAATAGATAGGATACAAAAACAATCAGCGAGAGAGTTTCTATTATCTTATAGATTGTTGTGAATTGGACTAGAAACGATTGAAAAGGGGAATTACTTTTACTGCTACAGTATAACAACTTCTGCAACCAAGCGCAATAAATAAAAGTAATTTAAAAACTCAGCAGAAAACGAAATTGTCGCCTCGTCTATGTCCAGAAAAATTAAATGTCGGATGGAGATGGACGTTATTCTCTGTCCACCCTCCATATATTCGCAGTATTTGCAATATATACTACTTTCAGCTGTCAATTATTCTTTATTTGCCTTATCTTATAAATAAAGACTGACTGCAATAACTACGTGTCCAGCTTTTTTGTGACGTGTGACAATAAGATTCTGCTACTAAAAATACATGTGTGTCTGAAAATCTAATTTAAAAAATGTCCACTGAAATGAAAATTGGAATAAAATGAAAAATTCATTTTATTCATCTACCCCCGAACAAAATAGTGTTATCTCAACAGCCATATCATCGTCACATCACATATCACATCGTAACTCAATTATAAATACATGTTACATGCGAATGCTTTACGAAACGGATGTGAGCAACTCAGTATGTCCTTGTGTATATGAAAATGACCAGTTTTTGACAATGGACACCAGCAACATACTAAGTTTGACAGCAGTATCAGCAGCAGCTACAGCTGCATGCATGTTAGACTACCCGACATATGTAACTGACAGGGAACAAAAAATGTTCATGTGTTTGCTTTCTCAAAACTTGTTCTCTTTTTTGCCATCTTGTATGAAAAATACACCTTGTCAAAGGGCAAAACTTGAACTAAAACTCAACATGGAGCAATATATTTTTTGCAATGTGCAAAAATATTATGATGATTTACAATTTTCTTCAAGACTTTTTTTTATATTAGGGGTAAAGTAAGAGGAAAATGGGACAAGATGAAATACTCTTTCTTGCAACTCATATATAATACATCATACCATCCCAAGTTTTCATACATTTTATATATGTGATTCGCTTTAGAAAAAATATTTCATTTCTAGCTTGACTGTAGCAGTAAACAAAAAATATCGAATTTTCTCCAAACTCCAAACCGGAAAAGGAACAAGAACCAAGAAGTAGCAATGGTGGTGGTAGTGGTGTGGTGTTGGGTGTCTACTGGTGTTTCTCACCAGTATAAAATGGAATGTAATAAAAAACCTGCCATGTAAAAGGATACACACATGTGCAAAATAACTTCTCTCTTGTGTGTATGTGTCTCTCTCAACTGCACTACACTGATGGTGATCTACTACCACTTTCCCAACACATCATGCATCAGCCAACATGGACTTCACTTTCAGCTTCAACTTCACTAGCAAACAAAATTTTTGGAAGGATTACACAACTCTATAGCTTTGTACTTTGTGTACTATCTGTGAAAGTAACTTCCATTCCATCTCATCTTCTTGTGTATTCAATCCCGCTTCCATTCCACTAGTCTTCTTTCCCTCAAATCATCAAATGCACTTTTACTCTCTTTCCCTCAAGTATATTTGTGTTAGTGTTAGTACTAGAGAAGAGAAGAAGAGCAGTAAAATAGGAGCTTAACTAATAACTCCCAATAAAACACTGTGTTCCCAATAAATCACACCTTTCTCCCAACCATAAATGCCATAAAAAGCTTGCATCCATATGCTATGCTCATATTATGCTGCTGCTACTCCACGAATGAGTGACTGACTGGCATGTGAAATGGTAAATTGACTTTTTGTTTGGTTGTAAACTAAAAATGTCCTTCGTGTGTAATCCAAAGCTTTATGTTATTAACTAATAAATGGAACCAAATACGTGGTACCAAAAGTAACTACGCTATACGTTTGCCGTTTTAGCAGACAGACTAGTAGTAGTACAAAATCTTTTACATCAGGTTTTCCTGTCTGTCTAGTATTATGGATACAAATAAGAGAATACAAAGTACCTGTTTGACTCCAAAGGTACAAGTGTTACGATACAATACATGCAATTTTTAAGCAATAACGCTTTCGTGTCATCTAATGTCATCTGACTTCACATTTCAAACGTTTGACATTATACACCGACATTAAAGTGACGTAAACGTACTTAATGGAGGAAACGAAAGACAAGCAAGTGTTAGATTACAATAGCGCTGAAATGTTAGATTTTGGATTACAAATAATCCCCTCCATCCACCCAACCAACATGTGGCGTATAATAAAAGTTTGAAATTGCTTGGTATGCACCATCACCACCCAAATTATAGCTCACTTTCAACACAAAATTGGCTATTTCGGGTTTACATTATATGGAATATGATGGTGGCAGTGGCAATATGACATGAAATGACAGCTTGCAAACTTTCATTTGCTATGAGCATCACGTTTTCCTGTGCAAAATAAAAAAGTATCCCACCGTATTGTAGCCAAATTGTAGCTGTAGCTGGATTATTGCACGTATGGTATACTCTGTTGAATTCAAAGAATGTAATTTGTAGTTGAAATGTCTTTGAACGAAAAAAAGAATATGCCAAAGCAATATGATGATTTTTTTGCAGGATATTACACTATCATCACGGAGTATCTGAAACAGATATAGTCTCTTGTTCCCATCATTTTCCTGACACAAATAATATAAAATAACATAACACATGCATGCAAGGCTGAATGCATAACTTGCAAGTTTGTCTTTTCAGTTTTTTTATATTCTATTCTCTTTTCCATTCTTGTATCTTGTCTCGTTCCTGTCTTTTCAGCTAGAAAAATAGCAATTTTGCTTTCTCCATTTTTGAGCTGCCTGCCCTTCTTCCTCCGTTTATTGCTTTCTACGACTCTGATCATAAAATTAATCTCCAGAGGGAATCCAAAATGAGAATTTCACTGTATTGTATAAAAGAGAGGGTGAGAAGACCGATTTATTTATTTCGTTCTTTATGGAAGATGTGTGGAATATGAAGATGTATGTTCTTTAATGCCATTGCTATATACACAGTACACACTACACATTCTCATGTGTACTATAGGTATGCACGTGTGTAATTTAAGGATTACGCTGCGAATCCTCCTTTCTTTCTCCGCGCTTCCTTTCTGAACGTCTTGAGGTAAGTGCAGTAAGCAGTAACATTGAAAGTAGGTTAGAGGGTTTCAGTTTCACAGTAGTATAATAACTACCGCTAGTATTACGTGAAAGCGACCATATTTTACGTAACGTAACACACTCTATTCATTTCAATACCTCTGAAAGATTTCCTATTCTTTTTTTCCTGCATACTCCATTTTATATTCTGCAGTTGGGGAGTACATATATACACAAAAAAAGGTTTTCAGGTGACATTTAACTGCAGTAGTCCTTGTAGCGAAAAGAAAGGACGGGAAGAGGAAAATCTCTTTTCTTTCTTATTCCATTTGAAAGCTGAATCCAAACGAAGCAGCATAGCAGCAGAGACTTTTATTTTTTCGCAAGGTTTCCTGCCCTTTTTGCATTTTATCCCATTTGCAGATTTTCTCACTACCAGGATTTCCTGTTTCCCCTTTCTCTTTCTATTTGAGAAGTCAAAAGTCACACAACGCTTTATTACTATTCAGATGTGGTACGGTACACATAGCTTCAAAAAGTAACTTGTTCTCTCCGATTGCAAAACCACACGCGTTGTAACACAACTCTTTTGTAACATGATTTTGCTTTCACTTCCCTGCCACACAAAACGCTCCTGTTACTTATGTAATCCTAAACTAGTATGTGTGGTTTACCAATGGTGAATGGAGTTGAACTGGAACTCACTCAATATGAGCATAATATTACGTGTATAAACCTTTCTGTCGAACCCAAACAGTCAAAAGACTGGTGATTGTGACAGGAATCGGCGGTTCATTCATCATCAAAGCACACAGCTTTTTGGGCTGTAAAATAATGGGAAACGAGAAAGGTTGTTGGTGTGGTAAATAGTGGTAACAAAACAAGTTTGCCTAATATTATTGTGAAGTAGGCATATCACATATAAAAAGTCCCAGTAGACCCACTAGTCATAATAAGCATGAAATTACTCCTGTCCTGTCCTGATATGTATCCATCTGTGGAGACTCCAAATGTATAATTTATTCACAGCAAAGTTAATTGGAGGACACGATATATAATATGATTTCCACACGAATGGGAATGATGACAACGACAGAGCTTCTTATTAGACTTAACCACATGTGTATACGGTCTGCCAGTAAATTGACCTGCTCTCTGAGGCCTGAGGTGGATGGTGGAACACTATATACGTAACCCACCACCACTACCTTGTGCACAGTTTCTATTTAAAAGATACTACTGCTCATTTAGTAGCAGTAGGTATATTAAGTATGTATAATGAATACTCCTCATTCTCTTCTTCTCAAATATAACTATTTCTGTCACGAAAATGAACAAAATTACTTCATTAACATAAAAGCATTCAAAATAAAACTCCTACCGTGAAAAACATTTTCTATCAACTTTCCACTCATAATTTTCATTTCGCTTCTGCTACTCTCAGTGCGTCCCCAACCAATTGCCTCATTTCTCATCCCATGTCTAATTTTCCTGCTCATAAATTATGCATAGGGAAAGACGTGTGGTAATATGCAACAACTCGTAAAAAAGAGGAACACCACCGACTTTCTCTGCAGAGACACCATCCGCAGTTACACTTGCCTTGCTCAGTAATTTTCGCCCTAGATGAAGCTATCCACTTTGCTTCTTACTTAACTTACTGCGATTCTATATACTTTACTTCTCACCTTTTTAGCAAGTCAAGTGGAAGTCGTGACGTGACACAAATTTCAATCCTCATACCACACTCCAAACAGTGTATTTTGATCCCCCCTTTAAGTCTTGATTTCGGGTTGTTCATATGAATTGGTCATTTTGCTCTTCTTCTTGGAATATAAATTTTTCCTCTTCAGATTGCATTATTGATCAATGAGGCATAAAAAATAATCTCAAATGAGCTTTTAATGCAATACAAACAAAGTGTGGAGCGTTCCAAAAGGAATTCAAAATATCAAAGCTCGCAATCTACTTTCAACTTTGCTTAGGCAAGTGTGTCAGCATCTGGCTGTTCATTATTAACGCAGATTTCATCCTTCCCTTTTCACATGCTTCATCCAATAATTGTTACAAATTTGACTTGTGAGTTAGAGTAGTTGAGATGAGAGGAGGAAAAAACTTTTTCCCATTGTGTAAAACTTTTCCTAATAAAGCACCTGCTGCATCCCAATTACCAATCCTTTATCATGTTTACTTTTGAGCTCAAGAGCCCGTCAGATTTTGATAGAAATCTTACGAGCATAGAGAAAGTATATAGACCTAATTTTTCCTTTTTAGGAATCAATGTACACACTGACGAATGTCTAATCTAGAATACCAAAACTCATTCATATTTCATTCATGAAACATATTTCGTGATTCGCTTGATGCAATGCTTTTTGTGAGCCCAACCAAAAGGAGAACACACGCTAACATACCATCATCATCATCATCAGCAAAAGGGGAAAGCGAGGAAGAAAGAAAATAAAGAAGCCTGGAGTGACTGTGAGTACTGGCTTTAAGCCTTTTATTCTTCACTTTTCATCAGTAGGACGGCTACTGAAAAAAGCAAAGAAAGTGGGAGTACATATTGGAATGCCATTGCGATTTGCGATACAAATATTGAGAAAGTAAAAGAGCTTTAACAGGCGCCCTATACCCCTTTTTAAGCCAGTGTGAGCTCTCACAAAAAGGTGCAATTCTTCACATGGTTTTTTTTCTTTGGGGATGCCTTCCTCCCTACCTATCGCCACCGTTTTATTTCCTTTTTTTTGCTTTCACACTTGTGAGAAAGGAAGACGTGAATAGAATTGTCAGCAATAGTGCGGATTCCGATTTTGAGAGTGAGTAGCTGTAAGGAGAAAGCAAGGAAGAAGATTCCATATAGCATAACAAGTATAATAATACTTTATATATATGATAAGCATATCACCATTTTATGAATGTATCTTAAACGATAGGGCAAGCTAATAGGTTTTCTTACAAATAGTTCCGATAAGGAGCTCACCATCATCGCAAAAGAGAAAATTTCTTCAGGGGATATATATCTTCTACCTTTGTGTTGTTGTAGTGTATACACGATACTCGATTCCTTTATGAATTTGGAAGAAATGAGTTGTACCAAAATGAATGTGGATTTTTTTTACTTTGCTCAGCTGTAATCATTATACTTAGGGAACAAACTATAACGGAAGAAAGTTTTTTGAAACCGATGATGATGATCATCATCGTTGTTCGTTCATGAGGGCCGACAAGAAGACAAAGTAGAAAAGTTTGAGATGTGTTCCATGTGTTGTTTAAAAATTTCAGAAAAAAAGAAAAATAAACTTATGAAAAAACTTTTGTTTGGAGAAAGGAAGGAATTATGAAAGTTTGTAAGTTTAGTAGTCTACTTGAGCTAACAATAGGAGCAAAAAAAATATGGCATCTTCGAGATTTCTAACACAAAATCGTACCCTTTTTAGAGTTAGGGAAGAGAGCTTGTTCGAGTTTCGTTATTAACGTGATTGGCTAGCGCTAACGTAGTCTGAAAGTTACACTTCTATAAGTTGATCTTAGCTTCAATTTCTTCGTGTTGTGCTTTGAGACGGGATTCATTAGCACGTTCTGTAATAAATATTTCTTTTGACATGTCATTACGTTTAATTTACGGAATGTGCACAAAGTTTTATTAGGGAAAGGAAAGGGAATTATTCCCAATCTTTGTTATTTGTCCATATGGCAAAATACTTAAAATTTAGTTGCAAATTCAAATTCCAGATTTTACCACTTGAAGTCATAACTTTTGCAACGTTAATGTTAGGGGTAGACTTTATCATTGCCCCTTAGCAATTTGTATAAACTTCAGGTCTTGTATAAGCTTATAAGCGCTGCTGACTGTAAATTATTATATTTGTGTAGAAATCGGTTGCTAATATAAAGCACCTCTACGCAGGTGGGCACTGCAATAACGTCGTAATGGAATAAAACGAAAATTTTCTTGTCGGTTCAGTATTAATCTCAAAGCAAGCCGAATAAAGTATTTACGTTATGCACTTGTACAGATATAATCTCACATTGTGCACTTCATATTATGTACATATATCCCATTATATTCGCCATTTTTATCACACCCGGTGGAAACATCCGTGTCATGTCCTTCCTTAGCAATGTGTAAAGCCGGAATGTGTACTAAAGTAGGAGAATGTTCCCCTGATGCTGAAATTTCCCATTAAACACGGAGCAATTGCGGCCATACAATGGATTCGCATTTTCACATGTATTGCATGATAAAATGTAGAGAAAGCCAAGTACAAAATGGATTTGTAATCGAATCGACTTAATGTCTTTATTATACCCTTCTTGAAGGGATTGATTAATATTAAACGAGGAGCATGGCAAGATATTCGATGCTAAAAAGGACCTTCGGACTGACGGTTTCAGAAGCCTTGAAATTGATCAGGTTTGGTATATAGTGATCACGACCAATGCTTAAAAATATGCTGATCTGTGAAAATAGGACCTATGCACACGATTTGGTGGGGATTATTGTCCGAGAATAAAACCCACACCTAATAATTATGTGCATGCTACTAAAACATTGTTAAAAAGCATTTACTTAGAATTTGAGTTAAAACTTAATCGTTGTAGACAGCCCCTTATTCACATCTTTTTCCTTGTTTGCTTAAAAAATCGCGTGCATTATAA
The DNA here is from genome assembly GCA_964034955.1 of Orchesella flavescens. NCBI lineage: Eukaryota > Metazoa > Arthropoda > Collembola > Entomobryomorpha > Orchesellidae > Orchesella > Orchesella flavescens. The sequence goes on along the minus strand of OZ035954.1, from coordinate 26,247,656 downwards.
TTTCATTACGTTATTCCATTGTAGATTGAGGAAAACTGCCGACTCATATCACTTCAAGTCAATCTGTTGTGTCAAGTTTGTATTTTCATTATTTTTCACAAAACTTCCAGGTTCCCTCATAAATAATATTCGTTTTGGACCGGTTTTCAACTAGTGTACATGCTACTAAAATCCCAGTCATTTTTTCTGTTTACCTCCTATCCTGTCATTTTGTGTAGTTTTAGAACATTAACAGCAGAGAATCTAAACTTAATTGACACTTAAAACTTGGGAGCTCTATAATTGACATGCTTAATAAAAAATAGATTGTATCTCGTTTATAACGAAGTTACTATATTTTTACAAACATTTTGTGCTACCAATTTTATTGGCTACCCTTTGTCACTTTTGTACTCAAACAGGTTTCTTACAATTGTGATGGCCATCATGAGCAGGTAGCGTAGAGTCACTGTAGGCCACAACCAGTCTAATTATTGGAATTTTCCAAGATTTTCCTCTTGCCTGATGCCACATGCCAACAGAATGCAACATAAGAGTTGCCAATTATCCATCTTGGTAGGTTTGAAATGTATAAATTTAGTAAAACCACATATCTTATACTGGAACAATCATTCAGTGTTGGGCAAGTGCTTGACTCGCCTTCAACCTTTGGTGATCATTCCTTGTTCTCATACTGAAAAATACATGAAATATCAAAAGCTTCCAGCTAAAAAACAACTTTTATATAGAAAAATAAATCCAAAATACCTCTTTTAAAATGTTTCCTAATCAGTTAGTTCCTTCGAGAACATTTTCTACTTTTGTAGGTTTTGTTTTACTGGCAGCATGCATTAATTTTACCAGCAGCGCTCCGGCTGAAGGAGATTCGATATTTACCCCTGCAGAAAAGGAGGCTTTGAATCAGGTTCGTCATGTCAAATTATTTTATTTTTAGGATGATAAAAAATGTTGAATGTATCGATGAATTTGAAATACATGAAGTTTTTTCATATTTATTCTAGTTCAAGCAGGTTCTACCAATAATTCCAGAGTCATCCTATGTTCACAAATTTGCCCAAGACGATCAGTACCTTATGAACTGGCTCCGAGGTAAGCCTTTTACTAAATGCACTACTTGTTGATTTTTTAATTTCGAGATTGTCAATTATGTATGTGTAATTCTTTTGATTTGTATTTTCTAATTACAATATAGCGGGTAACCTAAAAGTTAAAAGTGCCGTGGATCTGCTAACAAAAGTAAACTTTAAATTAAAAAATCATTTATCTATACTATCTATTACTCCCATCATAATAATATGAAATTGTAACAAAAATATATTATTTCAGCATCTAGCATGGAGAGAAAAGGAGAAGGTAGACATGATTGATCAAGAAGACTGGTCAGAATTTAAAAGAGAGTTTCCAGCTTTCTGGGACTCTGTTGACAAAGAAGGAAGGCCAAGTAAGAATTTACCTAATCTTATAAATGTTGGCAAATCAGTGACCAATGACACTGATCTTCATCATATTGTTATTTCTGTGCTGTGAATCCTACCATAATTATTAGCAATAAAAGGATAACACGTTATGGTTGAGTTTCTTTCTTTCTTGCATTTTATAGTTTTAGAACTTTGGATGAGTGAATGGAAAACTCGTAAAGCGGTATTAGCCGGGAATCTACATAAGCTTATTCGTTACCAAAGTTTTTCATTGGATTCGGTAGCTCGACAGATTTATGAACGCCGGGCTAAGGGAAGTAACATAACTCAAGCATTAATTTTGGGAGATTTAGAAGGGGTCAATGTCGTTGAGCAGTTATGCCCGGCTTGTAAGTTCAAATCGTAGCACTCGAACATAGTTGCGATCAGTAGTATTTGCCTTTTGTTGAATATTGTTAAAAGCTTGATTGCTTTTATTTTTAGGTTTGCCTGTTTACTTATCAATGGCTTCAAATTTGGAGAATAACTATCCGTTCCTGATGAATAAATTTTACTTGCTAAATAGTATGTACAATACAATATATTGGAGAATTGCAATTTATAATATGTACACTATAATTCTTATATTTACATGGGTAACTAATCGCTTAAATGTTTTGGGGTTAATAGTGCCTGCTCCTTTTGAAACTGTCCTTCGTCTTATGAAGCCAATTCTGCGAGCACCAACCAGAGAGGCAATAAGCCCGTATGTGAACAAGGATCAGTGGATGAAAGTTATTGAAAATAATATCGCTAAAGATCAACGAAGTTCAAGGTTTGGAGGAACGATTATTCGTGATTGAGATCACTGCATCATCACTATATTGCACTTTGTAAAATGTTATATGGTCTTATCGATCACAAAAATTCTTTGTTTGTCTAACTCTAACCTTTTGTATGAATCAACATTTTTTATCGAATAATGGTAAATATTAGGAGACTTGCATACATCAACTTATATCTGTCAATTTTCAATGCATACGTGTATGCATCCTATCCTATAACATGCTATTACAACCCTACAATCGTATTGACATTTTTCTACTGATTTTATTTATATAATCATTCATATTACAACCTTGTTTGAACTTTCAATGGAAATAATAAATGTTACAAATTGCAAAAAAAATTTATTTGCCTTTTGTTCCTTTACTGAAACTGAACTAAAAACATTAATTTTGACTGAATTTTTCATGAGGATGGCATAAAATACTATGATAAACATGCTCCCTTTTGTAACGGCATTGCATCATAGTGCGTTACAGTTTGTTGGTTCAAAGCAAAAGATGAAACATGCTACTTCAGTTACTACAATTTATGAAAACTACATTACGTTGGCGTCTCCTGCTAACAAAAGCAGAACATTCGTTCGTTGTCAAATCTGAATAAAATTCCTCGTATCTTGTTGTGAAATAATATGTGCTTTCGAAATAAATTCATAAGACTTTTATTGCAAAAGTACGCATTCCAGAAAATTTTTACAACTTTGCGAATGTGTGTGCCAAGGAAAAATCTCAATCTTTTCTACCTATTGCAATGAGTTTCAACACAACACAGAATCCAAAAGTATTTACATAGAAGGAATCTAGTATTTATCCACATACTAAATTCACCAGTACATCTACGTCTGGTTTGGTCTGGAATGTCCGTTTTAACAGGCGTAAGGGAAAATGAAAATGCCAAACATTTTGTAAATGTGTGAGGTGAGATGTGAGATGTATATAATTGCGATTTTGTCTAACATTTAAAGAATCAAAATGGAAATTAAAGTAATAGCGTATGCTTTCTTTAACCATAAAGTTAAGGTGTAATATGTTTTATGATGAATAAATAAGATATAACTTTCGTGAGTTAGCAAGGCAAATCAATTCCAGCATGACGAATTCTAGAGTGTTTCCTTAAGTCAATTAGAAGATTGCTTGCCGAAGAGCAAGTTTTGATTTCAAATATGAGGAAAAAACTAAGGAAAATGAATATTTATAAATTATTTATGAAACAACTTTGTAGGTTTTGCTTAGTTTGTAGTTTGGACCAAAACATTTGTTGTAAATTAATGAATATTATTATCATACAATGGGAGAATATAAATAACGTACAAGCAGAATATGTTCAATTCCTTGTAAGATCAACTGGTCAAGCTTTTGCTGGCATTTTATTAATAATCTGGAACCGTAGAAAAGCTTACTTTAATCTTTTTTAGTATTTATTTTATAACAACATTGAAATATCTTATTAAAGAAACATGATTTTCCACACATGGGGTATTTACGTGTATTTAATATGCATAGGATTAGTTGTTGGCTTAGCTGACAGCAGTTTATTCGAACAAGATTCAACATTTACTCCAAAAGAGCTGGCTGCTTTAAAAAAGGTTCGTATATTCTTATAAATATTTGAAATTTATTTTGAGGCTTCCGAAAGTACAGACTTATGTAGCAAATTCACATTTCAGTTCAAAAATGCAGTTATGCCTTTAATCCCTGAAGAATCCTATGTTCAAAAGTTTGCCAAAGATGATCTTTACTTCATGCAGTGGCTGCGGGGTATGTTTTGATGTTTGTATAATAACCGATTAAATGAGTGTGCAGCTCATATCTTTCACCGTAGGTTCTCACACTATCGTTATATTCTTATTCTAACAGCAAACGATTTAAAAGTTGACAAAGCAGAACAACACTTTGTGAAGGTGAATATAGTTCCGAGATGTTTCTAGAGATAAAATTTAAATATCAATATTACACGAGGATCAAATGTTTGCTTTCAGCATCTGAAATGGAGAGAGACAGAGAAAGTGGAAATGATTGATCAGGAAGATTGGTCAGAATTTTTAAGAGAAAATCCCATGTTTATTGATACATACGACAAGGAGGGCAGACCAAGTGAACTATTTTAATGTTATAAATTCACATTTTTCATTGTCTGAAACTTTTACATAATGAAACCAGAGAAGAATACACATTTTATATGTTTATAGTTGTGGAACTGTTTTTAGCGGATTGGGACTTTCGGAAGCTTGCTGTCACAGGAAAATCCAAGATGGTCAATAGAATGGCTATTTTGCTGTTTGAAAAACAAATTCGAAATCTTTATGAAGCTAGAGCCGCTGGAAAAAATGTGACTCGAGGCATTATGTTAGTTGATTTAAATGGTGTTAGTATACCTGTGCACGTATGTACCAGTTGTAAGTGAATAAGAAAATCTAATTTTGAATAACATTTTAGAAAAATTCCAGCAATAAATTCAAATAATTGATAAGTTTTTAATCATAATTCAGGCTTGCCAATGCACGTTAGCCTTATTCAAATGTTAGAAGATCACTATCCTCGCATATGGGAACATTGTTACATCTTGAGCCGTAAGTTTTACAGGGTATTCAACTTATATTCAAAATTTAGAACATATATTATTATGACTGTTGCTGGAAACTCACTAAATTTTCTACATTTTGTGTAGTTCCATCCTCCTTCAATATTGTACTGAGGTTAGTTAAACCAATTCTCAAAGCAGACACTAGAAAGGTGTTCACACCTATTCCAAATCGAGAAAAATGGCTCCCTATAATTGAAGCAACGATTGACAAGAATCAGCGAAGTGTTCGGTTTGGAGGAAACCTTTTGCGGGGAGAATGAGACTACCACCGTGCTTCACATAAACCGTGTGCTAATACGTTATATATGCTTGCTTTCTGTAATATGATTCTGTAATTTCCATACCAAAATATATAAAAAGGATCTTTCTTGCTCCACCGATGGGATGGGAACACCTACACTCGTCTGCCTTAATTTGTTGTTCGACTCGTACAAAAGCATTTTTAAAATGCTGAGGTTGTCCGTTTTCCAGACATTTCGTAGAAAAAATCGCCTATGAAGACATGCTCCTAATATATAATTCTATTTCCTCTCTCCGTCAGACAGCGACACAACTTACGCATTCATATGGAGTGATGCATGAGTCATGATTTTTATGATAAGCAGTTTTGACTAGCAAGTTTAGTGTAAAACAACGGCTTCTTCCTTCACTTACCATGCGGCGTCCGTTTTTCTTTTAAATATTCAGCTGAGCTTGTAAAGTAGGATCCCAGCACAAGTGCTATGGAAAAAAAGTCACGTAAACTCTAAATGTATGTATAGTAGGGACTCGGCTAGCGATTTTTCAAATGCGAATTTGGATTCTTCACATATATATATATATATGGGATTGCACTGCATCTCAGTTTCAGATTCGAATACTCATGTTTATAACTTGGAACAGAGGAATACCGACTTTTCCAGCTTTGCAGGCTCTTGTCTAGGTCTGTGAGCACATCGTTTGAAATACATTTTTCATGAGGACGACACAACGTGAAGCGAAACGCGTGAGCAAAAACATTGGGGAACGAAAAAAGCGAAGAAATAATCATTATCATCAGCATGCACCATTTGTACGTGCATTCCTCCTATCTCGCTAGAATATCATCGGGTATACTTATGAAAAATGCATACTTATTCGAGGATCAGAATAATGCTGGAATAATAGTAAACTCAAACGTTGAATTTCTATTGTTTTGTGGTGGCTGCATTGCAATATGGTGTAGTTAGTAGTACTGCTATATGCACCAGTGCAAGAAAAATATCAAAAGTATGATTCTCGTATCTATATGTCTGAGTAATACAAAACATTCCAGTATAAAAATGTGGTTTAACGTTTTGAAAGAGGAACGAGATGTTCATTCCCTGTGCATATTTTATATTATTATTATTACGATCTTGACCATGTACGTGCAAAATGTTGTAGTCGTTATCTCTTAATGCCCTCCATACATTTACGGAATGCCAACTCGCATTGGTCTATTCATTCTCTAGAATGTCTTATTAACATCGAATATTATCTTCTGTCTCACCATATTACATACGTTACATGGTCAATCTAGCGATAAGATAACCAAAATTGCCAACTGTTATTGTACACCCTTTTCCTTCAGAACTGTTCATGGAAATGATGTTTTTATCAGACTTACTCCAATGCCAATGCAAGCATATTATGTGTCTTCTTGATATCCTACACCTCTCCAACCTACATTCTTTTTGGAATAGTTTTTGTTTTGATACATACCTTAGCTTTGTCTAGTATATGGTATTGAGCCGGTAACCTATACACCAAACACCAATTCATTTAAGATGTTGAAGTGCCTTGATAGTTTCAACATTTCAGACTTTGGCATCCCGTCCCCTTGCATAATTATTTAATAGGCGTGTGAGTGTGAACTAATAAGGAACATGATACCAAGTGTAGTATTCGGGGCAATCTAAAATCTAATTATACTTTCACTGCTCCTATTTTCGCAATCTTGTAAGTATATACGCTTATCAAAAATTAATTTAATACTGAGGATCATGAGACATCACTAATCGTAAGAAGTTTTTGTAGCATAAAAGACTCATTAGTGAATCGATTAAAGCCTACTAATGACGAAAGGCCTTATATATACATATACCCATTAGTTTAGGCAAACGAAAAGTTTCAAAAGTTTTTTGCTATTAGGTTATGCAGAGAGTATGCAGCCACTTATTATCACGAAATATAAGCCCCTATATAGATCAAATGTAATTTCAAGTATTTCAAAAACAAGAAAGTTGAATACAAAAACTGAATACATTTCGCATCAAATGCCTGTTCATACATCTCATATACAAGTTCAGAAAAGTGCAGAACTTGGAAATGCGCTTGTTCTTGTTGGTTGGTTCTTAATATTTAATAAATGAATTGTGAAATGCTCTTTAATAAATGAAACTTAAGAAATACTTTTCCTCCTGTAGCTTTATGGCCAAAATGTTAAACTTTTAAAATTTTAATTATACATCTTCAAGCCAAGAAATCACCTAAAGCTACTTATTTTAATTAAAATTAAATACGTTATTACGCTATTTTTACTTAAACCAGTGCACCTAAATTTCATCTTTGTCTCGCTTACCTCTACTACCACCACCGTCTTTTCATAATTAAAGTTGAGAAACTTTATTAAAAGTTAGTTAGCACAATAAGGCTAACTACAACCTAAAGAGCTGATATTGCGACCTCTCCTCTCTGGCTCTTGCTGCAAAACCATACTTTTTTGGTTACACATAACGTTCAGCGGATGTAAGTATATATACTTACTGATGAGAACGTGAAGTTACTGCACCTCTTCTAAACCAATATTTCGGTACCGGAACTCACAACCACACATTGCGCACACCACACCACTACTTTCAGTTCAGTCATCCTACTTTTCGCCCCGTTCTCAAGAAAGTATAAAATCTTTTCAAGCTGTTTTGGCCCAGCGTGTTTACTAGACACGCGAATTCACCATTTAGGTTCTTGTTTGCTTTGCTTTTTTTTGTCTTTATGTGCATTGAACATTGAACTGTATGCAACAACCTTATAGATATTTGTATTTGCATTGAAAAGAAAGTAGGTTCTTGCAATAAGCACAAACTGTAATCCGCTCTAATTGGAATATACTACGACGGCATAAAAAGTAAGGTAAATTAATTTTCCATTACTTCCCTGCCCATAGCCAAGTACTAATCCCAGTTTTGCTATGGAATGTACAGAACCAGACAGAGCCAAGGTTGTCAAATAAAGTACCAGGGAGGAGAGAAAGGGAGGAAAGGAAAGTAGCAAAAAAAATTATATTGAATATGTCAGTAATAAATAAATGAATGCGGAGTTCATAAGAATCTATATAAGCGGATTACAATGTGACTAAAGATAATGGGGAAACAAGTCTGAGAAATTGATTTTGGCTTTAATATGAGCGCCACATGAGATTGAAAAGGAAGTCGTTTGTCAAGCCAAGATGTTGGCCCCTCCATGGGCTTTCTCATTTTTAGATCAGCATAAATATATCGTCCTCTGCGTGTACTATATGTACTTCTTTTGTTTTATGGATGCAAAATGAAGGAAAGGACAAGGAAAGTTGATTAGTTGCATATACCCAAAGGGAAATGGGTAACTTTTTCTTCCGACCATGTGCAAAACTCACACATGCCACCAAAAAAATTTGCTTTGCTGGCTTGGCAGATGAAGAACAATGACAAAAGACATAAAAAATTAAAGGCTCATGCAAGGAAAGCGGCTTTTGAAGCTAAGAAAGAGCTAACAAAAGGGAAAATATAATAAATCCCTAAAAAGTCTGAGAAATATTATTTTTATTTTATTTCGATGAAAAGATCTAGGTACGGGGATGTGTGCCAACGAACCACAGTAGTAAAGGCTTATTTATTAAAGTTTATAGTCAGCAGAGAGAAAAAAAAACTTTGAGCATGTTATATATTAAGCGTTGATCTTGATACTTTTTATGTGCTCTCGGCTTTTTTTTTTTTTTTTGTAAAAGTCAACAACTTCCTCTATCCTCCCTGTCTAGTTTTTTACAATCATTTTGCGACAAAAATGCTCTCTTTGGTTAAAAAGGCTACGGAACAAAGCCGCATGGGGTAATACGACTGTTGACTGTATAGAAGAGTGATTATCAACAAAAAGTTTGTTATCGGTTGCACACAAAGTCTTGGATTTTTTCCCTTTCTTCGTATTTGGGTAAGTATAATCCATGAGGTATGTGTAACTTTTATATTTTTGACAATGGGAAAAAGTTTTAAACTAAAGAAAATATAGGAATTCGTGGGTTTTTTTTAGAATGAATGATGGAGGTTTACAGTTGATGAGAGACTGACCTGTAGTTTGTTTTAAACCTCAGAAAGTTAAGACTGAATCTTATTAAATCACTACACGGAAAAATTTTCACAGGTAAATACGGAATGTTTGAGTAGTTTAGGTTTATGTACGATTAAAGTGTGTATTGAAAACGTTGATTGAATCACGTACGTGTGAACAATTCCTACTGTCAACAACTGCATAAGTATGTACATGTATACCCAATGTAATATTTATTTTTAAAAAATGCTGTCATGCTCGTCACAGGGATTTAAGATTTAAGCTTGCCGTATGTCACGTCATTGTGTGTTACGCTGCAGAGATTATTAAAATACATAGAAAGATGCAAGTGCAGAAAAGGTCGGTGAATGAGAGTAAGTAAGTGGTGCGTATACAGCTTGTCACGATAAGTGGCTTTAACTGATGAGCTGATGGATTTTTAGAATGTTTTAGAAACAAATTTCTTACCTAATGCGATTGGCGATGTCGATGATGGGGATGTCAACAATTTTCAGCGGTTGTGTTCAGGAAGATTCCAAATATTCAGGGACGGGAAATGTTCAGCTTATTTTTTTTGTACAAATAAATTGTAATGTTTATTTCCGGTTGGTTTTAGCTTCTGTAAGTCGGAAAGTTCACGAAGTAAATGCCAATGAAAATTAAAACAGAAGCTAACCAAGTTCAACTAACTCAACAAAAAAGTAAACTCTTCTTAAAGCGTCCCTATATCAGTGGTACTCAACAACAGAAAATAAACAAGAGACTAAACGTTCCCTCATCGAAAAGGGATCAAAGTATAGATAATCAGCAAAAAGAAACTTTTTATTTTCAGGGAGTGAAACGAGAACGAGCTCTTGAGTGGAACAAGTCCGACAAAAAACTGCAGAGAGTTGGTTGGAGAAAGTGGGAGAAAAGTGGCAGGGAGAGAGCCTCAGAAGGCAGTGAAAAGCTGTGCAACTTTATACTTGACTATGTCCAAACTCCCTGGAATTTAGCGGATATCTGGAGACCAGAAATGTTCTCACACCACACACTCTCACACACACATATCAGTTGTGAGCTGCTTTCATTCCAGCTCAGTTCAGCCAGTTTGAATGGAATGTTGAGGAGGAAAATCTTTTGCGTCTCGAACCAAGTCTCGTTGTTCCTCTGTGTAAATAAAAACACGTATAATTCCTACAGAGTTAGGAACAAGACCGTATATTACAATTTAGGTATAGGTCTTCTGTTCAATTGAGCCGTTACAATTTTCAAACAATGTATGAATTTGCTCAACCAACATACATACACGTTCGTTAAGCCCATTAACGGGAGTAGGCTATCGTGGTGCTAGTGTTAGGTATATATATATAATATTTGACTGTTTTTCAGCTCAAGTAATTCATACACGTCAGAAGAATAAGAAAAGTCAGGAAGGAATAATGGCACGAGTGCAAATGGTCCAAACAAAACATGCCATGCAACGCAACTGAAGCAGATTGAGATTATACCGTGGAAGATTCAGAGTTTGCCATTCAGTAGGTTCAGTCAAGTAAAAAAACAAGCAGCAAGTAGTTATAGTTAGTTGTTTAAATTGGGTATACATACGATACACTCATACGATGTAGCAATAAGGTTGGCCTTTATAGATTCGGGATCAAGCAGAAATGAAATGATCCAATTCAGTCAGTTGGGAGTGAAGCTAGCTAATATTTCCTGGTTTCACAAGCACTGATCCTGTACACTTACATAAAATGATGGGGGAGAGGACGATATAGCATGATCCCCAAATCCCCATGAAAATATTTACGCATGTTGTTCTTCCAAGTCTTACGCATAATATCCTTCCGTATTCATCCTGATGAGCCAATGTTTTGGGAAATTGAGATTCTTGTATCGCACAAGGGATTTCCTTATCGGATGCCGCATATGAGATGCGAAGTTGGTTGGAGTTGGAATTGGATCTCTAGAGGGGATCTTTTCATGCAAATAACCAGGAAGTATTTTGGTGTACTTCCAAAGCGTATGTATGTGTGACTGTGACTATATGCACTTCTGGATACAAAGCATGTTGCTAATTCTTTAGTTTACTGCAAGCATCTGCTCGCAATCACAGGCATTTATAAATGGATAAAAACTGTGTCTTCTGTCATGCTTATAGAGGCTTAAAATCATTGTGACACTACTGAATCAACTTCCGCATTTTCTTTCGAAAACAGAACACTAACGAATAATAAACATGTTGGGATGAGAAGCTAATTCAGTAAGCTTTTTTTTATTCAAAATGCATGTATTCCAGAAAATTTGTTACAGAGAAAATGGAAAAGAGAAATGTTTTGACATTTAACCACATACACGAAAAGTCATTATTTTGCAGAGCTCAATTCTGCGAATTACACTTAAATCTTTATCTAACAAACTACTACATCTTATTTATTTTTATATTTCTCTTGATTGCATCCTAAGCATTGACAACTTCTCCCAGGTATATCGAATCTGACAATTTCTCTCAAGTAAAATAAGAAACATGCAACCACACATCCAAAATACAACACCCAAATCACTCTTATAGATCGATTGTCAACTGGTCGGAATGACACTGTTGGCTTCAACTTTTCCGATGTATCTTTACAAGCAGCTGCAACAAAGTTCCACGATTTATTGAGTCCCATTTCATTGTTTTGCTCTAGTAAATGTCTAGTTTCCATAATTCTACAAGTGAGAATTTCCCACCGCGAATAAATGCCTGACTCTACCAACGACTCCAAATCACGAACAAAATAATCCGTAAAAAAGTTTCTTTTCCCATGGTACAACCACAGTTTGGGAAGTATCAAGTCGTCCGCATTTGGGATGAGGAGACGCTGACCAAACGTCAGTAGCATGGTGTCTATAGGAAAGGTAGGTTGCCAAATATGACTTTGCTCTTCTCCTGGATACTTTGGAGGAGCTGTAAAAACCAACTTGGTTGGGTGAGTGTAAGATACGACGGCAATTCTCGGCTTAGGTTTTTTCCTTGGGGAGGTTGTCCTTGAAAGAAATGAGTAAGATTGACTGACATCTGGAATATCCAACATGTCCTTTAGTTGATGTTTGTAAAAGAATCTAGTTTGTCTCCACAAGTCTTGTAGGAAAAGATCTTCATTTTCTTGGCCACCTGCTTCCTCGTCCCTATTCCTCTCCCCAAAAAAGAGGTGTTTTGCTTCATTGTAATTTATAACTGTGGTATATTTCTTGTTGTTCCCTTCCATTGTTAGATCCTTCATTTTTTGAGGGGTATCCGGCACCCTTTCTGCTGTTATGAAGGAAAACATATTGGCAGAATATACTTGTCTCAACTGAATCGTTGTAATTAGCCAAAGAATCAAAAGCCAACAAACTATGTATGTTTTTACAAATCTGCGATGGATTTCTCCTTGTTCTAAAAGTGTGGAAACTAGCCAAAATAACTCAAAAGATTTTAAAGAAATATTGAACATGATGGAAAGTGTAACAAGCAAAATGAGAATGAGGACCCAAACAGAACATGATAATGGCTTAAGCAATGACGTCATATCAAATTCTGCCTTGATGGATTTTCTGTCAACAAAAATTTTATAGTGAAATCCTTGGAATCGGCCACCTACTGGAATGTAAAAGCTACCTCGTCGTCCTGGACCATCTCCACCGGAAGTAGTTTGGAATTCCACTTGAATAGGCCAAGATTCCATAGGATTTGATGAGTAGCCAGAAAAGTTGTATTTTGACATTATCGTTTCAAATGTGCATTCCTCTTGTAAATCCCATATACGATGAAGCTCGTTGTTGAAATAGTCTCGTTGCATCTTGAAGTTGTTGATGATAGGTGTGTTGCAAATCATATTATGAGGCATTACAGCTTCCATTTCCATGCTCCCATTTTTTCCAGTATCTGCGAACCAGCGGTCAAGGCGAGAAGACATGTTAAAGCCCCCGGGATTGAAGGGCTGACGATGAATAAAATTCGAAATGTCCCTTCCTCTATGATACCAATCATACTGTGAAGGCCTATTTCCAGCTTCAAGACGCATGCTATTCCACAAGATTCTAAGTCCTTCCAAAGACCAAAATTCTCCAAGCAGTTTGGTGGCATCGCTCAGTTGTAGATTGGTGTCGTCATAATGGTAAATATAAACCGAGTCACCATTTACGCATACCAGAAGAATAATGGACGGTGAAGCATCTCGAATGTCTACCTGATTCATATCATAATCCCAGGCGTGTGGTGAACGCGAGTTGTTACAATGAGGATTTTGCATGAAAATTAAATCAGGAGAAATTCGGCCATTGTATGGGAGTGATATGTACGAGTTGCTAGTTGTTGAGCCATAGTCACCATTGTATACGGATCTCCAGGAGGGAAGGATTCGTACAAGCACGAGACATTTCTCAGAAAATTTTGGCGATTGACCAAAAATTGTGTAATACGCCCAATCCAGCTCCGGGCTATTTTGTTGGTCATTCATGGACGAGTTGTTGATATCACGATCACGACGCTGGGTGTGCTGCTGCTGCTGCCGTGGTCGCTTCTGCTTCAGACTGTTAAAGTTCATCCAGTTCATGCAGGGACGCTCGTGTGAAAGAAAGACAAGTTGAACGCAATACGCCCCTTTTGCACAGATACTGAAAAATCGTGGGATTAGAGGAGCACCTTGTTCATCATAGTTTCCACAAAAGTAAATTGTACAGTTGGGAATAAGCTCTTTGAATACTAACTCTGCCTGTGGGTAGTTAACCATTTTCAATGATTTTATATGATCTGCAACTGTAATGTTTGTTTCGTTTTGGGTTCCGTTTCCTCGTAAAGAGTGTACTTTCCAAAACCCGAGCCTGGGCCCTGCTTGGCTTAAGTATGAAAAAATTAATATGAATGTAGATATTGACATGCCAGTAGTCATTAGCTTCATATTGAAACTTGTAAATTCATAGACCAAAATAAGATTTGAATATGCTAACTTAAAGTTCTAAAATTTTGATCAATCGCAAATAAGTTGTGAAGAAAATTTTTCAATTCTGTAAAGTTAAGCTGAAGACCACAAACAAACTGTGCACATGATATGCAACACCAGCAAGAAAACTAATGTCATTTGAATGTCAATGGGTGCTCAAACACTTTTTCAAGACTTCAACTTTAATTTTCTTAAATTTCAATCCAATATCTCAATATGTGCTACAACCAATACTTCACCAAATTTTAATAATAATAATGTTGTTGATTCATTCAAAACATTCATGACTTATAAGCAAATACTTTTAAGGTAGGTACATAGTTTTTGGCCTTTTAGGCAAATTCAAACGAATGATTTCCCTACTGTAGGCTAGAAAGCTGACAAATAAACCACCAAAATAAAGAGTCCAAATAACCCTCAACGAATAATTATCCACTTGCGTAAATTCCAAAGTGGGCACATTCCTTTCCTCAGAAGACAATGACGAAAGGGACGTTCCCAATTTCAAATTCAGTTCCTCAATGTATCTCCTTTCAATATACGCATTCATAAGTTGTTCCCATCTCAAATATATCCCAGTTTGAATCAGAGCACTCAAGTCTCGACAAAAGTATTGCGTAAAATAGTCATGATTCCCTTGAAACAACCACATGCTGGGATTAATTGATGTGTTGTCACTTTTAAAATGAATGTATTTTCCCGTTGCAACCAGAGCGGATTCAAATGGAATAGGTGCCTCCCATTGAGGAGGTAACATTCCCCCACCACCACCTTGACCTCCACCAAATCCCCCAGCTGAGCCACCGCCCCCATTACCATGTATATCATACGGATTGTGAGAGGTGAATGCTTTGGTAGGATGCGTTAAGGAAATAAATGCAAATCTATTTAATCTAAATTCTTCTTTAAATGCTTCAGCTTCACTATCATTCTTGCTGGTCCAAATCTTTTGCAAATCATGCTCATATAAAACTTTATAAGCTCGCTTGAAATTAGATAAAAACTTAATTTCTGTCCCATTTTTCGCAATTTCGTTTAGCTTCGCCCTTATGTATCGATTTAGAACTTCTGACTCACCTTGCCCCACAAACAACCCATATTTATCTAGATGACCATTATTAACCAAATCTTCTAGGGAGCTAGGGACCTTTGGATAACTTACTGAGGATAAGAATGAATACATATTACATGTGTATGCAAGCCTTAGCTGAATTGTTGCCAAAATCCACACAGTAAAAATTAAGCAAATGCTTCCATTTTTTCGTAGTTTTAGTACAATATCTTGTTCCAACAGGACAGCGATGATCAGTAGGAGAGAGTGAGACTTTACACGAATGACTTTGACAATAAAAGCCAAAAGAAAAACTGTCCCTAATAAAACAACCCAAACACTAGTTTGGAAGGGTCTGACTAGTGCTACCAAGTTAAACTCACTAGTTATCAGCTTGTCATTAACGAAAATGGAATACTGAAATCCTTGAATTGTAGCCCCATCCGGGTAGTAAAAAGAGTTGTGCCAATAATACTGATTCGTTTCTAATTTATGGTACTGAAGAACCTGAAAAGGTATGTTCCTGGTGCTTTCGGCTCCAGAGAAATTGTGACTTTCAAAGATCGTCTTATACAAACAAGACTCTTGTAAATCGGTCTTTCCTCGTGAATCAGGATTGACAAAGATATTACGAATATAATCCAAAATTTCTTTATCAAAGCCTCCACAAATGTTCAACAATGAAGTGGCTGAGAGCTGCTGCACATAATTAGGAATTTCATCATTTGTACTAACTCTACTAAATCTTTCCAAGCTATGATGAAGTTCAGTCCATAAAGCGTCAAGCTGATCTACATCCAAATCATCCAAGCTTCCTAAATACTCTTCCAAATCAATTGCGCTACCAATTCGTATGCTAGTTTTAGTTTCGTGATGAACCGGAAATCCTGAGGGTGCGCCATGCTCCTGTAATTGCTCGTTTGAATTGTAGTTGGTGTGTTGTAAATTGAAACCTCCTCCTTCAGTCGTTGCTTCTGTTATTTTGAAACCACATGGCATGCAAAACATGTACAACTTCTCTTCTGAATGACTTGTTAATAATAACACTTTTGATCTTCCAATGGTTGAAATCGGGTAACTTCCAGAATTTCCAGTGGAATCGTTAAAAAAATCTGGGGAGTTTACGCTGCCATTAATTGGTAGAAATAAGTAATCAGGGAATACACGACCTTGCTCTACATATCGGATACGTTCCAAAAATAATGAGACGCCTTGGGCTATGGCTATGTAGGGCGGAATGGGAATATTTGGAGTTGCCAAATATACGAAACAATTTCTAAAGTGCTTTGATGAAATCATGCGAGGTGCAGTTTCTCCTCGAATGTTGATATTGTAAAGCAAATCCTTATGCAGCGAAACAAGTGGATAACTGAATGATAACTTTGCAGTTCCTGTATGCAGCTTGACGCATAATGAGTTGGTTTCTGAATGTGTGCATAGCTCAGAAAATCTTTGGAACATACCAAAGTCTTGAGGAGAACCAAAGAAATAAATAGTACATTGTGGAATCAATTTCATGAAAACCTTTTCCCCTACAGTTAGCAAACCTTTAGATAAACTGTAAACCAATGGATAATATAACGTTGTACCAAATGCTACAAGTAAGAATTTTAATGGATAGCTATTTATCATGATGCGATGATCGTTTAGATTCTTGATCACTTTGAAGAAAAATATTAATTCGTCTAGATCGAACCAAAGGATCGAATAAGCTATGTCTGCAGATTCTGCAGTTTGATGTTAGAAATGGATCACTTGTAGGAAACGTTGGTCAAGGTTGCAGAAAGAAAAAAACAAAGAATATTACAGCTAAGTAAAATTGAGAGGTAGCTAGCTGCCCTACTTTCTGACATTGATAAGATAAGTTGCCCTTCATCGTCCATTAGATAATTGTGCAATACTGTCTTTCTAGTCATACTTATCAAACTTAATCTTGTTTCATACGTCATAACATGAAATTTTCAGGCGCAAAATTGTTCAAATGTCATTGAAATACATTTTTAGATTGAATTCGTTAAAGTAGTTATATTGATTTCAGTTATGCTAATACATATTTCCACTCAATTCATTGCAATCGTGATAAATGAGAATGGTGTAATTTGGATCAAAAATATTTTGAGACAAAGAAGAAAATATTTATTTTATCTTCATTTCAATCAGTTTAATGTACATTGGTATAAAAAGATCGATTGACACAATTAGTTGTATTCGCATGTGACAGTTGATACTTCTTGATAGCTATATAGTTACTAGTTACATATGCAGTAGAAAACTTTCTGAATAATACATATTACTTACTTAAATGACTTACGGTAACTGAATGGCAGTACTAGGCATAATATTAGAATGTTTTACAAATTTCTAAAATGTCAAGTCTTTTTGAGACATTTTTTCCGTTGCAACTGATCTGATGTCGCTACGAAAGTCAATTGTCTCAAACAAAAAATTGCTTTTGCTATAAAATAAGTCTCAATAAAATATAAACTAGCTGTGATGCGTCAGCCGATGCATAGGTATTATTACTCTTTGTAGTGTACAGCACATCATTTCCTTATAATAATATAAAACTACATGGTTTAAAAGTAAATTCTCACTCATTTCATGCACATGCATAAGAGTACTATTATATCCGTCACAGTCTTAGCATAATTCTTTCAATTGTGAACTACTGGCTCCTTGGAGGTTCCAATAATAGTGACTAATTTACGTTGCATGATTTCTAATTTGAATATTATTACGAATCTTCTTAAGATCGTAAAAAATGATAAATACCACCAAAATCATTGCCACTATTAACGTCATAAACTTATGGTATGAAACAGGTATCTAAAACTCCTTAATACTATAGTTCACCCTGAAGCCCACATGATACAAACAAATGTCTTGAGTTTTACGTTTAAAGAGGCTATAAAAGTTTAGTTAATAAATAAGTCATTGAAAGGTCGTCATATTAAGTAAATTAATTATTACTACGCTAATCTCTAACTCTTTGCAACCAAATTGAGCTTCGTTTATTACCAGTAGTAGGACGAGCGACAGCAGAGAAAAGAAGTTTGTTTATTTCAATGCCTGGTAAAGTAGCACTTAATTGTCTTATAGATGTTTCCTTGAAAAGTGAAAATACCTCCAAATATTTCAGGTTTTTACATGCAGACAAATGAGAGTACAAGGGAGGGTCGATTCCGTAACAGCGGCTTAGACCTAGATGCTCCAAGTTTTTCAGTTTCGAAATAAGTTCGATGGATTTACCAGTCATTTCTTGACTATCTGATGCATCCAGGTCAACTAGTTTTGGACAACGAGAAGCAATCAGAGATACGTCTGAAAGGAAACAGAATAAAAAATCAACCAAAATTAAATAACTAGAAGACAGTTTTTTCCCATAATCATCAATTCTTTTGATTTGCCATTACGAGTATCGTCAAAGGTGTTCCGATATCCAGAAATATTTAAGCGCTGTAAAGTTCCAGGAAGTTTGCTGATAATACTTGTCAATTGCTCCTTTGTCCAATCACACTGTATACAGCCCATGTTCAATTCTTCCAGGCTACATAAACAATGCACATTCAACATTAGACTGTATACTAACTTTAAGCATTTTATTTCTTTACAGAATATTACTTAACTTACGCTTGGCATTTTGAAATGAATTCAGTCAAAGCTTTGGCATCCACTTCATAGCACATGGTGAGATTCAAAACTTCGATACATTCTACAAAAACCATCATTGATTGCAGCACTTCCTTCGTAACCGTGAGATGCTCTAAACTAAGTTTAGTCAGTTTAGGTGATATTTTCAGTATAAGTGATAGAGCAAAAGGTGATATAGTTGCTGTAGACAAATCTAAAAAGCGCAATTGAGACGTCGACGTGAGTTCGGAGAGGTCACTGGGTACGTCTTCTGGATCAGGTATCTAAAACAAGAAATATTGTTAGTGTTGAGAAATCCAAAAAGCAGAAACATAACATTTATTACACTAAAAGCTTACTGTTGTGCGTGCCATACGAAGATACATAGGTTTCCGAGACATGATAACGAGAGTATGTTCTGGACTTAAAATTTTATTCATAACACAAAGTCGCTTCCATAGCGTGTCGTCTTCTATCAATCCGGAAAATCTGCGACTTGCGCGGCCAAGGTTTGATAGCGCTGGTTTTGGTAAGTACTTGCAAATTCGAAGGATCTAAGGAACACAGAATAATAATATAATCATGCAAGTGAATAATGTCTTTAACTTGTCAATCTTATAAACCATAAACCTTACCACTTCATCTGGCATTGTAGATATGTAATCTGGAGGTGGAGTTTCACGACTATATTTTGAAGACTTTGGGAGAACACGAAACTTGTAATAGCTGGCAGGGAATGGTTCCATACATGAATAATATTCATCCATCAGTTGCTGTCGGCTCTTGGAATCTGAGGCGCTGCACTCTCCTTTTATAGCTAAAACTTTGGGATTGAGGGGATGCTTCGACTGGAGTTGCTGATGATTCGTGAGAACAAGTTTAGAGCTGGCTGATTGGTCTACTAATTTGCGATGACCTTTTGGATGCAATGCTGCTGAATACTTGCAAGTCTCTGAATTGCTCCTGGCGAAGGTAGAACCAGAATTTGACTTCCTTCTTTTTGGGGATATAATAGGCTTCATAACTCGGTCTTCCTTTAACAACTCATTAATCTGGTTGGATGAATGAAAGGACCACCTGAAGACAAAATAAACATGGTTTATATAATTAACACATACTGAAACAAAAACTGCCAGTACAGACACCAAGTCCTAACGATGTACCATAAATGCAGATATGCATAGTCGTTGCAATCAGCAACAAAAATAGAGCAATACCATGTTTATGTTTATACTAGAAAGATACCATTACCATATAACATGACACGTACTAAAAAAACATAAATAAATAACAAAATAGCCTTACAATTTTACACAAACTCGCCCATGATAAGCCTAGAATCTAACAACTCCTAACCTGAAGCCAGTTTAATTTTACATTGACTTTCAGCGAATAATATTGGTTGAGGTTTGATCCTCAGCTACTTTTTCCTTTTCCCTACCCCTTCGATATAATGTTCCTTATCACATCCAAGCAGATCAGGCCCCGAGCTTGGAAGTGCTAACTAATGATGAATGATAAGAATGAATTTGAAATAATTCCGTAATTGGTATGGCATAATAATGCTATGCTAGTACTTTCTTTTAGCGCCCACCAACGGCCTAATGATAACAGACGTTTTGGTCATTAATTAATATTCCAGTTGAGCCTCAGCAACTATTTAAAACTTTTGTTTTACATTACCTCTTCTTCAATACAGGGCCCATTCCAATAAGTCCATCGGATGTGGAAGAGGAAGCTTTGGTGGAGTTAGAAACCCCCATCTGGCTAATCTGAATCCTTCGAGCACGGGTCGCAGTACAATTACCATCTTTGAGATTTAGTAAACTAGCAAATCCAGCCATATCTCTTTTGAGGGCTCCCGATGAATTCAAAAGCACTGAAGAGGACGTTGAGGAAGAAGAAGTTGAAGGGAACTCTGGTTTGGGTGGAGGGTTCATGTTGAAACCTTTTGGACTTGGCAACAACTCAATCTTCTTGCCCACATTCAGTCTCTTCTCTCCTAGCTTAAATGAGCAAAGAAGAACAGGTAAGGTGCGAAAGTAAAAGGTAAAAGCACCAAAACCAATCCACTCAACCCGTCATCAAACTCAACTCAAATGCATTATTGATAAGAAGTAAGTGTTCTTCCACCTCAGCTTATGTTTATGAGGGAAAGTAAAGGCGCAAATACATGGGAATACTTTGGCGGTGCTCCAGCGGGACAAGTTGAACCCTTCGACCAATCACTTCATTTGTGTTGGTATGCCATAGCCAATCCCACACACAGACTTTTTGGGTACATGAAGACCTTAGGCACTATGTATATATCTCCTATCTCTTATGCATAAGAAGACTCATAAGGAACTTTCATGCACATGGGAATGAATAAGCTCATTCATATACAATTTGGACTATGAATTGACTGACTGCATGAACTGATGTGTGTGGAGTGGATACGGACCCGATGTGATAGGATGGGATAAGAGATATCGTTGAACTGAACAAGGATGAAAGCTCTAAAAAAAGCCCTCTCGCTCTCCTTTCCACTCTTGACTCTCACCAAAATTTCATAAGCAATACCTTCTTTGGGATGGATGTCTCTTCTGGTCTGGATGAATAATATTATGCCTCTCTCTTTTCTGTACCTTTCATACTTTCATCCAACAACCTCTCTTTACCAAGTTGGCTCCGGCTCCATCAGATTCATTGTTCATTTTCTACCGCATCAACTTCATGACATTAGTTTTTATATGGATGAAGAAATGGGCAAGAAGGAAAGATTTTTGGGATTTTTGCAAAATTAATGGTTCAAGGTTTTACAATGCAAAATGATAATGATGCCATTAACTGAGAAAATGTGGAAATAAATGTAATTAAGGTATTAATAATTACAGGATGGTTTCATAAGTGAAATTCAGTTAATGATTTTATTTTCATAATGTAAACCATAATGACACGAGTATTATGGAATCATGCTGATCGTCACTGGTTGAGTTGTCCAAGCTTAGTCGTCTTCAGTTAGGAGAAATTCCGGATGCTTGTAAATACTATTGAGGAAATACAATACATTCATTGCTTCAATGATTAACAAGATAACACGTATGGACAAAATGATGTTGCCTAATTCAATTTCAATTTCTGCAGCCTTACCCAGGGAAGCTTAATTTCCAATCGAATGCCCAACTGCCTTCCTTTCCACTGTCCAAAGAATCCAACCGTTTCAAATCGTCGGCATCCAACTCAAAGTCAAAGATCTATACGCAAAAGAAGTTGTATTTAAGTATAGTAGAATGAAATTAGCCCTAACTAGTACACACAGTGATAGTAGCAATTTTGTAAAATGAAGACTTTCTACTCGCAAAAGATTGCAGCTTGTATGATTACCTCAAAATTAGTCTTGATGCGATCAGTAGACACACTTTTTGCCAAGACCACAACTCCTTGTTGAGCCAAGAAACGAAGCAGAATTTGAGCAGTACTCTTGGAATGTTTCTTTGCTACTTCATTGACAACTGGGCTGTCAATCAATGCCGGAATCTTGACTTTCCTTTACAAAACCATGAGATGAAAATTATATTATGTATGACACAATTAAGTGATTGCAGATTGCAGTGGGACTTGGAATGGAATAGAATTAAATTCATAAATGCTTACAAGTGGCCATCACTGGGAACATAGTAAGACTTTCTTCCAGGAGATCCAAAGACTGCAAAAGCGCAGACGCTGATTCCATACTTTTTGCATACTTCCCGCAGTTGCTTTTTTGGGTAGTAAGCGTTCAGTTCAACCTAATGAAAACGAACAATTTACGTTAATGTATAATAGTTAATAATATAATGTTAAGAAGGATATTTTAAGCCCTAACTTTCCGTTAAAGTACCTGAATGTTAGCGGGTCGGATCCTGGCACACTTTGCAATCCTCTCAACTTGTGGAATAGTAAAGTTAGAAAGTCCTATTGCCTTTGTTTTTCCAGAATCCACTAGAGCTTCTAGAGCTTTCCAGGTATCCTCCAATGATGTTGTCAAGTCCGGGAAAACATTTCCTCCAGCGTCTTTCTTTGGACTCTTTCCATCAGCATCAAGTTCCAAAGTTGCAGGGTTGTGGATTAGGAAAAGGTCTATATAGCTAAGTTGAAGGTTGTTCAAGGACTGCTGCAAAAAGCCTTCTACTCGTTCATGATGATTACCCTGAGGAGGTACTTTTGTTACGATGAACAATTCTTCCCTCTTTACTTTTCCAGAGTCAAACCATTTCTTCAAGACACGACCAAATGCATCCTCATTTTGGTACAGGGCTGCCGTGTCGAAGTGGCGATAACCTGCTCCTAAGGCTACATCTAAAGCGTCTTCAAGTTCTTTTGGACTATCGCACTAGATTGAAGAGAAGGAAACATGGTATTGCATGCGTTATGTTATTATGTGTTTTGTCACTGAATATTTTAATTTCATTTGTGTACCGTGCTAATAATGATACTCATGTATATACTAATATGAAAAAGTGAAGTGTGTAGAAAATAATGTGCATACCTGCCACATGCCATAGCCAATGATTGGCATTTTTTGACCATTTTCAAATTCAACGAATGACTTCATTTTGACTGGTTGCTTCCTGATTTCAAAACTAAGTTAAACGCGAAAAAAACGGAGAAACAGAAACGATTTAATAGCAGAAACAACGGAAAAGACAAAAAAAAATAATTTACTATCTAAATCCACTTGAACTTGTAACTTGAAAAAGCCTGAAGCAAGCAGGAATACCAAACACAAGCGGTTCGATGTCAAAGGAAAGACTGGATCATGACTCCAGATACCGGGGGCATAAATACTCTTCGGTGATTAGTCAACCAGTCAAATGCATCCATATTCAGTAACCATCCTACACTCACATTTTCGCCCACCAATAAAAAAGATTTGCCCCTTTTTACTTCCAACTCAACCAACGTGCCAACGTTAATTGAACGTGTGGTTTTGGCACTTGAAACCATCAAACCAAGTGTTTTCACATGTAACAGTTAAGGCGATTATGAATGGATAAAGATATATGCTCTGTCTGTTCATGATAATGATAATCACAACATTTTAACATTGAATTAAAAAAGGAACTAAGAACAACGGTAAATATTTTGTAATGATGAAAGTGACAAAATGTTTAATCGAATTCTCTTATGACATGTTTTGCTCGGACCTCACCACCTTCTCTCTAAATCCAACCTTACTAACAATTAACAAAACTCCCTTAAATTAAACTCCATTAAATACTCAACTACTTACATACTTTATTGGAAGAAAAAAATATGAAATTATGTCTTCAGTGTAATGCATAATATGTAAGCTTGGTTGGGGCATTATGAACCATACACGTGCTCTGCTCACAAATTTTAACTGTTTTGAAAGTTGAAATGTCTATTAATGGCAGTGGAAATGGATTTCACCATACAATCATTGATTGGATAAATGCTTAGGCTTTCAATCTATAGCAGAGTGGATAATTCACTAGCTAACGGCTAACGATTATCAATGATCACTCAATTGTGGACACACATAGATACATCAGTTCACACGTGTATGGACACGATCAAGTGCATATTAATCGGTGTGCTAAATTGTTAGATTGTGGACGAGGTTGATAGTCAATTTGGCTTTATGTTAGGCTTACGGTTAATGGAATCTGTGTTAAGAGAATCATGAAACACGAGTTACAATAGAACTGTTTGAAATTATCGAAGAAAGTAACTTTAATAGTACTGTGGCGAATTCCGAAACAAGTGACGACCAACGTTGGGGTATCATGAGAAAAGTGCATTTACGCTGTTAAAAATAAATATTATGTAATGCAAACAGTACAATAAATAAGACAAACAATAAGCAAGGGTGGACTGGTGGATACAATGGCGTGCTATAGGCCAAGTTTCATTGTTATCGATGAACAAACGAAGTATGAAGTAACATTGCCACATGCAGTGTGAGGTAGTTTTGCAAAAAAAATGCTGGATGTTTTTAGTAATCAAGTGGTGATTTCAAGAACTCAATTTATCCTCCTTCACAACCACACCTTCCGCCCCTTACCATTTTAAGAATGCAATGCATGTCATAAATCCACTGACATCAGCCATTGTTTCATGACCTTTACCATAACTAACGACAAATTAGTTGCACTTCCAGTCTCTTTATGGTTTCACATCTATACAATTACCAAATGCCCGTTTCAATTCAAACAGTTCTTTTGCTGACCCACACACACATCCTATGCCAAATATTTGACAGTTCAAGGCCGTTAAGGTGTACTTAGTAGAATTATAGTGCAATGCATGTGCATTAGACTGTATTACTATATTTGACGGTATCATGAAACAACAAAAGATGATTTGAAAAATGGAAAGTCCTACCAACTTCAGTTATTGGCACAATAATATTCAACCTATCTCACAATGAGGCATTAACCATCTTATGAATAGAACCATATATGTACAATGTTCATCATATCAACTTTTTGGTCATCGCCCTTTTTCCATGAATTTCTCTACTATTATCATCATTGATGCGTAGTAGAATGAATAACAATAAATTAAATAGAACGAGGGGTGTGTGTAAAAAATGAACTCCAAATTAGCTTATGAATGATGTCTTTTTAACTTAACTCAATAAGAGTGAATCAAACTACAATTTTTAAAAATAATCACACCACAACTGAATATAAAGTAGTGTCCAAACGTAGTTTTATTACAAATTTCAAAGGGAACCGTACACAAATTAGTATTTCTTGAAACTTTTCTTTGATCCAGGTCCCTTTGCGACCTTGAGTACGTTGAAACGCTTTGTTTTGGACAAGGGTCTACATTCTCCAACGGTGACAATGTCGCCGAGAGATACGTCTCTGCAAGATCAAAAATCGTAAAAGGAGATTAGAACAACTTCCAAAATACAAAACTTAATAATTTGCATACACGTCAACCTCCACCATATATAAAAATGGAAAGTACCTGAAGCAAGGTGAGAGATGCACGGCCATATTCCTATGCCTCTTCTCGAACCGATTATATTTCTTAATGTAATGGAGGTAGTCACGACGGATGATGATCGTCCGCTGCATTTTCATCTTGGTAACTACTCCAGTGAGAATGCGGCCACGAATAGAAACATTTCCAGTGAAGGGACATTTTTTGTCAATGTAGGATCCTTCGATGGCCTATAAAGAGTAATATAATGTCAACAACGTTAGATTAGAGCTATAAATGATCGCTCGCAAAAAAACAATTCATGCAATTTGCAACAACACTTTATCAGCAGATTCGATTGCAAGTATTAATTGTAATCAATAAATCATCAAATACAACTGTCATCCTGTAAAGCATTGTTGCAGTCGTAGAATTTAAAAAATCACATCAAATCATGCATCACACTACTAAATACAAAATATAACATAACATGCAAGAATTCCCCCCCAAGAAAATAAAATAAAACAACAAAAATAAACAGTACCTCTTTGGGAGTTTTAAACCCCAATCCAACAGATCTCACGTATCTGAGGGATTTCTTCTTCGAAGAGACAACTTTACGGTTAAGAAATACAGTAGGTTGCTTCATAAAAGCCCTCTCATTTTGCTTTAATGTTTTAAATCAAATCATCCAAGCAGTGTGAGGTGTGCAAAACAGCAAATCAAATCATTATAAAAAACACAATAATGACATGCAAGTGATCAAAATCAATCCAAATCCAAACAAAAGGGGGGAAGGGAGGTTGGTCCAACCAAACAAGGCACATCAAAAGTGAATTCCACGTTCCATTCCATTTGGAGGGTCAAGAGGGGATAAGAGGTGAATGAAAACCGAAAATAAAAACAAAAACACGTTCATGATTAGATACAAGAAGAATAAAAAATTTTGATTACATATTGTGGCGTCTTGAAACCAAGACCGACAGTCCGCATATAACGAGGGACCTTGGTTTTTGGCCCAAGTCTGTACTTTCGGGAGGATCCCGTACCTTTCTTACGGTTTAAGAAAACCGTTGGTTGCTTTTGAAATGCTCTTTCCGCCTTCACAAATATTCACACACATATTCAATTAAACATTTGAATAGATTTATTAGCAATTAAATCATAAATTCCAAAAAACAGTCTAAATCTACAATTAAAAAAACAAGTGTCTCATCAGGTGACCATTTGGCCACATCAGTTTTATCTGATCATTATAATTCTGAAGACCGTCGTTTTTTTCATCATCAAGACACTTGTCCATTTCTTTAAAAAATATCGTTTAAAATTGACAACATAATGTCAATGCACTAAAAATTCTACAAATTGACTACACATTGACTACATTGATATTGATTGTAATGTTTTCGTATGTCTTTACTATTTACAAATCACAAATCAGGATTAATCAGTTTCATAATGTTTGATTAGTGTTTCAAATTACCTGATCCGCCATGATTGATGGTTCCTTGGCTAACTATCCAGTAAATTAGAAGGACAACAATTAAATTTAAACTGAAATTCACTCCACTTTTTCCTCACTCCATCCAATTTCTGACACGACAGGGAATAGCCTGGGTAAAGAAGGCTTTGAGCAGAAGGTATGAAGATACATAAGAAATCCAAATGCAGACAGCATGCAGCACGCCGGACAGATACACTCAAAGCTTCCGCAAGGGAATGTTGGGGCTTCCGTGGGTGGCCGAAAGATGGCTAAATGTGGTTCAGATGAAAACTTGTGCAAGATATGCTTTCAGAATTCCGTGCAGACCTCAGCTCAGCATATGAGAACGAGAAAGCTTTTATGATAAGGTGATGAGTATTCACGATAAGGCTTTTTTTTAAACTAAACTGAAGTCTTTAAATCCATGCCAGAGGAAGTAAAATTGCAAATATTTCTGAAGGTTAAACGGTTAAAGTTGGAGTTTCACAGATGATGCATTGCATTATCTAAATCCGTGGTTCAGATTACCCCAGAAAACTACACTGGTTTATCGTCTATCTGTGAAGGATCTCCGCTGGATGATACTGGATATCCCTAGTTTTATTTTATCCAGTCAACCTTCACGACCCTGATTTAACTTTCCCTTTGCCTCCCATCATTTGCTCATTTTTCAGTGACTAGCGGAAGTAGAAACTATTATGAGTGGAAAGGTCGCCGTTTGACGACAGCTTCAATCCTCATCGATCCGATCCACCTTACCCACCCCCACACAGTCTCCATGACCATTCATTTGGTATAAAAATGATCTAAGATTTTCCAAAGATTATTTTGTATTATGCAAGAGTTACGGTTGTAGAGTTATAATATTATAGTTAAATGTAATATAGATACTTTTAATTTGGTTATGTACATCGTACCTACCTTAGGGAACTTTTAAAAGGATAATTTCAATACACCAACCAATGTTTTCAGAAATAAAAATCATAGCTGCATATGCAACAGAATAATGTACGAGTTTTCTCTGGAGGACAACCCTTCTTCAGCAGGAATTCATGTTGTCCCGACGAAAGTTGGTATGTTAATTATGCTTCATGAAGTTCCAAGTAGTATTGCTATTTTAGTGCATAATATTATTATTATGATATCTTCTGATGGCAATAAGTAATTATGAGGATTAACATGAGAAAATCTTGCTTCGTTCGTCCGTTAATTTTTTTATGATTTGATTGTTTTCTGTGTGATAGATAAAAGCATCCTTATATCCTAATGTTTTCTCCCATCAAGTGGCTAAAACCACGACTGAAATCTATTTGTGTAGGCTTTGGAGCAGCAGACATGGTATATATAATATTCATTACATTCAACATTTAAGATTCTCGCAAGGAAGCAAAAATCTTTTATTTTACTTTACGTGAAAATATTTTTTTCAGACATTAGTTCTGTTATCAATGTTGGGCTGGTATTTTTTCTTTGATGTTGGCTACCGGGCTCAAAATAGTTACAATATAGTTGTGATTCGAAGCCCATTAAAACCTAACACAACTGACTTAATTAAAGATAAATTCGAAAGATCATCGGAAGAGCTAAGGGTTGAAAGAACAAGAAGGGCATGTGGCATTCTGGATGCAAGTGATCCAGATTCAGCAATAATAGAACGAAACTTTGGTACGGGCATATTTTGTTTTAGAAAAAGAAAAATACATTTGAATTTTTTTCGTTCTGTGTTACATAACAATTTTTACTATTTGCGTTCCTAAAGCTGGTCCAGCTGCACTAATTGGTTCAGCGATGGGGGGCTACTTTGTTCTTGGGGCTTTGCTTGCATCTTTGAGTACATTAGTAAGTATTATTTAGCTTAAGGTCAAAATTTGTTTCCTTTAACAATAACAAGTTTCATGTTACTGGCCAAATCATAACCATTTTAAATCATTAGGATCATGCAGCAGCTCGGAAAGTGATATGTCAAGTAAGCCTAGTGGGAGAGGGAATTTTCACCATATTTCTAGGTCTAGCACTACTTCTCTTATCCTCTACGGAAGATTTGTGCCCCACAGAATATTTTTTTGAATCCTTTCAACCTATGACTTACCTAATGAGCTTGGGATTAGTTTCTGTATGTGGTTATAAGTCATATGAAGCTACGATAATTGTCTTCTACCTTTCGGAGCAGTCTGAAATTGTAGAAAAAGAGGATGCAGAAATACATGGCCTTCAAGAACAAGAGCACGAAAGACGGCAATCCCTCACCTCATCGCAGCCTCCCCAGCCCCCATCGTCATATACAACCGAAGCAGACAGTAGCAGACCTCCCTCTGGTATGACCAATTACACTATTGCGGAGACGGACAATGACAATCAGCAAGGAGTTGAACCAAAGCCGGCACCTTATCTTGACAACTTTCAAACATATGTGGGAGGAAAAACTCCCTAGTAATCTGAATTATGCTTAGGTATATCCTGAAGACAATTCGTCGCATCTGTATCATGAATTGCATAAGAAGTGAATCCAGAAGCAGATGACGAGGAAGAAAGTAATGTAGTTTACGTATTTCGAAGAAAGCGACGTTCCTTTCTACTTTACTCCTACTACTTATTGCCTAAGTAGAATTTAATTACTGCTAGAACCTTGACCTCAGTTGACATTTGCAATAAACATTATCAAAACTCGTTCTTCATATTCCTTTAAACAAATGAATTGTGAAATATTCACACTTCTGTACATCTCAATGGTCTTCCTTCATGTGACCAATACGAACACATGCATGTAATTACTAGAACAAATGAAGAAAGCATCATCAGATTTAATTTATAAGGTGGTGTTTGCTTTAGCCACGGGCTTTAGCTGCTATAGCCTTTTCTGTCATAGATTCTTTGGTTTGCTCACGGAAATTCCATTGAGCAACATGGTGGAATCAAATGCATCCATATAAATGTTGCTATGCTATGTGAATGCTACTTCAATTTCTCCAATAATTGGAAAATTATTATTCTACCTTGCAAAAGAAAAAATGATGAGAATGGGACTTTGGAGTTTTGTATAGGATGCACACACAGTACATAATTGTGGAATTGTGTTCATCCTGAAATTACTGCATAAACTTTTTAATGCATACAAAGTTTAAAATATTCATCTTGGACCCATGGGACGATTAAAGCTACCATCGTGTGGAAATCTTGATATAAGTACTGTAGTACGATGGGCCGCAGTTGTCGATGTTGTATGAATAAAATTTGGTCCTTTTAATAATTTTAGAAATACAAGAAACAAATTTGGTTTGTACTTTGTACTGAAGATGAGTTATTATATTATTATGTTTAATTTTGCGTATTTCGGCTCTTACCGATTTCAGTTCAGAGCTCTTATCTTTCTGGGGCCGATGATTGCATTATTCCATGCTTGCACCAACCTACATCCCATCTATCCTCCAACGAAGGTTGCCACCTTCAAGGATCAAGTGCCTTATGTTATGTACAAATCCAATAGGTATATTTTGACAAATGTGGAAAAGACTATGGCCCATAATGTTGATTTAAAGTGTAAAAGGGAGTACGGAGAAAATCTGCCAACTATATGGGCTCAAGCCCAACCCACATTATGTATGACTACCTACAAATTAACTACTCATTAAAGCAAACTGTTTATTTAATTTCGAGTTTAAAAAATCATACAACATCTTTTAGACAAAGCACTATATCTGGGAGGATCAGCAATGTTGCTTCCGTCTGTGTCAGCCATTATATTTATTTCAGTGCAAAAGGTTTCTGAATACTATAAGCAAAAGTAAACTTGTTTGTTCTGTATATGTTTTCTTCTTCAAATACAATATCATGTGTATTATATTGATAATTTTACAGAAAGACATGTTTGCAAGTATAGCAGCGCTTTTACACTTCACATTTGAAATCATCTCTATATGCCTTGGAATATTTGCGGCTTGGTTCATATCTGACAGAAGACTTTGTTTTTTGGGAGCGTTTAGTGGTTACTACAATATTCCAGCTATTTTCTGGATAAGTGTAACATTCTCAACGATTACCTACAAGGCAGCGGTCCTTTACTCGTTAGAGTTGTACATTAGACACCACTGCAAACCTCGTCAGGGGTATCGGACCCCAAAACCAGAGGAGGAACTTGAAGCATATCTTACAGAGCTGAGAAACTTGGGTATAACTCCCAAATTCACAGTGCAAATACGGAAAAATTCTATACCAAGGGAGTGGGACTATGTGAACTTTTTAATCAAAAGAATTCTGTATGATGTGCGAATTCAGATGGCAGAACTCCACAAGGACGACCCTCTGGTAAATGACTTGCTGAAAAGTGGAAAACTTTACAAGAAAAGTATAAGTAGGAAAAAGAGCAGTTTTGCACCTAGTGTTCTCAAAATAGCAAAAATGATACAGAAAGAACACTCCGAGTATAAACTCCTAGCGCAGCATAAACATCATGGAAAAGAAACGGATAACACGGGAGGTGAAATGGAAATTATTCTACCGGAACCAAATTTGAGAAGCGATCCGGATCCATCAGACCGAATTGTTACTGATCCCTCCAAAATACTACGATCGTAAAATATACATAGACCCTTCTAAAACTGAAACAGATGTGATGTATGCAAAATGCATGCAATTGACGTAAACCTCCAAAAAAAAGTATATAGAAATATGTCATAATGTCACTGACAATCTTTTCCAACTTCAACAGATCTAAAGTTGATGATGATAGCCTAAGTAGTAGTGAATCTTGTAGTATGATTTGCATAACATGTTAACATGAATGATTAAAACTCTATAAAATCTTATACAAGCCCAATGATATCATAATACCAAACCAAATCTACAACTTAAATATACAACTAGAAACACGCAGATATGACTTTCATGTTTCATTTATTTACTGGAAGTAATTTAGTAAATTAAGTTCTGTCCCAAAAGACTTGGTCATGTTCATTGTTATTTCTTTGCCGGATTTCCTGGATTCAGATTTCTCCGATTGAACTGAAATTGTAGAGTACTTTCTCCCTTGTCATGATTTCTCGTGTCACCATCTTCTCTCATATTTTCTCTTTGTTCACCAGGAGTACAATTTGCATTACTTGCATCCACCTTCTTACTTTCAACTCTTCCGTGTCCCAAATCCAACTGTAGCATTTGGGATTGTGTTAACTTCACATTGGTTTGGGAACTTATACCTGGCCGGTAAACCGGGTGGTTTAAAACTATTTTGTACGGGAATGTAGCAATATCAGGAAGTATAACTATCGGATGGCCGTGGTCGCTTGGTATGTTAAGGGGATAAAATGCACCATATCTTGCAATAGACGCCGCGTAATTTCCATGAACAATGCAGAAAGTTCTCATGATTAGTAGGAAGAGTGTTAGCCAAATGTATCCGGCAAGTCGTTGGAGCTCGTTGCACTTTGGTGAAGGGTTAGTAGCGTTCTAAACAACAAGGCAATACAATAATTGATTGATCAGATTAAAGAACTTTGGTTAAAAACGTATGCGATAATATTTACCTCAAATGGATCTCGGTTGTAACAGTGAGTAGGATAGTTTTGATGACCCAGAACATCGGAAGGTGAACCATCCCCATTTTCAGCTGGTAACGCAAATGCTACTG
The DNA here is from genome assembly GCA_964034955.1 of Orchesella flavescens. Taxonomy (NCBI): domain Eukaryota; kingdom Metazoa; phylum Arthropoda; class Collembola; order Entomobryomorpha; family Orchesellidae; genus Orchesella; species Orchesella flavescens. Next base: position 26,214,877 of record OZ035954.1, on the reverse strand, counting down.
CTAGGTTGAGTAGTGTGTCAATTAACAGAATGAAGTTTGCCTGTACATTCGATTTGAGATAAACAAAGTAGACGTACACTTTGATTAAACATTTTCAATTTTGAAGCTACTTATTGGACACTTACAAATTTAAATGTTCTAAAATTCAATCCATTCCACACGCTTAATATTCCTAAAATGCAAGCAAGTATGTCAATTATGCAAACTGAAAGAAAGCATAGGAATGCCCACTCCATTCCAAACTCTCGGATAATAATTCGGTTCTCCTTGCAAATATTGGCATAGCTCAAAAGATATATCACGGGAAATATCTGGTGGTGATGATAAGAAAGGTGACTTAGTGAAAGCTATATGCAATCATTGACGTGGTACAAAAAGTTGATCTTTTTAGTCGCAAATACCAAACTTACAGAGTAAAGTAGAAAGTTCCAGTAAGTCAAATTTCTTCCATATTCTCTTCTCTCACACTGCCATCCTTTCCATCTTTTACGTCGCGATACCTCATTTTCATTTCTGTCATTGCTAAATGTTTCCAGTTTGGAAGACATCGTGAAGCGCTGCCTTCACATGATATTTTTAATACAACACAAAATAATACTAGTCTCAACTAGCATTTCAAACTCAACTGACTTATTTCTGAAAATCTTTATTCTTACATAAAATTACTTGAACATTGAAATTATTGTAACATAAAATATTGTAGAACTAAATGACAATGTATAAGAACGATTTTCTTTTCGTTATCAATATTCCTGGTCATCGGCTAAAATGTTAATTTTATTGAAAGTATCCTTGACAAAGAGATCACATAATTTGACCACTACCACTAGTCGTCGTTAACTTCAGTATCATGCTGGACGTATTGGAAGTTAGTGAAACCAGTGTAGAACGCCGTTTTGGTATAACGGTTTCATCACTAGCATCACTTGCGTCGGATTTCTTTAAAACAACGTAGGTTTTTTGATCCCGAAGCTTTTTCACTTCCCCTCCTGCAGAACCTCTGGCACTCAACCTTGCAATATCGCAAGTATCAAACATTCCTCCTCCAACGGTTAAATGTGCTGGATCAACTTTATTAACTAATTCTTCATCCACATACACATGTTTTCCTACCATCCAATTAAATACTTGTGGATAATTTAATCGGCAGAGGATGAGGACAATCACCTTGAAAAGAATGCTGATTGAAGAGCACCAAATGACTACTTTCAGTCTGGTATATGCTTTACAATTTTCCTAAAAATGTGTTCACTTTTTAACTTGGGGATTAAGTTTGATGAAAACTCAAATGTTGGAATAAAAGTTTTTATTTAATCTAGTACAGTGACAGGGGATGGGGTGCATGCTTCCTGCCGAGCTTCCTTCACCAATTTTCCTTCAATTGTAAGTGAAATTGTTGAACCGAGATTAGCGAGGCTTGTTAGTAGTAGCCATATGCATGTCTGTAAAAAGTGGAATGACAAAAAAAAACCCAGAAAGGTTGATAAATTATAAAATGTCACTTGAAGCGAAGTAGTATTAACATTAGATTCAGTTTTAATGAACTATACTCATCCCCACAAAAATCATAGGTTTGGGCCCAGTTTTTGCTAAGCACGTCACAATTCCAATCACACCTAAGCAGAAGGAAGAAGGTTGTTACCAGTTGCAGTTGTATAAAAACCAACAAGTGGGGTTGAATTTCATACTTACTGGCTATAATATCAGTCCCGACGACAACGTAAATGACATCGATAGGGCCAGAGAAGTATGAAAGATTAGAAACTTCTTTGTGGTAAACACTTAATACAGCTAAGCCCGCAACGTAATTCATCATCCACAGCTAGAGCAAAAGACAAATACATACAGAAAATCCAGGGACTAAACAAACTGGAAATCGTATGAGCTTTAATTGTAAATATAAAAATTATCGGTAATTTTGTATAGCTACTTACAATTAAAATGACATATGCTGTGGTGCATATAATCTTATTTTTCCGCTTTACTACTACAGGGTTATCATTGTGAGCAACTAAGGCTATTAGTTCTGATTCCCCTCTTAGATCTCCTGGGACAATCCCTTCCTCTGTGCTTTCTACATTTTCTAATAACGTGACAGATTTGTCACCTTCCCCAGTCGTTCCAGTCGCCATCACTTCTAGGATATCTTTCACTAAGAGTTTACAAGCTGTTAGCCGTCCCAATGGTAAAAGTTGTGGTTAATTTATAACCCCAGTCATAAAGAAGCCATCAATACCTTGTATTCTACGTAATAATTTTTGAATGGTATACCAACTTTATCACATTATTCAGACTAACCGCACGACTCAATGCTAAGCAACATTGAACGTCTGAAATCAGGAAGCCATTCCGATTTGGAACTGAATAAATTCAATAACTATCCCCCCCAACTACTTGACTGGCCGCTGTGTCCGAAAATAAGTAAACCCGTTATTTACACACACATTTGATAAACAAAGGAGTACGGGAGTAGACTTTGAACCATGGATTGCAACACAAAGATAATGATTGTACCCCCTTGTCCCTATCCTGGAGAAGATTTGCCAGCTGCTAATCGGAGGTCACATGAGTTTGACCCCCATAACCCTCCTTTGCCACGAGTAAAGCCAGACCCTCGTCCACCTCTTCCCTGTTCAAACAATGGGTGTTGCGCATGCAGACCGGGACCTCTACCTAAAAAGCCCATGATTGCAAATCTTAAACTTAGGCAGTTAGCAGACTGTTACGGTTGCAGAGTTTCTCAAGAATGTCACAATAAGAAGAAAACTTATTATCAACGTTGGCAAACATTTCTGGATCGCATGCAACCAATGCCTAACACGGACTACACTAAATATTGCTGTGATGACTATGTTGATTTGGGGACCAATCATGATTTCTTCAAGTATGATACGAATCTAGATGACAGGAAAGGTACGTTGGATCGCCTATTGCCCCTACAAATGCTCTATTTCACAATGATGACTACTTTAAAAAAAATAATCTTCATTTGCAGGGCCGAGGAGAGCAGCTCTTGAAAACTTTCTTTTCATTCGAAACTTAGCCACTGCTCATGAGGAGATGCAAAGACCAAGTAACACATGTGCACCTTATCAGTGCTGGAACCAATATGTAGCTGTTCCACCAGAGGAACCTTTGGCACTGCAAATTGTAAAAAAAAAAGAGCCTCATGTTCTTTATGTCGGATAATAATTAATACCAATATCGTTTGGATCTAAACGTGGCTAATATTTTTTTGTTTAGGAGAAAAGTCTTCGTCTTAGGTATGAGCCGACACAAAGCCGTTGGTATGAACTAGAAATGCGTCCGGAATATGAAGGCTACATCCGCGGTGCTTCAATTTATAAGTCAAGATTAAGACCGTTTCATAAAGACTCGAGCTTTTCAACACCAGTGGATTCTCGTACATTCTTCCCGACTGGAAATTTAAGCCCATTTAAAGAGTTGAGAGACGTGAAATATAACATGTAACTGAATGACAAACACTACAAATAACACAGGGATACGCAAACATATATCTATAAAGATTTTTTTAATGGAAAGTTTACTAATTTTCTAAATCACAAGTTTTGGGCTTTTGCATTGTAATCAGTCTTTGTTACAATTTGACCAACTATCAATGTATCCACTCCACACATACGTTATGATAATAATAATAAAATAAAAGTCCAGTCACAAGATAAAATACAACATTTGCCACTTCACTAGTCTTCATGTTAACTTCTTTATCTATGCGCTTTGCAGTAAAATGCAGGTAATTGCTTCAAGTGTGTTTTGCAAGTTATCATAAATCCAATACAGGACGTATGGACAGTGTCATAACAAAACGGATCACTGCATCGTATCCAGAAACCTTTAGAACGTTCTTGATCATCACCTCCAATTTTATGGCAAATGGAGCAGATGGGTTCCGTATTGGTGGAACAATCAACAGTTGCACATTTAGTTACACTTGCTTTCAGTTCTGGACTTGGTTGCCCGCTTCCCAATGTTAAAAAATCTCCATAATCCGTGAATTCGGATGCATGGCTAGGGCTCATTGTCGCATGACTTGGACTTGAACCCCTGCTTAAAGTAGTAATATTTAATGAAGAAGAAGAAGTCAGTTGATCGGGTTTCTCAGGAAAGATTACGCTATTGGAAGCTGCAGCAGCATCAACTTCTGTCAGTCGTTGAAGGTTCAAAATGGGAATCGAAAAATCAGTAGACATTATCCCTCCGGCTGAGGAGGAATCACAAAAGGTATTTGGTATTACTATTCTTGTCGCTGACAGATCCGCAGGAGAAAAACCAGAAGTCGACATTACTAAACTAGTTGCTGAAGAATCTCCGGTAGAAAAAGCAGAAGTTGACACAACTAAATTATTTGCTGGTGAAATCGGCACAGTAGAACCAGGAAGTGTAAAGGGTGTGTAACGTGGAAGAATAAACGTCACTGGAGTTTGATTTTGAGGTTTCTTAGGGGCCAATTTGGGAGGATTATTGTTCACACGTTTTCTCGTATTTAAAACCTTATTATACGCATCTAAGTAGTTTCCATCGTTGAAACTTAAACTCCTGTATTTTAAGGATAGCATCACTGAAGCTCCTGTTCGGTCCTCAAGAACAAATTTCTATAAAATAATAGTTCAATGAATTATGACATTATTAGGAATAAGAATACTTACTGTGAATATATATAATTTATCTAATACATTCACAATATTAAGGATGACGGTAATACGTGGAATTAGAGTAAATATTTATAACGTCAAACTTGCCTGCTTAAACAAAGACTTTGCAAATTTGCTGAAACTTTGATCCCTTCTCCAGCTTATTTTAATATATTCGTAAGGCTCAGGACGCTTCCGCTTCCGTGTAGGACATTCTTCCTCAAATTCAGAATCTGAGAAGTCATTGGTAGGCATCATCGTTTTTTCGTTATACTGGTGATCCGTCACAGCAGAACTGCGTTACAAAAAAACTATTAATTAAGATATTTGAAACTGGTAGAAAAATCTAACACGACTAAATGTCCAACTTACGATGATTCTCTTTGGGTGAGCATTGTCGCAGCGTAACGATGATCATCCACCTCACCAGGATTAAGATGCTCTTGTGTACTGGAGTTCAAATGTGAATTATCACATACATCCGACATTGTACACGTCAGGAGAGGATTCATATTCAAGGATCTTGCAGTATTGAATATTTTTCCTTCGAATAGCGCAGATAAGTCTCCCTCACATCCGGTGCGGCTGATTGTACGATGAAACTAAAAGCACATAATAAGTAGCTGCTTTAACATCAAGTGTCACGACTTGCATTAATAATATTAACATCAAAGAGAGTCACAAATAAGTACGTACATGCAAAGTTAATTTCTGGAAGTTCTCTTCAAAGTACTTTGCCCTCTCCCTACTATCCCTAATATAATCCCTTCTTCTTGGTTTTCTTTTAGCAGCGTTCGACGAGTTATCATCTTCAATTCTATCACCAGTAATTCTATCCTGTTCGATAGCAGTCAGTTCTGTTCCAGAAGTAGGGATTTCCACGGTGTTAACATCACCATCAATGTCCGGCAATATGCCCCATATATTCATGTTATTCTCTAACTCAATGGTATCAAGTGGAGGAGGAATGGAGCAGTTAAAGCCATCAAAGTTATCTCCAAGTTCCATTGATTTTGTTAGGTCCCCACTGCACTGGTGAGTGAGACGTATGGAAATTGACAATTGTCACTCCTCAAAACTATACAAAACAATATAACCAGCCAATGTTTTAATGTTTGGAATACACGTTTTTTTTATCGTGTCATTCTTACCCAGAATTAAATATTGAATGCACTCAATCAACTTTTACAGACATTCGAATTCAAAGAGTCATGTCCATGATGTCATCGTCAACGGTTTGTGTCTGTTGCCACTGTGTGTAAATAAACAACAAATATTAGAGTAAAAGTATGTGTTCTAAATGTTCAATGTGTATGACAATGACAACTCATCCATTCCATTCTTCGGCTCGACGAACGATCGGTATTCCCGCAAGCAAGAGATTTATGTATATAAAACTGACCCGGTGGTCTTCTTGTCTCATGCATGCATAATATAGAGTAGGTATGCTTAAAAATCTCATTTTGTACTTACACAGCGTGCAATAATAATACAACAAAGTCAGCAACGTTTTCTAGCTTGGTTCATGATTTTTTTTAGTATTTTATTTTCAAAAGTTCATTTTTATCAATCAAGTCCGGATAAATCAGAAGCATGATAACGCTTTTCTTTAACATTCATAACCATACAAAGAAAGCTGACAACATTCCAGATCGTGATTATCATCAGGAATCGAACAACAGTCATGAAATATGTTCTGAAAAAAATTTGTCATTGGTAGGATTTCACCTATTGGGATATGTGGTCTTCATTTAATAAGCTCATTAAACTTTGCTGTGGCTTAAATGAAGACCAGGTCCTAATAGGTGAAATCCTACCCAAAAATCCAGAAATAGAGTGCTCGGAAGTCTCTACAACTGGTCTGAAAATGATGGAGGAATCCAAAAGAGATTTTAATTTGAAAGCCTTAAAGTCTGAAGTGTAGGTAAATAGTATAATAGTTTTGATAAGGATTATTGAATCTTACAATGCAACTCATGTGATGGTAACAAAGGTCCTTGAGTTCTGCAGCACTCCCCCAACCATTTCCTGCCTGTATGAAACGATCCCTGTAGGTCATACATTCGCTGTTATTTTTATTATCAAATTTGGATGGTCCGAAAGGATTCACCAGCAAATATGGGATGGTAACTATTGGGTAGATTAATGAGACTACAAAGGTCACAAAGAGAATTAGTGTCGCCAGTAGTATCATATACATATCTAATTTCCGTGAAAAGTTGTATATTTCAGAGGCTCGTCTTCCGTATCTGATTATCGCCGCTACTAATAGGTCAGCAAGGAACATGGCTAAGAACCAAGTAATCACTCTGAAACGAATGGGTAGTAGGATAATCATTGTACGAAAATGTCCTGTCATTCCAAACACCAAAAAGTAGTTTATAAATTGGAGTAAAGTTGCAATCTGTTTATGGGAAATGAAACATTGATATAATGATTGAAAATCATTCATTCATTCATTCACAAGATAAATATACAGATAAAATTAAACATACAACCAAAATCCGACTAATTTTGGTCGCTGTCTCCCAATACGTTTCTCCTTGATTCAGAATTGTCTCACGGACATCTTCTGCTGGAACCTGAATTACCGTTAGAAACAAAATTTGGGATTGCTTCTTTCTGGTTATTGCCATGTTCAGATTTTGTATCATTTGGTTAGCCCGGGTTGGGGCTTCTTTTTTAGGTACATCCGAACCAAATACGGAGCTTGTCACTTGAATGCTCTGTTCCACGTATTGCTGAGAGGGCCAGTTGGTGCCTACATCCTTTTTATTCTGACGACGCTTACTCTTCGGCATTTTGTGGATTTAGTAGTTTTGGAGGATAATGGTTATAGAAAGTAATGTTGTGTTCAGTAGTAGTAGATTTACAAGCTTGAGCTAATGCAGTTTTTTCGACACAAGAATCGTATGTATTGATATGTATATTATATGATTCGACCAAAAGAAATAATTAAAATGTCAAATGAAACTTAAAATTGAATGAGCAAAGTCAACATAAAAAATGCAGAATGATGGTAATTTTGGATTATTTGAGTTGACACGATCCCTTGACAGCATCTTGGTAGAGTGTAGCAATCTTTTTGTGCAGTACACACAGTATGATAAGGCTTGAAAAGGATAGTATATTCTTCCTCTTCATGCTTAGTATTTTTATAATACTAATATATGAAATATTTTGAAAACCGCTGAAGGATTTAGCATTGACGCGGACAAATTTTCCGTCTATGCTAAATCCCATGTTAATTTTTTCCGCGTATGCTAAATCCCATATTAACTTCGTGTGCATGCTAAATCCCATGTTAATTTATTCCGTGTATGCTAAATCCCATGTTAATTTTTTTCGCGTATGCTAAATCCCATATTAACTTCGTGTGTATGCTAAATCCCATATCAAATCTGTCTGCCTAAATCCCATATGAAATTTCTGTACATGCTAAATCCCATGCCAAATTACATGTTTAAAAATTTAATTGTGCTAAATCCCATGTTGGAAAATTAAATTTTACTAAATCCCATGCTAAATCATGTGTTGCATAATAAATTAATACAGGATACAAGGTGGTTAGGTTAAATAAGGTTAACAAATGCTAAATCCCATGTTAAATTCTCAAATGCTAAATCCCGTGTTAAATTCTCCAATGCTAAATCCCATGTTAAAACTTCCTAATGCTAAATACCATGTTAAATTCTCCAATGCTAAATTCCATGTTAAATTCTGAAATGCTAAATCCTATGATAAATTTCCCAATGCTAAATCCTATGTTAAATTCTCCAATGCTAAATCCCATGTTAAATTCTCCAATGCTAAATCATATGTTAAATTTAGTAATTCTAAATCCCATGTTAAATTCTCAAATGCTAAATCCCGTGTTAAATTCTCCAATGATAAATTCCATGTTAAATTCTCAAATGATAAATTTCCCAATGCTAAAACCCATGTTAAATTCTCAAATGCTAAATCCCGTGTTAAATTCTCCAATGATAAATTCCATGTTAAATTCTCAAATGATAAATTTCCCAATGCTAAAACCCATGTTAAATTCTCCAATGCTAAATCCCATGGTAAATTTCCCAATGCTAAATCCCATGTTAAATTTCCCAGTGCTAAATCCTATGTTAAATTTCCCAGTGCTAAATCCTATGTTAAATTCTCCAATGCTAAATCCCATGTTAAATTTCCCATTGCTAAATCCCATGTTAAATTCTCCAATGCTAAATCCCATGTTAAATTTTCCTAATGCTAAATCCCATGTTAAATTCTCCAATGCTAAATCCCATGGTAAATTTCCCAATGCTAAATCCCATGTTAAATTTCCCAGTGCTAAATCCTATGTTAAATTCTCCAATGCTAAATCCCATGGTAAATTTCCCAGTGCTAAATCCCATGTTAAATTTCCCAATGTTAAATCTCATGTTAAATTCTCCAATGCTAAATCTCATGCTAAATTTCCCAGTGCTAAATCTCATGTTAAATTCTCCAATGCAAAATCCCATGCTAAATCACATGTTGAAATGCTAATTCCCATGTTTGAAAATTGAATTCTACTAAATCCCATGCTAAATCACATGCTGAAAAATTGAATCATACTAAATCTCATGTTGAAAACGTGAATTACGCTAAACACATGTTAATTCATGTGTTGCACAATATAATACAAGATACCATGTGGTTAGGTTAAATAAGGTTAACAAATGCTAAATCTCATGTTAAATTCCCCAATGCTAAATCCCATGCAAAATTATTTTAATGCTAAGTCCCATGATAAATTTCAAATGCTAAATCTCATGTTAAATTCCCCAATGCTAAATCCCATGTTAAATTCTCAAATGCTAAATCCCTTGCAAAATTTTTTTAATGCTAAATCCCATGTTAAATTTCCCATTGCTAAATCCCATGTTAAATTCTCCAATGCTAAATCCCATGTTAAATTCTCCAATGCTAAAACCCATGTTAAATTCTCCAATGCTAAAACCCATGTTAAATTCTCCAATGCTAAATCCCATGTTAAATTCCCCAATGCTAAATCAAATGTTAAATTCCCCCATGCTAAATCCCGTGTTCAATTCCCCAATGCTAAATCCCATGTTAAATTCTCAAATGCTAAATCCCATGCACAATTTTTTTAATGCTAAGTCCCATGATAAATTTCAAATACTAAATCTCATGTTAAATTCCCCAATGCTAAATCTCATCTTAAATTTTCAAATGCTAAATCCCATGTTAAATTCACTGCCTGTAGGATCAAATTGTTAAATGGGATTTAGCATTCACCTTTTCTTAATAAGAGATAGACAAAGCGCTTCTTTTTTGAATACGGGATTTATTCAACTGGCACATTGACTGTTGACTGACTCGTGGCTCTAGCAACAGCAACACTGGTCATATTGAAGTGACGGGCAACCTTTTGCTGTGCACCGCCTCGCGGCTCTAGTTGTTATAACATAATATTATGCAAAAGTACATCACAGTAACATGACATTGCATAAAAAATTACAAGGAAGAACATCAAGGCGTTGTTTTGAATAAATATTTAGTATTATTTTCCTATGTATTTTGGGAAATTCTTGCTGTTTCCGGTATTCTGTGCACTATTACTTGTGTAGGAGGCGGGTGGGGATTTTTTGAACAATGACACAAAGTTTGTTCTCCGTTTCCGGATGCTGCTACTATTTCTGGATTTTCAGTCCCTTCAATCAAGTTTGTTGGAGCTGCATCATTGTGATTAGGATTGTTAGGAACTGGACCAGCTGCGACCTGATTTGGTATAATTCCAGTGCAGCTACAAAGAGCGTCCCTCAAACGTTTAATATGAATAACCAGGATGCAAAAGCGGATAACATAAAGCCAGAAAGTTCCCCAGAAATAGTGCTGGATCACACGGAGCTGTCCACACTCTGGCTGAAAGCAGTTGACATTGGACTTTACACACATAATCCATTTGTTTTCAATACTTAGGTTCTTTCCCTTTTAAGGGTTTGTTTGATTCTATACATTTACAATTTAGTACTGAAGGCTAACCAAACACTCTCCATAATCACATTTGCAATCTTGAAGCCTAAGTAGGGCTTCGTCACTCATAAATAGCACATTATGAGGCTGGCAAATTAGCCCGATTCCGTATACTCCATTACGAGAACAAGTTCTTGGAAATTCCCCAGTCCAAACCCAAAGCCAAAGGAAAGTTCCATGAAATTCATTGAAGCATAAAAATCCAAGAGCCTAATCAACATTATTTAATCATACATTATAAAATTGAACTGTGACGATATCAAAATCGTTGCATCAAATTGAGATAACTTTACTGGCCAAAGTATCCGGTATCGAAACGGTTTGAGATTTTCCTGATAAGCCACAATTAACGCAGCTGCTGCCCCAATATCGATGAGAAACGTGAGGTAAAGCACGTTTACCGCTAAATCTAATGAGAACACTGTAATAGGTGTCACAGTCTCAGGATTCCACTCAAGTCGATACAGGTAACATACAAGATACAAAATTGCAACAATCTGCAATGTGGTAATAAAGGAAACAAAATAGTCTCTTGAGCATAATCTTACTTTTACACATAAAGTTCCTTAATAATGTGAGTTTTGTTTTCTCTCAGAAAAATCTATATCTCAATCTTCACCACTATCTATCTGCGCATCTTATATTCACATAAGTGTGTGTGATATTTTACAAGATAAACACGGATGTAGTCTATTCCCTTGAGACTACATTTTCCTTCTTAATTTTAATACTGTCATTGGGTTTATGATTCTATTGACTGAAAATAAATTTAGGAGCTAGACAATGGTGCCTGTTTGCTTAAGATTTTCAATAACAAAACATCGCAATCCGAAAAAAAAATATCAATGAATATAGAGAGTCATATTATGAAGTTGTGATTTCACCAGTTTATATAGATATTAGACAAACCATAAATAGCCAGCTGCTGAAGAGCTTGACACAGATCCGGATCCTTTCCTCGTGAGTTAGCCTTTGTCTCTGGAGTGGTGTTGTTGTGTAAAGGATTAAATGTTGTGGCTGGGTAGGACTTGGAGCAAGGGGTGCTCTTTCATTGTTTTCGTTTTCATCAACTTCGCCATCATTGTTCCTTGATCCTGTCGTCATCCCTTGTTCAAGTGCACCTGCCATAATTAATAACCGCACCGAAAGGGAAAACTGGTTGTACTTGTACGAAAGCCTAGTTTACAAGGCGGAGTAGAAGTTGTCGTGTGGCTGAATGTTATTGTGCCATTAATCGAACAAGTCATATTTTTCAAAAAAAAATATTGATGTTCAATGTCGTTTTTCACCAAAAGACCACACTAATACACTAGTGGTATGTAATGTGGTATATTTTCACTTTTACGAATGTATCATCATCGCACATCATCACTATCTTCATCATCCCAATAGCTCATTATCATCATCACATTACAAATCGAGGGTATCTCCATTGTAAAGTTTAGGTAATCCGTGAGTTTCTGTCACAATGAAAAAAGGAGCCAGGAATCAGGATCCATTATATACAAGGAAAACTATGGCGATTCCGACGGACCTCATTGTGTCATGAAGAATGGGTTGGGCTGTGCTTAGACTCGACTCACGCTTTGTTACCTCTTTATTTCCGTTTTGAGCAATTTCAATAAGATTACAGGAATTATAGGGATTGAATTACATAGATCAGTTCACGAGCTAGCTTCGGGTAAAGGTGAAGTCAAAAGTCAAGACAGGAAAGTGTGCAACTTTGGTTCTGCCTATTTACTTATCTTATCCAATAAAAGTATCTTGTATCTGATAATAAATTTTTATTATAGTTATGATTTCATAAAGATATGCGAATGAAAGCGTGCACTACTTCTAGGTAGGTATTTATGCAACTCATGATCAAGAACAATTGAATCAGGACAGGACAAACAATAAAAACTGAATATCAATTATATGCATGTATATATATACTTTAATCTGTCATCATCATCGCTGGTGCTTTAGCCTTTAGCATTGGCTTAGTTAACGTAGTTTTTATTCCTTAACTTGAGCAACCTTTTAATATATCATATATGCATATCTTCAGTTAATGGCACGACGTTGACAATCCTAGGAGCTATAGAGGAAGAGATGGCAAATTGCAATGAATGCTGCAGTTGCAAAAACTGTAACCGATTAAGATTGCTTTTTCTGAGAAATTCTTATTTTTCGAGTACCCCTTGACAAATCGTGAGCTGTGTGATTTAGGATATTTTGCATTATATAATTACATAACAAAAGCTAGTCGACCCAAAATAAACATTACCATTATATTTAACAGCAAATTGTCCTTTGAGGCAACAGGTCGAGGGAAACTAAATGCTAATAAATCAAATGTAACTACCGCGGACTGCACGAGCCACCATGAAAATTAAACATTGGCAAATTAGTATTTATGTAACTGTAATAAAGTAAGTTTTTATTGCTCCGTAATTGCTTCCAATTTCTTCTCATGCTACTTCTGTGCCGTACCTTTACTTGAGGGAGATTAAAAAAAAACTTGGTGCGAGGTACTCGAATGAGTTGAATGTAACTTTACATGGCTATAATAATGACTCTGGTTAAGGAGCGTTTAAAGTATTTAAAGCCTTAAGCTTTCAAAGCGGAAGAGATGCACATATATGCAGCCTGCCTTGTACTTACTTACCTCAATGCAACTTTATAAATGATCATCAAATTGTGCACTAGAAAATCGCTGCTGCCAGCAGTGCAGTTCTAACTTGGTTTACAATTAAGTCAAGCATTTTTTTCCATTTCAATAAAATGCTACGTAGTTAATAACTTCTAAGAATTTCAGTATTTGAACGTAACGTAATGATTATAGGTTTTCAACCAAACTAGAGTATAAAGGCATGGCATTTCTGAACAAGATTACATAAATTTCATGCAAAGTAATAGCACATGCATGAGTCAGGAATCAACAATTCATATTCATACAAAGAATAGATATATGTTTTCCAAATAAATTGTTTGAATGAATGACGATGATGGATGATAGATTACCTAACTGCAGAAGGGATAGTAGTTATAGTTGTTTGAGGTATTGTTCAATTCATCAGCTCAGCATCCAGAAAAACTTATAGTCATACAAGTAAAATACAAAATATATGTCATTTGTAAGGACAATTACATTGGATTGAATGAGACAGTGATTAAAATAGGAGAGTTACATATCTGTACTTCTAGAAAGGAAAATCATACGTAGTTTAGTTTTTTCCATTAAATTGCACAATAAAAAATTATCAGCTAGTTTTAGTACAAAATATACCGCTCAAAGATTTATCAATCTACATAAATATTCAGTAACTACAATACAAAATACTGTTGTTGCTTATGGTGCACTTGAACAAGAAAGTGAAATTAGAATGAACATGGAATCTAGAGCACACTTGAATAAATGACAGAATCGTTATGAAAGGTAGGTAGGTGGTAGGTAAGACGGACTCAAAAAACAAAATTGAGCAACCATTTTATGCACATACGTAATGATGAATATGATGATAAGTTGCAGCACTTTTAATTGTTTGTATGACGGAAATGTGTAGATTAGTTAACAGGACTGTCTTCTTCAACTGTTGCATTAAATTCTTCTCATGTATAACCAATGAAAGTGTATGCAAAGGCTATAGAGTGGGTATGAATGGTGTGTTATGCATTAGTGTTACACAAAAAACATTAAACTTTAAAATGCATGCTAATGAAAGAGCAACATATTTTTTTGCAACTAGATTAGGTAACCGATATAACCTTGGGTTGGATATATTTACGCTAATTCGAAAGTCGGAAATTGTCATATCTCTTGGTTGCTTGTTGTTTGTAGATATATTCAATTATTACATTTTACACGACATGACAATATGTAGTTACATACACGATTATCTTACTGAAACGTACAATAATTTTTTAGTGATAACATGCTATATTTTTCTTATCAAAGATAAAAAAATTGCCGGTCAAGTCAATAAAAGATCAGAATTAAGCATAATAGTAATAATTACTCTACGATTTGATAATTTGTGAAAGATGATAAGATATGTTGATGTCTGTATTCATAATGTCATATTAAAATTTTTAACTTTAACTCTTATGTTTTCTTTTTTTAAATCATCATGATTATCACGTCAGCGAACCTTACCCATCAAAACAGTTAGCCATCTTTCCACATCTTATACGTTCTTGGAATGTGATAGCTCAGGTTAATATAGTTCCTTTCTATTTTTATTTGGAAGTTTGGAAAATATTCTCCGTTGCACATCATTATGTAAATAAATATTCACATAGAATTTCAAGGAATAGGAGTAATATGTTATATTATTATACACTACCTGTCAAAAACGTGTTTAAGGGGCTAGTCCTTGAAAACAAAGAGAAAATTAGAGCTTTGAAAGTTTTATCATGCTAGCTGATGTTGATTACATTCATTTTTGCAGATGAATATATCAAATAAGTGAAATATGTGTATCACGATTAAGTGTACTATAATAGAGGTAAAATATTAATATCAAATTTTTTGTGTGCCCCAAAATGATAACAAAATACATGTGTATTGCATGTGATGTAATTTTTGCTGTAGATGCCACTATCATAATTACTCTGTGAGAAGAAAAATTCCCTCCGTCCTCCCATTCTTCTTTCCAAAGTGTACTACTACAATTAGCAATTATGAATTTATTTTGGCAGAAGATACACAACCAGATTTTGAAGCGAGACCACCGATGACGTCCTAATGACCATGGTCTTTGATCGTTTCTTGCTGTCCAATGAAATAAGTGCGTTAAAGGGACAAGAAGAACTTGAAGAACATGATGAATTGGTCAGGCAAAGTTCGAGGTGCTAGCAGATAATCTATAATTTTCGTGTCTTCTTTTGAATGTAAGTACCTCCAAAAAGTGTTATTAAATTTTAATGTAAATTGTAAAATGAGAAAATTATTAGAAAAAGCATGATATTTACGAACAGACTGATGCACTACACAGTATAATATTATAGCATCTTATTTTAGTTGAATTTTGTGATGACAATGCTGATAAAAACAACACTTGACTTTCTCGTTGCCGCGGCGTGGCTAGTTGATGTCATAAATGTGTGTTGGACTCTTGAGTAATCTTATTGTCCGTCTAACTGCAACTTTAGATTCCTTTAAGATGACTCGACGACCAACTCCTCAACTTCAATCATCTACCTACTTAAATATGCAATGTGCATGCGGTGACCATTAGAGTCCAATGCTAAAGCAAGCCGAGTCATATCACAATCAACATATTTTGTGCATTCACATTTAGTTTATTATTGCGTATAATATTTTATCCTTTTCACAAAAAAACGTCTTAAAATCTATAATTGAAAAAAATCAAGTCATGAAGACAAATGAAGATGACCACCTATGATAAACAGTACAGGTGACATGCAAGGTATCCTACAGTAAGGGTATGCAACTTACAGATACATGAATACGTATATAATAAAAAAAAATGATGGTCAACAAATTCTCACCCGTCCACTTGACTTGGCCCAAATAGAACTGAACCTTATCCTATATCCATTTATTTTGCAGATTTTTTTTGCATTTTTATTATCTTAAATGAGAATGATTGCAATCGTATCACACTGAAAGAAAATGCAATTTGATGAGCTGTATAAATAGTCATTCGATGACTTTTGTCTCTGCGATTCTGTATACTAGCTCAACGTATATGTGTTTATATGCACCTTGACTGCGATGCGACAGAGTTGTGAAAATGAAACAGTTGAATTTCAATGAGCAAATATAGTTTATATTCCCAATGATGCATGCTCCCCAATTCTTCGAAGTGAAATGCACAATATTGTAAAGATCTGGAAGAAACGTCCACGTGGTCCACAATTAGTCGCAAACTCAAACTACTGCTTTTCTTAACTCGGAAGTACAAACGTCCACAACCTTGAGAGATAGTTAAGCTCCTACTAACAAATGTGTCATTTTAGGATCCAGAATATATTTATTCATTAATTCATTATCTCAAACCTCAATCAATCCAATTAGAAGATTACCCTCACTGTTTAAAAACTACAAAACCTGTTTGTACTTTGTACACGCTATCCATACTCCAAAAAACCTTCCATGCTTAAAATCCAGTTCAATTTTATTGCAATAAAAATTCAAGTCAGAAATAAAAAGGGCGTTGGTGATCTTATCCGGCCTTCTTTAAATGCATATATTATTCAGCATTCCGCTTTCAATATACTTTAAATGTTCCAGTTCTCTCTCACCATCATTATTATCCTTTCTAAATCCTTTGCGAGTAGAAATGAAAAATTACAACACTGCCTTAGCTTTATAACACATCATTTACTACATTTTGGTTGCAAACTGCATTGCAATATGCTATGTATGTATATGCTTTCGTTTTCATTGAGGTTTCAGATTTCAACCAAGGTTATAAGTGCAACAAAAATTACTCAACATTAATGATCTTTGAAATCTTTCACAGGCTTCATTATCGATTACCGCAAATAATCAACACTGCTGGCATTCCAAACCGTAAATTTCATAAATTCTTCTTGCACATATTTACACTCATTCATTATCATCATCACTGATAAAAAAAATTCAATGGCTTTTGCTCTGATTTCTTTGTCGATCATTATCATACATATATTATATTACATTTAATGCTATGATTGTTCTTTTTAGACCTCTTGATGAGCTAGCCTGCCTTCTTCTAGCACCCAAATTATGTTTGAAATGGTCAACCCAGTAGTACTCACAGTAAAAAACGTCAATCATAATATATATGTATCATTTCTTGCAGTGATACACAAACAATGAAATACAAATACATAGGAACATTTTCTTACTAGCCCAACCACATTATTGTGAAGTTGATACACCTGAGACTGACCTAGTTTTTGCCTTTTGTTGAGGTTGCGGAATTTCCCATCATCATCATCAAGTAAGTAGTCAGTCAGAGAATATTAGACATTAGACTGTATTTGGTCTCACAATACTAATCAATATCATCATAAAATATGCATGAATGAGTTTTTTTCCTCTAGGAAACTGAAACTGACCTAAAGTTAAGACACAAGCCTATAATATATACTTACCATTCCTGCCCCGGCTTACTTGCAGAAAGGTTCATTAGAGATTAAAATCAGTGCAGAGAGCACAAGCGCATTCCTTTAAGGGTTAGCAAAAACATGATAAATAGATATTTATTTTGCAGTTTTGCACTATACCGCTGATTGCAACTAAATCCATTCATATGATAATATAAATGCATGAAGAATGGTGAGCACATGACAAAACCTTAATTGCTTTGCAATGAATTCCTTGTATGATGACATTCTTGATTTGAAGCTAGTAATATAAATGCAAATCACACATGTCTAATAATAATATACTGTACGCTACAGTTAAATAAGGATAATAGCGTTTTTGTATGCTGAGAATAACAATGTAAATTACATATTGCAACTAGCGCATCATTGTTTGCCTGTCTGCGCACATGTAAAAGTTTAAAAAATCAGAGGGGGACTTGCAAATTCTTGTGAATAATGCAGTTTGACTGCATTCAAATGATGATGATGATGCAAAACAAGTGCATCATCAATTAGTTTTTTGGTAGTTTCACATAAATATTTGCTTCTGACAGAGTGACAGCATATCCAACATTTCAATAAGGAAAGGGACGGACAACTACGTGATTTCTGAGATTTCAAATTGAAATATGCTTACCTGGATTTTTGTTGGGATTTTATGAATGAGAGTAAATAAGAAGGGCATTGTTGTCAACAAGCAACAAAGACATCATCATCATGTGCCATCATGATTGTAAATGAATAGATTACATGTGCACTACGTTCGTGCTGACACCACTATCAAAATCAAATCCCAAAAAATGAAGAAAAGTTGTTCTATTTCTACATTTCACTCACAGTCCCCCATCTCAATAAAATAATTGACTGTGAACAGATTTGGAATTGGTAGCGAATAAAGAGTGGAATTTGGAATAGGAAGTATATATGTTTGTGAAGTATAATAAATTATTCGTCTTCATTAAAGGTATAGTGTATTAATCATTTAATTAAGGTGTGTCTTAAAATTGACATAAAACTTGTTTGTAAAATCCTTACGTGTCAACTACACATACGTGGACAGACAACCAAGGTGAGTGACTAGTGACTATATAAGATGTCACTCCACACCACATTCAAGTAAAATGATGAGAGGCTTTTGAGAACTACTTTCGATTTCACGGAGATCCAAAACCACATAATAAAAATAGAATAATATATATGCTTGCCCGAACCGCTCTCGATCCCATCCCATTTGAGGCTTTTCCCCTATTATCAGGAGTAACTTTTGATTTTGATGTATCAGTTATTTGAATAAGCACAAGCGCCGAAGGATGAAAGATGGGACAATAACTGCAGGCACAAGCAGCAGCCTCAGCACGTGAATGACTATATAGAACCGTAATTTTTATTCCTATTCATCTCTACTTTTGAAAAGGTGACATGTGATAATTTTCAATCCCACAAAAAGTTACTTCCTCCCTATTATGGTTATACATTCTATGAGCTTACTTTTGTGGGATCTTAGAAAACTGCATTTGCATATTATGGTTATATAACAAAAGTGCATTCTAATTTTGATGATTACAAATTGCAAGAGAGATAATGTGAATAATGAGATTATGCTGCGCTGCACATGATGGTTTTGGTGATGCTAATGCTACAAATGCTCGTAATTACCAAAATATTCTACTACTACTGCCACTGATGAACAGTCCTGTTCCTGTTTTCTTAATCTTCACAAGGGACGATATCTACCTTTTCCGACTCTTTGTAAGAAAGGGTACCGATGATATGGAAGTTTCTTTTCATCTATGTATGTAATCCATGTTAAATCGCAATATAAAGGTTATTTCCCCCTCAGCTCCAACAATTTCATTTTATATCATTTTTATAGGTACACATGGCTAGTTCAAAATGAAAACCTTTTTTTTTGCACACCAGCAAAAAAAATCATGAGCTTATAATAGCGAGCTAAACAGTTACACACGAAATAGCTCTCAAAGTACACACGTAACTAAATTGTAAGTTGAGGGAGAACGCCAAGTCCCAAATGCAATTTGTTTTGCTCAGCAGTCGATTAGCTACTTGTACCAGACATAGTAATGTAAATGGCCATTTAAAGAGTGAATAAAAATGCTAATGAAATCCTTTTGTTTTTTACACTCATGTTACCTATGTTGTTCTTGTTTGTTTGTGTAAGCTGAATTTTTTTAAACGGAGATAAGAAATTCTCCTGTGGAAATAACACGCGCATAGACAAACAAAACTGACAATGTACACACACACATATATAATGTATGCAAACCAAAGTTTTTCAAGTAATTAAAAACCTTTTCATCTTCATGAAACAAATTAGTTTTTTGCACTTTTAACGGGGTATATTATTGCATATTTTGCAATTGCAAGTCTCTTTCTTCATAACGCAACTCGTAACTCACGACAAAACAAATGAACAATAACAATAATATATGCTTTATGATTTGGAGGTGCTGATTTATCTTGGACTCGTGGACCTCCTACAGATAACTTTTTGGCTTCACTTTTTGGCTCCTTCGTGAATGACAGTGAGGATACTCCATACCATGCGTCAAAAGTTCCTGGCTTCCACAAGAGTTTTATTTTCGGAGAAAAAAAATCTGTAACAGAAAAATTGGCGATCGAAAGGAAGGCTAAAAAAAGTACAAGTCTGTCCTTTTAAGCACACACCGGTGTGATGGGAAATATGGTGTAATTGAACGTAAAGACATGGCTCTTGTATAATTTATATGATAAAATGTATTGTTAGTTGATAATGACCAAAGCCAACCCGCTGATAGTTTTTTTTACCTGAGAACATTTATGGTTCATCGTATCGTGTATACTAGTTTAGTACTAACAACTAATTTCCTATGCATTAGTGACAAACTATATTAAATGAATTATTAGGCTTATTCAAGTCATGACCGATGAAAGCCACTCATACGATCAGCAAAGTAACACGATGGGAGACCAAGACCGCATCAGGAGACAAGGGAGCACCTCTAGATGTACAACAATGATGACAATGTTTTGTTTATGAGATATCAACTATCATTTTTAAAAGTTGTAGCTTGAAGCGCAGCAAAGATATCCTTTCATTGCATTAATCTCAAATACTGTCCTTCCTGATGCAAATGTAGTTATTCTTTGGGAACATTGAAGATTACATATTTGTGTCGCCTTCTTCAGTTTTCATATACACTTTTATATATATGTACATATTCGTTTGGAGGATACACCCAAAACTTGCTCACTTCTTTTTTTGGCGTCGCCCATTCAGGTCCTCTCTTTCATGAAAATGATTGGAACAGACTGATTCGGTTTCTAGGATTTTTTATATACATATATTCCAACCTTATATCCTGATTCTAACCTCATTATCATGCAGTCATCATGTTAAGCCATGCATCGAAATAAATGATTCTTAAACAAGTTTTTTTCTATTCTTACAGACATTTATCAATTTTTTCAGCATCCTCAGTAAAAATATCCAAATAACAATCAAGCCACACCGCTACGCTTCTATTCCACGGTGGCAAAACTGAAAGGAGCTAGAAATGGGAAGCAAACAAGCAGGAATTAAGGCGTTAGTCAAAGCAATTCATTTTATCCACTTGCATGTTATAGCAAGCATACCTAAATCGTTATAATGAAACGTTAAGCAGTCGCCAATTTAGTTCCATTCAACAATAAAAATGGAAAATTTTCTTTTATTGTTCACCTCACCAACATCTTATCCACTTATCCTCCACATATACATATAGTTTGGGACTTGGGACTAGTCAGTTTTGGTATATAGTTTTGCATGTATGTAAACGTCACTTTAGCTTTGAGGCGTATAATGTATGTATAAAGACATCGTGCACAATGTGCTTTGGCTGCTGCAGCCATTTCCAATCATACATATATATATTGTAAATGCAGTGCATATAAACTTTTAAATGTATGATTAAAGCTTATTACATTTTGTTACGGTTATTATGCCCAATTGTTTGATTTGACTGACAGCAGGCTGAGTGCCTGTGGTGTGGTCAAGCGAATATACATAGTAAGCTTCGGCAAATAATTTTGATGTTGCTTCTTACCTTGTGTATACGAATCTGTAACTGCATAACAATTTTGAGACAGTCGCTGCCACGTAATAATAACTTGTACAAAAAAGTACTTAATGACAGTGACAACTGCAGGGATAATCATCATGCACTGTCATATATATTAGGATATATGCCAACTCAATGGTGCATGCGTATAATATAATATAATATAATATAATAGTGTGCTGCCTACTTTAATTCACGAAAGAAAAATGACTTCATTTCATTCATTCATGCATTTGTAGAGATTGCATACTATATTTTGAAGATTTAACTGCATTTGAAAATTATTGCTCTAATGCATTAATGTATAAATCTCGCACAAGAGGTACAGCCGATAGCAACGTCGGGAGGATGCAGTGTAGAATTTATAGCAAATTCAAATGCAAACTTGTGTGTAGTGCAGATCAAAATACAGAGATGCAAATTGCAAACGATATTACAGCGGCGGTGATGATGATGATGATGATGATGATGTGACGCATTTGCCTAAGTGTTCTTGTCTTTAAACATGAATGGGAATCATTGTTTGTGTGGTTTTACAACATTTATAGTCGCAATAAATATTCACAACGAATTTAAATAATTTCTATTATAACATATACCTGTTTTGTAGTTTGTCACTGGTATGATTATGCATTAAATAACTGTAAGAAGGATGAGTATGAGTCGTGTGAAATCCCACACCACTGGGTTTCATGTATCTTGAAAGAGCAAGGCGTACACAATCCATTAATTTGACATTGACTGCTAACTGCTATTGCTATATACCTTAACCACTTTTGTCTAAATCCGGCAGGGAGATTGATTAAAAGTTTCAAATGAATGGGAAAGCTCCGAAATAATTAGCGTATCAAGTTCTTCAGGTCCCTTTTCCATTTCAAATATTTTTAAATACTATTATCACGCGTCTTGTCGTGTGGTATAGCTAAACGTGTATGATCTGATAAGAAAGGACATAAAAGTCAAAGTGTTCCTTGAAGAGCCATTCAATTTACGGTGCGCGCTACGGATGTGATGCAGTTTTTACGTACGCATAATGCGGATGGAGGAACTGCCGATGCCGATGTAGTAATGACGATGACGATAAGCTGACTTTTGATACAAGTCATTATATTACTTTGTTGCTTCTTAGCTTGCGGCTTTTTTTCTTCGTGGTGTAAATGCCATTGCTCCCTGAGAAAAAAAGGAGTTTTTTATGTTGTATTTTTATGCTCTATCTACACCTGTGTGAAGGAGAAAAAATGTTTTTAATTGTTTTCCAACTTACTAAAATATGATGGTTATGACAGCTCAACAACTACTACTACTACCGCTGTTGCGCTTGTTGAAAGCTCGATAAATCAAGCAAATAAAAAAAAGTAGGAATGAATAAAATGAGATTCAGATATAAATTAATGGTAACGTCTGACTTTGGATTTACCACCCTCTGTACTTGAAAATTATGAATGGTTTATCAAACAGAAAAAATTATAGAAGGGTACGTCGTATTTGTCAATACATTTATATAAACCCTTTCGTGTTTAAGATTCTGCTCATTTACGAAACGGCAGAGTATATTTAAAATTTAGATTATAATATTATGGTGAAGGAAAAGGGGTGTAGAATTTATTGTCAATCTTGAATCTTATCAAGTATTGTTACAGAGAAATGGAGGGTTATTTTAAATATGCTTATATTTTACTGTTTTGAAAATGTTTTGTATTTGTATGGCTGGCAGAGAAAAGATATAGAATGTTCTAGCAATAATATTATGCGGGTGAGAAGCAGAGTTCATCGGAGGTCAATCGTCAGCGAGAAAAGAAAGCAGAGCAGAGGAAGGAAAAAGCAATTCAGATCATCAGTTTACGTTCGGGTCATGAGGGATTTGACCAAGTGAGTGTTGTGAAGTTGGTTGGGGAGTTTCTCTGTCGGCCAAGGACTGTGTGGAGGTGAAGCAGGCAACGTTTGTTGGTTGTTTGTTAAATACTGCATTATCGTCTCTGTCATTTCTTAAAGTTAAGATAAGCCAATTAGGGCATTTTGGCATTGATTAGCAGTGGAGCAAAGGCTCAAGTAAAATAGTTTAGGCAGCGTAACGGAGGCCCTTTCTACATAATCAATACTCATCTCTCTCTACATGGTCTTCGAGCCCGAATTGGAACGCTCAAAACTCAGTTATACAGTCCACTTATTGAAGAAAAAATAATGGCTCCAGGTGCATCTTCGGTGGCCAGCTTTGGGAGTCAACGGAAGCGTGCGGATGCAGCTTTTAGGCTCAAGGTCGTAGCACTGGAGGAGCGTAAGAACGTGCTCCAAAATGGGATTTGGAGCGCGGAAGAGGAGCTTATGGAAGCTCAAGAAAAACTTGAAGAGGCGGATGCTGCAGCCATCGCCTCACCATTCACCTGGCAACTTTCGGATGATGCTGCGGAAGCCCGGAAAGCAGTAGGAACAGCCGAGAGGAATCTGCGTGCTGTTAAGAGGAGGAACGAGCTGGGCATTAGGGAGTTTGAAAATAAAATAGCTTGTGCTAAAGCTCAACATGAAGCAGATTTGGCTGAGCTGGAGCTGGAGGAAGACCAGTTCCTGGGAATCTTGGACCCAGACAGGAACGAGGGGCAACACGGGAATGTTCACAAGAGCGTTGAGTGGCTGAATCAGCCGCAAACAACCTCTCCAGAGGTACCTAGACCTCCATCACCAGAAGAAATACTCAACAACAAAGTCCTTGACCTGGTCAACATGCAGCTGCAATTAATGCAGCAACAACAACATCAACCATCCACAAGTGAGCGGTTCCTTATCCGGCAAACAACAGGCAAGGACTTGCCACAATTTGGAGGTGATTGCAGTGAATGGCCGGCTTTCCATGCACAATACGTGCAAACTACAAAAGCATGTGGATTCTCACCAGTGGAAAACTTGTATCGCCTCCAGAAAGCCCTGAAGGGGAGAGCTAAAGAAGTAGTTCAGGCATTCCTCACCACCCCAGATAACGTGGATACAATAATGGAGATCCTGGAACAACAATTTGGTAAACCTCGCTATATAATTATGGCGTTGGTCCAGAAGGTGAAGGAAGCTCCAGCTCCTAAGGATGGAAAACCAGAGTCCCTCATAAAGTTCTCCAATGTTGTGAAGAACCTTGTCGTGACCATCCAGAACCTAAAAAAGAAAGAGTACCTGTGCAATCCCCAGCTGATTGAGGAGCTCGTGCAGAAACTGGATGGACATTATCGAATACGTTGGGGCGAATATGCAGTCGACAACGATTGGGACTCTCCTACTCTCTCCAATTTCTCACAGTGGCTGGACAAGCTGTCTCGTTCAGCACAAGTTGTAGCTGGACCACCTGTCGTAGTGGAGGAGAAGAAAAAGAGTGCTTTGACCATCACAGCTGATACACAGCTGACTCCTGCATCGTGTTTGTTTTGCCTCAAGCCAAACCACAAGTTTGTTGACTGTCGCAAATTCCAGCAGAAGCCAGTCCATGTTCGAGCCAACTTTGTGAAGGAGAAACGACTTTGTTTCTCGTGCCTAAAAGGGGGACATTCCATCAGCAAGTGCAATTCCAAAAAGGAATGTGGGATTGATGATTGCAAATATTATCATCATCAACTTTTACACAAGAAGAAGGATGACATTGAATACACTGGAGATGGGATTCCTTCACTCTGCACATCTTGTTCAGCAACTACCAGCGACGTTTTCCTCCGTATTGCTCCCATCACAATTGAGGGGCCAAATGGAAAATTGGAAGCCCATGCACTATTTGATGAGGGGGCAACTTGTTCACTTTTGGATGCCGATGTAGCAGAATCGCTGGGAATTACTGGAAAAAAGGAGGAGCTCACATTACAATGGACAAACGACGTCTCAGAAACCCACGCGGATTCTGAAATTGTGAGCTTAAGCATCTGCCCCTCCAACAAATGTGAAACTGTGAAGTTGAGCAATGTACGGACAGTTTGCAATCTCCAGCTTCCCACTCAATCCATGAATGTGGATGAATTGAAGAAAAAATATCCACATCTCCGGGGTCTTCCAGTAAGCTGTCAAAAAGAAGTTCGTCCTGTCCTATTACTTGGGGAGGATAACATCCACCTGACAATTGCTAGAGAAGTTAAGGAAGGACCTGTTGGAACTGCTCCGCTAGCTTCAAGAACCAAACTTGGTTGGGTGATCCACGGCTCCTGTCGTGTACATAAGAGGAAACAATTTTCTTTCACCATTGCAGCCAAGAAAAACAAAGTTGATGAGGATCTTCATGAGCTGGTGAAGCAATCCTTCAAGCTGGAGCAATATGGGACATCTTTACCCAAAGTTCCAGCCGCTATTGTAGATGAGAGAGCTTCCAAATTACTGGAGTCAACCTCTAAAAAATGTGGAGAAACACGGTGGGAAACTGGGCTACTGTGGGCCAAAGACAACGTCCACCTTCCTCCATCAAAGGAGATGGCAATGAGCAGACTGTCCTCAGTGGAGAGGAAAATGGAAAAGGATGAGGCTTATCGGGATTGGTACGTGAACCAGATCGATCACTACGTTGCAGCAGGATATTGCAGTGAAGTACCAAAAGAAGAACTTCAAGTGAAGAACCCGAAGGAGTTTTACCTTCCTCATTTTGCCGCAAGCAACCCCAATAAGCCTGGAAAGTTACCTCTGGTGTTTGATGCTGCCGCAAAAGTCAACGGAACCAGCCTCAATGATCATCTTCTCACTGGGCCTGATCTTCTCAACTCACTCCCTGGAATCCTGATGCGGTTTCGGAGGAGGATCATCGCATTTGGAGCTGATGTGAGGGAGATGTTTCATCAGGTGAACATTTCCAGCAAGGACAAGGTGGCTCAGCGATTTTTATGGAGGGGAGGAGATAGGACAAAGGAGGCAAAGGTGTTCGAAATGAACGTGATGATGTTTGGTGCAGCTTGTTCACCATGTTCAGCATAATTTGTAATGCGTAGAAATGCTGACGAGTTCGCGGAGGATTACCCGGAAGCAGCAGCAAGCATCCATGATTCCATGTACATGGATGATTTGGTGGATGGAGCAGATACGCCAGATGATGCTAAAAATCTCATCGCCTCCATTGACACAATACAAACTTCAATAGGATTTCCTATGTTAAAATGGATGAGCAACATTCCACAAGAAAGGAGAGCCTCAGCAGCCACCAAAATGGATATGAAGATTGAAGGAAGCGTTGAAAGGGTACTTGTTATGTATTGGGATCCAGCGGATGATGTGCTAACATTTAGGATGAACTTTCCTAAAGTAAATGAAAACATAATCTCTGGAGCCTCAACGCCAACCAAACGGGATGTTTTGAAACTCACAATGTCCCTATTTGACCCACTTGGCTTGATTGCAAATTACGTCGTACGTAGAGTCAGGATCCTTCTACAGCAAATATGGTCATCGGAAATTGGATGGGATGAATTGCTTCCACCATCACTACTGGAAAAATGGAATGTTTGGCTTGCCGAGCTGAAGAAAGTGACGGATGTTAGGGTCAAAAGATGCTATTCACCCTCCCTGAAATCTGGATTTGTTTCTCTTCACGTTTTCTGTGACGCTAGTGAAATGGCGTATGCAGCAGTAGCATACATACTCATTCAGAAAGAGGAGGAAACTGAAGTTGCATTTGTTATTGGGAAAGCTAGAGTTGCACCACTGAAGCCACTTTCCATTCCAAGATTGGAGCTTCTTGCTGCAGTGATGGCTGTTCGACTTTCCGCCACCATAAAAAAGGAAATCAAGATTAGCATCAACAGCACCACGTACTGGTCGGATTCCAGAAATGTTCTTTGCTGGATAAGATCAGATGCAAGAAAATATAAGCAATTTGTGGGCCATAGGATTGGCGAGATTTTGGAGAATTCAGAAGTGGAAGATTGGAAATGGGTTCCAGGAAAGCTCAACCCTGCCGATGAAGCAACAAGAGAACACGGATTTCCTGTTGCCAGTCCCGAATCGAGATGGCTGTTTGGTCCAGAATTCCTCCAGCAAGGTTTGGAACAATGGCCTGAGGAAAATAGAATACAAACTATGCAGCAGCCTCCTGATGAGTTTGAAATGAAAGCAAATTTCATACGAACAATAGTGCTGGAACCCACAACCTCCACTTGTTTTGATGTTGGCAGATTCTCATCATACTGGAAGTGCGTAAGAACCTTCGCTAGGGTCATGAGGATTTGCTGGATCATGAAGATTGGAAGACAGAACCACACTCTTCCTCCATACATCACTACAAAGGAGCTAAAGGCAGCAGAAAGGGAGCTGTTGAAGATATCTAGAAAGCAGAGTTTCTTCAAAGAGTTGAATATTTTGAAAGCCGATAAAGCTATAACCAAATCCAATTTGGGCCCACTCTTGCCATTCCTGGATGAGGAGAATATTCTGCGTGTTGGAAGTCGTCTCGCCAATGCCCCTATTTTGGATTGGCAAAAGTATCCAGCAATTTTGGATGGAAATGATAAGTTCACCCAGCTGCTGTTGATGGAACGCCACATTCAGATGGGACATGAAAATCACGATGCTGTCGTGAGCTTGGAGCCAGAAGTTGGTAATTAGCTCCAGCTAATTACGAAGGGGAGTATGTTACAGAGAAATGGAGGGTTATTTTAAATATGCTTATATTTTACTGTTTTGAAAATGTTTTGTATTTGTATGGCTGGCAGAGAAAAGATATAGAATGTTCTAGCAATAATATTATGCGGGTGAGAAGCAGAGTTCATCGGAGGTCAATCGTCAGCGAGAAAAGAAAGCAGAGCAGAGGAAGGAAAAAGCAATTCAGATCATCAGTTTACGTTCGGGTCATGAGGGATTTGACCAAGTGAGTGTTGTGAAGTTGGTTGGGGAGTTTCTCTGTCGGCCAAGGACTGTGTGGAGGTGAAGCAGGCAACGTTTGTTGGTTGTTTGTTAAATACTGCATTATCGTCTCTGTCATTTCTTAAAGTTAAGATAAGCCAATTAGGGCATTTTGGCATTGATTAGCAGTGGAGCAAAGGCTCAAGTAAAATAGTTTAGGCAGCGTAACGGAGGCCCTTTCTACATAATCAATACTCATCTCTCTCTACAAGTATTTTATGATAAAACACATGTTCCTGTGTTTGGTGATTACGGCATCGCATGCCACTTATTGCCACCGTATTTATGGACCTGCAATTTATCTGCTTTTATTACATAACAGTATATATACTTACAATTTTCATCAGCTATCGCGCTTTCGTAATGCGAAAATAACTTTTTTTCTATAGAAATTCATGTAACAAGTTGATGGATTGACAGATATGGTAGATAGTTATCCAAAAGTTTTGTACTTCATATTATTATTGTATTATACTATATTATGGCACAGCACGGTATTAATGATGTTGATAAACAAAACACGTACTTACATACTTGCATTCAAGTATAGAAAGGTCAATATTTCCTTTTTGTGTAAACACTAAATTTTCACATATTGTACTTACATTCCGTTGATAAAAGGTAAAGAAGGTGAAGGCGAACTGAGATTCTTTTAAACCACGCTTGTTGTGAAGTGATCAACAGATTCTTCTAGAGAAGAGAGAGATATGATACGCTACTTAAACACAGGCTCGAGATCATGTACACTTCTTTGTTTTGAATTTAATAATAATTAGGAAATTCTTCTTTTTTTCGATTGTTACTAGGTTCAATGCATCCAAATCCATCTTCTATGGGGTTTGAGTAAGGGAGTGAGTCATATAGAAATCCCAGGAGTGGTTAAGAAAAGCCTCAAAAACATTTACTCGTGTAATCGTGATACAAGTGATATTTTTGGTTATGTACATCTTATTGACGTAATATCAGATACAAGCATCATTCAACATTTTTCATTTAGCATTTTTTCACCTGGTGAACTCTTTCAAAAGAAATAAATCTTTTGAGTTGTGGCATGCGTTTAAAAGCTAATTTCATTAATTTTTATTAGGTATCGAATACCGTTTAGCATTCTAATTAGCAATTTTAGGTAAGCTATATGCTATCTGCCCATTACTATCAGCATCAGCAATCAAATATACGTGATCATGATGTCTATTCACTATATCTACGCTTGCTTGTGCATTGAAGTCAGTAATAAGGTTGTCTTTTTGGGATCAAGATGTTATCTTCTCCAAAAAAGTAATTTAGACACATACACAAATGTTTAGCGAAGGTATATGAGTAATATGAGTATCATATCATATTTTGACTAATGGACTCACCATCAAGTCATGTTAGCTGCAGTAGATCTTAGAATTATTAGAAGTTGCTTACCTTCCCAAAAAAATAAATTGAACACAATGTTAAGTGCATGGTATAAAAATGATCAGTCCTGTCATCATTTTCAAGCTAGATACAATACACTCCACAATAAGTCAGTCAACTACAACACAAAACCTCATCATATTTTCATCGGTTTGCAGCTTAGTGATAGTTGTGCGTACATACATGATATGATATGAAGCTCATGAGCAAAAGAAGATAGTATAAAGGAATGAAGCATGATATGGAAAAGAGGGTGAAAGGGGTTTTGTTTTCATTCAAACAATTATTACTTCATGCTCTCTTACCTACAGGAGTAGATATTTTACTTGCATTAAATATCTCATCTATACAATTTCCTTTACCTTACTAACTTACTTACATACATTTACCTAATAAAATCCTCTCTACCTTTTTGCTCAAAGACGGCAGCAAAAGCAAATCAATCTTCAAGTAGGTATGATGATGGTATGGCTAATATAGCTACATGATATGATAATGATGGAATAGCAGGAATATAAACGTTACGTGTACAATTGTATATATACGATATCCACATGTTTACAAGAGGGTGTGTTCCCTTCATGTGCTCGTGTTCACGTCCTTTTCTTCTGCTACTGCAGAGATTGTCTTGAAAAAGTGCATTCTCAATTTTACTCTTACTCTCATTTATTGCCAACTTGCTTGCTCTCGGCATGCATGCTTGCATTTGTAGACATGATGATGTGATGTGATGTGTGTATCCAAGATTATTCACATGCATTTTTCTTCATAGCAAAAGGGTTGAAGACTAGCACATGCTCTTGCTCTCCTACGTGCATACATTGTTAGCTTTGCTTTTGCTCTATCATTTTGGGATGTTTTCATATTATATTATCCTTATCCCTTCAAGAAATGGCCACGAACGATGAAACCAGGTAAGAAAAACTCTGCATACTTCTTATTCGTAGAAAATTTTTCTTGCAAACGAAAACCATCTCACATATCACATCACATCGCATGAATATAACCAAACCAAACCACAACAACAATCCTATGGCCTATAGCCTACTGCTACTACTGACTGACTGTGATTAATAATATGCAGGCATTTATTACGAAGGCACCATCCACATTGTTAAATGAATCTCTACTCAAAAACGGCTACTGGCTTGGCTATAAGACTCCCTCCTTATTATTGCTGTACATGTACATTGCATGCATTACCCGTTCATACCATTGTTATGTTGGCTTCAATGCTAAAAGTGAGTTTTTGCTTCTTTGGAATTATTGTAGTTTTGTATGCAGTCACTAATATATATCATTGTTGTTGTGATTTGAAAATTTGAGATTGAGATGGTAATAGTAGGAGCAGTAGGATTATATACATACCCTCAAGTCAGTTAGATGCAGTAGCATGTTGCATTTACAAAAACCAAAAATTATATATATCTCATGCAGGCTTACAACCAACAATTTTCAAACTGCAGGGCCAGAGCATTCGCCATACGATAAATAACATTCTTCTTAAATCCTAGCTTTAGTTTAGTTCTCTCTCTCACTCCTTCATGCAATCATGCAAGACAAACGAAAGGAACTCTGTACCTAAAGAGGAAAACTAGCTGCAGCAGCAGCAGCAACAACATCCTTAACTTAACAGATTCAGTAGCCCTCGTTATTTGTCAGTCAGTTTTGGAGAGATCCTCAAAACAGATCTTAAGTCCTTTTTTTTGCTACCATTTCATTTTTACCTACGTACTTTTACGCTTCCAAACCAAACCAAGCCCAAACTCACTTTTTAATGGGTATAGGATAGTAATTGTGACGCAGTAGCTGTATTACACCCTGAGATTAGTATGAGTAAGTGATATCTATTTCTTGTGTTTGCTTTTCTGTACTCCCCAAAAAAAATCTCAATAATCATCATTAAAGTTATGTATTGTATTATTATACTCGATCTTTTTTATCCCCTTTGAGAAAAGTGTACACGCCCAAAACACGGCCAACAAAACTTGCTCCTACTTAGAACGTAGCAAACGATATTAGAAAAGCCTTGCCTTAAGCTCCCTACTAAACTGTTTTGTTTTTGCAAAAAAAAATTGGACATGAATTTAGTTAAATGAGCATATAAAGCAAACATACCTACTAATGTATTACATTCCCATCACTTGGCATTTGGCTGGTTGCAATGTTGAATGTAATGTAGTTCCATAAGTTTTTTTTTCAAAACCATATCCGCTCACTCTCAAAGGCTCTTTTCTCGAAATGCGTGTATTCCTTTTTAAGACATTTCATTGACGTTTCGAACAATAAGGAGAGTCAGCATCAGTCAACAAGAATTTATTGTTTTCAAATGCGGTTTCGAGTCGAGTGCGTATAGGTACATTGTGTTGTGGTATTTAGATTTAGGAAGGTGAATTACACTCTTTTTTTTGATTGATCGTGTGTCTCGTCCTTCCACTGACAATATCGTTTCACACAATAATAATGTAACTTTAAGTTCAATTTTTTATAGGTTCTCATGTGTGTATGCATTCTTAGATGTTGTTAGAACGTGTATTCGTAGGTACGCATCATGCTGAATACATTTCAAATCATTTTCACATTTTAAAAATCTTTTCAACCAAAACGCGATCTTTGAAATAAACGATACACATAGGCAACCTCTACCACCATACGCACAAAAAAGATAATCATTACGTTTGTAATAAAGCTTTCAATTCAAAAACCTCAAACATATACAAACCGTCAGATCAGAGTCAGTCAGTCTGCTTACCTGTTGTT
This sequence comes from Orchesella flavescens, assembly GCA_964034955.1. NCBI lineage: Eukaryota > Metazoa > Arthropoda > Collembola > Entomobryomorpha > Orchesellidae > Orchesella > Orchesella flavescens. The sequence continues at coordinate 26,182,020 of OZ035954.1, read as the reverse complement.
ACCTATTCCATATATATGCATACCTTAATTGTGGATTGCTCTTGCTATTATTGCATGACCAAACGATCAGAGTACAATACATGTCAGTGTTTTTATTGGCAAAAATTATCTTTATTGTATTTTATTAATATACAACATTACTCTTACTTTTTTTAAATACAGGTTATGTTAGTTGGGGGGTTTCTTTGAAAGACCAAGTGTACTTTACCCATAGGCGACCATCAGTCAGCACATATATATCATCACACCTGTTTTTCCTATTCATATCAGCATCATCATCACTACCACATCGCATCGGCCAATATCTAAAAGTGAAAAATTATTGACCAGTTAGCTAACTGGTTGTTTAGTTTCCTGTGTGTGCAAATAAGCAGACGATTATGCAGTTTTTCTGAGATATATGCGTGATTGTGAGTATCTGCATGCAAAAGCAGAATAGTAATTTCATTTATTACGTCCATTTGCAGTTTGCACCATCATCATCATCATCAGTAGATAAAGGACTCGTCTTCGTAACATTGTGTATACACTCATAAAACGTCAAAGCGGACTTCTATTTCATATGATTAAGGGCCATTGTCTCTGTCATACTCTTCAGGATCAACAGTCATCATCATCTTGAAGAATATCAACACATTTATAAGTGTATAATATTCAACAAGAAAAGATATTCATAATATATATATTCCCATTATTTACTTGCCTTCAGCGTTTCACTGTTTCTATATCCTTTTTTAGTGTATTAACTCATTATCGTGATATTGACTCAAGATACACACTCTATTTGCATAGAAGAAGGGATAGCCTCCGCTATTGTTGAGCTGTTACGTATTAACATTGCCATATTACCCCTCAGAAGACCCATCATCATCGTCATCAGCTTGGCTTGACAGAGTTGAGATCTTGTTTTTTTATGCTGACCAGCAGGCAAGTTACGTTTGACGTTGTTGGTTGTGTTACGCACTTTTAATAAGATTATACAAGCAAAACTAAGAAAACGTGCTTCTGATGTGACTTTTTTGAGCGTTAAAGCCTCAGTACTCAATTGATGGTGAGAGAGTGTGCATTGATTTGATTTGAACTGCACAAAGTATTTCATGAGGTGGCTCGTCATATATTGCTGTACACTTGAAATTTTTGTGATATTTTTGTGTACATATTTTGACTTCTAGTTAAATAACATTTTGCATACTCTTATCTTTTGTGTGTGTGGGGTGACTTGTTATATAAGTGTGACTTGTTCAGCTGAAAAGTGATTTGAGCAACAAACAATAATAATAAGAAGCTATTTTTTTTACACGTAGGAATATTTTGCATATGAATGAAAGTAATCTAAAACAGTCGGAGAAGGTGTATGCTTATATCATCATCATCGCCATCGTCATATCGTCGTATGCACAATTATTTTTGCTTTGAGATTTTGCAACTTGTGACAACTTCTTCGGCGACTGCTGCCAATAAGTTAGTTACTTAAGTGTACCCTTTGCTCTACTACTACAAAAGTGTTGCTGAATCTGAATATACATGCAACATAATATGCATATTATGCAGCGCAGCTAGACTAGTGTCATATTTTTTTATGTGATTCCCACATATTATTTTGTGGATGATTTTTATGCAGTGCTATTATGATTTAAGTGTACTTTATCATTGTTACTTGGTTTTTGATACGTATTGGCACTTTTTTTGCCATCTAATAAGACATATTATTATACCACCATCATCGCTCTCGTGTGTATGCAACTTGTTGCATCTATTCCAATTAAAAAAAGTTGAGAGGGAGAAGTACACAGTTGTAAATTGTAATTATTGATGTGGGTTGCATTGTCTTCTTGTGAACTTACAGAATAAGGAGCAACATCTAAATCATAAAAAAAAAAGAATTATTAAAATATATATGTTTTTTTTTCTTCAATACAGTAAATCAAGACTTGATTAGTGTAAGTAGTGGAGCGTGTCGATGCTATTATTTAATCTGGAGACAGTTTGAATCAAGTCATTTGACTGACAATCAGAGAGTACTTTGATTGATTGAGTTGAAAAAGTGAAGAAAATTGAAAGGATTATAACATAACATCTATATACATTTATGCTAGTGGCCTTTGGGTGTCTATAAATAACGATAATAATCCACCCAATGTTTTGGCGATGTGAGTGATCAACAGAGACATAAAAAGAAATTCTGATCAAGAGAATAATATAAAAAAAAATTGCGAAATCTCGAGCAGCATCTGTAGTAACAGCCGTACCATTCATCTTTAGGTAAATGGTAATGAAGAAAAATTAGAAATGCACTTTGCAACGCTGCTATCTGCTGCTACCGTCATGTCCCCGTCGTCGTGCCGTTGCTGATCGATGCAGTCCATTGAGTTGTTCGTCCATGCAAATGTAATAGAACAGTAGCAAAAGGGGTCTAAAAAAGATAGGATATAATATAACGTTCGATTTGACGTTTATTTTTGAACGTCTGATATTTGATATTTGAGACTATTTGAGAGGCTCAAGCTGAAAAGTGAGTGAGTTAAGTGTGATAGTGTTTGTTTCATTTTTGTTTTGCTAGTGCTTTTACTTTTAATAGTCATTTGTGTAGATTGTAGATTGCAATCTCTTTTCTCAACTGACAAGACAAGCAATATGGATTCATGAGCGAGTGGATGCCGTGCGGCACCAAGAAAGATATATTTATACTTTTATGTTGAGACTAAAATGAAGTCACAGCAGTAGTATCGTCCTAATAAATATGGACGGTTACATGCATAGATTGTGTCATCGGTATATTATTTTGAAGGGCTGAAAAAAATTTACTCTAATTCTTTATTTTTTTTCACATTTACTACGAACCAGAATAAGCCCACCACTTCCATTCTGCTTGCTCCTAATATATTTTGGCAAGTGAAAGAGGAATACACATATTACGAAAACAGGTGGGAAGGGCATCAAGACAATTAGAAAAGGGAACGGTGTGGATTATTGATGCTATGTCCTGTGTGGAGTGACAGGCTAAAAAAAGTACAACTGAACTGTGCAATCTACTCTGAAAAAAATGCACCAAATAGTGTCGCACTGTTGGAGTCTTGTATGCAATAATACTATGCAATGCAATACTAATTTGTTTTGAGTGAGAAGAGAGAGAGAGACCATATATAATACCTACTTGAAGAATGTACATGTCTTTAATGTACTATTGATGTCACTTACCTAAAAGGACAATCTCTGAATTTTTTTCATCCATTTCCACCCAAGAAAACAAGGAATTGCAGTTGTCTTCAAGTTTGTTAAGAAGAACACCGAATTTCATCCAATTTGGAGCAGATTATAATTACATGCTCCAATCTTCTGACAAAACTATATACAATCACTTCTGGAGGAGTAGGTGGAGTCAAATAATGCAAGAGACAAAGGCAACTTGAGCAAATGCCACTACAACTACCGCATTTTTTCTGTCTCCATCATCATCAACATCAGCATCCATATTTGTTGTGACCAAGCAGAAATCAGGTTAAGTGAAGACAAATGGAATAATGATGCATGATCACATAGGAGGATGTACTCGAGGAGTGACCTCCAATTTATTACGGATCTAATTTAACAAGGTTACAACAACGCGAGAGATAATGTGACTTATAACTACGTGAATTCATGTTACTTTTGTGTAGCAGTGACCCTTCCTCCACACTTTTTTTTGTTCTACAATGAAAGAAAAAAAGGGTAGTTTTTTCATCAAAAATAAAAGCCAAGCAGACTGAACAACAAGAAAGTGAGCGTATAAATATATTTGTGTGGCTGCGTATGTGTGAGTGTAATACACCCAAAAAAAAGGCTAAAGTTAATAGCAGATTACTCACTCCTGGCCATTGTGTGAGGGACACAGATTAGAGAATTGATTTTCCTAAGTCTCTGAACTTGGATTGAATTGGTTGCGTTTCAGTTTGGAGCTTGAGCATACACGTGGACCAAACGCCATAGTTCCATTTATGCAACAAGTTTTCATCTTGATACCTCCTTCTGTATCACACATTAGCCATCAGGCTTTTATATTTTAATATTTACGTCGCAGTGAACATAGTTTTTGCCCTGTGGCATCCTCTTTTTCGTTCGCGACTTAGATAATAACTCATTACCACATTCCATTTTTACCCTTGTACGGCAATCATGACGTGAAGTGATGTGATGTGAATGTCTTGTTATGTGTTTGTAACATAATATATATAAAGTTGGACGAAACATTTTGAAAAAGGCCATCGTCATTTCTTCATCATCATCACCATCTTCTTCATTATTGGAAAAGGACGGGGATATTAAAAAGGACATTGCCGAAAAAGAAGCTTGAATTAAGCAGGATCTTATAGATTATACCATGAGAGACTAAATATTATTCCTCCTCATCGTCATCATCAACATCATCATCATCATCCTCTTTAGCCAAAGCGTCAAGAGAATCAAGCGAAGAAAAGTAAAAAAGAGAGATTCTTTTGTTGTGGGCTTTAGACCAGAACGGGCTGCTATAGGTTGGTTGCATGCACTTTATAAGTTTGTAATCACTTTTTAAACAACTATCTCTTTTACTTTATTCTTTTAGTTAAATCTCAAGTAGTTAGTTTTCTTGTTAAGAAGATGAAGCGATTTGATGGGTTTACATGTATATTAGTTTATGCTGATATTTATGATTTAGGGATTAGTGAATATATATAAGGTTGCGATGAAATGTTGTGGTATATTTTTTGATACGGATGAGATGTATAATAAGTGCAAAAAAGATGCGTGTTTTATGCTGTATGCACGACGGTAGAAAAAACTCTTCTTTTAAATGAACAAAGGCATGTTACTTTATTGTTGGATTTAATGAATAAGTTAATCATTAAGGGAACTTGAAACCATAAATATAAATATCCCGTGAAAAAAAATTAAGGCAGGAGGATTAAATGATGATGAGATTCATCCTTCGTAGGTTAGGTACATTAAGTAGTAATAAGTATATTAGGTAGGCGTGTGAGATTGGTTATGCATAAAAAATTTAAAAGTAAAAAACTGTCGAAGATGCAACCAAATCAAAACGTTGAACCCCATGAAATAACGAGTTCACTTTTGCATTTTCCTTCTCGTTATGGAAAAGCAAGGATGAGAGTGATATTATGATGCCTAGAAATTTCGTACACTTGATGCACATTTTTAATAAAAAATGAGTTGCTGAAACTTACAAAAATCTTTGTTTTAATTTTTGTTTAAGTCATATACTTGTAAACTTCCATCAAAAGTATAATGCTTGACTGTTCTGCACTGCGTGTAGTACTTAAAAGGGCATCCGGTAGAAACTGCTACAAACAAACTGCTACTACAATAACTGCTACTAAAATAACTGCTACCGACAAAAACTTCTACCGCAAAAATACTTCTACGACAAAAACTTCTACTCATGATTTTTTTTAATTCCATAAGGAAATTTAAATACAAAACAATTCTTTTGGTTCATAACCGAGTTTTGGAAAGCTTGCCGAGATCAGATCTAATAACGTGGTACAAGGTTGAGGCAATAAAGTCAATTATGTGGCCGGTTGTTCTCATCCTCATCTCATCCATTTTTTTAGGTTTTTGAGAATTATGGCCGAAGAACAAGGAGCGCACTGATAAAAAAGAGAAAACCTTCAACTCCTTCAAAGTTAAAATAGAGAAAGATATAAATGAAAATATAAATCATTAGCTAATATGGAAATAAAGAATTGTCAGATTTTCATGAAGGCATAGCAATTAATACTCTTAGTCAAGTTATCACCAAGTGTAAAAGCAAACGCGTCTTGTTAGCGAATTCTGAACCTAATACGGACAATGATAACAAGGAAAACGAAGAACCAACCCCAGCAAGTGTGAAAACTAGACGAGTAAATGTTTAGTGAAATCCGTTTGTTAAATTGTGATATTCAATACTGTTGTAGTTTTAACGAAGACTTAAGATTTAAGTACAAAAAAACAAAATTATATAACCTTTGACATTGATATAATGAAAAATAAAACCAAATTAAATTTTGTATCGTAGAAGTTTTTGTGGGTAGCAGTTTTTGTTGGTAGACGTTAATTTTGGTAGAAGTTTATTCGTAGCAGTTTCTGCAGTAGACGTTTTTTTGGTAGCAGTTTCTACCTAGAACCCTTAAAAGAAACTAGAAGATGAAAAAGTGATAAAAATGTTGTGGTACTTACTTGAATATATAATACTATACTCTGCTTATAAACACTATATACTATAATGTACGTAAGTTATGATGAGAGATTCAAAAAGTTACTTATAAAATTCATCGATATTTTTATACTTTTTCTCTTTATTTTGTATGAAGTAAACTAAAGTCTTCTCTATTCTTTAATATATTATGTTGAGGTTGGTTATTGGTTGTTGGTTGAACTATATATTGAACATTGAGTGGAATTTAAGTCGAAGGGCTACAGGACCTGAATGCATTTTGTTTTAGCAGCCAGCAGTACGAACTGCCATAGTACATATTATGCACTAGTTGTTTTTTGTGCGGCTCAGTTTCCTTAATGCTAAATAATTTTATGGTATCGTATAATCTATTACATATAAATATAAGGTTAAGGATTTCCGATAGAATAGGATAGGTCTGTATCATGCAGATACCTAAAATTTGCTTTCAATTTCATCGACCTAAAAATATTTAGACAGTCCAACCAAATGAGTTTAAGTAATTTGTGTGATTGCATTCATTCAAAGACAGTCTTTTATCAGTGATGATCAAGTATTAAAGTCTTATTGTATAAAACTGTTTATGCACAAGCACAAATACTATGCTGGAATATAGTGCTGTTGCCGGTGCAGATGTATCTGATATATTAAACTTAAATCGTATAACTTTTAAAAGTTAATAGTTTACTTATTTAGCTAATTATATTGATATTATTTATCAAGAATGTTGTAAGTTGGTTATACAGAAATTTAATTGAAAGATTTTTTATTCTTTTTCAGAAAATGAGCCTTGCAAGGGTTTTCTGTAGCTGGTCCATTGCAGCCGTTCTACTTTTACTCTGTAAGTACAATCCTGTTTTTTCTATATCCAGAACACTTGAGTTTATCATCTGAATTGTGAATTGAATATCATATTCCTATAGTATAAGATAGGCTTTGATAAGCTCCATTCATATTGAGTTTTATATTGTTTGAGTTTTTAAAGTTTAGAGTAGCTACACGCGCGCGCTAGAAGTTTAGATTCCAATCGTCAATTTATTCTTGGCAGTAAGTCAAAGCACTCAATAGTCACCTTGAAATTGTAGTAGTAAAAATTGAGCTAAAAGATATTCTAAAAATTCCACCCAACAAGTACATACATTATTCAGTGAGCTCAAAATTACATGCTAATTTTCATTTGTCATACCAGAAAATCTTAGATCTTATGCCGACGGACGGAGCTACAACATAAATAAATACTTAATCTACATCTCCAAACAAATTCACACAGCCTTTTTTCGCCCATTTAGAGTGTGAAGTGCATTCCCATTTGCGTGTGGGCTAAACTCAAAAAGTAATGCAAGGTTACATATAACATAACATTACATTCCAAAACAATGCACACAATGAAAATGACGGTATGATGTGATGACGATGGTGACGAAGACAAAAAACCGCTCTGTTGACCTTTACACAAGTGCAACAACACTTGGCAAAACATTTGATACAGAAATAGATCAGTTTTATAGTGGCAAAGAAATATATATACAAAGTATATTCTTACAACCTTACGTTTTCCAACTTGTTAATGGATGGGTTTATACTGCATACCTTTTGTTAAATTTTTGTTGAAAAGCAAGGTAAACCTTTAGATGGTCTACCTTACCTACTCTACCTCTAACCTAGCCATGCGATTACTCGTTATTTTTGTCTGAAGGAAAAAGGGTTCACATTTTAACCAAGGCCAATTTTCGTAAACACGTAACACTTTCACTCTCTCACTCACTCCTCTCTGTTTCAATAAGTTTTACCTGTGCCTGTGGCTCACCTTTTCAATCATTGACAGCCATCGTCATCCTCATCATCATCATCACTTGACATTGCATTACATCCTCCTCAATGAACCACTTCCATGTGAGGACCTTAAGACCTTTGACAAACCTAACGAAATGCGGATCAAAGCGGTGTTACAAAAGCCTTGTTTGGGTCAATAAACATATTATTATGTATACCAAAAGCCCTTAAATATGCTATTTTGTCCGGCAAGAATCCCCTGAATTTGTCAGCGATAGAGGTGCAAACTGCAAAGCATTCATTGTTTCATTGTTTGAAGCCCTCACACTATTACAACCTTTGGAACTAAACTAGTATTCATGGAGGGTATTGAGGGGATGAATATGTTACATTTACGTGTGAAATGCGCAGATGAATGCCGGTAACTACCTGACTGACTGTGGTCTTTAGAAGAAAAAAAAACAAAATAGGATTAGTTGGAAGCAGCAACATTAGATTAGAAGCCTTTTCTGAAGGCCAAAGTTATTTATGAAGATAGGTTTTTATTATATATAATATGAGATTGTAAAAGGAGATTTAACCTAAAGTGTTTGTTTGTTCTTTTTCCTCGTTATCATCTACCTTTTTGGGTTGGTTCGTGGGTGTGCTCCATTAAAATACATGTAGCAATAGCCATTTCCAACTCGGCCGAGTCGGAAAAATCTCCGGATCCGGTCCTTGATGAGAATGGGGATGAAGTAACAAATGGAACGACCAGTAATGTGACATTGACAGGAAATCCACAGATTGACTATATTCATGACCCAAATCTTCCTCGGGAGCTTAATGGATATAATTTGTCGGAATACCCGTTTTACAGCCGGGTTCCGAAAGTCATTAACTTTACTTGTGATGGGAGGAAAGACGGGTTTTATGCGAATATAGAGCATAAATGTCAGGTAAGATTCGATATAATATATGCGTTTAGTAAACAAATAAATAACAAAATAAAGGTCAGAGATCAGACACCTTGACTCTGGGTAAAAGTCATTAGTTTTCATTTCCGTCATAAATGTATTTATTATAGGTTTATCATCATTGTATCTTTGAAGCTCGTCATGACTTTCTTTGTGCCAACTACACGGCTTTTGATCAGAGGACCTTCATCTGTCAATTTGTGTCGGATACGGATTGTCCCAACTCGCACATGTTCTTTCACAGGTAAAAGAAAAATCTCAATGTTTCACCACCTGTGACATTGATGAATAAATATATATTTCCAGCTGTCTTCAGCTAAAATGTGTTCCTGGCTCCTTCTAAACCATCATGCTATTTTAGGAACAAGGATCTCTATGTTACAAAGTCTACAACCACCATAGCTCCCGTATACGATCGTGGGCTTTATGAAAGAAGGAGACCTCAAAAGAAGAATCCTAAGTCAAGGTTACGTCCTTCTGCAGACGATGATACCTTAGAACAGCCACATGAACAATCCACTGCTGCCCCTTCGGCTTCAGATGATTCAGTTGCCCCACCTAAAAGGAAAGATGCAGATTATGCGGATGAAGAATATTATGACGATGATGATTATCAAGACTACGCAGTCCGTCGTCCTGCAAGACCACCTGCAAGGAGGAGATTTAGAAAGTGCAGGAATGGTCGTCGTCGTGGTCGTCGTTGCAGGGGCAGAAGGCCAGCCCCAGTTTATGACTATGATGATTATTCGTATGATGATGATTATGATTATGCGTACTATGATGGCGCCCGGCCAAAAAAGACGGGGAGGAAGAGGAGACCTTTGAATGCCATTCCAGCAGGGACTTCGCAAGTAACTTCTACATCTTCGTCAGAAACACCTCCTCCAACTACGACAAGAAAAACTACAACTACTACGACAACCGAACCTCCTATTACTACCACTTCTACTGAAGCTCCATCCGGTCCATTAGATTCGGATTCTGTTACCGATTTGCTGGAACAACGAGATAAGCTATTGGCAAAAACTAGAAGGCCTTCCCCTTTTCTAAGACCAGGCTTCCGTCCATCCCGACAAAATGACAAGTCCCGGGCAGCAACAACATCTACGTCGACTACCACCACTTCTACCTCTACAACCACAGAACGAGCCAGGCCGACTACGACAACGCCTACTAAACAACAACAACGGAAGTTCCACAGTATATTTATGACTATGAATATTATGAAGATGATACCCCAGTGGATGCCGCCGCCGCCGCTTCCAGCACAACGACAACCACAACAACATCCAAGCCATATTTCAGAGGAAAGATTAGGGGAGGAAATAGTGCTGCAGCATTATTAGAAAAGCAACGTGTTCAGCAATCCATTCAAGTGAGAGTGACGGAAGATTCAGGAACGAATACGAACACAATTCGACGACGAGATAATAGCAACGTACAAACTCCAACAAGAGTCGCAACTCTACAACCCCCAACAACAACATCCACTACAACAACGACAACTAAGCCCCCACCCCCACAAAGTACTCCAAACCCAAACAGACCCTCAAGATTTTGGCAGAGGAAGTCTACCGTGAAAAGCCTTTCCACCACAGCGACCCCCACAACAACGACAACGACTGCTGCCCCATATTATCAAGGTAATACGAAACATCAAGTCACAAAATTAATTGATAACTGTGTCAAGCATCAAACACACGTACACATACATATATATACATGTTTAATAGTAGTGCTAATTTGCACTCTTGAGCCCACCCAACCATATCACAAACTAATTGCGTTATGGTCTAATGACGATTTTTATTTGATACGTGGCCCATTTTTTTCTTCATTTCTGATTAAAACCATTTCCGCCTTTATTAAGGTAGCTCTGTTTTCTCTTTCTAGACTACGGAGATTATGAAGACGCTGACATGGTAGATCCTCAACCTAGCATTCAGCCTCAGACCGCCCCAGCAGCTCCACTTCAACAATCCAGCAAATTCCAGCCCCTACTCAACCCCACACATCAATACGGAACTTCGCCAGCAGCAATTAGTGGGAGTAGCAGTGGTGGTAGCCAAAGGCCGCAGACTTATGCGGCATCATCTCCGTCACAGGCGCCCGTGACCTCACCAAGAGGTCATGGGAGCGGTAGCAGCTTGAGCAGTAGCAGCTATGCTCGACCTAATAAACCTTATTCAATGCAACAATACTCGCAAAGTAGTAGTAGCAGTAGTAGTACTAGTATTAATAATAATAATAGCAATAGTAATAGCAATAATAATAATAATTACAATACTAATAGTTATCACCGCCAACGTAGTCCTACTCCCTCGGTTCCCAAGCCAGAGTTTATTTCGCTTGTTGATGAGGACTATAATAATCCTTATGTGAGCCCTGTGGCTGTTGCCCCTACTTCCCCATCTTCTACTAGATTACATGGGGGTGGTGGTAGTCAGGGTGGAGGAGCTAGCCCGGGTTATCATCAACATCCCATAAGATACTTTGAGCATCAACAACACCAACCCCCAGCCTTTTTGTTTGGGGCTGCGAGTGAGTACAATTCTCCTCAGTTTGCATTTCCACCTAGAAATTATCCAAGTCCTAGTAACTTTCAGCCATATGGTCATAGTACCAGAAGATTTTCAGCACACTTCGTTTAAGCTTATTAGATAAGAGGAAATGATCAAATTTCTTTTTTCTGTTTTAAATATTGCGTCTGAATAAACTTTAAGGTTATATAATTTTGTACTGTCTCCGAAAGGTAGTATTTGGCACTTGTTCATCATTACATCCTTCGGATCATATAAGAATTTATAATATATTTGAACAGGGAGATTTTTTTTGTACGTATATATGTGGTATATAAATGTTTGAATGTATGTTCTTATGAATGGGGAATGAATGAAATTTATGAAATTAAATGTGATGACTAAATGATTCATGTATATCTGAATCTGAATGCAATAAGTGTGTATGTATTATGTGTAGTTGAGGTTTAATTACAAATTAATTAACGATTAAATTTGTTGTTGCGTCCGTTTTTGACTACACATTGCATTGAAAATACGTAAAAATATTATATACATGAAACACTGCGAGGAAATAAATATAGCGTTGTATCAATGTGCCCGAAGGTATTCTTATATTTATTAAGGTTTACAAATTTTTATTGAATTTTTACTGATGTAAGTAGATTTATAAAAATAAAACGGGATGTTGTTCAATTATGTTGCAATATAAATTTTTTTGTCGAAAAAAAATGTGTACTGATTTATTATTGGAACGGTGAACAGACTTAATAATGCGCTTTACAAATTAACGCTCTTTCACAATAACATCAAATGGCTGAGGAGATAAAATCATACCAAAAATGGGCTCAGTTGTGGGATCGGGCTTACCCTCAATCTTGTTAAAACTGAAGTTACGAAGAAGGTACGTCAAAAACATGAAGAGAGTAGTTTGAGCCAGTTTGTCTCCAATGCATGACCTTCGTCCTAAGCATTTTTGTTTGTAACAAATTAAAGGTTTTCCATCTTATAGGATAAATGAATCGTCCTGAAAATGTTTTTATTGTTGTTTTTACCTGCTCCCCAAGACATTTGTATGTATTGGTCCAAGCCATTTAGCTTCCCATCAGGACCGATAAATCTTTCTGGTCGGAAAGAGTCAACATCATCTCCAAATATTTTCGTGTCCCTCATAACAGAGTACGTGTTTAAGGCTACTGAGAAACCCTGAAAACAACAAAACGAATGTTGCAGTAATACAATACCTTGAAAATCAAGGTGGGTATTATAAAGTATTACCTTCGGAATAAGGTATCCATTGTAGTAATAGTCCTTGGTAGCTTTTCTAGGTCCCGGAACCGGAAGAATGTTGCTCATACGAATGATTTCTAGCATTGTTGCTGTAGTGTACGGGACTCTTTGACGGAAAGCCCAAAAATAAATTAAATGACAATGACTGAATTTGTGAAGGAATAAAACAGTCATACAATGCATAAATTATGTATTGTTGTTTTGAATACATACTTAGATTTATCCATGACGGACGGAATCTGTTGTTTTTCAAACACTTTATCCAACTCTTCTTGAGCCTTTTTCTGAGCATGGGGATTTAACATCAAGTACAAAACTCCGTATGCCAAGGTATTTGAAGTTGTTTCAAAACCTCCTTGGAACATGTCGTAGCAAATAATTACGAACTGTTCCTCTGCATTATTAATAAAATTTGTACATGAATGAATAAAAAATATCACGTAATCGGCATGACTTTCTTGTAGAAAATTAAACCTACCTGTATATAAGTCTGACTTTCCCCCAGCTTGGTCAACCTCATGCAAAAAATGATCAATAAAGTTCGTAGGCTCACTTTTGTATTCCCTCCGGTTGCGATGATCTTGAATGACTTCCTGTTTTTAGGTTTAAAACTAATAAAAACGACCGACAATAATAATTTTTCATCAATGATTTAATTGCATAACAAAGATAGTTACTCTTATGAACCCCCAAATCATTTCATTTCCCTCTTCCATACGATAATATCCAGTCCACTCTTTGAACAAGAAACGCAAAAATGGGTAAGCTACAACCATGCCTGCTCCAAAGTTTCCGTTTTGAAACCAGGTAGAATTGATTTCCACAAGTCTTTCAAGTTTTTCATCATCATGATTGTAACGTTCTCCTGCCATCATCACCCAAAGAATGCTCATAATGCTGGATTGGAAGAATCGCTCCATTCGATGTAGACCTCCATTTTTCTTTGCAATATTGCTCATTCTCCCATGAAAATATTTGAGTTCTTCTCTCACGGTCGATTCCATTGAGTCACTTTTGTTAAATCCGTAATCTCGAAGTGCACGCAAGACATACGTTTTAAGCTCCTTTTGAGCAGGAAGGCTGCTGAAAATCATTCCTGAAGGAAAAGAGAAAGTGAAGGTCTGTTTATCCGTCATTGTGCATTGTGAATATAAAAAAATGATGATTCACTTTGAGGTCAACCTACCCAACTCTTTTCCATGAGACCTATCAACAAGAAATCCATTCCACATGCGTCCACTAATTTCTTCTTTGTCCAGTAAATCTTTCAAGGCTTTGTAAGAGGAGATGACGACTAGAAAAAAGTAAGACGAATGTGGCATTCGTATCATAATAAGCTATCATCACAGTTTTATTACTAAAGCTTATACTTCATATCAAAAGAGCATATAACATAAAAAATTACTTTGATCTTGCATTCCAACTTTAACGTACATAATCTCCCCATATTGCTGGGATAGTTTATGATACGCTCTGTAACCAAATGGATGTGCTTTTATGATTTGTGGAAGGTTTCCTAATAGAGGATACTTTGGAGGACCTATAAAAACAATAAATTTTGGAAGCTTTCATGATCGTGCTTAGATTTCTAATGAGTTTGGTACTTTCTTTTATAACACAGAAAGACTTGGCTTGAGTAAGAAGAATTACCAGGAGGAAGATTTTTTCTTCGTGGATTTCCCCAAAGTATCCATACTAGCAGTCCCGCAGCAAAAAAGAGTAGAAAAGCTTGCAACATTTTTAGTATTAGTTGGGCTTTTGCTCTGTAGTTTGCTAGTTGTTAATAGAAGTAAAATCACTCACTCAGACAAAATATTTCTGTGAGTTTTACAGATACCTCATTTACTGAAAGGCCAACCGTACTGGTGTAAACGGTAAAATCTACCACTTCCATTAAAAAATTACATCAGCATGTTAGCATCAATTATTAAAAGTGTCATTTTATTATTTATCTTGTTATTATTCTGATTTATCAGCATGTTCATAGATTGCAACATAAGATCAATTTTTACAAGTAGTAATTGAAAAGACAGGAACTGCACGTGATAAGGAAATGATACAATTTGTTATGCTACTATTGCTGTGCACATTTATTGGCGGAATGCAAACACATTCAGAATGTGAAAGTTGGACTTGATACTCCAAAATGTCACCCATTTTCACTGCATTTGAATTGTACGTGTTAAAGTTCCAAAATTCGGTTTTCATGTAAACATACTTTGGCACAGTGTACAGATTGTGAGCACTTCACGATCAAATCTCAGTTGTGATAAAAAAAATGCAATTCAGTAGCACATCCCATATATGGAATGATAATAATTAATTGCCATGTACCTTATCGAAATTACAAATCACATGCCTGGACATGTATAAATGTACTTAAAAAGCTATTACCCCGCACTACTGATTGAAGGTTACCCCGACATTTCAGGTTTAATTTGTTGCTTTATAGGCAATCTTTGTTCAATAATACAACAAGTGGGACAATTTATATATTCGATTAAGTAAATGAACAGTTCTCTTTAAATCCATGAAAATTGATTTATTTATTTCTTTGCAGTTTAAAATCATCAAATCGTTAAAATGGCAACGGCCCAGTTGGAATATTTCGTAATTCCACCTACAAAGGCTCCTGAGATTTCAGACTTTTTGCTGAAAAACTTCTTCCCAAATGAGCCGATATCTCGAGCTTCAAGTCGGTAGATAAAAATAATATAGCTGCTATTAATTCTAACTATACAGCTCAATGTAAATTGTAACTTTTGGGTCCTAAGATCTGCCAATAAACCAGGTTTCCCGATGGTTTCCATCCCAAGTCAGTGATTGTCTTCAGCAGGAAGTCAGCATTTATGCAGTTGATAAGAAAACCGGAGAGACGGTTGGTGTAGCAATCAATATTATTGTGGAGAAGACCTTGAAAAGTACTGCAGGAGAGGATGGAAAGAAGGAAGGAAGAGGATTGTTGGAAATTTTGGATCCTACGACAGAACCAATTATGGTTGATATTGCCAAATTCCTTGGGATTTTGAATCAAAGTATAAAACCCTATATTACATTATATATGGCTTGGAGTTTTCTCTGTTGATCTGAAGCCATAAATGATTAAAAAAATTATTAAACTTTCAAGCTCCCGATTATGCATATCGTAAGCACGTTCCTAGTTCCACCAACAAATTCAACTCATTCAACTGCATTTACTTGGCTGTACTCCCATCTTATGGTGGATTGGGCATTGGCAAGAGACTTGTTGATGAAAGCTTGGTTGTAGCAAAACAAAAAGGAATCACACTTTGTCAAGTAAAACAGCATTCTTTGTTAGCAATAGATATATTATGTTTGTAGGATGGATAATAATAGAGATTTATAATTTCCAGGTTGACACAACGTCAGAGTTCAGCTATAGAATATTTCAAAAATATTGTGGATATGAAGTAATTAGAGAAATTGACTTGTCCGAGTACCTCCCAGGAATCGAACAAATTGACCACGGGCTGCATAAAAAAGGACGTATTCTATTGAAGAAACTTTAAATTTTTTAAATTCGTTATTAATTTATTAATTCATAAGTGAAGTTATTCTGTAATTAGTACTAAATCCTTTCCGCGTAAATTGACTTGTCAATTCACAAATCACCTTACCACCAGTTCTAGTAAAGCATTAGAAATTCCAAACTCCAATGCAATTATTTTCCAAGTGAACATTAGTTATCATATCACCAAGTATGAGATAATCTTATATGTTATTTTTAGCATAGTGTCATGAATGAGCAATCTGAACTCCAAACTAATTTATAATATTATCATCCAAAGCGATTGATGAAACGTTTAGACTCTGATAACATATACTAAATATAGCTTGCATTTACCTTACATAATAACTTTGGTCACTTTAATTGGAGTAGTGTATAAATCAAATTCATTTCATATATTGGTGGCTCACACTAACTAAGAATTAAAAAACTTTGTCATGATACCAGAATTTTTGACATCAGCAGTTTTATTGACTGCGTGTATAGTTTCAGTTAATTCCGTGTGTCGACCTCATTTACCCAAGTATCAATTTGATTTAGAAAGAGTAAGAAATAATTTCTTTAATTTATTTAGTGATCAATACATTCAACATTGCGAAGATTTTATGGGGCATTTTGAAATACGATTAATGTTGGATATAAATTCAGTTTTTCGGATCATGGAAAATTATTGTCACAGGATTTACTGGTGTACCTCCTCCAGCTGCACAGGTTGAGGAGTGTGTAATATATAATTTTACCAAAACAGATTTTCCAGATATTCTTGGATATGGCTATCAGTAAGTGTGAAATATCTTAAGCACCGAAATGCTTTTCTTTATTAAAATTCTAAAATGTCAAATACATCATCAACTCCTCACCCTTATATTATATTTTGTTTGCTTAGACACAAGGTGAATGGCTCTTGGCTAGTCACCAACGAAGGTTATGCAATCGTAATGGATTTGGAAATGCCAAGTATTTTTGACATTAGAGCAAACAGAGGTAAAAATTGAAACACCAATTCTGAATTTTTAACATCAACACATTAAGAAGTCCTTACATCAAACAAAGTGCAGTAATTTATTTGTAATTTTGCCACTATTGCCAGGATCATACATTACAAGTGTGATTCATACTGATTACGATAGCATGTTACTTATCTCAGCTTGTCGAGACGATCAAGAGCAATTTTATATTGGTAGCAGGCAAGAAACATTGGAACCAATTTCACTGAAAATTATGAATGACCTTATGGCAGGTTTTGGAAATTTGACGGAAACTAGGCCCATTTTCCATGAAGGTATCAATTGTATCCCACCAGTGTCGTTATGAAATGTCAAAAAGATGGTATAATACTCCCTATGTACTAATGTATTATATTGACATACAAATTAGCTCAATAATGTTTCGCATTAAAGTTTTAATTTTAAAGTGAGTGTGATAAGGAAAGCTTATCATTCAAAAGTTATTTATTATTTCATAGATATTATAACAAAGCTGATGATTGCGTAATTCTACCTAAGGATCTAATATACAAGTAGCTTTATTATCAACAACACGACACTTTTCATCTTGGCCACAAGTAGTAATAGCAAAAAGACAAGGATTTTTGCACGCACCATTTTTAACAATGTTTTCATCCTCACTGGAGCTGCGACGGGTTTCTGATAAAATATCTAATAGAAATGATTCCGAGTCTTGTGGAAAGCACGCCATGTTATTTGGACAGTCTGAATTTGTTTTACATGTCTTGAGACACTTTTCAGAAACGAGGGCTTGTTGATAAGATGATTTACATTCACAGACCATTTGCTCATTTACTAATTCACATTTAGCATTTTCTCCACATTTCTTATCACAATCAACAGGTCCATCAACAACGTTGAATTCCACCGTGCGAATATTATCCTCTACTTGAGCAATACAGAAATAAGTTCCTGCTAACTCATTGGACACTTGAGATTCGTCAGTAGAATTTCTTTCTAGGACAAAACCACGTTGTCTGTCATAAACTGCGGATGATACTAAAGTTAGAATGTCCTAGGGAATAAAGGAATCATAAGTATCCATATTTTCATTGAAAGGAAGGTATTATGCAATACAATATATATATATTTAAACATGAAGCCTACCCCTTTCTCCTCTTTGACCAACGACACGTTAGCATTTGGCTCTGCAATTGGACATGGAATAAGAAGATTCGAGGAATTGGATACACTAACGGCAGGCACCCTTGTTGACACGAATAACTTGTCCGCTATAAAATTAAGACGATAGCATTTATCAAAGTTTTTCATAGCTATAGAATTTTTAGAAGTTAATAGTGCTGCAATTACTTGGAACGAAGATGTAGGCTGCAATCGTTTTATCTCTTGTTTGGGAGCCTCTTCCCCTGCAAGTATATAATCCTGTATAAACCTCCCTCAGACTCACTAGATGAACGTAGGTGGTATGCTTTTGCACAACAATTTTCATAGTTCCATTGAAAAGCGTTTTGGAAGAGGATCCTGAACCGGCAGCAAGAAATCTAAAATCCTACGGTTAGCATGTCAAAGAACGAATGCGATTAATCCTTTTTTTAAACTCAAAGTGAAAAAAGGGTAATACAAATATATAAAAAGTCTACCAAATATTTCTTCTACTTTATACTTACAGCATAACCTTCAAAATCCAACTGCACCGAGTACTCTGCCTCACAATGCACAGAAATATCTTTGAGATCTCGTAAAACTATTTCAGATGTTGAATCATTATTAAAAAATATTTTGGTCGTTTCTCCAGTGATCGAGTCCATTGCAAGTAGCCAAGCTGTTGGAGCACTACATGGTTCGTCGTCTGCAGATGAAATTGCAAAACATGCGGAGAAAGTTAACAAAACTAATGACACCTTGTTAAACATTATGCTACCCGAAAAGTCCTACCGTAGACTTTATGATTACTTAAGATGAAACAAAATTCGACTGTCCTATCCTGTCTTATTGCCTCTACTAACTTGAGTTTTTGAGGGAGCAATGGCTTTTGGGATTAAGTAGTGAGCGTGAGTACAGAGTGCTTAATTCTATCTTCCTATATTTTGATTCTTCTTAGTATTACAATTTCTTTTCAGAAAGAATAAGATTTGAAAAGCAGTTCCATTAAAAATACGCAAAAACACCTCAGCATTGTTGCATTTCAACATGCAACTCATGACTGACGTATAATCTAAATCTACCTAAGGAGAAGTACATAGAAATGTGCTTAACCCCCAACATCTTACATGCATGATTCACGATCAGGATCAGTGGATATGGATAAATACAGACCAATTTGGCAATTATTCTAGGATGTGAAACAATTCCTTATCATGTACATAATATACATGTTACAGATATATATGTACATATGTATAAGTTGTTCCAGAAGTGGATATACTATGTTGGATATATTGGAGCAACGAAAAATCAAAAGTTGATTGGCTTTTTACATAGCAGATTTTTACCTTCATATGGTCAGCAGACCAAAAAACTAAACAAATCCCCAATGAAATCTAGATTTTTTCAAAGAATCAAGAAAGCCGAGAACTTGTTTAGCCCAAAACAGGTCCTTTGGCAATCACGGAGTGAGTTGAACACATATATAAACTACTAGATTCAGTTCTTTAAGTATAGTGTAAACTCTAAAGAGAACAAAGATTTTCTGAGAAGCTTTCAAAAGTTATCAGATGAAGTTAATCCATATAAAAGTGTAACTATTTACTGGAGCTCTCATTCATTTCATCATTCCTAGAAATGTTTTTTAAAAAATTTTACAAGGAGCAGAACCTTTTTTCAGAATAGCAAATAAATAACGTACTAATCTCCTGAGTCAAACATGCATCTATCTATCCACATGGGTATAATTGCAACATTTTCACTGAAACGATTCAATTATCAATCACAGTTTGAATGAAAATAATACAAAACTACCCTAATTGATTTATTGCTCCTAATTTTCGCAAAGCGTTCACAACCAACCACCGCATACAGTAATCAAGATGGATTTGCATTGTAATTTGTAATCAACAATGCAATCATATAAAGTCGTTCGACTACCTTATGATTTTTCAAGAGATGAAACCTATGATGATGATGTAGTAGTTGATAAAATTATCCCCCAAATGAAGAAGAATTCACATTCTTCGGGATCAGAAATCGACATTAAATTAACCATTTAGAAAGTGGCAGACGGAAATGAAAAGGAAAGTGTAAAGCTAATTAATATCACATAATATCATGATTATCTCACAAAATGATATTGCTAATATGAGAAGCATCTCAATTCATATGACATGACCTATAGTTTCTACCAGACACATCCTTGAAATCTTATCCCTTCGAAAGTAAGCTACTGACACTGACCGAACGACGACATATCTACAAAACATGTACCAAAAATTACCTACAACTCATTGTTGAAGCAAAGTCTAAGAAATCCCAACTTTTCAACAAATCCATTGAATTTTCTTAGTGATCGATTTCGTTGTCTTCTTAAGCTATCATTATGTTAAACCGGTCTCAAATAATACAATTGTGTATCACGTGTCTCTTAATATTTGGGACTATTCTATCATGTTCTGGGCATCCAGCTCAAAGACGGACTTTAACTATAGTTGGTAAGTTGAACAGTTTACATTTGATTTTCTCACGTTGCCCCATTTACCATAATTTCCTTCTTAAATACAGATCGACTCATGAGAGCAAATCCTTTACGAAATCTTGCAAAATATTTCGGACAAAGATTTTCAATGGAAATGTACTACCCTCCTCCTCCACTACAATACCAACAACAACAACAACAACAACAACAACAGCAGCCTGGACCTTCAACTCAGCAAACACATTACGTTAAAGTCCCAATGTGGCAACCAATTTACTATTCACCACCAGTGGCAATGATTGCTCCTCATATGATGCAACAACAAAATCCACAAATTCTTCATGGTTATAGTTATCCTATGCCACAAGCAATGATTCAGCCTGCAGTTTCTGCATACAAACCAGTAATAAGTGAGCCGCTTCAACAAAATCCGGCATATTATTTGGCACCCCCATCAAATAATCAAATTTCACAAAACGGAAACGGTATGTTGCCGAACAATGGAATCGTGTATTCACAAGAGAATAACTTGTACAACAACGGGGATGATTCAAGTGGTGCCGGGAATATGGTTAGGATAATAGTTATTCAACCAACAGACTTAGACAAAATGAAAAGTATGCCGGAATCAGATCTGATGAATGGCTACACTATGAAGTATATTGAGTTGAATGATGACACTCCACAAGAGCCACTAACTTCACAGACTCAAGATTCTCCCCAACAAAGTCGAACAAGACTTTCACAAAATCAAACGTGTGTTGAACCACTTTGTGATCCATTTTTAAGAAAATTGATTCCCGAACTTCTCCCTTCCTCAACTATTGCCCAGGTTGTGTTCCAGTCTCAGGAAAATAATAATAATAACCAAACGCTACGAAACACAAGAGACAACTCGGATGTCCTCTCAGACCTGATAACCTCTGAAAGTCTTGATGATGAGTCTTCTGAAGAAGAGGATTCGATTACGATGGTCAAAGCGTTAGAGGATCCCAATTTAACACCACAATTTGCACCTACTACTACTACTACTACTAACCCACCACGAACTCACAAGAAGCCAATTTCAGCCCGAATAAATTCAACATCTTTGAGAAAGTATGAACCAAGACCTCGTCAAATGGCAAGCTTGCCGATGCCGCTGTACTCACCTGAAAAGGTTCATCATAATGTTCATAAATTAACACACAACCATTTAGTTAAGGCTAGCATGCTGTCAAGTCCAGATAGTGAACTGATTCCATCTGAAACGTCAGCCCATTTCGAATCCTCTCCTATTTACCCTTCGACTTCGTCACAGAACTTTCAAAGCCAAACTTCTTTTCCTCATCGTTATGGGACAAACATCGGGAAGCAGAGAATGTTCCATTACACAGCAGGCGTCGTTTTTAACAAATCAAAAAATCATTAACAAATTGTAAATTTATCTAGATTTTATTAAATTAATTAAAAAATCATGATGACATGTGGGTAGACATTAATAAATAATATTTTGCAAAGTCCAGCACTAAAATAGACCATTCGACAAAGATTATTCAAGAACCATAAATCACAGAAATGATTTTTTAAATTTTTGTATAGCTTTATCGTACTCTTAAATAAATATTTATGCAGAAAAATATCTTTCTATAATTTGTTACATCATTGGAAATATATGTATTAGGTGCGAATTTGTTTTACACACAACTATTACACAGTATATTTATTTGACTTACATGAAATTTGATGTATCATAATATTTATTGACCACTGTGACTACCAATAGTATGCAGTTTTTTGATGGGCTAAACTTTTTAGTTATTTTCATGAATTACTGACTTCGTTTCGCGGTTATTGCTTGCAGCCCGACTTTGTTCCATTGCATTATTATCATTGTCAATTACGCCTAACGCAAACTCTCCTGCACAATTTATTCTATCAAGTTCCATCGTATGATCAACAGTTTCTTCAGTTTTTTTATTGACTACACTACTACTTTTAGTGTAAGTGGTCGAGGGTGTAACAGAAATGCTTCTTTTGTGCTTCAGTGCTGACTCTTGCATTTTCATATCTTGAAACTGAAGCTCAATTAAAAATGCAACTATGCAAACTAGCCACGAAGCCAAGGGGAATATCCACGAGATTCTTAATGTATTGGTGGACAATGGCTTTATAATTGCTTTAAACATTGTGTCAGTTGGTGTGGACATTTCACTTTTCATCTTCTCACCCGAGGACAATGCTTGAGAATACAACCCAGACTCCACTATTCTTGCAAAAGTAGCAATTATCGTTGGTGTAAAGAAATTTTCTTCAACTTGGGACCATATGAAATTAGACTTGTCAACGATGTTCCTTGAGTTGAATATTGTACCTGCTCCGAACGAGTCAAATAAAGACTCCACATATTCAATGTAAGTAAACCGACCAGGATTTGGAACAGAAGTACTCAAAAACATAATTTTTGACAATGGTTTTACAAATGATTTCGAAGCTTTCACCAATGATTCTTGAGGATTGCTATTGCTGCTATCATCTTTTAACTCTACGCAGTGCATACACGGGTCTAAAACCCTCATATCGTATAAACCATTTGCTTCCTTTAATGCATTCACACACGCTGCTGCTCTTTTGCAGTCTGGTACGGACAACCCTCTTTCAATACGGTATGAATTCTTTTTAATGTACTCAGTTGGAACAGTTTTCGCTAATATTTTGATGACCTGAATTTTTTCAAGATAATGGAATCTTGGAATCAAAGCTGGTAGCAAACTGTCCACGAGATACACGCTGGGATTAAGCAATATCTCGTCCAGGGAATTAGAGAAAATTGAACCCACTTTGATTCCAGCCAATGGTCGAAGCTTGCAGTAGTACATCAGACCTCCATAAAAAATACGAAGGTGTAGAAGAATAAAAATCCATATGATTAGTTTTCGGAATGATACAAGGCTAATTTTACTATTTTGAGCTGTAGCTCTTGACAGTGCAATCATTTTCTCCAGCTTTATTCTTCTTCTTCCAGAGGAAAGTGATGTGAAAAGCACGACGAGAATCAACAGAACAATCAACACGGCCGACAGTTTAAGCCCATGCATGGTCCTTGATAAAACTACAAACATTCTGTAGTCCACACTCGGTGAATTTTTTATGTAGTGATCATCATCTTCATCCTGGGCATAAATGGATATTCTCCTTTCTCTTTGAATGACTCCATAGGAAATGATGACAGGATTTTTGCCACGTCCATAATATGGTTGGAGGATTGCGATGTGCAGGCCATTCATGATACTTATACAACATTCGGTTGTGCAGTTGTATTCCTTTAAAATTAGTTTCATCACATATTCTCCAGTATCCACACGTTCGTAAGACTTTCTAAATAGCCTTGATTGACTTCCACCACCTTGGTTAATGGTTTGGTGAGTAATGGTCCAAATCTTTTGAATTTCTTGACTAGAAGTAAGATGCGCATTTGAAAAAACTTTAATCAGGGAGTCAGTTAGTGTTGTTCGATATCTTTTATCATTTGGTGCAACACATGATGACCGGAACATGCGTACATCTATAATACTCCAAAAGTTTACCTCAAGTGTTAAAACTATTGACGTTAACAATGGGTATGAGTTTATAACTTGTTCTTTGATCTGCTTTGCATTTGGATTTATCCAAATGATGTAGTTTGGTTTGGGGTT
This sequence comes from Orchesella flavescens, assembly GCA_964034955.1. Classification (NCBI taxonomy): domain Eukaryota; kingdom Metazoa; phylum Arthropoda; class Collembola; order Entomobryomorpha; family Orchesellidae; genus Orchesella; species Orchesella flavescens. The sequence goes on along the minus strand of OZ035954.1, from coordinate 26,157,493 downwards.
GACTGATACAATACTCTTGTAAATTGGTTTAGTAGTGAAGAATATATATTGAACTAAACACAGGAATGGTGAACGCTGATGTAAAATGAAAAGTTTCTTAAAATAAAAATCTTTCTGATAGACGCAAGGTTGAATAGCGCATTGAGAAAGTACAAGAAAAGCCGTTCTATCTGTCATAGATCCAGTCAATAAATTCGTACAGTGATCAAGAGTACTAAGAAATGGTAAAAGATTTTCGAATGGAACTTCTGCATTGCTTAAGGAAAAAATGATGATGAATATGATTAGGGAGATGTTTGAACCTCGTAAATATGACGGTTCCATAATATGCATTTTTTACAGGTCGTTTCAGGAAACGAAAAAAGAATATTTTCTATACACCCTGTTAAGTTCTTGAACGAACAAGAAGTTATGGTTGTAGTTGAAGGTGAAAAATGAATTTTGCTACCCATGGTCATCAGAAATCTATTATTTTAGTTGAATTTCGAGGAGACTGCAAACACTAATTAGAACTCTCCAGTGAAGCTGCGCTGTACTCGTAAAACTTGAGTAAAAAGAAGTTTGGGTATATAGATGTAGTGTTTTCATACGAGTGCAGAGTAAACGTACAAAAGGGTTGAAGACTTTTATAAACATTACCTGTTATTGTGTTAAAAGCAGAGTCAATAATATCCATTAAAATTATTATGGGCTAGCAGTGCACCTGAAACTAACGAGCTCCCATTGTCAACCAACGAAGAGAATATTTCTCTGCTGAAGTTTTTAATATTTATGTATGGATTTTATTGCTTTTTGAGCTATTAAAAGAGAAGACTCATGTGCCTGTCACCTGCAACATGACTGTCACTAGCAGTAAATATTTACACACAACAAAATGCTATTTCTAATATTTTCATCACAATAAAAGTTTATAATATGGTTACATCATAGATATAAACTTAACTAGATTGGATATGCCGACATTATTTTGAATCCATATAAAATGATCCACGGACCATATATCCCTGACTACTTTGATTTTGGTGTAGTTTCAAAAAAAATTGCTCTTCTGTCCAAAAAATATTTTTATGTGATTTTCATAACATAACTGTAGTAGTTCAGGAAACAATGTCCGTAGGATTTTTTATATGGACACAAAAAAATTGCATGTAGTGCATTGAGCATAGCGTATCTATTGGTGTATTCTATGGGTTACATGTAAAAATTAAATATGCCAAAAGGGAATGTTTTCTAATAATTTTAATGTATTACCGTGTTAGAAAACATAACTCATGCATTCAACATTACACCGTCAACCCTACATATGTAATCTACAAAATTTTTAATAAAGTCTCAAGCTTAAGAGGTTGCTAAGTTTATAGCTATTGTATTCAGTTCTTCGAATTTCATAAGTGGCAAATTCAGACTGAAAGTCACAACTGAAGCACATTAAACGTGTTTGTTCAAATATTTATTTGTTAATCGTCAGCGGTGTTAATGACACGTAACATCCCTCCTTGAAGATGAACATAAGAAATGCTTTTTCTCAATCGTAAAAAAAACAATTATTGAGAACCATAATATAGTGTTCTATGAACATCATTGCGTAAAAACTCTTTTTGGATAACCAACTACCTGCAACTTTGAAATTGCAAGTGTATTTATCGTTTATTTCCCTTCTCGTAAAATTTAGACTCACATATTTCACACTTCATTTGAACCTTTTTTACGCTGAGGCGATAATGATCAAGCAGTAAAGTAAAATTGAATATACACAATAATTTCGTTTAAAAGTACATGAGTATTGCAATGAAATATATTGGTTGGATGCTCGTTACTATTAATTTTGACAGGTAATAAGCCTTTTCGTTACAGAACCAAGTCTTAATAAGGTTTGGTTTACAATAATGCTACCGATAAGATAATGGCTTGTCGACAAGAAAATTTATGAATGTTTTTTATAGGTGGGATGAGATGTATTTTCAGAAAAGCTGCACAGACCATGTGAACTCTAGTTAATGCTTGTTAGTAGTACATAAGAAATTACTTATTCTGATCCCTTAGTCATCATCATCGTTGGAGGAGGTGACGCTCATAAAAATATCATTAACTTCCTCTTCTACCATTCGTTGGAAGATCACAATCATAAATATTTAGTACTCACTCACTCAAAACCATATACCATGAAGTCGTAAATATGCTTGATTTGCATTCGTACTGAGAGGTATCGCACGGATGGCAATGGCATATCTGTATACAATCAATGAGATAAGTAGTGTATCTGAACCGAACATGAGGAATTGGTTCAGATTTTTATTTATTTACAGACCTAAATTTATGTTTGTTAAATGGAACAACATGAGCATGAGCAGAATGAGGACTACCTTTAGTTCGTGATATGATAAGCAGGAACGCTAACGCGTAAACCCAAACCATATAATATGCTTAAACTATCGAATCAATAAACCTGACAATAGGCAGATATATAGGAACCTGCGATCTAGCATTTATGCTGAATAAAGTTAGCATAAGCTGTGTCTGAGTAGTTCATTGGTTTAAAAAAGATTTGAAAATTTTCATAATTGTGGCTGCTATTGAGATTTTTTTCAAAAATTGACCTTTAATCACTTATAGGTCACGCTGGGGTCATTTCTGAACTTTGATATTAGCATAGTTGAGTTTTTCTTGAAAAATAGCATCATTTTGATGTATCATAAGCCATGTTTTGCTATTAAAATTTTTTGACCTTGACCTTTGACCCAGTTACCGTTGACCGATTTTGCTCATCTTAGAACTTAGCCAAGAGCTTGACCTAAGGTATCGTTTAGCAAAAAGAATTTTTGAAAATCTTCAACGGTGTAAAAGTTATCGTGCGAACAGACGGACAGACGGACGGACAGACAGACAGACTATGATCCATTCTAAAAAACCTGCTTTTGATTGATCTTCGATCGCAGGTTAATAAGCAATGAAATTATCCCAACTTAACATTCATGAAACATGTACATACATTATGTGATTGTGACAAGACAAGACGAAAGGTTTATGTTTTAATGCATAAAATGAAAGAGAGCAAATAGTAAACACGCATTTTTGGTACAAAACAGAAGCAAACATTAAAATGCACCTGCGCCTGATCTACAGCAAGTAACATTATTAGTTAACTTGTGGAGGCATGAGGCATTAGCCTTCACCTTCAGAAGCTAGAAAACGAATTATTGTTCTGTATTTAATTAACATCTCTAGTGTATTACGACCTACGCCTAAGATGAAGTCGTGTTTTGTTGGTAAAACGTGTCGCGATAGTCGGGAACGGGAACCATGCGTTCATTTGTTCACTTCAAGCACTACTGAAAGAATCTCTTTCTTTGTACTCGTTCCCTGTTGTAAAAGGAAGCAATATATTTCATATTTATGTACTTTAGTTATAACGTTCATAACCGAGATAGGATAGGCTTGTCATTTTTTTCCAAATCGTGTCATTCGAATTCTGAGCTGAAACTTATTACTATGATGAATCCTGCATTCAGTTTTAGTACTAGTGATTTAAATGAACTTCCAGTAGCTTCCACTTCTAGAAATGTAATAAGTTTGAAAAAGTACCCAGCTGACTCTGAAACCCAACGCCTAGAGAAAACAGCAGACTTCTTGGCATGGAGAAGATTGCAAATCAGCAAAGCCAAGTTGTCTGGAGTGGGGGAAATTGCGACATTTTTAGCAGGATTCGCCGTGGAAAGTGTTTATAATACTTTGGGAACTATTACTAAATGTGTTATTTCCATTGAAATTTTAAAACAGACTTTTGATTTGCAGGTGGCAACGGTGGAATTACAAATCAATGATGACGCAAGTCCTCTACTTTTGATAGCATTCACTGTAACCACTGCTTTACTAGTGTCCACCACGATGATGTCCATCATGATTTCCACTTGTATCCTACCCCACATAACCGTAAGTTGATGATGATGATGACAAGAACGACCAAGAAATTCTTACTATAGAATCTATACATGACATTTGTTTGAAACCTTCATCTTTATGAACTACATTAAGCATACGTAAGCGTCTTACTTTTTGGTTAAGGTCGTGGCCAAAATTGGACATCCACATGCAGCACCTCATGAATCTCCTCATGACCAAATGAGATTCTTTATTGATCTCTCATGGGTTTTGGCGAATACGATTTCCATCTTCGTAAGTTTCATGAATTATTCTTACAATGCAATTTGGCAGAATAAGCTACATACAAAAAAACGGAACTGAATAAAGTAATATTATATATATATATGTATTTCAGTTATTCACACTGGACGTTATCCTCCTATGCTGGTTATACAACAACTTTAATTAAAATAAAATGATTAACATAATTTTTATGCTTCTATATTAATTTAATTTATTTTAGGTGAAATTATATTTTTATTTTAATTTATATCTATAAATTTTTTAATTTTTTTTTTGACCAGGATCAAATACACCTACTTTTCTTTCGCTGCCTCAGTGGCAGCCACTTGCATCATGATCCCGGTGCTTTTCAGCATTCTAATATTTGGAGTAATATTCTACAGAAACGTTCTTACACAACAAACCGCCATCGTCAACTCCAGGTATGAGGAACTAGAGGAATTGAAAAGGAGGATTGATTCCGTTCATAATTCCTCTAATAGCGTAATTAGTAGTGATACTATTCATGTTTAACAAATACATGATAAATAAGATGTCATTGCTGTCTTTTAATTAATTTTATAAAAACTGTTAGCAAATAGACAAGTAGACACTGTTAATTGTATCTAGTGCTATTTGCACAGGTTAATTTATATATACATAATACATACATACCTTTATAAGAAAAAATCTTAGTCCAGCAATAAATAATATGTTATGTTATCAATAATTTCATTAAAGAAGAATTATCCTAACTTATTCCTCTACCATCATTTACGTCTCAACATTCAATGCATAAAATATGTTCATCCAGCCGTCTCTTTGTCTGGCTTCACTCCTACATGGAAATCCAAAAGGAAATATTTCCTTTTTCATCTTCTTCGTCATAGAATGTATCTCGGAAGCGGTCTGTTTATCCAAACTGGATATTCCCTACAGAGATCCGCATACATAAAAGAACAAGATGTACTTTTTACAGATACATAATATTTGTACATATGAGCACCTAAGTAAAGTACCTACAATCCTATAACACACACAAATACTTATCATCACCCTTCTGAATTTAATAGTTGCACAAGTTGCAATTTTAAAAATTGGAAGTGTTTTTTAAAATCTTCAGTTACAAAACCCAATTGCGAATGTAGAGAGTAGATAAGAGATGAGTGTTATCATCATCACCAGTTATCATTTTATTGTTGGCAGTCCTTGAGCTGTAAAAACGTAATTACGTGGTGTATGGTGGTATAAATTAATTGGTGAAGTTAAAGTTTTGTCTTTTGTCCAAGGGAGATTTAATTTAATGTGATTGGTATATACAGTATATGGTATGGTGAGATTATCCTTTTCTTTGTTTTAGTTTCATTGAGTTTTTGCATGATGATTGGAAGTTTGCATGTGTTTTGGTTATGCCTTGTTCTTGTACTTACGCCTTAACATTAGCGGTCATCCTGTTCTTTTTTTGCAATGTTGAATGAATGCGAATGTCGTCGACGAAAGAAGGAGCATGATGATGATATGATATGGTCACTCCACTCTCTATAGGACAAAACGTAATGCGGTATTACTTTACCTGAAGCACTGAATTTGGGACGGGTTTCCTTTTTTGGCAAGTGCTAAAACACATTAGGAGACGGTTACTGACACTTCTGCATGTATGTGTATATGGAGATTCTAGATTTATGCACATATTGTTGTGAATACGTGAGATTGGCAAACGTTTTGATTTGATTGAATTTGTGAAGTGTTTTTAAATTGTTATTAAATTTTTGTTTGTATTTTACACCTTTCTTTCAGGACCACATTTAAGCGAGATCCTCTGAACTACTGACTGAGGGAGTATGTGTATTTTTTTGAGGAATCTGTGCTCACATTTGGTTGTTGGTTGACCAGTGACTAGTCACCACCTTCTCTTTTGGTTTTGTCGGGTTAGTTTGTTTGACATATTATTTAAACGTTATTATTCATTTATTTGTATCATTTGTGCATGAATGCAGTTATATAATTCCAGATTTGCATGCTTTACTATGATTTACGTCTGACGAATGTAGAGGTGTGACGACTGGACTGAATGACTTGTAATTGATTAGAATTTGAACATCGAAGCACTTTGTTTGTAAAGACATTATATAAGTTAGCACGAAGAATTGTTTGCTTTGTATTTTTATTCCACCAAGTTCCTATTTTTTTACTTTCATCAATGCAATGGGACATGTTTTAAAAGTAGATTTGATTTATAGAAAACTATTTAGTTTTCAGTTTTTTGACTAGATAAACATGTTCAGTTCCAATCCCTCTTTTTTTAATATTAATAGTGATAGTTGTAGTTATATGAAGCTATACTTTACTCTTATAATCTTTTCTAGAAAGAGGAAGTCAAAGGTTTTGAATGGAGAAGAAGATTCTAAATTATTTAGTGTGGAGCAAACCTTTTTTAAAAGTAATAGCTGATAGCCATCATCATTCATAGTTCAAGTCTCTAGTGTTTGCTGTGTACAGATTCTTGCGAAGGATCGCAATTGATTATATAACAGTTTGTTTATAACTTTTTGCTGACTAAGGACTTTGTCATGCTTCCCATAAGTTAATGTTTTAACTTAATACGAACTTGCTAGTGCATCATAAATACATGGACGAGCGAGTTAAACCACGCTTGCAGCCATGTTGTGTGTTATTTCGATAACCTGAATAGCATGAACAGTGTATGAGCGCAGAAATGCGCCGTCACTGTTCCATGAAAATGAGCTAACTGTCGTGAGTATTGTCTTCTTCGAGGGTGGTTTTTGTTGGAATGGAATTAGCATCTATATATAGTGTGTTTACATGCGTGAAGAGAATAGAGTAGAGGGTAGACAATGGACACTAACGACCGACTTCTGAGAAGGTTTGATGAATGACTCGTAAATTTAACCCTAGATCTCCTAAGAGATCGCTAAGTCAGCAGGACACTTCAGAGAATACGTCCATCCCCTCAGGAGGAGGAGGTCCTCCTGTATTTCATCCTAGTCCATATCGTGCCTCTCCATCCCGTCGAGCGTTAGGTCATCATCACCCTACACCTCCTAATGCAACGCCTGCTTCAGCTTTTATCTACCGAACACCGCAGTTTTCTTCTGTGCACCAAAGGAATCTTTATTTAGCTTCTCGACCTCTTGTATTCGTTTTTGACGCCTTCGGGGTGGCTATCTATCAGTTATTTTCGATTCTTCGGACGTTTCTCCTCCTCTTTTGGAGACCAGTAAGCTCCTACTGGAGGAATAGGAAAGAGAAATGCAGAGGTCAGCCAATTGTAGTTGCCGCAGATTACGCGTATCCCAGCTCTGCTTATCACTCCTCTCGACATTCTTCTGCAAACCGTTTATTTGAAACAATTACAGCGTCCAGTGAATCGGAAGTGACAATCATGAGTGGTGGTGGGGGAAGACATGTAGCTCATGCTACTTCGATGAGAGGCGGCCCTGGTTTGACCGATCCTCTCTTAGCTCAACAAAAGAAGCACCATCGTAAGGCCTATGAGTACATTTCAAAAGCACTTCGTATAGACGAGGATAGCAGTGGTGAGTTGAAAGCATATTATTAGTTTATTGCTTGTAATCCAAATTCTAAAGTTTCAATTCTATGTGTGCTTATAAATTAAAAAAATGTAAAATTCCAGCCAGTTCCAAAGAAATTGCTGTCGAGTTGTATAAACGAGGAATAGCAGAGTTGGAAAAGGGTATAGAAATTGACTGCCATGGAACTGGTGATCAGTGGGAACATGCTCAACGAATTCAGGAAAAGATGATTGTGAATCTCTCCATGGCCAAGGAACGTTTGGAATATTTGAGTAAGTTTTTACAGCGTAGTCTGGAACAGGAACACGAAGCTGTCAACAGTAGTAAAATTGCATACAGCTTTTAAGGCCTTTTAGAGATGTATTTAATGGAATTATGCATGCATTTATGGTATTTAGTTTTTTTTTGAGTTTTTAGCCTTCATTTTTTGGTTTGCTTCTTCCGCAAATTAATTTGTGTAGATCATCCCATGAAGGATAAATTACCAGAAGCACCATCTTTAACACGCAGATGTACCAATCTAATCCGTGATACAGTTAGCTCTATCAGTAAGCCAATGCTTAAACCAATCCCAGCTAAAACTGTAGTAAGACCGGCAGCTCCACCACCTCTAAGACCATCTGTAAAATTTGAACCACCGCAACCTGCAAGACCAAGCGTCACTAATAATTCTGCTGCTGGTATTTTTTGTATTTATTTATTATTTGGCTATATGCCATTTTTTTTAAAGTTCTGTTATGTAAGCTTTGTAAATTTTCCGCTACGCTACTGTTAGAAGGGAAATTTAATGTCATTATTTCATTGATTTAAAGTAATCTTATAATGTGTTTTGCAGTTGCAAGTCGGAAGTACGATATGACGGTCAGGCAACCCAATTCTTCAGGTAAAAGTAGTACCTTACCGAGGAATATGGGTTCCAAATCTACGATCCCGGTTGTAAATCCACGGGGTAGAATCCCAACACCTCCGGTTTCCAAGAAGGTAATATTAAACAAATTATGAGCACCAGTTCCGTGGTTCATGTCACTGTGGAAGGAAAATTATTGGTTTGTCGCTAATCGTCTTCTTCTTCTACTTTCCACTTATTAGATTGGATCTAGAAAACCTGGTCAGTCAAGTGCCATAACAAGTACAAAAGGGAGTCAAGAAAACAAAAAGATGACCCACTCCATTCGTTCATGTGATAGTAAGCTAGCGCAACTCATTTTAGACGAAATTATCGAAGGAGGTAGTCCAATAACATGGGATGATATATCTGGCCAAGAGGTAAATTATACTCTACGTTCTTGAAATTAGAAGCATCATTAGTTAACGTATATGACTAGTTAAACAAACTATTTGTTCCTGTAATAGACGGCAAAGCAAGCTTTAGAAGAAATAGTGATATTGCCGTCTTTAAGGCCTGAGCTATTTACTGGGTTGAGGGCGCCTGCGAGAGGATTGCTCTTGTTTGGTAAGTTAAAGTTGATAAAATAATTTTATTATGGCTCAATATTTGAATTTAATGTGCATTTTATTATAATCTGAATGATAAAAAATCTTAGGTCCACCCGGCAATGGTAAAACACTTTTGGCAAAAGCTGTTGCACATGAGTCGAATGCAAAGTTCTTCAATATTAGTGCCTCTAGTCTTACCTCCAAATATGTTGGAGACGGAGAAAAGTTGGTTAGAGCCTTATTTTCAGTAGCAAGAGAGCTGCAGGTAATAATATACTAGCCTCAGACCGTAGTTTAGCTTTAGTGTAATTGTAGTTTATATTTTTCATTTAACTATGAAGAATTAATTTACCTAACGTCAGGAAGGACGGACCAATTAGCATTTTCATTTATTTATTCCATTTGTGTTGTGTTTATTATTGTAGCCTTCGGTCATATTTATCGACGAAGTTGACTCACTTTTATGTGAGAGAAAAGAATCTGAGCATGAAGCTAGTCGCCGCCTGAAAACTGAGTTTTTAGTAGAATTTGATGGTCTTCACTCTCAGGCTGATGAGAGGATTTTAGTTATGGGAGCTACTAACCGGCCAATGGAATTAGGTAATTAAATGATGGCAGTCAAATATTAAAAAGTAGCATTTCGCGTTATTATTTTTGTAAGTGTATACCGTATTTGATTTGTTTTAAAAGATGACGCAGCTTTAAGAAGATTTCCCAAAAGGATATACGTTTCTTTACCTGACCATCCAACGCGTCTCAAACTTATAAAAAGACTGCTGTCTTCACATGGTGATCCATTATCCGATAAGGATTTGCAAGAGTTGGCTACCATTACGGACGGGTACTCTGGCAGCGATTTGACCAATTTGGCCAAAGACGCTGCTCTTGGTCCCATCCGAGGTAAGAAGGAACAAAGCTTAAGCATTTTAGTAACTACCAATGCCAAAAATTAATCGTGTATTTTTTTCCAAACCTTCCTTATAGGAATAAATTCAGAGGAACTTAAAAGCTTGGATGTTTCAAAAGTTAGACGAATTTCTTTGAAAGATTTTAAAGAGTCGCTGAAAAAAGTGAGGCCAAGTGTTTCACCAAATGTTCTTCGCACTTTGGAAGTTTGGAACAAGAGTTATGGAGATGTCAGCACGTAATGAAGAAAGTATTTCGCGCAAAGTTCTCTTTCACTTATAGCAATGCCAAATACTATACCTTTGCACTTTATTGTGAGCCTTTTTGAATGCAATATATTATTAGCTAATAGTGTTGTAATATTCTACTTGTCTACTTTACATACAATTTACAAGTATCAAACTGATTAGCTGCCTTCACAATTCTCTGCAATACACTTGAGTTTGACTTTTATTATTTAACTTTTTATTATTCTCTCATTCCATTTTTAAATTTAATTACTCAAAAACTCAACTCTATAAAAGACTTTTTTTATAAATGCCGTAAAAAATATTTGATATTGTGTGTGTATTTACTTTACTTTACGGAATTATAAATATTATAAATTGCAATACTCTACACTACTCAATGTGCTTCCGTAAAGCTTGGAAATGAAACGTCACCTTAAATTGTATTATTAGTCTAGTAAGGTATATTAACTTATATTATTATTATCATCAGGTAATAGTATTGCGTTCGGACAAGATGTGATTCTGCTACCCTGCAAGTAAGAACTAAGTATATTATTATATTATTGATATCGATAATCAAATCAAACTTGGAAAAGAATGTCCAGTAAAAGTGTCTTTTGATTTACAAGAGCAAAATAATAATGATTTGTTCTTTTTTTATAATTTCGAACTAATACAAGCGTGTAATAATAAGTATATGGCAAAGCTGGAAAATGTAATAAAAATTGGATTGATTTATGAATTTTAACAATTTGGGAGCTTCTGTGAAATGAAAGTATGCTATCTAGATTCCCCAAATATTGCTACCTGTATTTGTATGTAAAAAGGAATTATCGATCAATTCAAGCTTATAGCAAGACGATGACATTCATCAATGCATGTCAAAAGCTCAATCATATATAAGGAATCCATAAAGATGCTTAGTTTTATCATCAACAATTTAACTTGTTCCAAGTAAATACACACATAACCTTATGCCTAAAGAATATTATGACTATGACTTTGTTACTGGTTTTTGGTACAATACCGTCTCAAATATATCCTTATCCTTAACGAACCGGTACGTTTAAACCATATTTCATACCAAATGTGACAAAGTGCTAAAGCAGCAGTACTTACATTATTGCATGGTTATGAACTTAGGTATACATGAATTTTAACGTAGGATTTCATCCGTGTCGGTATCGCATCACCTATCTATAAAAACGAGGCGCATGTGTTGTGTTGTGAATATCTCTATCTATCTATATGAGTATTCAACCTGAAATCAGGATAGGAGATAAGTATATCAACAACTCAATTATTGTACATTTTGTTTTGTAGGGCACATAATATACAATCTCTACATATGTAAGTACTCTAGGTATTTCTGCAATGCAATGGCAATATCATATGCATATAAAGAAAGAATAATATTAAAATACTTACAAGTAACAAGGGCACAATGGGTATATATAGCCTATATACCTTTGCTTTGTAGACTTGTGCATATTTTTTACGTACGTCAATAGTAAAATCACCATATACCATACATACCATCCATACTGCCACACAGTCAGCAGAATCAGGGCATAAAAAATGTTTGTAGGATATTAACTTGCACTTTACTCTCCTGAAAACACCATTTCCTCCTATAGTTTAATTATTGACATTGCTGAATTTTATAGTGGATTGGATTGGTGATTGCCAATTGGGTTCACAGGAGGAAAATAGAGGATATTATAAGAAAGGAAGGACGTTGTTGGTGGAGTATAGTGGCTTGGATGATGTAGTGCATTTGGTATTGTATATTCACATTATTGGACCGCGTGAAGAAACCCGCTACCCGCTCGCTGTGAAGAAACCCGCTGCCCGCTGACCCGCTACCCGCTATGTGAAGAAACCCGCTACTCGCTGACCCGCTACCCGCTCGCTGTGAAGAAACCCGCTGCCCGCTGACCCGCTGAAGAAGAAACCCGCTACCCACTGAAGAAGAAACCTAGATGCTAGTAATTTGTATCTAATGAGTCATTTTTTTAAAAAAACGTCAAGTTATTTAAACAATGATATGCAAAACTGCAAAAAACCACGACACAAAAAATTTAAATAATTTAAAGTTGAGAATCAAGTTTAAACAAGCAAACTAATAAGTTTTTATATAAAAAACATTATATTATTGATACTAATGATAAATACTATCAATATTATTGAATTACAACTTTTATTTTTACTTAATACAAAATCAGATAAGGCAACTGAATTTTAAAAGTTTATAATTAGAATTTTTAATCCTAATGATAATTGTAGAAATATTTTTCTCCTAATTTATTACGTAGCTGAAGCGAGAGCATTCAGCGAAGTAACGGTTTTACTCAAACTGTCTGTCTGTCCGTGTGCACTCTGCTGGTCACATACATTGACCGATTTGAACCAAATTTGATACACAGGTAGCAATACTCAAGAGAACCTCTGGGAATACTTTTCAGACAAATCGGTGAAACGGTTCGAAAGTTATAGGCGCTAGAGTTAAGAAACTCATCGATTTGGTTGAAACATAGTATGCATTTAAGCATGTGTGGCACAGCATGGGGCCATACTTTAATTACGTCATCAAAAAAATCTGCATTTTTAGACCCACCTACCCTTTATGTCATCAATCGTCATTTTTGACCGACCCTACCTACCTACCCAAACTGTTGACGTCATACAAAATATACCTTAAATAAAACCGTAAGTGTACGAAGATACACAAGCAATGAAATTGTAATTTGCGAGTTAAACTAACTTGATTCAACACGAAAAATAACTTAAAGATATCAAGTTTCATTTAAATCGATTTTTTTAAATTTTTTCGCAAAAACTTTCGAAATTTGCATTGAATTTAAAATGTAATAGTACCACTTGATTCACCATGAAAAACAACCTTTAGATTCTGAGTTTCAACTGAATTGATTGATTTTTTAAATTTTCGCGCGAAAACTTTCGAAATTTGCATTGAATTTAAAATGTAATGGTACCACTGGATTCACTATGAAAAATAACCTTTAGATACTGAATTTCGGCTAAATCGATTATTTTTTTGAACTTTCGCGCGAAAACTTTCAAAATTTGCATTGAATTCAAAATCTAATATTATTACTGGATTCACCATGAAAAATAACCTATGTATACTGAGTTCAAGCTAAATCGATTGATGTTTTAAAATTTTGCTGATGACACTTCATCATAATGATGACACCTCACGTTGTCATCATGATTATGACACCTCACGTACACTCTACATGCCCCCCCATATGACAAAATTTTCATCATAATTATGACACCTCACGTTGTCATCATGATTATGACACCTCACGTACACTCTACAAGCCCCCCAAATGACAAAATTTCATCATAATTATGACACCTCACGTTGTCATCATGATTATGACACCTCACGTACACTCTACAAGCTCCCCAAATGACAAAATTTTCATCATAATTATGACACCTCACGTTGTCATCATAACTATGACACCTCACGTACACTGTACAAGCCCCCCATATGAAAAAAATTTCATTATGATTATGACACCTCACGTACGTCCTACAAGCCCCCCGAGAAGAGAAATTTTTCATTCTTAAAAAGCAATTTCATTGCTTAATAAGGATATACCTTAAGTTTAAGTATATGCTTTAGATAAGGATTTGCGTTAAATAAGGTATTAGGATGTACCTTAAACACAGATAAATCGAAAATTGCATGGAAATTTGTGTAGTTTACGATACTAAAATGCATTACGGACATTTTTAAGGACACATTTTTCGGATAAAAATGATGACATAATTTTTTGATTACCCACCTACCCACTAACGTCATCAATTGTAATCATTTTCGAAAGTACCTGCCCAGGGTACGAGTTGACGTAATTAAAGTATGGGCCATATGCATAGCGTTGTGTACTTGTGCAGAAATCCGGAATGGTATTCGACAAGTAATACTTTCACTATATGTTGAGAGAGGATCGCAGAGGTGGGTTAAGAGAGAGAGGTGGTGGAGGAGATTTGGTGGACATGGGAGGAGGGGGTTTGGAGGTGATCACTCAACGCCTTCTTCAGCTACGTCACTGGCCTGCTTACTAGCAGTTTATTACTTAAAACATATATTCAACACTGTCGGTACATGTATTACTTCTATTAATAATCAAATATTTTTTATATAAAAACTTATCAATTTGCTTGTTTAAACTTGATTCTCAACTTTAAATTATTTAAATTTGTTGTATCGTGGTTTTTTGCAGTTTTGCATATCCTTGTTTAAATAACTTGACGTTTTTTTAAAAAAAATGACTCATTAGATACAAATTACTAGCATCTAGGTTTCTTCTTCAGCGGGTAGCGGGTTTCTTCACATCGAGCGGGTTTCGTCTTCAGCGGGTCAGCGGGTAGCGGGTTTCTTCACAGCGAGCGGGTAGCGGGTCAGCGGGTAGCGGGTTTCTTCACAGAGAGCGGGTAGCGGGTCAGCGGGCAGCGGGTTTCTTCACAGCGAGCGGGTAGCGGGTTTCTTCACGCGGTCACATTATTGTTCAAAAGTCAAAAGTTGCAAGAGCCAAAAAATGTGAAAGGTAGTGCAAAGTCAGCTGTCACCACAAGAATAATTATCGCCGATCATGTGTTGTTTCTCCTAATTTCTTGTCAAGAGATTGAGACTGCCAAGTCTTGTGCATTGTGCGTGTGATATTATACATCCACTCAGCCATCATGAAAAGTGAGTGGTGAAGCATTTTTACGATTGACGATATAAAAATAAAAATAATTTCGAGAATAATGTTATTATTTATTGTTGTGCATTTATGATTGATTGTTTCTTATGGAAGTTGTTAGTGTGTTCGGGATGCAAAGTCAGAGTTGTATGATGGTGTATTTTTTGTTGTACCAATTCAAACCGGAGGAAGGGTAATCAAATAAATGTGTCAAGTTTGTTAGGGGTGCTCCTCACTGAGCGTTATCACCACCACCATTATTATTAAAAGGTTGGAGGGGATGCGGATATTTGGATGTGGTTCTTTATTGATAAAATGAAAAATAAGAGCGTCTTTTGATGCAAGTAAGTAGTATTCAGTTGTACATATACAATATACTTATGATAACTTGAAGACTGGACACTGGAACTTCCTTCCCGACATCATCCAAGCCGAACGCTTTGTGGTGATTGATTGGTGCGAGTGAGTGAATGATTACCGCTAGGTTGTAGGTGGTCAGTGAATGAGCACTTGACTGGAAGTTGTCATTTGTTATCGCTGACAGATCCTGAAATAGTGTGGTGCGGTTGTGTCAAAGTTCTGCATCCTGCATGGTGGAGTATTTCCTTCTGGACCTAGAGTATTGATTCGGTTGTCTGTCTGTGCCATCGATTACGTATCAGTCAATCTTTGGAAGGCAGAAGAGGTGTACGTTGCAATTAGATCTTCCAACTCGTTTACGACTCATCGTCATCATCAAAATGAGTTCGTGTAAGCTTATTTGTATTCTCAAGGTCATGCCTACTAATTGAATGATGAATATGTGCAGCTCTTTTGGATGATGTGCTGCTGGCTGTATGTACAATTTAATGATCAATAATTGTAATTTTTGGACTGTTTTGGATTCATTTTTAGTAAGAAATATTACTGGAAGGATGCGGAATCGTCGTGTGAAGGAGAAGTATTGTCTTCTGTTTATTCTCACCAGTTTCTTTATAGTGTGTGTTGGAATGGTATTTTTCCTACCAGACCTCCGAGCTAGGACAAGTACAGGTGTTCAAGATGTTTATGAAAAACTTCCAGATTTGTTTCTTGCGCCGCCGCCACCACCTCCACTGGAAAATAGTTTAGGTATAAGCTAGTCATTATTCCTTACGTCTTATAACCTATTAAGGCTATTGACTAAAGAAAAATCTAACAACACGCTTTCATTATAATCATTTACACAGACAATGGCAGCGAAAATAATGTGGCTCCTAGGCCACTAAATCCTCCTCCTAGACGAGTTCAAGATCGAGAGCGACTGTATGCAAAAATTCAGGAGGATTTGGAAAAAGAACAGCGACGTGTCATTGAGAAACCTAGAATAATTGGAAGACCAGAGGTTTCATCATCTGCAAACCCAAATCGTCAGGCTCAAATGGGATCTCCAAATAAGAATGCAGAAAGTTCTGATGTTTCACAAAGGGTAGTTGGGCTTCCAAGTCCGGATGGGAATTCCAATGTTGTTAATCCTGCTGATAGTGTTATAGCTCAACCAAGGACTAATTCATCTATAGGAGGTGGAAAAATAATATTTGGGGGTAAAGATTCAGATCCGGAAGTTGACAAGAAGAGAGACTTTATTAAGCATGTAAGTAAACCATTTTTCTGCTATTTAATTTGTACTTCTACTTTTATTCTCAGCCAAACAAGGTTGAAGGTTTTAGTTTAACGTTACTGTTCGACTTAACTGTTTCAGTCATTGAAATTTGTTAGATGTTCTGAAGGCAAATGTAATTTTTAAACTTAATTGTTTGCAAATAATTTGGCATTCATCTGCCATAATATTGTGCAATTGTCGAAGTACAATATGTAGCCGTTACCTTTTTTTCTAATTGTTGAGCCAACCATAAGAAGCACTTGTTTGTCTTTATCGGAAAAGACAAATATTTAACTTAACCTTCCGACTATCATGTTTGACATGCAGTTTTACTAGTACTACTAGCTACAAATATAAACCATATTTGTTAACCAATGCAGTTGGTAAGGTCCGTCTTAGGGCGTTTGGGTTAGTAGGAGCGTTACAAAGATAAATATCTTATCTATCATCTATCCTGTCTATCCTAAGCATTTCCATACATACAATCATACAATGCAGTTGTCCCACACTTATCGGCTCATCCCATTTTATCAAACTTTCTTTTCCTTTTCTACCTTTATATTTAACCTTCTGAGGAAACAGAAACTGAAACAAGATAGGAGGGGGTAATACAATAAAAGGCTTGTTCATGATAAGGTGACAAGGTACAAGACGGCAAATTCATTGCTTTATATTACGAGTTTCTGTCTTTAAGAAAAGTTTTTCTATTGCTTTGCTCATGAAATGTCAGCATCAGCATGAAGCTGGCCATTGTATTGTGCTATTTATCTAGTAACTAACTATCTTACATTTATATCCGATTTTTATCTTCTTGGTTCTCATATAAAAGCATGATTTAAATCTGCGGACCACCTAAATATCTACTCCTACTTGACTATATTTGGGCTGTTTAGTGTCTACTGAATTTGTTGACAGTGATTATAATCAAAGATAGAAGATTGTCTGTGAACTGAAACCAAGTTGTACCGGTAGTAAAGTTTTAAGGAGGTAAATATTTGCACCAAGCTTCCATTATAATCACTGCTTGAGCTGCTAAAACGCTAACTGATGACATCATTCATCATTTTCTCTTCAGAGCTTAATATGCATATGCATATTGCGGTACACTGATAAATTGTGGGAATGGGACTATTATTTTTCTCAAGGAATGCGTGAAATGCTAAACGATGCATGATTTAAAACTGGTTTCAATATTTAAACTGCTCTAGTGATTTCCTTTTTAATATATCATACCACTTTTGCTAACGATTAGGTTAACTGCAATAAAGAATGCAATGTGAAACTAACAGCACGTCCCTAGTATTTAAAACATCATGACATGATGTGTTTATGTAGCAAGTGATTGTCAAGTGTAGTAATGATTGTTTAATGTTGAATTGAAGCCAACGCAATTTCTTAGACACCTAGAGCTCCGTACAGCATGTCATTATAAAAGTGAATGGTTGGAGAGGTTAGACTTGAAGAAAGTTGCATTTTTATATTATTCTTGTTAACTTGTTGAGTAAGAATTCATTATGTATGTGCAAAAAGCAATGCTTTAGATTTCATGTTTCTGTCACCATTCCTCAGTGATTGACAACCAACGACAAAATTTTATTTTTATGATTGAGTTTTCAAAATCTTGCATGAACGTGTGTGATTGGAATTGAATTTCCAAGACCAATGTTCGAAGCATCATGATATTATTGATACTGTTGTACTATAGTTTGCTGACAATGCGATGTTCGAATGAAAGGTTATTTTCTTACATTGCATTACCTTACCCTACTAATCATTGTGAATAAGCATGTTCATTTCAGCAATCTAAAATTTGTCAGCAGTATATATAAAGCAAGAGCAGTAAGAGTATTCAGTGAGATTCTGCATAATATGGGCAATCATTCATCGAACAAAAAGCTTAGCTAAGTTTATGCCGTAATATACACATTACACAAGTGCACAATAATCAACTTGCGATGATGATGATGATGATGAGCCGTACCGCAATATTTTCTTGCTTCGTTGGCACTTTTTTTTGCTAGTTCTCTGAGATCTCAGACTTCGCATCATCATTTTTTTTTATATTTTGCTGTACATTCTTCTTTCTGCTCATTCATTGCCGATATAAATGGTATGATATTATATGGCCATCCACTTACCCAACCGATTAATGTATGTATATGTACATGGTCTAGGAGTTATGCCCTTATGCCATGCCTTATGCATATTATATGATTACTTAGAAAAACAGTTTGCGTTGATAACATGCATTACTGAGAATAACCAGCCTCAAATGATTTTTTTTTGCTTTGGCCATCATTGCTAAGTATCATTATGCCTACCATTATAACATACAGAAATGGTCAGATGAATATAGGCATTGTACTCAGTTATGGTCCATGTTTTTGTTTGATTATTTATTAAAACTTGCTAACTTTTTTTCCGATTTAGATTCTTTTTGCATTTAGGGAGCTCCTTGTACTTATGTTGTATTGTTATAGATGTAAATTATTGTAGTAGGAGCAATTAAGAAGTAATTTTTTGTTGATTGTTTTTGAATTTGAATGCAAAATAATGGACGGGTTGTTCCCTACTTGTTTAGGAGAGAAAAAAGTCATAATAATCATGAGTCATGAATGTTTTTATCTGAGCAGCTAAAAACTTATATATATATGTCCACCCCACATATCTCTCTGTTGTCGAGTTGGGATTGCGAAGAGTAAACTGATACGTAGATGATGATGATGATATTTTGTTCTTGCGCTAGTAAGTTGTTGGCAATGGCACATACATAATAAGGTAGAGGAGAACATGTTAAACTGACGGAATGAAATGAATGGTTGGTTGAATGCTCTCCTCAAAAGAGTGGCATGCATAATAATGTTCCTCATTCCTGCTTTGAACTTTTAAACATAAAAGCACACAATGTGCACAAAGTTTATCCCTTGGAGTAGTGACGACCGATTATGGTTATAGTGAGCAGTTGTTGTTGTTGGGGCATGTTGTCTATTCATATATATAGAGAGAAGATATATAATGATATGATGAGATGAAAATGAATCTATGTATGCGTGTGTTGTGTATGAAATACTAAGCACATGCATCTTTCCTTGATGATAGCATTTTAATGTTGTACCTTTATTCGCATCAGTTATACCAGACCAACTACAAGCACAGCAACCTGTACGCAGATGGTCTCTTGCTCTTTGTGTGTGTGTGTGTGTGTGTTATAAAAATCTGTACGTATGCATCCGTTGGCTCATTCACCAATTTGCATTAGTACATCCGTTCATTTTTTCATTTACAATATGAAGTTACAGAATCAAGAAATGAACGGAGATCTCTGAGATGAATGTACTGAACATTGAACAGTGTTGGCCATCTTCGTGTGTGTATATTGTTGGGTGGAGTGTGTGCTGGATTGAGTCTCTCTATAATATGGTGCAATTTCTACTCCAGAATTAAGCAAAAACAGTTTTGTTGTTGTGCTTTAATTGATTGGGGAAATGTATTTTCTTATTAGCAGATTTTTCTTTGATTGTTGCGGAGATCAGTAATAGATTCGATCATTAAATCACTAAAATAATGATTCGTTTGAAAGAAATATGATCTTGTCAGATTAGCGCTTCCTGTTTGCTAATTTGTAGGCCTTTTCACAGTTACAAGTAGTCCATTGTCCTGTTGTTATTTGTAGAGAGTGGATGTGGTGGTGTGTGCCGGAAGGAGCTCAAAATGTCAATATTCCGGAAATTATTAGGTGCTGTTCTGCTCCTATCTATAGGGGCATTAATGCCGGGATTTCTTCTCATGGGCTGGAGCAGGGATGCAAGAGTTGTGGATGACATATTTTATACAAGTTCAGCGTTAGCAAATCTACGTTATAATAGAAGTAATTATATGTATCGTAATGTAAGTGCTGGTCCGCTTAAAATGGAGGATGTGATAGTTTTTGGTGAAACGGAAAAGGGCATTGACATAGATTCTCAACAATGGGAAGAAAATAAGAGCAAGCGTGATCAAATTAAGCAGGTTTGCTATATAAATTCATATATTATTTTGGCGTACCTCATTCTTATAAACATGTTGTTGATGTTATCATGAAATTCGGAGTATTGTTCTGCGACCTTGGAGGATTTAATTTGACTGTTATGTGATGTAGTACACCTACTAACAAACAGAGTAAATTAAGCATCAATTATAGCTAAAACGTTTATTAGCATGAACTTGAAACTTGAGAATCACTAATGAGATTCTGACACCATAGCATAGACTACATGTTTCATATTGCATCAATCTATATGAGTACATAATATAATGTAGATTTTATGTATGTAAGCATTTGGTAAATTTTTAAAACGGGTTTGTGTTATTATTGTTGTATTTTAGATGATGAAGGACGCTTGGGATAATTACGTCAAATATGCATGGGGGCATAATGAACTTCGTCCAATTAGTCAGAGAGGTCATTCTGCAAGTATATTTGGCCCTGCGAAAATCGGTGCTACTATTGTGGATGCTCTGGATACATTATACATTATGGGACTTCATGATGAGTATAAGCAAGCAAGGGACTGGGTGGAACATCACCTAGATTTTGAAACAATCGTAAGTTTTTGAACAGAGGCACCCCATTTTCAAGAAGTTTATTGCTGTTATGTTGTTATACAGCCAGGGTGTTCATTTTATTTCACTATTTAGAAAGCTGAACTTTCAGTATTCGAAACCAACATCCGATTTGTTGGTGGCTTTCTGACTGCATATGCTTTAACTGGAGACACAATGTTCAAGGACAAAGCTTACTCATTAGGCAAGAAGCTTCTCCCTGCATTTGATACTCCAACTGGAATCCCATATGCCCTTATAAGTTTACAATCTGGGGTAAGTATAACTTTTATATTTAAAGTTAAAAAAAAATCTTTATGGCGAACATTTAGGAGGAGATGTTGAAACTATGTTTTAAAAAAATTACAGTCTAGCAAAAACTATGGATGGGCAGCCAGTGGTTCAAGTATACTTTCTGAATTTGGATCGCTGCACTTAGAATTTGTATACTTATCAGATGTAACAGGAGATCCTATATTTAAAGAAAAAGTGTACAAAATTAGGGATGTAATAAAACAAATTGACAAGCCAAAGGGGCTTTATTTTAACTACGTTCACCCTAGAATGGCCAAATTTACTCAGAGTAAGTATTTTAATTTTCTTTTTACACAAAATTTTGTTATCTATACCATCATGTATTAATTTTTTTTTGAATTTGAAAACTTTCAGGCCATGTATCAATGGGTGCATTAGGAGATAGTTTTTATGAATATTTATTAAAGTCATATATTCAGACAGGAGACAATGATGCTCGCCAGATGTATGACGATGCTATTGATGCATTTGAGAAAAATGGACTAATTCGCTATTCTAAAAGTGGATTGTTATATTTTGCGGAAATGCGCTATGACCGTTTGGAGAGTAAGATGGACCATTTAGCCTGCTTTGCTGGTAAGTTTGATGGGGGTTTTAGTTGTATTAAATAAGTATGTAAAGTTAACGGATATAAACCATGCACATTTTCTTTGTAGGTGGAATGCTGGCATTGGGGGCGCATACAGATCCCTTAGCAATTAATCACGGAAGTGATACTACTAGAGCAAATCGTCACATGAAAATAGCTGAAGGAGTAACCAATACATGCCATGAAAGTTACATTAGAACTGCTACGAGACTAGGTATATATTTAAATCAATCAGTTAACAACTGTGATCCTAAAATTATTGGATTCATTCAATATATTATGAAATCTTTTCTTATAGGTCCTGAAAGTTTTAGATTTAGTGACGCATTGGAAGCTAGAGCACTTCGACAAAATGAAAAATACTATATTTTAAGACCAGAAGTCATAGAGTCGTATTTCGTGATGTGGCGTTTGACGGGTGACCCAAAGTACCGTGATTGGGCTTGGGATGCTGCTCAAGCAATTGAAAAGCATTGTAAAGCAGGTGTAGGTGGAGGATACTCTGGACTCCGGAACGTATATAGTAAAGATCCTCAACAAGATGACGTCCAGCAGTCGTTCTACCTTGCGGAGACACTTAAGGTAATTTATTTTTCATGACTTGTTGTTGCCAAAGCCGAAGGATTCCCAAATTATTTGACTAATTTTTGGTTCTCTTTCATTATGTTTCTAGTATCTGTACCTGATGTTCAGTTCCAAGGAATTGATTGATCTGGACTACTGGGTATTTAATACAGAAGCTCATCCCCTGCCTATCAAAGGAAAAAATCCGTTTTATCGAGCACCCATTCATTAGGTTCATTTCGATTCTTTTTTTTTAAATAATTGACTGACTTTTTAAAATAAGCTCGCGTAAGAGGTTTTGTACATAATCATTGGCGTTTCATGTACAAAATAGAGGAATATATACATAGAAAACAGTTAGTTTTATACTTTCCATCTTCCTCCCATTTAGACTCCTACAGCACTGAGTCAATGCATTTACCAAGTGTTATAATTTGTTTGTTTGTTAAATCACATGTTCGACATAATATGGCTTGTTTTCCTGGTAATGTTTGCTGATGAAATATCAAATGGAGGATTATGTAGAATTGTTTTGTATCTTAAAATTATAAAAGAGAATTTGTAAATATTAACCTATTCTTGTTAAAATGCCTGCCATGATGTCCGCAACCACCTCAATAGAATTTAACTATAATGTAACTTATCAGAGATGTAAAAGTAAGAATTTACGTTCTTTCCAGTTAATACCTTCACAGGTTGTGATTTTAGTCCAAGCTCTATAGTTAGCAATCTGGAAAGACGCTATAAAAGCTAATTTTAACTACTTTCACGCAGGACGTTCGTTCATTACTGATAAATATTATTATTATGGTTAAACGAAACCGCAGGTGAGCTGTTAGCATAAGTTTTGGAATGCAGTTACTTATATTTGCACGAAACCATTAACTGCTATGTGCTTTGTTAGTCTCCACACAGAAACTTGATGAAGCTCTATAAATGCAATAAAGCAAAGAATGAACTAGTGTAGAATAGGTAGGTAAAAGTTTAAAGGATATAAATGGGTGACTAAGGTAGAAATAAAGTAAGAACTAAGAACATTATTATTGGCTGGAACATCAGATCTTTGATTTGAAAGTTTTTAAGCTATGGCAGGTAGTTGGCCGAGTAAAGGCCACCAATTGTATTTCGAACTGAAATTGACTGTAATAAACAAAAAAAGAAACGAATCATGAAAGTGTTGAGCACATTACTAAAGTTATATGGGTACTACTACTACTACCGGCAGGATGCCCTGTGCCGTCCTAGTGAGTACGCGTACGGAGGATACTGTGATATTGTACTGTAAATTTTTACTGGTGTAAATACATATAAATGGAAGGTGTAAAGTGTAAAGGTTATTGCGAATATATAGTTAATTTTACTACCCTTTCACCCACATATTTTACCACCTTCAGTGTCAAAAGAAAAGAGTACATCTACATTATATATAACATTGTGTACAGATAAATAATACTTTGTTTTGACGATATATGCTGTATAGTAATTAAGGACCGTATCGTATTTAATAATAATTAATTGATTGTGCAGTAAGGAAGATAAAATATTAAATACTTCTTGTTCCTGTTAGAAAACAGAGGGTTGAAGAATTTTTATTTCACATTGAGACATTTTTATTATCCATACATGGTAAATATTTATTAAATCTCAGTAAATCTCTTAACGATAATCATATCAAAGTCAACACAAGAAACTATACTACTACTTAAATCCATAATCAAAATAGTAACAATATTAATTTGAGGTTTTTAGAAAACGATTCATTTCCAGAAAATAAAAAAATAACTCGCCTCAGAAGTGAAAAGCTCAAAACTGAAAGTATCCAATTCACAAATTACTAACAAATTGTATGTGAAATACTACTAGTCTAATTGTCTAATATAGGAGGAATGTCGTTTGGAATTGTCGATATTCAGATGTACGTACACAATAGCGGTGACGAAAACTTAGTGTCTAATAGCCTATTTATTTATGTGTACAGTCAATTGAGGCTGCTTCTATCTCTATTGCACCATCATAATTATACTGAGCAATAAGAATTTTAACTAGTCCACTACCAATATTTTATACAGTACTCTGCGTGAAATAATTCGATTATATACACATGTACAAAAAGGAGACCTTGTTATCGCATAAGGCAAGTACCATTATGATTGTACTCATCCACATTCCTATTATTCCTAACTAAATTATTATAGAATTCAAGTGATTACATGACGCTTCATCCTTTGGTTTCAAAATTTGGTGCAGCACTATTTTAAAATATCGATCCATTTCCATACATAGATATATAATCATTGTCAAACCACGACTGAAAGTTTCATTTGGTTAGTTTATAGCTAGCTACCTTATTACCTTGTGTACAGTATTTACTTAAAAATGAATGACTGAACATGAGAATGGCTGTGGTTGTCTTTAAACTCTTCAACAATAACTAAACATAGTCCGGCTAATTAATTCTGTATACAGAATTATTCTTTAGATACACCAAGATTATTACAGCGTGAGTCAATTATTGAACTCTAATTTTTAGTCCTGTGCTAAAACGTCTGCAGAATCTGATTTATTAAATCCAGGACATGGCCATTGGTTCATGCTGGCACAGTGAACAAAGTCCCGTATGAGTTGAGGCAATTCCGGTGAGCGATAAATGTATTTATGGCCAAATCCATCACCAAATCCTTTGAAATATATTGGTTTCGCTGAACTAGATCGTATTCTTTTAGCAATGGTATGGAGCTGGTAGTATTAAAACATAACGGAATGTTTATACATCATTCATGAATTCATGACATAACTAAAAAGATGAAAGAAACAAAAATTTAATTTATACCTTCTTTCCCAGGAAGTATGGAATAACTGGATCATCAGTCGCATGACAAATCAGCATTGGAATATCAATGTTAGCTATATGACGATCGCTTTCAAACGCAATGTCATTTCTATGCAGCGGCTTCACAAAGATAAAATCGAATCCTGGCATATAGCGATAGATCTAAGGGGAGCAAAGAAACACAGTTTTAAAAATGTATGAAGCGATGAAAAGTCTTATGAATGAGAATGACAATTATTATTGGTACATACCGCCGCTAGCATATGATGTTTTACTTCTTCACCAATGCTTGTGAATGGAGATTCCAAGAAAAGAGCTGTGGGTGGATCCCCCTCTTTACAAAGATTTGAAACCACGTGAGATGAAACACCTAAACATACAAACCAAAGTAATAGTTCATTAATTAGTCATGAATATTTTTTTTAAAAACCAAAAAAATGAGCTTATAGATATTCTGCCTTTCCTGTGCCAAGGCTGTGTCCCCAAATAAAAATGTTGACATTGCTTGATGCTCCCAAAATGCTCCGAACATATTTGTAAACTGCATATCCATCAGTCACTACTCCAGTTTCTGAAGGCGGAATTTGAGTAGAATCTGCATATCCTCTGTAATCAAAGCTAACAACATGATAATCAAGTTGTTGCAAAATGAGATACAATTCCATTCGGTGCGGTACTGCACGAGATCCTGTATTGCCATGAAAGTATATAATAACATGTTTTCCGCTATTTCTCATCGAATCCTCCCAAAATTTCGACTCTTTTCCTTTGGATTGCTGAATCAAGCTTTTGGGAAGCATATGCCTGTTTGTCATTAAAAAATACAGTTACACAATTGCTGACTTTCATATTTATAGAAAGTATTGTCATAAATACGTACCAAACTCCCACTGTGACATCTTCCTGTGTCATAAGATAAAAATTTCTGCATCCTTGCAACCCTTGTGAGTCCGGATCCGAAAAGTTTATTCCTGCCGGCCACCGAACTAAAAGACAAAGCACAGCATTAAAATTGGCTTCAGTATAAAGCTTTCGATGCAAAGATAACTTTAAAACCTATGCAACTTTATCCAGACAACTTGAGGGAACTTACCAAATGGTAGAAATACAAGGTGCCGCTGGACAGTCGAGTTGAAATGATAAAGAAGAGGAATGAGTAGGTACAGCAAAAGAGTAGCTCCAACCGCAATTTTAAATCCAAAGTGGAGTTGCCTACGTGAACGTCGTTTCATATGTAATTTACGATATCGATAAAGTACCCCCGCACCACAAAGACTCAACACCAAGCTTATACTATTGGCCATAATTATTATTTTCTTAGAGAAAGCAGTAAAGCACTTTAGGCAAAAGATGGACAGTAAATGGATGGAAAGTTTAAACCTCAGGCTCAGAATTTTAAAACATTCTTCAAAACTCCTCTCTCCACTCCAGAGTTGCACACATCTAATTCTACACACTTATTTACACCACACTACTTTTTGTAATAATAATTATTTAATTACTCAAAAACCTATATATTTCCTTTTGGAAATAATTCTACCGACAAAGTGCTTTTCAACTAACAAAAGGTGCATTATAAAACATTTTGCAGAAATATTATTATCATGCATTTCTATTTAACTATTTTGCTCACATTCTCCACTATTTCATTATACATTGAAAACATTATGTAACAAACCGACTATACAAAACACTTAACATTTTTAAATCACGAGTATTTAAAAACTGGGTGCTACTCACTAGGGATGATCACAACAGGTGAATAATACATATTACATATGATAACATGATATCAGAGGCGAAGATAACGGAGATAAGAGAAAGATAGAAAGACGATGAGAGAGGAAATAACAGTAGAAGAGTCAATTTTTTAAGGGTAGCAGTAGAGACAAAGGCAGCAATACATTTTGGAAACCGTAGTACGGAAGCCCATGATGATTTTTTTGAGTCAGACAGAATGAAAACCAATTTCAGCAAGAAACAGTCAAGTTGGAAATTTTAGCTTTAGCATTTTTTTTAAAAAAAACTATAGTAATCAGCCCCCACACCCGCGGATTCAAAAAATTTAGCAAAAAGTGTTTGTTGTAAATATTTCAAGACTTACATTTCATAGTACCACACCATAAGAATTGTTACGGCGGATGTGGTAATTCCCATAAAAAGTGCTCGGAGCCCCATTTTCGTTTCGTTTTCGGTATTATCGGTGCTTCCTATATGATCAAATATTTGTACTTACGCACACCACACCCCCTTAAAGAATGTCAGGAAGTACGCGTGAGAGTCACACGTCGAAACCCTCATGCGGCATATCGTAATGGGAATGTAGGATTAACACAAACTACAATAAGACTTTTTCTTCTGTGATGACCAAAGTGAGAATATTTTTCAAAAGTGGAATGATTAAATTTTTTTTGAAGAGCTGCAAATCCTCCGTCGTCCCCAGTAGCGTTATACTTTGAATTCAGCAAGGCAATCAGCGTTATTCAGTCATAAACTTGACATTCTGAAAAATAAAAGAAGGAAAGGTTTTACTTAACTTTGTTCATTTCTTTGGAATGGAATGATGCTAGATGTACGCCTTTCTAAATCACTCCCTCAATTTCGTGTTTGAGTAA
Organism: Orchesella flavescens; assembly: GCA_964034955.1. Lineage (NCBI taxonomy): Eukaryota > Metazoa > Arthropoda > Collembola > Entomobryomorpha > Orchesellidae > Orchesella > Orchesella flavescens. The sequence continues at coordinate 26,129,387 of OZ035954.1, read as the reverse complement.
ATTAGTTAAATTGGTACAAAAACTGATGATGTATCATTACGGGCGTTCCTATTTACTGTGGTCACACAAACACACACTTACAGTTGACACTGTGACTCATTATATGTATCTGAAGCAGAATGAAATGATAGGAAACACAATTCACAACAGATTAGACCCAGGCCGACTGAACTTATATTATCAGGTTGATGAGGCGCAAATGAGGTACGGCAGAGTTGCAACATAAAAAAATAATTTTGTTGCAACATGGATATTGTATTATGTAATATGTGCTGTTGCTTAACCCCAATTAAGCTAATTAAACCAAAACCAAATTCGACCTGTGTTTCCATAAAACGTTTTTATGTTCCAACTCAGCCGTACTCCATCTGCGCCTCATTAACCATTTATAGTGCATTCATCTTATATATACTTATATTATATCGGTTCAGCCAGAAGGACAAAGTCCGTGAAACAAAAAGTATTTGTGCATGTGCATGACACATCAACTTTAAGACTTGTATGGAATGGAATTATTCTTAGATGAAATGTGAAGTGGTCAAAGGCTTCCCTCATTTAACCCCAACACCCAACTTATATTGACTTGTCTTACAAAGTCGTATTTTTTCTGCCTTGGATTTCTTTTGACTTCAACTGTGGGATTTATTACTTTGATTTATGCACTTTGTTCTCTATTCACGCTACATATACTACATGCATAATATATGTATACTTCTGTAAGATGTAAGCTGAAAGACCATTTAACTAGATACTAAACTGCTAGCAGTGTAAGCAATGCTAAACGTTGCTATATTTATATGCATTGCACATAGTTCTTATAAATTCGCCCACACATGCACATGCCTCTTACGTGTTAAAAGATCGAACAAAGAAAGTAAAACCAAGACTTAATGATAAGCTCGTATGGCTGTAGTACACAGAAAATAAAGGAATGGATAAGGAGATAACGGGAACAGGAAAACTGGACAGTAAGTGGATAATATGCATGTTGAATGTGAATATAAAATGTCCTAGTTGGTTCAGAAACTAGTGGCCCACACAGGATGAAGATGAAAATATTTTAAGTTCATTATTTACCCATGCATGAGCTCAACAAATTTCCATTATTAGCTGGATAGCTCAAAAGATTAGAGTTTGGTTAACAACTTACCAATCCCATTAGTTCAATGGTTATCACGACAAGCTCTCACATACTTTTCCTCTAAACTCAAATGCACGTGCAAGAACGGTCAGGCTTTATACGGGAAGACCTTGACTTTCAGTGCGTTTATTTTATTTTCAATATTTTCAATTCTAATTCAAAGTAATCTATAACTTCTTTGCTGGTTGATTTAGTAAAAGGTTATGTAAATGGATTATGTTGGCTACAGAATTCACTGCACCCAATACTTACACTTTCCACGTCTATTTTTCAGAGTATTCGTATTCACACGCAATATTACAAATTAAATTAACTGAAAATTGTGTTTGACACTCAGCAGAACATAATGTATGCATAATATTATGGGCTTCGTTTAATTGTTCTTCTTGTGCAATAGCTTACCATTAATTACCAATAATCGGTAATTACCAATAATACAATTATTGTATTCATGTGACATGTGGCCTTCAGGCTATTACGCAACCTACAACCCAAGACGAATAAGTATCCACACAACACTAAACGTTTTTTTGTAAAACTGATTTCAGCTTAAAAAACCGAATGATTTCCTTTGCATTTCTTATTTGATTACGGGTTGCCTGTGCATTATATTTTTTCACCTATTGTGTTGAATGAATGTTTTGACTTTAGGTGAATAAAAGGTCATAGGCCTACAACAAAATATCATGATTATGTATATGAAGAAAGTAATCAATAAATTATGCCCTATAAACCAACCTGTAGAAGAAAGTAGAGTTTACACTGTTTACAGTCAGTCAGGAAAGGCTTTATGACCGTCCCCAAAAGCACCACGAAAGGGGTTTACTTACAATTCAATTTTTTGAGAACGCAAATTTACTTTCCATTTCACTGGAACTAAAATTGATTGTGGAAACTGGGAACGGGATTTATGGAGAGGAATGGGAAGTAAAATGTCAGATTCACCATCCAATTTTCAACATCAGCTGAGTTAGTAACAAAACAGCATAAAAAATGTGAGAACAACGATCATACATACATACTTTGCATATGGATATATAATGGGAACTTTATAGAAGAAGGAGTATTACAAGCGAAATGGAATGTAAAGATTGATAATATACAGTATCAATCAGGGCGTATGTTTGCCTCTCGCATTCACCTTATGTACAAAGGCAATATGTGCAGGAACTAAGCTTTTTGGTTTGTTGCAGTTTGCATACAAACATGCTGGTTGGTAGTGATGTGTTGATCACAAATTCACAAAGGAGAATTAACCTGATATGTTCAACTGAGGATACGGACGGATGAGTAAACTTGATTGTGCAGAAGAGATAGTAGATGCGTGCAAAATCCATCTATTCACAGCAAAATGACACACCTACTATATAATATCGGACGGGATATATAAATATGTAATATGTATTAGAGTAGAACAGAATAAAATTGCATTGTGCATAAAGGTTTGTAATGTGGTATGGCTTGCTCATTTGCTCATCTCTTTTCTTTGTTCAGCCCGCAGCAGCTTGTTTTGTGCCAGCAACCTTTAATGCCTATTTATATATTGTATAGGAAAATGATGTTTCCATCTTTAAAACTTAATTGTATATTTATGTTCGTTTCTAATTTTCATCATTAGTGCATCTAAAAATAATACTTGATAAATACGTTGTAAGGATGGCAAATTCTTGCGTCACGATGCAATGAAGTAAATGTAAATGCGTGTATTTACTTATTACGTTATATGAAATCAATAAGAAATTAAATCAGCTTGAACCATTTTTATGCAACAATATTTTTATATTCTTCAGATACGACTGAAACGTTTGTATAATATTTTTCATATCACAATTTTTTAGGTATCAAACAAGTGAAAAATTTGTGCTACACCATTTGACTTATATGTACATAAATATTTAAGATCAGTACAAGAAATATGAATATACATATGTATGTATGTGGATTGTGGGCATTCCTTCCATTTCTTATGTCTCCGAGATTCCACGAAGTCGAGTCTAGTATTTTGATTCTTGGTCGACAATTATTGCTCTTACATTACATTTGGTTTAACATTTTAATGGAATCGCCTGGTTCCGTTTTCTTTTGCACGGTAAGTTTTAATTGTTCAAAGGTTGAAGATGCATTTTGATGACCTGCAATAATGGCCGTAAAATCTACTGGAACTGAAAGCAAATGGAAGTTTTTAGGGTTAGTAATTATAATTTATTATTTTGTGGTTTAGTGCGTCTTTTTAAAAGATCAATTAAATAATGATTATTGGATGAGAATCCTTTGGTACGAAATGAATGAAATTGATACATTTTCACATTGAACAGCATTTTCATTTCCAACTTGATCCTGAGAGGAAAACTGCAAAGAAAAATAGTTCAATTAAATATTAATTATATTTAAGGTTATTAATATCCCTGAATCGTTTCGATGTGAAGTCGTCTGAATCACCCATTGTTCATAACTTTTATAATCATCAATCAAACACATTACAACCAAAACTTAACTGATTTTAGCTTTTGAAACGCTTTGATCAAGGTGGAGATAGAACATTAGGACGATAATGATTTAATATAGAAGATTCGTTATAATTGCATGAATTTTGCTGCATGCTGTTATAAATGCTAACTGCAGATAATTAATCGCATACCTTTGGCTTTTAACGTTACTCCTAAATTTCATTTGATGAAAAGTAATATACATGATACTATTAATCCTTGAAGAATATTGAGTACCATGTCACTTTTAATTTGATTAAATAAATGTTATATTCTTATATTACTGAAGATGACATATTTAAAGGCGATTCGTGTATGGCATATGGTTTGTTCAGTGTATTGTCAATCAAACTTTCACCGGTTTCAAGAGATTTTGAAATAAACTCTTTGGTCGTTAGTAGTAATCCTTCATGATGATTTCCTTCGAGGAGAGGAGAAGCGACCTGGCAGGTAAGACTTTTTCATAATGTTCGGATATTCTGAAGCTTTGTGGTTGCATTTTGGAACTAGCAAAGGAACCCTCTCCTAGTCGATGGCTGAATGTCTAAAATCAGTTTTCACCGATGGACATTATCATATCACAGACAAAGCCTAGGAGAGGCTAATTTGCAAGTTTCCTTAATCAAAGCTCAGCATATCCAGATCCGAACGCCCACTGTTGTTCCAGGAATATTGATTGTAGACAAGCTGTCACAAGAACGGATGAAACCAAGAAGACTGAAGATTTTTCGATGTTTCCGCCACCACGTACCCATGTTTCTTAAAATTTTATCTTATACTAGAAAACTTTGAACGTGAACAATTTTTAAATAATTAATTGAGGGCCACAATTTTTTACGCTTTTCCATTTAACAAAAAAACTTTTTAAAATGAGTGGTCCATAAAATTATGCGTTAATCACATAATTTGTATTATACACAACGTGCATTTGTCAAAGGTACACACGAATACATATCACATTTCTTTTGTTTAAATTTATCTAAATGAAAAAGTGATAAATTTCCGATTACAAAGATCAAGGAAATCTTATCCGTCCGTGGTAGTCCATACTTTGTCAAAAAACAAAAAGTGTGCATGCAAACGTGCACTACCACCAGCACCATGAACGTCCTCATGCAAAAATGTTACAACAGATTCGGGGATCGGAATGCGGTTTTATTTACGCTGCACACGGTCACAAAACTATGTGATACAATGTCTATTACAATATTTTGTGTTAGTAGTGCTTGAAATCACTGTCCCAAGTGAGAAATCTAAAGGTTGTCGTTGCCAAAAAGTCGTCAGTCGCTCGTATAAATGATTCCTTCACTTTTTTCATACTTGCTCAAAGACTCATCCACCACATTAGATTAGACACATGTGTGTGTGTGTGTGTGTGGTTGGTTTGTTTGGGATAACCCCTCAGAAATATTTTGTTGAACATCCGTAAAGGAATTTATTATGATGAGAGAATGTTGCAGACGCTATTTATGTGTTTTCTCTCTTGTACTTAAAAAAATGCAAAGATTGCATTGCGAACAGAGTCTCAACTCAACTCAAGCCTCAAACAAACTCTTCGTCTCCACTGATCAAGAAGAAGTGTATCAGGATGATACAGAATTCTAAATGGTATGCGAGCAAGCTGTGTGGTGCAATCCTATATCATCGCGCGACATGGCATGGGATTCCCAAAAAGTTCCAGTCCACTACTCTATCCATCTAGGAACCAACCACTAACCACCACCACTGCACTGTCAACCTTGTCCAACCAAACCAAACGCAATAATAATCGTATGCAATCTTAATTCATCAATATTCCATGCTAAACGCTTAACATAATGCATGACATATTGCATATATATATAATGTATTCTCGTGTGTGTACTAGCACAAAGGTTTTAAATCATTGCATAGTAGAATGTTGTTTGTAAAATGTTATAAAATATATAGAAAAATAATGTTAACTGTTTGGCTAAAGGGAGACCACGAAGTACGAGCAGCTCAGGTCAGCTATAACTGATTCCTGGATTAGATAATTCCACTTTGTCATTGTTTTTACTGGAAATAAGGAGAGAGAGAAATAAATGCATGCGTACAAGTTGAATATTATTATTATGTTTGTGCATGCAAGAAGTCGCAATGGTTCAAATGTTTATTAAGAATTGAAACAAATTTGAAAAATGTTAGATTAGTTTGATAATTTTGCAAAAACACTGCATATTTAAAACCGAGCTAGATGTTTTCTTTATGGAAAAAGCAATTAACAAGCTTTTAGACAAGACAGACGAACACAAAATTCGCATAAAAATTTCCTTTGCTTAATCTCATACTCCGCATAAACAGGAGGATATTATACAAACTTTGAAGAAGTAAATGTAAATGTTTCAATCGACGGGATTCCACATGAAATGAAAAGCATCTCAAAAATGGCGATTGCCCACACACATATATCAGGAAAAATGATGGTGAAAAATGTGTTTGAGAAGACATTTGATATTATTACGATACATCAAAATCATTTCTCTCTATCTCCGTTTATTCGTAAATATCCTCAACTAAAATTCCTCAGAACGCCAACTACTACTAGTCAACACACCACTTCAACTCTGATCTTTATGGTGATACGTAAATTCTTATTTTTTTGATGCCCTTAGGAGATTTTTATCCTGGTATTGGCTCTCTTAAAAGTCTTCTTATATGTATGTATGTATGTATGTTTGTGTCTTTGTACGCTCACGTTCACATATCACCTCCGTCCCATTTTTGCATGGCGTTCGTTCCTGTTGGCGTCTCCGTCTCTGCCCACTACCTTTAGCTCACAAAACCTTATAAAATACTAGCGATAAGTCGTCGTCGCATAATATGCAACTTTTAAAAAAAAAAACTTTGTAGAAAAAGAATGCAACTTGACATGTTTATTGGAGAGAGAAGTGCATAGATATTGTGTAATTTCTCGCGCTCTCAGCATATCCGTGTCATAATGTATTTTAAAACACGCATAAATGAGGTATAAAATCTGACAAAACTCCTTACTTGCAACTGACTCTTGGATGAACTTTTCAACCAAAAAAAAAAAGTAAACACGGAGGCGGAATGGGTTACAAGCATGCCCATTTTTTTGGAGTTACATCACAAACTGTGACAATATGAAATGCAAATTAAGTTTTATAGCCTTAAAACACGGTTTGCCTAAAAAATAACACTGGGCTTCATTTCAAGTTCCGGTTTAGGTCGCTTCTATTTAGTTCAAGCAACAACAAGGAATGATTCTCCTATTATGAAAAAATTAGTCAAACTCAATTATTGTCTATGCAAGACAAGGTTACACATAATATGATCCAGCTAAAAACTGGCACAGTGTCACATTTTTTTTGCAGGTTGACTATATGAAGAAAAACAAACTTTTTTTCTATTAGAAGCTCTATATATAGACTGAAATAGGATGTGCTGAAATGAAATTAGAGACAATTGTATAAAGGAGAGAGAGAGTGAGTGAGTGAGCGACACTGATTTACATTTTATAACGATAATAGATCCAGTCTTTTTCTGACCTGTCTTAAACTTCTTGTGACTGTAATGGCAGTGTAAAGTCAATTACTTGAAATATGGCAATAAACTTGTGTATTTATATAAACTTTTGGTTCCATCCATCTTAAATGCTATAAAACATACATTTTCTGTACATATACTGGTTTTCTATAGATATATATATGTGAGACTTTGATATGATGATGGGGACGATAACGATATGATGTCGATAGCCGATACTACTGATAATACGTTACAATATTTGTGTGGATGTCGTTGGTCTAAGCTGGCAAATAGCATGCGAAAAATATTGTACGTCTTATATCATCTTTTTATATGATAAAATATCCATTAACCATCCGTTTGGTAATGATATAACATGCACACTTTAAAAACATGGTCAAAAAGAAAGTGGTAATGTTTCATTATACGAAATCATCGAGGTAATATGGAAAGGCTGAAGAGGAGAAAAAAAATGAATTAGACGAGATTTTGTGAAGGAAAAGCGGAGGGAGTGAGAAAAGAGAGAGAGATCTTCATCTCATAGGATCAAGATCATGACGAGCGAGAAGAAGAAGACGACGACGACGACCAAGAGATGATGATCATGATGATGATGATCGTCAACTTAAACTCACGCCGACCTGACCGGCGCCTGCAAAAACTTATAAAATGCATTTATTATCCCTTTTTTCTCCTTCTTTGCTTATTTTTTTCACCTTAATGGCTAGCCAAAAAGGTGTAAGCTCAAGTGTGGTAGTCAAGAACATAGTCGTAGTACATACATATCGTGTTGTTACAAAGTAGTGAAGACATTGGAAACAACACTGAAAAGGACATCTCATCATAATGGGCTCTACAGTATATATGCAAAGCTAATGTTTTTTTTTTATTTTGCGAGAGGTTGCGATTGCAATCCCAATATCTATGGGTTTATGCCACACGTACGAATCAAAGGCTAATTGCAAACTTGAGCATTTTCATTTTCGCAAAGGAGAAGAATCTTAAACTACTTGATGATGATGATGCTTGGCCATATATACATATATGCATACATACTTAGTTGAAGAGCAAGAGAACGTTTTGGTATATGATATTATTATTTTTGTGTATACAAAATAAGACATGTGTTCAAGTTTTTGGGAGCTGCATGCACGGTGCACGAGCTTGCTTATTGCTTATTAGTAAACTTGACTGTCTTCATCCGTGAGTGTGTGTGTGTGAGAGGATTGAAACAAGACAAGAAGCTTGTCGTCAATTTCATCAAAATTACTTTTTGGGGGAATGCGCAAACCATATTATGAAGCTGATGATGATGGTGATATGATGCTGATCTGAAGTTTACTATGTATTTGATCTCACAATCATCATCAGCAGCATCCCAATTGAGTCAATAATAGTCAATACTACTTAAAGGAGACAACAAAAAATCTCCGCCTCGTTCGTGTGTGTGCTCCCTGTAAACATAACATATAACATAACATAACGTTCTTCTCTTTACGCAAAAAGTTTAGCCAAAAAGAAGTAGGCTTATTTTGTAGAGTACATGTGTGTAAAATGTATATTAGCATGTTTTCATTATTATTTGGGTACACATTCTCTATATTGATGAAGATACCTAAATAGATAGATATATAGGATTGCTAAGTTGTGTGTGTTTTTGGGGCGCCGACCTTGACTAACTACTACATGTAGTGTCTGACTATAAGGATTCACTTTTTCCTCTTTCTTTCTCTCAAGAAGCACTTATGTGTAGCTGTACTTTTGTCATTAGGTCCCATGCCATGTGGTTGGCTCTCTGTGTGGAATTCTCGTTGGGTTAATCCAATTCAATAAAAAAGTAAATAATGCAAATTTTTACAACCCTTAATTCTACCTACATGGATGCATGGCGCATGTTTTATGGATTGGAAAAGCCCGTTTCTTTCTTATGTATATAAATACATACATGCCAAACCAAACCAAACTATTTTAGCTTTAACACTAACAAATAAACGTAAAGTATGTGCATCTGTCCAAATGATACAATTTTTTAATGGTTGATGAAATGATGTCTTCTCTTGGGTTGGTTTGGTTTCGGAGCGACTGGTGTCATGTAGCCGTGGCCGTGATTCCCCAATGTGATGTTATTTATGACACGACATGATGCATTTTTTGAGCTCATACAGGAAGTTAGATTATGTATACATAAATGATGGACAAAAAAAGTGCTCTGGGAATTTTCTCCTGGTTCCATCATATCATCCTGGTGTCTTTAATAACTATTTGATAATAAAAGTGTATGATATTTATTCTCTCACTAGAAAATTTTTGTTTGCTGAGCAGCACCAATTTTTTCCTTGGTAGACAGGATTTTTAGACAAGAGGCGACTATGATATTGATGATGAGATGATGATACCTACCTCATGATATGATGATATTCAAGTTTGTTTGCAGATGCAGCTACTAAAAAGGTTGGCGACTGGCGACAGTTTGCTCCTTCATCTTGTTCATCTTTCTTGCTCTCGAGTCGACTAGCCTAAGTTTTTTTTATATTGCAAACGACACGTCTTGATTTTCAACTGCAAAAACTCTGTATCATCATATGAGGAGATATGCTGTTGTTGGTGATGTGATGAGCGAAACCAAAAGTGAAACGCGCTTAATAAGGCAAAGTCATATGTAATTTGCTATATTGCTCTAACTGCATCTTTAATCTTTAGGGATATGATTTACGTCTTGAGGCGTCTAATAAAATGATGATATGAGTCTCCGTTTTTCTTCGGCATGTGCTTCATTTCACAATATTATTATTGTAAGTCTGATGTGTGATGTTTTAGATATGTGATATGTGAGATCCCTTTTGCTTGACAAGGTGCACCCACATGCACTTATTGTGTCCACACGTCACTATTAAAAGCGTACAATGTTGACGAATGTATTATTGTGCTCAGTATTTTTATATCACATCAAAACAACAAACTACGTAATTCATTACCTACAGGACATTAGACATATCATCGACATCGTCACACAATATCCTTTATCATCAGTTACCATCTTCTTCTTATTTAACTGAAGGCTCACTTACTTATCAACATCAACCACCAGCCTATGAATACAGAACAAATGATGGTTATTGCATTACATTGGTTTGCTGGTCAGTCAGAGGCAGCATTGTAGAGCAAGATCAAAAGACAAAAAAGTTCATCCCATCATCTTGCTTATTGAACCTTTCGGCTCTCTCTTACTCGCAAGAAGGAATTTCGTGAAGCAAGAAAAAGCAGTCAGGAAGGCGCCGGAATTATTTTCAGTGCTTTTTATATCCATCTACTAATTTTTTTTTGCTGGTACTTCTTCTTTATCGTCATAATATCTCCTTTCGTAACATCAAGTATGTTAAGTAATAATGATGATGGTCGTGTAGCGATATGATACGATATGATATTCCAAATGGCTCTCCATCCTCATGATAGTCATGATATATTATGCTATGAATATGAAGGTGGGGAAGGATTGGAATGTTGTGGAACTGGTAATATTACAATTTATAACTGATGCGATGATGAGTTTACTACAATTACAGCTACAGAAAGGATTCTGGAGAGAGCGAGAGACAGACGCTTGAAGCGAAATAGCAATTATTATTGAGACGACAGACTTATTATGCGTGGTGGAATGGTTTAATACATACATACACATCAATACATGAAATGAAATGAACTTGGTGGAATGTGTGTTTTTTGGGGTATGACATGCCAATTTACATCAATTACAATGAAGTTTCCTTATTTCATAATATGATTGTTGCTCTGTGCTCAAATATTGTTTTTCCGTGGGGTGAAGGTGAAGGTTCAAATATTATACAAATATGCTGTGGGTTCATATGCACCACCCCACGCGTCTTGTACTCAAAAGACATACATATTCACGTCGCTGTTTACAAATCTTACAATTTACTGAGATAAACAGACAACCTGAACATCTGAACATGTCAGAAGTAGTTATAGGCAGTTATTTTTTTGTGCCCTATTATTTTGTATACTTTTTTATGTTAAGTAAATGAGCATTAAATGCAAGCGCACTTGATACTGTATGACATAAGACATAATATCAAATGTAAAAATGTAGAATATCATTGACAACTTTTTCTCACAAAAATTATTTTTGTGAATGAAAGTCGACGAAATCATCTCAAACTTAATAACACACAAATAACTGGGATGCTTTTAAAATAGTACCATTTTTTTTTGTTTGCAACAAAAGAAAGGTGAATTTGTTTTCGGTTGAAGGAATATCAGCGGAAGAACTAATGCAAATAATTTTGGCAACCGTCAACGGTTTGGAATTTCGTGAGTAATTCATACTATTTTTTATATGTATATACAAGATAATGATGGTAATAGTATTTTTTAGTGCTGTTGGCTACTACTGTTTTGGTACTTTTTTTTGCATACCACAGCAACAAAAAACGCTAATAGGCAAATCTGTCTTCGTTTGGTTGTACAGATTTTTGGAATTATGTAAGTAGGCAAGGCAAGACATGAAGTTTGCATGCAATATTAAAGCAGTATGCTGGCGACTATCCTATGAGATGATTAAAATGAGTTGGTTAAACTATTATGCATAGTACGAATGAAACTATGTATGAAGACGAAGAAAGTTGTTAACATGCTTCTTTGTATGTCATTGTCAAGGTTGTTGAAAGAGGTGATGGTGGTGGTGGTGGTAGTGAGGATGATGATGATGATATGATATGCATGTGAGCAAAGAAACATGAAAATTACGCCATACGGACCGACAGGAAGGTGCCGGTAGAATACTTTTTTTTTTGTAGCACTTATGGAGCGTTGTCTTATCCTTTTTTTCTTGGGTAGAAACAAAATAACGTTTTACTGATGTTGCTGATATGATATGATGGCAGGACTTGATTACTATGTTGCATAACTTATGTGTAGTAGACAAGTCCACAGCAATGAGGTAATAATTATTAGTCTCGGAGAAAAAACAAGACTGTAATTTACATACGGATTATTCACTTTTTTAACTCGTACTTTGTTATATATACGGAACAAGATTTTCCATCCCAAAAATTCCCATTTCTTTTAAAACTACGAGTCACGCTATTCAAATGCAGATGCAACAGGATCTTGTGTAAATGAAAGGTGAGTAGTAGTTTTCATCATTCATCTCATTTGCATAATTAGTTGACTACCGCCACACAATACCAACTTATAAAGTAGACAAAGAGTAGTACAGGTTGGCGCAATTTTGCTAATCTTTGCTAAAGAAACGTCCTTGACCTACACTACTTTATTTTTTATTTCTCAAAAATCGATTGTAAGCAAATCATTGTACTGGATAAGTTTGAAGCATTACCTGCATTGTAATCAAATTATTAAATATTTTATGAATTTGTAATTGTCGTCGAAAATATTGATAGTACACAGTACGATACAATAAACCTTTAATAATTCAGTTCAAGTTTTTCATGAGGTTTCAAAGATTTTTTTTATTTCATTTTTGAAAGTTCAACTTGAATAATACATGTATTTGTCTATTAAGCAACAGTAATATCTATATGTTTACACCTAACTAATATATAATATGTATGGTACATAATACAGTATAAAAACTGACTTATAAACACCGGTTAGCTAGAGGATAGGAAATGGTTTTAAAGGTGGTATCAAAAGTTACTTAAAGAAGGATATTTTGTATCTATAAAATTCTTTTCATTTTTTTTTTGTATTTCACTTTCTATCTCGTTGATTGAAGATGAGTATCCCAACCGCGCAGAAAAATGGGGAGCTTACTTTTTTCTTTTACTGTCGCACGCAGATTTAAATGCTTTCATTCATTAGTCAATACCTATAAAAAAAAGTGTTAGTAAATTTTCATTTTCATTAGCTTTCAGTGGTGGTCACATACACATAGTAGCTACGTACGTTAATTGCACAAGAAGTATTTAATAATTATTAGTGTGGGTTCATTTCTTTTAAATTTGTTCCACAACAGTCGGGATTTGAGACCAAGAAGTATGAACACATTATATTATAGCTGCATTATTATTACTTTACAGAAATAAGTCTTGAGATCAATTACATTTTGTTTCCATTTTTTTGAAGAAGACTTGTATAGTTTTGTTTTATAGTAAAAATCTAAGCTATTAGCATTTTTTAGTAATATAAAAAGTCTATATTCTGAAGCAGGACTGAGGAGGAGGATGGAGAAGAATGTAGAATGTTAAGAATCTATCTTTGCTCTTCTTTCCGAAAGAAAAAGATACTGTTATTACGTTGTTTTGTTAATATTAATTGTAATGTTTTTGTTTTTCTCGTAATGTATTGTATTTTATAGTGTATAAATGCTATCATTTGTAAAATTCTGCGTTGAATTTAGATTACAACCTGTTTGTGTTTGCTCTCTCACGTTTTCTACAACCTAATTTTTTTTGTAAATACATTTCGCCTATGAGAACCTAAAAAAATGCTTTCGATCGATCGAACATGGTTTTTTTGTTTTTGTTTTGTGCTGTAACTTTTGTGCCCCAAAGGTTAACACTGAAACTCTTTGGCAGTTATATCTACAAGATCTTTCATTAGTCCTTCCAAATTATTTATCTCTTGGTTGAGTTCTTCTGTACTGTAGCATTTTTGAAGTTGAGGGGATGATGGCTCGTCTGACTGGACAAAGTAGTTATGTACAGAGGGAGGATTTTGTAATTTCACTGGGTTGGAACGAGTATCCGTTACATGTGGAGCTAGAAAAACGATCAAGATTAATTCTCGTTAAATTAAATCCTATATAGATAGGAAGACAAGCAATAGATTGGAAGATAAGGATATTTCTCACTTGATTTGTTTGTGACTACACCAACTCCAGGTGGGAAGGTGATTACAGGTGCTGGTGGAGGAACGCCAAAACTCTTCAAATTTCCTGATGCATTGGCCCCACTACGTCGCGTGAGTGTTGAGAGATTATTGGTAGACTGAGCAGTTCCATAATCTGAAGTGGCACTGTGAAAGAAGCACATAAAATTTGGATCAATATAAAAACCTTATCTTATCAAAAAAGCAAGCTTTATAAAAATGGGCTTATATGGAAGCTTGAAGTTAAAAAGCTTACCTGTATTGCCCTCCATGATTATGAGTGAGATTATGCTGACTCGATGCATTACTGCTGAGAGACAATGGTACAGTCACACTGCTGCAGCTTCCGCTGTGCTTATTTTTGTTATTTATTCTTCGAAGTGTGGAAGAACCTCCTGTATCAATGTCATCATCATCAGTGGTCACAACTAAAAGTAATAATCCAAATGAAATTAACATCTCATTTCCCCCCAAACGTTATAAATTGTCATTGTTATACTATCAAGAGATTCAGAAAGTCTTGGGAATCGTACCTCTCCTGCTGGCACGAAGGGCACGTTTGTCAAGAGAATGGGTGGTTCGATGATCATCAATAAGGTCAAACTCGTTGGAAGAACTAGACAGTAAAGTTTGATGCTGTTGCATTTGTTTCAGTTCCATTTGGTCATGATGAATCCATAAATCAGGTGGATTTAATTTGCCTGATGCAGTCATTTTCATCATTTCTGGGTCATGTTTTCTATATTAAAAAAACGAGCATTAAAATTTAATTAGCTTAAAACACACTTTGTCCCACAAAACCTTAAAGTTTATACTTACTTCATTTTCTTATCTTTCTTCATTCCCATCGCATTATTTTCCAAATCCCTAGCTTTTCTCTTGTAATAAATGCAAAGTGCCACGCTAGCCAAAGCAAAGAGGACGGAAAGTCCAATAAGAATGTATAATAAAACAATTTGATTTGGTCGTTGAATGGGATTCGGCGGAGTATTTGCAACAGTCTGATAATGGGATTGCGCTTTTGGAGTCTTTACAGACTTGGTTTCTGTCGTTTGTCCAAGTCCACTTCTTCTCCATTTTCCACTCATCCTAAAATGGTAGATTGTGTCCGGAGTTAACCCAGTAATTTTATGTGTGAGCACATCATCTGGAACGGATTCCTCAACCCATTCCTTTTGCGTTGTTGTGTAATAAATTATATAGCTCTGAAGACTATCTTCAGTGGATAAGCTCGCATCGTGTTGGTGTGAGATCGTTGATGGAGGTGGTTGCCAATTTAATACTACGCTGGATTGTCCAGCTTGTGAGCTGTAATATTCATTACAAAAAAAAATGGGTCAGTCATTTTAACACAACATCCAAATTAATGATATGATTATGGCTTCAATCGCCAATCACTATCAATACAATATGTAAGGTAAGTAATTGGATTGGGGCAGTAAGTATCAACATATAAACGGAACTTACTCGGTGAATCCAACAAGAGTTAAATCTGCAGGTGGTGGACGTGAGTTTGCCGTGATATTTCCAGCAACCAAGCTCCATTGAGAGTGTTTATGGCCGGCTCGTACACTTACACTAAACTCATAAGTTGTACCTGGTCGAAGGTTCTCAACCATATAGCTCGTTTCCGTTGTGTTGACGTATGAGTATTTATTATCCGAGTCTACAGGCATGTAGCGAACCACGTACAGAACTTTGCCCATATCCTTCCGAAACATGTAGCCCCCATTATCAGTCCAATAAAGTATGATGGAAGTGGGTGATAAAGTTATTGCACGAAGTCCTACAGGTGGAGGGATAAAGTTTAAGTGCTCATCAGAAAAATCATCATCGTCTTCTTCCAACGTGCGTACATTTTCATAAATTGGAATTCCGTCCCCAACGCGGTTATACGCACGAAGGGAAATGACGTATTCTGAGTTTGGACGCAACCCATCAATTCTAAACTGTCTCTTCCCTCTATCCACTAATTTCGTGTGAACATCTGGAATCCCCTTTCCCCAGCCTATTGTGAAGCCTCTAACTAAAATGTCATTGCCATCTCGAGATCTAGCTGGCGTCCATGAGATTGTTATGGAAGTAACTCCTGGACGAGCTTGCATTCCTTCGGGTCTATCAGGAACTTGGCTTTCATCCAAATCCTTTGCAAAAGTTAAAGCACTCATCCACTCTGTAAATGGACCTGTTCCATTCACATTCATTGCTGCGATTCTGATTTGATACTCTGTCGATTTTTCAAGATCTGGAATGAGGAGTGTCAACGTGTTGGCATCCGTTGTCACTGTTTCAGCTCTCTTTTTCCCTTTCGCTTTGTGCTTTACTTTGTAGCCTGTAATTTGCCCATTTTGGAATTCAATTGGTGGGGGAAGCCAAGAAAGTCTTAGAGACTGTGTGGATACATACAATGAAATTAGGTTATTAGCCTTTCACAAGAAAAACAAAATTCTTCAGCAATGAGGTGGTGCGTATAACACTTACTGATGCGGAATTTGGCTCAACGGTGAAATTATGTGGTGTATCAGCAGGAATGTCAGAGAGTGTGCGAACGTTTACTTCTTCTTCTGGTCCAGGGCCGTTCTATAAAAAAATATATTCATAGACATTTGTGCATAAAAACATGCCGCTACACGAAGGCGAATAAAGCATATCAAACTAAGTTGGTGGTGTTGTATGGATTCTTACCCTACTAACAGCATGCACTTTGATTTTGTACATTGTGAAAGGCTTCAAGCTGTCAATTTCAGCTTGTGGAATATTAACTGTTAAAGTTTCTCCTCTTCCATCATCATTGCCAAATATGCCTCCATTAACTTCCTGATAAAATATAACCCATCTTTGTACGGAATCGCTTGTAGTCGACCATCTCACTTGTACTGAACTACTTGACGTGGGTATAGCAATAAAGTCTTCGACAATAATTGGATCTTCTCCAACAGTTCTCACTGTGATTTCACTGGAATGAACACCTGGCCCTGAGGGAGCATACGCTTGTACACGAAAGATGTATGTAGTATTTGGCTGTAGACGGTCTATAGTGGTTTCCGTTGGTGGAACTGGGTTCTTTGCAGACTTGGTTAGATTTACTGTTCTCTCACGTGGGGAGTCTGGAAGTTTTTTGTAGTAAATTGTGTAGCCCAAAACTGGCACCGCTTCCACAATGAATGGTGGACTCCATTTGAGGGATATACTGTCAGATGTTACGGATGTTGCGGTGAAATTAACTGGGGGACCTAACTGGGTCGGTGGCTTAACTTGGCCGGGCCGGAGTACTTGTAAGTGCATTGTTTGTTGGTCTGTGCCACCGGCATTCGTTCCAAAACATTGATAAAAGCCCGTATCAGAGCTAACCAACCCAAGTATCCGCAACCTTGTGGAGCCAGGTGGATGCTAGAGGCAATAATAGACAAATTTCAGTACATAAAACCTAATGGGATTGCTTATATGGCTACTCTTTTTTTATCTGTCTTTGCTTGTACCTGGAAGTAATCCCCATGTAAAATTTGTTCCCCATTCCGTAACCACTTCAATTGTGGTACTGGAATGCCAGAAACTCCGCAGTTTAGCTCAACATCATCCTTCTCATATGCATAGTAATTGACGATTTGATCTGAAGTTTTTTGGGGAGGAATTACCACATCAATTGTGGCTTGAACATCGATAGAATCTTCCTTGTTTTCAGCACGACATTGATAGGTTCCCTTATCTGCTGGTGTGATGGCTCGAATAAGAAGATTTGCTTCCCCAATAATGGAGAAACGGCTGTCATTATCGCTACAAACAAGAACATTTCATATCAGATTATTAAACGTTATCAGACGTTAAAAACTTTTCTATTAAATTGATAGACATATTATTCTCACTTGAAATCAATGGCTCCGCCTTCCTTCAGCCAGAGAATTCGAGGTTGTTTAGGATGTGCAACGGCTGAACATTCCAAAACGATGTCAGTTCCGGCTAATACAGTTCTTGACTTAGGTACTGCGGTGAAAGTAGGAGGAGCTGAATCTTTCTCAGCTATAACGTTTAAAAAAATTATGCATTCATTTCATATGTCATAGGTATATGATACATAGAGTTGAGTTTTTATGGGTTCATACAGTTTGGAAGAATGTATAGTCTTCCACTTCTGCTAAATCCAGTTCCTGAATCAACTGAACATTTGTACGGCCCAATATCCCCATCCCTCACGTTTTGTATTTCTAACGATCCGGAAGGTAAAATTGTCATGCGACTATTGTCAATACTGAGCTTTGCGTCGTTTTTGTACCACGTTGGAGGCTTGATCTCATCATCACTTTTATCAATCAAGCATGCAAATCTTGCCGTTTGCCCAAGTGTCGATGTTAAATCTTCAGGGTGCTCCAGGAATACTGGAGGACCCAATATCCTGATGCGTGCCGGACGTGACAATACTACAGTTGTAACACCTTCACTTTCCGTTGAAACAGCTTCACATTGATAGTAATTGTCAATGATGTCGGAAGCTAGTGGACCAGCAATAGAAACTGCGAGAGATGATCTGTTTCCTTGTGATGTGGTAATCTTGATACCATTCCTGTTTTTGCAAAATTCAAAATATGAATGAATGAATGAATGAATAAACTTTTCATAACATTTAACTATAATAATTGTTAGGCTTACGTTGTCTGGTTTAATTTAACTCCATCCCTGTTCCAGCTTATTGTCAAATCCTTCCCCCGCTGCTCCCCCCTTTCCACTGCACAACTCAAAGTGATCATTAGCTCATTATTGCTTTTCATGCGAAGTGTGGAATCCAAAGGTTCGGAAACAAATCTTAGAGCTTGTGTGTGATGCGGACATGATGATACCCAAATGGCAAGTAGAAGTATTACGTATCTGCAACCTGCCAATCCAAATTTGACAACCATTTTACTTAGCATTCAAACGATTTTTTAAAAGTTATGAACATATCTTTGAAAAGGTTTTTTACACACTTTTTCGTTTACCCATATTGAAGACCATTTTCCAGTACACAATTGATGTGCATCCAAAGGATTCCTTTGGGGGAATCCTGATCCTCGTCAAGTTACAATAGTGGTTGTCTCAAACTCATTTCTATAATCTCCTTCCTTTTCCCTACATTTTCCGTGTCAGAGTTAGTATATCCAGTAGTATCAGAGTCGCTTTTCTCCATCCGCTTCACCACACACCATTGGAAAAACTGATCGTGATTACTTTCCAGCAAGCCAAGTACCCCCAACAAAGGAGCCTATACTCAGTAGTAGTAGTAGTCTCCTCCCGGTAGTAGTGGTTTGACAACAGAGCAAGGAAAGTTGAACTACACACTTTTCACTTCAAAACTCTGTAAAAACCTTCATTTTTTCATCCCCCTTCCGTCTCACCTACATTTTCCAATTTCTACACATTTATGCAGTGATGGTTGATGATGGAGATGGCACACAAATTGATGCAGATAGAAGAGAACACAATGAAGCACAACAGCAAATAAAGGAAATCCCCATTCATGAGATATACATTATAGATGTAGTAGGTTAAGTCTCCAGGGACCTTTACCCTACCTTGTCTAGCCTTTTCAACTGGAGAAGTTACAGTTAGACAGGTAGTACGTACCTATACCCATTGAATTCATCCAAACTAGTGGAGGAAGCACCAATAATAATATCGTATGAAACTAAATGAATTCTCAATAACCTTTCAGTTTCAGCAGTCTTTGTTCATGATCTAAAAACTAAATAATAATAATAGTGTTCTTTTTGTGGTTATGCTAGTTGTACTCATTCTCCACTATTTGGTTACTTTTCATCCGTAAAAATACTTTCCAACGGTAGGACCATAACAATATATATATAATATGTATGTGCATAACAATCTCTATCTCTTTTTCTACTACTTTTGTGCACAGGGCAGAAAAGGACATAGACATAGGTAGGTAGGTATATACGCATTCTTTATGTAGATGCATACATTTCCATACAAGTATATCAGGTCTTTAACTACGCTGCTGCTGCATGGAAAAGGAGCCCCTTGCCTTACTGTCTGGTTCTTCTGGTTTCTGGTACTTGGTTAAAATACATTTTGATTTTATTACACATAATATAAATGCCAACCCTGTGTAAGCAAACCAAGTGGATAGAGAGGATTCAATAGTCATTCCCAATTCTCTGAAACATACCTATAACCTACAACTTGGCCTGTCTTAGCTTTTTCGGGTTACTTACACATACCATGCTATATTACCACCACCATATCATACGCATACTACCATAAATATATACAAGATACTGTGATCGTGTTCATGATGATGTCTTTTACTCTGCTTTACTTACCTTTCCCTGTACTCAAGTTATGGGTGTTAGTCTTGTTATGTGATAAGTGAGAGAGAGCCTGTTGTACCTTTTTGTGCTTCTGGGAATATCCAGATTACATATCATGGTCATAGTCATTGCATACTTGCCCTTAATCTTTTTTAGAAAATCAGCATACATACAAGACAACCACATCTCTCTCTGTTTTTTTGTAAATTGTAATATACATGAAAAGGATAATAAAGAGGCTTATGCTCTATCTCTCTCTCTCTCTTTACCAGAAGCATTGTGTTTATCATCAGAACTAGAAGAGAAATGAGCAAGTAGGTACTGCGACTGCCTCAGTCAACACGATATCACAATCGCTTCACTAGACTAGATGGCTGTAAGCTGTAAACACAAGAAAAACAGAGAGTCAAGTCACACGGTGAAAATCCGAGTGAAAAAAGCATGACAAGTCAACTCAACTCACTTAAAGTAAAAGGGTGAGAGGAGATGTTCATATATAGTAATGTCATGTTTGTAAGTACATTCATAAGAAAGCACAAACAAGAAAGAAGAGTACAACATTCATTCAATTGCATGCAACTTGTCTAGATTGGTTAAGCTAAGCTCATTCTTTTAAGAAAAAGGATGTGAGGAGGAGGATGGATACATAATGTATAACGTTTATGTCATGCTTTTCATGCTAAAAAGCTTTTTTAAAGGTGGCAATCTGTGTTTCGCTGAAATAATAATAAAGTTTACTTGTCTTGTAGCAGTTTTCGTAAAAGTTAGTTGGAAAAAAGAAAGTTGGGTTTCGTTCACAACTCTGGCAGATGCAATGCACACCCGCTCATTCTCACACAGCATATATAGTAGTATATTCATTCTTGTCTCATTTCAAATTCTGAGTGCATCTTCTCTTTCTCTCTTTCCCAACCTGCGTCTCATCTATACTTTATTTTTACTTTTTGTGTAACAAGGAAAAAACTTTGAGTTAGCTTTTTCGGGTAAAATAAGTATATAAATATATTGTAGTTTTATTTGGCTCGGCACTTTTTTTTTGTCCTCTCGGTGAAATGAAAGAAAGATGTGGCTCACCACTTTTTCTTGGTACGGGCGCTATATGCCATGTACTTATAATGTGCACAAATGTCGACACTTTTCTCTGCTGCCATTGCGATGTTGGATGTGGTCTCAACCGTTTACTGTCAACATATTGGAACTCCTTTGAGAATGACAGTCTCTCCGTCATGATGGGAAAGGGAAGATGATGTTGGATGTTGCCTTTTCCCATGAAATCCCACTCAAAAATACTTTCATTTTGTGAAAGGCATCTCATGTTATACGATTCTCTGGATGAAAATAAAAGTGAAGTCAAATTCAATTTAAAACCCTTGTTTGACTGGCATGCATGCATACTCGTCTTGACTTTATATTTTTCTCGGAATACACTTACTCTTACTATTAGATAATTTAAAAGAAGACATAAACAAATATCCATCGTCTTTTGGCATGTGATGGGATGATGATGTGATGCTGTAGGCTGCATATCTAAGAACAAAGAGCGAGTTAAAAAAACAAAAAAAAACTCATCTACATCATTCTCAACAAAGTCAAAGAGAAAGAAAGTTCGTTTTAGCACTTCTACGTTTTTACAACTACTTCAAGAGCTGCATTCAATTTGCATTGTGATGCAAAATTCATTTGCAATTTTTATTTTAAAAGGATGACGCTCGCTCGCTAACTCTTTGGTCTGCTGACTATTTCATTACATAATATTCAAACTAATTCCTTTTGTAAAGAGAGAAAATTAGATGATGATATCTAGTGTAAACCGACTCAGAGGCATATGGAATACGTGTATTGGGAATGCTTGTCATGTCATGCATTTTATATAACAAGTCTACTGACTGATCTTAACAAGACCAGAATCTGTTTGCCTTTTGCATGAATGTTTCATCCAAATCCTAAAGTTCTAAATGGAGGAAAAATGCAATTAATTTTTGTGTGGTTTCATTCTATTGTTGATTGTGTATGTGTAGCAGCACACAATTTCATTTTTCATGTTGCACACAATCGTAATAATGATAATAATTGTATGCAAACTTGTGGAATCCTCCAATCATCATCATGACATGCCATAGCCAGCTCCAATTCAACAATAGGCATGACTATGCATTATGATTATGAGCACATCGCATGTAATATTTTATTATGCACATGTTAAAAAGCCATTACGTTTCTCCATTAGCTAAATGAGCACTAATAAGTGTCCTGATGATGGTAGAAGAGAAGCAAAGGCATAAGCACATAATATTTGTAACCTCGATTACAACCCCAGCTTTTCCCACACATTATTATCCTATAGCCATCCTTTTCCATTTATTATACATAGACCCTAAAACCGACGATAATAAGAAGATGAACAACTAAACCATCTACAAATCAAAAATAGGAGAGAGATGTTGAATGTGAGAAAAGAATTAAAATTCATACATATCATTATTTTCATCATCCTCAGAAAATATACAACAACCAAGTATAGACCACCAGTCACTCATATTTGTAATTTTTTAGTGTGGCACATGCACATCACAATTTCCCGTCATCATCATCATTATATCATCATGATGATGATGATCATCATCCTATCACAAATACTAGTCAAAAATTTATACCGTAGTAGTCGGTGTCGGTCTCAATCTCATTTCTTTTTCATTCTTCTGCTGGGGTCTGGCTTGGCTCTGTCTCTGGTTGTGCCGTTTTGCCGTTCTCTTCGTCCGTCCGTGGTCGCGTTAGATAAATGGAAAAATAAAAAAAAAGTAAGGCAAGGGCGTATTCCCTCAATGAATGTACACGGTATGCGATACGATACGCGATCTGACTTGACTTGATCCGCTGGCTAGATATATATATATATATTATATTATATATATGTATAATATAAAAATGTACTTACAAACTACCGAATATACTACTTATCCAATGCCCACATTTTTTATATGGTTAACAGCATAATGCATGCAATGCAATGCTGAGTTGAATTGAATGCACATACAATGTTGAATGTAATGTAATGTAACGTAACGCAGGCAAAGCCAAAATACACATAATATCTACCATCGAGAGTTTTTGAGCATGTATGCTCCTCAATACACGGTAAAGTGCAGAGAAAAACATGTCTATTTATGTATGATGTGATCATATCATCATCACCATCATCATCGTCAATGAGTAGTAGAATGCATGGATGCCTTATTTCTTGCATGCATGCTTTGTAAGTAACAGTGCACACACACATTCACAATATATTTTAAAAAGTGGTTACCTTTTCAAAAGACTTGAGTTTGAGTAGAAGAGCATTCCCATATTTTTCAATTATATTGTAAGTACCTATCTATATCAATAAGGATATTTTATATGGACTCGTCATCAACTCAACCCATTCATACGGCATATGAATACTACTACTACTATCTACCACCTCCACCAACATATACCATATATTATATATATTCATTTCATTGCAAAAATTGACTTTCAACTCCAAAAAGGAGTAACATAGATTTTTACCTACTACTACGGTATTCACATTCACTCACACAGCCCAACATATCGTGTTTTTTAAGGAGTAGCATTTATGAGTGGAAGCAGCAACAGTATATAAAAAAGGGAAGAAAATATGATGACGATATGATATCATGATGATGGTCTCATTGTGAGAGGGTCTTGGTCTCGCCTGTCACAAGAAGAATACACATAAGAACTCTTTGCCAGATCCATCTCATCATTTTATTTGCCAGTGTTGTTTATTTGTGAAACTTTCAATTCAATTCAATCTTTACCCAAAATGCATTTACATGATAGAAATTGAGTATTGAGTATTGAGTCACCCAGTCCAATCTCCAATCATCCGCATCTACTATTACAAGGCAACCTTAAGAAGAACAAGTAAAAGTTTTAAATATTTTTTTAAAGTGCTCTCATCTATCTCTACCTCTACAACTCGAAGAAGTACAGTCATGAAAATGATATGATAGGATAAGGATGGGAATATCATCATCATGATAATGCTAATGTGATAGTGATATCATCATCACCACCACCAATTTACCACATCACATCACATCATACCCCATCCACAATTTGCAAAGGTATGTTGTGTCTTGTGTAGCAGTATATGTAATGTAGAAATGTAGTGATCTTTCTCACAATAAAATATATTTATGCATATTGTACATATTTAAAGTGTTGCACCATTAAAAGTAACAAAAAAAACTGCATACTACAAAAACTACAATCACAATCTTAACATTGCATTCTCCTCCTTTTTGAAAGAAAAGGAAGAGGAGATAGTTGATTATTGTAAGACGAGCTAAGTATATTTAGTAGCAATATAATATGCATAAGAATTTAGAATGACGAAGAGAGAGAGAAGTTGTTGGAGTCACAAGAAAACTCACAGCAAAACAATCTCATTTTCCTTGAAAGAAAAGGATAAGAAAACCCAAGCGTAGTCAGTCACCAACTAGCCAACGAAGACAAGTCAAAGTCAACTCTTTTAAGTTGAAATGCATAAAAAGGATTTGTGTTAGTGACGACGAGAGAGCAAAAGGATATTTAGATTCATCAGTGGATTTGGATGGAATATAACATACATAATATAAGAACGAAAGGACGAACAAGTTGTTGTTGTTGAAGTAGTAGTATATAGTGCTCTGTGCATTTTCTTCAGTGGTGGTCTAGCCTGATGAGTATATCCTTATGTACATCCTTATAGTACGGATTTTCCACATAAGATGAATGAATGACTATGACTGCTTTTTTGTTTTGTTCATATATATTATTTATGCATGTATAAATTAACATAGGCATATTTTCTACATTTTCTTACAGAACTTACAGTGGTTCAATGTTGAAGTATAAGTGAAGACGGTCAACCTTTTTTTTCCTTTTAACTCCAATCCAACTCCTACTACTCCTACGTTCGTCATCATCATCATCATAATCCGTACTGCTCGTAGATATGTATATTTCTTAGTGTGTTCTTCTGTGCATATTATTTTGTGCATAACCAAAAAAAAAGAGTTTAAAACGTTCAACGTTAGTTGACTGATGAGAAGAAACTCCAAGGAGGAAAAGTTGGAAAACACAAGGAATTTTGTGTAGAGTTTGTGGAGGAAGAGGAAGGAAGGCAAGGGAAGAAGCAGAGGAGCAAATTTGTGAATTGCAATACATAAAAATAATTATCAATCACAATCAGCAAAAATACAATCTGCAAGCGCTAACTACCTACATAACATACATTAAACATACATCGTCATCGTCATTATCAAATATTGAATATCGAATCTGTAGATTGTAGATCTAAAAGAGAGATACATCTACATTCTAGAAGGATTTTTTAAGTGGATTCCCCAACAAGAAGAGGCGAAAGAGGCTATTTGATTCTTCTGAAGGATATTATTTTGTGATTTTTACTTCTGTAAAAGGCTGAAAAGGGGTGATAAAAATAAGGTAATTACGAGATTTTAGTGTTTTGAACAAGTCGTAAAGCAGCTGATTTATGTTGATGGTGGGTGGTTGTTTCGTCTTGGTTCAGCTGATCTGAGCCTTGTTTTAGTGGTGTTCTGAGTTTGGAGTTGTACCTCTCCTATTGGCAAATATTCAATTAGAGATGATACGGTTTGTAATGGGAATGATTAATTAATGACGGTGTTTTGTGTTGATGTTCAATTGCAGGTGGAGGTTGAAAAGAAGAAGGTGTGCAAGGCAATAGGCAATCGGATCGGGTACCCCCAAAAGGTTTTCAGCGTCAAGCAAGCGGATATCTGATTTGAAGGTGACACAGTGAAAGCTTGGTTGGTGCCGCAGTGTCAGTGTGTTGTGATTGAGAAATACAATCATATGGGTGGGGTTGTTGTTGTGGCGGATTGCATTTGTTGTTACGAGGTTGTTAGTATTATTATTGCGCATGGTCACGACTGCGACTGCCTGCGGAAAGTTGATGCACGTGGATAAGACGAGGAGGAGGTGGTTTTGCAGGGATATGAGTTTACGGTGGCATTTAAAAGTGCCGATTTACTATACAAGGAATAGTTGTAGGATTTTGCTGGACAACAACAATAAATCATTCCTTACGTAAAGGAGTCTGTTGAATTCAAAATGGCAACGGCCAATGATGTTCATATATCAACGAGAGGAAGTGGAGGAAACGTAGGAAATAATTCAACCGTGGAGCTAGGGATGGATGAAGAAGGAAATGTTATCACTGGAAGTAGCGGTGGTGTTAAATTTAAGGTGGGAGGGGCTACCACGGGGAGACCTGTGCCTCCTCTTGAAGTAATCTATGTTTTTTATTTGGCAAAGTTGAAGTTGAAAGTCGGGGGAAGGAGTGCCATCATAAATGTGGAAATGGTTGTTACAACAAAATATTTGGGTATGGTTTTTACAGATGCCTCAACCATCAACGGGTGCTTCCAACACCGCAAGTCAAACACCGAAAACTCCCACACCTGGCCCTAGTGGATCGACGGGGATCTCCAGAACTAAATCGGAAAGGGAAAAGAAAATTGGTCATCGGAGAGTTACTCAGGGTGGAGATGTCACATACAAGAAAATTCAATCCTCCCAGATTATGGGATCTATACAGTTAGGAATGCAGCATGCGATTGGTGGATTAGCCTCTAAACCTGAGAGAGATCTTCTGATGCAGGTTGATTACTATTGAAATTTATATGCAACAGAGTCTTTGTTTAAGTTGATAATTGAACTGCAACTGAGCTGGAGTAATTTTTCCGTTGTTTCAGGATTTCATGACTGTGGAACAAACGTATTTTCCATCTGGTGGTTCGAATCTTACCCCCGCTCATCATTTTTCTGACTTTCGGTTTAAAACATATGCTCCTATAGCATTTCGATATTTTCGTGACTTGTTTGGAATTCAACCTGACGACTTTCTGGTAATGAGGCACATGGAGCCACTGTAAAGTCGCTATATTGCTTGTGTAATAATTTTATACTTATACTTTACTTTACTTCTTTTAGATATCAATGTGCTCGGTCCCTTTAAGAGAACTGTCAAATCCTGGAGCAAGTGGAAGTATATTTTATTTATCACATGATGATGAATTTATTATGAAGACAGTTCAGCACAAAGAATGTGAATTTCTCCAAAAACTACTCCCCGGCTATTATATGAATTTAAATCAAAATCCTAGAACACTCCTGCCGAAGTTCTTTGGTCTTTTTAATTACATATGTAATGCAAAGAATGTCAGACTCGCTGTAATGAACAATCTTTTACCTAGCAGTATCAAAATGCATCAGAAATATGATTTGAAGGGCAGTACATATAAAAGAAAGGTGAGTCTCCAACGAAAAACAAAACAAACTTGACTAGTTTTACTCTATACTAAGTAAGTATAAGATTTTAAGATCATCCAATCTCTGATTTTTGTTTTAGGCAAATAAAACGGAGAGAGAAAAGAAGTCTCCTACGTACAAAGATTTAGATTTTGTAGAACATCATCCAGAAGGGCTCATGTTAGAAGCTGACACATGTACTGCCTTGATAAAAACGTTGCAAAGAGACACAAGGGTGCTAGAAAGTTTTAAAATCATGGACTACTCACTACTAGTAGGTATTCACAATCTTGACATCGCTGCTAAAGAGAAAGTTGTAAGTCAACACTGGTTACTATACTGTCTTAATGCCCCGTGTGTTGTAATCTTATATAACTATTATTCTAACATGTGAAATTGTTACCAAACAGGATCAAAAGAACCGAAAGACTAATTTGAGCGTTGATTCTGATGGAGAAGATTATGATGATGGTGGATGTGTTGCTGGCCCTTCCGGCCTTTCGCGTTCCCGGTCAATAAATAGACAAAAGCTTGTAGCTCATTCAACAGCATTGGAAAGTATTCAAGCTGAAAGTGAGCCTATTGATACCGATGACGACGTTCCGTAAGTTCTTACTCACCAAAAGGCTTATTTATTGGTTTTCTAATCCATATTATTATTAATATAACGTAACAGAATTAACTAATACAAATATTTGTAATGCTTTAATTAATGTTTCTTTCTACATGGGTTTCTTTGGGTAACTTCTATATGCTTCTTTAACGCTTAACTTTTCTGCATGTACGAAATTAGTGAAGAAATAATGCGCTTTTGGGTCATCAAGTTAGAACGATTGAATCATTTGAGCGAATTCCAGCTAAAGCCTGAGCTAGCTAATATAGAAGAGATTTGGAGGACGCACATGCAAGTGGTAACCTTATTGGGCAGTCTAAATATTATTAAATGCTAACCTTTTCTTTTATGGAAACTTTTGATTACAGGCCCGGTGGAATTCCAGCGAGGAACGCCAAAGGTGAACGTCTACTCCTTTTCCTTGGTGTGATTGATATTCTTCAAAGCTATCGACTCAAGAAGAAGTTAGAACATACATTTAAGGCTATGATACACGACGGGGTAAACACAAAATATAATACATATATAATCGGGTATGTTATTGTTGAAAATTTAGTGATTATTTAACTTTACGACTTTACACTTTTTAGGATACTGTGTCTGTTCATCGTCCAGGATTCTATGCTGAGCGATTTATGAACTTTATGACGAAGAATGTCTTTAAAAAGATTCCATCACGTAAGTCCATCGAACCTTTCTATCTCTCATCTTCCTCTACGCTCGTTGATTATAATATATGGGAAAAGGTTTTCTATCAGAATTTCATGCCCTAATGTAATTGTACAATTGTTTCTTTTTCCTTTATCGCTGCTCTGTAACTGTATTGTAAAAAAAATCTTTAAATGTTTTAAAAATTAAGTGGATTTACCCGAAATCAAAGGAAACCATCGTAAATTCCGTAACCTCGTCTCAACCTACATAGGTAGTCAATTGAAAAATCTTTTTAAACGCCCCTAACATCCATCCTCCAAAAGATTCCTCCTTTCTTAAAAGCCGTAGTTTTGATCCTAATTATGGGGGTATGTAGTACAGTTGCTAACATTAGTTTTTCTGCGCGCAGCTCTGAAGCATTCTCCAAGTAAGAAGCGATCAGGAATCAGTGCGAATCTGCCAATGTCCCCGCCTGCTTCCTCCGCTCAGGTGCCGGTTCAACAGCAGTTGCAACAAGCCCAGCAGTCCCAAGAAGCGGATAAAAAAGCAACTCATATCGATAGTAGTGCTAATCAAGATAATAATACTGTGGATGTTAGCTCGGTTCATGTGGGCGGTAAATATCTTTGTGCATTTGTTTGTCTTTTTTTTATTTAATTGTAATTGGTGTTATGAATGTTTGGTAAAACAATGTAAAATGTATATGTTGCCTGCTATGGCTGATACCAAGATGTATGTATATATTATACGGGATTAATTGCTCGGGAGCTAGTATAGAACTTGTTATAGGTTCTATACTGTTTGCAATTGGGATGGGAGCTTGGGAGAAGCAGTATATAGCTCTTGCCTGTTTAAGCCAAGACCTCTGCGGTTTTTGGGGTTTGGGAAGCGTTTATAATTGGATCTATTGGGAGATGCTGTTGGTCCACCTATTATTCTATTCCCATATCATTTGGTTTTATACTGTTTCTTTTTAAATTTAATGAACGTGAATACCGGCTCAGACTCCACTTCTAAAAATGAGCTTTCAAGCAATGCAAAATGGTAGGAGGTAGTATGTAGTGAGATTGGGAACTTTTCAAATCTCTATTTCTTTCTTGTGGCTATTTTGTGTAAAGGCCTAAAAACTGAGGAATTGGAAACTAAACCAGAGCCAAAACCACAACCGCCAGCACCACAGCCACAGCAAAGCTATCCGTCAATTTTAATGAGTCATCGAACGCCTGGAGGTCAAAGTCACAGAAGTAAAGTCCCACCTCCAGTTCCACCGCGAACACCAAAGCGTGATCCTAATAAAACTAATTAGGTATTTCAGTGTTTCTCTGGCGTGGCTTTGCGGATTTTACGTTTGTTTTCGTAGTTTCCTCAGTTTTGTTGTTGTGTGTCGTTATTTTTTCAGTTTGACTCATTTTTATTGCCAATGTGTGCTTTCACGGATACTTGCTTATATGTACACTTTAGTAAGTTTTTACTGGTTTTCAAAAAGCGTTACACAAAAACGCATGAACTAAACCACGGTTTTTGAATTTACTTTCCAACGTAGGTTGGGTTGAGGATTTTGAGAGTTTCATCATTGTTTTTTTTGTTCTTGTTATTAAAACGTTGTTACAATAATCCTTTTATTTTTTGCAGGCACTTTTATAATTTATTACTAATTAACTTCAAGTTTGTATTATCAATCTTCTATAACTTTGTGATGATTGGTTTCCTTTACAGATGCAGTTCCGCCGCCGATGGCGTACCCTCCCATAAGTACGCCTCCACCACAATATGAGTCATCAACGAGTATCATTCCAATAGCTAATCATACCATAGATGAAGTGTATTCTTCGGATGATGTTACGGTTTCCTCCACAAATACTATCACCCATTTGAGTTACACCACCCGGCAGACAATTCAGACTATACAGAGTAACTCCGTTAATGATGAAACCGTTTCAGGTATCCTAATTGCTTCTTCGTAGTTGTAAGACATATTGATCGTTTGAAAGTTGACTAAATACATACATAATGCTCATAACGTTATACGTATTGTATTGGTAGTTAGTAATTTGAAAAGAAAAAAAGTCCTGAAGTTATGTTGAATTGTACTAAAAAAATAATAACCACAATAACTGCAAACAAGTCAATAATTAATTGTACATGTTAATGCATATGCATACCACATATTATTCCCTAATAACTGTGTGTTACATACATGTTACTTGTTTGATTATATACATGCGTAAAAAGTACTGTTCTGCTGTGACTTATTAATTATTAATATTATAAATCATGCACTTTTGCTCTTCACGTAATATATTGCTCTATTGTTGATGTGCAGAATATAATTGTTAACGTATTTACTAAATACTTTGAAAATTATTATTAATACCGTGAATTCAATCTTTTGCTGGCTGCGTATACTGATACACTATGATTAATGATTAACTACACTTTATATATCTACTGTTGCAATCAATCTCTTAATTCAAGTGAGTCAACGAAAACCCTTTAATATTAACTGTTAAACCTCTTAAGTGTAGAGCTGCTCTCATCGTAATCATCAAATGAAACATCGCAAACAGACAAAATTTATTTTTTATTACTAATTTGCGGCTTGTTTTTTTCGGTTTTTAAACAGCTACTTCTGCTATGACTTCTACCTCTTCGATTGTGAACTCGAAAAGTGAACAGCTTACGTCACACATAAATAACAACTTGAATGAAAATTATGACGGCAGCCTTGATTCAGATCAAGATCAGAACCATGTGACCGAAGTGGTATGATATAATAATATACTCTCTGTGACATTACAATAATTAATATAAACCTTAAAAGGGAATGTCCGATCGTTAACAGAACTAGAAATGTTTGAAATTCCCATCAATTAAGTTTAAAGGAGTTTATTAATATTATTATAATTTCAAAACTTAAAACTTAACTTTGCATCGACTTAAAATTCAAGATATTCAGAACGTTATAAATTATTATATTTTGCAAAATCCTGTTATGTTGTCTTTATTTAGACTCACCTGTAGATTTTTATTTCTCTGTAAAAACGTATATTAGAAGTCAAAACCAAAACTGCTTGACACGTTGAAAAATGATGATGAGACGAATTCACTGAATCCATGATGATGAGCTATGGCTGGACTTGATGGGCTGATTGATACTACTTGTCAGATTAAGTTTTTGACTCGAAACCCCAAGACATTCTTCTCCTTTTCTTCTTCTACTTCTTCATAGTTAAAAAAAAAGAATATATCCGAAATACAAATTGCTGCTAATAACTGCCCAAATAAAAACAACAGATTGACAGAAAAAAACAATATTTCTTATCAGATATATAAATTAACTAACTACTACATTACACATTGCTAAACAAAGATGAAAAATTATCTGCTATACTTTTACCATTATTATACTGCATATTATATATGGCCGCGTTAGATAAAAATGAGAGATAATCCGTAGTGACCTGTCTGTATGTTTGCCCGTTTTCCGTTTATCAATATCATAATCTACAATGTTAAAATTATTATTGTATGTGTATAATTTAAATGTGTTTGAAATGAGATGATGATATCAAAATATTTAAGACAGAATATTTTTATTTTTTTTAAATAATACTACTATTTCTTAGTAATCAAAAATACAGAGAAACATGTAGACAAAAGAAAAAGAGATTATACAAGTAATCGTAATAAATAACAGTAGCATTTCAGATTAAAAGATGCCAATTACTACTATTACCTATGTATTTCAAGTTATATTTTCACATGAAACTGTTAAAATACTCAGTGGTTTAAGGAGCATATTTATTCGTTGAGACGTATTATTTGGGTGTTGGGTGCATTGACGACCATTGCGGAAACATCTCCATCAGATTGACTTTCACTGGCATTATTTCGCCAACATGATTCATACATACACTTACTAGAGCTCAGATTTTGCATTTGCAGGTTTTTCTACCGTCACCGGAGATTCAGCCAAACACCCTTGTTCTTTCTTTGGTAATACTGACTTGCATAAAAATTTCTCCAGTGGAGTTTGATTTTCATCTTGATACCAGTTTTCTATTGCTTCTTCGTTGATTTCGATGAAAGTGTCACATTGTGACTTGAGCTGAGTGATTTCAGCAGATGGCTTGTCCCACATTTCATGTGGCATCCCAAGATCTACCTTTACCCCTTTGTTTCTACAAAGCATCATATATCTTGATTAGAATGAATGTTTAAGAAAATTATTGTTTTTAATTTAAGAAATTTCTGTCAATTACCTCAACCCATGAAGTGTCTTAAATGTTTGACTTTGACCTCGGGCAAATCGAGACCAATCTGACCTCTCTTTATGTATATTGTATTCAAGCATTGCCCCACATGTTGACTCCAAAGCCTCCTGAAGCCTAATCATGCTCTTCTCGTAAACTGTTTTCTTTTTGTTTTTGTCTTGCATGTAGTTGTAACCTATTTCCAAAACTTCCGGGGAGTTGAACTTGGATGTGAGTTGATGCTCCACTTCCGAACTTACGATTTTGCATACTAAACAAAAAGCAATTTAAACAGAACATTTTCTTTTAGAAAATGGACATGAAGATAAAACTCTCAGTTCAGTACAGCCACAAATAATAAGTAATTGCTACCCTGCCTTTGAAAAAGAAAGAAAGAGAAAGCACCGATAACAGTTATGTTGCATAGTTTTACCTTCACATTTGCTAGCATACTTGACTCCATAATTCTCTTCTTCAAATTCCCCCTTTGCTTTTCCCTTTAATGCCGCTTTAGAATCATCCGAAAGCACTGCAGATGCACTTGAAAGTGCAATAATTAACGTGACAAAGATATCCAAAGAATTCATTGCAATATAGTAATAATTTTTCGGCTTTTAATATCTATTTTGATCAAATTGGTTTTCTCAAACTCTTCGTATTAAAGGGCTCTCGTCCATAAACTTTTAGATTTGATTTTTTTTCCGAATTTGCATAGAATGATTGCTTTTATCTGTATAGCTTTATAACTAGTTGTTTAATCTACTATACATTTCTGCTTTACACAATGCTTTCTCTGCATTCACTACAAGTTTCGAGCACTTTCTTTTTGGGTTCTATGTACTTTACAAACAACGTGTGCTTCTCGTTTGTCACTAGTACTTCTTCCCCTTAAACTGATGTGGCAAATTTTGTTTGCTTCGTTTATTGTCAGACATGGTCAGTTTAGTCCAGCTATCTTTTGCAATGACAGTTTCATTATCACTATCTCAGAATGATTCCTGGGAAAGGAAGAGCTGTAGTATTCTCAACTGAGCACATATGCATAATATCCCTTGATATGATATAAGCTTTTGCATCAACTCAACCAAATGTACACAGTCATGTACACCACATAATATTTTCCTATGTAGTCAACACTTGCAGATCGAACCGCTCTTGTAAGGATTCAACGTGTGGGGCAGAATAGAATGATGGTTATGCGTTCTGCGATCTTGTAGTGTACTAAAGGGAAACGCTTAGAAATGGACAAAGAGCATACAATACTTCATCTCATCATTTTACGTGTAATTTCATTTGCATTGCACTCACGCAACGCATGCTTTGGAAAATTAATTTTCCAGGAAAGAGAAAGCAAAGAAAAGGTTTTTGCAGTGCTCCGAGTTGAAATGAAAAAGAGAAAATTTTATTCATGCATGCTGCTGCTTTCCCTCGTGGTGGTCCATTCATATTCAGCCGCTTTGATTGGTGGAATTCGAAAATGCTTCTAATTTTTGCTTTTCTGTATGTCAAAAATGTTTTGAAACACGGAAATGAGAAAATAAGGTGAAGTGTGAACCGCCCATTATTTGAAAACGAGAAAACCGTTTTGCACCAATTGTAGTTAATTGTTTTCTTTCATCAGTGTTTTCACTGCTTTGACGATTTTCATTTTCTCAATGCAATGTAGACGCTTTGCTGCTCACTCAAAATCTTTTTAGACTCGATTTAATTTATCATTTTTCTCTCTCGTAATTTCAATTTTTTCTGTTTCTCTGTATCGTCGTCTTTTCAGCTTGCAGTTGCAGACATGTTGAACATAAAGCGAAAGTATTCCAAGGGGAAATGTCGGGGAAGACTCGACGATTTGTCCATCATAACTGGACACCAGCCGACGCGGAGGGGACAAGAAAAGAATAAAAATTGGATGGAGGTACGACGTCAAAATGAAAAGTTAAAGATAGAATTTCTTAATGCGCGTGCTCAAGGTCTGCGCATGAAAAACCTTGTGACCAACAAATCTATGTCGCGTGACGGTGACTCAACATCAGCTTATTTAAACAACCCTACTACTGCTAACGAAAATCAACCTACAACTTCCTTTTTTAACCGACAGTATCTATCGGAAAGTCCACTTGGAGACCAAACGACCACCTTTACGGAAACAACTATCAGTAAAGTTCCACAGTTGGTGAGGACATATTTGCCTAGGGGTAGATTTCAGAAGAATGTGCTGCATCCGATTTCTCAAAATGCGTTTCCAAAAAAGAGAACTGAATTGGAGTATTGGGCATCATTTACCGGGAGTGGTAAGAAAGTACATAGTTCTACATCTTCAACTGTGTATAACATGAGCACCAAGTCGACAACAGGGTATGGAAAATCTTCTACATCGTTTCTCGCAAGTTATCCAATGACTCGCAAGGATTCAGTTTTAGTGCAACAGGAAGTTGCATCACTCGCCAGTAATAGCAGCAGTCGTGGTAGCAGGTTAATTATTGTTTGAATAGTTGAAATAAAAAATTAAACATGTTTTAGTTGAGTGCATCATTGTGATGATTTATTTTATGTGGCTGCACTTGTTACATCGCTCAAGTATTGACTGAAAGAACTTTCCATGTTTAGTGCTACCCCTCCGAACTACTTTCCAAATAATTTTGGGTGGCATCAGCAGGGATACAACGGTAATTTTCCAGGTGCTCCAGTCAGATCATTAATTAACAGTGTTCAACCTCCATCCGTAAGCAACCAAAGTGTGGACGACTCCTTTACAAAAGTTCCTCAAAGATTGGATTATGGACGCGTTATGCAAGGGAAATGGGTCTCAAGAGAACAATTAGGGGATCCTATGATAACTAAAAAGTATTCCATTGCTCAATTGATGGATATATTGACTGGAGATTCGGTACCATCGGACTCGGATTTAACTAAAACCATATTTCAGCCTGACCAAACTATGAATTCTCATACCTCGAGAACTTCCACAGCCCAAATCCCATCATCATCACCAGCAGCACCACCTGCAAAAACCGTTTCCTTCATGACCGGCAATAACAACCGGCATGTTGAAGAAGTTTTGGATGACCTATTTTCTCAAGATCCTTCAGGAGTTGACCAATATAGACCTTCAAGCTATCAGAACCTTGGCGAATTTTTGAATCCCTTGCCTCGTCTTCCTCCACTTAGTAACAAACATGCAGCACCTTTAAATTCAGCAGCTATTCCTTCAACTTCATTTTATGCCCCTAATCTTGACTGCTCTGTTTTCAACTTCAACCATTTGACTGCGACTCCAAACAACGCTGAAGCTAGCAGTACATCTGCCGTCTATCCACCGCGTGATGTGAATTATGAACTTGGAATGGAAGCTAATATTTCAGTGGATGGTCATAATGGAGCTCAGAAAACAGTCTCTCAGTATGCTAATGACGTGTTGAATTTTGACGATTTGATCACTGTTAATGAAACTCAGTCGACCGGAAATGCGCATGTTTTTACTTCCTTCTTCTTAAATGACACCGTCGTTCCAAGTTCTTTCAATACTCAACTACAGGAGGATGACGGTTATACTACCAGTGTAAGTCAAAACATTGCTGATAAATGCATGATAAGCTCAATGAGCGAAATGAATGAAAGCAAATTCAAGTTGGACTTTCTAATAATTATTTACCAACAATTCCATTTTCTTTGCAGGAATTCTTCTAGGATTGAGAAACGAAGATACGAACCGACAAATCATCCAATGGAATGAACTACCAAAAACCAGCAACTTAAACATAAAAAGTATCCCATTTAAAAATTTAAAAATTATGTAAGAACCTAATAATTAAGCAGTGAAGTTTTTATTTAAAGTGTTTAGTTTTATCTTAGTCAGTATATTATCTACTGTATGTATTTTTGATCCCTGTTTGGAAATCAGCCTTGGCTGAAACAGTTTTGATACGTGAATAAAAATTCTAACATTCTAACATTATAAAATTATATTATGACTAAAATACCGCTTATGCACAACTTATCGACAAGTCAAATATGATGTTATTTTTCACTTTACATTCGAATACAAATTCACTGACTTCCATCAATTCCATATATCTGTAAGTACATTTGGGCATTATGACGTTTTTGGTTGCTTATTGAACTCAACAAATTAACTTTAAATTATGTACAATCTGCATACAGAGAAAATTCTCAATCCAACTAATGTACAGGTGCTAAAAAAAGTAATGATTAAAGAAATGCGTCACCGGAGCACGTTTTTGCAATGCAATTTCTTGAACCTTATTAAAACCTTTGTTAAAACCAAGATAAAACACACGCATGGTTCAAATTTCTTTGATTCAGAATTGAATTTGTTTGCAATCCAAGTCTGAATAGTAGATATCATTTAGGTCATTCATCTCCATTTGGTTATTTTCAAAGCCATTCAAAGACGGCATTATTCCTATGGATCCGTGATTGATTCCAGCCAAAATGTTTGGTGGAACAGAACTGTTATTGGGAGTACTATTGGCACAGTTGCTTATATTTAATGCATTATTTGCAGCAATTGATGCTTCATGAATTGCAGCCTCTGACGTTGGAATAGGAGGCAAAGGCGCAGGCTGCCTTCTTCTATGATTCACAATATATTGATTTAGAATTGGTGAAGCTACAAGTCCACTTCCGTTACTAGGATTAATGATCATAGGCATCATCAATGGTGTTGGTGGTGGAGCTACTCCAGTAGGAATCACAACTGCTGGTGTTGAAACAGGGTCCAGCTCAGCGTATACATTTCCGGTGGTGTTGATGCTCAAAGTGGACGCAGAGGGAGCGGTAGGATTGATTGCCAAGCATGGAGAAAGGCTCACTGCTGATGTCGTTGTAGAGACTGGTGGTGTAGTCGTAGGGTTATTGTTGGGATTATTATTTCCTCCATTATTGGTAGAATCTGAGCACACCATCATCATCATGGAGGAAGGGCACTCACAGTAGGTGTTGTTCGACATGGATTGCGCTCCAGTGCGGAGATGACTTCCGTGTTGGGAAATTATATTGCCTGCATGGTTAGGGTAAATGGAGCGTCTACTTATGAAGCTTGAGCTGGAAAGCCGTTTTTGCAAATTTTGCAATGCTGATCCAGATCCTAACGAGGCTGTTCTTGATCTTCGGCGACCGTCCGGTGATGCCGATATGTCAGCAGAGTGAGAGGAGTGTGATGCCCCAAATGCCTTTGATAAAATTCTGCATAAAATGATGAAAGAAATTTATTGTTTATACGCATTCAAGTATGTCTTGCATAAATCAAACTTAAGTATTTTTGCATAAATTCATTATAAAAGCTGAAGTAGAATTATTTCATATTCACGCACCCTCCATCATGACATCGGAACCACTTCCTCCACACCACCGTGACCACAGATCCCAATGCTGCAGACATCATCGCCACAATGAATAAAATTAGTGTAAGATTTTGCGAAGGGGATAGCAACCCTCCTGCTTTTCCTCCGGCCGAGTTACCCAAGGTATGAAGTGGGTCTAAAGAAGCCTCCAAGTTTGAGCAAAAGTCACAATAAAACGTGCTATTCAACTGGTTATCCTCAAAATAGTAGGACAGTATTGGTGGGGGTGGGGGTAATCTTGGAGGTTTGGGGAAGTCTTCGTTGCAAAATTCTACAAATCCACAAGTCATGGTGGTTGACTTTTTTTCTGGTTATGAGAATAATGAGGGTAATGATGATGCCGCTGATGATGCTGATTACGTTGAAGTTTAAAATTCTTTAGAGAAGCACTTGACCACAGAATATCCCAATTTTTTTCTTCTTATCTAATGCCAAATATAACCTTTCTTGTTGCGGATATGGATACTTTAAAACCTTTATTCACATCACAGTATAATGTATTTTGTTTGCAGATATAAACAGTGATGACGGCATAATTCCTTAATAAGCACACATACCCACTATTATTAAATTTTTATTTTCAAAAAATTATGCATTCTTTTGATGATTACAGAAATATGTCTTATAGCAATATAGTAGCATGTATGTTTATAATCAGAATGCATAAGAATTTCTACATGGAGGGTTTTTATTACCGAGGTCTCCTCTCCATTGTATTATTGCATTGCATCTCTGCGGTTTAGAGTATTTTCTCGTTTTTTTACGTATATCATGTACGTAATGATGATAACGCAGTGTGTATCAACAATATAATGATGCTGTGGTGATGGTGGTGGTGGTTGTTATTTGTTTGGTGCAATTGCTTCTGCTGCACTGCAACAGGTGGTATTTTTATTATATGAATAGGCGAGTCAGAGAGCCAGTGAGAATCTACAGGTAAAGTTGTTTATTGTTTGCTGTTGTTCTCAGTACGTGTAACATACATTGTAATATACCTTTGCTTTAAAAAGTAGCAAGGGGTGAAAACCACCCCTTGCATGCAATACATACCTACATATCCAGGTAAATGTTGAATTGAAAGCATGGATTCAATGTAACAAAATGTATTACAATATATATGTATACCTTGACTTTTCCCTTTTGCCCTTTGCTTCTCTGTCTCGGATGTCTTCAACTGCATGTAAAAATGCACACAAAGTTTCTACTTGCATTGGCTAACGTAAGCCGAGTGTAAAGTTTATGCTTTTTATGTTGCTTTTGACGAGCACATTCCACTTCCCGAACTCTTTGTGAAAAGAGTACGGAGTCCCAGACCACAAATTTGTTGTTTCCGTATCATTTATTGTAAACATCAGAGCTTCATAGCACCTCTTCTACAGTTTCCGAGATAGGCAATGCACTACTGCTCAGGTAGTTTTTTACTCTTTGTTTCACGCTCAAAGGTCATAAAGCCTTGCTTATTTTGTGGCATTTTCATGCGTCTTCAATGAAACTTTAGCTGGCTTATATCCATAACTCAGCAGCTTAACAGTCTACGACCAACTTGGACAGAAATGAGGAAGGGGCGAATCAATGCAAAGCCACAACTTTGTTAACAACTTTTTATGATGATGATGTTCGGTTTTCATTAAAAATTCTCCGTGGGAAACCTCCTTGTTCCTTCTACCGTGTATCCGCCGATGCGCAATCTTAAATTCTAAGCGTAACGCTTGCAAAAGCTTTGCTTCCTTGTCCTAATGCAGCAGCAGCATCATCCCAGTTAATGCATAAAATGTATCATCAATATAGGATTTTAGTTTGAACTTGTCCATTTTCAGAAATTGTCGTAGTTAAACATGTTCACATGATTATAATCATTATAATATCATCCTACGGTGTTGTTGATGCCAAATGTGATACGAATTTCCTGAAGTGTTATAAAAAAAACTTATATAAGAGGAACTCAATTCACAATGCTTGCAGAATAAATAAATCTACAAAAAAATATTTGACAAGTTTGAGATTTACATCCTTTAATTTTAATGTACTTATACTTTCCGTTTAAATAATATATAGGTATGCGTTTTTATTCAAATATGATGTTTTAAATGTAATATTTCTTTACAGGATTGGATAATATGATTGTTATATGCATAAAAGAGGAAAACCCAAGTGAGACTTTTTATGGAAACATAAAACTCATAAAAAGGAACAAGTCAGTGGATAGGATAGGATACACACATTATTTAGTACACTCCCGAGTGCTTTCTTCTTGGAGTTTTTTTTATTCTTCCTCCGTCTCTTTAGGATCTTAATTCATGTAAGGAAATGTTCTCTTCCTCTCTTGTCTTTTGATATAAAAAGAATTCCTGCATAAAATCCCCGTTTTCTTTTCCACAAAAAGCCTGTTACGTACACTATTCTTGTGTACCTCTGTACCTGTACGTTCATATAAAAATGTTGTTTGTACTTATTCAGGTATCTGTTGATAATAATGACTCGTTGTAAGCTGTCTTTTTATTCTATCATCAACAGTCAAGGATTAGGTTTTCACATTAGCTGACTTTTGTTCTCGGTTTGGTGATGCTTAGGAATTTCATGGAATTTGAATCTCTACACACCGACGGTTACATAAGCCTTTTTTCTTTTGAAATATACATATTATTATTATGCATTAGTGTATATATGAGTTTACATAGGTATCAGATCCTTGATTATGATTACAAAGCATACAAGTGCTATCACTTCGTAACGCATCAAAAAAGTCTCGTTTTTTTCATTGAATTCATCGACCGTATGCGTAGAGAAATGCTCTGTTTTTATAAAGAAAACTCACCGTCTCAAGTAAATATAGAATGTGAATGTGACGATGATCATGTTGACTAACATTTTATTATGAAAGAGCAACAAAGTCGACAATGGAACAATGAGTAAAGAAAAAGCAACATGAGGATGAGACGATGCATGCGAAAATGTTCACAAGATGGAAATAAGGAATATAGGGGAAGGGATAAGACGTTGTATTATTACAAGAGGATTTTAAAACTTGGAGATATGACAGAATCATCATCATCATCATCATCATGACTTGAACTTTGTGGCATGGTGTATTAAATACGTTAACGAACTTTAATTTACTCAGCTTGCATTAACAAGAACTGAGATAAATAACTTTTGAAATTTTTATCTTTTTAAAAAAATTACGTTTTTATTACTTCTTCCTTTTTTTGAAACAGCATGTATATTGGGTTCTCGTATGGAAATACGTATATGTGAGTTTGTTATAAGCTTTTTTAGTAGTAATAATAATAATGTTCATTGTAAGGATCGAGTCACACATTTTCTCCCTTCTTGAAATCATCACTGTCACCTCATCTCCCTCAACCGGACAATAATGAACATGAGTTAACGTTGAACGAACAAAGTCGTACATTTTTTTCATACAAAAATATTAATGAATAATTATTTTATGGTATACTGAATTCTATATGTACAGGAGAACCATATAACTTTTCATTAAATACTAGAACTACTATCCCCTAACTGATTAATAAGTCATTTTAGTAAATAAAAAGTTACTCTCTCTCTGTGTATTGTGATTGGTGTACATTTTTTGTGTTAATTATGAAAAACAATACGATACAATACAAATGGGCTCTTTTCTGTTTCCTAATTAATTATACCTACATACAAAAACCTTACTCTATAGACACTCGGTAATAATAAGTATAAAAAAGGTAGCATCATCAGTTCCCATAAGAAATCTTTCACTTTCAGCAAGTCTTTGTCGTGCAAAAAAAAACAACAAAAAGGAATAACACAACATGAAACTTCAATACATTTCATCTCTTCCCTTTTTTAAATTTTTTTAGTTAATTATTATTGTCATTGATGGTAATGAGGATATGACATAGGAATATTATTGGTAACCTTTTATGTCTATGAGTATGGTGATGAATGAACAGGGTTATAAAGACAACAAAATAGTAATACATAATAGTAATTATTAACAAATCAAACTTGTGTGTGATGATGATTAGTACAGGTGTATTAAGTAAAGTATAAGTAAGTAGCAGTGGTTAAAAGACTAGTTAGCATTTGGTAAGTTTTGTTAAGGACTCCTCCTTCATCGTAAAAAAAAAAGATTTACAAAATACTAATACGTGGTTTATCATTGTTTAAAAAAAATGATAAGCATTATATTTTTTGTTATGCATTCACAAAAAAACATCCTTCCCTTGCACCTTGGCTTTTTTGTTTCAAGTT
Source organism: Orchesella flavescens (assembly GCA_964034955.1). Classification (NCBI taxonomy): domain Eukaryota; kingdom Metazoa; phylum Arthropoda; class Collembola; order Entomobryomorpha; family Orchesellidae; genus Orchesella; species Orchesella flavescens. The sequence goes on along the minus strand of OZ035954.1, from coordinate 26,086,642 downwards.
TTCAAGTCAGTACTGCATGCATAATATTCTATGATGGTGATAGCATATTATCCTTCACCTAAAATATATATTTATCGTATCGTTCCTGTGTTATCCATATGCATGATGAATAATAATAATGGTAATAAAATAAGCCATTCCGTTCTTCCTTCCTCCTCCATTGAAATACTTAAAAAAAAGTTGCCATTTTGTAATTGAAAATTCAGTACGAATGAATGCGGCTGACTAAAAAAAATATTATTGTTATTGAAGGCACCACCCCTCTCCCTCCATCCGCAAGCATTTGTTGAGACGAAATGCAAGGATTTAGTAATAGTTGCGGTTAAGTAATAAATTTGCAATACTAATGGCTTTTCCTGACTTCTTTACGAGCATAATGTTCTGTATTGCTTATGATCTTAAAGCCAGGGTCGTTGCGACTATACTACTGGTGGCAATAAAACTAAGGAAAAGGAGAATTGCATGGGAAGGTGTTGTTTGCGATGATGAAAGAGCTCTGTTTGCTGCTACATAGCCCACTTGGTCTGCACCTGGCTCCCGAGCCTTGCGAAGTAATGAAAACATTGCATTATTGTTGGGTTGAGAATGAGATTTGAGAATGTAGGGATTCATCTCGTCTTCATCCTCCAAGTCGGATTTTGCCATGCGAATCAGCGTAGTCATCTGCACTTCATACAGTCGACTTTTCTCTTCGGATGAAGAGGGTGATGATGATGACAGGTCACGTCTTCTTCTTCTTCCGTAACCTTTCTGTCCATTGCTGCAGTCGGTCTGGAAAAGAAGAAGAAGAAGAGGATGGATTACAAAAATTTGGTGACCTCGAGAGCACGAGCCATCATCTTAAAAAGAATCATAATGATTTGAAGCATTTTGAACTTCCGGCTTACCGGTTCACAAGACTCCAAACAAACATTTACAGTGCCCCTGAACAGAACATAATTGGAATCAGGAAATTTGAATGCTTTGAACTGGGCCGTTAGCTGATCACTATCTGTCGTTTTGAAGTTCTCGAATAGGTAAGGATCGACGGAGCACCTGAAAATAATAAAGTAGGATAAAGTTGTATACACATATAAGCACATTCTTTAGTTAGATGCTTTTGTTGCCGAGTAGTACAAAGTAAAAAATAAAAGAGAGTTTAATTAGCTGAAAGAAAAACGGAAGTTGGTTGTCACTTTAAAACTTCCTTGTCAGCTTTAAAAAGCAGATGGATCTCCACTCGTAATACATATAATATGTTAGAGCACATAAAACATCACATCACACTCAATTCAAATCCCATAAAATAGCTCGTTACTTTTGACTTATTCTGAGCTGACTGACTGAATGTATCGCATGCTATTATTCATAAAACGCAACAATAAACTCCGCTCTTATGCAATTTTCAAAAAGTTTACTCTTGCATTACATTTCAATTCATTCATCATCGTTACTCTCAACTCCTTTTTTTTATCTCTTGTTCACTTACCCGTTGAGCATAATGATTTCATCCTGTGCAGCATTGTCAGTCACATCCATTTGTGACATGAGAATCCCATATATTTCTCTGCTTGCTTGGTCATCAATAGCCACTTCCATAGTGAGAGGTGTTCCTGGTTGAACAAGAAGCTCATGACCTATGACCCGTCCATCCTGTTTTACACGCATCGTCAACATTGGGTCAGGAGCTGAGCCTTCAAACACTCCATCCAATCTTATAACTCTACATTTTCATCCACACCAAGATTATGGCAAGAGAGGGGGAGGGGAAGAAACGGGTCCAAAAATATACCGCAATATTAGCATTTGACTGACATACGTACACGTAATATAAAATAGAGCACATTTTTTTATGTACGAAACCCCAGGATTACATCAAAACATATCATTGGTAAGGAACGTCAGGTAATAATAATATTGGTAATCAGGACGAGACGAAATTGTTCATGGGTATATGATAATAATAACAATGTTACGTATGAGCATATAGTACTTCTACGTGATGCGTCAAGCCCTATAAAAATCATGACTAATAATGTCATTAACGTTTTTTATCATCATCTTCATCATCATTGTTTTGTCAATTTTCTTTGCTCTTTCTCTCTCTGTCTCTCTCTCTGGGCCAGTATGTACACGGGTATTAGTGAGCATATTACACAGTTTAACTTGAGGTTGTTTCAGTTTCTTAGATTATGTGAGATTTTTACCCACGACCAATGCAATGTGGAAGACGACCATCATCCTCATCATCATGAGAGGAGGGCGGACGACCGAAGAAGTGTAACAGAGCTACAGAGATAGGTAAGTTATAAGTTAAGTGTGTGCATATTTTTATGACTGGTACTCTGGTCGTAATAAAAAAAATGAGCTAAAAATTGGATGATAAAAAAATCTCATACTGCACTCCATTTTATAAAAAACTAAGAAAACATACAATAATTTCCCAGTATATTATACCCACATGATAGAAAAGGTAACAACTTCATCCGTCTTCTTGCTGAATGAGTGAGTAGTGGTTGAGTAAACTATACAAGACAGGGAAAAATTGGCATGCATAAAATAAAATGCATGTTATCAACCATCCATATACCACAACAGCCTTCAGTCACAATCATATATAAAATATTATAAGTGTTAGTTAAGCTCGCTAACCCTTTTTTCAAAAAGTCCCTTATATGTTTGCGCACACAGCCTCCGGTCGTGGTAAACCATTTTTCTCATCACATTGTTGAGGAAGGATAATCAAAAAGTATGCATGCATATTATTATTATATTCTGCTTGTGCAGCTATGAAAATTCATACAAGACAAGTCGTCATCTATCTATCTTCTCTCAAGTCCTAATCTCATATGACACCGTAAACTTTACGAGAAGCACTAAAATAATTCCGCCGTGCATCCGTCCGCCACAAAAACGTTAAACGTCCATGCTGATGCTGGTCGTATGTACATTTTTATAAAGTATAATGGTGTTTGATGGTACATGTCTCTATTGTGATGTGATACATTAAGAAATGAAATGCAGATGCACATCATATACATTAAAATACTTGCCCTGCAAAAAAATACGCCTGTCAGCAATGCCAAGCCAAGGCTAATATATATACACACACAACAATAAACCATCATGGTTTGAACAATTTTTTTGTATAATATTATAATGGAACATATAACGTACATAATATGCACCAGCCTAAAACGGCTAACGGGTCTGAGGCTGTAACTTAACCTTGGTGCTCTTTGAAATCTTGACAAGCAAAACATTAAACGAAAAAGTAGGTATAATGATAATCCCCAAAATGGCAGCATTTTATTAAGATATACGAAATTTAAAAAAAATAATAATAATTTAATGCACTTTTTTTCTCATTCATTTTGGATGGGATTGATAACAAGAAGAGACGGTCTATGAATACGTGAAAAATGGGTAAATGATGATGATCCTATATAAACTAAACTACTGATGATCATTGCGCGTAGCAGCATGGACATTAAAGATGAGGGATTTTGTGCTTTTCGGTTAATTTTTATGGTTTGTAATGATAAAAATATTTCTCAGACTTTTTGACATGGTTAATGAGATCATACTGAGAGTTTATATCTCTCTCCGAGAAGATTTTATGTTTCTTTTAAAAATTAACAACGGTGTGGCTCGACAAACCGTGTAAATACCAACCAATTTGGTTACTGGTGAGAAGGGAACCACATTACCAGAAGCATACATTCTGACATTCCCTACCTGTGTAATGGACAATATGAGCATGTCCTCATTCTGTAATATTTTGTGACACTTGTCCCGATTACTATTGGGGAGTGAAACAAGGATGATGATGCTCATGGCTCATGTCTCTTGAGGGGAACACTTTTGTGATATAAAGTCGGAACGCCGCCCCACAAAGACGAAGACACGCTGTTAGGTACTACGATTACTAACAAATGAGCATTGGTATTAGCAATGCATTGGCTAAAATGGCTATTAATCGTCATAATGAAGAATTGTGCGATATTATTGTGATAAAATTTATGCTTGAGCATTTCAAATCCAAATGATCATTTAATAGTATAAAAAGCACAGGGAGTATCCTCCATGACATTTCTCAACTCTAATTTAAAAGCACTTAAACTTTCCACCCCATTAATTTCGATATCACCCTCAAGTAACTGTCATTCCCATTTTTCTTATTTCCCTTCAGGTTGACTATTTATCACTTTACTTACTCACTTCATGGTGAGTTGACGATCAACAGGAGCAACAAAAAATGATCACGCACACTCACACACATGTTCATATAGCATAATTTCTCATTTTGCCAGTCACCAGTTTACCTCTTCAGCTTTGTGGCCCTGGTGCATGATAAGAAATGAACAGTTTCGTCGTTGACAGTTTTGTGCTCACTCAAAAATCCGAAAAAGGCGTGTACACACTGATTAAGCAGTTTTTATCGACTTCAACACAGAATGAATGAATGCTTCCGTAGTCCCAGAGAATTTATTATAAAGCTTCTTAATGTATTCTACTTTTATTGCAGAATTTGATCTTGATGGTGACTTTTTTTATGGGATTGCATAATGCAAATTACTATCTCTCTGGTATTATGGGTAGTACGTGATTTTTACAAGAAATGAAGGAAGAACGCAACGATCGGGTTACCTTTACGTTCTTGAACGAAGCAAATCCCCAACCGAGTATGACATGTTGTATTCAAAATGAAGGGGATGAAAATAATCCTTTAAAAATTTAGGACTGGGGAAGACGATGCATATCTCATCATAATTTTTGAAGTGTGAAGCAAGTGTAAATTTTTGACTTACTCAGCCTCCTGGAAACCAGCAGGTAGAACATCCCGTCTAATCCTGTTATTATGGTTGAACGCGGTTAGATTAGCAAATTGGCATTTGATCAGTACGGTTTGTGTGTTGTAGACATAGTTTTCATCAACCGTGACAAGCGGAGCAATAACTTCGGAAGAAGAGGATGACGTATTTCTGCTGCTGCTGTTGTTATTTGTCTCATCTTCATCCTTCTCAAGCACGACAACATTCAACCGATTGTAGTATGTTCGAGTGCCCTATCATATCAGTTCAAAGAAAAAAAGAGAAAAAAAATCAGTCATCATCATCATCAGATTTCATGTATTTCGCATCAGAATCTAAAGTCGAAGTCGTATTATTATCATCATCAAGGAATGCGATGCGATGCGAATAAGCCTGACTGAACTTTAGCTTCCTATGTATAATGATAATGCTTTATAATGCAATGCAAACCAAGAATAAGCAAAGCAGCACATTTTTTTTCATGATACAGAAAAAACACAGAAACAGAGTTTTCATGTGAAATCAGTGAACAGTAAAGTGAAATTATACCGCAAAATGGATACGCATGAAAGCTATTAACTATTTCTAACTATTATTCCACCATACATGTTTGCTACATTCTGCTCTCCTCCTCTGGTATTTACACATTCGAGTTAAAAGACAGGTCTGCTTTGAAATACATATCATATCATCACTAAAGTACAAGCATATACCAAACCAGATACCTAGACATGAAGCAACCGGAAGTATTTATCATGTTTTCTGTGTTTTATACTGTATTACTAAGAGAAAATATGTATGCTACAGTCACAAGGACTGCACGGACGCTAACAAACTTTTAAACTAAAGCATTTTTATTAATATTTTGAGAAAACAACGCAGATTTTAGAATGGATGAATGTTTAATGTATCATCAACATCGTTTTATGGCAGTAAAACTTTCAGTATGCACTCATCATCACCACACCACAGTCCGCTTGCTTCACTGAACTGGTTACCAGCTTTCAAAGTCGAACTACCACCGTCGCACGCACATTATTATAGGAGGGCTTTTATAGTTTGTATTGGCATAATTATAATGACAGAGTAAGAGTAACGATGTTAAACTGCAATGTTTGCCAGCAGGCCAGTTTATAGTCATTATTTGTATATCATTTGGCTTATTATTAAGTTATAGATTGAAAGAAAAATAAGCAAAAATTACCAATGGAAAGGAAAAAAGCTTTCAAAACTTACGGTTATTTTGTTGATGATGAGATTTGTGCCACACCGGTAAAATGTCAAGTCGCTCAGTGACAACTTGAATTGCATATGGTGCTGGTGATCCTGACCTTTGCTTTGGCCCATGTTTGTTGGGGAACATGATGGATCTGTAAATTACAAAGACCAATTTACATTTTAAAAGCCGCCTTGACTTGTCCTGTCATTTATGTGTCCTTGTCAGTAATTTGAGTAATGTGAAATAGATATGCTTCTTAAACCCTCGGGTCAAAACGTGCTTTATTATAAGTATGTTTTGAATTGAATGACATCTTGACAGATTTTCTCAAGATTTACTACTTAACTTACGCACCAAGCCAACTTTATGCCAAGTCATCTATGTGATACATATATATGTAAGTTATGAGCATGAGCAATACCGGTTTTTTTAGCGGTGACTTACGCAGAAAGTTTAATTAGAATCAAGGAACTAACAGAATTTTTTAATGAGGCTTTAACGAATTTTACAACACGGGAAATTATTTCCAATTTAGAATAATAAAACCATTTCTTTTCCTGCTTGGGTTCGAGCAGGAGTCCACCCAGGTCGTATAATCTTATCCGTGTATTATGTGTTGTATACCACCCACGCAACATGTATTTTACACTGATTGCTAAAAAACATTGATTTTTTTTAAATACGCATATTAACGCTATACAACCTAAAACTACCACTCTTATTGCCAATTTCACTGTTTTGTTGTAGTTGTATTTGGCAAAATTATACTTTTGCATTCTCAAAATTTGGTTCAGGAAGTGGCACAAAAGTGCTAAGCTCAACAGGATTACGCTGTAGTTTATAAAAGATTGAATTGAACGTTGCAAAAATATAAAAAAAATGTACTGTTTCTAAATGATTCTAAAGTATAATGAACATTTTTTTAAACAGGGGAATTTATAACCATGCCAGAGTTGGAAAGGAAAAGGATCCTAGGTTAAGCAGGTTATGTCTGCTTGCAATAAATTAATCATCTTGTGCAAAAAGGGGGGAGAAAATTTAGATTTTTATGCGGAAAACCTGCTAATTTCCTGTTTCGTAAGAAGTAATTTAAAGAGCAAAAAGATGAGGTTTAATCTCTCATGTTCGGTTATGTAGGCGTGGGCGTGTAGGTAAGAGTAGAATTGAAGCACACACAACACAAGTAAATTGGTTTTTGCTAGAGGATTTTACCGTGGAACAAGCCTTCCTTCCTCAAAGGTATACACAGAAGAAAAAAACACAGAGACGGTAACATACCTGGATAATTCTTCAGTCCTTGCAGGTAAGCTTCAGTGATCAAATGAGATGATGAGCTCAAAACATCCACAACCATCTCATTTTCATTGCATGCCACTCTGGTGGAAAACGGTGGTTGAGCTGTAGTTTAGAAATAAAGAGGAAAAATATTATTAATAAAAATACATGTTACATCATCCATATCTTTCTTTTTCATCTTCAGCCAAATGCATCTTTTCATACATACTTGAGAGACCAAATGCAATAATGATAGTTTGTTCCTTCCGAAGAAACCCTTAGTTTATGTTTATTCACTTATTTCCCATCTTATTTATGAAAAATGCTACGTGAATTTCTCTTCTTCACATTTTTTTCCTTTCACAATGAGCTCTAACTATTGGATTCAACCTCATTAAAGGCCCAAAATAAAAATACTTTTGGAGTAAAGTACACCCTGTCATGTTTGTATGTAGTAAATATATAATGCATTGACGCAGGAAGTTAGGTTTTATACTTAATTAAATTTGCTGTCAGGTGAATACATCCATTGTATTTGGTTTCAAAGAGGAAAAAGCTGAGCAAATGATCTTTTAACTACACGAGAACAGTTTATTGTTATTATTATTATGGTTGGTTTGTCTATGTGTGTATTCCGTGCTTCCGAAGAAAATGGTATTAGATTTGAAGGTTCTGTATACTCACAAACGAAAATGATTATGCTTATCCAAACGCGTATGTAGTAAATGCTTCACTTTTTCTAAGAATATTAAGCTTGCTCATCCAAGCCCAGCCAGTAAGTTCACTTGTCTGTTGTGTGTTACACCAAATCACCATCATCGTAGAGAAAACGGGTAGCAAAGATTTAACTTTTCATTTTCTTTGAGCCAAAAAAATGTTTTGCTTATCATTTTGAGTGATCTTCTTTTGAGCGTTCATCGTATCCCATATCCCATTATTGTTTTTCAGTCATCATTATATTATCCCTATAAAAAAGCAACAAACTACAAACTATGGGCTTTATTAATAAGATACTGCTTCGGTTTCTCTTCGGTCTTGTTGAAGCTCCTGGTTTACAGTTTTTGTACGCACACATAACAAATCATCTTATCAGACAGGAGGATAATATTATGTAGTACTACTACTACTACTACTACTACTACTACTTTACTTTTAAAAAAATGTACTTCGCTTTTTGCTCAAAGAAGCAAAAAACATGGATTCATTGGTAGGATGGATGGACTGCATTAACTAATACACAGATTTTCCTCTCGATTCCAACCCTAAAGGAATAAGAGTAATGAACGTCAAGGAAAGATGAGCTCAGTCGAAAAAAAAGAACCGTACACTTTTACTTTATAACTTGATGATGATGAACGAGGAATATTGGAATAATAATAGGAGCTAGCACAAAACTGTAAAATGTGGTTACTCTGAATTAAGTCTATTATGTAGGAGCATGTAGGAGCTCCTCCAAGATTTTCCGCATCTTTCTGTTTCGTTTGTCCAATTAAAAGTTATGAATAATATACAAAAATGTGAAGCCTAAATTAACAAAAAATATATCATTTTTTTGTTTCAAAATTTAAATCCTCTTATGTTACCCTCCGTATCTTTTTCAAAGGCTTACTTTTGATGAAGGATATTTGGACAGATTGCAGATTTCATACCATACATCACCATTATTCTTATTATGCTTGTAACTTATGCGTGCATAAGTGCAAGCTAGCTCATTATCGTTATCATTAATGCTGGTAGTTCGTACAAACATATATATTTTTTATTTCATTCTAATCTAAAACGCAAAAGCTTCTAGTTTGCTTTTCTCATTGATTTAAACCATGTACATACAGGGAGTTAAGTTAGCTCCTTAGTTTCTAGTTAGGTTTTAGAATATGGTACATAAATACCGTCAATCCCTTCTCTTCTGGTATCAAAATTTTTTCATCATTGTTTGATCTTTCTCTTCCGTGATTCTTTAAGTGGAATGACTTGGCCAAAGTCAAGCCCAACTTTGATGATGATATACTACACTACATAAAGGTACAATTACTAATAGCAGGTCCAAACTGCACAACTTCAATTCAAGCTGACTTTACCCTCTACATGACTAACTCCTTTCTAAATTCCTTAAAAGTTAATCCTACATGAAATGGATATTTTTTGTATTACATACATGATAATTTTTGTTTCGCCATCATCCCACATCTTTGGCACTTTTGCCACAGGTTGTCATCCGCAAATAAAAAATGCAAAGGGCCTTATACAGAATGCATCATCTTTACATGATTACCCTTTTGAAGTTTTGTATACTATTATATTTGATGAATGCGTATGCAAGCAAGTAAACACAATGCAACAACCAGCACCTCATCCATTACGAGATGACCATTTTCCATTCTTAACAAATACGACCTGTCCATGAAGATGACGGCCTGAATTTTTCAAGCTACTTTTTTTTGTCATCATCATGATCATCACCATCGGCATACTATCATATCATCCTTTCCTTACTTTTCAGTTTGAGTTTGGTTTGGTAAGTGGTAAGTATACTATTCAGTCATCATCACCATCATCTCCGTGATCAAAAAATTCAACAACTCACCACAAAAAAAACATCATTTTCTAAAGAAGACGCAAGCAAAGTGAAAAAAAACTACTAAGAACTGGGCTGCCCACACGGCTGTTGACCATTTATGCCGAGGCTTCAAAAGAAAGGGTAGAATAAAGTAAGGTCAAACCTCGAAGCGATCTATTAAATACCTACTAAATACATGTGTATAGATATAGAGACACCGTAGCCACAAAAAGAAGTTGCTATTTCATTTGCGATATCTTTAACATAAACCATACAGTTAACAATATGTAATGTAGATTATCATTGCATTACATATATAAATTATATATTAGATATTATCGTTTTCAAGCATCATCGTATTATCATATTTATTGTCTTGTAAAAATGGTTCCTTTTTCTTCACTTCACTTAACATCATCATCTTGTTATGCATGTTATACAACACAATGTTCAACCATGTTACAGTCTTTGGTCGTGGTCTCTTGGTGGAATGGAAAGACCTAGCCCTATTTCTCAACATTTTTTTTCTCGCTTCAATAATAGTTGCATATCAGTAGTGAGTCTACAATATTCTGCATCTGCATAACCATCATATACCTAATCCTGGAATGAGTCGTGAGCGTAAAACTTTGACACGTCACGTTGCGGTAGCAGTGATCAGTCACATCAGAAACTCAACTCACAATGCAATGTATATAAAACACGATAGGTGGCCTCACATGCACACAGATATACTACATGTAAAATGTTCCCCGATAGATTTATTTTGCCAGCTGTCCTTTGTTTACATTTGATTTGCAGCAAAATGCTACTTCACCGTTGTTCCATCAGTTGCTCCCAAATTTTTCCCACTACTTCCAATTTTTTCATAATACTCCCAACTCTCGCCCAATACTTCCAATTCTCTTCCACTACCCCCAATTCTTTTACAATGCTCCCAGTTCTCTCTTACTACTCCCAATTGTTTCCCTTTACTTCCAATTCTCTCCCACTACTCAGTGGACGTATACTTATCTTTTAAAACCAAAATTTAATTTATATCTGATTCAGTCAGCAATGATTCATGACCATAAAACCATCTTTGATCTAATGCGTGTGTTGAAGCCTTACGTGTGTGACTTGCATGTGATTCTTGGTAATGTATTGAACTGAAACAAATGGTTCTGGAAGCGAGATTTGAGTATGGCATTGGAAGAAATTGGAGTGTCGTTTCTTTATAAATTGGTCTGGAGGTAATTTTTTAAAAAAAGTACTATTAAGTGTGACCTGACTTGAAGGGAACTTTAAAACTGGAATGTAGGGGGATACTAGAATTTTGCTCACGTTACTCGATCACCAAATTTGATTGGTAGCGTATAAGTCGGGGCGTAGCCGGACGGCTGGCATTAAATGTATGACAGTGGATTAAATTTTGTGTGAAGGTTTCCACGAACGGTTTGAATTAGAATTAAGTAAATGCCGAGGCGTAGCTCGGCTTGCCTGCTAGTCTACTACTAAAGGAGGATAAAGTGCCAAAATAACGATTGAAACTTGCTTAGAATAACAAGAACACATAAAACTTTTTTTCTCCACGGTCACTGGGAATATTCATGCATTGCACAAGATTTTTGGTTCTTTCATACGGTGTGGTCTCTCTATCTCCAAGTTTGGTTAGGCTACATGGCTACAATGACGTCTAAAAATGCAGTAATATGCCTAATGAAATGACATGACTGATTAGCTCACCTTTCTGCTGTTTCTGCTCTGTATCAATCTCGTTTGGCCTCGAGGATGGTGATGATGATGATGGTGATGATGACGATGAGATTGTGGCTACTGTTGTGTCTTTCGTTGATGTACTTGCAGGTGTACTAATAATCGAAGAGGTGGATACGATTGGAACCTCATTTGACCTTGTAGAAGTTGATGTGGACGTCGACACAAATTCCATAGTATTTGACTCATCATGTATACTATCTGGGTGATAATAGAAATCCTTGGCCAACGACGATTTTGAATTAAACAATAACACCAAAAATACTAATGATAAGGATGTCCTTGCTGACCAAGGGCTAGTAGCAGCACTTAACTTCCTTATACCCATCATCTTCTCGACGTGACAGGATAAGCTCGCGATTAGCACACAAAAAGAAACGGGGAAAAAAATATGCTACGCCACGGCGCAGCTGTAGAAATTTCAAAAACTTAATGCAAAATTGCTGCTTCCATCCGGAAACAAGTCGTTTTCTTTTAATTTGATTGATATTATGCACACTGACACAGTCTCACATTGTTTCCATCCAAATCCAGACTTGGGTGCGTGTGTAGGTGGCAAACAACTGCTTTAATTACCAGCACCGTCTTCACTTTTAACGGTGATATATTTTATTTAAAGCCCTAGCCACCAATTAAACCCCTCCTGCTTCCACTGAAGGTGTCAATTATTTACAAAAACTCAAGGGTTTCACTTCAGACAAAGCTCCACCATCAACTTGCCATTGCATTGTTTGAAGAAACTCACCCGGAAATAGGTAGTTATTTATGGCAACTGTAGTCCTCTGCAGTTGGAACAAACACCACCGATGCGATGCTGGGAATAGGAATAGCACAAAAACACAATAAACCACTTACGTTGATTTTGATTGCTGGTACTCTTCTCAACAATGAATGATTTTAGTCACGAGAAATATCAGCATCGACAAGCAATAAGTTGATGAAGATGATGAGCCCAAGCCACGCACCTGAGGATACTTTTACATGAAAGCAACAATCAGGTAAACTCTTGTTTGATAATATTTTGTATGGAGAAAAAGGAACGGTCTTTTATGGATCGTGGTCGTCGAGTCGAGAACTGCATGAAAACGGACCGGCAGAACGTATGCTAACAATACGTCCGTTCTTCGGGCTTCCTGGCACTTCACTACTCCTTTTCCTATTGTTGCGAATGCTGATAATAATGTGTGATGCAGCTGAAGGGAACTTGAGGAATACCCACACACTCAACACTACATTTCATACTTACACATTTACGATTGTTGTGGTTTTTTTAGTGTTGTGTCTCGTGTGGATGAAAATGCAAGGGATGATGTTGAAATGAATGTTAAAAATTGTACTTAAGTCATACACTCCTTCTTCTATTTAAACAGAGAGAATACTATTGTGAAGCAAGTCTACTAAACTAAATGGATATGTAAGTATATATGTATGTATTTTCTATTTACTCACAGTCCCATCCCATCACGCAGTACCTCCACGAAGAAGAAGAAGACTGAAGAAGCAGACGACCATAAAAGAGTCTACATTTTTATGTATGTATCTCTGAATCTGTATCTGATGCATATCCCAACATTCATATCATCCCCAGCTCCACGCTAATAAAAGTGCCTCTCGAAGAAGTGGTGTACATAATATATAATACACTACATCTACATCTACGTACATGGATGCACAAACAAGAAACACCTTTGAAGACTTGAATGGTAAAGTGAATGCTTTTTAGTAATGGTAATACCATATTATACCCCCACGCTTTGTTGAATCCAAGAAAAAAATCACAAACAGGTAAGCAAAGTGAATGTTTTAAAAAAAAGTTAGTTAATGTAATAATATTGTTAAGTATTGTTAGTACGTAATATTTAAGGTTGTGTATTGGTATGTATCATAAAAACAGATCTGTTAATGATGGTGATCATCATCATAATGGGGATGCACAAAGGTGGATGCCTAAACTCAGGAACATTATTGTAGTAGTACAATAATCTACAATGTACAAGTAGATAGATAGTAGAGTAAGAAAGAGCAAACCCTTTTTCGATACATATGTGCGTAAGCCAGTAATACATATACAAGTTCACATGTGAGTGGTAGGATGAATGAGAGAAAGGAAAAAGATTGTAGTCAATGCATATTTTTATGTAGCTGAGGGATGAAGAACAAAGACCAAAAAAAGAAGGGTTGATGCGAAGTTGATAAGTACAATGCATTTCGTTTGGGATTATTCATAGCGTGGGTTGCAAACAGACAAGTGAATTCACCCCCGCAATACAAAATACGACAGCATCATGCAATTCTCACAGTTAGTGTATTTGAGTACTAGTTTGAGTTATAGCGTGAATGCAGTTTCATTTTGCTAAATGTCAACTCATGTTTTTAAAATTCTGATTAATCAAAAAACCACGATTTACACTTTAAAAAGATGATGGAATAATGATAATGAATGGGGATATATCAAACGATTGACACGTTCAAATGCACGTTGCATGATCTGCCTTGAAATTTGTAGAGGAAGCTACAAATTGTTCAGAATGGTTGTGGTGACTGCATCTAGTGTAAGTAATCAAGTTCTCAGGGAAAATTTCAAGATCACTAAATTTTTAATAGTTGATAGTAAACTATACGTTGCAATTTACAATGAAACTTTTGTGTTTTTTCAACTAAATATCTATTCTACCATATTAGTGCATTGGTTGTGCCTTTAATATAAACTAACATCCTGCGCGTGGCATGAGAATATCACGTTTTTGTGATTTATTGTGTTTAATTAATTTTCAATTTGGCTTTAACGATTTTCAATGTTATCATGATGTGACATTTATACAAGCATTAATTGTATAAAGCCAGGCAGCCATGTACGTACTATGTGTGAAGTTGTTGCAAATTATTTATATTTTGCAGATTTGTCATGAATACAACGCCTACGACGATGAAATATGCACATGTTGGTGCACTAGTGCACTGTTGTAGGGTTTTAGGCCCTTATCACCCCAGTCTCACATCCCCCAGGTACACGAATCTCCTCAAACCTGTATCCCCCCTGAACTTTACCTCCCCGTACCTGAATCCCCTCAGACCACTGTGCTGACTTTGATCCAAGATACACAAGAATCCAAAACTCGATAAATTTTATTTAATATTATATAGTTCGGGTTTAATATAAAGATGGTGCGAACTTGGTGCAAAGCCAACATTGGGTAATGATGGGATTCAAGTACGGGGAATAATGGCTAAGGGTGATTCAGGTTTGGGGGATTCGGGTACCTAGGCGGATTGGAAACCGAGGTGATAAGGGCCGGTAACACTGTTGTAGCATAGTTGAGATTCCTGTTTTATAAAATATTTTAAATTACACCAGAAATATTCTCACGTATTCTCGTTATGTGTTCCCGATTTTCTTATGCAGGGGCATATAATAACAGCGACAATACTAGCTGTCTTTCACCTCTAGAGGTTTTTTGATGCATTGACTTTATAATGTGCACTGTTTGCATTGCATTTGCATACATGTTATTTGTATCGCATGTTTATTTCAATCAAGTTATAATAAATTTTGATTTGCGTGTTGTATTGCGTAGACACGAACACCTACAAGTATATACAATATGTGTATTTGTAAAACGTTCTTTATACTAAAGTGTAAAATCAAATAGCACAAGAACATTGTCATCTTTTAAATAAGTGTCGCAATCAAGGTGCGTTAAAATGCAAGCAAAAATATAAGCACGACCTGTTCCCTGCACAGTAGTGTACATCATATATGCATCCACGTAATCAGACCAAGGTATGGTAAATTGTTCATATTTATTCTATTTACATTTGTCACTTGTTAAAGTGAAGGGAAATGCTTTTAGCGTTTTTCACACTTTTAAATCTCGATTGTTGACTTAGCTCACAGCATGCATCCATCCCCCTTGCAACTTTTTTTTAACAAGGAAGGACAAATAGCAAACAATATTTCTACAAGTCACAAATGCTGAGTTAAGTTGAGCATCAAGGTGGGAATAACAATTTTGCACAAAAAAAACTCCCATGAAGTTCCGATGTTTGATGCTGCTGATACTGACTCTTTTGTTGACTTGTAGCAACTCTTCAAAATCACCACCATCACCGATAATTTATTCATTAGTTCTAGTTACGTATCAGTAATGTTCTATGCATTTTGAGTTATGCACACACACACATCGAAATACCCCCTCTGTATGACAATGTATATATGTTCATAATGGAACGTAATGCTTCAGAAGTGGTACATACCACTTATTTATTCGCTTAAAAAATAACAACGTGAGCGAGGTCAGTCATCTTAGAATAGAATGGAAGGAAAGCAAAAATATAATACATACGTTTGAAGTAAAAGATTATATGCTTAATTTTCTTCCATGTATTTACTTTTGATGTTTGCGTATTTTATTGTCGCATGCACAATATAAGCTATCGAGTTTGTTGCAATTTGAGTTGTAAATTGCAACATGACTTATCAATGCAAAAATATGTGAGGTCTTTCGTTTAGTCTTGAGCCTTGACGATTATTATCAAGCTAAAGCTTGTTTATTGAGATGGATGCATAAATCAAAATGAAATGAAAGGTAAAACGGCGACCAAACGATAAAGAGTCGGAGACCCTTTATGTTTCCTTTTAGACCGTAAACAATAGAAGCTTTCTTATCAGCAATAAAAATAGATTCATTAGCTAAAGATATTGATCAATACATATTTATTTATATAGTATGATAAAATCGCATATATTACTGGAATATTATTTCTTCCACAAAGACGTAAAACTTTTGTGACATTTCCAGCTCCGTTACGTTTATTCTCCTTCCTGATTCAATCTACATATGGCAATTGCCTCAGATCGTAAGTTTAAGCTATGCCGTTTTGTTTTCACCGCATTTGGTCGTCGTTTACCATCAAAGTCACAATTGTTTACGACAGGCGATAAATATGTGTAGCAAAGTTGGTTCGTCGTGTGCAATAAAACTCCAAATTAAGGGATTTTATGCATCGGTACTCGACAGGAGGGAATGCATCGTTGAAATTTATGGCCGTTTCTCGTGAATTTATTATAGAGGTAAGAGAAAGAGTAGGGTCATGGGTTGCACCGCTTAAGGTCGTTCATTTCAGTCGGGTATGGTATGGTATGGATATCTTGTCTTCAACTCGCCAATGTGGTTTTATACAATAGGTTTGCGGAAATGAGATACAGTAAAGAAGCAATAGGAAAGTACGTAAATACCATTTAATAAACCCCACCTGTCAATCCATCCTTTGATGTCCCGTCATTATCATAATTTGCCAATGTGCATCTTATTAATTATTTCTTATTTCAACATTGAACTAGATTACTAGATTTGAACTTGCATACGGATGATGATGCATTCTTCTTGGGATCAATAAACGGTGTGTCCCGTTCAGTGATGTCCGGCCATAATATTATTAGATAGACCACCACGCAAAAAAAAAGTTCAGTCGCGTTTGGGGTTAGTATTCTTCAGTAGTAAGAGGTTTTACCTTTCATATTGAACATTGAATTGAGCAGTTTGACAAGGTGTACTTCGTCATTTCTCTTTCCATATAACATAACGCTACCTCTTGACTTTTTTTGGCAAAACAAAACTGATTCCTTAATTCCAAATAAAGCCAAAAACTCATGTAATCAACTTTAGAAAAAAATTACACATGCAAAAAGCAACCACCCTTCTTTTCATGCAGGCAACAGCTGCCAAGGAACACATACATAAAAGGAAAAAAGAGAGGTGGAAATTGCAACCTTCTTTTGTTTTACGAATTGAAACTGGTCTCTGAACTCAGGAAAAAAAGTAACAATAACAATGACGGAACACATTCTCAGCCCCGACCAACCAACGAATCCTTTAGAAAGAAATAGTTCTTAAGCCCTGAAAAACTAGAGAAGGTACATTCAACATTGAAGCTTCTTTATAGAATTCAAGATAAAGCGTCACTTTTGACATTGACTAGCTAATAATGCAGACTAGATTAAAAAACCAGACCAAAGAAATTCATCATCATTGTAGAATGAAAATGCCAAACGTGTTCATCTTTCATCCATCATCCTGTCGATCTAAATGAAAGTAATTTTCTAATATATATAAAAGTAACTATTATCAAGATTGTACAATAATTAATCAATGCATAATATTTTGTTTAGATCATATAATCTCTAACGTAGTAATCACCTAATCTAATGTGATGTGAACTGGCACTAATCAACTGGTTTCATTTCGCTTGACAATGAACAATGCTGCCTGAATGTTCCCTTTTTATTCGGTAAAGGTGAGGTAGGTATAGGTATAGATATGTAGGAGCTGCTGACAATTTTATGCATATCGAAAGTTGAAAGTGGCAAAAAAGTACAAGTAACATTCATTCAGAGAATAATGAACAATCAGAAGATTACTTTTCGAGATTTTTTAATTAAAAAGTTATGATAACACACATTATATCAATATTAGTAGGTTGTGGTTGCATTGCATTGAAAAGCATGTAACACATTGTATTCAAGCATAACTATGCCCTCTTTAGCTAATTTTGCTCTCGTTTACTTTAAATAAAAAAGAGAGTAAAAAATCCGCATCACCTCCTGTCATTGTTAAACGGATAATCAGTTGCGGGCTAATCATAATCGTGCTGAGTGAGTAGAACTTATTATATGACAAAAAAAAGTAAAAAGAAACAACAAACAATGATGATGGTTTGATATTGAATGCGTGCACGACGAGTTTTGTCACTCATGCAGATTATCAAATGGTACACACCCACACACAGTCAATAGTACATGAGACATTATCGGTGAGATGGGTGTTCTTCAGCAGCCTCTTTACTAACTACAAACACCTGTAGTTAAAAAACGTATTTAGATATATGTATGGTGCTTTGCTTTGTGGTGGTGGTGCTAAATGGTAACACAAAACACAGCACATGAATGATGCTTCGGAATATCATTGCATTATTATCATCTTATTATTCATAATAAAAGTAAAGTAGTTTCTTGTGATTAGAGCTCATTTGCTCACACGATTTTAATGAATTGAAACTTTACTTTTCTGATTTATTTCAGTTTCTCTCCCGTTTTAAGTGAGTCAATGCGGGTAGATTACTAGAACATTTTTTTTACAAAAGCAATAATTTTTATTATAAAAGTAAGCTCCCTGGGAGAGTATTTTACCGCATTGAAAGCTTTAATTTAATTTAAGTGAATACATCTTTTTTTTATTTGAAAATCATTCTTTTATTTTTTACACTTATATATGGTATTCCTATTACTTCTCATTTAAAATTAATTCTTGCAAAGTCACAACATGAATACCTTTTTTTATTGTTGTCTATGTCAAAAGTAAAAATGGCACACAATCATATTTTATCTAATATCTATTCAACCCGAAGGCATACATAAGCAAGAAGAAAAAAAATCAAAGAAGCCTGCCTCGAGCCAAAGTATCATCGCATTTCATGTGTACCTATAAAACCAAGTCAAGCATAAGAAATATTAGAAATGAGCAGTCATAGTCATATATCGTGGTGTCATGTCATTTGTTCACGATATTATTATTGAGTTGGCATCATTTCTCGATGTTTCTTATGGTGATGATGATGATGGTTATCAATGTGAGTGATGAATTGTATGTTTTGCTTCGCGTTTTTCGGCTCCATCCATACGTCGCATCGCATCCCAGCACCAGTGATGGTTTTTTTGTACATCACCAAACCAAGTCACTACGATATGAATATTATGTATACTCTGCTTTTTTATCGTAGTTTTCATCTCCATCTCAATCTCATATACACCAACCAAATTGCCACATCATGCGGCATATGGCACAAACGTGATCTCTGTACTTTTGCTTTTCTTTTCTACGTTTCAGTCCATTTCATTCTTCAATAGGTCACCAATGCCACGTTGCAAAGTAATACAAAAAGTGGATCCAACAATATGAATATTACATTGCGTTCGTGATAACTAGAACCTTGTTGGTGGTGCTGAGTTGTAAAAAGTAAATATGAAAAATTCATAAAACTTTTGCACTTGTTTTATAGTTTGTTTGTATTTAAATATAAATTCTGTTCTTGAAACTCTCTTCTCTATGCTTGACATGTGCTAGGTTAGTGTGAGCATTAAAATTTGAATATTTACAGATGCATGTAAGAAACATCCATACATACATATTTCAGATCATTTATTATATGCCTGTTACAAAAAAAGTCTGCAAAACAACATATTGCATTGGCATGCCTCAATCTGCTTAAAATCATTAAACCATCATTAAACCCTTTCACGCAGTCGTTGCAAGACAAACAAGTGCAAAATATTTTGTGTGGTGGTCTTAGCACTTAAATCGTTGGCAGAAGTTACAGGCAATTTAGTTTAAACTAGTATATGTTCGCTAAATGGAAAGACTTATTAATACGAATGGAAAATTATTTTTATGCTTCTTTTTTAATGTCTTAGGTCCAAATCGTGAGTTTTATCATTCCATCAAGTATTAAATGTTTTAATCGGATGAAGTCTTTATATAAGTACAAATCCGCGACAAGAGAACCATTTCCTTGTCTAGCTTGCTGCTGCTGCTGTGCTGATCTCTCGACCGAACATATGCTTATGTCCCAGCATTTAATTCCTAGTATTAATACCAAATGTTCAAAGTATATGACTCCTGCTGCTTGTCGCTTTCCGTACACGTTCTGTCTGTGGGGTCATCCCTCACATTTTTTCTCCTTAATCTTTCTTTGAGAATCATATGAAAATGTTAAAAAGTGAACTTTTATCATCAAAGGAAACCTTTTGCTTTCGTTAAAAGAACAGTACACAGTTTATTCATGATATTGCCTAAAATAAGAAGATAAGAGATAGCATAATTGTCCTCAGGACAGTTACAAAGTCATATGACGATATCTAAATGTGTTTGTCTGACTATAGGCTCTTTTCAGCATGACGTGAGTGAACCTTACTTATCCTATTTTCTTCTTTGAACACGACTCTTAAAAACTATTACTCTGGGACTGCGTGAGTTTCTAGTGTTTTTCCATGCACTTTCGACTTGTCTCGCATCCTTTTTCCATAATCGGGACTGGAATCGACGAAGCGTGTTTTTATTATATTATGCTGCTATTCCTATGCGAGACTCTAATGTCGGCCTTCATGCAGAGAAATGTTTATGTAGACATTAGTTGTGCGTGTACTATATAATATGTGAGCAAATCGTAGGGAATTGCATTGGTCCATATTTATCAAGATATAAACTTGTAGTCTACGTGCTCACATGTGTACATCAACTAAAAGTTTCGTTTTACACATATAACAATCAAATTGGTTCTGATTCTGTGCCTATGTCACAACAAGAGCCCACAATTTGATAAAATCTCCTGAAAAATGACGACATTCACACATTTTCATGAACAAAATAATAAATATAAAAATGTTCAAGCTATGTGTGTCAAGCCATACCGTCCTGCTCTTGTTTTGTGCCTAGGCTCATGCTCTTTGGCTTCATTACGCAGTAAAATATGTTAAAAGAGAAGTAATCTCAGTGTTCACTCGTTCCTAACTAGAAAAGAGCTCTGTACAACAAGCGTTACCTACTTACACACAAAATTCAGCATCAAAATGTCCAACTTTATTTTGACTGCAATCTGCAACTAAAATATTTATGCATATGATATTCATCACATTACAGCAGCCACCACCACTACATTCAGCTTATAGCTGCATATTTTTCCTTTATAACACATTTTATAGTCCAATTTATGTTGATATTATGATGTTATGTAGTTCATGTAAAAACTTTTTCTAGAGTTGTGTTGTAGTGTTTTGGCTAGTTTACGCATGCAATGGGGCAATATGGCCACCAGAACATATATAACGATGTGTAACGGTGACAAGCCCAAATGAGAAAATATATGTATGAACATGAGTAAATCAATAAGTGCCTAATTTAGGACCTTTTTAGCCTTCTCTGCCTGACTGCCTCTTTACAAAAGCCAGATGCAAGAGTATGAATAGTATAAGGTATACACATTTTATAAAGCACAATAGGCCATATTTTCTTATTTGCTAGAAACAGAAACACTATTGGCATTTTTTCATGTGCTTATGCGCCCAAGTCGTGACTTTCTGGTTTCGTCTGATGTCTGTAGCCAAAAAGGTATCACTCACTATTTCTATGCTGCATACAATTAAGTATATACATATATATATTCATCTAGCTCGTGTACATGCCATGGCATGACTCCCTTTCTTGATGCCAAGTCAAAACTCAGGTCAGAACAGTAAGACGTCGGTTCACTTAGCACCAAAGTGTCCAAACCACATGAGAATTTTTGGGGGAGTACTTTCTGAGAATTTACCTTACCAGCTGTCTGTCATATAAGTACATATATCTATCTTGTTTCTACCACTGAAAAATAGAAGAGATGTGATGTGTGCTGTGCGTTCTACAGAGTTCTAAATAAATGCTTTGTATTACTTTCAACTTTTGTTTGGTCTTGTCTGCTGCTGCTTCATGGGCCATATGAGTTGGACTTGGAAGTTGGATCATCATGATCATGAATGATATAATGATCATTTTTATTTCACTAAAAGGGCCACGTAGACCAAACCAGCAACCATGGATTATAGATAGACATTGTATTTGTTCAAATGACCGATGCTTATGTTTATGACGGTTATAGGTCTATAATAGGACTCTGCTTGCTCTCTCAACTTAAAGGTTTCCTTTTGAATGCTGCTTTTTATTACACTAGAACTATATGTCTCTCTCTATATGAGACTGTGTTTTTTTTCGTTTAAATTATGTATTAGTGTAGGTTATGTATGTACCTGGGAGCTATATATGGTAATATTCAACGAGGATTGGTAATCCTTTCCGATCTTAATGATCACGGTACGGTTCAGTGTGCTCACTTCTGTCTTGTGTGAATGGATACACATAAAAATTTTGTAGAGTTGATGTCGATGTTGAGCCTGAGTGCTTGTGTGTGGTAAAAGAAGGTAACATGGTTGAAAAAGTACCACTAATGTAATGCGTGGTCTCATGTTACCATCATCATAATCGTCGTCATTAGAGAGGATCCCAAGAGAGCATGAGAGCATATATATGTATGCAATTTTATTATTCCTCTTAAAAGTCCCTTAATATGTGAGATGGCATTTAGTCTGTGAGCTGTTATCATCGAAAACAAATGAGTGAAACGATCCCTGCAGCCTGTTTGGCTGCATCTGCTGCTGTTTTAATAACAAAACAAAATATTATTAGTGGATTGTATTGGAGTTCAATTCTCCTACAGAAAGTTTTCTTGAAGTAAATATGTCATAAATAGAGTAAAGTGCACATCTCTCGCTCTGGGTTCTTCTTTCCCTTGTTTGTGTGATGATGTGCGATGTGACTTTTGGGTTTCAGTTGTCAGTTGTTCAGTGAGGAGAGCTCATTCATATGATTCTCATTTATTGCCTTTGATTGTGTTTTCATAATAACCTCAGAGGCCGAAACAGGATTGCTAACAAAAAAGCTAAATTGTTTGCATGCATCGTGTAATGAGCACAGTAGCTTATATGTGATATAGGCATAGCTAAGAAAGTTTCTACATGATAAGGTAGAGAAGTCAAGTCAAGGTATCAGGTACATTATTATAGACGAACATAATTTATATAGCATCTGTAGCAAAGGGCAGACTTTTCTTGATTGAACTAGCATAGCATACGACGACCAAACAAGCAGAGGTAGATTATAGGATAGGATTGCATTGCACATATGTGTATCGTGTACCCAAAGTGAACAAAGACCTAAGCCATTTCCTCTGACAAAGAACTGAGCCAGGCAAGCAGCAATATATAGTATGACCATCATCATCATCATCAACTCCACCACATCACGAGTAATGGAAACAGCTGAGATGACGACATTGGGTCGACGGAGATAGGAGAGAGAACACAAAATACCAAAGCCAAAGTGAGCCTCAAGCTACAAGAGTAAAAAAAGCAGTAGGGAAGACGGCATGAGAGAAACCAAGTGGGGAATAAAATAGGGTATGAAAAAAAAGAAGGAATGCTCGCTACATGTGTGCTCATGATGAGCATGTGTATATAACCAGCTCAGTACACAGACCAGAGCTAGAGCTGCCACCACCATACCATACCACCAGTGAGGTACACATTCATACTTTATAACCTCTCTGCTCAGAAAAAAAAAGATACATAGAAAACTTCTCTCTACGTAGTAATCATTATTCCCATTCCCCATCGTTTCTCCTTTTTTCTCTCATGAATCCACACACTCATTCCTATTTTACCAAGTGAATGTAAGTAAGAGAACACTAACAAAACAGGCAAGAGGAGAAGAGCTCTAAGCATTTGCGATGGGTTGGCTTTTGCTAAACATTTTTAAAGGCTCAGTTCGCTGCTTATATAGAACACATGCGGATATTCTGCTATCATAAGCAAAACTTGTAACTTTACATGATACAAAGTTTTAGCATGATGATATGCCATGTTGTGTTGTGAGTTTGAGCTATAGAGCAAAATAAAGTTATATGGGATATACCCTCGTATCATCATCATCATATGTGTGAAGAATATTGAATATATGCATGCAATTGTTATATCCTGTTGTGTGCTCTTATAAATAGTATAGAGTGTTTATGTATGTTGAAAACATATGTAGTAACTACGTGAAATCCATAAGGAGCAGAGAGAGAGAGAAGGTTCAGGCAGCAGGCTGGCAATAGGAAAACTTGCAGTCAGACCAGAACAGCCAGCAACTACTAGCTGATTGTGTGAGTGTGTATATGATTACTATGTGAGCAAGCTTTCCAAAATACAGTTTTACTTGAATATTTATCATCCTCTGTGTTTAGTTCACTTTTAAAAGCTTGCATCTTAACATATATATTACACCAACAACATTTAGCAAGTTGGTTGATATATGTATGGTAATATAGTAGTAGTAGATGTAGTACAAAACGACTACTAAAAATACACGCATATTACACAAAATAAAATCTATTCTTTTTTCTTTCTTTTTTTCATAATCTTTCTCTCTCTCTCCCTCTTTTACATCTTACTCATCTCTGTCCTCTCTTTCAGTATTTCAAAGTAAATTGAATAAGCAGCTCCATACAAAAAAAATCCAGTTGTGAAAAGACAGCAGAGAGAGAGACAGAAAAATCAAATTTGTTTTTTCTTTTGGATTAGAGGAAAAAGTTAAAAAAAAATCAAATTAGACAAAGTGGAGAAGAGACGCAACATCGAGTACAAAAGTTTAAGGTTTTCACCAAAATGGAATATCCCCTTCGACACTACTCATCATCAATAGAAAACGGATCAGATTCTCAAAATGGACAATTTGTGAAATGGACATTGGGAAACCATACTAATAATTATTGTGCTTCATGTGTCAGCATCATCAGTAGCAGCAGTCTTGATTTTGGTACTTCTTCTTGTGATGTTGTTGCTTGTCCTTCTTGTCAAGTTGGAGATAGATTAGTGGTATCATCATCAGCAGCGAAAGATAAGAATGCTAGTATAGTTGTTCCTTACAGATACTATTGTTATAATTATCATCACTGTCAATATTTTCCATCATCCTGTAGTTTCCCTTTTAATGAGCAATCTACTACTACTACTACTGCCTTGGGAAGCTCAACTGAGGAAAGTTATGTAAATCAGGAAGGTTCATGCTCTTCTTCTTATCAACCTAATAATTGTCAGGGCTCCCTCCTATAGTAGTAGTGCCTTTTGGTAAAAATTTGAATGGGAAAAGCTCATTTGTTCCATTGTGAATTATCTATTTTATGTTAAACTTATTTTGTGGTAAAACGAAAGCAATACGTAATAAGCGATAACGTTTGTTTGCACCATGCAAATTTGCTAAGGATCACGTTGTGTACCTAACAATACACGAAATCTAAAAATATATACATATTATACGATGTTCTAACGTATACAATCGTAAAGTCTCTTTTTAAGCTTGAGGAGGAGCAGAGAGAGTATAATTTGCGTAAGAAACTACAATGTATATTCTCCATGATGATTTAGCATAAGTAGAAAATATTCGTCCTCACTTATCCTGGACAAAGTGTATGAAAATTGAGGGATTTTTCTTTTGTGTGAGGTTGCACAAAACTCACTTTGTCCAGGTCTTCAGAGGGGACAATGAAAGTCAATTACGGTAAAGACTACTCGTAAGGTCAAGTGAACTGAGGTGGATTGAGTAGAGAGAGGATGATGGACTAGGCAAGCGTGCTAAAAGAAAAGTATCATCGTCGTTGTTTTTTAAAGCTGAGCAGAGCCTAGAAAACTAGGAGATCGATAGGCAGGTGGAAGAAGAAAATTGAGCTATGGATTGCTCCAGTTTATAACAGCGTATGAAAACCCTACTAAGAGTTCTTTCGTTTAAGTACCTACAAATGTAATTACGAAACCTTGTTAGCTAGTTATTAACTAACCTGTGTAATGTAATATACATATATATTAAGTACGTTTTAGCAACAAAGCAACCAAGTTTGTGCAGAGTGAGATATAAGGAGAAAAAAAAAGTTTGAATGCAATTGAATTGTAAAAATATATATTAGATAAAGAAGGGTTATTTTGTAGAAGTCTACAGAAAAGAGAATTCGTTATTTTAATTACTGTATATAAAATATATTGATTAGAAGAAAAAAGAAATATGATGCAAAAAATGGTGGATTTGGAACGTACAAATTTTTCCACTTCTATTCCTTCCTCGTTGACATCGGTATCATCATCATCATCATCTTCAATGTCATCATCATCAAGTTCGCCGTTGTCGCCTCCAGATGTGATGATTGGGATTGGCTCATCATCATCTCAGCAGCAGCCCCAGCTTTCATCCATCATGACGGTTTCACCGGATCCCAAAACCCCCACACAATTTTTGATGGGATTGGGAATCCAGATCTTGGAAGGTCGACTACCGGATCATAAGCAAGCGAAAGGGTTCTTGGAAGGGGACCATTGTATAAGTCTTTTTAAAAGTGTGTCGCACTACTGTGATTATGAGACGAATCCACTGGTGAGTAGAAATTATTATCTCATTAATTTATTTTCTTAGAATAGATATTCCATGTAATTCTGTTTGCGTCAGCCAAATCCTTATTTCTTCTCCTACACATTGCCTTTCCTTCTTTCTTGGTTTGGCATTACTGTGCCTTGATCGATTATTGCATAAGAACGTTTTTTCATGAGTAAGCTCAAAAGCTGAGACAAGCGTGAGTGTGGTGATGTGATAACACGTACCTACTCTTGCGGGTAGCGTATATGTATGCGTCACTCTGGAAGATAGCAAATATGAGACTTTTGTGGGCTTTCATATTTTCTGCTTCACTGTTCCTATGGGTCATCATGATGGATGCTGCTGATGAATACTTCAATTTACATGCATATTCATTCAGCTAATAATGCAAACTCATGTTCACTTTACAGTGCCGTCAGCTTGCATCTCTACAATTTTTGCTGATGTCTGATGACCCTTCCAATTTGACATTGGAAGTTTTTCTCACTCCTACTACAAAACTTGGAAGCAATAATTCTGCTACTTCAACAAACTCAAATGGAAACAATATGATTCAAAATGAAATGCTCATTGAGAAATGGAGGGTGACATTGGTTCCAGATGAAGAGACGGAAGCTTGCGTAGACTCCGCTGGGAGTAACAGGGGCGGCCCGATACTGATGACTCCAAGGAATCTACATAATGCGGTTAGATCCTTTCTTCATTTCTCCCAGTTGGCGGCTTGGTTATCAAAAAAGAAGGAGTTTACATCCGCTTGGAAAGTACGATTTGATACGAGTGACAGCGGAGCCAATGTCAAAGAAGGATGGGATCGACATGAGTTTCCAGCGGTGACTTTGGAAAGTCAAAGCTTTTGGGAGGCTCACAGTCATCACAATCATCGGGGATGGAACAAAGGTCGGAACAATTCCAAATGGATAATCAAAGTAAGTGGTGCTTTTTCAATTCAATTAAAAAAAAACCCATACACACTATGTAGGAAACGCAAACTTAATCTTTATTGCATAATGAGAGACATATATCATTCCCTGATACTAACAACCTTCTCATTTGCAAACCATTACATGATAAGATTTTTATGCAAAAACAAGTATTTGTCTGATGGAAAATAAATGGGTTTGCAAATGAAGCACACATGCATTATGAAGAATAAGTAGGTTGGAAAATCAATGCGCAATTACGTACGCTCAATTTACATTGTCTGGTTCTATTTTTGTGCTCATAAAAAAATGTAGGTCGCGGTGGATTCATTACCACGAATGGAGAATCCTCCACTTCCAGTTCCATGTCATATATCTAGTATTACAAATAAGCCATGTCTTTCAACAAACAAATCTCAAACGTTTTATGGCATGCTTGGGGAAAATGAAGGAAATGATGGTTCGGGTGTCCGGATACGTTTCAGAGGTGGGAGAAGCCGAAGAAATGCTAGTGCTGGATCTTCTCATCGAAGGCCAAAGGTATTAAAATTCGGTTTGAAATGTCAGAATGAAGGCTGATAAAGTGATTTTTAATGTGCTAGCTAGAGCTTCGCATACTAAAATTAATGCTAAAAAATTATGATGACTCTTCTTCAGAATCTTCGAATCGCAATACCTGAAAGCACTCAGACCTCAGATGAAGAAGCTAATGGTGGTTCCGGTGATGTTCAGAATAAAGAAGCAGAAACCGCAGCAGCAGCAGTAGGGAATCAAAATGTAAAGATTCCAACTCTCCGTGAAAAGTTGCAATTTGAGACAAGTCTTAATCGTGCTACAAGTCTAGTGTTTCATAAGAGTGGTCTCCCACTCACCTCAAGTCCTGCACCTATTCGAAGGGCAACCGCTGGTCGGTTTGATTTTGACTCCACGCTCATACCAAAATGTAGTCGGGGAAGGGGGGCTGCAAGCTGTTCTCATTTCCATGGGCAGAGGTAAAATTCTCATCAAATTGCTTATATTTTTTATTATTATAAGAACGCTTTTGTTTTTCGTTCTTTGATGACATATGAGAAACTTATCATAAATCTCGTATCTTTTTTATGACCATTATTTACACAGATTGTCCGAGCCTAGTCAGTCCCTTCTTGGATCATTTGAAGAGTCCGTTTTGAATGGGCGGATCGAGCCAGTTTCAACGGTGGAAGGATTCACTGCCGAAGTAGATGTGGGTTCATCTCGCAATTTTAAACTCCCTGTCACCGTTTTCTTCTACACGTTCTGTGATAACGACAGGGTGTCAGCACCATACATGGTAAGCCTCAGCTAATGTCGTGACGTGACTCATGTTCTTTCTTGTGTTTTTTTTGCTTGAACTCAACCTCTTTAAATTGCTTACGTACTTACTACAGTATGCATATATGTACTTATAGCTTTTAGCTTGCAATGGCAAACCCATATAATGTTGAACAAACGCAAAGCATATTGCTTTTTGAATTTATTGCGACGTTCTATTTTGATCATGTGCAGTAAGCATGGTTTGTGTTTGTTTGGAAGTTGAGCAGATTGCGATAAAAATGTGGTGTTCTCAGTAACCAAAAACGAGTAATAACACCGACCAGTCTGCCGTTTCGCTTCTTTAACTTTTGACTTTGATTACATAAATGTAAGCAAAAGCCACAAAATATGTATGTAAAAAAGAGACCTTGGCTCATGTTAATTACCTCATATAACTCACCTTGATACTTTTTTTTTGCTTTCACATGGTTTTGCTTCTCTCACATGTTCTGTGAATCCAACCATACATTTTTATGCTATCTTATGTTTTGTGCAAGAAAATAATATTATGTATGCTATGGGATTTAACGTTAATTTTGCAAAGCATCCTTGTTGTGTTGTGCAGCGAGGTAATAAATATGTATCATCTTATGCATCATTTTGGTTGCTCCTAAAATGTAATGTTTTAGGTATAGCTGCTGCTGGAATGGGGATAACACTAACAAAAAAAATAGCATCATTCTCATTTCATCGCTTTTGCCCATTTTACATATACACACATTCATGTCAAAGCCATGCAATAATATATTCTGCATTGTAGAGAGAGAGAGAGAGAGAAGAAATAATATAATATTATGCTCATACATACGTTCCGTGATGTGATGTATAAATTGCTACAACTGTGCCAAATTTTGGTCTCGTGTAGCAAGCTTCATTCTCTTCTGCAGCCCTGATACTTTTCCACGTTCCATTCCATGTACGTATTCATTGCACATTTCCCAGATAGCCATAGCCAAACGATTGAATTGCAGAAGACCATCGTCAAACGCGTTGGGAAAAAAAGTGAGAGAGAGTGTTAGTTCGAGGTTAGAGATTTTTTGAGCTGTTAACTTATCTCTGTATCTTCATTCAGTAGTCAAACAAGAACCTTGTATTTTTCAGTCTAAATGATGAAGCTTGGCAAATAGCTCTCTCGTCCTCATCTCATTGCAGACTCACAATCACAAACTTTGAGTTTTATTTTTTAAGTCTTGGAAATGTTTGCATACATACATACATAGTATATATAACACGAACCAGAATTTATCAAGAGCAAAAAGCAATCAAAACATTTTTCACCTTATGTAATGTTTTTATGGGTGTTATTTGCTTGAGCTTAGTTGACTCAAATGTGTCGATGTCGAGTCGACTGCTTTTACCAGAACAAAAACAAATTCAAGTAGCGACAACATGAGCATAACAAGTAGGATAAAAAAAGAAAAACATGTTTGGAGGCATAAATACAGTTTTGCAAACAAGTGCTTAAAGCAAATGTAAAATGGGACGCGGTATTTACATGAAATGGGATATATTAATGTATGCGCAAGAAGTTGGCAACAGTGAAAGGAAAGGATAATTATTGAGGATCTTCATGGATTGACATTGGAGCTGTTCGTTCCGACCAGCAATATCATGAAAATGTTTATAACGGGAACAACGGAATGGCTTACAAATGTTTAAAAATCAGTTACTATGCATTGAGGAGTATAAATACAAGTTTTTTTTTGTTCATAAGATTTTAACGTATCGTATCACATGAGGAAGGATTAAATCAAAAGTTGTAAACAAGATTTGATATATTAACATTTGCATTGCAAATGATGAGAGCAACAGAAAAGTGCAGGAAGTTAGTATTAATATGCTCACACGTGAACTGTCCTGCTAATGTTGATTACAATGATGGATACGCATAATATATTTTGACGCATTCAACATTCTCGACGCTCAGCAACGTTACCATTTCATCGGGTTGATGCTCTTACTAACAAAAGATAAAGTGAAGCGCAAATAATGAACCACTTGACACGATTTGCAAAAGATTGAGGATTTTAACAAGGTTTAATCACATTTGCCACCTCTGCTGATTCCATCTAATCTTAATTACTATAGCCATTGACTCATGTTCTCATTCATGTTTCAGACATAAAAGTTGATGATTTTATTAGGCAAAAATGGTTATTAAATCATCTAACGCAGTATAATATCAATACGATGAAAAAAACTGTGTGTATGCCACAACATACAACACATTGATAGTTTGTTATCTTTCTGAATTGCTTTCTTGCTTCCTGGTTTACTTTTATCATGAGTTATTGCTTGTAATATCATTGATATCATTCATTAACACTGCTAATGCTAATGTGTGATCCTGAAAACGGGGTAAATTAGATGCAAATTGTTTTCTACTTTAATCTGAATGCATTTTATATATATATCTCTTTTGATTCACAGGCCCACGTCTCATTATCTCCAACCGTGTATCCTGTCCCACGTCGGGGAACACTTCAAGTGACACTTTACAATCCGATGAAAACTGTGGTGAAGATGTTCGTGATTAACTATGACCTCTCAAGCATGCCAGCCAACAGTCAAACTTTTATACGTCAGAAAATATTATTTATGCCTTTGGGCAAATCAGATAGGGACCCCAATGCTCGGAAATGGCTTCGCTACCTGATTCACCTTCGATTTGGCAGTTCTTTAACTGGAGACAAGATCTATTTACATAAAGACATTCGAATGATTGTCTATCCTGGATGGATTGATGGACTATCCTCATTTACGAGAGGAATCGCTTGTCACGCCAAAGATGGGAATGACAACGCGGAGCCGTATGAACTACGGAGTTTCACGTACTCTGCAGATATTCCACCCTGCAAGTACTAAAAGTTAAGTAGATCTTGTGATGGTATATGGATTACATGGAAAGAAGAATATCCAGATTTAGCGTGTAGAAAAGGAAAGATTCAGTAAGTTTTAAGTCGTCGTCGCCAGTCAGCGTTTATTGATGGAGTTCGTGTGTGAATATAGAGTTAGCGCAGTGTGTACAAAAAACGTTAAAAATGTATAATACATAATGAAATTATAAATGTATTTAGTTGACCAGATGTATAGCGCTTTATTGCATCAGATGTCATTGTGAAAAAAATTAATAAATCAAATATATATATATGACACATCTGTGTAATAATATGCTGTATTTCTTAATAAAAGTTTGAAAATCAACTACTATACTGCTCATTCACTGCTTTCATTTCCCCCATCCAAAAGTATAGCTTCATGATTTCCCCCAATTGGCTTTCCATGGTCGTGGGCCCTATGGACGTTGTGTTCCACTTGAGCTATATTAATATTAAACTCTCTGTTTGCTCGCCGGTACTTCTCCCGTTGATCCTCTATATCCAAATAGTTGTGGTGCAACATGTTTTCCATTGAGATGTCAGAGGGGATAGAAGTTACCGAGTGATTCCTTTTCATGAGTTCATCCTAAATTGTATAAATCAGGCAGCAAAATCAGATTTTTTAGTGACTAAAATATTAATTGTCAATGAAAACACTGATAAGTTTTTGGGGTGTTGAGTTCATTCATACATAAGAGGTATACGGTTCCACCAAGACAGGGGGCAAAATGGAATAGTCTAACCCTTTCCTATGAATGCAGTACAGGTGAATGATTCCGATGTATGAAAGCGCCAGCGTCACAAAAACGATTAGGACTAATGTACCCATACAATTGTAAGTCTGTTTGAACCAACTTATATTAGCTACCATTTCGTCACACTGATACTGCGGAAAATGGAATGACAAAATTCCTAGTGTATTTAACAAAGAAATGAATATAGTTTATCATTCATGCACTTACGGATTGCGTAACGAATATCTCAGTGGTTGAGGATATTGACAGTTGCTCAACATCCACAACACCAGCAGCATCCCTGCGTAGTGGATCCGGATCCGATTCTATGCCCAAAGGTGGACCAATTTTCCTGATGGGGCCGTTTACAACTGAAAACGTATAGTCGGGAAATTTTTGACAATCTTCTATTAAACTACTCGGATATCCCCACTCCATATATGGTTGTTGATAAAAGAGAAAAGGCCCTACTGAAGCAGCACACATTAGGAAGAGTGAAATTGTCATGAGTACTTTCCCCTACAATTTGTCATAAGAAATAAAATACCTGACGTGATAGAAATATTAGATTCGTATTATTTTTTTAAAAAAATCTTCAACCTCACAGAAATGAATTGCGCCATTAAGAGGTTTCTACTCATGGCATAAATGCAAATTCCAGAACCAATCACCATCCCAATGGTAGAGGTAAGGTATAAAACCACTGAAAGGTATAAGTCTGTCTGCTTATAGATTATGTGGTATCTGATATAAAATGACCATCCATGAATGGCAAGTTGAACGGCGGAAGCAACCTTAAATTCATATTACGTAAAGAGATTTTTGGGTAGAGAATTTAAAATATGAAAATGACGTAATGATATGCATTATAAATTATTATCCATTTTACAAGGCTAACGAAGTAGGAACGGATGCAGCGTCTCTTTAAGTAAATA
Organism: Orchesella flavescens; assembly: GCA_964034955.1. Classification (NCBI taxonomy): domain Eukaryota; kingdom Metazoa; phylum Arthropoda; class Collembola; order Entomobryomorpha; family Orchesellidae; genus Orchesella; species Orchesella flavescens. Next base: position 26,053,196 of record OZ035954.1, on the reverse strand, counting down.
ACTTTTTTCAAAACGGATGCTCGATTTACTCTTCTTTGAAGCTTGCTGGAAGATATAGAAGGTACACTTGATTCATCATCCACTGCTCTTCGTGCATGCATTTTTCTAGTTGCGGAAGGAAGAAAAGTCAACGCAGCATTTTAAAAAATTACTTTGGAGAATAGCTGTCAATTTTAGTTTTAAAATGCAGTTGGTATCCACAACTTGGTCTAGTATGGGTCTAGTAGTCAACTGCATAACTTATGAAATTCCAGCACCTAACAAATTGCAACGATAATTATTTTAAATATTAAGAGAATTTAATAAATAATTGAAAGATTTCTTCCATGGGAATGGATGAAGGGAGGGTTCCCATCCACTAGCTGCATTCCCACGTTGAATTGCTAATGATAATCTCTGTAGAAAAAAGGGTTTAGCACGAAAATCTCCAGTAGTCGAGTATTTTTTTAAATATCAACAGAACCCAATAAACATCATTAATATAGTACTCGTAAACTTATTCGTAGAATAGAAATAGAATGATTTTGGGAACAAAGCCACTTTACTGTGACAAGTCTATGTAAATTGTTTTTGGCCCTATTAACCCAAATAGATATCCCCTCAAACACATAAACCCTGTAGCCCTTTTTGGCCCTTGTCTGAATCCCTCAAAATCATCACCATTGCTGACTTTTATCCAAGATACGCAAGTATCCAAAACTCGATCAATTTTATTTAATATTATATTAAATGCGGGTTTAGTGCGAAAATGGTGCGAAGTTAGTTAAAACTTTGTGCGAGCTTTAGTGTGAAGTTGATGCGAAGTTAGTTGGAAAAAAGTCGTAGTATTTTTTACAATCATATCTTTTCTGGAGATTTCATAATTCAAGTTTCTTGTATTAATATGTAAGGCTTGTAAGGGGATTCAATAGTTTATATATATAATTGTAAGTTGGTGCAATTAGCTTCAAAGTTTTAAATCGAATATGCTACATCATATGTATAATCCCACGTGTCTACTGCCTGTATTTAATTGATAAGAGAAAACGACAGAGGCAAAGCTCATTGGCCCCATTGACATGCGACAAAATCCCTATGTTTATTTACAATTCCTGTGCAGTGAACATAAATGTATGTATCCATTAAAGATTCATAACAATGATAAGAGGTTATCGTGTGCCTGATTAAAAAATGATACCCACACCATATTGCAGACACAATCAACATTTCTCCGACCCACGTTTTAGGAATTCTTACCTTGCAAAACGATTGCAATCAGACTGATAAAAAATAATGATAACTCCCAGTTTCTGATTTGATAATAATGGATTTGGTTATTCGCAAAACCATTTATGTCACTTTAGTATGCGTGGATACAAAATGGGCAAATGGATGATAAATAGTATGCAAAATGTAGACCCAAATGTTTGATTAAAAAATGCAACTAAAAATAAGATTTCAACCCCAAAAGTAGATATAATTGCTCGAATTTATTCTTAAAAAATTGTCCACAACCCCATTATATAATAGTGTAATATATATAATAACCAGTAAGATTACCACATAAAGGTATTTATATATTAATATATAATAATATGAATAATAATTACATTTACATAATATATGTTGTATATTATGTTTTTACTATTTTTTTGTTAAAGATTTCCTAGAAACATCATTTTCTACAAAATAAAAGCTATATGCCATGATTCTCACTAACATATATAGAGTTTCTTTTTTACGTATGTGTGTATGTGTGCTGTAAAAGGTCAAAAGGCTACAGTTTACACAAGCATTTTTTTACGGATGCAAGTTAAGCTACAATTACAAAGCTATATTACCAACCATGTAATAACTTTTTGAATGCTAACTCTCTATAAACTTTACATACCAAGCAAAAAAAAAGTTCACTTTGATACAATTGACATCATCATAATCTATATATCTACACAACTTATTGAATAACAATAATAATATAATGTTAATTTGAAAAGATGTGTGTGTTTTTTTTAAATAACTCTGAAAATATACCTATAAGCTTTGATATCCATTTTTCATCTCGTAAATTATTATTGTATAAACTAAAAGTATATAAATCTTAGCGTATAAAGTTGAATAGCATCGTGATTTGAAACTTTACAAAAAAAGATTCAAACGTTTAAACGTAAAAGAATCTAAAACGTAAATAATTATTCTAAAACTACGTTCCATTTAATTACGTAACATATATTTTTCTCACCCTAAACTAAATAAATCTAAGTTTTGTTTGTAACTTTTAAACTTAAAGAGAAACAAAAATCATACATATTTTGGCTTCCAACTGATTGACATACATAGATTGATTGTTTTGTTACTAAAAACTGAGAGAACCAAAATATAAAGTGTAAAAGCAGCTTAACCAAATGAAATCCTTTCGTTAATGATTGTTGAAAACAGAAAAGTTTATATGATGTGATGTGATGTACTATGTGGATAAATAGAAGTTTGCAAGCTACAAACAGTTTTTCTTCTTCTTCTTTCAATATATAAATTTTCATACGCTTTCCTTTCCCTTCTTTTTCTGTCGTCACCTCACCTCTCTATATATTATTTTTTACGTCAAAAACTCTGTGATGTCGAGAACATATATATTTTTATGTCACGTTACGTGTTTGTTTCTTCTTGTACGAGTGTACTAAGTAGTAACATTTTTTTTTCTTCTTCTAAAAGTAACAACAACGAGACAACAGTGGTGATTTCATTTTTTTAATAGTGAATAATATATAATTATGGTTATCCATAAGTAACATTTTTTGAAACCTGTCCTATAAGAAAGTAAACTTATCGTACATATCATGCTACATATATCATCATCGTATTCAAAAATTCTTACGAGTAGATTTCTTTACATTACAAACGTAACTAATAAGTATAATATATATATATAGCTTTGTTTTATCAATTAGTTAACCTAATTAACATAATATATTTATTTTAAGTGTGTTTATGTAATGTATGCAGTGTAGTAGCGTAAATATATATATATCTATATATATATTCAACTTTATATTTACCTAGCCAGTAAATTGTACAACTATGAGTTTACCATTAGGTTCTTTACGGATTAGCGTAACGTAACGTGTAGTTGTCCTTTCTTAGTAGTTTTTTTAGTAGTGTTGAACTTATATCGTATATAAGATATAGAGGTATATATATATATAATATAGCTGTGTGTTTCTCTAACTAACTTGTAGTTAATCCTATATCCCTAATACATAATGTATGTACCACCTAAAGATGTATATAGCACTTACATAATATGATTTTCTCTCGCTCATGAAACATTGTGTTTATGTATTTTTTTATATCCTTACTTATCCTCTCTCCAAAAAAACGCATACTTTCTTCTTCTTGTTGAAACAGGTACCAAACATACACTTTTTTTTAGCTAACTAACTAAAGTATTTTTCTTCACCACAAAATTTTATCTTCTCTCTCATCATTTCTACTTTCACCCTCATTATCATCATTTCTTTAAATAAATTAGCGATAATATTTTTCTCAACTTCGGTTACACTTCTTTCACCCAATTTTCCGATCTATTCCTTTTGCTATTTGCCATTCTTTAAGAGGTCTGACTGAACTGAATATTTAAAAAAAAAATTGTAAGCAAACAAACAAATGGGGTTGAATTGAAATGGTTTGAACCAAGTATTCTTCTACTTTTCTCATATAAAAAATTACTTGTTGACCTGCATACGTATATATTGTATAGACTTTTTCTAATATAGATTCATTTAACACACTTTTTTCCTTTGTCCCCTAAAAACTGCTTTCACTTTTCCCTTATTACGTACATACGTTACGAATTTACGATACGATATAATAAAACTTGTTTGTAAATTGTATTAGCACTCACAGGCAGTTATTACATTCCGTGTTTTTTTTGTAGAATAATAATTGTATATATTGTAAAGTTTAATATATATTTTTATGTGTACCATATATCACTTGTTTTTAGAATTTTTATATCTTTACTGCACGACAACCAATACAGCAGTGTGAGTGTGTGTGTGTTTGAAGTGAATAGTCGCGTTATCTAGATAATTTTTTAAATATAAATGTAGCAATTGAACAAGACGTGTTTTTTTAAGACTTTTCGTTCAAAAGTGTCAATGAAAATTTACGTGGATGATGAGATAATTAATGAGATATATAACAATCATCTTAATTATAAAAATGTATATAGGCAATTTTGGAAAAACAAAAAGATTTTGTTTGTCAATAAATTACAAAAATTTTCGTTTAAAGCTGAAGAGTTATTGGAAAACAAATCATTTTCTTTCCAAGAATGAATGCCGAAATAGTGAATACTTGTACATATCTCTCATGATCACATTTTACATCTTCATATCATCTAAGATTTAACATTCCTAAACACATGTTTTTTTACTTCCGCACAACTGCATATAGTCAAGTATGACTGTATTATTATATTTTATATATAATATTATAGATATAAGAGCAGCTATGTATCGATGACGTAAAATTGACGATATTGTGGCGTTGTTTTCATTTGTTGCATATAATATTCTATATGGTTTTTTTTAAAGAGCTCGGCAGTATCAGCAGCACTTGAGAGAAACTTGAAGATTTGTTGAAGACCTGGTGAAGTAAATTGTTTTTATTGAAAATTGTAGTTTCTTTTTCCATGTGGTTGATGGTGGTGATGTTCAGGAGATGTTGAGTTGAGATTGAGATGAAAGAGAGAGAGAATCCAAAATATAAAATAAATGTCCACAGTGAAAAAATCTTCTTCAGCACTTAGTTAGTCCACCTTAATGTTAAGTTTTTTTGAAGTAGTTGTGTAGCAGTAGTAGTAGTTATATAGTATAGTAGTTTATATAGGCCCCAGACAGGAAAAAAGCACATGCGCTCGCTCATTCGTTCCTTCTTCAACATCTCATCCCGTCGTCTTCACACCTTCGTCGCTCTCTAACTCTCTCTAGAAAACGGGTTTAAAAAATCTAAGGGAAAGAGGAAAACAATTAAAACATACGAGATCTCAAAAATTTTGTTTTACAAACGGGGAAAGGAAAGAAAAGAGACTGAAAGTATAAAAAAAGACAATAATGTATGCATATTGTTTGGTTTATTTTAATACAAATACAGAAAAAAGAATTTGGAAGGATAATTAATAAAAAAAAAATGCTTACATATGAAACATAATAATATAGTAATCAACTATGTCTAGAATAATGAATGAATGAATTTTTAAAAGAGAGATAATCTGTGATGATTGCCTTTAAAAGATTAAAAAATTTTAGAGAACGCTTGATTTAGAATGCTTGAATGATTTGGTATGTTTAGAAGAATAATTGCAATTGTGAGAGATTGATTTGCATCTTTTTGAATTTTCGTTAGGATACTTGTTACTTACGAATCATGTGTCGACAGCAAAAAGTTCTTTGTGCAATGCTGGAAACTCTAAATGAGATGCCATTCTACGTAATCTTCCTAGTGCCTCTAAATGTAGGAGACTGAGCTCCCTGTAGAAGAAAAAAATACGAAAAAGACACAAATTAGTTTTCACCTGAAGTTGTTTCACGTTGTTTAATGCTGAAGCATGAAATGTTGACTTTATGATAGTTTACCTTAGTTGAGGTACACGTGCGGTCAAGGCGTCTACAACGGTGACATCCCCCTTGATGGGATGTCTATGGGTCTTGGAAATTTCGAGCCGTAAGGATCTCAACACAGCTGCATTCAATTTCCCAATTTCTTCTGTTCCCTTCAATCCGGGTCGATCTACATAAACCACAAGAGAAATAAAACATAACATGGGATTTTAGAATCTTAATGTTCAAAATGATACGATAGAAAGAGAGAGTGAAAGAAGGTAAAAAAGGTTGTGCTAATGAAGATGTGTGGTTAACCCGGTGAGAGGAGGACATAGGCGGAGTAGAGTGCGAGTTGAGTCTCGTTGAGTTTGAGCTCTGCGAGAGCTCTCGCGACGTCGAAGATAGAGGAGATGAGTTTCATTTCGGTGGTATCCGCAGTGAGAAAGGCATCGGGTGGGAGCAGTGTTTCACCAAATAGGACGGAGTTGGTCACTGGATCAAAGTGACGTGAGACACGAAGAACTACAAGTTCAAAAGCACCGGCTTTCAGCAATACGATCTGATCATCTTGAGGAAGTCTCATAAACCCAGGAACCATCTTCGCAAACTCGATTATTTGTTGGACGACGGCAGTGAGGCGGTTGGCTGCCTCGATCCACAGCTCTTCATGACTCAAGTCTTTGTAGTAGAGGACTTTAGAAATATCCTGAGGACGACGGAGCATATCTGAGATTTGTTCTATAAAACAAAGTAATTAATTGAATAATAGTTAAATGATATGAGCAATGCCTTATAAACCGTATGATAAAAATATAGCTTTTACCAGTGGAATATAGACATGTCCGATTGTGTGCATCAGTGATAGTCCTTGCAAGGAGTTCTGAGATCTGAAATTTGCAGAATAGAACATATGGATGAATAAATATCTTTTGATTAGATGAATATTAAATCCCTTGCAAAAATCCTACTGCTTCTTACCTGGATAGAATTCGCAGAAGGCAGGTTACTACTACTTGTACTCGATGTCGTCGTCGTGCTGATGTTTATCATGTTTTGTGAGTCAGGTAGTTCGGATGACGAGCTAGATCTGTTCACTACTACAGGTTCGAAACCACTACTTGTGGTTGAATCTACGAAATCCCCACCAATGTCATAGGATAAGCCTCCAGGTTGACCTTGCTGTGAAGTTTGATTGTAGGCATTGGGCGGAGTGGGGGTGAAACCTCCATTCGGCGTGTACCTGTTTAACAATTCAAATAAATATGGTATTAGTTACTGGAACAGAGTTGGACACATAATTTATAAAAACCAATTCTTAAAGAAAAGTTAAACAAATACCCTAACCCTTTAGTGGGTGCAATCATTGTAATTGTCTCATAAGACCCCATTATTTATACACCTATCTATTTCTGCAGATAATAAATTTGTCTATAAACAATACAAATATTGGGAAATAAGTAAATCAAAATCAGTCGTCAAAAAATAATCTCCATTTGTTGGCTTTATGTTTATATATAATATTCATCAAGGACGAATCCATCTATTCATTCACTTTTTATTTGGACATCAATTAAATTGTCTTTTAATTAAATGCCAATGACAATTGCTTCATAACGTCAAAAAGAATAGGCAGTAAAAAGACAACTTCCTAAATGAGTTTGTTTTAAGTAGCGCATCTATAATTACCAACTAGCCTAATTTCTTAGCTCTCCCAACACTATTCTTTACAGCCAAATTCCTTAAAAGACACATTCATTCCTATCAATCAGGGCCATTATTATTTTGTTCAAAGAAAGATAACGACAGTATTCTATTGTAAACTTGTAATTGGAGGAATAAGCAAAGACTTTTTGTTAAGCCAATCATGTTTAGCTATATAGGTTGTGCATTTAATGGCTGACAGAGGATTCCTTCGTGGCTCATCAAGTTTCTTTTTCAAAGATTTCCAATACAAACGGATCATCATCATGGAACGGAAACTTATAATGAGACGGGATTGGGACAGGAGTTCCATTTTACTTTTCTTAAGAGTGGGCTTATTACTTACTGTGCTCATGAAATTCGATCAGATAACCAAACAAAAGAAAAGTAGGACTACCATATTTTTTCCTAACGGGGCCTGCCAAAATATAGCGTGTGAGCTACGAAAAGTAAATATTGAGTGAGTGACTGTTTTATGGTGCAAAGTGTACCTATCATACCAATATGGCATTTACGCGAAAACAGACTGAAGAGATGAAAGAACTTATTAGACAAGTTGCACGTAGACGGTAGACCTGAATGAAACATAATGATGACGACGGCCCTACAGCGCGGACTGGACATCAAAATACTATTGTGAGCGAGCGAGCGAACGCTGCTGTTTCTAGAGCCTAGCATGTACGTACCTATGTACGTCTGGGACGACAACGACATGGGGAAAAGGATACTTTTCTAAAGAGAGAGAGAGTACAATCAACTCACTGCTCATTTCTACTTTGGGTTCCGGCAACACAGGAGAAAGGGAAATGGGGGAGAGAAAAGTAGGTTATTGTACTGTTTTTATATTATGTTTGGACGTGAGCGTCTCAGGTTTCCAGGAAAAGAACTTTTACATGCCGGCTCCTATTATAACGTGACTAACTTGTGAAGAGTTTCGATTACTTCACAACACTCGCCGTATGTGGACAGCTGTTGTACATCAAGAAAACTGAATGTGGGCAACGGGTAACAACAACAGTACCACAGTTCCGGTTATATATATGTTGTATTATGCTCAAGTAAAAATATGCCAAAGAAAGCCAACCTGTGTATTTTTCGAACACAAAACACACTAGTGACGGCGAATGGAGGAAGACTGTGCTTTGGCTTTATGCAACATTCCAGCTTTACAAAACACGTTTTGTTGTGTTTGGCCTACATTTTTGTTAAGGCAGCATCGCATAACTACTTGGAGCAACTTGATACGAACTACAAAGTGAGCAAAGAAAGGTATAAGGAATGTATGAAATTGCGTAGTTAATGTCACGGGGTTAAAAATTCTTGGAGTTATGACGGCTCTCAGCCAACCAGCCAGCAACATGAGCAAACATTTTTTAGCTAATGTACCGTTATGATTGTTATAATGTAAAAATGTGTGAACTTACTCATTGGGGTAATGACTGTAAGGATTAAGGTGTTGTTGAGGCTGATGTGGATTGTGGTGAGGATGATGGGTCGTTGTCTGTTGTTGATGATGATGTGGATGATGAGGATTGTAAAGCGGTGCATCCGAACTTGAAGGAATGGTATCGTAGCCACCTCCTGATGAGTCTGGGGCATCCAAGTTACTACCACTGCTCCCGGATGGTGGACCCTTCATCTGAGCCCTGTGGTAACGTACCTCATCTTCAACCTTTTCCCTTTGCTTCTTTGACATTCGACCGAATTTGACCGCTAAAGATAGAGAAACAAAAAAAATAATACATGAATTTTAAATATCTTTATAAACGAAATGTATTACAGAGTATAATGATGTAAGCATTTTGCGATGACAGAGCAAGTTCATGAGTCATACTACTAAACAGATAAATACATAATTTGTGAAAGATCTCATAGTCAGATCCATAAGCTTAGAAATTGCAATTATAAACAGGATATGTACGTATGCTTCCGATTAACAACGGTGTCCTTCTTGGGCAAAACGAATAACCTTTTTTAGTAACTGCAACGGACAGAAAAAAGTTTGTACTTTGTTGGCCGGGGGCGCTTTTATAAACTTAGTTGCTGACTTGATCTCCTCTCCACATCCACTTTGACTCCACTCTCCTTCACTTGCAGAAGGGAAACGTTTTGGAGAAAATTACGTCAACTCAATTCTACAGTTCATTTAACTTTGGCTTGATGGCTTTTCACTTGGTTGCAAAAGCGAACACTCTGAAGAAATGTAGGATATATAGAGAAACGATTCAAAGTCAAATGAATCCCATATATATCCCATTATAAAGTTTGGACGATGATGATTTAACGGCAAAAAAAAAATTACTTTTTTTATACAACATGTGCAAACATGCCCACACTCGGCTAAAGGTTTGGTTGAATTAACAAGACGCTTTTTACTCAGCATCCGCCATTTATATTACTTTTAACAATTTTCTTTGAGGTAAAGCCATCTCCTAATCATCTGGGAGAGTCAATGAAGAAAATAGGAAAAAATGTACCGTTATGTTCACAAGAAGACAAACTTAGTGAGCAGTGAAGAAGCTGCTGCAGGCTATGTACTTTTTGCTATGCCATCGGGGAATACAAAGAGTTTATTGGAAGTTTGACGTTCACCAATTCCTTTACAATAAAAACTCTACACTTGTGTTTTGTGTGGAGATCAACGCGTGTGCATGTATTCTGCTGGTGGCAGATGACATGCATTGAATATATTTGCAGAAGGAGGAAGTGCAAGGGAAAAGCATTTTCTTAACTTAACAGGCTTTTACAACTTCTTCTCATCATCATCATCAGCAGCATTTTACCTATATATCTAAACAAATCCAAAAAAAGCAGCTCTTTAAAATTTCCGATTTTCAATTCAATCAAAAACTTTTTGCTCATATAAGTTTTTTTATACCATGAAAGCAACTTCTATTCCTGCTCGCGGTTGCACCATTTTTTTATAATAGTTTTTAGCATCTTTTATAAAACACTTTCTACAAACACCGTTGCGTTGCTCCTATTGAAAAACTTTGAGCCATAAATTCTAAAACCTTTTGGGAATAATGGTTTGGTAATAATGGGGCAAGTGCAAATATACAGTTTTGCAAAAAGCAAGGAAAAAACTTAACCTACATTTTTTACAAATTGGAAAAAGTGTGGTGGTGTATGAGCTGGTTATCTATAAAGGGTTGCATGCTGCATGTACGTATAGAAACGAAGGTTTGTGTTATCGGGTTCTGGTTTTTTTATATTGCAATTCAATTCTGCATAGAAAATGCATATTTTAAAGTGCATGCATCATGCATCCACGTATTTAACACCCGTTTTTAACACAAATACGTATAGTTCTATTATGGACAGGAACATAAAGGTTTAAGCACGCACCTTCAGTCTCTTCATTGTTGGCAAGCTCACCATACTGTGTATTTAGTATATACCAGCAGAAACCGAAAGATTCGAATCTTTGATAAGCTTAACACAACACAGTGCATTTCTTGTATTCTATGAAACTGTGCAGTTCTGTTATAAACCTGCTGAATACGTAAAAAGAATGGAAACCATTTCGGTCCATCTTTTCTTTAGTTTTTCTTACAGAACGACAATGCAATATAATACAATCCACTAGTACCGAGAACTGGTACGGGTATGTGATATACAATATTCTTGTATCATCAGCAGCATCAGCTGAACCCAGGCATAGGCATAATGATCACCGTCATCATCCTCATGATTCTAAAACCTAAGTGCAAAAAATGTTTTTACCGTACAACCGTTTTTTTCTCTCTCTTTCACACACATACATATCCTTCCCTGCTTTTGCAGAGAAATCGCCCGAGTATTTGTAATCTGTGTACATGTAGGTACATGAAAAAGGCGAGAAAGACACTATAGTATGAATAGCTCATGGGTTTTAGGGAATCTGCACACATGTGATGAGGATTCAATACACAAGGGAATGGAAACTAACAAACCATTTTCATCAGCCAAAAGAAAGAAAGGTTTGCTTGATGATGATGATGATGATGATGGGATACATAAGGAAGGATTTTTTTCTTTTTTTAGTAATACTACGTCGTATCCCAAACCAAACACACGAGGATGTGAATAATACGATGAGTACACATGAAACTATATGCTAGGGAAATACTGTGTGTATACCCCGTGTACACTTGGCAACATGGCATGGCATGGAAGGAAGGAAAAAAGGCAAACATTTTCATGTGGTGTACTAGTAATATAACGTAACATCATCATCATCATCATCATCATGACGAAAAAAAACTATGTTGTTGTATACACGCCAGCCAGCCACAGAGGTTAAAGCCCTTTTTACTTACATTTCGGTCATAATAAAACTATGTTATGGAACGTTTGCATGTGCAAGTACTGTATTTTATCGTCGAGCAGGTTTAACGAACGTTCTTGGCTCAAAATGCCGCTAACCTATGCCTACGTTTTTGGGTAGACTGTTCTGTTCTCTCTTCGCTTCACCGTTTTGGATTGCAAATAGCATGGTAGTGTGGTATAGCAAGCAAGGCATGCCATGCCATGCCACTGCCACTCTCATATGAACTGCAATGCAATAGCAAAGAGAAGTGAGACGAGTGTTCTCAGCTCTCTCATCATCCTATCGCTGTTAGCAAATACCTAGACACGCTCTCTCTTTTTGGGTATATATAACTCTACTGACTCATTCCATCAATTTTCAGTTGGTCTCTGACTCTCCTCAGAGTCAAGTCACGTAAGTCCTCTCCCCGAGTTTGATGATGAGCTGATCCTCCTCTGATCTCATGTATACCATATTATACCGTATGTATTCTTGCATTCCTCCTCCTATTCTACTGAATTATTCTGTCTTTCTCCTTTTGTATTGAATGGGCTTGTATGTTTCTCTTCAAGCTTGATTTGATTATGAATGTAGTAATGCTACTATGAGAGCATGCATTTTATATGTATCTTTTTCGCAAAAATGGATGCTACACTGTTTGAAGATGAGGATGATGATGATGCTCCTCTGCGCTTGCCTACATTTTGCAAAGATCGTTTTTAAAAAAAACTTCATCTTTACTACGACTCATACTACTTCACTACTACTTATAGTCTTACACTACACAAGCCTTTCATCATCATCATCATCATGTAAGAGTGTAGGAGAGGAGTAGAGGAGATGAGAGAGAAAAAAGTTTACTCTTTTATAGCGTCGATGCGGAAGAGGAAAAAAGGCTTCCATCTACCTACAACTACAACCAGGCTAGTAATATGGCAAAGTTGTGTTATTTATGTACACATATATTGCATAAAATGTATTACTTATACATAAATAAGAGAGGAGAAGGTAGTTTATTTATCCAGGCTTTTCGTTTTCACAAGATTTTTGTTTTTCATTCAAGTGCTGCTTATACATCTTGCTTTGTAAGAAGTATATTTCTTTCCTGCAATGAATGATCATCTCTTGCTAAATCCTACCATTTTACTGAATACAGCTTATTTATCAAAGGGACCTGAAGTTGTGTTTTTTTGCATCTCCTCCATTCCCAGATAAACCTCGGTTGAAGAGAATTATGTTGCTGGTTATTTTTTTTATTTGACATTATTTTCTTCTCCTTTTCTCAGATTTCCCTGATGAAAACCCTTCATTTTTAATTCTTTCAAGGGAAATGGGAAAAGACATGAGAGAAGAGATGAGAAGATGGGCACCCAGCTTCATCTCCTTTCTCTGGTTTTTTACAAAAGGGAAGGAAAGCTTCATTTTGGCCCTATCGGGAAATAATGTAATACCCAACCAACACCAACATACAGAGACTAATATATGTATATATAGTTAACAGAAGAAATAGAATTCTACCCAGAGTTTTTCATACAATCTTTCATCCTCTCCAGCTAATCGGAGACCAACAATGGGGAAAACTATAAAATGTAGGAGAATTGTATGAAGGAACGATGCGATGGTGTGTGTGCAGTCTCTCATGTAGACGGAAACCCAACCAGTACGAGAGAAACGCGGAGGAAGAAAGAGGTGGAGTAGTGGAAAATAGAAAGTAAAAGCTTAGCTTCCTCCATCAGCCTAAAGTGAAGGCGGGTAAAGCTATTATGTTACAAAATGCGACGACGATATACTCCGAGAAATGTTAGATCCTATACTATTACAATATATATAGTCTTCCCTTGCTTCCTCCTTCAAGAGAAATTTTCCAACATCTGATACGATACTCGAATCAGAAAAAAATGCTTGTAAAGCTGCAACATGACTGGAATGCATTATGTACGTTCGTACGTACGGACGTAACATACTATGTATGTGAAATAAGAAATAATATGTATGAATATATATTTCTACTTTACTTTTACCACCACCACCATGCCACCACTCTTCTCTTCCGCCACTACAATTTGACAAAAGAACATGCAAAAGGCTTAGGGAAGGGAAACACTATACCCCATTCTATCCGACGATGAGCCAGCCGACCGACCAGAAGCGAAAAAGCATTTTGAGTTTCTTTCTTTTTTTTTTTGCAGAAAGTGAAAACACGAGTAGATTTTAGCGAGAAAACAACCCAGCATGTGTACCCTAAAGTGTGTGTGCTTTACAACTTTGTTATAAGGCTTCTCCTCTCTCTCTCTCGTCTACTCTTCCATTCCACCATTTTCTGGTCGGCTGTTTGTATTTAGATCGATACTTATAGAGAGTGTCTTTCGCCCAAAATAGAGCCTAAAACTTATTCTGGTCTGTTTGGGCTTTCTTCTACCCTATATAATGTTTCCATGTCTGAGTGTGTAGGAGTAGTATTAATTGTATGCTAAGTATTTTGGGTTGATATTTACGAAACTCGTGTAGAAACTAGATGGATGGATTACATTAAAGTAAATTCTTGTCTAATAGCTCATACATATATAGAATATATATAGCCATAGACGTGGCCCCAACTAAGCAGGAGTCCATTGGTTGGAACTAAAAGATTGAATTGAATGATATAACACATGTAAGTTTCATAATACGAAAATATCCTTCGTAAGTCTTCAAATGGTGTAGATAAGCCGTATGCCCAAAGCCCAGCTCACTATTCCAACTCACGAACAACATGGAACGGCATTAAGCACAGTGGGAACCAAACCAAACAAAACCAGCATCAGTATAGCACACGTTACGTTGTTACTGGTTGGAAGCATGCAAGAAGTAATGCAATGGAATGGCATCATCGTGGCATGGACAAAAACACTCTCACTTTCATTTCCACCACACCATATGAAAAACACTGGCACACCAGCAACACCACGTTCTTTCTAACTTCTCCCGACCCTTTTTTTGCCAACAAGAAAATGTAGGTCAAACTGGGGCTCTCTCAATATATAAATGCAAGCACACACGACAACGACGATACATTACTCGCTCGACCGTCACTCTGAACATGTGGATGGAGTTTTTTTTCTTCTTCTTCTCTGTGTATATATATAAAAGTTTCCCTCTTCTTCTGCTGATTCTGTACTATGTATAGATGTGAGTAGGATTTGTAAGATCTTATATATGACTATATTGGCTTTGGCTTTAGTAGATTTGGTGGTGGTGCTGGCTGATTGTGATGGAATGCATGCATGCTGCTTTCTGTCGGATTTGCTTCACTTTGTGTAGGCATATGAAACAGATGACTGGGTGCTTTTTTAGAAGCTCGTGTGTCCCACTATTATAGTCTGGTAGTAAAATGCTTTCTATTACATTTTTTATAAGTACACACTCACACACATAAGAAAAGCAACGACATGCTCTCATACAAAGTTTATAGTTGCTGAGCGTTTGCTTGCTATTTTTTTTTTGCTTGAACTGCTTTTAGGACTTTGCTCTTTTATTGACTCCTACTGTTCTTCCTACTGTGATGTTGTTACAATAATAATGCGAAAGTACGTACGTACTTGCTACCGGGGGCTGCTGGAAAAGGTTATAGTCCGCTTTGTAAGTTGATGTATATTCATAAAATAGCATTTTTCAAACTTTTTAGCACTAGCTAGCTTTTTCTTTCTTATGATACTATTATTATTCCGTCCAACTTTTGACTTGGACTTGGCTATAATAGTATGGTTATATCATTTTGTTAAATATATAGGGAAACATTTTTTTAAAGAGTATCCACCCTTTTATAAACCCATCCACAAATGTTATGCTTACAAGCTTATTAAATCATATATAAGAGGAGGAGAAGAAGAAGAAACCCTCTTTTTTCCTTCCGTTTTTTCATTGTGTGTACTTTTTCACAATGTAAACTTTCTAAATGGGGAATTGACTCGGGGATGATGATGGGATCGATGAAATTAGGTTAGTACATCACTTCATGTGCATGCACTCTCGTGAAATAAATCTTATGTAAAAAAATAAACTACTCTTTTTCTCACAAGTTTATAAAAAACGGTGTCGTTTGCCATTCAGATTTAAATCACTGTCTCTTCCATCCCCCACATGTCTGGGTTAAGGATTTAAAAAAATGTAAACGGATTTACAGAGACTATGAGTTTGAGTATATATACAAGTACTCTTAATGTGGATATAAGTGAGTTGACTGACTTTACGCTAATTGGATAACGATGTTTGGTCTAAAAGGTTATTTACGCAGTGGACGCAAAAAATTGGCTTTCCAAATTGACGACACAATCTTTATGGGACAATGAATTTTCAGGAAAAAAAAATTACCCCAAGATGAAAAAATAGGTTACACATGTGACTCTCTGATTTACCCATTACTAGTATTTTGTTTGGGAATGAGTCATTATTGGAACAACTAAGCAGATGATTGGAGGAGCAGGAGTTTAAATTGGAGCGTAATGGATAACTAACTACATAAGGATATTTATTATGTATAGATTGCATCACATCGGTTACGCATCAGCATACATAGTAGTAGTTATATATGTATGTACATAAGAAAGAAAGAGAAATATAACGCGTAACGAGCACTACATAAATTGATAGAAATCAGGTTAAATATATAGCTTAATGTTTTCACAGTTTAAATATCATTATGGAATATTTTAAAAGTAGATATTTGCACTGAGCAAAAAAAAATAACTGATGACACTGCAAAAAGGAACATTATTACGCGCATTCTCTTTTCTCTTTATGTTGACATCGGAAGAACATTTTGGATTTAAAAAAATATGTATGAATGTGAAACTGACAAGCTGCTGCTTCTGAAAATAATGAATACCAAATGTGCACTTCCCCATCTTCCCATTTAAATTCAGATTTAACCTCGTTTCTGCATTGGCAATTGTGTACCATCATTTGATCAGATCAGGATCATCACAATTCGCAAAAAAGTTATCAATATTTGTATACAATGGGAAGAGACATGGAAAAATAATATTGCATTGATTGTAAATTATTATTATTATTATTATTGTCAATAATTTATTTTCATTCATGCCTTTTTGGCTTGATCACTGACTCTCGTATGAATACATATTTTCCTTTCTATATGTTATTTTCATAAGACTTGCATAATATTATTATAAAATCCCTACACTGACATAATTGTTTGATGGGATCGGATTTGCTTTTGGAATTTGTATTGGCTTCTGGATTGTGAATCCGTGATCTGATGTTGGATGTGATTATGATACATTTTTTAAATGCAAAGCCATGTTGCGTTGTAACTGGTGACTGGTGTGTTAGTGTGTTTACATCGAAAAAAGTTGTGTGATGATTGTCGGCAAACAAGAATATTTGTAAATAAAGGTTATCAGCCTTATAAATGACCTAAATTTGAGGAAAGCGATAAATCGGTGGCAATAAAAGATATGTATATATTCCAAACATAACCAAACTAACGTACTTGCCATCACGTAAGTGTATTCTATGTGTATATTATGTTTTATATACCGTATTAAATTATACAACGTAATAATGTATAATATCCTAATAATTTTAACTGCTCTCGCACATCTCTCTCGTCTTGTTTCTGGTTATTTCAAGATATTAGAGTGGGTTCACAGTGTCAAAAGAATGGGTTTACCAATAAAACAAGCGTTTAAAAGAGAAAAATATTGTTGTGGAATGCATGTGTGTGTAATGGAAAAAACTCATCATTTTAGATCGTATATTTCATCGGAGGAGAAGGGTTGACTGGTAAATATATGTGAATGCATATTATGATACAGTTTTTATGCACAGAATGAGTTGAGAGAAGAAGAAATATTGTCGGTGCAGAGGTTATAAGAAGAAGAAGAGAGGTTTTTCAGGGAGCACGATATACGATAATATACATTATAATGTCGCATGCATTATCGACATTATTACGGCTGCTGTCACCAGAAAAGCGAGAGAAAAAAGTAGGTGAGCAACTATGAACAGCGGAGTGAATTATTGTGTATCTCTCTGTAGTCTGTAGCTTTCCACAGAAAATACTTTTTTTCGTCAGTCATAATGAACTGCAAGTTATGCAAAAGGTTTGCGTATGTTTTCTTTTCTTATGCAATATTTCGTATTGATCTAAATTCAGAACTCATAACTCTGTCATCTCTGAGCACATTTTCATGTAGAAACTCATTTGCAGTTTGGCATGTACAAAGCAATGCAAAACCAAACCACACTCGAGGAGTGATGGTTTGGCTTCGTGGTTCATATAAATAAAAGGCTTGCTTACCGTCTCTGGACATTCCGAGTCGGAGACATTTTTGGAGCCGACAGAACTGACACCGATTCCTGTTGACCCGGTCAACCACACAGTTTTTCGATCTTGGACACTGATAGTTGACCACTGAGGACTGAGAGCGACGAAAAAAGCCTTTACAACCCTCACATGTTATCACACCGTAATGGACCCCACTGGACTTGTCCCCACACACCTTACATGGAATGATCTCAATCTGGGCTGTAAAATCACAAAAAAGAAACATACTGTTAACAAAAATTAAAACATGTTTTGACGACTTTTATTAAGCAGAATAGTAGATTAAAAAATTGTTCCACTCAATACAAATCGATACAAAAATCCATCTTTTTTTTTGTCAAGTTTACCAAGAAGGATTTCGAAATTTATCCTTCACAAAACCACATGATGACTAATATGATGATGATGATAATGGCAATGCAAGAGATAATAACGGTGCTGTACGCAAAAAAAAACGCAAAAGTTAATATGAACCCTTTGAAGGGATTTCTCAACCGCTCCTCCAAACCTTATATAAGTAACCATACACTCATAAAACATTCATTGCTCGTCTGTCACACTCGAAAAAAATATAATGTTCATCCAAATTCTGAATGCACACATTAGTTTTGATATTCCAAGGTAAATTTTTGCTTGTCTCCTCTCCTCTGTACGCATATTGAACACAGAAAACTGTATTGCATATTAGCATTAACTCTGTCATTTTTTTGCTATTGCTCATGAATTGCAACGCATTTTTATACTATTGCATGACAGATTATTCATACTTTTGTATATCATATACATACATATAACCTACTATATATGCTGCATGGCAAATGAAAATTACTTTAGTGAGTAATAGTAATTATATTATTGCATTTTTTGTCACTCTTTCATATTCTCACTCTGGATTTCATATTTTTGGGGATATTTTTTTATTACTTATGCTTCTGACTTTGGCACTTTTGCGAATTATTGTTTTAAGTATAAAAAACGCGGATTGGAGTAGTAAATCATATAAAGGCTTTGTACTTTTTGGTTAGCGTGTGTAGTAAGATATAAAAATGTATGAGCACAAACCATGCACATGGTTGCATGAAATTGCATAATTCTTTTTGGGATAATTCCTTTTGTCATTTATTCATAATAATCAGGTAACTAACTACCTCCACAAAAATCTGTGGCTATATAAAATGCATGGTTTGAATTATATGTGAATGTGATATATGACATGACTGTGTAGCCAATGTCACTATAATGACATATAGCTCGTGCTGCGCTTTCCATGTTGAACATATTGGCTAGCGCAAGATGATATACACAGAAGCTATAAAATAAAGGTAATAATTGAGTCTAAGCATAAAAAACACATTTTTTGGTAGATTTTTTCACCATTAATGTCTTTTTTGTCTTTTCTCTAATGTTCATTTATAATTTGCACAGGATCACGAGTGCCAGACCAGACCAATGTTGATAAATAGTACACAACGTGCACATTCATATTTACTCGCATATGCTTTGCTGTTTTAATGATGAATGTCTATGTTGATCTGTCGCAATCTTGTACAGAGTCAGAGAGTAATCATAATCATAATGCATCTGCACAAAAGATCTAAAACTTTCATTGTAGTGACAATGCAGCCAAAAACGTTCATAGAAATATGGTTAAAATCTCTAGTGAAATTGTCAAATGGTAACTTATTTGCCAAGCACATTTAATAGTAACAGACAACGTGTGTCGTATTATAATATACCGCAAATTTTCTCTCTGTATTACTACTACTGCTACTACTAATTTATGAGGAATGAGGATAATAGTATAACAGTTTAGTATTAGATTCGTACTTTGAAAAAGTAAATGTACTAACATAATAATCCATATGTCTCATTTGTGGTTCTGGTTTATTGTTAGAAAAAAAACCATGTAATGACAATAATAACATGAAAAAGAGAATGTAAATATGTAATTGGCTAGAATTGTTGGAAAAAAATAGAGATTGAAAATAGCTCTATTGTTTTGTGAAAAGTGAGAGGAATCAGTACTACTACAATTTGTCCAAGCATCTTATTCACGAGACCCCTTGAACCCTAAAGAACCCATAAAAAAAGTTCCAGTTGCAGGTCAACTACATCCTATTCCATAGGTATGTACATTTTATTACCATATTCTTACCACCTGAGTGGTTTGACACTCGCCATTGTCAACATATATGATCAAGATCTCGTGATCTCGCCAGAAACTCTTAAAAGTAAACTTTTGCCAACTTTAATTCTGCTTATCTATTGTTGTTAATTCAGAATATTCTGGTTGGTGCTCCTTACAGCCAGTCTCTCAACCATTTTCATCTTGTTTCTCTCAGAAAAATATTATGCTATATAGTAAGTACTACGTATGTACATTGAGGAGCAACAAAGGTGGCTGGTTATGATTTTCAATAGTCATATTGTCCTTGGCAAAGGTGCTTGACTTTTCGTCATTAATTACAACTGTTTTTTTCTCTCTCTCTCCCTTTTTGTGGTAAAGTAACTAACTATATTATATTATAGACATGCACAATCAGAGAGGAGATACATCAATTTAGTTAGAAAAAAGTAACATGCATGATGCCTGATGACGATCATTATTAAATGGTGATTATATAGGAGTAGGTACGATAGTTTAAGCTAGTAACATTTTTTATTACTCTGTTTGTTGCGAAATAACGAATAACAACAACTCTGACCCTTAGAGCACTTAAGGGTAGGTAGGTATAATGTAATGCTACTCGTAGTGACTGTGTGAGTGTGGTACGTACAACAACTGCGTAGATTGTAGATACACACGCGTACCTACCACAGAAACTTCATTGCTTCTTTGCGTTAGATATTCTAAACGTGGACTTTTCCACTGATGACAGAGTCGTAGTCGTCGTCGACGACGACGATGATGATGATGATATGATGAATAATGCAAGCTTGAGAACTTGATCCTTGATCCTGAAAGCATTCACTTAGGAATATATAGCTGTACTTTTACAATTTTGTCTCTTTTGCCTTTTTTCCATTCTTTCTCTTTTGAGTTTGTCTTGTTTATTCTTGATGAATGTATAAAAAAAGAGTAGCAATTATCATCAGAGAATCAAAATAATAATAAGCAAAATACGAATGCGAATTGCGAATCACCAACAACAAAGTTGGTGAGTGAGTGAGTGAGTGGGATTTTGATTCTGTTCACTCTGCTCTGTTCAGTTCTGAATAGTAAACGCGTGAATGGTTCAATGAGCAAGTTTATTATTTGCATGCGTGCAAATAACATGACACATACGCAGCTTAAAACGTGTCAATAAAATATTGTTAAAGTACACAAACAGCTTTTACACAGCTTGTTGGCTTGCTAATGTGAGTTGTTAAATTCGTTTTCGCTCACTAGAACAAAACAAATGAAAAGTAAATTAAACGGAGAACACTTTTATTGTTACTATTTATTTTTTTGCTCACGTGAGTGATGGTACGTACAGAAAAAAATGGATTGGATGACTTTATCTCTCCCCTTTATACAAAAGGGTTTGGATGGAAATGGAAGGGTTGATTATTGAGACGATGGGAATTGTATTTGATTTAATGAGAAACTAAATGATTTTTTAATTTTAGAGAATACATAATGAGATATGAGCATAATATCTCAACGAGCTTTCTTTCCTTTTCTTCCATTCACTTAGGGACTCCATTCTATTTCCATTTTATACACACTTTCAGTAATTCTAATATGGTTTCAAAATGAACAAGCAAATTCAAGAGACTTTTTCTATATACGCCGTAAATACGCATGGTGGATATTTGTTTCGACAAGTACATACTTTTACGTTGACATTCCAATGGACTATCATAAAACAGCGGTGACTACTGTCAAGAGCCCTTCTTCATTCTCAACGACATTCTCAACAAAAGAAAAATTGTTGGTGAAGGGTCCCTTTTTTCTGTGAATATTAGAATAGGATGATCATGCACTTCTTTAGGCAAAATACAATTTTCATGATCTCCCATTGTACGTATTCCCTTCATTATTATGATGATCAAACTTGAATAGAGTAGGGTATTGGTTTATCTACAATAAAATGATTTTTAGCCTCCGAGAATTGCAGATATGGTTCCCTTTAATAACCAAACTATCTTGCAATTTTTTGACGCAGCAATAAAACAGAAGAGGAAAGATATACACAGCAAATTTTACAAAGGATATTTCCCAAGACTAGGTATTTTTCCTCATTTTAGTTTCTTGCCTTATAGAGCAGCGATAATAATGCTCATCTAAATCTCAAAGTACCCTGCTCTTCAATAAAATTGCAATTTATCTTATGCATTTTGCATACATATTGCACTCAACTCTGGGGTATTCCTCTTCTTGTGAGATTTTTCAAGATTAGAAAATTTTCTGCGAAGGGATCAACTATCACATCACATCCCATCTTGGCTCACTCAATGTGTGTCCTGGGGAAGACCCACATAGGAGAATTTCATGTTCATGAGTAAAAAAGACTCCAATCAAACCACATCTTTTGATGGTGATGAAGATATGGCTTGGCCAAATTGAGTTTTATATTGCAGAAACAAATAGAAGAGGAGAGAAGACCTTTTAGCTTTTTTTCTGTAAGCATAGTATTCATCACTAATGTCGTAATAATATTTCCAACATGAGCATATAGAACGAGAAAAGCAGCAGAGTTATTATATTATAATACTATATAGCCAACCAAACACGCCATCATCTCATCTCATCTCATACAAGTTATACTCGTCCGACCGTCCTCGACTCGATATATGAGAGGATCGACTCGATGATATGATGTAATAATATATGTATATATCAAGCAAAAAAAACGTAGTAAAAGAGCAACGAAATTTGTGTAGGACTTATAGCGAAAAAAAATTGTCTTTCACTCGCAAAATATCACAAACTGCTCATAATCATAATATTAATATTATCCTCATCATCATGCACGCTTTTTTGCCATTATTATTAGCGTGTAATATGCAATGAAGCCATGCTCTTCTACACACACACACCAAAACTTTTGAAATGCTAACTCAAACAATGGAGTGTGTTGGTGCTCAGGTATGTCTGCTCTGTTATATGCTATGCAATGCAATGCAGAGACTCTAGTAGACCCACACTCAAATACATTTTGCAGATTCCATTTTTCGTGTTTGCAAAACGTAAGCCTCAAGTTATATACAATGCGTATCTGTGTATATCTGCATGTACTTATTCTTCTGTCTGTGCTTTTTTTTCGCTACAACTACGTAACGATAATGAGTACATGTTTGATACGTTCCACGCGTGTAACTGTACTTTATCCGCTGATAATAATAATGTTCAGTTGCAGTGACTTACTTTAGCAGAGAGATGAGAGAGAAAAATGCCTGAGAAAATGTATATATGAAACTCATTGAGTATGAAAAAAAAGATTCTACTGAATGGCAGCCAGACAGCTAAGCTAATGTCGATGTCGAATCTCTACTTTGGCTTATGGCTCTGAGAGTTGTGGGTGAGGATGATGATGATGATGATGATGATCACCATCATCATCATCCTATTATCACAAGAGTGTGGTTTGGCTTTTTAGGATAATGTACACAAAAGCCAAACATTATATTTATTACAATAGCCAGCCCTACTGCTGCTGTTGTAACTCCTGATGTCTAATTTATCTATGAGGGGTAAAAGGTAAAGGAGTACAGAAAATTGCATGTGGGTAAGGATGATGATGATGATCACCATGATAATAAGGTGTGTGTGCATATGCCAAACTTCTTTTTAAAAGAAAAAAAAGAGTTACAAAGATACACCAAAGTTTTCAGTCAGAGACTGGCTGGCTGGTTGTCGGTGGATTTTTACATGTGATTCATCTCTTCTACTTGAAAAGATTGGCAGGGCAGAGCTCTTAAGGGGCAAATTTTTTTCTTCGCATAGACCATCATTATCAACACAATATCAACACAGACTTGACTCGACAACTAACTCGACGGGCTTCTCAGTTTGGTTTGGTTTGGTGAATGTAAAGAAAAAACGTGTAAATAGTAGAGGCACATATACAACATACCTATACCTTTGAATTTATACACTCGGGTGTATAACATCTAATCACCAAATCTTTCTGAAAGAATGCATTGCAGCTAACCAGTTTATTGCATGCATGGAATCCTTATGCCGATGCGATGCCATGCCATGCCAGACTATG
The DNA here is from genome assembly GCA_964034955.1 of Orchesella flavescens. Classification (NCBI taxonomy): domain Eukaryota; kingdom Metazoa; phylum Arthropoda; class Collembola; order Entomobryomorpha; family Orchesellidae; genus Orchesella; species Orchesella flavescens. The sequence goes on along the minus strand of OZ035954.1, from coordinate 26,029,097 downwards.
TTTTGCTTTGCAGGATGCATACATTTATTTTTACAAGATTCATACTATATCCGTTTGAATTTTTGTTGATGTTGTGCTTTAATGTTGATGCTCTCTCTCACAATCAGTGAGTTAGTTACGTGTACACAACACACAACTCGCTCCTTCTGGTACTACTTTACTACAAGTAAGAAGACTGGTCCTGCTAACTCTTCATACATTTACAAACAACACTGGTGTGTTATGTTATCATCATCACAGAAGAAAAAAAAGAGTGGAAAAAACAACGTCAAAAGCCTGTTCTGTTGCTCTCCTACTCACTCTTCAGAGAGTCAGTCAGTCGTTCGCCTGCTTGGTTAAATGACCTACTTTTTTCACATGCCAACTATTGCGAAAAAATGGATTTTGTTGATGGTGATGTGATGGTATGGTTGTAGCGAGAATTCATGATGATGATGATGACGGTGATGATGCTGAGGATGATGATGACAAGTAAAGTGATGCATGTATGCATAGAAAATGTGCATATAGACGGAGAGAGAGAGATGGATCATATCATGACAGAATATGTTGAATGTGCTTTTTGTTGATTGCTTTTGACTATCATCCTGTGTAGGATTATGGTAATGCTGAAAGTTATATTAGCTCTAGCTTCACTCTGATGATATTTTGTTTTAAGCTCAAAAGTTTTTTTTCTTCAAAAGATGAATGATGAGCGTTGCTTTTATAATATGATACTTTCAACTTTTGTATTCTTTTTGGCATAAAAACAACATTAGAGGTTTTCGCTCTTTCTCTATTTTTCTAATGCATATGAAATGGAATTGCACCGAAGAGGTGCTCAAAAGTACAAAGCTTGGACTTTGAGGTTGTATGGTATGGTTTATTATATAAACTTAAAAAGGGCATAGATACCCCTCCTCTTTATCGTGCAAGAAAAAAATTACGTGTCTTTCTCGCCAAGTTGAATAATTTGTGTAATAGATATTTTAGACGGTACGAACGAGCTTATGATGATGACGGTATAGGTACGAATGAATGCAAAGTACATTTCCCCACAAACTTGAACCCTCCTACGAAACAAAAGTAGGTTAAGTGCATGGTGGAGGTTTAAAGAAAGCATTTTATTTAATACTCGAATTTATTCTCACAATCCAAGCTGAAAGAATGTGAAGTTAAGCTGCAGTAAAAGCACTGTTTTTTTTAATTGCACCTTTCACGAGGATTAAATGGATTTTATCATTTTGGCAAAGGACTTTACTACTTTTCTCGTTTATCAACGCCTAATAGATTCCTCAGCTAAAAATATTTTCAATGTTGTATCATCATATAGTGTTTTTTAGCTCATAGTAGAATCCAAACGTTATAAAAGTCAACATTCATATTTCACGTAATCACAATCATCATCAATAATCCTACCACACCTGTCGAATTACTTCTTTACTACACAACACTACACTACATGATCTCTGACATGTTATAGTAGCGTATAGGGCCAACTCCATGTGGTGGACTTGGCATGATGCATCGAAAAAGTTTGGATGACTGATTGTAATGATGACGCTGACCCTTAAGGTCACAACTATTGCAACATCACTTGTACTTATTATAATGTTTTTGTTGTAACGCAACAAAAGTTTGATTGAGAAATGGACTAGATTTTCTAGAAAAAAACACACTCTTTAATGGTGTGGTTGATAATGAACTAATGATATACATAAATAATATATAAACAACATGTTTTCAGTTGCATCATCATCAAATCACAGTCGATAGGGATTTTTGCTTGGTTGGCTGCCTTCGCTTTGGCTTGGCCACGCACGCATGATGATATTGACAATGAAAATTTTGAGTGTGAGCACATTAATTTCATCACTTTTTTGTGCGTTCTCTTTACTTAACTAATGTGAGAGAGTGTAAGTCTTTTTTTGGGGAATTGTATTTTTTGTATTTCAAGCACTTACAATACAAACAACAATTAATACATTCTGCAAAATTAGTACAAAGGATTCGATAGTTGCGGGAAGAGATATATTATGGATATTATATTATGTGTATACCACAGATAAATTGTGTTATTTGCGGTCACCTCACTTTACCGACAACTCACAAACATTTTTGACATGTTAAAAACACCATAAATCACATATGAATTGTTTTGATGAAAGCCTGACCTACATGTAAACGAACTCAAAAGAATTTAGAAACTTCTGGAAACCCTTTTTGATTCTGAGATTCATAAAAAATGTGCCGTTATTTTGTACCCGGAATCTTCATGACCTATCTAATATCATTGTGCACTGGTGTCCTAGATATTGATATTCCATATAATACGTTTCTTAATGTTTTGCAAATTTCTGTATAATTTTATTTTGCAATAGGATGATGATTTATATGCTTTGTTTTTGTGATAGTTACGATGTACAAATCAAAATGCCGAACGCTTTAGCCGCTGTCATGTATTATCATTTGATATTAACATATTTCCATTTTCCTATTAGCATCAACAACAGTTGGCCGATTTCTCCAGTGGAGTTTGTGATTTCTCAACGTCTTTTCCTCGTCATCATCAGGAGTGCATGAACTCACAATCAGATAATTTCACACTTGAAATCAGAGGCAGGATGATGTGTATGATATGAAAACTCAGTCAGTCAGTCACTGAGCCAAGTTGGAAACTAAACCAAAGAGCAAAACCATAACCACCTATCTAGATTTTCTGACAAGAGTGTTTCTCTCCTACTACTCAAAAATAATTTTCTTATTCTATCGCCAACTATACACGTCTATACTTTTTTATATAAGTACATTCAACCAACACGCATTGGCACTAACCCTAATGTATCACCAACCAACATCAGTCAAACATTTTCCACCGCCAGCATCATCATCATCATATCACCAAATAATCACCATCAACATCTATTCACCAATATCAACATTTCCCCAGCTATTTCGTCAAACCACAAAATGCTTGAACTCAATTTTTTGTGTGTGTGTGTGTGTAACAATGTAACTCATATGGAAATGAAACACTAGTAGTACACCCGTCATCATCATCTCGATCATAGAAAACCGACAACAAATAACATATATTTTATCACAAAAACCAATCTCGGAGTGTAATCAAAATGTGTCCAATAAATAAAAATGCCAACACCAACACCATACATATTTACTAATGCTTCCCTGCCTTCTTCATCATCACTTCACCATCATCATCATCATCATCATCCTTTTCTAAATGGCAAAACCAATAAGTCAACCATACTCTCTGAGAAGGGTTCATAACCCCTTTTTTATGCCACGGAAAAGTGTGTCAAACCGAATCTACTTTTAGACAGAAAAATGTATAATGCTGTCCTAAATTACGTTACATTATTTCCAGAATTGTGCACAAAACAGATTTGGAGCAACACCACATTATGACATGTTGTGTGTGTGTGCTTTCCAGAAAAAATGAAATGAAAGAAAGAACCAAAACGCAATGACATTTCGTAACGAAACTCAATTGTAATGGTATTACATGCATTACAATGCTTTAGAGTATGAGTCGCTCTTGTTCTTATTTTTTTTGTCTGGTTGGATTTCCCGAATAATTATGAAGAAGAGCAAGTAGTGAATGAGTGAGTAGGCGATATACGAAAGTAAAGCTAACAATATTATATATCCAGATTAAGATGTCAGCAACCATAACCATAAACCCAAGCCTCCATTTGGCAAGACCGACAAACAATCATGGAGACAAATGAATATATATGGTGAAGAAAGGGGCTCTAAACTTAGCAAATGAACATTGTACTTCATTATTATCTGGTGACGCCAGTCTAGTCTCAAATTCTTGAATCATCATCATCATAATATCATCCTAATCAATTTTATTGCATCATTTGCAACATGGCTAGTTGAGGCACAACCACGACTTTTATGAATGAAAAATGTAGTAAACCAGTTAATCCCCTCTCTAATTTAGAATTCTTTCACTGTCACATCATTTTTCTTTGAAGCAGGATCTTCTTTCTCCAACATTGAAATCCAGTCATGCAAGCACGAACTGACACTTATTTATCAATAATTATTTTGATAACTTTTTTAATAGATTCCGTGATTAAGCTCAAGCTGAAAATTTCAGTGTTAATGATAACTGTACTTTTTAATATAACATAAAAATTGAAATTGCAAAGAAACTTCTGCATGCAAACTTTTAGTACCAAAAAGTCCAAAAAAAAACTTTTTGCATTGTAGTTTGTACAAATAGTATTCAAAAAATTATGGTAGAAAGAACATCACGAGGTCCATCCAACAATACATCATCATGCATTTTTTTTAAATGTTTACCATGCAGATTGCAAAGTAAAAAAAGAACACCTAAAATAACACAGATTTGAAAATATCGTTATCGTTATGTTAAGTTAGTACAAAAAGCTGATGGCAGTATGTATAATAGTATCTCTTGTCCGCGCTCAGTTAGCCAAAGCCACAAGCTCTCTAATAATATACGGTACATTTAGCTTGTATCTGTATTACTTAATGCTATATTTTTTGCAAAGCCGTTTATATTATAGCTAGCCGTTGGTGTTTCTCTGTATATTGCTTGTCTTTCTTGTGAGTGATCACGTTTAAGCATGCACACAAAACATTACAATAATTTTTTGTGTGTGAATGTGTATATGTATATATGTTTACTAACGTTAGTACGTACATAACGCGTTGGAAAAGTATTTGTATATATAAGCAAAACTACTACTACTTGTTTTACTTGTGCTTTGCTTAGCTACATCTACAACAGCCAAGCTAAATATTGTACAGCTATATACACAATACAATATAATATAATATACTCACACATAACATGCACACACAGAGAGTCAAGTCAAGTGAGTGAGAAGAACATGATGATTATGGAGCCATATAGTGCCTTTCCTTCTTGCTGCCTTACTTACCGCTATGTACATAAAGGCATGTTGTTTGTAGTTATGTATATGTAGGGGAATAGCACATTGCATTCAAAGAGGTTATTGCCCCCTCCTCCCTTTCTTCTTTCTCTTCTTGTCTATAACGCATCTATAACTCACATCACTTACTTCGTCATCAGCACCATCAACATCATCATCATCAGAAAATTTAGTGAAATATACGTAGTGTATAAGTGAGTGTGTGTGCTCACTCACAAAATTTCATACTTTTATGAGTCTTCTTAGCAGCTTCAATGTACATATATAATTATAATACATACATGCAACCGTTTCGTTCCAAGTCCCTTAGGTTGCATTGATGCGTGGCGTTATATGGATGATGGAAAAGAATGTTTGTACACCGAGTTCTTCGAGTTCCAACAATGCTAACTGAACATTGTGTTCAAATCATCATCAACGCCAACATATATAGTCATTTTTTTTCTAGAAAAAAATACGTTGTGTTGTGATATTTGTCGACATCCAAAAAAAAATACGCTGCGCTGTGCTGTTACGCTGTGATGAACAAATTGTTTGGAAAATGAATCATCACAATAAAAAATGAATTATTTGACAACTCAAATTTAATCTTTTTTTGTGGTGAACTTGACAGCACAAGCATAATGGGAATCAAGAGCATTTGAAAAACACAATTGCATCATAAACATAAAAATTCATTCGGATTTTTATGTTTGTGGGACAATTTCTCAAGGAAAATGACAGCTCTTTTGGTCATTTTTCGGTAATTGAATTGAGTCTCGCCATTGCTCCGCCGTTAGATATGATATGATAGGGCCAGAGGTCAGCGTAATTTTGTTTTATTTTATTTTTTTGGCAAAAGGACCAATTTATGTAATTTGGATTCAGAAACGAGACTGGCTCTAAAAAAAAGGTCGAGTCAGAGTCAGAAAACTTTTTTTTAAGAATTATAATTTTAATCTGAAATAAAAACTGTGTTTAAATCTTTTAACATCTAGCTAATATAGATGTATCACTTGGAATTTGGTATGCTATATCATGATCTAAGATTAAGGATTGGATATAATGTGATACCGAGAGGATAATGAGCTATTATTATACAGTACACACTATTCATGTTGCCACAAAGTTTAGCTTGAGCCCTAAGCAGCAAAAATGTTATCTTTATCAGTTTGAGAATTAAAGATTATTACCACTAGCCTTTTAAAGGGTTAAAATGCTTTGCTTAACTTTTATCTACTTAAGTGCATCCATCCATTCACGCTTCTGTGAGTTCATAAACTGTACAGCGTGTCTTTTAACATGCTCTTTTATTATTATTATTTCATCTGATGAATGCCTTATGCATTGCATTTATAGTTGATATTAATATATATTTTGAGAGTTAGAGACATATATATATATATATAGAGATGGAGTTTGAAATGCATCTATCTATTCTTATATTTGCCTACCATATGCACTTTTATGCATTCAATGTTATTCAATTTTACGAAAAATGATATGCGTGCCTAAAGTTTTAATTACTTTACAATAAACGCACACTTTTTGTTTGATGAGGATGGTGACTGTGGCTAGCTGAATCACAGAGACTGATGACTGTGCTTGCCCAGTGCTTGATGTATTGCTTGTTATTTGACGTGCGTACCCAAACCCATGTGAACTGAACTCTTTGAGGCAAATTAAGAAAGGATTTATAGAGAACTCATCACATCGCCCTTTTGCTCGAGCTGGCTTTACATATAGGCATATATGTATAGTCTAAATACAAAGAATTGCTATAAAACTGAATGAATGAGTTAGTGTGAAATATGCACGTATTTAATTCTTTCATTTTTACACTCACATCGTTAGCTAATGTACATACGTTTTAATGCATGTTTATGATATATTGGTCATTGATCTCCACCTTAAGTGCAATGTAACATATAAAATACGAGTACAATACCACCAGCCACCAGCACCTATCTCATTTAAAAGGATTTAAAATTTTGTATTTTTTCTACAAGTCAACGACTAGAAAGACAAAAGAATATAATATATTACATACATAAGTGGTTGGTTTAATAGTGAATTATCACCTCCACAATAAAAATGTTTTTATTAAATTATTGAAATGCACAGAGAGAGGCACACTTATGACTAACTCACTCACTCACTCACTCATGAGCTCTATAAAAAGGCTTTTTGGTCTACCGTCAAAGGTGTACCACTGCACCACATTTAGATTGCAGTATCAAGACGGATTTGAGGACATTGACTTTTTCATTAGCTCTAGAAGCTCTACTCTCTTACTGCAGTAAAATATGATATCTAATATGGTAGTAACTGGCTAATACTTACAGACCATAAAACACAGCAAATACTTCTCTTCAACTGACTGATACGTAATTAATCAATTAACAAGAAGCATGATAATTTTATTTTACTAGGATAATCAAACAAGAAACAAGACCCTAGCAGGTTTTACCATGAAATAATAATAATGATGGTGATGATGATGGGGGTTCAAACCCAACAGGGATATAGGTGAACCAGGCAGGCATGTTATGAGTAATTATAAAAAAAAAAGATTGTATAAAATGATCCAAGCGATAGAGTAAGCTGGCTCTAGTAGTAGTAGTATAAATGTAAAACACATGTATACAATTTTTTCATACATGCAATGTCCTTAATTGAGGTCTTTCAGGTAGGTACCCACACAACATAACATACTCATTTTTTATAGGAAGGTAACAACAAGAAGAAAATGAAAAATAACGGAATATCGGTGAAGAAGTGCGAGTGCGGTAGGTAAGTAAGTAAGCCAACACAACCATGCATGTCATGACTCTTTGCATGCACTTTATTTTTTTTTCTCTGCCACTTTTCTTCTACAATCCTGTCTTTTCGTTTCTAGGTATGTATGGATGGAGCAGTTTAAATAATCAGTAAAAAAGTAAGCCAACGAGACAGGCTCAAATCATCTTCCTTTTCCTTCTCTCTCTCTCGACATAAAAAATGATATATAGTTGTCCATGATATCATGATGATGATATGATGATACTGAACTGATTGCATATGCATGCAAAACATGGCATCGTGGTAGTAAACCTGCCACGAGAATGAAGAACCGTAATGTTTTAAAGGCATACTACACACACATGTGCTGTGTACATATCCTATTTAAAAAAAATATATACAAATGCTAATAGGAGTAAAGCAAGGTAACAGGAAAAAAAATTGTATGAATGACAGACACGGATGATGAGAAACATGCTCTTTGTCCGTACTAAAGTGGTTCTCTAATAAGTGTGACAGCGACCGGAGAAAAAAAAAGTAGGTTAAGCAGTTGGCTATGCCCCACAACTACTACTCGATAGATATACTCCCGCCACTAATATATTATTCATAAAGATATGATGAGTAGGTGCAACTACCAAAACATTTTTTTAAAAGAAATGTTTTGATATGATTCGTATCTCATTCTCAACCTATCGATTTCATATGATTGTCAATTGTATGTCAATAAAAAATTTAACACATATATTGGGTAGCAATTTACAAAGGCTACAACTAACTGGAGCATAAATAAGTTTCAATCCATAAAATTAATATTATTTTAAGGTACAATAATAATTTTGGTCAACCTTTTATCGACCCGGGTGATGGGGAAGGTGATGGTGACGGTGAAAGAAGGAGTGGATCCGAATTATCTAATAATTTAGTTTGTTGTTGTTGAGACGCCCAGATTTTATCCCACATGTTATCCATTTTGACTATTATTGTTGAAGGTGACTGAAGCTCACTGTACTGTGAATAAAATTACTTGTGAATTTGTATGGCTTTCCGGGCAGCCAGCAAAACCAAATCACTTATTTGACTTAGGCAACAAATCCAATTTTGTCAAACACGAGAGCAATCTATTTATATAATAGATATATATATATGTATAATATTACACACACTTAATCCGTATTACTTCATAAGTAAGTATATCCATCCACGCACTTTTGCCTTTTATCTACCACCAAAAAAAGAGGATATTTCAAGGCTGCCACAATCGGTCAGCCCCTTTACTGTTTTGTATCCTTGAAGAAGGAAAACAACGCGTAGGTCACTACACTCTCCAATCCATCTAGAAGGTTACATTCCAGAGCTTCAGCAACCAAAAACTTTTAAACCACATGAATAATAATAATAATAACGGTAAGATAAAAGTCACACGGGGCAAGAAGAAGACGAAGAAAACGTCACGAAAAACTTGTTGTAGAACTATTTGATGAGGATGATGAAAAAATCCAGCAAAATAATAATTACTTGGATTTTTTTGGGGATTTTGAGATTTGATTTTGGGGAAAATGTATTGATTTTGATTGGATTAGCATCAAAAGTTCATTCACGTGTAGTAGGTATATATATATTTTTTCTATTATTGATGAACAGCATTGATCAGTTCACTTTTGTATAAGGTTATGGCTAACCTCTCTCTCTCTCACCAAATTTTTCCTCTTTGCAATAGTTTTCAGGATGCATGCATTTGAAGCACACATGCATGCATTTTTTTTTGTATATATATAATATTATTCTGATTACGAGAGGGTAATATATTGTGTTATTCACAGTTATGTATAATGATTCTTGTGATATTAAAATAATATATACTTGGTAGTTGGTGTTGTTGGTAGCAGCAGCTATTGCCACACAAAAAAAACTACTATTTGCAACAACTGCAAAAAACGATTTCTCTCTTTCTCTTTCCTTTTCTCTTCCGTCCGTCCGCTCACTCACTTGTTCTCTAGAGGTTATTAGTTTTCATAAAAAGTAATCGTGAATGAGTGAATGCATATGTGCATTATCATTCATACACAAGAGGAGGACTCGACGTATCGTACAAAAAAAACTTAATTCAGTAATGTATCTGGTCTGTTCGTTGTTACTTCTGCTCCTATCAATCAAGTTTCAATAAGAATGTATGTAATATATGTGTGGTACTAGGTAGCAGTAGAAGTTGATACAATGAATGCGAGTTGATTTGATGATGAGAAGAGATACTTTTTTTTGTATTAAGTAGCATTCATTCACACTCACGCATAATAATGGGTTATCGAGAAGCTGAAAATGAACTGTTGTTTGCACTCCTTCAATAGTAGTAGTGTACGTACACGTATAAGCCTGATACAGTTTTTTTTCATACACAGTTTATTTCTTGTTTGATTGATTTATCTGTAATAAATCACAATAAATAATTTCTCTAATTCCGATTTCTGCTGTGTTGTACTATGGCGGTCTAGTAATGTAGAATTTGTTGTATTATTGTGGTCTGACTGAACCTAGTATTATTATTATTTTATATTCATTTGATTTACATTTGTGTGATTGATTTGAATTATTGAGTAATGAATAAATCGTTTCCTTCTCTTCGTCACACTAGCGTAGAGATACTATTGTAGAATAAAGCACCAAAAATATCACACACGGTGGCCGAACAACAATAATTATTATAATTCCTTATCTGATCTGATGAGAATCAAATCAAATGAGCCACTCACTATAAATGTCAACTGAGTTTTACAACTTTTGTTAATTTTCTAATCTTGAATCTAGTCAGTAGTTGTTTAAGTCCTAGAATCCAATCATGAATAATTATATAAAAATCACGTGTGTGGTCTATAAAGGTATAGTGGTAGAGTTTTGTGTATATAAAAATATTGGAAAGTAATCAATACTTTTCCCTTTCCCAAATAACTGTCACTACTGTCTTTCCAATCGGGTTTTCAACTGAACTGAATTTATAATTTGTTCAAATTTGAATGTCAGATTCGGCAATCAACAATCGAATTTCTATGTAGATCACTTTTAATGCACGTACGACTAAATATAATTATAGTTATGAATATGATGGACATTTAAAAGTTCAAGTCACAAACAATTCGTTGCATTTTGGAAGAACAAGTACCCGTATTTAAATGTCCTAAAGGATGATAATGATGAAGATGACGCGTTGTCAATACTAAACGCACGAGCAAAAGGGAAGATGTTAGTTCATCGTAATTTGCAGATTTCTTGGTAAACAAGAAGGGCAACGTCTCTGCAGCTTATTAAGAGTATTATTTATTGCACCAAAAAAACGGAACTGTTCACACAGCGTAATATTTGTACTGACTGTGTGGGAGAGAGAGAGTATGTAGTAGTAGTAGTAGTAGTAGTAGTATTGTGTATGCAAAGCATCTCAGTCAGTCTCAATCATTCACTTTTTTGTAGGTTTATTTTTTGTTGTTTACAGGCAATGTATAGTATAGTATAGTACGTATTTATATGTTCTCCATTGATTATGTAACACAACAAGGACAAAATCCCGGTGATGGATCGTTATGATGTCTCACTACATGAACTACTGGAGCAACACTAGCAATAATCCTTTCACAGAAAGAACACAATAAAGAGAAAGAATTTTCCATAATTAAGCCGCTGATACGACAACGGACTTCACACTACTTGTTTCAACAATGTAACAATATCCTGGACCACTTTCCATCATTCTATTTCCTTCCATGTCAAGTCACACACACAAAAAAACTTTCTCTTATTGTTGTTTATTTCAGTTTGGATACGAAGAAGGAGGAAGTAGTAGTAGTAATAAGTGAGCTGACAAAAACGTGTGTGTGTGGGGGAGAAAATCAAATCAACTTTCCAGCTAGGCTTGCTGCTGTGTTTATCCCATAAGAGAGAAGGAGGAAGTAGAAGCACCAACCAAAATACACAAAACAGGAGGATGAATTTTGCGATCACCAAAACACTACTCCGGCTCGCCCCACATTTCTATTTACTATCCGGGGTGAAAATTAGTTTTTCCCAATCGAACAATGAATGTTATATACTAGCGTATGTAGCAGGGTAAGAAGAAGACAATCACGATGAATGCAAAAAAAATATTTTTTTCTTCTCTCTGTTGTATTCTTGAAATAGATACACACACCACGTAACAATAGGAGAGAGAGGAAAAAGAGACACACGCGAGAGTAGCAACAGTCCAGCAGACTAACACGAGTGAAATGAAGATGAAGTCCTATGATGCTCTGCTGGTCTCTAACGAAAACAGCATAACGCATATAGCTCCCTTCTTTCTCTCTATACAGGATAGGGCTCTACGTTTGTCGGTAGCTGCTATATAGTATATTGCCAACAAAATGCAATCAGTTTGCTAATATTTTTTTTTGCTTTGTTATAACATGTAGGGTCTCCATTTATATATTTATTTTTGCGATATAATTTTATATATTTTTATAAATTTATATTTATATATATATTTCACTCATGTATCAAAGTAGCAGAGCAGCGTGAAAATGTGTGTTGTCTCACAGAGTAAGTTTAAAGCATGAATGATGCATGCATTACATGCTAACTAGAGGAGCTATGTCAGCAGTCACCAAAAAAGAGTAAGTAAAGTACACCATGTAGGTATATACATATATATCATCATCATCATCATCACTGCATGTAACTAACTTTTGTGTGTGAGTAACAGTAATAACCTTACGTGCTACATTGTAGTAGACTTGATGATATTACTATATTATATTATTTTATATGATGGTTTTTGTGTGTATGTATTCGAGTTTGAGTTGAGAGAAGAACGAAAGGTTTTTGTTCGCGCTGAGAAATATAAAAGTATATGAATATATATGTATGTATGTATGTGTGCTAGTGCGATCATCATATAAAATTGTAGATACATACCTAAATGCTCGCTGCTGTTTGAAAAAAAGTAAGTCAGCAAAGCAAAGTCTTTTTAGGTTTGGGAGCAACGAACGAACTCTGAGAAGCAGTAAAGTCCTTGCCTTGCCTCTCTAGTTAAAGCGGAGAGCAGCAGCAGCAGAGGAGCCATATAAAATGGGTATGGGTACGTACGTACGTAACGTAACGTGCATAAACTATGTAATGCACATACGATCACACACCAACGAGCCGACTATGTAGCATTGGGGCTTTTTCTTACTACTACGTACTTTTTCTCTACTGATTTACTTTTATGAAGACGAGTTTTATGAGATGCAGTGTGTGTAGGTAGCCTTTGTTACTATATTGGAGATGGAAAAAAATGCTGTATTCATCTCACAGAGCATTATATTGTAAGTTACGTATAAAAATCTCGTTTTCCCCAAGAAAAAATATAGTTTCTAGTAAAGTATCAAAAAACAAAGTTGGAGATATCGACGTAACTTTTTACTATCGCTTTGGATGGATATAGATAGATATTATAATATATTATGCTTATTGGTCAGTTGGTTTGATATTTCTGCCAATGTGCTTTATATGATAGTTTGGCTTTGCGTTGTGCGAAAAATTGTGTCTGAATGTGTGTAAAAATGTGTAAGTGTACAAAAGGAATATTCTTGCGATTCTAGAAAACGTAGGTAGGAAGGTATAGGTATCTCTCTCTCTCTTTTCTGTTGAGGAGAAGACACAAAAGAAGAAGGAGAAGTAGTCACAGTTTTTCATATCCTTTTCCCCAGCCAAAATGTGTATAAGAGGAGTTGAATGCGTGTGTGCTTGCGAATGTGTTGTGGGAGAGACAAAAGTAAGTTTCATATGAAGAGTGTCTTTTACTTCACCGCTTGGTTACTGCTGTGAGAGCACTGTACCACTACTATTACTACCAAAAGCAAAAGCACATAGTATCAGCAGAAAAGAGTTTTCGACCAAGATCGACTCAAAACGAATGGGCTTAATGCATGTGTAAACGGAGAGTAGAAGCTCTGCAGCAAAAGCAAGACATTTTGTTAGCTTTCGGTAAATGTAGACATACAGGTTTTTCTTATGGCAAACTCTTGGTCGTCACAACTGCAAAAAAAGAGAACTTTTACCATCTTTTGCTTTGTAAGAAGGAACGTTTGAAACCTCTCATTCGACTTGGTTGTGTTGTGAGTTGAATTTTGTGTGTAGGTATGCTTTTTCTTATGGACGGATGGCTCCACACTACAATCTACAATGTATGAAATTTACCACTTTGCTTGCTTTGCTCTTCTCTCTCTCAATCGCAAAACTCGCTCGGTGGAAGAGTGAGTGAGTGAGGTTGTGTGTAGTAAATGTATATGGTTGGTTTAAATGGACTATTCCATACACGAGCCTTTTTACTCACTCACATACCGACGAATGCTGATAATAGTAACGTGAGGTGGTTTGGTTTGGTTTATCAACGCTCACTATATATGAATGGGTGATGTATGTATGTACACAAAAGTAAAAAAGCCTGTTTGATGTTGACGACGATGATGGTGATGTGAGTGAACGAGGGAGTGAGCGAACATTTCCTAGTGACACACTTTTTCTCTCCAATGTTGTACAATCTAGTTTTCTGTTGGCTTTGGCTTTGCTTGCTCCCTCATCATACAAATAACATGGTAGCTGTTCGTCGGTCGCTGGCACTACTAGAGAGGAGCTTTGTATTTTGCGAACTTTATACTTTACTCGACATCCCCACATAACACATGGGTTGTGCTTGTGAGTCTTGTGAGCATTACATTCAGCCAGCCATTGCAATCCAATGTAATCCTTCTTCATTTGTTTTTGCTTACTTTGATGATGATGATGATGATACTTTATGATATGATGGATATGATACGATTATCATCCTTCTGCCTTCCGTTTGGTTTGTTGTCTTTCAATGATTCGATAATGTGGGATGTTCTTGTGATGAAAAATTTCCTTTTAACATTTGGATCATTCAAAGTATCCTCTATCGTACATCGTAACGTAATTTCAAATATGCTTGAACATACTCACACTACTCCTGTATATATTTAGGAGGATATTCAAGTATTTTGCAATCGCAATAAGAAACATGATTTATTTGCTTCAACAGCACTCTATTTTAAATTTAACGATATGAGATTTCAATTTTTATAGACAAACAAAATCAAAACCTTTAATACATAAAAATGGGTATGTAGTGTAACGAAGGTACATTAAATGATGTGGTCCACATTCCCCATAATATATTTCAAATACCTTCAGAAGGACACTACAAGCAATAACATAACAGCATCACAAATTGCTCTTGAACCAAGTTAGCCGGCTGATCTAATCAGAAGCATCTCGCCAAATTGGAGGGACCCAAACCTTTTATTATTGATCATGATGATGAAGAGTAGCAGGGACGAAACAAGCTTGAAAATTTCTCTCAAGTGGCTTTTGCTATATCAGACTTCTCTTTGTTCATCATCATCTCATCAATCAGCTCACCTTGCACTTTATGGAGAGAAAGCAAGTCGAAACTTTTGTGCAAATATGGAAGGGAAGGAAAGTAAGGGCGACAAAGATTTTGTAAATGTTTGATGTCAAACTGGGGTCAACATATCATCGTGATCATCATGATCACCACCATCATCATGATTGCACACACATAAAAAGTGCATCCAAGTGCATTCAAGCGAAATGTATACATACATTGTCCTCTCATCTTTCACGCATGATAGGTTGACTTGACTTCTCAAAAAAATGAAACAAGGTATGGTGTGGTCTCCTCACGTGTAGTCTAAACACATAAATTTAGTGGGACTGCACTCTAAATCGGCAACGGCAAGGTAATAAGTAATAAGCATGTTTTGAGTATGGATGACAATGAACGAAAGAGTGGAGAAATCTAAAAATTTTCCTACAGCCTTGTCATAGAAGGTCCTCGCACCGTCTATATGTAAGTGAACCTAAATAGCTTTCGATATTAATAATAATTTTTGCACAAAAGACAAGGTACACGAAGGAAATGTCAGACGTCCACATAGTATTATAATATGACATGGCTGCTCATACGAATTATTGTGAGTCTACGTAAGCATAAGTATAAGCACGTTCACCATTATGAAGAACATTATATATAAACAAAACAGAAAAGAAAGGATGTCTATTACACTCTCGAGTGGGTTTTTATGTTATGCGATCAATAAATGGCAAATTGAATACAAAACTCTCTATATAGTCTATGCGTTGTTAGCAGTTGTTATGATTGGCGTTCGGGGGAAAACATTTTTAGATTTTCTCCTAGATGTATTTTTTTGTTCTTTCAATTTACAATTTTAATAATCTTAATATTACGGTATTTTTCTTATAATCAACTTGAGTAGCCTGATTAGGCACATTATTTTCTTGTAATAATATACTACCTTACATACAGGAAAGGATGTTCACTTCCGTTTTTTGCAAGCAAACTAAGTCACTGGGTAAAACCACATTTTTAACGAGAACCATCTAAGTAAATGCAACTTAATAGACAATTTATAATTGCAAAACGGATGCAAATATATAGTAGTAGAAGATATCATTATATGTACAGATATATGTGGAGTGGTATTGTAAATGAGTGCATTATGTTTTTTTGCATTACACACATTTTTTTATTTGTATCCGTCACATGTCATTTGTTGATGATAGGACGCGTGTGCATTAAAGAAGGAGATTAGTTCTTGTGTATTTTACAAATCAGCAAATGAGTATTAAGATTTAATATGAGCGGAGAAGGAAGATTATATTATTATTATATTGTTGGTGTGGTGTGCCACATTTCATCAGCGCATTTATTATTTTGCATGCAACTCTACTCTACTTAAATGTGTGTGCTTTTTCGTTTCATGTTAAGAAGAAAACGGGCGGATGTAAAAAGCAGTAAAAGATTATCCAACACCGGTAATCATATCATTATTGATAAACTGCAAGAACCAGCAGAGTTGTTGTACACAGGAATTAAACATCCCATCATTGCATGCATGCACATTATGGTGCATCGTCAACAGGAGATCACGTAATATTTACTAATTGCACAAATTACATTTTTTGCTTATATGAACTGACTGACTTGTGTATCAACAAAGTATCACCATTCATTTCCATAATGCGTAGTAGTACTATATTGTGCATTGCACACAATGCTAAAATCGTCAGCATGAGCATAAAGAAAGGAAGGATTTTGCAATCTCATTTTGTTTCAAGAAAATAAGAAGCATTTGTTAAGGAGTTGAGTGTTGTGCCTGTGCTGTAATGATGAGCATGATGCTCTTGGGATTTACTGGCAGAGTACTTACTCATGTTTATATACCTTTGAGACCCTCTCTGCAAATACGACAAGACACAAGAGAAAATCAAACCTTTCATAGTGAACACAGGTCTGCATCATTGACAATGCAGAAAAAATAAAGAAAAGTAGCTCATCAAAATATTATCATTAAGGAGGTTTTTTTTACTTCGTTACTGACTGATTGTTTATTATGCAGTGTTTTGCTTACATAATGGGAATGCATTTTCAGAACTCTACTAGAATGAATGCATGCCAAATTTTACACACAACAGCTAACATTATTTTGGAGACAAGGAAGGAAGGATGAGCTGCTTCAAACAGACATGCATTTAGGAAAAAAGAATTGAAATTATTGAACACGTTTGGGTGTGTGCATGTTGTATGAACATAGAAAATGTAGTAACCAAAAGATGAAGTAACAAGAGTACAAAGCGACACCAAAGCGAATTTGTGCACCAAAAAGGATCCTCTACATTAAGTACAAAAGTACAAACAAGCATGTCTTTTTTTATACTACGAATGCCGAGTGAATTCAAAATGTGATCAGATCACACAGAGAGAAGATGAAGACAACAAAGTTTGCATACAAATACAAGCAAGAAGGTGGTGGAATGGAAATTGGGGTTTTCTAAGGATTACATACAATTTTTTTTCCTTAAAATTTTTCCCTCTCTCTGATTCCCTCATTCAAGTTAGTTAGGTTGCAAAAACATGCAAGATGAAATGAAGTTACGTGTTGTTACGAGTATATACTAGTCATTCATACATTTTGTAATAATATAAAATAATGTACGAGATAAAGCCAACTCTGCAAGAAGTCGAGAGAGGAAGTGAAGGAAACAAGTAAAGCAAGCAAAATATCTCGTTCTTCCTCTGTCGGAAGTGGTAATGTAACACTCATTATTAAATTAAATGTGTGCAATACCACTAGACTTGCATGTTCAACTTATTCTGTGTTATATAATATCATATCATATCACATCACATCACAGAACAGAGTACAGCGTTCGTGTGCTGCCTAACACAAAAATCATAAAGTGAGCTCTTGTATCATATTACTTACATGTCTCCCTTTAAATTCCTAAGTATCCCATCCAACTATCATAGTGATACTACTAACAAGTCTTGCTAGTAGATTTTTTTGCAGAGTTTATGATATAACGTATAAAGTTGCATAATATAATATTATTGTGGCAAGTTCTCCCTTTTGTCAAAATCTTGATAAGATAAAAAGTCAGAGAGACAGAGCAGGGATACATACATGCATACTCTAATATAAAGTAACTTTTTATAACATTGTTGCGAAAAAAAGTCTCACAGGGCTTGGTTTGGTACTTCTTGGACTAAGTTTTTATATAAGTAGGCAGATATGAAGAGTAGTATATATAATAGTGTACATATACTTGTACATTTGATCTTTGTTCCTGATTTTTGAAAGTTGCTCAGTGTTTCCCAAGTTTTTCTTAACTTGAGCCATTGGAAATTAGCAAAAAAAAAACTTTACTGTCAAGTCAAGCACTCATGTTTTTTCCTTATTGTAGAACAATAGCGCACGAAAGAGCCACGTATTTACGTAGGTAGGTATAATAATATAATATTATCGTAAGCTAGTGAAAGAGTTTAGGTGTATCTGTACAAGGATCAGCAATATTAAATGGTTGTCGATATGACTGGCGTTTTATTGAGATGCCGTGTGAGCACGATTTTGTTCCTGCTTCATAAGAGATAACAACCATCACATCACGTTATACATATATTTGCTTGCAAAAAAATTGTCAGGAGATAACTTCCGTTTTTCCTTATTCATAAAACAAACGCGAATTCTGCATACTTACCTTCATATTTATGCATACATGCGTGCAATAATGGAATATTAAAATTCAATCTTAACAACAGGTTTTCTTCCCTCATCAAACGAATGCAATATATATATATAAAAAACTGTTCTTTTCTACCTACGCAAAAGACATAACCGGAAGAAAACAATGAAATAATTACTTTATGGACAGTTATCTACAAAATTATATAACGAGAACATGATAAATGGATATGCAAAATTCATGTATTTTTCATCGGCAATAAGCACTCAACTGAAGTGAAAACAACACAACAGTCAGGCCAGGCAGTGTCGGACGGAGGTATTCGTTTGAAAACATAAATTTGAATACTATTCCGTACTTGACTAATAAGATTCCATGTTTACAAAAGTCATGAAACGTCATAAAAATGTGTTTTTCTTTATTTGAAAATATATAATATTATTATTGTGACATGATGAAAAAACTCAAGAATAAGGGACCATCTATGAGATTTTTTATTGCTTTTGGTTGTGTTCAAGTAGGAGTGCAAAAGATTATCATTTAGTTGGTTCCTTGCTCTCTTGGACGCCTCCTTACATGCAATGATGATGGTGGCGTTGTTGGATTATCATGTAGCAATGAGTAAAATGACACGATCATCTTCTTCCCATCTTCGGAAATTGTAATTTGTGCACAAATCATTTGTAAAGTTGTTTGCATATATTTGTATCATCCAAATGTTTAAATGTAATTGAGAGATCTCAAGAGAGAAATGTGTTGTTCATAGAAATGATAAATGTCATAAAAAAGCCCATAATTCTTACACTTTTGGACATTGCCATTAGCCCTCTTCATTTTGTCCGTTTTGTTTCAAGTTTCAAGAAGTTGCAAACTGCAAACGTTCAACATTTCCTTTCTCCTTTTTTTAAAAAAAAACTCTCAAACTTGCTAATACTAATAAGGACCACGTTGTGGTGGTCAGCAGGGAAGATAAGTAAAATGGGTGGTGGTGGTGGATGGAGTTGGATGAATTTTTTAGCAGATTTTTTCACTTTGCTTTAAAAACTGGGCCTGCTTTCCTTTCATATCCCATATCGTGTGAAGTTTAGCAGATGACCATCAATCTTGTTCTCTTTTTTATGACCAGTAGGTATAGATATATTCATAAAAGTATGTAGCTCATCATATTATCAGTATAGGAAAATCACTTGAGTAAAAAAGAAGAAATATGACACCCATCCCATCATCCGTATAAATAATCCCAAAACTTTTACAGCATTGTGTGAGGAAAGAAGGCTATATGATATGTAAGCTGCTGCTGGTGGCGCTAATGTGCCTTGGAAGAAGTGCAACTTACCATATAGGAAAAGACAAAAACGACGAGATGGATGGATGGATGAAGTGGCCGTAGTGTGCTGATGATGATGATGATGGAGTATTCATCATCGTCATCAACATCATGATTGGTAAGAATACAATTTACAACAACCAGAGGAAAAATGTTCAAGACAGAAGAATGCATGCATGGATGGCAATAGACAAGGAAACCATACGCATGTGGATAACGGTACATGATGGAAGGCACTTATAAACCCGTGTAATTTTGTATACCTTGTACAAGCTTCATCTTTTTGAGGAAGATGAGCTAGTGTATGTACACAAACAAATGTAAGTACTTAAGGAATGATGATGGACTTTGCTGAGAAGTAGAAGTGTACACAAGAAAGCATATACATTATATATCCAAAAGAAGGGAAAAAAAGTTTGAGAGAAAAATTTTGAAAGAAAGGAAAAAAAGACCACTTAAAATCGAAAAATAATATCCATTTCATTGCTCCAGGAAATACTAACATTATTTTTAGAAAGGTACTTCATCTCCTTCTACTTTGTTCCTTATATATTCTATTCTCAATTCAAGCAAAGCAATATCGGAATAAAAAAAAATGTTCTTCATCATCAGAGAAATATAAAAATAATAAAAATCGAATTCATCCTCATCTTGCGTGAAACAATCGAGAAAGAAAAATGAAAATTGAGGTGGGTTGTTGTTGGGGGTGTGATGATGGCAAACATTTTAAAGAAGGATTTTAAGGCTCAGTTTCCCTACAAATGAAATGTGTGTGATTTGGAGGAACGAAATAACAGTACTTTTTCCAGAAGCATCCCGTCAATAATTTATCATTAGGATGAGTAAAAAGTACTGATTTATTCAAATGCTTTAAAAGGTATTCTTATATGTTATGCAAAAAGCTCTAAAGTAACGGACCCTTTTGAAATGGAGATTGAGATGCAGTTAGTATTTATCCCCATTGTAAAAAAAACTACTGATTGCTCCTAATTGCGCAAGGCAGGCATTCCCAATTCATATATACGCCTGTTCAAATTCCGGACAATTGTTGTCACTCATAAAAAACTCCAAATAATGAGGCAATCGACTCAGATGAAAAGAGCAATATATATAGCAATGCAATGGAGAGAATCATGAAGAATAAAAGTTTTGAAAAGTGAATGCACTTCCAAGAAAGGAGCCCCATGATGATGATGATAACGATGAGCAGGAGCAAACAAAACAAGGCAAAAACATTTTTGTTGCACATGCAAGAAGAACAAGGATATTGTTTGGTTGTGTCAGACTTCATGTAAATCACCACGCCATGAGTAAAACTAGTCATCATCAAAGGTACATCCAAAAACCACTCCAACCAAAATACACCGACATTTACAGTAAGACCTAAACCTTCAAAAAAATGTTCAGGTTTGAAGGTACACGGCCAAACTGGACTTTTCTTGAAAGGTGGAAAGGGAAAATGACAAGGATTTGGTGTAACTGTTTATGCATATTTTGTTTCACAATAATAAGCTAATAAAACTATCCCATCCCTCATCATATTTTCTGTCCTCTCTTTAGCTGGACTAATGTAAGGCAATGTACAAAAATATGAGCATTAACTTACGGGACATAAAAATACAGAAATTTTTCAAGACGAAAACCATTTTACGGTCACAGGGACGAGACACAAACATATATACACACTTGTCAATTTTTATAATGTATTCTCAAATCTTTCTTCACTCTGCTTAAAACCAAAAGCCAACTCATATATTTACACTTTAGGTTGTCCATCCCAGATAGATAGAGAGACCAGTTAGTACAAGAGTGATTATACACATTTTTTCTAACATTTTATTTACTTGAGATGCTTGTGTCTGGCTAGTGAACCCTAGAGAAACATTAAACATTCAGAAGGGCGCATACAATAACATTACGTTGTACATTTTTTTTCCTCTCTTTCTGTTATTTACTCCGTCTCGTCTGGTACCTCCACTGGCCTGGCTTAGCCAATACATTAAGTAAGGTTACATGTTTTGCTGCATAGAAAAAAGAATCACACTAGGTTTTTTTGGACTAATAAACCACTCGATGCTGAGTAGGTACTAGGATTATAAACATTGTGACTCGAGACTCGATGTTGATAATTTACATGAACTCCTGACGATGATATGATACCTTGATACCTTGCGAGAAAAATAAATATGAACATTGAGCCCTGGTATTTGTATATAAAAGTGATGGACATCATTATATCATAATATCATAACGTGTACAAAACTCATCATCATCAGTAGTAGAAGTAGTATCAGGCATGGGCTCGGACTCGTACATTTTTGTGTACCTTTTTGAATAATAGGAAAGGACTCGTAAAATGCCCCATGCCTACACGTTCATAATCATCATAGTAAAACCAAATGGAATGATTCAGCATCATGTGGTGGTGGAGTTTTAGCTATGAAACAAACTTCAATTTAAGCTGTGTATCGTGCATTTATGTATATATACTAGTGATGATGACGATGATCATGCAAGGACTGCTGGCTGGCAAGCCGGTTTGTCCCGTTATCTTTTTTCTCCTTTTTCCTAGGTACAAAACAACAACCGTAAGCCCTCAAGGGTTTGAAAAACACCCTCACAATTTTATAACCCAGACATTGAAGATGGAAACACAGGGACGAGCGACCGACTGACGGAGACTAGTGGCATCATTTATTCAACATGGAGAAAATGTATGCACGGCAGAGGTAAAAGGGACTCGGTACATTTTTCTTGGAGGACAATTTCAATTTTTCTTATCACTAACTCACATCAAATTTAATCCGTTTCGGCTGTGCTCAACAGAATTTCATCCGTATATATGGATTACAACATTACAAAATTATATTCCCTTATAACAATAACAATCAAGATAAACAACAGAAGCCGATGATAATAATACTATAAGCCTTGAGACGGAGAAGTTAAATAAAGCCTATAACCAGTACAAAGTACATGCTCATTCATGAAAGTCTCCAACATTTTTTTGCTAATGTTATTTAGCTGGAAAAGTTGAAGAAACAGTTAATGAGCTCTCAGGAAAGAGATTCAAGTGGATGGGCAGTCATTGATGAAATGTCGCAGTGAGATGTAAACACTTCTCGTTATAAAAAAAACGTCAAAAGACATTTTTCCTCGGAGAGGGATTGCAATTGACTGAAGCAAGCTTTGGCCAAACCTACACTAAAAAGGCCATTGCAGTGGAAGCACTGGTGGTGGTGAATGCGCTGCGCTGCAGCGCTTTTTCGGACTAGCCCGATGTACCTGAATCCATACCTGCCGTGGCATCTATCCCACTCTCTCTCAGTCTTTGAAACTCAGCAACTCTTGTTTCAGTTCGCGAAAAGAGTTTGAGCAAGCATAAAGCTCAGTTCGAGCTAAACCCGTACTCCACTCCAAATCTCGATGCATGCACTCTCCTGAGTTCAGTTCTTTTCAGCATTCCTAGTCAGTCAGTCACTCAGTCAGCTCGCTCACTCACGTACATAAAATATACTTACTTACTTTTACACATACTAGAGTCGTCGTCATCATCATCATCATCAACTCAGCTCAGCAAGTGTTGCTACTACTTCACTTGCCTCCCAGACTCAGACGCGATTACTGTGGGAGAACTGTTTTGCTCTTATGAATACCTTTTTTTTTTTTTACATAACGGGATCTTTTCCTTTTGTGTTATTTCTATGAAGGTATGTTTCTATTGCGTTTCATATATCATCATCCACCACTCATAAGTACCTGTTGGGGATTTACCTTTGCAGGTATGCCTATAAAAACTTCATAATTTTACACAAGTAACATACATACATAGATACATACATATACATCTAAACATTTTGTTTAATGTGTATGGTATAACAATGAACATCTCGGACAATTGTAAACTGCTGCTGCTGGTACCTTATTATATACTTTGTTATAAAAGCATTAGTATTATTATTATCATCATTATTATTTTTTTCTTTTTGATGCTGTTGCTGTTACTTGGTTGGCACATGCACAACAACTTTGTACGCATTGGATATTCGAGTTTTTGAGACTTGGCTACAAAATACCTCTTGTATATACAAGCTTGTAGTTGTAGTCATTCACATTATATTATTGTTCGATTGTTATGATAATCGTAATGATGATGGTGATTATGATCGTGTACCTAAGGGCTGGTGCTGGTACTATGGTAGTTGGTGGTGCTACCATACCACCACCACGACATCAAAATTCATATAACTATAAATATATATATATATGGACGTGCCTTTTCATATGATTTTATTACTACTGTGCGCTACGCATGATTGCCATTATGTCATGCGAATAGGCACCTAACAATATAGTAGAGGGGAAAACGTTTTTTTAAATGTTGCAACACACCATTATCATGCTCATGATTTTATAGCGGAGAGAGACTGCATAATATGACTTATGACAATGACTGTGCAAAAGTTGATGATATGCCTTCTTTTTCCTTCTTGCTCCATCAACAACATCCAACCGGATCGGAGGAGGATCTCTCAAAGAATATATACATTAGGAATTAATGATGATGATGATGATGATGATATGATGGGACGGGACTGGACAGTCCTTTGATGATTATGCTCACAATGATGATGTGATCATAAACAATATTCCCATTTATTTTTATGGATATTCAAGTCAACGGTGACTATAAGAAAAGACACCTTTCTGCTTTGAATATCACTTTTTTTTTATTCTTTCAAGTAGTACTTATGCATGCGCCCAATGGGTGATGATAAAGATGAAGTGCAATAATGGACGGAAAATTTATCACTTTACGACTGAATATTGCATCCCTTCACAAAAAAGAAGAATACGACGGAATTGCAGTTCTGAGCTAATAATGTGGTATTCAATGGGCAAGATTATTGCTGTAATTATATGATGACAGCTTTCAGAGAAAAAATTTGGTTGTTTGATGACTTCAAATTTACGGTGTTGGCTTGAGAGCTCGCAAGTTGTAAATCAAAATTCAAAGTTTTATTGCAGTTTCCCTTCTCGATCAAGTACTGCCGGAAGAGGAAAGTTTGAGGAGTGCTTAATGTCCTGTTTGAATAACAGTGAAGAAAAATAGAGGTGAAGAATGATGGAAAGGTTATTTCTATAAATATTGTGTTTGGCTCAAGCAGAATAAGACTCTTTTCTGGAGGAGGATGGAAGTATCCGATTTCTTTTGGAATCTTATGCAATGCACTCTCATATTATGTATCAGAATAACAGGATGATCGGATATGATGATATATAAGGTTAAGTTCAATTCATTTATTTGATACCGTTACAAGAACCGAAGAGGAATATTTAGGGTGTGCATGTTTAGCTCAACTCTTAGCACACCTGCAATTTGTTTAAATAATGCTTTATCAAAATTGTTGCCTCCCTTGAAAAAACTTTTCTTGGCGAGTCATTAGTAAGAAGAACATGAGCATTTGGTTTCTGTGTAAATAAATGAGTAGGAATGGAAAAACCACTTAAATAAAAGTCTTGAAAAAGTTTTCTCATTTAATAAAAAGGGATGTTTCTAAAACATCAGAAACACTCATACACGAACAACATCTTGAAGTTCCGTTCGCTTCTCCAAGTTACACCAATTTCAATTCCAAACTAATGCATTCAACATACACATTGTATGCTAAATACCATGGTATGTGTACAAAAGTGAAGCCTGTCTTTCCGGAGAGATGGAACGGTAGTAAAATAGTAGCTAATGTAAGAAGAGGGTCTTAAAAAGAACTCATTTCCGACTCCGATCCACTCAACTCAACTTAGTTGGTTCAAACGCAAACGCTTTCTGTACGTCTTCCTCATCAAATCTCATTTTAAAAATTCGGATCTATTCATTATTACAATGAAATCAAAGGAATCCTTTTTCCAGAGTCTCATTTTCTCCTCTCAATTGTACTTTCCACCTGCCTTCATCCCCAAAATTGAATGAGCCTCATGATGATGATGATGATGATGATGGTGCATTCATCGATAGTGCGATGCGAGATGGATGTGAGGATATACCTTAAAGCTTTGAAGAAATAAGTCCCGTTAAGTAAAAGAAGCATCTCTCTCTCTCTCCCAAGTTTCCTTCTCATTGGCAGGAGCACTAAGAAAAGCTATCAAATCACATTTTCTACAAGGATGACATGCATGTTGCCCATTTTCCCACACTCAACAGAACTACTCCCACTACAAAACCTTTACACGAAAGACGAAGACGAGAGCGTCACGTCTCAATTTCCTTTTTTCGGTTTTTTCGCCTAGTTTATAACATCCATTTTTTATGAGCGTAAAATGCTTATACTTTGTGCCGCGGCATATAGTGAACCATACATGAGCATTTTATCGAATCGAAGAAACTTCAACAATATTGAAGAAACCTTTCATTTCAAAATAGCATAGCATGTGGTATGGTATAATAAATATATAATATACTATATTGCTTTGCGTGAAAGCTTCATGTCTTCAGGTTTTGCAGAGAGAAACAATAGTAGTAGATATTATATTACTTTCCACTTTCAACCAAAAACTCCTTTCCGATTCCCAACTCAGCTCAATGCAATGTCCAGTAGCAATCTTACATGTCTAGGTAGAGTTCCTATACACACTATTTGGATTCAATTCGGAGAATTTTTCAAGCTCCATAGAGAACACGGAAGATGAAGGACGAGAAGTATTATGAGCAAGAGGCCAGATGAAAAAATTGGCACGATCCAGACCATATAGATGAACGGCAAACGTCCTTGTTAAGGCCAGATGAGGGGAAGTAAGCGAGCGAAAGAAAACAACTTTGCTATACCTAGATACTAGCGGATCTCAGCTTGAGATTTTTCATTCTCTATTACTCCACTAAATGGTTCCGGAAATGAAAGATGGATAAAATATATGCAGCATATGTACGCATCCAAGCGCTCATTTTCCATGAAGTAAAAAAACGTCATAATGTGCTTTCCTCCCAAGAATTTGACTATTTTATATAGCGATCTCTGTGCTCTGCTTTCTTTTTTATCAAATTTTTGCTTAGCTAAGCTCAGAAATAATAATAAAAAAAGAGAGAGTTCCCTGAACTTTCTATTGTTGTTCAATGACATATCAGTACAGAACACTAAGCCATCAGTAGCATATTGCACTCGCTGGAGAAAGGATTGGCATGCAACGAACTTTGTAAAGAACGTTGTTGGATATTAGATATTATGGAGTCGGAGTACAGAAACCAGCAGTGAAACTGTCATGTTGCTATCTACTCCCGGTTATTTATGTTGCTTCATTTCATACAATATAACTTTGCGTCTTTCACTTCCTTCCTTCCGCTCCGCCCGCAATGAGGAAGCAGAGAAGAGTCATAGTCGTATATACAAGGAAAAATTAACAAGAACAAGCTCACAGTCTGTTCTTTATGTATCCCACGCCACACATCACATATATCGCATCACTTTTCTTTACAGAATGAGTCATATGTATTGAGCACGTTTTTTCCCTAGTCCATTATTGTAACGTCACCTATACGTTACGTAGTAGCGCTCTAGAATAAACATAAGTAGCCATCATATCACATCATCATCCTCATCATCGTCATTATTATCTTGGAAAAGTCAGGCTAATGATCCTGCTCAATGTAGGAGACGGCAATAATGCTCTGCTTTAATAACACGGAAGGAATATCATCATGAAAGTTACGTAAAAAATAGGGAAAAAGTAGCTTCAGCCAGGCCAGGTATTATGACATATAAGGACATGACATAAGGATGAAGTACGCAGAGAGGTATGCTCAACTCCCATTGCGCCATTTCATCCTTTTTTTCAGTTGTGAACCGACAACCAACTTCATTTCTTCCTGGAAAGCATTAAACTCATCTTTTCAACGTATGAATAAGAGAAACGTTTCTATCCATCCGATCCCTACAATGCGATGATGATACGCTACTTTTCAATAAAATGACAGGTAGAAAGAAGGTGAATGGAATGTATGTACATATACTTGTGACATGAAGCCTACTCCCTCCTCTCAATTCTTTTTATTTAAATGAAATGCAGTGGTGCAAAGAAGTAGCAATCTGTTCAGTCAGTACATAAAACGGATTGTTCTCAAGTTTGCTTTGGGCTTGGGCTCAGTTTAAGCTCAATCCTTTTCTCTTGTACTGTTTTTCATTCTTTGGAAGCTGTCTCCATACATATCCTGAAGATGATGATGATGATATGATGACGAGGATGAAACAAGAATTCGCATTGATTGCATAACTTTACCATGAGCCATCATATCAGAGAGGAAGCTACGGCTTCTACGCAAAATTTTCAAGTCCATGTATTTCTAGCTTTAAACCAAACCAAAACCACGCTTCTATATAATAATAATTAGTGATACGATGTAATACATAAGATCAGAAGGATGCAACGTAATCATAAAATTTTTCCATGAATGAAGAAGACATTCCTTTGGAGAACATTTGAATTCTCATGATCAAAATGATCATCACTTCACATTGAAAATTACTCTTTCCGTTGAGCTCAGCATGTTGTTTTCAATCGTTTTTAAGAGAAGCGGTTGCGTACAAAAGAACATTGTTGTGCATTATACGGCATATTACACATATATAGAAAAAAAACGTAAAGAAAAATGTGCATTTTCACTGTTCCTCTACATTCACATATTTTTTTCTGCGAGAGCACGTTATATCCGTAAAGTACAGTATTTTACGTATACATGTGCATAGAGTCAGAGCTAACGGGATATTTGATGCTTGTGTGGATGGTTTGAGGTCATTCACCTCGCCGTGAGCTGCTGACTGAATGTGTGTGTATACACAAGTGAACCAGCAGCAGCAGCAGCAGCAAGCAGCCGTCGTGAAGCAAGAAGTAGTGGCATAGGCTCGGCTCAAAATATGGATGTATGTATGTGTGCTATGCATATAAAAAAGGCAAAGCACAACGTTGCCAACTTATGAATATATATACCCAGGCCAAAAAGAACGTTACTAGAGTATCGTACTCAGTTTGCCTTTTGCATGCTTCTTCTCTATATAGCAATGAGAGCTTTGAGTCGAGTGCTTTCATAGTTTATAAGAGGTTATGTTGTGGCTGTTATACACAAGCGTAAGGGAAGGACGGACGATGACTCGTGTGGCTTATAGGAGTATAACCTGCACTCTTACCGTACCTATTTCACCTACCGTAGTGTGTGTATAATTTATGTATGCATGTATAAATGTACGATCTTGATGATGATGATGATGATAATGCTATGTGTACATGAACATGAACATGAACTTACGGACGGACGGATGGATGACAATGATGACAATGAACAAGAGTGAATCTTGCATGTATTTTTGAGACTAAGTATACTAACGTGTCTACCAAGTAGATAATATAATAATATATATGAGTGTGAAATCAAGGAAGATGCTTTAATATATATGATGATGAATGGAAAAAGACTCCAAATATTTTGATCACTGAATACATTATTATAAAATATAAAATGCAGCTTTTCTTCAGCTTCATGGAGCTTGGAAAAGATTTAGCAAGAAAATCAAATTGGCAACAATACGAAATGCAAGTTTTGAAATAGTTCCTGGAACAATATATATTTCTCGTCACTGAGATTGATTTTTTGGATACATCATCAAATAAAACGTAACCGTACTCTCTTGTTGGTTGTATTTATGCTCGCGGTCCATGACCTCCAAATGTATGTACATATAAGAGATACATACAGAAAATGCATACGTATTGTGCTGTGTATAGCATCATCACAACACATCACTAATGATATCGCGTGTTGACGGAATAGTAGCGTTGTAAAGGTCACGTGTCCCCATTAAAAATAGTAACAATAATACACTCTACTTAATAAATATATATATATATATTTTTTTACGATGATCATGACTTTGACTTTAGGATGGTTTGTTATGTAATTGGAGAGACAATAATAAATTGGTAATTGGAAGAAAGAAAAGAGACATGAGAAAAAAATACTTACCTCGAATAGTGCTAGGCATCCTGACCTCATCCTTTCATTCGATTGAGGTCTCGAAATGTTTGTACACTTGTATACATCAATAACTTTTTTTTTTATAATAGATTTGTATATTCCAAACAAACACTTTTTAAAAAATTTCAATTCACACTTTGTATAATTTTTTCCTTTTAAGAAGCATCGATCGATTGAAGTACTTTTTTTTAATCCTTTGAAACTTCCATTAAAATGAAAAGGGGAAAGGATCCTTTCACACTCAGAGGAAAACGAAAGACGAAAGGACAAAATCAAAAAAAAACTTTATTGTCAGGAGGTCATCATCATATTATTATTGTCTATTTGTAGCTGAAATCGTGAATCCGGAAGTGAAAAGAGATCCATGAAATTTTCTTTTTGGGAGAATGATGCACAATCCGTAAAGGCAATAAACTTTCCTATTGAGCTTAACCGTCTTTTTTGGGTCTTGAGGTCCTTGGAGAGCAATATCCAAAAGTTTGTACTGTTGCAATTAGTACTAATTGGTTTGTGTGAAGGATTTTACTGTTTTAATCAGAATCAAAGGATGAATTATCTTGTAAAGACATATATATTCATTCCCGGAACCGTTGATGAATTATTTTTATTATTATTTCACAGCATTAACGAAACTTATCATAATCATATCGTATCGTATCATGTAGCACTTTTTATTAAACTTTTTTTTATTTTTCAGATGAATTTATTTTATTTTTTTTACAAGTGAATGAATTTTTGGTCAAGAGGGTCCTTGTCACTTTGATACGTTATGCATATTATATAACACTTCCGTGTGTTTGAGTATTGGGTACATGTATATATATTTCATGGATTAAAGCATTAATATTTAAAGCTTCTGTTTTCACCTTAATACACTTAACAATACAAATAATATTACAGAGTATACCCTTCCTCCCTGGTGACTAAATTGTGCACTGGGTCGGGTGTATTGATGAACCTGGAAGAAAGGTTCACTCGAGGTCACTCACCACAACAGGTATAATATGTACTTCATGTGTATTCAATAATGTAGAGGATCTCCCACTCAAACAGAACTACAGGTCCCTTTCAGAAAAGGGTCCTTTATTATTTTGTCACGGTCAACTCAGATAATCCAAACTAATCCCTTGAAAAAGGGACGGGCAAAACTGTGAAGGGACGACAGGTTTATATTGTTTGCACAAAAAGGATCTCCTCTCCTTTTCTATCTCCGTCACTCACTTCCTCCTTCTTCCTTCCTGGTTTTGGACTTTTAAAGAAAATGCAGAGAAGAATTCCCTTTTTAATTTTAATGCACGCTTTTGAAATCCTTCTCCAGCAGCAGTATAATTTTTAAGATGAGTAATGAGATGAGATGAAGAAATGCATGAGAATGTAAAAAAGGTAGCTTTTTTCCTAGCTACATTGAGAGTTTGGGTAAAGACGCGCCTATGATAACAACATAGGACCGTGTTATACAGAGTTGCTTAACCGAGCTCTTCTGGATTCCGAATGGAAACCGTACATTTTACTATAGGGAAGCTTAAAGCGAGCATATTACATTTGGTTTTTTATTCAAGCTTGGTTTTTACTCAGCACATAGCACACACACACAACGCATTCATGTTCGTAGAAGGCTATATAACAGCAGCTGAGCTGAAGCTCAAGTTGAAGTTGAGCTGAGTTCGTCGAGGGCTGAAGAAGAGCCCCGTTAGTTTTGTTGTTTGGTTGGGATTTTCAAGCTTGTGCTCCTGCTCCTGGGTTGCTGCTGGTAGTAGTGATGTGATGATGGTCCTCTATAGCTTCAGGCTTTACCTTCTTCTTCAATATACTCCTGGTTTTATGTTGTTAACTCAACTCTCTGCGTTCCCATACATTCGCTGAGAAAGCCTCTAAGTCTGTACTTACGCTAAGGCTAAAAAAGTGTATGCATAATAACAATATCCCATTGCGGTTCCTATGAAAGAAACTCAAACTGGCCAAAAGAGAGAGAGAGAAAAACTCTCTGGTTTGCATTTGTTTTTGCTGGTCTTCCCTTTTTCTGATACTATGATGATATGATATAGCATTGTAAAAACAAAACGTTTCTTTTGTAAGTGAGTACATGATGATTGTACATGGCATTGCTTGCTCTTCTCTTTTTGCATGGTTCCAATATTCAAGTTCTCTGCCGCTTTGCCTTCATCTAAAAATCATCATCATTGCATACTTTATGTGAGTTACGTAGTTATAATAAGAATGTTTGGTATTTATTGCTTTGCTATACCATACCCAACTCAGTGTTTCTGAAACGGTTTTCAAACCAAGGTATGAACCAACACACACACACAAGCTCGTAAGTATGTGCCGAAGAAGAGTGCTAAATGAAATGCATAAAAATATGCGGATGACGATATACTAATGAACACAAACTCGCATTCATGAGATGCTCAAGCGTAGGTGTGTAATGAATGCGTGTAGCTACAACTCTAGCAAGTGCCAAGCTTGCAGGTGTAAAGTGAACACGGTATTTATCAGTTTGTTATGTAATGTCGTCGTGGTCGTGAGCGAAGATGGGGAAAAGAAGTGATATATTCCTCCTTGTTTATTTTACTGTTGGTTAATGGCACTAGGAATTTGAAATCCCAATTTATTTATTGCTGACTTCCTCGTCTGGTTCTTTTGGGCCGGTCAATGCCAATGACAACTTCTTTAGTTTTGGACCAAGACGAAGATGCCACCTGGGATATGATGCAGATTTATGACATGTACAAGACACAAGTCCATGAAGAAAAGAAACGTTACTTTTCTTTTACTTTGAAAGCAAGGAACGTCGTCGTCGGCCGGATTGAGAATCAATGAAAATTATACAAAAATTGGGATAATTTAAGAATCAGGAGACAGAAAAGAGCAAACATCAAATCAATTTCTGCATAAAGCTTACTCAACTGCAGCCTTTGAAAATTGCTATCTTTATAAGTAGTTCTATCTTTGAGATATCACCGTTTTGTTGTTTTATTATTATCCCCGACTCAAGACAAAGAACAAAAACGGGGTAGATGCTGATGATGTAAATTCATTTCTTGTCTAAGTATAAGTACACACTTACACCTGTAATAATGCTTTCATGTACCGCTTTGCATGAAAGCACCTTCAATTTTCCGATGCATCTCCCTTGATCCGAACCTTATTTTAAGAATATTATCTTCAATCAAATCACCAACCCTTTTTTAGCTGCTGGCATGCATAGCTAAGTAAGTAAAAAAGAAGTAAAGTTTATTTAATCTTTTAGTCACGGGAAAATGCGTATTATAGATTTTTTCCGTCTTCTCTTTTTTTCCTACGTACTTTTCAGTAGAGATAACATAACTGTACCGGCTCTTTTTACATCATCGTTACCACCATCAACATCAACAAAAGGGCTATATCTTCATCCTTTATTATAATCATTAAGCTAGCGTTCGTTCGTAACGTGTATAGTGTGTAGGTACACAATGTGAAGATGATGATGATGTGTTTTATAGATAAACTGTGCGTGTACAAAAAAAACGATACAGGATTATCGAAGGAAGGTATATAGGTACAGCTTGAAAATGCAGCATCATTGAGACTTTTGAGCAGTGCATCTTATTTTATTGCGTACTGCACTCTTTACCCAAAATTTATGTTGTTATCTAACTTGTGAATTATTTTGCAAATTTTTTCATGTTCACGTTCACAAATTCCCACAGATGAGCATAAAAATGTCAGTTACTTTTATTATGTTAGGTTAAAATGCAGTTGGGCACTCTTTTTCAGGTGTGAAAAAGAATGGTAGATGGGATTGATGCGTAAAGTGAGCAGCCAAGTGTCGCAAGTGATGCAAGGATTTATCAGTTCAAGTTTATGGCTAGGGATATTTGATATAAATAAATTAAAAGAATGAGATCCAAAAGTGCATGCATACACGTTGTTGTTGTCAGTTGTATGAATAGAAAATGAGGTTCAGGGACGAAATTTTTTTTATGTTGAGCGAGTCCAAGTCCAGCTTGCGTAATAGCAATAGCGTCTTATTTCTTTCTACTGCTGCTGCTATTCACATCACACGCTATCCTCTCCATTTCAAGTTGTTCTTTGCTGTGACATGACATGAGACATGAAAAGCAGTATGAATGCATGGATAAGATTTCATTTTTAAAATTAAAATTAGAAATGAAGGGACGGGATTGCATTGCACTTGTAATATGATAACAAACAGTTTATAAGACGTACTACATGTGTATATTTATACGGCACCTGTTATTTTGGTTCAAATTCATGTTTGTTGCATAATGGAATATTTAATGGGTTTGAAGGTCTTGAACATAAAAAATATACAAGGGTCTTTCTATATGCATTTCTGTCTACCAAACTAGGTCACAGTCCTCTTATTACTTATCCCCCAATCGAAATATAAAAGAGTAATGTACAAAAACATAATTTGGTTTGCAAATATGCTTACTAATGATGATAAAGGTACAGTTTGTTGATGTTGTGGTCGTAAATTGAAGAAAGCGGAGCAAATGGCGAATATAAATATAAATGAAACGAATGTTATGGCATGGAAATAATGAGAGGATGAGCGATTCGATAGTAGTTTGATTTTGATTTGATTATTTATTCACTGGCAACGTTATATTGCGTATCCTTTCTTTTGTATATAATGCGTTGCCGACATCGCATCATCATCGTCATCGTCCTTTCAAAGAAAATCATTTACCTATCGGTATCTTATACAATTATTATTATCATCCCTACAATAAAGCAATGGTTCCGAACAAACCGGACGCGTGGTTGGTGTTGGGAAATAATGAAACAATAATTTTTTTGTTGCAATAACTGAATCCTGCAATTTACGCCAAAGAAATGTAATAATATGGCCACACAACGACAAAATATTAGAAAGAAGAGTGTAAGACATCGACATCACATCACTTAGCACCTTGATGATTTGCTTCAAATCCATATGCTCATGTACCTTCAACCTTAAAAGGTTATGTGATTTTCTTGAATGAAGCACGAAATGGGGGGATAGATTGCAAATTTTATGAAAGAACGGGTTATGTCATGGTATGAAATGAACTACTACTACTACTACTTCATAATTGTCTTGATGCGAACTCCGTCGTCGTCATGCTTCAAAAGCACAACCTCGTGCAATTTAATACATCAAAAGTTTTTATTTCATTTCGTTGAATTGAATGATACCCTTTTCTGCTTGCATGCAGCAATATCTACTTAAAGCATATTAAATACTTATGTGGATAGGGGATAGGCTGCTGTGGCTCTAATCGGTATGCATGAATCGAGGAATCCCCAACGTTTTGCTCTGGGAATTGTGAAACAAAATGATAGAATTGTACAAGTACAAACAGAATTTGAGTTTTCTATGATACATATATATGTATATTATGCGTCTGAGAAAACTTGTCTGTCTGAAGTCTGAACTTGTACATTTTGTTCTTAGTTCTTACATAAAATGTATGTTTCTTTAATTTGTATGTTAAGACTGAATGGATGAAAACTCACCGGAAAATCATGTTTCTTTCATCAAGTTCACATTCATCCGACCTGAAGCAAGAGAAGTATGAATAAATGTACATATTATATATAGCAATATAACAAAACTGTATAATATACGAAGTAAAATGTGAGATTATAATTACAATCTATAAAACTATACATTGACTTGGCTCATACCTGTTTTTTCTTTTCCTTATTATTTCGCACCTCCTTTTATCCCTGAGACGAGTTCTGGTGGATGCAATCGCAAAAATTGTTGGGTAATAAGTATATATATATATGTATGTACATATGCATGCATTAATGGCTTGGAGTACATCACACACTACTGACCTGCAATCCAAAACTTTATAAACATGTAAAATTGTGCAAATCTTATACGGTAAATCATGGTGGATAATCTGATAAGAGAGGTAGAGGTGCATTTTGCTTGAAATGATAATAGGTTTATATCTATATGGGATCAAAATAGCCGTACAATTGCAACATGAACACGGTTATTGTAAAACACTCTTCAATCCATTTTGTTTTAATTTTAATGGACAATATAATGCGAAATTGAAAACTTAATTTGCGAAATTTTCAATTAAAACACGTGTTGATATATGCATATAATGTATGTATTCACTTCCACTCTGAGAGTCCTTAGGTACAGACGTGTTTTTCACATAGCTGCCACAAAGCCTAA
The DNA here is from genome assembly GCA_964034955.1 of Orchesella flavescens. NCBI lineage: Eukaryota > Metazoa > Arthropoda > Collembola > Entomobryomorpha > Orchesellidae > Orchesella > Orchesella flavescens. The sequence goes on along the minus strand of OZ035954.1, from coordinate 25,992,783 downwards.
ACGTGCATCCTTAGTTCTTTTTTTTTACAAGTACAAGTTAACACTAGTATTACAGCCTTACTTAGCCTACTAGCCAAGTACCTAAACCTCATATACCACACACGACCAAGCTACTCCTTGTATCTAAATGGAAGACCGTAGAGGCTCAGCTAACAAAAGACAAATCTCCCCTCCCGTGAGTGAATCTGAAGATAATGCGGAAACTCCAGCCACCAAGAAATCCAAAAAAGGTAAAAAATTACCTGCGCAAAAACTACCAGTCCAAAAACTACCTGTAAGCACTATCCTAGAAAAACTTGAAGAGATCCAGAAAACTAGCAACTCGTTAAAACTTAGTGTTGAAAAGGTGGAAAGAAACGTGTCTGAGTGTCGCAATACCATTAAAAAATCAATAGATGAGTTAAAGTCTGAATTCCAAGTCAAATTTAATGATCATGATGTGCGAATTACTGAACTGGAGTCACATACGACTGACATTGAAAGTGACGTGAAACGTTTAAACATTGACCAAGAAAAAATGTACATTGCAATCAACAAATTGAATCTCATCTTGCTTGGCCTCCAGGAAGTGCGCAACGAATCACCGGAGTCCCTGTTAGACTCGGTGAAAGACAATCTTAAACTGATAAATCAAGACGCAATACATGACATCAAAAAAGTGTTCCGAATTGGCAAACCCAAGATTAACCAAAATCGACCAGTCAAAATCATCCTAGGAAGGCTTGAGACCCGTGATGCAATGTATGACGGACGAAAAAACCTGCAAAAGCCCTTAATTCTATGTGAAGACCTCCCCTTTTCTACCAGAATGGACCACAAACAACTTCTAAAAATGAGATATGAAGCAATAACTAAAAACTCCCGTGAGCTCGTACTTCTCCACCTCCATAAGCGACAAATTGTGATTGGAAACAAACTCATAAAAATCATCCATGGAGTGCGGACCGAAGAAACGCTCAGCGCATCAAATTTGCAGAAACTCCAACCTAGAAACAATGAGAGACCAGGGGGGAACACTACAAATGGCCAACAACCAGAAAATAATGGACGCAGCCCAGCCGCGGGATATAGCACAACACACCTTTTCAGAGATCTCAACACAGTAAGCAGCCAAGCATCATCCAGTACAAGTGCAAGAAGTAATCCAGGATGCTCATCACAGTCTACTTTTTTAGAGACCTGGTAGAACCCCAGCCAGCCAGCAATGGAGTGAGTATGCATATGAGTAAGAATACTGATAACCATAATTTAAAAATAGGGCATGTAAATGCCCAGTCAGTTGTAAATAAATACTATGAGGTTAGAGCCTTGCTTTTTACACTAGATCTTGACATACTATGTATAACAGAGTCTTGTACCAAACCTGAATATTATTTTGTGCCCTATGCCGGTTACAAAATTGTAAAAATAGACGAAGGAACTAGAAAGAGAGGCATTCTTATTATTATGAAAGAAGCATTTAAAGAAATTGAATTCGACACAGTGCAGTTAGACTGTCCTTGTAATATAGAGGTGTTGACCATCAAAATCCAAGTAGGATATAACAAAAGTTTTATAATAAGTTGTTTGTATAGACATCCAGTGTACCAAAAAGCGACACTTAGTCTTGACCACGAATTCATTGAGAAGCTCTTAAATTATCTAAATGAAACCAACCTGACATTCTTCCTACTTGGGGATTTTAATTTGCGTGACAAGTATGTAGACAAACTAAATACTATTATCTCAAGCTTAAATATGGTGCAACTCGTAAACACACCAACTAGAGGCAACCAAATTCTGGACTTAGTAATTTGTAAAAAGCAATCCGATGCGCATAATTGTAATGTGACAGATGTGCATCTTGCTGATCACATGCTAGTAACCTTTCAGATTCCACTAAAGAAACCCAAACGTTCTAAAATCACAATACAGTACAGGTCCTACAAAAAGCTTACTCCAGAAGTAATATCTAAGTACTTTACGTTACCTTGTGAATACAGCCACCCAGATTCTCACTTAGAAAACATTGAGCATAGTTTAACTGAAATGATAAATGAGTGTGCACCCCTACAAACCAAAACATTCACAGAAAGAAGCATTAGCATATACATGTCAGATGAGACTAAACGAATGAAAGACGAACGAGACAATGCGAAACTTGTGTTTGAGAGGTATCCATCCAGCGTAAATGCCATTGCTTACTATAACCTGAGAAAGGCAGTCAAAAGGCTTATCGTTCGTGACACTGCAGTGGAGACTAGGAGAAATATTGAGAAACACGGCTTTTGGAAGGGAATACGTCATTCAAAGAATGACAAAAAGATCCATGAGGACATACAAATTAGCCCTGACGATATCAATGACTTTTTTGTCAATATCTCCACTAGCTACAAAAATGTTGACTCGAAAAAAGTACCTACGCGCCCTAGCTCTCTTAACACTGTCGGTAAGAACTTCGATTTTGCTATGCTCAACATGAGTGATATTGACAATGCCTGGAGGAAAACCAAAAAGAAAAACTCAGCAACGGTTGATACAATGGGCTTATCTCCAAAAATACTCGACGTATGTATGAGTTCGTTTAAATTCAAGCTTAGTCTGCTAACACTGTATAACTCAATAATAATAAGTAAGTACGTACCTAAAAAACTCAAATGTTCTCGTGTAGTACCAATAGCTAAAAAACCTAGACCTGTGAGTCCAAACGACCTACGACCAATAACACTACAGACAAATCCATTAAAGCTATTCGAGAAATGCCTAAGTAGCCAGATGTCTCCGTTTTTAGACGAAAATGATATAATAACTAAAACACAATTTGGGTTCAGGAAGAACCATTCAACTACGCACGCGCTTCTTTGCATAACTGAATTCATCAGAGATGCATTAAGCAACAATGAATTCTGCATTGTAATTGCTGTTGACTTTAGAAAAGCGTATGACACAGTCCCTATACCTGTAATAGGTGAGAAACTACCGTGGTATAATATAAACTCTGAACTTATAAATGCTCTCCTTACTGAGAGGTCCCAATTTGTAGATGTAAATGGTGTTCACTCTGAAACTAAGTACCCCAAACTAGGTTTGCCACAAGGTTCTTCTATCTCTAATCTCTTATTCTCCTTGATGATAAATGACCTGCCACTAATCTTCAAACATTGCAAGGACGTAATATTTGCTGACGATACCACCATGGCTATCAAAGGTAAAATGACTGAGTTCCATGATGTAATAAGAAATGTAAATGAAGATCTATCAAATCTTTCTAGATGGCTTCGCGTGAACAATATGGAAGCAAATGCTGATAAGACTGAGTATATGTTATGTTTTAAAAACCCGAGAGGTAGAATAACCATTCCACCATTTGATTTGATGTTAGGCAATAAAGTTATTAAAATAGTTGATAAGCTGAAAATATTGGGTATCTATCTTGATAATAAATTAAACTGGGACTACCATTACAATAATATATCAAAGAGAGTAATGTGCAGGCTGTCCACGATATGGAATCTGAGATTGTGTATTTCTCAAAATGAAAAGAACCTGCTTGTAAATGCTTGTATTCTCCCGATAATTAACTATGGCTGCCCAGTGTGGTTTGCAGGAAACAACATTCATGTTAAAAGAATAAATAAACTGTACCGCAGAGTTGCACGTTATGTACTTACTATGAATAAATTTGATGAAGTGTATGATGAAATGTGTAATAAACTAAAATGGCTTGACTGTAAGTTTAAGTATATGCTGGAGTGTTCTAAAATCGCCTATAATATAAATTGTGGTAAATGTCCAAATGAAATTAGTAAGTTATTAATAAAAGACAACCCCTGTAGCAGAATGACGCGAAACAAAAAGTATATAATACCTACCAAAGTATACAGTGTAATGAATGATGAAAAATCTTTCACATATCAAACAAATAAAGTATGGTTCTCGTTACCTGACGAAGTTAAAATGTTTAGATATAAGAATTTTGTACATAAAACAATTGAATACTTACTAAAATTACAAAGTGAAGAAAAACCTACTGCTAGTGACTTAAACGTCTGTAATCTTTCTGCTATTCTTTCTTGTATTGACCATGTATGTAATAACTATGATTCCTGAGGAGTAACTTGCCTTGTTTAAGGGTTCCTCTTGTACCGAATAAATTAAATTAAATTATGTATGTATGTATACAGCATCACCTTAAGATTAAGTTTGAGTGAAGTTAAAAGAATTTAATTTTATTATGTGAATTAAGGTGTCAAAATTTAATTTGAGCAATTTGTAACCTGACACTTATCTGATGATTTATCATGTAATATTATGTCCATCTCTGGCTGGTGCAAAAAGAACAATGATTCAAATACTGTTGATCCGCCCACGTTTTTGTTTCCTATTGATTATTAGGGCCATTGGCTTTTCCCAGGAGTATGATGTGGACATGCTGTGGTAAGTAAAACCAATCGGGATTAAACCAGTAGTGTCCGGAATGAGGTATAATTTCTGGTTAAGTTCTGTTTCACTTCCAATAGAAAGATATTGATAAAGATCAAGCATATTTGAATGGATGTCGACTGTCCATTTTATTTTGTCAAAGAGTTTGATAAGAATCCATCAATTGTTTTCCATATTTAATTTAAACAGATTTAGATGATCAAATATTCTATGCAAGCAAAATCAGTAATTAAATGAATTCAATAGCGAACATCAATGAAACTGAGCAGGTTGCTCTCAATTCTACAAAATGTATTCAAAGGATTCGTGTAGGCATATCATTTGAGACATAATCACATTAATGACCAATGACATTTCCTTTTACGTACTTTGTACATACTACCATTTTTAGCATTCTGCGCTTTCTCCACCTTTCTGCATGAGACTGGGAGGGCGGCTGTGCATGCAAAAATATCTTTTTTTATCTTCCATATGGTTTCGATATATGATATGCGTGAAGATGAAAGCAGGCTCCCAAACGAGTAACTCTGCAAACAAACAAACCACACGCACATCATCATCACTACACTCATACAGGAAAAGTTCATTCCACCAAAAAGGTTCTTACACTCATATCCGGAACTGACAAAGACTAGTGTTCGGTAACGATGAAAGTCTGGGTGGTGTGTGGTATGGTATGAAGTCAGCATCGTCGTCATACACGCATCGTTCCCATTCCGTTTCTCATACAGTGTTTTTTGACAGCTCCAAAACTCCAAAAAAAACAACTGTTAACTTACCCCAAAATCCGGGGCAGTCATAACAGCTCACATCTTGTGGTAAACTCATGCAACCAGCTGGACTCCCCATCTTCTCCCTTTTTGTTCCAGCTTTCTCATTTTACTTTTCCCCAAGACGGTTGGGTGGAGGAAGCATAGTTTATGGAACGTTCATCCTTTTGAAAAGCGTGAGTGGAATGGAATGAGCAGCGAGCTTTTGGAACTACGACAGACAACTTTGGATGAACAACGCAACGTAGCATAGCGTACGTACGTACAACTTCTTCTTGACAAGAAAAGGGAGTTTCATCGGATTTAGCGTGCTTTCGCAACCATATACATGTCATTTGCGTAGGCATAGTAGAGGAAAAAGTCGAATCCTTACAAGATCGAATTGTGTATAATATGCGCTAACATTACAAGAGTGTGTACAATGAGGCTGAATCCCAAGTAAGACGTTGGCAGACGTGACCTTTTTGTCAATCCAAAAAAATCCTCTGCAAAAGTATTATACAACAGGAAGAGGATGCCTACTTCTTTATTGGTGCTTCGTCTATAAATCTGATACGAAAATTGAGCATTCAATTCAATATATACAAAATGCATGCTGGCTGGCTGGCAAAAGTAAAAATAAGCCTTTCCGCTACAAAAAAAACATTTTTGCGTGGAAACAGGGAAAATACTAGAAATGTATGTATATATCTACATATGTATATCTATCTTTATGTGAGCATCATCAATATCATCGCAGTACTTACATTATCAAAGCCTATAAGCATATATAAGCTTAGCCTCTCTCTCTTCCTCATCCTCATCATCTTACACTATTTTTGAACCAGACTTACAAAATTATTAATCTTCTTATCGTTAGCGGAACACTGATGATATTTTGGAGTTAGTTTTTCTGCAGTTGAATTTGATGTTGATGCTCAATATATGCCAAGTTCAATGCACAAGCGTGAAGATGCCAAAAGCCGTGTAGAAGCGTATTATGAAAATAGACCCTATTCTCAACTCCTTCTTATCTTGCTGATTTCCGTCTTGACTACTATTTTGTACTTACTTTGCCCTGTAATACTTTTGCTTATTAACATGCACAAGGCTAAACTCCTTTGAATACTAACCCGCTTCTTGAAACACTACTACCTTGAACTAAATATTGATGATTTTTTTATTTTGCTTTCTCCAACTAGATGAGTTGGTGTTTTAGTTCTTAGTACTTTTACTCACGATCAGAATAAAAGAGAGAGAGTGAAGAAATTAAAAAATCCTTATACATTATTCCCCATGTAATTCCATTTTTAAAGAGAGAAACTCTACAAAAAATTTAGAGGCACCTCGAGCCAGAGTTGAAATGTTGAATGTAAATAATACAATGAATAGGGAAAAGGTACCTCTCTCTCCCCATATTATATTTAGGAAGGAGGTGGTGGTGACTAGCTTGGTGGGAAAGGAAACGTAAATACCATTAAAAAAGTACCTTCCATCCCTCTATACCCTGTTGCTATTTATTGCTGGTGCTGTGGCTCTGGCAATGTAATGTAAAACACACCAGCAGCCAAGTTGGCAGTTGTTGGCAAAGTTTTTGCTGGAGAGAATATTCATATATTCATTAACATACGTACAACTGTAACATTGAGTTCAACACTTATTCTTTTTTTGCTTTGCTCAACTCTCTTGCCCTATATTTCCTCTTCCTCTTGTTCTCTCTAGCTCACTTAAGTTCATCTCGTCTTTTTATCCAAGAGGAGGCTATGCTATGATATCAGCATCCAGTAGTCAGCGGCAAACTTTTCGGCAGCGTAAAAACTGGAGAGTTTAAGTGAGTAACTAAGTTTGAGTTTGAGCCTTCGGAGTATTTTGTAGAGAAGAGATTTGGATGAATAATATCAGCATCAGCAGCATGAGTAAGCTATATGAGTACTATATAGTTGTGTGTTGTATAGTTCTAGTTTTCTAGCTCTAGACCCTCAGTATATTTGTACAGGGTTTCACACATCCACACACTTGTCTTTTTCCTCTGTAAGCTAACCACCGCTTTTACTTCACTCTGCTTTAGTTTTCCCTTTCCCATTTATAAAATAAGGTCCTTTTCGCCAGAAAACTCTTTTTTTCTTCCTTGTACTATTGCTTCAATGTAGTTGGTGCGGTGCGGTAGTCTCAAAAGAGAGTCTCATCTCAATCTCAATACAGTCAAAGGAAACACCATCATGATCATCATCATCATCAACAACATCGTCACCAACAAGAGAGCAAAAGAGTCGGTCAATATATATTAACAGTGCTAAACTTGTTGTATATGGTTGTAGTACTAGATGAGTAAAGTGTAATACAGAGGAGAAAAAAGGAGGCAAGTTTGTTCCTGAAAATATTATGTAGTAGTAGTTGCTTTGCTCCTCTACCACTTCTTTTTTTTCTCTTATTTTCTCCCATGTTGACTCTCTTTTCCTCTGCTCCGGTGGCTTGCCTACCATGCCAGAAAAGACATTTGCCGAAAACCCCGAAAAACTTGTTGTGTATTATGTTTGGACTTAGTACTGCTGTGCAAGTGCTGAGCTGAGACTACCATGCCAGTAGTAGTAGTGTGAGCTGTTGGTTGTGTTATGTTGTAATGAATACAGAAGCAATTCTCCTTATATGACATTTTTTTATATGTATATCCGTATTCCCTTCACTAGAAAGTGATATTATACATATACGTGTACATCGAGCAAGTGAGAAACTTTTATCGATCACACTATATAGAGCCCAGAGAAGTAAGCAAAACAGAAAGGCTTGCTTGAGGCTTTGGAGCATATACGTGTACATATATATTTTTTCGGTTATGTATAGTTCAAGAGGAGCTCAGCTTCATTCTCTCTCTCTCTCCCTCTTTCTTTCTCTAGCTTCTTTTCCCTCTCACTCCGAATAATAATAATGTTGTAAGCCTTTTGCTTTTGCTCTCGCAATGGTGGTGCAAGTAAAATAATAATAATACATTGGATGAAATCCTACTATCTCACTCACCCTGATATACCCACTCATTGGAGCCTTGCTCTAGTATAGCAATAGCATCATCATCATCATCTCCTCCTCATGCAATGCTGAAATCATATCAGGGAGAGTGTAAGCGGAGGAGAAGAGAGCAGTAAAGATATTACTGGCAGGAAAAAAAACAAGCGAGAAGCAGCAGCTTATTACAGTTTTCCTCTCTGTACTTTTATATATCCTTTCAACACAGGAATATATATCTCTCCGGGAAAACCGAAATTTCCCGTAAGCGCATACAAAAATATATAAATATATGTATAACTTCTCTCTCTCTCTCCACACACACACTCGCTCTCTTTTATTCATTTCTATTTCACTCAAAGTCATACCCACGTCTTTTCCCATGTACAAAACTACAAACAGTTCGTTGTGTGTGTGTGTTTGTACATGGATTCATGCTTCTCTCTATACCTAACTTAGTTTATGTTATGATGTACTTCTTGCCAACAAACCTACAATAGAAAAACCAAGCATGTTTTTATATTGTCTATATTATTCCTTCACAGGGAAGTGCAGTAGTATATTTTCGTTTTCTTGCAATTTTAAGAAAAAAAATTGTCCAAATTGTCCCCTTCACTTTCCTCTCTCTCACTCTCTCATATACACAAGTCACACACACGGTTTCCTTCATCGTATCTTTATTTTTTCCCTATTGGCATTGTTTAATACACATGAGGAGATGAGAACAAGAAAAGAAATGAATTGCACATAGTGTAGTTCCGCTCGGTTCTTGGTGTGTTTTGTGTGTGGTGACTCAGGAAACTGGAACCAGTGGAGTGGTGAAGTTTGCACAAGAAACATTTCTCGGTGATCTTTTCCCAGTCAAGTCACCTTCAATAAATGGTCTCTTCCTTTGAAGTGAACTACAGGACACAAGAAAAGAAAAAGTGAGATTACATACGTACATACATACAATACATATATATACATATATAATATGTATATATATTCTTTCCAGTTCTTCAATTGAAAGTAGTCATTCTTTTTAGTGCTACAAAACCTTTTACCATATGTGTGTTGCTACATCTTAAATTTTATCTTCAACCACCTCTCCTTTTATCTGTATTACACAACACATAAAACCTGGACATAATGTGTGGAAACACTTTTTTCTAAGTAAAAGACTATAAAAAATGAAAACAAGAGAGCAACAAGTATTCTTATTGTTATTATTATTTCAACCCCCTTTCGGTCAACTACGTGGTGGTGGTGACGGTGACGGTGTTGATAATGATGGAGGAAAGCCAGACCTTTTCACTACATAACAGAAGAATATATACAGACAAGTTCAATGTGGTACAAAAAGAGGTCATTATTACAGACATCATTGGCATCAATATCAATCGCAGGTTATTGATATTGCTGCAAAGGCTACATAATACAATAGCACAATTGCAGCTGTGAGCTAAAAGTAGCAACATACAAACTCCATTCACGTATTGTATAACAAACAATTATTGATCAGGATATTCTTACCTGATGTAAAAATTCACAGACTGTTGCTGACTGATCAAAAATACTCATGCCCAAAATATTTTCCATATGCTAAATAGTTGATACTATGCTATTACCAATCAGATTTGGCTGAAGATGACATCGACATCAAGAAAAAGAGAATATTAAAGAGATTTGCCAGCCCACCAATGACAACTTGACACCCGATAATCAAGTAAACACTTGTTTGGTTTGGGTTTGGGTTCAGGTCTGAAATAATCTGAAGGATCTGTGGATTCCGTGAAAGGATATTACAAAAGCCGACCCTTTTCCGGGAGACAATAATCCATCACATTTCGTCACCACATTTTACTGCTTCATATTATATTATCAACATCATCATCATCAATAGCATTCTCTTCTCGTGGTGTAGGTGGTATACGCATATATAGTCTATATGCTTGGAAACCCAGTCGACAGTCGACTCAACTGGAATAAGTGTTGTTGGAGGTTGGAGGGAAGCAGTAGCAGGTTCTAGAGAAGAAGCGGATATTACCAGGAAATCGGTTGTGACTGGCTTCTTGTGGTCTCTCACTCTCTCTTTGCAAAAGCCAAACAGCAACAAACAGAATTAACCAAAAAAACTTATGGAGGAGTAGACACAGAAGAAATAGCATAACAGGGGGCAATAAAACAAAACACATTTGCGTTTTCAAATCCTCCATCCAACAAAACCAGAGAAAGGGAATCATCACAAGACAAATACTACTTTTATTTTAGTGGCTGAACAAACCATTGGTCGACTCGACACACATTTGTTTGATAATGCTGCTGCTGCTGATGCTGATGGAGTTGGTGCATGAGCAAAATATGGGAAATCATCATCATGATCGTCATCCCAGTATTAGTTTTTGTGTGCAATAGGTTTATTTTCTCTCAGTGTGTATTTTTTTCTGCAAAAAAAAGACACATCATAAAAAATGTTGATATTTGACATGACGCAAAACGTCTGGGCTTTCTGTGGTTATTTTTTTGGCTCCGGATTCTGCTGCTACCGTTTTTACGTATAAAATATGTAGGTTCCTCCAATAACTAATACGCATAAAAGCATCATTTTGTATGTGCTCTACTGTATATTCCTTTTTACATGCCCAACAACGCGTATTTCATGGTTGTAAATAGTAAAAACATTTGAAGCAAGCGTATTTTATCAGTATCAATATATAGTAATAGCGAGGAGGAGGAGGTCGCCGGCAGTTGATATTGGTGAAAGTGTTATACGAACTAAAAGTATGAGCTACTGGTAAAATAAAAGCAGTTGGATTGACTCGTCTCATCTCCTCTCTTCTCTTGTTTTGTACTCTGTGGAAAGCTCATCAGAGCTTTACTCTACTGCTCTTTTACCCAACGATAATAATAGAAAGGTATGGTGTGTATGATGATCTAGCGCATAGTGTTCGGGAAAAAAGGTCAGCGCTGGCAACGTGAGCGTCAACACCAACACAGCAAGTTAGAAGCGAGCTCTGGTTGGAAGCGATAACAAAAACATTCATGATGATGCTCTCGTGGTGGAGGAAGTGAGAGTGTTGGAGTTGGAGGAGTCGACGTCATGCAACCATAAAATTATATATATTGTGGAAGTAAACACAAAAGCGGTTGGTTATAACCGTTTTCTGGAGGATTTATTTTTTTTGTGCAAAAATAAAGACGTGATGAGACAGAAGCCTAATTATAAAAAATAAACCATTTGAAAATTTTAGTGTTCCATGACTCCACATAAAAATTACAAGACAATAATATATACTACAGTTTACCAAATGAGCAAATTATACGCACAGTGAAAGTGCTGAGAATTTTTCTTTGTGATTGATTCTCAAAATACAATAATATTTTAAGCTATTTTTACGAGTAAAGTCTAGACGTTCAGGGATAATTCAGCTTGCCAAGTACATCATCAGGATGGGTTGCAACGCAAGTAACCACCCTCCCCATAATAACCCCAGTGTTCGAAGTACTAGCTACTCAATATTTCGGAGGTGTCGACGTCGTAAGAAGAACAAAGAAGAGCAAAATGATGAGTACAATGAGGAGGAGCTGAAGAGAAAAATTGATCTGATGTCTAGTGGGGGTGGTGGTGGAGCAGAGGAAGCAAATAAAGACATTAGTTTAAGTCATCACGGTTTTAATTTTTTGGGTAATAGCTTTAGTAAAAACCATCTTAAAAGTGCTTCGGGAAGTAGTAACAATGGTGGTGGTGACGGTTTTGAAGAGGGGGAGCATGAGGATGGAACACTGAATAATAAAAATAGTCGTAGTGCTGGTGGAGGGAATAGTGGTGGTGGAATCTTTGTCAATGTTCCTCTGCTTGCTCAATCGTAAGTTTGCTTTCTTTAGTACTTGTAGAATATGGTTTCTTTCGAAGCCAATATGGTTTTCAAAATATTTTTAAGTAATTCCATATCAAATATAGATCTTAGGAAGCAATGCTATGGCTCCTAATTGCTCATAGGAGGATAGGATAATAAATTAAGCTTCGTCTACCATTCGATCTATAATTTCTGGCTTCTATTTATTTCTGTGCTTATAACTAGAATAACATTACATTTGTTTCTAATCAAATTCATTCATATTTTCATAATTTATATGAGAGTAACAGTCAGGGTTGGAAGAAAAGCAAATTAGCGTCGAAATATTTTCGCTATATTGCTCTTTAGAGAAAAAACAAAACAAAAAATCATGAACAGCAATAAAAGTAGCAGAAAACACGTTGCTTAAAAGCAAAAAATCGCTTACTTGCGTACTGCCAACCCTGGTAAAGCGAAGGGGCTTTTCATTACCAAGTTCAAAGTGATGAAATGAAGCAATTAAAACATTTGATATTACTTTGTTTGCAAAACCAATAAGAATAACACATTTGCAGCTCCTGATACTGTTATTATAAGCTACGTGAGGTTTATAATAAAATGTATACGGAGCTTCACAAAACAATATCTTCGAATCTCATCTAGCAAGCGTTACATTTGTTTTGCTTTGTTTTGCTTACCATTTTTATTTGTTATTAGAACTAATAAGCTAACTAGAAATTATTCCATTCTATTCTATTGTATCATGATCATGCATGCTATTATTATTACATAACAATTCTACCGTTATCTTGCTGCATGCTGCTATAGCCTCTCCTGTTCTTGCTAAGATGTTTCTTCATGATGAGCCTACACGCATTAGTCACTGCCACAATGAATTCTACACTGCTGCTACTACTGATTACGACTACGCCTGCCTGGCGGAATTTAATTGTGCAAGGTTTGGTCTAGTCTGCTCGTTAAATGTGACGTAGACTCTGTGTTCAAGCGTAGGTAAAAGGCAAAGGCTTCTTTAGAAGGTCAGAGGTTCACCTTTCATGTTTAATGGTTATAGTAATAATATGTGTGTGTAGCCACGGATCATTGAATTTTTGCACTATCAGACATACCAAGATATCATATTAATACATATTATTGATACACATATGCTTGTATAATAAAAATCTGTACAGTTTGATTATACAGAAAGAAGTAAACTCGGGTTAGCTGCAGTCATATGAAAATACAAGCATAATATACATCTATCAAACAATTAGCAAGGATGCTTATTGTAGATAGAAGTAAAACACGCTTACTATTGATTGTTGCTAGTTTGCTAGCTACTTATAATAGCTAAAATGTATTTGTTTACACTCAAGTAAGTGAATATCTCCAAAATGTTGTTATAAGAAGCGAAAGGTGATTAGTGATAAAAAAGTACTTAATCCGTTTATTTGTTTTAATGTACTAATGAGAAAACAATAATTATTTCATCAATGAGTTTTCACGAAAACTACACATGATGTTAATCATGTCATAAATATGGTATGAGTTATTGAATAGAACCTCATTTTGTATTTATTTAATAATTACTTCTAAAAACTCGTTCTATGATTGATTATTGATTGTAGTGTATGTAATATGTAAGTGTATGTAGACTATTCATCGACTCATTTTACAGTTGATAGGGTAGACTGATCTGATGAATTGACGAGTGAATGATATACAGATACGATCTATCCATATGATTATAAATTAAATCAGAAAAATCAAATGAGTTATAGTTGAAATGAATACGAACCAATCTCAAAATTGTTTGATTTGATTGCATATCATTGGTTATTGCTTAAAATAAAAAATCTAGCAAGACTGGTCTCCTCGCAATAGTCAAGAGTTGTTACCCTCCTTCTTGTCTTTGAAAATTGAATCACTTTTTTTTGCACCGACCCTCCAAAAAGGTAAAATGGCTAAAAAAGGTTCTTGTCGTTTCACCTGCAAAGGTGTTAATTAACTTGCTTGAAATAAGACAAACCGGAGGAGTGCTAGAGCAAGAGCTGGTAAAAAAACATGATGTCTGACAATTCTGTATTTGGGCTTTATCTGCAATATTAATTTGTTATGTACTTCATTCACCGAGATCAGACAGAGACAGATCAGATGAACAAAAGAAGAAGGACCATTTTTGCGGGGTAGTAGTTTGGTTTGTAACTTTAAGCAGCGAAAAAATTCAAATTACATAGGTTTGTTAGACTTTAATAAGAAAAGAAGTTGTTCTGCTAAGGACTCAGTATATATACATCAGAACATCAGTCATATCATTTAAGCATTTCAAATGAATTGTAGAAATTCACCTGTGTCCCTCTCCTCTTTGATATTATCGTTTTGAAGTTTCCATTTATGATTACTGTGATTTGATTGTTATATGTGATTCTTGTTCAATTATAATTTGTAAACTCCCATGAACTATCAACCAGCAACCCTAAACGGAGTCGTCGCTGATAGCTACTACTACCAGACCAACTAGTCGTTATGTTATGCTATATTATGTTAAGATTAGGTAGCTTTGATTGTGACTTGAATCCACTCCACCGTCACCGTCGGCATCGACAACCCTTCTTCAATTTATCCAATCCTCAAATCAAAGGTGTACTCCTGAGTTGCATTTCTAATCAGAGAGAATACAAAATTGCCAACAAAAATCTTTACAAATATCACCGTAAACTCTACCAGAATCGAAGGGGGCATGAAACCTCAAGAAGAAAAGAGGAATGCGTAGGATAAGATAAGACGTCACAAGAAGGCATCTCCTTTTGATGATATAATGATTATGCATTTATAAGTTGTGTTGTTGTTGTAAGCATACATAATATACTATGTATTATGTAAAAGTAACCAGATATTATTCTAAAAGGAGGGTTTAAGAAAGATAAAGAAGGTCTATTATTTGAGTCTTTCTCCTTCTTTTTTATATTCGAAAGAATATGATATAACTGTAAATTGCATTGTAAACCACAATAAATAATATATATCTTCTGCTTGTGGCTGAGGGAGCTGAAGTGATAGAAATACTAAAATAGTCATTAGTAAAAAAAACCTTATCCTACTTCGAATTTTATTGTTATCTTAAATTTTATTATATGAATTTGTTCGTTAATTTATGGCAGTCATTTTGATCGGGTGCAATTTTGAATTATTGTTTTAAAGATGAGTTATGAATTAATTGGTGAATTGGAAATTTGTTAGTCTTTGACATGTATGTTGTATGTGTACGCCGTATTGCGGATTTATGAGTTGTCAGTGTTTTGTGTAAAGTATAATTCCTTCTGGAAGCTTTGGGTTGCGTTTGTAGAGCATGGCATGTGTGAGGAAGAGGCATGGTACCTCGTGGTCAGTTAGTTGTAAAAAAGTTTTGTGAAGGTTTAGAAAATATTTTATTGGCCCATCTGGTAGAGAATCGTTCGTGGAATAACATATCTTTTTGTCGAAATTTCTAAATGTTAAGTTTTTGAGTTAGTGGATTGAACAGTAATAGTCGCTAATCAAATCTTGATTTTTACCTGAAAATTGTCATTGAAGTTTAATTTGAATCTTGTTGAATAAATAAAAGTCACCGTTCTGTAATAATTAGTATAATCAGTTTGTGCTTTTTTAACAGTTATTGTCTTCATCAGTTGAAGATAAGGTAGACTTAAGGCTAAAGTAATTGTGCAAGGGCTTGATAGCTTTTATAATTGCTGAGTTCCTTTGGCAGTTAACTTTAGTCTGTATTAGTTGATGATTAGCTAGGATAGTCAGTCCGAGCTTTTGCATCATACCCTACTCTCGAGCTGAAGTCTCAGTCGGGAAGTTTCATCGATCCAAGAAAAGTGATTTGGCCTTACAACCCAGATTGCCAATCCTGGAGGCATTGTCTGGCCTTACAACCCAGATAGTCATTAGTCCATCAAGCAGGACAGTCAGTCCGTGTTTGACCCTACGCTCGAGTTGGAGTCACCAGCCCGAGAGGTGTCATTGGTCCTTCGAGCCGGATAGCCAGTCCGTGTTTCACCTTCCCTCGAATTGGGGCCACCGATCCGAGGAGCGTCATTGGTCCTTCGAACCCAGATCCCCAGTCCGTGGAGACGTCCTGGAATCTTGTTTTCTATCGTTAAAATCACCAGTGACTGGCGTCATTGGTCCTTCGATCTCAGATCCCCAGTCCGTGGAGACCCGTCCTGGAGTGATTAAATTTGTGCAAATCAGTTGATTAAAATTGAGTTAATCAAGCTGTTTGCTTTTGTGATAGTGTAAAGTGCTTGTGCCTTTATACTTGACATTTGGATTCCAGTTTTGGAATCATTGTTGAACATTTTGCGTTTCGAAAATTGTTCAAAATGCAAACTGAAGGAGCGAGTCCTTCATCGATTGGACGCGGCCAGCGTCTCCGAAGCCAGACAATGCGGTTGGGTTATCCAGAGTTAGGAAACCCGTCCAATGTGCATCCTGATCCTCAAAGCCATCATTCACGGCACCCAGTGTTCGAGTACACCGTACCTGTGACGATGATGGGAACCTGCCCACCTGAAAATGTTATCCAGAACATAGTTCGAGAGCCACCTCCAGTAGTGATACCAGTTCCAAAACCTCGCACATCTCTCTCTAACAAGTCCGTTGGAAAGCAATCGGTTCGTTCAGAGAAGCAGAAAATGGAGGACATTGCAGAGCTGGAGGAAACAAGGGAAATGTGCCACGAACGCGCCACCTTAGTTTACTCGTTGGAGTGTGCAACAGCTAAAAGTAAAGGAATCAACAAGAGAATTGAATTCCTCAAATCCATTACAAGACGTGACCTGACGGATGAAGAAGAAGATGAACTTGAGACCTTAGCAGCCACAGATCTAGAGGTTCAAGAAAAAATCGAAATGACTGAAGCTGAAATCAGGTGCTTGGATAATAGGATGAGGGTGAACATGAGAACTCGAGAAGAGAAAAATAAAATTGAGAATGAAGCTAGTGACGATGGATCTAGTGTCGAGGAAGTTCCTGTAGATGCGTCCCAGACAGCAAAGTGGATCGCCGAACAGGAAAAACTGGGGAAGCGGCCTCTCGAACATGGTGGAATGAACCATCATGTGTCAAATGCTCCACCCCATGGACTCAATGAGTTAGCCTACGGACAACAGCACATGTTCCCTGGAGTTTTGCCAAGTGAGTTCCAGCCAGGAATGAACTGGAATAATGGACATCATCATCACGTGCCTCATCAATTCCGTCTTCCACCTGAGCCGTGGAATACACCTCCACATGGTCATCCGCTTCCGGTTGAAACAGAAAAGATGCACTCACCTCCACAACAGTGTAATGCCACCTCGAGTCAACCACAAGTGTCAGAAGAGTCATCCCTTATGATGCAGATTATGCAAAAGCAGTTAGAGCTGATGCAGAAGCCATCAGGAGATGCCGCTCGAAGTGACAAGGAGCTGCCACTCTTTACGGGAAGAGCTGAAGATTGGGCAGCATTTGTAGCTGAGCTTGATCGTACTACAAAACAGTACGGGATCAAGAACTCGGAGAACCTTAGAAGACTCCGGAAGTCACTGAAGGGAAAGGCTTTGGAAGTTGTGAAGGCTTTGATGGCTAATCCTGACAATGTTCCGGAAATACTGAAGACTCTGTACCTTCATTTTGGAAGACCAGAGCAAATTATTCGCTCCCTTATCCAGAAGGCTCGAGAAACCAAGTCACCTGAAGCAAACAAGCCGGAAAGTTGGATTGCGTACGCCATCGTAGTCCAGAGTCTTGTTGTTAACATCAAGACCTTCAACCTCAATGGAAAATACCTCCACGACACCTATCTTCTTGAGCAACTAGTGGAAAAACTACCAGTGTCCATGCGCAAGGAATGGATTCTCTGGAAAAGAAGCTATATGCCGTATGCACCTGAAGACTTGGAGATATTCAGCCACTGGATGAGTATCCAGCGGGAAACAGCCTGCACCATTTCCAGACTGGAAATAAAGGATGCCCCTGAAGATGAAGGCACAACGAGGAAGCGCCGTGGAGCAGGAGTCAACGTAGCAGTCGAAGATGACTCAAGTTGCAAGTGCTGTGGCAAAAAACATAAAGTTTCAACGTGTTATGTTTTTAAGAAGATGAAGTCGGTTGACCGATGGGTGCTGGTGAAGGACAACAATTTATGCTTCTGTTGCCTTGAAACTGGACATACGACCCGCAATTGTCCAACTGGGAAAGTCTGTGGACAAAGTGGATGTGACAGGAAGCACCATTTTATGTTGCACAGCTCACCATTCTCAAAGAAGGAGAAGAAGTCAGAACAGCCCAAAGATGAAAAAGACGAGTCTCCTCCTCCACCACCACCAGATGGGTCCTTAAATGCAGCAGCCAGCT
Source organism: Orchesella flavescens (assembly GCA_964034955.1). Lineage (NCBI taxonomy): Eukaryota > Metazoa > Arthropoda > Collembola > Entomobryomorpha > Orchesellidae > Orchesella > Orchesella flavescens. The sequence goes on along the minus strand of OZ035954.1, from coordinate 25,974,410 downwards.
CAGAGTGTCTGCCTATAGTTCCAGTGAATGTTCATGGTCCAAACGGAACAAAAAGAATTTACGCTTTGTTGGACAGTGGAGCATCCTGCAGCATCCTTGAGGAAAGTGTAGCTCATGATCTTGGTCTCACTGGAGAGAGTAAACCCTTCCGCTTCACTGTTTTCGGAAAAGACGTTCGGGAAGACACCAACTCCAGACAAGTTGACCTTGAAGTTTCAGGAGCTTTCCGAAAAGCGAAGAAGTACGACGTGAGCTCTGTCCGAACCGTACACCGCCTTGGTATTCCTGGATGCAGCGCTGATGTTGACAGCCTAAAGAGGAAGTATCCGTATCTGAGACGGATGAATATGAAATCCTACAACACAGCTGTACCTCAGATGATCATCGGTTATGATTGCAGTCGACTCTCGGCAGCTCGAGAGATTTTGGAGCATGAAGATGGAGACAAGCCAGTTGCCTACAAATCTTTGTTGGGATGGTACGTCAGCGTTGGTGCAGTAGGAAATAGGTGCTACACCATTTGTGAAGTGACCGACTCCAATAAAATATTGCACGAGGAGATCAAGGAGTTCTTCTCAACTGAGAGTTTTGGAGTGAAGGTTTTCGCTGGAGCTCATCGTTCGATTGAAGATTGTCGTGCTCTCCAGCTGCTAGAGAAGAATACCATCAAGTCTGACAACCGTTGGGAATCTTGCCTGCTTCGGAAAAGTGATTCCCCTGTGCTACCGGAAAGCTACAGAATGGCTGAGAGGAGACTGCTGACAATGGAAAGAAAGATGGACAAAGACCCGGAGTTTGCAGAACTTGTTGAGAAGAAGTTTGAAGATTATATTTCCAAAGGGTTCCTTGTCCAGAACAGGAAAATATACGATGCAAGTAAGAGGGACTCAAAGTTATGGTACCTGCCATGGTTCTTTGCTTATCATCCCTCTAAGAAGCCGAGACTTGTCTTCGACGCAGCAGCCAAATCCCATGGCAAATCGCTAAACGACTTCCTTCTGAAGGGACCTGATCTTCTGCAATCTCTGGCGGCCGTCCTTATGAGGTTCCGAAGACATCAAGTGGCCATATGCGGTGACATATCTGAAATGTTTCATCAGGTCAAGTTAAAGGAGGAAGACAAGGCGAGCCAGACTATTCTCTATCGTGGAAAGAATAGGAAAATTAAACCGTTGGAGTATGACATGAGTGTGCTCTTCTTTGGCTCCGCCTCATCACCGTGCTCAGCAATTTTCGCCAAAGATGCCAATGCTGCGGCTTATGAAGAAAAGTATCCTGTAGCCGTGAACGCCATTAGGTATGATCACTACATGGATGACTACCTTGGGGGTGGTGACAATCCGGAAAAAGCTGCTTTGCTGCGTGAACAAGTCCATTTCATCCATGCTCAAGGAGGACTCAAGATCGTCAAATGGAATAGCAACTCCAATGAAGTGCTCAGAAACATCCCAGACGCAGAAAGAAGCGAACGGAGCCTGACCTTTTCGGATAAGAATGAAAATTATGAGAAAACATTGGGATTGATTTGGAATGCTAGAGATGATGAGTTCCAGTTCCAGCTAAACTTTCAACGTGTTCCTCCTGTAGTAATGAGTGGCATCCGCCTGCCAACCAAGAGAGAAGTGGCAAGTGTTGTCATGTCGCTGTTTGATCCATTAGGATTTCTATGCCCCCTGAAAGTGAAGGCGCTGACACTCCTTCAAGAGATCTGGAGATCAGGAGTAGGCTGGGACGACGAGGTTCCACACTCCCTTGAAGACCGTTGGATTGATTGGCTACAGGAGCTGAAGGTTATAGAATCTGTAGCAGTTCCAAGAAAAATGTGTCCTTCAATTATTAGTGAATGTGAAGTGCAGATGCACGTATTTGTGGACGCCAGTGAAGAAGCATTCTCTGCCGTCATTTTCTTACGTTTCAACACGGGAGGGAGTGTGGAACTCTCTTTCGTAATGGGAAAGGTTCGTGTGGCTCCTTTACGTGGCCTCACAATTCCCAGAATGGAGCTTCAAGCTGCGGTGATGGGAGCCAGGTTAGCAGCCACCGTGAAGAAAGCGTTTCGTGATGAGCTGCTTATTCAGCGCACAACCTTTTGGAGTGATTCCAAGACCGTGCTGTGTTGGCTGAGATCAACCTCAGCACGCTACAACACATTCATAGCCAATCGTGTTGGGGAAATCCAGGAGTTGACGGATGTAGCTGACTGGAGGTGGATCCCTAGCAAACAAAATGTTGCAGATGACGCCACTCGGTCCCATAAGATGCAGGAGTTTACCTCTAAATCAAGGTGGCTCATCGGACCTGAATTCCTTCTGGCAAAAGAAAGTGAATGGCCAGAAGAAGCGGAAAGTGGAAGGCATTCTCAAACGGAGGAAGATTCAGAGGATTCATTCATTCTGTCAACGTGTGTAAATCAAACACCAGAAGGTTTGATCGATGTCAACCGTTTTAGTTCTTGGCTTCGTCTCATTCGGGCTACAGCAGCCGTTATAGCAGCAGGACGAGCCTTTCGAGGAATAGTGCCCACAGGAATCACAGTAGATGACATGAAGAAAGCAGAGTTATATTTGATTAGAAGAAGCCAAGAAGATTCCTTTCCGGTGGAGATGAAACTTCTCAGAGAGAACAAGCCGTTGCCAAAGGATAGTAAACTTCGTGTGCTCTCTCCTGCTTTGAGTGATGATGGAGTGATCGTGTTGCGGGGACGCTTGAATGCTGCCAGCTTGCCAGAAGACGTGAAGTCACCTCCTATTCTCGACCCAAAGCATAGGTACACACAACTGTACATAGAGTACCACCACGTTATGAGCAAGCATTTTGGACAAGAGCGAGTTGTTAACGAGCTGCGTCAACATGTTTGGATTCTGGATTGCCGTGCAGCTGTTCGAAGATGCTGGGCTAAATGTGCCTTTTGCATTCGAAAACGGGCTCAACCTTCTGTTCCAGAAATGGGCCAATTGCCAGTGTCAAGATTAGAAGCCGGGACTCCTGCATTTTTCAATACTGGAGTGGACTATTTCGGCCCCTACCATGTCACCGTGAATCGTCACAAGGAGAAGCGATGGGGAGTGCTTTTCACCTGTCTTAGTACACGAGCCGTTCATTTGGAACTTGCAGAAAGTCTGAGTACTAGTGACATGCTGAATGCCCTGGTACGTTTTATGAACATTCGTGGAAGTCCCCATAGTCTTTGGAGTGACAATGGGACAAATTTTGTTGGAGCCAAAAGGGAAATAGAAGAGAACCTTTTCTCATGGAATGAAAAGTTGATCCAGGAAGCCACCTCTACAAGGATGATATCGTGGAAGTTCATCCCGCCAGCTGCGCCACACATGGGAGGTTCCTGGGAACGACTCGTTGGAAGCACCAAGAAGGTCCTTGATGCTATCCTGAAGGAACAGAATCCCTCTGAAGGAACCTTACGGACTCTATTCTGTGAAGTAATGGGCATTTTGAACAGCCGTCCATTGACCCACTTGTCTTGCAATTCGGAGGATGAAGGATGTCTCACCCCAAACCATCTTCTCCTGCTCAGATGTGTGACAGGACCCAGGATTCCAGGAGCGTATGATGAAGCAGACAGTTACAGGAAGAGTTGGAAGTATGCTCAATTCCTTGCCGACCAGTTTTGGAACCGATGGCGTAAGGAGTATCTTCCATTCCTCGTGAAGCGGCAGAAGTGGCTCCATCCAGGAAAGGAAGTGAAGATTGGAGATGTCGTGCTCGTCGTGAATGATCAGGCTCCCCGAAACTCGTGGAAACTAGGGAGGATCACCCAAGCGTTTCCAGGCAAAGATGGAAGAACGAGAGTCGTGGAGATCAAAATTGCGTCAGTGGATCCTTCAGACGCGAAGAAATTGGTCAAGACATCAGTTTTGAAGAGACCTGTTGTGAAAGTGTGCCCCCTCAGCTTTGGGGATAGTGAAAGTGATACTTTCGGGAGGAAGAATGTGGCTGAGGGAGCTGAAGTGATAGAAATACTAAAATAGTCATTAGTAAAAAAAACCTTATCCTACTTCGAATTTTATTGTTATCTTAAATTTTATTATATGAATTTGTTCGTTAATTTATGGCAGTCATTTTGATCGGGTGCAATTTTGAATTATTGTTTTAAAGATGAGTTATGAATTAATTGGTGAATTGGAAATTTGTTAGTCTTTGACATGTATGTTGTATGTGTACGCCGTATTGCGGATTTATGAGTTGTCAGTGTTTTGTGTAAAGTATAATTCCTTCTGGAAGCTTTGGGTTGCGTTTGTAGAGCATGGCATGTGTGAGGAAGAGGCATGGTACCTCGTGGTCAGTTAGTTGTAAAAAAGTTTTGTGAAGGTTTAGAAAATATTTTATTGGCCCATCTGGTAGAGAATCGTTCGTGGAATAACATATCTTTTTGTCGAAATTTCTAAATGTTAAGTTTTTGAGTTAGTGGATTGAACAGTAATAGTCGCTAATCAAATCTTGATTTTTACCTGAAAATTGTCATTGAAGTTTAATTTGAATCTTGTTGAATAAATAAAAGTCACCGTTCTGTAATAATTAGTATAATCAGTTTGTGCTTTTTTAACAGTTATTGTCTTCATCAGTTGAAGATAAGGTAGACTTAAGGCTAAAGTAATTGTGCAAGGGCTTGATAGCTTTTATAATTGCTGAGTTCCTTTGGCAGTTAACTTTAGTCTGTATTAGTTGATGATTAGCTAGGATAGTCAGTCCGAGCTTTTGCATCATACCCTACTCTCGAGCTGAAGTCTCAGTCGGGAAGTTTCATCGATCCAAGAAAAGTGATTTGGCCTTACAACCCAGATTGCCAATCCTGGAGGCATTGTCTGGCCTTACAACCCAGATAGTCATTAGTCCATCAAGCAGGACAGTCAGTCCGTGTTTGACCCTACGCTCGAGTTGGAGTCACCAGCCCGAGAGGTGTCACTGCTCATTGAATGATTGTGGTAGACGATACAACAGGAGAAGCAGCGCTCACCTGACGGCTACGATAAGTATAGTGCTATTGTATAACAATGCTATATATTTTATATGAAAAAGAAATATATATTTATACTGTAAAATACGTGCATCCGTCTCTATTTTCACATCATTGTAAAATAGTGGCCTACAGCCAGTAATGATTATTGTGTTGTTCGACACTGCACACACATAAACTACACAATTTTTTACGCAAAAAACAATAGTAAATGACAAGCTAATGATGGGCTTGGAAAGGATTTTGAATGTAATTTTGTGTGAGCGCACACGAAGCAATAAATATAAAATGCGTATGGGTTTAGCTTGGTAGATGTTCGTTGTTGCTCTTAGTTTAGCATTTTACTATAAGAATAAACTTTATGCATTCGCCGATTTCTATAAAGCAAAGGGCAACAGCAAAAGGAGCGAACAATGAAGCACCGGGTGAAGTGGAAGGTTTTATAAGGTTCAAGAAAGGTGATGCTGGGCTGGGCTTATGTGCAATACAATACATGAATACACACGCGCCTAAATATGACGGAGGTTAAAAAAAAGTTTTGGTGATGTGTGCAAAAATAGTAAAATTGGGAATTCGCATGTTAAAAATCAGTAGCTGCTGAAAACATAACTGACGAGTAGGATTTTTTATTAGCGAATTTTTCGGATTTATAGATTTTTTTCAAACAAAATCAAGATAACAAAGTTAAACGTAGTATGATTTTGTTGAAGATTATTTTTTTCTACTTTGTAGCTTTATGACTATAACTGCACTTAATGCTTAGTATTACTCACAGTCGCATATAAAAGCAAGCACAGACCAGACCAAACCACTAAACCCACAACGACAAGTCATTTAAAGGTCTGAAAGTTCAGTCCTGAAACAAAAATCAACGAAGCAAGTAAATATTATGGAATTTTTTTTATTATCATTGTAGTAGTAAGTAGCCATCACTCTTTCATGTTCTCCTGACATTCGCAAATTTTTTCTCATTGTATGCTAGCTAGCAGATAAACAAAATAACAAGGGAACTGTGAACTGCATTCGCGTTAACTTTTTGTAGCATGAAAAAAGTTAGCTTTTTGGTTATTGTTGATTGTTGTGCTAGCCCCAAGTTGAAGTTGATGTTTCTGCCTCTGGGCTGTAAAGGTGACGGTCGTTCATTTGCAATCCATTCAGCTTGATTTTGACCTAGTTAAAAATGTTGGCTGACTGAATGCTGACTGGCTTATGTTATGTACATACATACATACATCTTGCTAATATAATAGCTAATATTGAGGAGAGCGAAGAGTAGTCGTAACATAAAATATTATGCTCATACTATAACCAACACCTAATATGGTGATGCTAATGTAATAGCAACTGCGAAAAGCTTTTAAGGTTCTATAAGCAATAATGCAACGGATAATTGTTTTTGTTGCGATTGTGTCATAATGATAATCAAAAAAAGCGACGATGCGGTACAAAATGTATATGCATGCGTGCGTGCATTCCCATATTTATTTTAGCTTTGGAGCACGCTATCTTGTACGTACCATAATATGTTTTTGATGGTGAATGTCAAGATCTTTTTTTCTCTTTGTATCTCACCTTCGCATCTATATGTGAATATCTAAAAATATTGCAAAATCTTTCACCAGAAGGGATGGAAATGTCAGCTTGCGACATTCTTATTTTGCGTGAGACGACGACGAACTTGGTTACCTTCAAAACAATAAAGTTTGTAGTGTACATAAAAACATTCATTCTTTGCTTTTATATTGTATTATACTTTTTTGTATATTATTATTTCTTCACCAAAGTTCGTAGTGAACTTTTCTTCTCTCTTTATTGCTGTATGCATTTGTATTAGTATGTATGTATATAATGCTTTTTACGAAGAGTCAAGTCCAATGTGTTTTTGTGACTGTCACAGCTCCTGCTCTGCACTTTTAATGATTGCATTTTTGTTTTTTTGTTTTGGACGACAAGAATCAAGTATTTTTCAAGGGGTGTGCAGTTATATACATTGTTTATAAATGCGTGAAAAAACATCTCATAGCTCAAGTAAATTAGAACTGTTGAGAAAAAGTAAACAAAATCTACAATTACCTGAATATATCACTGTAATTACCTAAAACAGTATGCTTACTCACCTATAACCAAGCGATTGAATATTGAAGTATGGGTTCTTTATGTTATAAGAATACAGGTTTGTTTTACAGGATTATAAATTCTCTCAATAAGATGAAGCAGTCATTTTGCTAAAACAGGAGAGAAGGTGTGGCAATTGTAGCCTCATATTTTAAGTTGTCATAAATTTTTTATGTGGAAGTTTGTATTTTTTTTGCAATCACCATCATCACACACAAACATGCGTGTTAAAATGTGTATTGAAAAGTGGATGCACTTGAATAACGAAAGCAATTTTGATGCGTACTTTACTCACAAGTAAATTTTTTGTAGTTTATGGGAGAGGGTTGAGTCTGCTGCTGAAGAACGGATTTCGTTGTGATGAGATGTGATGACCGTTTTAACAGCCACTGCATTTTCGATAATGTATACTTCAACTTCACTTAATGTCATGCATGCTTCCAAATAAGATAATAAAATATTGGAATGCGTTTCGTATAAATCCTTTTTTGTAATGTGGAGTGCTCACCTGAGGATGAATTGTTTTAGGATGGATACTTGATTTGAGTATCTTTTTGCAATTTTCCATTGTTCCTTACTTGCTTGCGTACTCATAATTAATTTCACACATTTTTTGTACCGTTAGCCAACATCCTGATTAGGATAATTTTGCATGCTTGATAATCGCCTTTGTCTTACATGCATGCGAATAAGATTTATGACATTCTATATGCCGTTTATTAACATGATATTTTTGAAGCGTTTGCAAACTAATAAATTTCATACAATAATGAGATGGATTAGTCACGTTTACCGATTTTAATTTTCAACGATGGCTTATGTGCCGGATGGTAAAACATAATTTTATTTGGCTGAATGAAATTGACGATAGGTTTCACTGTTTTAAAGTCTTTCAACTGATCATATGAAATTAATTCCCAGTTGTGTTGCTGAAATAAGTTTTTAAGTCTCGGTGGACTGAACTCGTCTACACGGTTATATACTTTGGGCTTTTCAATTTCACTAATAGTTTTAGCATCCTATTGAATGCCTTTGGAAGGGATTAATTGTTAAGGATATGTAATCTACAAGGGCTTCGTGAGAAAAATATATTTTGAATTTGTATTACAATTTTCTCTTTCTACTTTCAGGCAAGCAAGCAGCAGTCAAATAAACTTTTTCCAAATGCTAGACCAAAAAATCCAAGAGGTAAGTTGGAGCAAGTCACGTAACCTATTTTACATTTTATATTGAACAAACTTATATTATACCCAAAGTGCATTACATCCCTCCCTGAGTTTACCTATATCTTTCTTTTTCCATTCCATGTTCAATTCTCTTAGTTTTCTCTCATGATGAAATCAGTGTTATTGAAAGATTTGTACATACAAACAACGTAGGTCCACGAGAAAAACAATAATATTGGAAATGGCAATTCATGTCCCAGAAAAATCGAAAAAAAAACCAAGAACAAGTAAAAACAAAAGGGTAGAAAAGAAACAGCCAATCATGGACAAACACCAATTTATGTCATTCACTTTGTTCCTTTCATTTCATTCAAACGCTTACGATATATATGGCCCTGACTGAACGAACTTACAGTCAAGTCACAGTCACTCAGATTATTCCATCCTGTTCGATCCCATCATCTTTCCAAGCCACGTATGTATGTACCTGTGTGCATCCTACATCCTACATATTCCATGTTCCGGTTTTTTCTGGTGGCTCAGTTATTCCTCTGGGCTATACCACACACAAGGCTCAGGCTCCATCATCATGAGAGCACCGTGCGAAAGAAGAGTTGAGACAAGACGGTTAAGTTAAAACCACATTACCGTAGATAACTTTTCTCCATGTGTCATACTTTACTCCTTTTTTCCCTTGTCTCTCTTTCCCTTCAAACATCGTACTTATTTGTTACTTTTTTGTCTTTTTCTCTCCTCCTTCTTCTATCGACGGATGATGATGATGATGATGCATGCATGAACTCCTTTTTTTACACTGTAAGCCAAGCCCATTTTCTTGAGAACGGAAATTGCCTGAAAATAAGGCATAAAATCCACTTTAGTTGATTTCCTATCAAATATAATCAACTTTTCTCCCTCACTTTCTCTCCAAGCTATTCACAACTTGAATCAATATTACTTTTCTTGTGACGAGAGAGTGAGAGATATTGAATCGGGGAGATAGCAGCTTTCTTGATGTTCTTTTGCATGCGACGTGTGTGTGAGTGAGTGTGTGGTATTAACCATCTGCTCCTTTCTCTTACAATTTTTTTCTCCTTTTCTTTTTTCCAATATGTACAGGGTCCAGACTATCAAACACCTTCGAGTAGTTGCTGCTCATCTGATGTTGAGCTGGACGATGCTGGAGGAGGTGGAGGTGACAATTGGAACAAAATGAAGAACGCACCACATAATCATCCACGTACTAAGAATAACCATGAACATCATCACCACGAGCACCATCATCATTATCATTTACTTCACCACGAAGCGAAAAATCGATGGAAACCCTTTCTCTCCTCTTCGGCGGATAAGCCCCCACCTGGATATAATTATGTGAATTGTATTATCCAAACCAAATCTAGTACTAATGCAAGTAGTGACTGCACTAGCAGTAGTGCTAAAAGCGGAGGCGTTACGGTAGCTCCGAAAATTGCGGCTTCGTCAGCGTCCTCTTCTCCACTCGTCGGGTTTGGAGGAGCAAGTGGGAGAACCAATTATACCATGTCGTCGTCGGGAAGCAGAGGTAGCAACAGTAACAATAACTTTACCACCGCCACCGTCATCAGTAATAACTCAGCGAAAGACTATTATTTCAATGGGAAGGGACGTGATGATGCATGCTAACAATTACTGAATGTTTCCTACTCATAAATATATAAACATTTCTTTATATATAAAACAATCTACTTGTGTTTAATGTATTTCTGTATTTCTCCTCAAGAAAAGGAACACACAAACCTTCAACTGACTACTACAAACGTAAAATATATTATTAAATTATTTAATACCGAAACCTAACGTATATTGTAACGACTACTGGTTTTAATAACACAGGTAATTAATGTACTATATATGTTTCATTTAATGTCTTTGTGAAACTCGTATATACCCGTCTTATCTAGTATTTACTAAATTTTCATATTATAAAAAAAATTATCCCCCCAGATTGACCGTTTAGAAGAGTTAAAATAATATTGTATACTGTTTGTACATGGTTATCTATAAAAAATATAATATGTTAATGAAAATGAATACTTACAAAAAAAGTCACGTCTTTGTCTTATGATTAGTTAGATGTACGTTCGTTCGTTCGTGTATATATCGTATCTCATGACTCATGTGTGTATCTTAAGACATCTTGTGGGTATTATTAGAAAGTAGACCCAACATCATCATCGTCGTTGTTCAATGTATAATACTTTTTATATGTACAAGTGTGTACACAAATCTTTGATCTTTATAGCGCATAGCGTAGTTAGTAAAAGCGTAGACATTCATATAAAATACTAGTTTGTTCGTCAGTTGATCACAAACATAAAAATTTCATATTTATAGAAACGGAACAGGCAACTTTTTCTGCTAATGATAAGAAATGGATAATATTTATATGGTTCAAAATGTCCATCAAGTTCTGAAATGATTCATAAAATGAATTAAGTTGGATGTAGATCAATAAAAAATGTCCATTGGCAAAAGGCAAATTTTCGATTATTGAAGCAGGCAATCTAATTACATAGGATATGATATTTTATGCCTAGGAGGAAAAGGATTAGAAATCGGGGCTGTGCAATTTTCCATGAGTAACTGAGACTTGAATGAAATTGAAATAGCAGCGAATGAAATTTTCATGAAATTTTTACAGAGTTGAGATGATGTGGTTTTCCCCGTAAAAGAAAACATAAAATCTGAAAAATATGTTCTTCCTTAGCTAAACTACGTACATATAATCTTATCTTGACTTTGAGAAACTGACGATTTAATTTACAAACAGACGATCAATCTATATTATTATATATGTATACCAAAGGATATTATTGATGAGGATGACAGTTGAAAATTTACTGATAAATACAAAAAGGTACTCTATAAAGTACCGAAACAAAAGTCATTATCTTATCCCATTATTAAATTAGTATTCGATCTAGTCTTAGCATAGCTTATGATATAAAGGTGTATTGAATTAATGATAACTCTGAATAAATATTAAATTGTGCGAATGATGATGTGAGATTACGAGTGACGGTAAAAATGACAACGCGATTGCATGTCGATGACATCTACATAATGTGTCATGTGTGTAGTCAGCCAATCACTTGTTTTGTGTCATGTCAGTGTCACTATAAATGCAAATATTGTTAACCTGTAATGAAATGAATAATAATATAATATGGTTCTCGTATAAAAGTAACCAACAACCATCTTGTTATGAATATTTCATGGAGACATTAAAGGATAATAATAATTTATGTAACATAATGAGCAATCAATTGTAAGGAAAAATGACGATACTTGATACACTATATATGCATAAATGTTCAGGGATTCCCTTTCATATAGCTTTAACCAGAAAAGTTTCAATAGTTGTCGATATTGCTAATGATTGTTTATGTCATGCAATAATAATTATTATTAATAATGCAAAATGCATTCGTATTTAGTTTTATACTCTAAGCTTATATCAATGCAAATGCCCTCTCGTTCGCTGAAGTATGTAATGCAAAAATACAACAATATTAATTATTACAAAATGTCTTATTGCTGTTGTTCAATTTTTGCTGAATGTTCCTATTTACGTACAATATTCAATTGTTGATTGTGTATGCCTACAACATATTTATTCTGACGTGGCAATTTATAAGACAACACTTATATAAACTGATATTGTTTCGTGTCATATCATCCGCTGTTTTTCAACCTAAAATGATGATCTGAGGGATCAGATCTGAGTAAAAGTAACGCAATGTTTTACTAGTTTAAGATTTGTCCACATTTATTAGCTATACTTGTTATAATGAAGACGATTGTTTAAGAACATTTTATAAAAATTTTGATGCGAATGTATTTGCTTTTGTGGGATTACTTATTGCAATTGCCAAATAGAATGTTTTTCTTTATGCCTAGTCTTATATATTATTTCATTTAAAATGCAATGTTGAATCTTGAATGTATTGTATTTTAATGTTTAAGAGCTGTGGAACTGATTTTAATTCTTTCTTTATGAAAAAAATATCTTCAATTTAAAACTAACTGGAAACGATAAACTGGGGTTAATAAAAAAGACTGAAAAATTGTCTAGTGAAAGGAAAAACGAGTCTGAATTCAACCATTCAATTCAATTCATTTCATGCAATATAATAATTTTGACGAAACAAAAAATGAATTAACGCGCATTTCGATTTTGCACCTGAGAAAAAACGACAAAATATTTTTTATTGTATATCATGATAATTAACGGTTTCAAAACAATTAAAAGTTTGTATTTTGGATTTATAATATATATAATATAATATTTATATATATACGCTAAGTTCTAGTACAATAAGTAACAAGAAGTCTTCGAAATAATCTTTTTTGAGTGATGGTGATAGTACAGCACATCATATCATATTTTATCATGATGACCATTTATACATTATACTTTACAGCATCATCGGTATCATTTATATAATATATATATATATAACTTGTCAATGTCAACCTAAAATTAAATGGCAGATTCACACTAGACTCTTTATAATTTCTTCTTTTTTTTTTACGTTCAACTAACTACGCACGTACATACGATCGTACATAACATTTAATATTTACAAACATAAGTTACAAATTACATTTTATATGGTACAAGTACATAGTTCTTTCTTTTTACTTTTAGTATTCAACTTTTTTTCTTAGCAGACAGGTTATATAATACTCCACGTTTAAGTATGTATATGTCTCTTAAAAATTAGGAAAAGATTTCACCGTAAAATCCATTTTTTTTGTTGTAAATGATAACCACCTGTCCACCAAACAGATCAATCGCGCTTTCAATAATATCTTACTTGAATACAAAGAGAACAAGATTAATTTTGACATTCGTTTTTTTTACATTCTGTTCCTAAAACAATCTGACAACTGACGATGAGGTATTAAATAATTATTATTTTGATGTAAATGATTCATTAATGGTAGTGGCTCACCTGGTATTTATATGATGATATATACTTATATCATTATATTTTATCAGCCTAAATCTAATACTCGTATAACACCATCTTCATAATCAGTACATCTTATAATGTTGGTTTTCATCTTTGATTTCAAAAAGTTATGCTCACATTTTCTTTTAGAGTTCTTATACACTTACATATTTCTTTAAAATTTAGATTAATAGCTGCTTACTAATGATTTTAGCTACAAAGCTGATCTGATGACGATTATAAGGAACTTGTACTGACTCGTTTATAAAACAACAACGTTTAGTTAATATTATTTTTTCTCCCAGATTGAAGAGTAAAAATGGAGGAAGCAACAAGCAACTATTTAATTAAAAAGTTTATATTGTTATCGCATGAATGATGATGATCATTACATCTTAGGTCCTTCTTGTAGTTTACTCTACCAAATACATTTTTAGTACATACATCATCTTTATTAGATACACACATTGATAATGTATTAAACCTTTTTGCTTAAATATATATTTAATATGTCTTAAATATCCTTATTTGATTACTGCGTAGAATACAATACTGATTTTAAAGCCTTTACTGTTTCAAACATAAAACATAAAAGTTGACAAAGAGATTTAAAGTTGAATGCAAAAAAAAGAAGTTTCTATTCATAGAATTTTATAGATTTACAATTTATAGGAATATGATTTTTTTTGGTATCTCTAAATGTTGTGATTAACGCCTACATCTAAATGTTTAAGTTCAAATTGGATACTTGGTTAAGGGTCAAGAAGTATCTGATGATTATGATTATTTAATGATGTATTAATTTTTTTATATAGTTATGTGAAAAGACAACTGTATTTTTTAAATTTCAATGTGATTTTTTTTAGAGACCTTTCGCTAATGGTAGTTCATAAGATGATGAACATTATTATTTTTTTTTGGCTTGCCAGTTTTTAAAAATTAACATAGAGATGTATGTGTCTACGCTTGAAGATTTTTCTATTGACTAATTGAGACAACTGAGATTTCAACGATTTATGTATTTGTTCACTTGGTTTTTTTTACTTTGACGAAAGTTGTTTGGCAAGTTCTGTATATTTGATAAATTTGGAAGTGGGCGAGTCGGAGTTGTTAGCGGAAGTACTGTTGTTATTTGCAATCTCAGGAGTAGAGGAAGAAACGAGAGATGACGGGATTGTCGAAGGACTTTTTTCTTTGATGAAATGCATTTTGGCTAGATGATGGCGATAAGCTCCTTTGGAAAGGAACGGGGTGTCACAATAAGTACATTTAAAAATTTGATCGGAAGGCCGATCACCACCACCACCACCACCGCCGCTCCCACCGCCACCTCGTTCTGCTGTGGTTGAGGATGCCGTACTTGATGGGGACTTGCTTGGGACGTCTGCCGTTGTGGGCCAGCAAGGTGGCGTGGAAGACGTGGCTCTTGATGGTGTCATGATTCGATCTAAAATATATCAAGAACAATATGTGTTAAGAATGAATTCAATCATTTGCAAGACTGAATTAGGATAAGTTATTTCAAATTTTATTTGATATTTACTGTATGGTGTACCTGGTGAGGTGGTATTAAAATGGCCATCTCTGTAGGAATGATTTGAGTGGTTGCTGTTTGTGCTAGTAGGCCTTGAGGAGTTGGCATTTGTGGTGACGTCTGCTTTGATATCACACAATTTTTGTAGAGCTGCCAGTGGATGATGTCCTTGTTGACTTATCCCACTGTTTCCACCTCCACCTTTTCCAGAGTGGTCTGAATGATTACCGGACCCACTTCCACCAATAGATTCAAACATGGAACTTAAGGCAGAGAGACTGCTTTTGCTCCCATCCTCTTTGGCTTGACTGCTTGAGTTGTTTGAATTTGGGGGAGGGGAGAGAGAATTGGAGGAGACGGTGGACCTTGCTGGGGACAATGCAGGTGAACAACCGGATTGTGGCTTTGTTGTCGAAGTCTCCTCTGACTTGTCTGATGAGGAAGTACTTCGAGGTCTTTGGGAAGAGTACTTTGGAATGACTTGACTCCCTGAAGAAGGTGGACCACCTCCAAGTGGAGTCCCCATAGGAGCATCCAGAATCAGGGGCTTGGTATAATCCACTGACTCATCAATTCCCAATCTCTTGAGAATACTGGAAGCACAAATAAAATAAAATAAAATATTAATACATTAAGTACAAAAGCCCATGATGTAAAAGCGTACACAAAAGAAAATAAATGAAAAATATTATTTACCTGGTTGCACCTAATCCGGGACTTGTACAGTTTGGTGAATTTCCAGTGGGTCCTCCACTCGTCGAATTATTGCTTGGAGTACCCGCAGCTCCTCTATTCCGATAGTCAAATGACTTTTCAATCATTTTTTCGATTGCATTAATTACAGAGGATGACTCGGAAGAGCCTTTTCCTGAGCTATTTGTATTGCTATTTGAATCCTTGCTGGACAGATCTTGTACTGCTGGAGGTGGTGACCGATTTTCTTCTGATGTTGCATTACTGCAGCTGTCAATGGATCCTGTGGATCTACTACTGACAACCATTGGCTGACCAGACATTGAATTTCTTCGGCTGTTTCCAGTGTCACAGACCCTCAAATGATCAACAAAGACTGGGGCTGGGATCTTCTCGTTGCATTTCTCACAAGTGATTTTGATTTCCTTTTTACTCATTTCTGAGTTTGCCCTTTCCAGTTCAAGAAGCTTTCGGACTGGAAGACTCTTTTTCCGCTTTTCACGAGACTGTCGACGTCTCGAGCCTGACTCAGTGATGGAGCGCATAATGTGCTCCTTGTAGTGAGAATTCTTGACCATGTGGTTTGAGAGCTCTTTCAGCGAACTGAAAGCCTGTATTTGTATTCATAAAAGCGATTGTTAGAAATTGAATCTGAAGCTACCAAGTAGGTGCATTTTTGCTGAAATGAAATAAAATAAAAAGTGTACCTGATCGCAAACTTTACACGTCAAAACGGCAGAAACATGAGAGTTTGATGAAGGGGATTTGGAGTCCTCTGCAGAACGCCATGAGATCAATTGTTCTTGAGAGATTATGTTGGTGTAATGTTGAGTTTGTTGCATGTGAGCCGTCATCTCAGCCAGTGACCTGAAGCTTTGACCACACCACATGCACTTCAAGATTTGTCGCGTTTGTTCTGCACCTTTACCAAGCCATACGTCTTGACCACGAACCAACTTTCGAGGCAGTTGTACCGTTTCTGGAATACAGGAAAATGCTGTGTTGAGCTCAAACGTTTCTATTGATAATGTCAACGGAAAAATATAAAACATTGTAAAAAATAAACACTCTCAATGCTTATCTGCCTGTCAGTGTTTTAAGGAGAGATTTCTACAATGGAGTCAAATAAGGAACTACTTGTTTTGCAGGTGCATTTATTAATGTGCTAATTAAATTCACAAAAACAAATAACGAAAAGTACCTTTGAGCAAAAGAGACGAGTCCTGCTGTGGAGAGTGCTGAGGTGGTTGCTGCTGCTGAGGAGACTGTGAAGAGGGTTGAGAGGATGGTTTTCCAGGTGGTGAAATTGAATTAACAGGTGGCCCACCTGGAACTCCATGTTTGGTTTCTTTCATGTGGGTACTCAACGCACTCAATGAAGGAAATGTAAGTCTGCAGCAAACACATTTCAGCACGTCTCGAGTTCCACCTGAACTTTGTGCTAGCCATTGGGCTTGCCACGGTGAGCCAGCTCCAGCACCTGTGTAGTGTAAAAGCAATCTCATCATGAGTAAATCCCGTTGAGCTGTGTATATACTTCACATTGCCCCAGTTATAGAAGCTGACTAACTTTTCACGGTAAAAAAATAATTTGATCACCACTTACTCATCTTGCTTTTACCTTTCCGCTCGGGAATGGTAAAGTTAGCGCCAGCAGCCGAAGTAGGAGGCCTACTCAACTCTGACATTTTTTCAAGGGCTTTTGAGCTCAAGTCAGCAATTGGTGGGCTCTTGAGACCCGGACTAGATCCATTATTCCAAGGCGCATCATTCCAGATTTTGCTCGGAATTTTTCTTGGCAAACCAAGAGGTGCTACTTGAGGTGGAAGTCCAGTAGGCAGTGCACCTTTGTGGTGGTGATGAAGTTTTTTACTGGACAAGTCAAGGGGGAATGATTCCGAAGATGATGTTGCTGAAGTCATGGCATTGACAACAGCAGCAGCAGCTACCGATGCTGGAAGTGACAATGTTGGAGATGGTGATGCTGCATTCACTATGGCTTTTTGACTAAAGTCCAGAACACTGGTAACATTATTCATTGGTGGCCTGCAAATGCACAAGAACCAAGATGAAATTTAAAAAGCGAACTACAAATAAATAATGCATAAAATTGTCTTGATTTCAAGCAATAATTATTGACACTTACGAGACAGAGCCTCTGGAGATCCTATCTGATTTCAAATCTTCAGAATCTGAATCAGAGTCATCAGACATGGCAGCAGAGGACAATGCTGCGGCAGCCGCTGCAGCTGCTGCCCGTCTGAGGGGTGTTGGTGCCTCTTCGTCAGATGAGGAGAGATCTGCAAACAAATAATATGTATCATTTAATTCTCATATGATCTTCATGCAGTCTTGTGTGAAATTCTTTCAAATTTTCACAGACATCTCTTCAAAATATAATTTCATGCATTTCCTTTTTTTAATATTTTTTCATACCTTTTGCTTTGGCATTTACATCCCCATCAACTTCCATTGGAATAGGAGCCCCACCACTTGCTGCAGCCGCTTCGGCCATTTCCAACTCCCCTGTAAATCACAAATAAAAATCAAACATGAGTGTGTTTTTTTTTTCAGAAATCATTTTCCTTATACCTAAACTGTATCAATATACAAGGTTCATGCCCTAAAAATCAACCCGTTAGTTTTCTCATCGACACTAATTAAATATAAAGCTAAAGAGAAAAGTATAGTGATTCTCTTTCAAAAGCTTTCGTAATAAGGAATAGGGTTGGTTTGTTCAGTTGAGGTTTTTTCCCTAGTGATAGAAAATAATATTCATGTCACGCGATTTGGTCTCTTTCACACTCTCTCACTTTGAAATCATCATCATCATCATTATTATCGTCACTGACTGAGCACATACATAACATACCACATCAATACATCGTGCTTCAACAAAGATTAAAAGGAGGAAAGGGTGGAAACTACAAAGACTTTTTATATGTATTTGACTTCTTTCCGCATGATTATTATTAGAGAAGTTATACATCAATATCTGTGAACATCTTGATCAACATCCTCCTCTTCCTCACCAATATACGTATTACATATACTATCGTTGAAAATTGAGATCAGGATTATATATTATGAATGTACTGCACCTATCCAAATCCCAATTCTTTAACCTAGCTGCACAAAAGTATACACATCACACACCACGATCGAAGAATGGAGCTCAATCAAGATCTCTGCACGCTGCGGATGGATCATCATCATTGATAATATAAAAAAAATACAAAAGCAAGTAAAGCACAAAAATGTGATAAAATAACGAGGGCAAGCGTAAAAACGTGTCATGATGATACATATTACACACATATCTCCTTCTTGTTCTGTTTGAGGAAGGAGAGCAGAGCACCCACCAAGTGGTAATGATCATAGTGCTGATGTTGATTCTCAGAGAAAGCTCAAGAAATTAAGAGAAATCCAAACCGAACATCAACATCATTACTGAAAGAACACATATAGACACCAATAGGGCAGCGTGAAGGCGTTACTCTCACAAGTGCTGACATAAGGAAGGGTAAAATTACATTTGACCGAATAACCGGAGGATTCATTATCTAACTTCCGTTTAGCTTCTCCAAAAATAAAAAAGAAAGAGGAGGAATTCTGCTTATTTTGCAATATTTCCAATGACATTTTCCCCTTGTAACGGGGAATGCATAAAAAAGTTGGGGTGAAGAAGATGAAATGAAGTATAGTCTCAGAATTTATTTTGTCATTGTCACAACGTTGCGTTGTTGCTGGGTTGAATGCAATAATATGTATTTTTATGGAATCTTGGCTTCACATCTCACATCACATGATATATTTATGTATTTGCCATCTTGTTTTTGTGGCTAACCATCAACTTCAACAGTTTGAATAGTTCATCATGATGATGATCACATTCAAAATTCAAAGGAGCACCTGACTCTCAAAAAAAGAAGAAGAAAAGCAGTGTGAGTGATTTAAACCAGCATAAAAATCATTACAAACCAACAAAGCACCATCACCATCATCCTCATAATAGCCGTGTGTATTTGTGTTCATATAAAAACAACTCTATAAAACTCATCATCATCATCATCATCACCATCCTAATCCAATGCCGTTTTGTTTCTCTTGTGACGAGTAGAAAAAATATATTACATATTAATACAGTCAACTACAGTATATTACGTTGAGAGTTGAGAGAGAGCAAAAAGAAGAATATTTAAACATGTCTTTTCTCACTGTCTCTGTGTGTCCATATATTACCTGGCCTAAAATATTATGTGATTTCATTTTCCCCAAGAAGACCAAGAAGAAGACGATGAGGACGACGTGACAGAAACAATGAATGCATGGAATCAAGTCATGGTCATACATTTGATGAGTTCATTTAGAACGGTGGTCGGTCGGTGCTCTGCTTGTCCCCTTTTATTTCTAAAAAATTAGCTCTCTGAGCCTAAACACATTATCCCTCTGTTTCTATTACCACTTGAACATTTAAACATGCACATTTCTTGACTTCTCATGCATTTTTATTGTCGCTTATTTGTATTCATAATCACCTTTTTTTTCTTGTTCATATCCAACAGGGAAATGTGTATAGCCAAAGCATGTGATGTTGTCAGATATTATGCTGTTGTGATATGTATAACTCTTGTTGAGCTAAAACGAGATTTTTTTTCCTACAATTTTTGACCGATCATTATTTAACTAATTCCATCCAAGTGTCTCTGCATTTTTTATAATCTTGATATACATAGCATCTCATCTTCATCATGATGATGATATGATATGATGAGGATGATGATAATAATAATTACCGACAAAAATCTTCTAGAGTCAACAAAGAAAAACAAGAGAGGATCCATAAAGCAAGGCTTTTTGAGCTCATCATCACATTATTTTTTTCCCGTTGTAAAAAAAAGAGCTAAACTTCATCTATTTTATTCATGGAGTGAAGTCATTGTATGATTATTGTATGCATAATATTACATGTTTGTTATAAAGTAGCCTCCTGCCATTCCCATCATCATGTTCGTGTTCACGAGGAGGAGGATGACGATGATGATGATCATCATCATCATTATTAAGTATCATCATCAAAAACCTGGTTCATTTCATGTAATATAATGTGTACTATTATAATTATTACTATCGCTTGATGTTCCCTCTCTCTCTGTTCAACTCCGTCTTCTCTTTCTCTCTCCATCTCCTGTCTTGTCTTGTGATGTTGTGAATTATATGAGCCTACGTTTTTGTTCGTCCTTTCTTCAAGTCATCAGGAGAAGAGGCATCATGGCCGTCTTTTCATGATTATTATGTGACATGAATTATGTCAATGTTCACAGATTCCTGAGACAAGCAACAACAGCAACAAGAAGAGTAGTGTGCTGAGGCTGAGTTGGTCGTTGCTTTTAATTCCCTCATGAATTACCCTTTCTTCATCTCTCTCTTTCTGTGTTCTTCTCTTTTGCCTTGCTCTCTACCCCACACTCCACCATCATCGTCAACTTCAAGAGAAACTGACTGACTGCTTGCTTTATTGCTTCTATTACCACTTACTTATTGCTTAGGTGGATGAAAGGGCAGGTAAGCCAAGGCGGAGGTAGGCAGAGGCAGGTGTATATATTGTATATACTCCTCAATATATAACTTTAAAAATATATTTTAATATAATAGCTCCATGCCTCCATTTAAGTGTGTACACAAACTATGTAGCTGCATCTAATCTAAGCACGTAGTTTCTAACTACTTTTATGCATAATTTTCTTAGGTAGCCCCCCTCCCAAACTTGATTCATTTCAGCTTATAGTTATGAGGATGACGGGGGGATTATGATGGAAGTTTCAAGCTACCAACATCACATAGCACAAACACACAAAACAAGTGTGTTCTACTTGGAAGCTTCTGTATTTTAGTAATATGATGTTGATGATGATGACATGACAGACAAGGTGGTGGTGGTGGAATATTTTTTTACATTTTTTTACATCCATTCTTCCTCATATCCTCCCTCTTTTTTGATATGCCGTAAATAGACAAAAGTCGTGAGTTTGTCATTTTTGGATACTTCTCAGAAGAGACCTAGTGCAAGCAACTAAACAAGGAAATAAAGTTGGCTAAATGAAGTCCAATAACTCCTTCTTTTAACATCCAACTTCTCCCACAAAGGAAAGTATGTAGCGTAGTGTATATTGTCTCGTCATCAAGCATTCTGGTTTGGTTTCGTATGGGATGGGATGGCATGGCATGTACAAATATGAGTTTAAAAAAGAATGAGCAATCCAAAAAAAACCTTTCATGTTGTTGGATGGAGTCTATTCACAGGAATAATATGAATAAAAGCGGGTAGTAGTAGTCACTAGTCACCAGTCGGCGAGTAAATGCGGTTGAGTGAATGAGCCCAAATAAAAAAAAACATGGTAAAGCTGATTTTGCCTCACACACAAACAAACAAGCACGCACTGTTGCTTGTTTCCATTAGGTTTTGTATTGGTAAAAAGAAGAATATCTAAACCCACGACTACTGACACAAGAGTCAAGACTCTTACAAAAGGAAGAAGGGGGGAAAGCATTTTCGGCACAAAATAGTTTTAGCATATGGATATTTACTATTAGAAAAAGTTAACTTGTTGTTGCGTGCTATCCACTTTTTCCTCCTTTTACCAGACCAGACCACCATACATACCACTTTGCACATGGATGTAAGGAAAAAGGAAGCCTGCACACGGTACGCAACAAAACAAGCTTTCCCCAATACAAACTACATCGCTTCAGGACCAAAACATTTTCCTTTTGCCTTTTTTTTTGCATTGTAAATACAGTATTACCATCACCATCTACTATACCAGGTTTTTATGCTTTATATATATAAAAAAAAAGCTTGTTTTTGGTTGTTTCAGACCGAATGAACTTTGCCTTTGTTGGTGGTGTTACTGTTGCCGCTGTTGAAATGTCTGTTCCCTGTCTGTTTTCATCCGATACGCAGGAGATATAAATGCTTGTAGATGTACTTAAACCTCTACTATAAGCAAAAAAAGGTTCTTATATCTTATTTGCTTTTGCCGAAACATTATGCATATAAAATACCTGAGACCTGAGCTGATGCTCTTTTCTACTAGCTTTACAACTCTTATTTTCTTCGTTTTCCAGTCAAGAGTGCATAAACACATGTTATGTGTGTGTGTTTATATAACCATACATACATTCATATGGATATGCATTCCGTATTCATTCATTCATTCAAAACCCAACAGGCTGGGAGAGTGAGAGAGAGTCATGGTTTGGTAAGAGCAGGAACAGCAACAGTGGAGTAGTGGAGTGGTGGTATAGTAGTAGTAGCTCTGTTGTTACTATCAGTCCCTCACTTTTACTACGACTCACTCACTCACTCTTGTTCACTCGCTCATTCTTCATTCATTCATTCATCTTTCAACCGACTGAACAAAACCAAGCAAAACGAGAGAAAAGAGAGAGAGAAGAAGACCAGGAAGACTCCACACTCTCTTCTCTGGAGAAGGAACAAGACCCTTTTTTGGGTTGATGTTGATGCTCTGTGATGTGAAGTGATGATACGTGTACTTGTCTTGTGTTTGTCTCAGGGAAAATTCCACATCCACATGGTCCCAAGGATAATTTCTGTCTTATCTACACATGTTATTGGTTTGGGGTAAAAGGAAAGTTGCACTGCTACAAAAGTAAAATGGAAGAGAAGGGTTTCTCTTGCTTTGGCAAAACATATTAATCATCGGGGTGATATGAGACAGGTAATAATCATCACACAACAACACCACAATTTGCTCTCCTCTTTGGCAGTCGACGTCGAGAATCTTGTGCATTGAAAATGATGATGATCATGATGATATAACCTGCTTTGCATGCCAACTATGTATGTACGAATCTTTGAAATGATGATGATCATCAACAAAGAAGAAAATGAGCAACGGATAGGCTCCTTGATGGGTTGTACTTGTTGTTGCTGGTCAAGTAAGAAAAGGGGTGAAGATTTATGGGAGATGTTGATTAACAATTTAGGATTCATTCCAAAAAATTCCAAGATGGATTCAAGGGGCAGATGAAGATTATGATGAAATGACCATCATCATACACACACGTATGATTACAGTTTGCATTGAAATGATGTTGAATAAAATGCATACACTTGTTTACAATATTACAAGAATGAACTATGATGGTAATAATTCCTTATAGTTATCTTTGGTCCGTGATCTCCTCCTTCAAAGTCAAGTCTTTTGGTCATCAAAAACTCGGAAAAATTCATATGAAATTCATGATTCACTCAAATAAATTTTAACGGAATGGAATGAGCGGACGGACGGAGGATGAACGACAATGACCATGTGGAAAATGGGCTTAATGAATTTAAAAAGAAATTTATTTATTTATTGAATTTTCCAAAGAAGAAATGAATGCACACGCACGGCCCAAGTATATAAGCACAGCGCAGATGACCAAAGCTAAAAGCATGCTGCTCATGATGATGATGATGGTTGCTTCTAAATCTACACCTGTTTTTTTCTCCTCCATTTCTCTCTCTCTCCCCGTCAAATATATGTATCTTTTTTCTTCCATATCACCACCAGCCACCACCAAAGTCATCATCACAATTTTCATCTCATCTCATTTCAATCAAGCCATGCCTAGCCCAATAGCCAAAAACCCGTCGATATATTACACCAAGTGATTACAAAGATGGACAGGTGAGATACAAAATAGAAACCAAACCAGGGGGATAGAATATATAAGTATTAAACTCTACTCCAATATATTCAACTGAAATCTAGACTTTTCTAATTTTTATACTACTTTACCATTCCACCATAATGGCAGCAGCCCCTTTCTAATAACTCAAAGACAGTGAAACACACTTCTTCACGAAAAAAAATATACGTATACATATTATTTTGCTTGTTTTGTTGAGTATCCTTATTGCCAATGCAATTCATGAACCAGTCAGAGCTATTGCTCTTAAATAATATTTTTTTTCAGACAGAGTTTTTCTGTATTAAACCGCTTGTGTCGTTACGTTATGTTGTTACCCATCCTATTGATGTGATAGGATGATGCACGTACTTGAGTTTGAGTAAGCAGAGCAAACGCGCGAGAGATACTTCAGCTCTCAGTTCATTGTTCATCGTGTCGTGCGGCAGTAAGTCAGTCAAAAGATGACAGATAGACATGCATGGATACGAACCAGTCATAATTTTTATGATTAGTCTCTTTCGTTTGATTCAACTGAGTAGTGGGGTATGTATAATATGTACATATGTACATTACTTCACGTGTTTTCATATCAATCCACTCCACATACGAGTGTGTCTTTCTTATTAGCAACTCGCTATGGGATCAGAATATTGGGCGAGTAATATGAAATGGTATAATTTTTTTTTGAAGGGAATGTGTAAATGGAATGTGTTTTGTTAGGTTGCTTGATCGGTGATCGTGCTTCTCTATCAAATTGATTACAAGATGAAATATATTAGAGAATGTGGATATGATTTTTATGTCTTAAAAAAATTCGTCCATCGACATCATCCCCACATCCACATCTGCTGCAGCTGTTAAATTGAGTTGATGAATGCTTACAAGCACCTTTCGTACCAGTTGATGAAGACAAAATTATAATTAAAAGTAACTAACAATGTTACTTCTTGTCATAAAAAGTGTAGTATGGACGGGTTACTTTATATTAGAAGGCTCAATTATGGTTTTAATGAACCCCCAAAAATATCTCACACACTCAACAACATCCCTTTCAACTACTACTACTTTCTTTCCTTATTGGAACTTTTCTCATTCACAAAGCTATCAGCTCTAGCTAGAGCAAACCATCGAGCACCAGCCAGAACATGAAGAGTTCGCCAACAACTGTGTATGGGTGTAATGTGTAATCGTAGCCAACATTTCTCTCTGATTCAACCCTCCACGAAGCCAACACACAAAAAAAAACAAGTCTTGGGAGTAGATAAGACGCGTTGAGGGAGCTCTGTCTTTCCACTCCGAGTCCTTTTACTTAATGTTCGCAAAAGAAAGAGGAAAAAGCTAGTAGTGCGGTGCGGTAAAAAGCAATGCAGAAGGGGGGCTCATTTTCTTAAGTAGGTGAAAAGGATCAAAAGTATATTCTATTACATAAGAGGAGAAATCAAAGACATGCTTATTATGCCATACTCCATGTTATTTTGCTAGCTCTCTTTAGTTAGCCTTCTACTAACTTGTCCATCCTTTTTTCTCTTCCTTCCATAATTTCCCTAAAGAACTGCAAGGCTTTTTCTTTCTTTCTTTTTTTTCACTCTGTATCACACTTCCTGTCTCATTGACACATTGCCTTCTTTAGATAAAAACTCAGCGTTTATTTATGTGACTTCCGCACACATATTTGTGCAGCCAGAGGAGAAACGCCAGAAAAGCACTTGCATATATTTTGGGATACTTTAAGGAGAGCAAAGAAAAGAATTCATCAAGAAAAAAGGAAGAGTGATGCACTGCTATGGAGGAATAGAAAGACGGCAATAGTTCTTTTTTTGGATGTTGGATGATGTTTTTGTTTGCATCACAATTTTCACTTGGGTAAGAAGAAGCAAGAGCCAACCAAAGCATGTTTATACGTACGTGCATATTATATGTGTACTTATGATAAGAAGAGCATGATACCGATGCGGTGTTGGTTTATTTTGCATTGCCCAATATATATATATATACCCGGACAGATGGGTAGAGATGGACGGATGAAAGCTGAGTAGGACAAAGTAAAGTGGTGGTGGTGGTGAAGAGAGAGCGAGAGGAATAAAGGAAAGAACAAAAGTAATACATTATTTTATTTCCCTACAAGTTATCATGTAATGCTTAATGTAATGCATGTATGATGAAATTGTACATAAGAAAGAAAATGGCAAAACTCCTTCTGTTTAAGTTAGCTTTAGTGCACAAATTTTGAGTTTGAAGCAGTCAGGCACACACACTCACACACATCACATCACCAAATAATAATAAGAAGAAAAGACGAAAAGGAGACTGGTGCAATGCATAACGCCAACAGAGAAGTCGGAGAGAGAGAGAGCGCTCTAGCAGCCTTAAGAATTTTTTTTATTCTGGTGTATTGCTAGCTTTAACAACTAACAGCACCAGCAGTCAGTAAACGAAGAGTTACGGGTATAATACTTATATTAAAAACTTCTTGTTCGTTACGAAAAAAGAAGACGAAGAAGAAGAGTGAAGTGAAGTAAAGAAGAAGTACAAGTACTGCTGCTGTTGAAGAGAGAAAAAAAGGAACCTCGAGAATTTATCGTTAGTTCGGCGTGATTCGTGATGGCAATAAATCGTCACGGCAAAGCATTTTTGTGAGAGATTTGTAGCCCAAGCCCTCCCCTCAGATGCGGACTTTTGAGATTTATGTTTGACAAGTGACATTCTCTAGTCCCCCCCACTAAAACCAAACCAGCAAAAGAAGAAGAAGAAGGATATATAGAAGACGAGAGAGAGAGAAGTAGAAGAAAAGAGTGAGTGGTGAGCCAAGCAAGCTAGCAAAAGCGCTGAGAGAGAGAGAGAGAGAGAGAAAGAAAGAAAGAGAACATAACGAAAAAATATCAAGCAAGCACACACAAGGCAATATCATCTCGTTTTTATATATCTTTTGCCGACTTTTAGTTAGTTACTTAAAGATGAAAAAATAGTATAAAGCGCAAAAGAAGTGAAATAAAGCAAAAGTGTAGTACACACACACACACACTCACTCACGGACGTAAGAATGAGATGAGAAGACGAAAAGCACGGACCAAACCAAACCTATATTATATATTATTATATATATCTATGCCATCATCATCATTCTCATCAACAGCAGCTAAGAATCATCATCATCAACATCATCATCCTCATCACCACCACCACTATCCTCTTCCAACAAGGAGCCAAATAAGAGTGGAAAACGAAGAATAGGAAAATAAGGAGAAATACCTTGTTGCCCTTTAAGACGAAAAAAAATGCTTATATTACAACATTATTATTATTACCTCCAAGTATGTACTGTTTTTGCTGCATTTTCATACATATATACATACATACTTTCTCAATTCTCACACAATATGTATTACACACACCCCCTTCCCATAGTTTATGAGACACATTACTCATATTATAACAACTAAAAACCAAGTCATCTCATCATCATCATCATCCTGTTGTATTTCTTCTTCTCTTCTTCTTCTACTTATGATGACGACTACCACCACTTTGTGCCTTCATTTTCATGGTTCTCTCTTTTCGGTTTTTCATTTCAACTCTCCACAAAACATAATATCTACATAGGACTACCAGGCTAACTTACTTTACTTTTGGTGAGGAATGATGATGATGTCCGGCTTATGATGATTTACACTTGTTTTGTGTATACGAGCATGCTCCTGATCATGATGCATTCTTGTACATTTTCCTTCTAAATGTATGAAAGTCCCATATCATATCAAATAATATGGAAGGTAGGAGAGAAAAGTAGTATGTAGTATGAATGTATACACACTTGATTTTTATTGCCTTTTACTTTTGGCATTTTTTAAGTATCCCCATCAAACCTCATCAAAATGATGACCAGCATCATCGTCAAAGATCATCAGAGAGAGAGATGAACAGGAGGAGCTCAAGAGGGAAGATCAACAACGTCATCATCATCAAATATATTGTTCAACGAGGACATTATAACATAACCATAAGCTGGCACATGAATAGTATTTCTTGTTTTTTTATTCGTCTTCCTCTCATGATTCCATTTCATTATGATCACATTAGCAAATAAAATGTAATATATACCCACATGAATATATGCATGTACATATGTATTTGGGTCTGCAGATGAATGGGAAGGAGTGCACTTTTCATTTGATAGAGGAGGGAAAAGCCTTTTTGCCTTTGCTGACAAATGTTTATGAAATAGTTGATAGTTAATCAGACGGTGGTGAGACCCTTTTTTTATTTACTTGATCCTCATAACTTATATCCGTATTGATGTTCTGGTTTTTAATGTGTGCTGGCTGAAATATTGATGACATAAAAACAATAAGTTGCAGAAAAAAATATTTGTGAGATTGCTCACGTCTTCTTGTTCCCTTTAGGTTGACTACCACTAGTAAGCTTGATCATGTTCCTATCAAATGAGTTAACCAAAACACACTATTTGGTATAGCAGCAGCATTATATTGGACACCTGAATAGGTAATTCTTGTGTGTCGAATCACCAGCAACATAATTTACACCGACCATCCCAATTATTCTGGTTTTGGATGTAATGTAATGTACATTAGATAGAATACCTACATGTCTGAACATAAACAGCATGCATGCCTCTGTGTGTGTGTTTGTGCCGTATTACATGGAATAAAATGGGATGATGATCGGGTGTTATTGGTACAATAATGTATTTATTTCCCTCTTGCTGAAGTCTAATCATGTGTGCTTTCTTATAGGATAGTGATAGGATGTCTATATAACAAAAAAAGGAAAAATATGCTATCAAAGAATTGACTGACCATTCATCAATCGTTATGTGTACCTTTATACTAATTAATATCGGATTCTGGTCGCTCTCTCAACCACGAAAAAGAAATACAAGTCTCACGGAGCCACTGTATATCATCATCAAGACCGAACCAGAGAGAGGAGAGAGAGAGAAAAAAAAATTATGAGGACGACGGCAATACAGCAGATAGATATGATATGCGTGAAGGTATGGCATATGGGAGCAGTGAGCCGTGTCGTAATAATTTTTGTACGAGATGACTTGAAAGAAGAGGAGAAAAATTCCAAATCCGTCATAAATATATCTAAAAAGAAAAAAAGGTTGAGACCAAGTGGTTACCACCTCCCCAAACACAAGATTTAATACCAAAGCACTACTATACTAGCTGCTATCATCCCATTTCATTTTTTATGTTGCTTTCATACTATGTACATACATACATCCATCCATCCAAGAACCAACCAATATGCATAAATAACTCTTTTTTCTAATTTTCTCAAAAAAAGAAGTCCATAAAAACTTATGTGCATTTTTGAAAAAAAAGCAATTTGTGTCAAATGAAGCAAAAGGGTAAAGAAGAATTGTTGGATTGGAGAGAGAGAGAGAGAGATGAGAGAAAGGCAGCGGCGCTGCGACGGATCGATGGATGGATGAACGGATGGATTCTGACTAAAAAGAAGGAAGGAAACAAGGCAAACATATCTGTTTAAAAGTTGACAACAATGCTTATCCCTGTCTTCTTCCACATGATGAAGATGATGCGTTATTGCAAGCAGCTGTCACAAAAAATTATAATGTACAAGGACACAAGGAGCAAATGAAGAACAGAAGCTTACTACTTTAAATACTAAGTATGCACTGCCTACTACAGCAGCTGGATCATTGTCGGTCTAGAGTCTTGAGGGAAATATTGTTTGAGCAAAACAAAGATGAGAGAGAGAGAGAGAAATGGAAGTAGGTATAATTTTTTGGTCGGATGTGTGGCTATAAATTGACTGATTTATTCATGTTTTTCCCTAAAAGACATGATACATTTTTACTCCCCAACAATATGGTTTGTGTTGTTTGTGGCTATAAGAGTTTTTGACTTTTGTGATGCATGTTTCCCTTTTCTTCCATTTTGCTATGGACAAACAAAACCTTTGTATGTATATGTAGCCAAACCAAACCACGCTGATTAGCTTTAACCGCACACCTACGTGCGATATACATAAGAATGTACGTATATTATATATGTACCTGTTTCATTATTACATGCAAGGTTTGGCTGGACTGTTTGAGTGACGTGGAGAACTACTAGTCAGTGGTAAAAAAAATTTGTACCATAACTTTTCCAGACTTCACTCACTTTTTGAGTGAATTATTGCAGGGCAAACAACAGTAAAGTGCAGGACAAGAAAATGAGATGAAGTTGAAGAAGACGTACGTGCAACAACAAGAACAACAAAAAAAAAATCCGACCGACCAACCAACCAGACCAACTCAACTTGGAATTACGATACAATACAAAATACAATGGGATGCTGCTATGCTATGCTAGGTTGTCTCACACAATTCAATGCCACATGAAGTGTACCACAACACACAAAAAAGTGATAAAAACGACGAAATAATATCATACACTGTCATTCTCTGTTTAAGTACGTTTAACCATCATATGTATCACCACCATCCCATCACGAGCGCATTTAAATTTCCGAACATTTATTTTAGAAGGGGGATCGCTATCAAAACCTACACACACACACGGAGCCAACAAAGCTATTAAAGGAATGTACAAGAAATGACAAGAAGGGAATAAAGAACAAGAGTGCAGATAATAGTGTGAAGTC
The DNA here is from genome assembly GCA_964034955.1 of Orchesella flavescens. Lineage (NCBI taxonomy): Eukaryota > Metazoa > Arthropoda > Collembola > Entomobryomorpha > Orchesellidae > Orchesella > Orchesella flavescens. Next base: position 25,943,594 of record OZ035954.1, on the reverse strand, counting down.
TCTTCTAGTTTTAGGTGAGAGGGAGCAGATCCGTCAGTCAAAAAAAAGCATCTCTTCATAAATAAAAACAGGAGCTGTGAGGTATATATTCTTCCCCCTTCCAGCAGTATGGTTTGGTTTCTTTGCAACAAACAAGTGAGAGCTCTCCAGTAGTAGTGCCTTTGAGGCGATATTTTGCCTCAAGCAAGAAAATAAGACAAAGATGAAAAGATGACAATGACAAAGAGTGAGGAGTCAGTATGAAGACAGAAAGAATCAAGTCAGAAGAGTGTGCATATTGATGCAAGTTGCTGTCGCGGACGGCATCACCACCATCACCTTTATGACGCGTTGTTGATTGACAAAAGGGAGAATGATTTTCGTCATCATCATCAGCAGCAGCATCATCATATACAGACTTAATACTGGTCTTTCTTGTGATGTTTATTATGTAATGCAGTGGTAATAATCCTCCCTCATCTCCTTCTCATCTTAGAATAAGGAAATTGAGAAGCATGGAAAATGACTAGGACACGGAGGAGAGCATGAGTACGTACATTACAAACGACATAGAGGATCATCATATCATCTTCATTCGACAAGTCAACTCTCAATGACATAACAATACAAAAAATATATACTGGAATAAGCATATATGAGATGATGATGATGATGCTGAGATAATGCCCACTGTCGTATGGAAGGAGTTTTTAGTTGGAGCAAGCGCTCAAAACTTATTTTTTCTACGACGTTAGGTACAACTCATTTAATCTCTTCCTTTCTTCTCCTTCCCTTCTCGTCTTGACTTGACGAAGTGACTGACTAGTGATTTGTGGGTGATGGAATGGCACAAGAGATGAGATGAGAAGCGAAGGAAAAAGAATAAATATAGTGAAACGTGAAGGATATTTATTGTGAAAGGGTTGTTGAAGATAAAGAAAATGTACTGAGCTTGTGCTTTTTGGCATGACATGATTATTGCTACGTACGTGCACACATACACACACGCTATGCAATTGATGCTGGATTGGATGTTTGTAGAATACCTCCCCAATGTAGATTCAATGTAGCATTCAACATTACTACATCTTACAATATGTAGCCGTATTCCCATACACTTCACTACAAAGGTACTTTATTGATAAGTGATGTGATATGATATGGATAAGGTTGTATAGGTAGAATTTATATACATACATATAAATATATATTATTATAGATATAATATTATACTTTAGCCCTGCTCCCAAATGGAGGAACACTATTGATAATATGAGAGTAACCAGCTGGATTGTTTAACGTGTTTCCAATACTATACTGGAACTGGTACCATTCACACTGGCGCTGCTCTTCCATTCCACTCGACTGGTACTTTTATTTTTAATGCAAAAGCTGGTAAAGTAAGAGGAGGAAGACGGGGAAGAAAAAAACGTATACAAACTATTACGAGTGCTAACATTTGATATAGTTAGTAAAGTGGTATTCTTATTCACTCTCGTAAAACTATAATATTGTAGCTAGGGAACCTCTTTGGCTCGTCGTTTTATGTATGATTCTTTCAGTTCAAAGTTGCACTTGGTTTTCTATGGATATTCACAATGTATGTGTATAGAAGAAGCATACAAGCAACCTCGCTTTTGCTGGTTTTGGTGGTGCTGCTGGTGCTCCTAACTCCTATGAGAAGAGAAGAGGAGAGGAGAGAGAGAGAGAGAACAGAGAATGTGGAGAAAAGCCATCAAAGCTGTCACATAATTCACCGGGTTTTGAGTCTGCGATTCATCACGGGGCGACTCTCTCTTCACAAGAAGGCATCAAACGCTTCCAAAATATATAATTCTTACCGTTTCTGACAACCCAAATGGCCCTGCTCTTTTTATATATATCTTTCAAAAAGCAAGCAAAAGGCAGTTAGTAATAGAAGTTTGTGTGTGTGAGAGAGTTTTAGTTCAAGTATTATAATATAATACTAACTATAAAAACGTGTACATATTATACATTACTGCACAAAAACTGGCAGCCAAGTAAAGCATGGCATATTATACGGCTTTTTTGTCTATCCATCCGCTTTTGCTTACTACTTTTTGCCTTCCAATTGCTTATATGTCGGGACCAGGCGGGTTATTATTGCATATGGCCATCAAACCTCCGCCATCCGCCATGTCTATAATATATCCTCAGGAGGGAGGAGGGGGGGCCCCGGCGTGACTGTAAATTATATCTTAATGTATGGATACGAAAAAGAGTCCTGAGAAGAGAAAAGTGTAGTCACATAAAGCAATCGCAACATCACCACCACCACCACTACCATCAACCAACTCCAAAAAAAAGAAGTATTAGTTTAGTACTAATATTACTATTAGACCATTACTAAAAATAGGAGTAGTTGAGTTTGAAAAAAGGGATATTACCATTATTATTATTATGATTGTCGACAAAAAAAAAACTATGAGAAAAAATGTGTAATGGACAAAGACACAAAAATACTTGGAAATTGTGAAATGAAATGAAATGAGAGAGAGAGTTCCAATCCTAAACTACATACTCCCTCTTCTCTTTTAAAAATTAGATTCCATAATTCTTTTTTAAAAAGGTATGTGATGTGACTGACTGATGGAATACTAAAAGCGTCATCAGCGGCATATTCAGAGGACACGAGAAACTCCAGTAAACATTTTTATTGCCAGGTATTATTACCTTACTCCTTGAAACAATGAGGAAAGAAAAATGAGAATTCCTTCATTCTTTTTAGAGCTCTCTCTCCAGCAGAATACATATCGCTGTGTTTTCTTTTTTTTTCTTTAAAAAAGGCGACCCACTAAAAAAGTAAAACGTTTAATAAACTTTTACTTGCCTTTTTGTGCAGTACATGATATTTGGGTTGGATAGGTGTGTAGGTATCCTGCACACTAGTTTAAGTTGTATTAATGAAGTTCTCGCCGTCATCACCTAAGTCACTGCTGTTGACTGTTGTTTTCTATTCTCTCATGACTATGACTGCAGAGCAGTTTACGATTTCTTAATGCCATTACTCCTATTATAGCTACTCGACAACATTAATAACAGCAGTTGGATAATTTCAAGAGCCAAAGCTTCCACTTCTCTCCTTTTTCTAGCATTGCTCTACTACTCAATCCTTGGCAGTAGTAGTAGTAGTGTTATACATATGTATGCAAACACACACACACACACACAAATATAAAGTGCAAGACGCACTCTTCTCCTTTCGGAAGAGTTGCTAACTTTGTTTTTTCTTCTGCTCTGAAATGAAAAGCTAACAGAACAGAAGGAGTACACAAGTTTGTAATAGGCAATGCGTCATAATATCAAGGAGACGGCGAAGAAGAGAAAACGTGATATTGTGTCAAATTACTTGCATGTAATTTATTATCAACATTAGTTTGCATGTAAGTAATCCATAATAATAATGGTCGGCAGGTGGGTGGAATGTTATACTCAACTCAGCTATATACAAATATGCTTAGGTTCTCTCTCAGAGAGGCTACGACATAAAGGTATTATGAGGAATAGATGGATTGGATGAATGCTTGAGTTCTTGCTGATGCATATGAACTTTTTTTCTCTCTCTCTCTGCTCATTCTTTTTTTGATTCTTGGTTCGTTTTCGACTATTATAACAGAACACAACACATTTTACAGGCATTTATATATACTTTTGCTGAGAAAATGATTTTTTTTATGTTTCTATATGGTTGTTTGTTGTGTTCTTCTTTGAGAATCGAGTTTGGACCTGCCTGTCTGGATGGACGACTGCTGATGGATGGCCGGGTGGGGTTTTTCGCCCATTATTATTGCGTCATGCAGCAATAATATTCATGCGAGTTTTCTGTGTAAATTGTTGTTGATCAGAATCAGAAGCCGTACAGTGAGGCAGTTAAAATATATAGGAATCTATACTGGCGAATGAGTGGAAACATCATCGTTTTGTAGTAGTACATTTGAGTAGTAGCAGTATATTATTCATACCAGTTTTTCATCGAAATATCAAAATGAGCATAAAATGGGACAGGACACTTTTTTATGGTAGGTACACGCCTGCACACATATACGTATACTTTTTTCATATTGCCACTAAACCGGAATCAAAATGTTATGTATCATAAGCAAGACATTATTGTGTGGTGGTTTCTCATTTGGCAAAGGGATGTAATGGCACCGTAATATATAATGTTTTGATGGATTCTTCAGAGTTGGAAGATGGAGAAAAAGCCTTTTTTTCATCAAGTGAGTTACAAGAAGTACATGAATGTGGCATGCATGGCATGGAGGGAAAAAAGGGGAAAAGCCCCGACGAAACTAACTACTTCTTTCTTGTAATAACCATGATTTGTGATTATGATTAGTAGTAATATTGATAATCATCATTTATATTATTTTTGTACACTCATAAATATACACGACATTCACATTTCTTGGCTCGTTTGATAATGGCTGGAGAGGACAGTCATTCTTTTGATTTACTGAAGTAGCTTTTTTTGTCAGACTCTGTCTTCCTCTTTTCTCTCGAGCTCTTTCCACACGATGACGACGATGGTGTGTGTGGTTGCTAATGCTCGGGATAAGAAGCAGATCCGAAAAATCTGACAGCAAATGTAAAAGCAAAAGAAGGATGTGACATTAGCGCGTACATATTACATTACATTAACGTTAATGTTCATTTGCGTTTTACTGCGACTCTATACTTATGCCTATGTACATGGTTATTTTAATAAAATGTATATATTTTTCGGGTACAAAAAAGTGAAAAGCAGGTTACGACAAAATCTATATCTGACAAAATGTTCTTTTGCAGAAGACGAGCTTGTGTTTTGCTATAAAGGACCATATTTCAGTCTGACTTTTACTTGGTTTGGTTTTGGTGGTGGTGGTATGCTGCTGCTGGTTGGTGTTATACTTGGGCTTAAGACATCCATCTAATTTTTATGATACAAGCGACGGACGAGACTACTCAGGAGAAAATATGGTGGAGCACAAGACGACCAAAGAAGACATAGATCAGTTTGAGCTTGACTTTTTGGAATCTAAATTCCATCGTGTGATGACAAAGATGTATGATTATTACACGTAATATTGAAGATAAAAAGGGTTCAAAGCTCACATATTATTGGATGATGGTAAATGGTGATGGGATTCTACACGTATATATATGTGTGGAACATGCTAATGGATGCTGTAAAATTTTCGGGAAAAAATAACACTATGAGAAAGCTACGGGACTACTACTACGACTCTTTTTGTCAATTTGGATGGATGGGCGAAGAGTGTGAAATAGACAACAAGAGAGAATATGAGAAGAGGGATATATATTATGTGAGTAAGTCGGATAGTGGCAAGATGAGAATGACTTTTTGGGGAAAAGTAGAACGTAACCTGCTATAAGCAAAAATATACACATGTCATTACCATTACTTTGATTACGTGGGATTGGAGGATTAAAGCCACATTACATGGCACAAGTTTGTACTTTTTTTTTGAAATGCCTCAAAAACATATCAGTCAGTCGTCAGCCAGTCATTCAACGTCAGATCATCCGTCGTCGCGTCCCAATAATCATAATACATACATACATATATCAGAGCTAAACACTCTTATTTCCTCCACACATCATTTTGTTTACAATATCATAAGCTATATACAGAAATATTTTGTAGTATATCCAATCCAAACCAGCTATCAGAAGAAATTTTCGGAAGTGAAATAATATATGAACATATTGAAATGTGAAACTAATTCGGAAGCAAAAGCAAATTCCAGATCACTCCAAAAGTTTCACTCGGATCAGTCAGAGAGGATGAGTAGCAGGAGCATATATATACAGGCTATTAAAAGTGAATGACTGACTGGTTGACTGATGTATGAACGATACGGATGAGAAGGCTGGTGGCTTATGATGACGATTGCAAAGCTACAAACAGTCGTACGTACAAATGCCGCCTCTAAATTTCAAGTAGAACTAAAACTAGAATCCAAAAATCCAACTCAACTCTCTTTAAAACCATACCTTATGCTTTCTTTTGCTATGCATGTATGCATCTGTCCTGTTGTTTTGAAAAGGGAAAAGGAACTTGATTACCAAGTTAAAGTACAGGAGCAGCTCCGGTGACTACTAGCACTAGGAGCAGAAGCTAAAAATTATTTCAGGGGGTTTTCACATGCAAATGCAGTTGTGTACTTGTGTAAAAAGGCATGATTATTCTTTTTTCGCCCAGTGTGTGACAACAAGCACTTGTGTCACTTTTCCTGTCTCATCTTCATCGTCCGACTTGACTGACTGAAAGGTTTTCAAATCAACGAGAGAGAGAGAGAGATGTGAAGGCATGAGGAATAACGCCGTGCTACATTTCATGTTACGTATGGTTTGAAATATATATAATCTAAGGACGGATGCTTCCCTCTCTCTCTCCACGACAATTGCTTGCTATTGCACCGTTCGTTGATTTTGATTGACTGGCTTGGCTGCTTCCTTCTTTATATATAATGCATGCGTGGCACTAATAATAAAAATAGTTTTGATTTGACTTTGCACGGAACCTAGAGCCAATATTTAAAGTGAAGTAATGCATCAAGATGACATCGGATCGGATGATCCAACTGTGAGTATCTTATGTCTTTTTTCACTCTGAGACGACACGATTACGTTTTGCTTGGGCATGTTGTTGAGATGGAAGAAATCTATTATTGCCAGCAACCAACAGCCTTTTTGCAAAAAAGTCATTTTTATTACTGAAATCAACTCATCCCATCATCAGTATCATCATCATCATCATGATCATCAACATCGTCCCTAGCTTATATATATAAAAACAGTTTTATTTTTTCGGTGAAAGAAAGTCAAGGAGAGCGATATTTTATTTGGTATTTTCTACAGACTCTCATGATTACAAATTTTCTACAGTTTATAATGCTTAACTTTTTTTTGAGTAGACAACACCAAAAGCCCAAAGACATCAAAAGCTCGTAATAATACCGTATGTTTGACGACACATGGAAGCATAAGCAAACAAACATAAAGCATAATACAAAAGACGGACACATTTTTTGGTCCTCTTCTCCTCTTTTTCTTCATTGCATATTTCCTGTCAACAACACCAGAAAATGAAGAGTCGCAGAGGAGGAAGAAGAAAAAAAACGTGCACAATAACAGAAGCAAAAGCAGAGCAGGAGCACACACATCATCATCATTTTTTTTCTCTCTCTCATCTCTCAAGTTGTAAAAGCTTAAGTAGAAACTGAGCATATAAAAATAGAGGCAGAAAGCTCATCATCCATCCCTTAAAAAGATCACCAAACCATCACATCAGTCACCTCTCCATTTTCCATAAGACATATAAGACATACAGACGTCAGCTCAGTTTGAAATATAATTCGCACCACATGTCAACTATTAATCTGCTCATGGTAGTAATAGCTTCTTTTTTTTTACATGAGATGAGAACCAGCAAAAGGCAGCAACAAAACGATGGGGAAGAAGAAGTGGTGAGAAATATTTCCAAAGTTTATTTTAAGAATCAGATTGATGTCTTCTGGTTTTTAGTAATAGTAGCTCATGCATGTGTCCCCTGTGTTTTCAACATGCCTACCTCCTGTTCATTCAACAGTACTTACACTTATTCACATAATGTATGCAGAGTGCATACCATATTATGAATCTTTTTCTCTCATCTTCTGATAGATACACACACATAATATGTATGACTGCATATTCTATCCTTGACTTGACGGAAAGACCTCATGTTTTGATGATGATGACGACTTTTCCTACAAAAACCATATAATAAGTGTAATGTAGTAATGTGTGTATACACAAGAAAAACTAGGAACGATTTTTGAGTATAAGAGAGAGAGAATGTATATGGAAGTTACCAAAACGTGTCGCTTCTTGTCACTCATAATAATTCGTTGACTTAAATGCATAACACGCGTACTTACTCTAAATACGCATCTTTTTATGGAACAACTCTCTTTTCGGGTGACATAAATGCGGTACTATACCCACAATATAAGTAGTTGCTCGTTGGAAGGAATTTCTCTTTCGGTATTTAGCAGCTCTATAATATCTGTACACTAAATGCAGAGATACATATGCGTTTAACATTTATTAAGTGTTTAAACCATTTTCCTTTTAGCATAATATTGAGGCGTCATTGGCAAAATGAAGAAGAAGAAGGTAAGATGAATTTGGACTAGAATGGCATATCGTTGTTTGTTGAGTGACTGAAGGAATGAGTGCGTTACTCCTTAAACTGCGAGCAGAAAAAAAAGATGAATAAAGCATTCCACAAGTTCTTTTTTTCCGGGATGGATGGAATAATAATAATACAATGTGTTGCGTGCTTACAGCTTACACACAGGAAAAGAATGACATTGTGTTTTCGGAAGCTACTATATACTTTCATATGTTGTGTATCTATATAGTATCCGATATATGGTAACAGAAACAGCAAACAACACAAAACACTTGACTTGATATGATACGCAATTTTAATGCATTTTTAGGTGGCAGGATATATAGGATGTAGTAATGTATTTATACAAAAGCCTTCATGACATCATCATGACAAGGAGGAGTACTTTTTTTTCCAAAGAAAAAAGATATTCAAACGAGCAAGATCAAGAGACACAACGACACAAGACATCATGTCATGACACTATATCAGTATGAAATTAAATGCAATATAGCAATAGCATCTATCTCATGCTCTACTGAATGAGTGACTACACTCAAGTGTTTAAGCTCCTCTCGTATATTTTTCCTCCTCAAAAAAGTGAAGCGACATAAAAGATGGAAAAGAGAAATGAAAATTGCTACAGAATGTGCTGCTTTGCTGCTCTATGCTCACAAACAAAATTGGTTGACAAAATGTGCTTTCATGTTTTCCTCCTATGTATTCCTTTCTTTTCCATCAAGCGTTAATTTGGATTTGACTGGTGTCAATTTTACGACATGTGTTTGCTTAATTAGCTCAAACTCTACTGATCCTACGATCCATCCGCTATACTGCTCCATTGAAGTTTGTAAATTCACCTATAAATCCTTTCTGTACAAACGGCTCCATTATTATTCGGCTCCCATTTAATTTGTTAATCCGTTCCCATCCAATCGGCTCCTCTAGTGAACTTGACAATATTGTCATTGTAAGCAGAAAAAGTGATTCAAAGTTGAAGAATTTTAAAATACGTTTGCTGAGCTAAGGACGGGATAATAATATTGAGTATTTGCAGAGAACGCCGTGCCATGCCGTGCCACACTACGAATAAGAATTCTTCAAAATGACATATCCATATCCCCCTCTTCTCCGTACATCTTAGAAAAAAGGATGACACAAGACAAGAACAAAGAGCGATTACTTATAAACTTTTTTTTAAAGGGGAAGATCACATACATAAAAATGAACTTTAGCAGCAGCAACAGCAGCGCTGTATTCTACCACTGTTACTGTTTTTCACTTGGTTTTGGTGTAGTATTAGTATTAGCTGTAGTTTGTACATGAGTGAAAAAACCTGTCATGTAAATAATAATCCTCCGTCTTTTGTTTTCTTTTTATTTCACTTCTTTTCTCCTTACTCAACTAAGACAGGGACAGAAACACTTTAGCATTTTCCTGTCTATTTCATAACCTAACTAGCTTCTTTTTTTTTGTTTTCCATGATGTTTCAGTTAGATTTCATAAGTATTAAGTAATAGTGGTATATATGCTTAGGTTCGCATTTTGTGTGAATGTCGCATATTTTCAAGTAGTGGTTTTTTATTGCTAGCCATCAAGCATACATGCATAAAAATGAAATGCTTAGCGTTAAATGCTTCACTTGCTAAAATTTTGCTCTTTCTTCTGCTAAAATGATGATGATGATGATGATAATGATGATGCTCAATAGTTCACTCACACACAAGCCGCGACTTGTGTGAGTTGTGTAGAGAAATTGTCATTTTAATGATCTTTAGTCGGTGGATGGCGAAAATGAAGTGGATGTGAGAAGATGGCGGATCCTGATGATTTTTCTTTTTATTCTCTTCATCACCATTATCGTCTTAAACTTTTAACAAGAAAAATTTCCCTACAAAAGGTATATTCCTTAGACAAGACGCATTTGCTTGGTTTATTAGCGATTCTGACACTGAAGAAGCTTAGGACAGTAGGAGAAGAATGTAAGACGAGGGGAAATAGAAAGATTTGTTTTAGATGAAGATTTCTTCCTTCAGTTTTTACTGCTCGCTCTAGTAGTTGTCATATGTATCCCCTTGATGATCTTAAATACACTTTGAGTCGACATTTGAATTTACCTACTTAATAGCCTCTTGTCTTTTCATTTTTTTCTCTTTCTTCCGCATCCTATATAGGCTCATATACTTAAATGCAAACTACTCACTTAGAGTAGCTTGTATTATATTATATTATTGTGTTTCTTTTTTGGAAAGAGGTGATCACCTTTTTTTCTCTCTCTCGCTCTTTTGAGAAATGGATGAGATGCCGCCGCATGTTGCCTACAGCCACCGCACCACACCGACCGTGTGTATACCGTCAACAGCAACAAACATGATCATCATTATTTCACACATTTCTCTCTCACTATCTCTCTTACTTTAGTTTTCCTATTCCCTCACTACTCACTACTTGTTCCTTCCCATCTTACCTTCCTCACACTTGACATTTTTGTACAGCTTAAGACATTTTCATGTAAAAATGCTTAACATGCATCATCTTTCTTTTCCATCTTGATCTCTTTTTCTTCTTAATCATCTTCTACTCTACCTAAAAAAGACGTAAGACAACTTGTTTTTTTTACATTCGCCTTTATTCTCTCTTTTTAATCTTTACGTGAGAAAATGGACAAATTTTCTACGAACAACAAGTGCACAACACCAACCAACGGAAAAAGAGATTAAGGACTTACAAAAGAATATATTTGTGGAAAAATGAGCGACAGTTTTACATTAGTCAGCAGCAGCGTGTATACATCTATACACTCACTCACAAAGTACCAAATAGGTATATAAATTGAGGTGAAATACACAATGCATTCCATTTATTTGACTGCCACCATACCACTATCATCATATCATGACAATCACAATAATCATCATGATGATGTAGCAAACAAAAAAAATAACTTGCCATTATTATTATTGCTCCTTACCCCCTCATCCTTACCATAACATGATCATTATACAAGCTCATAATGTGAGTGTAATGAGCAGAGTTATATGCATACCATGTTTTTCACCAATGTCTTCATGTTATTATTGGGGCAAAATCATTCCATGTAGTATAAAGGTTATGTGTTATGTGACGTTATGTCATGAAGGTTTAATACGATGGACGTACGTATTAACAACAAGAAAAAAAGGTGCACTGGTTGACTAATGCTTCATGATGATGATGATGACGATTCTTTTTGAAAAAGTCCATTGAAATTCCTCTTTTACCTTTGTTTTGGCCTGCCACACGTACATGCATTTGTATGCAAGGGTAAAAGATAAATATGTACATACCTCTGCACACACACATATATTAACTAAGCAAGATTTTATTCCGTCTTGACACTTTTTCGCAGTTTTTCTCCTCTCTTTTTTTCTTCTCTTTCTCTCCTGTTGTTGAATCATAAATCAAGGGGGGCAGGGCAATGGGGGACAGAAAATAGCATAAATGTGTGTACAATACTTATACTCATTGTGACTGATATAGGCGAAAAAAGGGACAGTTCTCTTTTTTCTGTCTAAAAGTAATAATAATGCCTGCCATTCGTTATCCGTATCGTAACTACCAAAAAGTACTTTTTGCTTACGACTTCACTTCACTCACAGTCTCTTCTCTCTCGGAGAGTAGTATTAGTAGTAGCTAGAAGCATAAGAGAGTAAGAAAAAGTATGTCTGAAAGCTCAAGGCTTTAATAATGAGAATGGAAGCTGAGATGGATGGACGGACGGGTAGACGGATGGATGGATGGATGGATTGATGGCTGTTGGCTGACTATATAGTTCGCTTCACTCTAATACAACTGCGCCGTGCCATAAGCGAAAAAAAGAAGAGATGAGAGTGGAAGTGGAAAGAGAGGAAGGAAAATGCATGTAACCGGATAATATATGGCACTTTTTCCTCTTGGAAAAAAAAGTTGGAGCATTTTTTTTGTATAGTAGTATTATAACACATTTTGAGAAAAAGTAGAGAACACAATAATGATGATAATAATAATACGTAAAGCAAAAGGTATACACACACAATATATTTTGTGATGATGATCATCAACAACATCATTTCTCGCCACGAGAATGAAAACGAAGAATGACGAGAAGGATGAAGAACAGACAAGAAAACCTTACTAATATTGCGATGCACATGTCATATCAGGATGATGATGATGATGATGTTGATGTGATATACACGGATATATCTATGTATGTATATAATATCATATCTAATATATTCTCCTTTTGGTATGAAAATGGAGAACGGATGAATGTGTCGTTTTTCTGTGGGCTTTGCTGGTGTAATGTGTGTAATATATATGTTGTTGCTCCATCACCATCCTGATCATCAACATCAGGCAGGAGAAAAAGCAACATAGAACATATCCAGGCAAGAATAAAAGTAACATGGAACATTATAAGTGATAGAATGAGTGAGCAAGAGCGAGAGAGAGAGAGAGAAAATGTTATGTGATGTGAGCCTTTATAATGGGCTTCCCAAAAAGAAGAAAAGAGTTTTGATTGATGGCTGCCATTAAAAGTGACACTTTTGTAGAGGATGGATGGATGGATGGATGGATAGATGACTGCTAGCTATGCATGTAATGTCATGCCACGCAAAAAGGAAGGCTGACTCTCTGGCTGGTGGTGGTGTGCTAGTGCTCTCTGGCTCTCTATGTAAGAGCTTTCTGAATTGCATCGCATCACCATCCTCCACGATGGACAGATGGAATGGACCGTTTTTCCCTTTTGTTGTGTATTAATGCAACAACAAGATATATGATGGTGGAATAATCGTAATGTGCTTTGGAAAATGTGGAAATCTCCTGTGTGACGTCTCTTCTCCTTCTCTTCTCTCTCTTCACTTCCCTGTGACGATTTAGTGTATAATGGGCAAACGAGCAAAATACGCTGAATAATGGGATCTCATGACACACGAATGGATGGACATTCATCAGTTGTTATAAAATAAATAAGCAATATATTAGTTGTCTCAGAGAAAAGAGAGGAGAATAATAATAATAATATAATGTTCCCAAGTCAAATTAGACGGGTGTTGGTGCCAGCAGTGTGCAACTATTATGCTCAATTGAAAGTTGAATGACGAAAAAGTGACGATGAATTCACCAAAACCAGCAGGATATTTGAGAAGGAAAGAAGTGGCCAACTGTATATAGTTGTAGGTGTAGTCAATGGATTTAAAGTAGGTAGACAGGTAGTGAAAGGAGACGTACCTTTTGTACAAATATGTTATTTCCTTTTATTCACAAAAAAAATCTGCAAGAACCCTAGTTTCCACCAAAAAGCCGAACTCTACTATATCCATAATAATAAAAGGATGAGTTGAGTAGAAGCAACTACACCGGAGGTGAAGTGGGATACAAAAAAAGGACCACTTTACATTATACCATGTGCTTCTCAACTACTAGACTAGCAGCACACCACTTTTGTAACAGTTTTTGGAGAGGTATTCACTCCACACACACGACGAGTTGGAAGAAAAGGAGTGCAGTGGTGGTAGTGGAAGATCAGCAGGAGTAAATCCCTTTGAAACTAGGAAGCCACGTTTTTCTTGGTCTCGAGCATGACTAACCAGAAGCAGCCAGTGCACTCCAAAAGTGTTTGTAATAGATATAATGATATGCATATACAAGTATATACCACTACTACTACTTCTACTACGTGTATAAAATCATTCATTCCATAGGAGAATACAAACACAAGATCACAAGGTCATGAATTTATATACATATAAGAAGAATAATATATTCTTTTCCAACCTATTTGTGAAAAGAAACTGGGAGAGAAGAACAAGTTGAGCAGACGAGTGAATACACACACAGCCGGTGAAGAACATTGGGAAAGAGAGAGAGAGAGACGAGAACAAGTTTAACATTGAAAAAGTAGTGTCGGTTTCATCTCTCCTCCGTTCTCTCTAGTTTGGTGAGGTTGTTGCATCAAGAAGGAGGATGAAGAATAAGGTGATATGTACATATGAAAAAGTAAGAGTTCTAGTTTCCCAGTTTCCGGGCCTGCACTTTTTCTGAATCTGTTAATGGATCCATGCATTTTCCTTCCAGTCGCTTGGTTGTACGGAGTGCGAAAGAAGATGCAATTTTTTTCTCTCGGAAAGTTGCTTCCATGCTACTCTTTACTCTTCTCGAAATGGCATATAAGAAGAAGATTCGTAGGAGCATAAGCAGAGTTCGTTTGCTTTTCGCATTCCACAAGAAAAACCTTGGCCTTTTATGCATCAAAGTAGAAAAAGTTAAGGTGGGATACACAAAGTATTTTGGTTCTTTGATGCTACTATTTATATACAAGATGGGCACATGCTACCACACAACTCCATACATTCATACAAAAGAGTACCTCTCTCTTTCTTTCTCTTCTTTACACACACACATACTTACACACACTGGCTGGTTTTGGTGTTGGTTTGGTGTTCGTAACCCATTCATAGTTGCATGGATGTTAAAATGCTTTTTATATATTATGTATGTACATTATTTTACTACGTTCAGTTGCACAAGGCCACAACCATACGAATCCTACTACTACTACTGACTACTACTCAGGCTGTAGTAGAAGGGCATAGTAAATGTGCGTAAAAAAGCAGGCGACTAGAGAGGAGCAGACATGCAGACAGCATGGATTTTGCTTGGTGGTTTTCCTCTCGCTTTTTCCCTATATACTGTCTCAGAGAATGCAACTCTTATATAGATATATATATTTGGTATGTTATCCATATTTGATGCTACATATTACGTATCGTTTGTATGAATGAACCGAGAGAAGTGTGTCTTTTTAGCAAAATGTCTTAGGAAAAAAAGACTTGCCTTTTTTATACAGTGAGTTTTACTATGTCGGCACACTTGTACTTTGTCAGTTTCCCTTTTTAGACTCGCCTTGTTGCACTGTTTCAACTGAATACTCACAAAACTAATGGGATTTTGCTGCATTTGTGACCATATTTCAGATTTTCATTTTCACTCAATCATTTAGAATCCCCAAGTGAGAATTTCATCGACAGAAGAATTTTTTTTCTTCTCAGAATGAAATTATTTTTTTAAGGGAGAAAGAAGGATATCAAAAACTATTAGCTAATAATTCCAGCTCAAGGAAAGAATGAAAGCCACTGACTGAATGACTGACTACTTGATCCCTATTAAACAAAAAAAACATCACCACTAAGCACCAAACCCCTAGTTTAGTTATAAAAAAGCGCTGTGGGCTTTGTCTACAATAGGGCATGAGAGGGAGGGAGACCTTTTTTTTTTTTAAAAAAAGAAAGTCATCAGGATCATCAACAGATTTCTCCAGAGAGGAAACATAGGAAGTGTAGCTGGTGTTGGTCTTGGTGTGCAGTTGTAAACAGTTACATAATACATGCGTACTTTTATATAAAAAATCTGGTAAAGTAGGAAAAGAAGAGCCCAAAGCGGTGTAAGATAGTTGGTCGGTGGTATGGTATCAGTATACTGGTGTGGTCTCTCGTACTCACACACAACCCGTCGGCAGAAAACAGCAGCAGCTGTAAAAGTCCCCAAAGAGTGAAAAAAGGAAGCCTGCTGCCTGCATTCATGCAAGGGGCATAATAATATACTTGAGGTCAAATACTCTCACTTTATAGAAACCTCTTTAATGCTTATATGCTACGCATCTGAAATAGAGTCTTAAAACTATATGAGTATTTCTATATTCATTCTAAGAATCTCTCGTAAAAAGACTCAAAGGAATCCACATGCAAATTCCTATGCATTCAACATATAAATGGTATCAGCAAGTAAAAACCGTTGCCTCTCTAGGATATATACATTGCTCCGATTTTTTTGGTTTCCTTGAACTTGTACTGTTGTGCTGTGGATTGCCTTCACCTTCGTTCTTATTTTTGGTTTCTTGATATGTGCTAACATTTTTTGCCCTTTGAAGAGCTAAACATGCGAATGGTTATTATAATATCTTATGTATCCTGGAGGAAAATTAGGTACAAACTTCTCCAATTCTTAGTACCCAACCCCATTTCTTCCTTTTAAAGAATGACGATGCACTTTTTCTATATATGAATCACAACACAACTTATATGAAGTGTTTGCATCGCATGCACGTGCTAAACTCAACCCTTTCTCTGATGTCGTTGTGGCTAACAGAGAATGTAACAAGTAACGCAAGAACGAGAAGAAGAAAAAAAACATGTTTTTGTTACTAGTTTTTTGGTATACAAACCAACGTTATATTATACATATACTTTCATAACATGCGATGGCGTATGCCATGGTTCACGACGCCAATATGCCACTCAAGCCAAGCCAGTTCTCATCACGGTGACTGAGTACAACATGGTGGCTTGTTGAATGAAGGAAGGTAGTGAAGGGCGAAAGAAGGCATTAATCTCTGCTCCTAATACTACTGGCGAGTTTCTCATTTCTTCAAGCTAATAAATACATGGTGTGTGTGTGTGTGGTACAATTTTATTCGTCAAGAGGCAACTACTACACCAGCGAGCGTGTGAGTAAGAACACAGAAATATTTGTCATAACATGAGTAAAGTATCCCAAATTGTATGAAGTTTTTACGATCGCATTTTATACATCGAAAAATTCCATGTGCTTTCTTCCTTCGCCTATCCATTTATTTGGTCTCTGAATATATATATATATATATATATATTATATAAGTATCCCCGCGTTATTTTTTCAGAATGAAAGAAAAAAGCAAGACAAAAAGGGCAAAGTGGAAAGTCATACACTGTCTAAAATGGCACAGTATGCGTATGTATATAGTGAAAGCTTTGCTATAATATATACAAGATTTCTCCCACTTCTTTCACTCCTCATATTTTTTACCCCCTGCAACATACTTTACCTCGTTATATTCCACTTGTGTTAATCAACTTAAATGCATGGAACAGTCAAGTTCAAAAATGTGGAAGAGAAGGAAAAGGAAGACCATAGATGAAATCAAATGTAGTCATCTTCAAAAAAGATGAATACATGGTTTACACGCTCCTCTATCCCTTTGGTTGGTACCTGCGCACGTAAACTTTTACTGTTCCTTTAAAAACTAACACGATGTTATGCTTGGGTAATTTCATCGTGCCGAAGAAAGTGGAATGATGAGCAAGATCTGGAAGAAGTGATTTCTCAAGGATGTGCATGTATATAGATAGAATAGAGCCACAAAAATATATTTAAACTGAGACAACTTTCAAGATATGTATTGTATGTATGTATATATGTATATATCCTCAAAATTTTCACAGCGTACGTGCACCACTCAAGACAACTGGTACTTAACAAAGTAAGCAAAAGGATACGAAGCAAGACAAGGAGCATCACCATCACCCATCCATCCATCCTCTTTTTGAAGTGAATGACAGACAGAAAAGGAAAAAGTGGAGAGAGGAGAAAGTGTTAAGGCCACCTATCAAATAATACGCTTATAGCTTCTTGAAGGGATATTATATATTATTTCTTCAAAAAAAAGTAAAACGGAGGGATTGGCATCACATCACATTGCATCACAAGAGAATGAACAAGAAAGAGGGAGAAGAAGTGTAGTTTAGAAGAGGTAAAGTCGCACATATATGGGACTGGTGCCATGCCAGTTCCATTCCGATAGACCGTCATACTCATCAACATGATTTCATCCTGAAGAAAACTGCCACCCAGAGCACTTCTCTTGTGTATACATATATATATTCTTCTTCTGCTTCAAAAACAGTGTGCTGCTGCTGCTGCTCCCACCCCAAATGTAGTTATATTCATTCCCATAAGCCACCCATATTCTCGCGACTAAGCGAAAGCTAAAGAAAAGTTTGGTAGTTGAAGAAAACGACGAGCGGACGGATGGACGAGTGGCGGACGGAGTCAGTCAGTCACTCAGCCAGGAGAAGAAGCAGCAGCAGTCAGTCACACTCATACACAATATATACATAATACATAAAATGTACATATATACCTTTCAGCTTACACATATACACAGTGAAGCTAATACTGTGCAAAGTTAACTTACTTTAGAGTTTTTAACAAGAAGAGAAACCAAGGAGAAATTTTCAATGCTATATGAATGTTGAATGTGATAGAAAGACGCTTATAAGCAAGGTATACGAAGAGAGAGAGAGAGAGAGAGAAAGAAGAAAAAAGATCCAGGATTTCAGTGGAAGCAGCGGCATGGCATTTCTAACATAATAATACCAACAACCAGCTCATGTGTAGGTTGCTGCTGCTGGTGCTACAGGAGAGCAGTGGCAGTAGTCAGTGGCAGCGATCCATCCATCCAGAGGCAGTCAAGTCAAGGCTGAAGCTCTACGGTGGTGTGTGCTCTTATTCTCCGCGTCTACTTTTTCTCTCTGGCGTGTGTTATGCATTGTATGTATTTAGCTGTTGGTGGATCGATAAGAAATGACTGGCAACGTCCTGTGATGGGAAAGAGTTTTTAGGTTCTCTGACTTGAGTCGTCGAAAAAGAGTGAGTCCGTGACGGATCGATAGGAAATGACTGACATGAGCAAGACCTCAACATGGCAACAGTGGCCTGAGCTGAGCTCTCTCTCTACTTCTCTCACTCTCTTTCTCCTCTCAATGCTTTTGTACCACTACCACCACCAACTACAACTGCTTTTCCATCCTCTACTCTCCTGATTCTCTTCTTCTTTTACTATAACTGCTCGTGAAGTACAGCCTCGAGGAAAAGAAAGAGAAAAAAGTGTATTATGCCATTTCAATGCTCCTTATTCTTCCCACCAACCACCAAAGAAGAGAACAGGAGGAGCAGCAGCAGTTGTAGATTGTTATATTAGGGTACACATGGAATAATATTAAGAAAAAAAGTCGTACTTTCTATTTCTTCACTTTTTTTACACTAGTCTATGGATATTACTATTTCTATTGCCATATCGTGTGCCTACAACATAACACACGATTCAGAAGTACACAACTACTTTTTTTTACTCTAACTACATGTGTGTATTCCCTTTTTGCTAACTTCCCAATAAAGAAAATCGGACTAAAAGATGTACATTTATAAGAAAACATGTAAAGTAAATAAGAAGGGAAACTGTATTCTCTGTATTGATATGAGGATGTGATATGTGTGTACAATACACATATATACGACTCAAAACACTGTGAGAGAAGAAAAGGAGAGAGAAAAATGGAAAAGTATAAGAGGAAGATGACGGTGAAGGAAAGTAGAAACGAAATCGATGACACAATGAGTGACAACTTCCAACTTCTTCTTTCACTCAACAACACACAACCCCTTGTCTATTACGTTCCTTATAACATCTATATATGAACTATATATAAGGTTTAATGGCACAAAGTAATAGCTATAAACCAGGATGTGAACGGTACGGTACGATAGTGAAAAAGGAAGAAAATAAACTGGTGTGTCTATATTGTTTATATGTTGTTGAAGAGTGAAGTGAGAGATAGCAAGAAAGAAAGAAGAGAGAAAAAAACGGGAAGAACCAACAACGAGCGATTGGATGGACGGATGGTGGATGGATGGATGGACGGCCAAACTTGGTTGCTTATACACTTTGCTTGTTGGCCTGTCTGCAATATATATTGCCATTCCCATTGCTTTCCTATTCTCCAAGAGTCAGTCACTCAACTCAACTCGCTCAGTACCACCAATACCAATACCACTTTTTTTTCTCCAGGTTTTTTTTCTATATCTGATATAAGTACAATGTATTTTTATTCCTATTTTTTACATCAGTGAGTGGTGATGGTGGACCTTTGGTCCTCTTTTCTGTCTATGTGTGTTCCCATTTTCCATTTACTTGTCTTCTTCTTCTTCCCATACTCCTTTTTTTTGCGTTGGTCTTCTTGGTGAGACTATTCCTGAAGGAGTTTTGTTGATATGGGCGTGTAGAGTGAGGAAGAAGAGAGAATCAAATGTGTTTAGCAATTTATATTTTATAAAAAAAGAAGGTGTATCGGATGGATGGAAAGATAAAGTGGATATATGTATTTGTTATGGACCTCATAATGCACAATGTTAGGTTGTAGCACGTATATGTATGTAATAATACACAATATATAATGGATATGATATGGTGTATATCGAGGATGACGATGATATAATGTAGATATATACTTCTAAGCTGTCCGGGTGAGATGGACGGACGGATGGACAGTCGGATGGATGGATAGATGAATGTAGCACGGACGAGCGAAGAACCAAACAACACACACACAAGAAACGAATGAAGGGAAAGGGATGGACAGGCAGGCCATGGTCATACAAAATAATAATATGGAAGAGAAAGTAGTAATGGTGAAGTGTATGGGATGTGAAAGTTGTATTAATAGTACATCACAGTGTGAGAGGAAAAGAAGACGAGGAAGAGAAAAAAGAGATGCCATTCTTGTTGCCTTTGCGTTTGCCATTTTGGAATGGCAGCCCAGACACTTTTACTTCGAGTCTTCTTTTCTCTTCTCCTCCCGTGAAAAAAGTAAGTGGGAAAGAAAGAGAGGGAGAGAGAGAGAGAAGAAAAAAAAGATAGACAGGAGATGTGTTATATTGTTGGTGGTGTGGTGGAAGATGGACGGAAGAAAATAGAAAGACATTCCTACACCCATTATACTTGACCAAGAGGAAGGTTATCGCCAAGTAAAATGAGCCCTATATGAGTTACCTCCTATATATGTAATTTACGCATAAATAGCACAACTCACCTGTCATATTTATGCTTTACATTGGGCAGAATGAAGAAAGTTACCAACATATTATCATATCCATGTCGTCAGCATGTTCATAACATATTATTTTATCTTTTAACCTTCTCCGATCATATGCTGCATAATATTTTCACTTTTCATTTCAAGGTCACCCGTAACTCAATGTCAATCAATTCTTGCAAAGTTCTGTTATCCCATGCATCCGTTTCACATTTCATTTCCTCCGAGCCCTCGTATCCTTTTATCAGTTTTCAACAAATGCTCATATCATTTTCCATTTTTGCAACAACATTATAATTATTATCCTGATGTACTACCTAGCTGACCTTTTATCATCTAGGGATTTTTTTACTACACCCCTGCTTAAAAAATATCTACAAAGTATTATACTATTATTATAAATTTTATGATACACAATTTTGATACAGATAACAACAGCAAAGTGGAGTCTGTGTATCAATGTAATATTTTTATCATCCATATCATCTTTTGTTCACAGTGGTAAGCTTCATCTTGGCTGCTTATCTCAAGCTCGTTTCTCATTCTTTTTATATTCCTTTTTCCGAAGGAATGGTGAGCGAGCAACTCAAAAAATCAGAGCTGCTCATACCACCACCACCACATCAGGAGTAAAAGAGCAATGAAAACATCAAAATCATCATCATATAATGCATCATAATCTTCAGTGGCCAGGCCAAGCCAGGCCAGCCAAGCCTTGAATTGAAGGAGTCGACGAGACAAGAAATAAGAACGAACATTAGGCATACCATAGTCTCCATTCCATTTCAATAATACTACAAAGATTCATGATTCATGATGACTAAATTGCCATTATAAAACAACTAGCTTCCCATTGTTTATCATCAACCTGGCCCATAAATTCACCTTTTCATTGCACTACTCTTCCACTTACTCTCCTCTATATACATACTTAGACTTAGTCCAATGGTCCATCTGCCTGCCTTTTCCCTTCTTTATCTATTTTTTTGCTCTTGCTCTTCTCCTCTCTCGCTCCCTATATATCTGTCAGTCTGCGCAAAATAAAGAATTCTCTCAAGCACAACACACACTCACATATCAACCCCATCATATCATCATCAACAACTCTTCTAAAACAACCAAACGGCAATATTATTACGGAGGAGAAGAATAAGATCGTGAATAATATAAAAAAAGTGTTTCTTTTGCGGATGCTGCTGCTGGCGGTGCATGCATGATGATGATGCTCTCTCACTGCTCTACTCACATTTTATTTATTACACGACTCTTTTCGTTTCAATATGGTATGGATATTACATTAGCGAATTAACGACGCGACCGACCCATCATCCGTCAGTCTTTCTGTCTGTCCATCCATCCATCAAACATCACCACACTACTACTACTACCACCACCACCACCATCATCCTCATCAAGTCAACTTCTCTCTCTCATCATAATTGATATACATAAGAGAACAATAATGCTGCAACTCTTGAGAGAGAAAAAAATGAGGGTACAAAAAAAATCATCAACATCTTTTGCTTGCGTACTAACTCACAACTTGATGTTGATTGCTTATTCTTCAAATACATAATATAACATTCCGTCCATCCTTCATGTTCATCCCTTTCTGTTTTAGCTAGAAATTCGTACCATGTCATCCTCCACAAAACAGTTGTACATTCTGGCTTTCTGAAGAAGCATAATATTATATTTTTTCATGGGGTTCCCACTAATAATAATATATTGTACTTATGTATTCATGAAAATCGTAAATTTCTTTAAGACAGACTGATTGAACTGAAACTGCTCGAGAAAACGTCGAAAAAAAATCAAAAAGTCAAGACAAGCAATCACCATTTGCGAACCACACAGGCAAGTCATCGTGATGTGATGATGTTGATCATCATGATCATCATCGCCATCGTAAACTAAACCCTTTTTTCACTACTTCTTGTGTTCTTCGTCTTTCTTTTTTTGGTTGTACACAACACAAAGTGAAATAGTAATAATAATAACAAGAGAGTGAAAAGAGCAAAAGGAATAAGTTGAGCAGAATAATAGCTGCCTGTAATCCTTCAGAGGAGGATGATGGTCGTAATAATATTCTGTAGTGGGCAAAAACGTTCTTTTTTTTAAAGACAGGGATGGTGAGATGGATGGCTAGATGGATGGATGGAAGGATTTATTATTGCTTTTCAAAAAGGATATAATATATTTTTTGTCTACTTGTTCATGTGAATATTAGTTGTGTTGTTACGTACTTGTATATTTTTATGTACCAGAAAGACTCACTTGACTTTTCTCTCTCTCTCTCTTTAGAGAAGAGGAACAGATTCCTTTCAATCTTTTTATGACGGCTGTCTCTCATGCCGTCATAATTCTTACTTTTCGTGATGTGATGCATGCTCAAATAATCTCGATGGATGGATGGACACTGAAAAGCCATATATACATAAGTATATAAAGTGCATACACACGAAAAAGAGCAACTTTGGTTTGCTTAACTTTGCTTCACTGCTGTTTGTCTCAAGAATCTTTTTGATATTGTTACACAGAAAAGAGCGGTCGATCATCATGGTTCTAGTAACAAAACTATAAAAAAGTATAAAATGCCGACAAAAAATAGATATGCCTAATAATTCTTTGGCTTTCTGAAGGGTTTGACAAGAGATAACTTTTGGATGTGATGTGATACAAAGTACAAGAAAAAAACAAAGTTTGGTTCTAAATGAAGTGGAACAATACAGGTCTTTCTGGCCTTGTTCCTCAACGATAATATAATACAGTTGATAGATAGAAACATAAAAATGAAGATGTACTAATCTAATTTATATATATGGATACTCTCAACTCATATTGAATATGTATGGAATGAATATGTATGTATCAGCAGTTTGGTTCAGTTGTGATCCTATGATTTGATATAAAACAAATCAGGTAGGATAGCTAATATAATATAAAAGAATGTCAAATGTACTCATGTATAATGTTATTATATACATACGTACATAATATTTGAGTAAGCATATTGGTATAAGCATAAGTACTTATGTAAAAACTAAAACATATTTTTGATCAATGGTACCTAAATATAAATTTACATATCATTTAAGCTAACTTATTTACATACATATATAATATATATATACCTAAAGACATTGCCAACATTCTTGTTCTCACATTCATCCCAAAGTGTATCTTGGGCCAACCAACAACCGGCCTTGTTTTTATGCATTAGGTTTTTTTTTCTACAACAGCTTAGCTCAATCATCATCATCATCATCATCATTCTCATTGCCTGTTCCATGTGCTGCGAACTATACTGATATATTATACAAAATACAAACATTTTGGAAGGAAGGCTGTCGTATAGGTGTGAAATGGATAAATACCTCCAAGATAGTGGCTATATGGTTCTTGCTACTTTTTTCATGCTAATGATAATGTTGTTGCGCTGGAGCTGATAATGACGGTGATGATGATGATGACGATGATAGTGATCGTCCTTTTAAGATTGAGTGAAGGAAGGGTTGTTATATGTTGTGTTCATCGAGCTTTTGTAGTTTGTACTACTACACCTTATATATTTTGTATGGATATGCTTTACATAGCTCCCGTAGTAGTAATCATCATCATCACGATCGTGTCACATTTTATACGCAAGTGCAAGTGTGAGAATCGCGTTTTTTTCTAGGATTTTTTTTCTTTGTTGTGTTGTGTGGCTTTTATGTGCATTGCTTATTCACGTTGTGCCTACACTCCATATTGTGGTTTGCTTTTGAGTCTGGTCTTTCCTGTAGGAATCTCTGCCATCACATAATAATCATAATCATAGTCTCATCTCATCATCCCTATTCAAAAGATGGATAGTGGAGTAGACACTTGAGTGAGCTACTCTTATTTTATTACAACTTGTTCTTGCAGCCATCCATCCAACACAGATTTTTTGACAGGAATGCCCAGTCAATAAATAATTGATGGAAAACGCTATTCATTACACTCAAGCCACAAGTGTTGCATAAGTGCATAATGGCTATAGCACACACAAAGCAAAACCTGAGTTGGGAGTAGAAGAACAAGAAGAAAAGACTGTGAATAAATAACATTTTTGTTCTTTAGAGCAGATTTTTTGAGTTATTTATGGCCTTTCTGGATGGATAGATGGATGGATGGGTGGATTGAAAAAAAAAATAAGTTGGTTCATGTTGTTGATGATACGAGTTTGTTTGAGAATATAAAATTACTTGCTTAAGTACGAACGTAGTTATTCCCTGACATAATTTATGTACTTCGTTTTGTTTATGACAATAATGTGTGGACTTTACATAAGATACAACTGGCATGGAACAAGGGGAGCCAAAAAAAATTAATAGAATTTTCCAACTGATTCCCAATTTAGATATGCAATAATATACATCTGTGATTTCTCAATGAAATCAACTGATGCTGCCCAATTAGCATTATTTTTCCATTCAGAGCAGAAGAACTCTGTCACCTTTTTGGTGTGCAAATAACTGCAGCATTGAATTTTGAAACTTTTGTCAAAAAGTTCATGGTCGCTGTTCACAATACCAGGAAGTGTTATGCACGTGGAGGTTACTTGGTTTAAAATTTTCGCATAAAGCTAAGTTACTTAGCAAAGTTTAACCCGAGATGGTTCCAAGATGTCCAGTGATGTGATGATGCAAAAGGGAAAAAATTAATTTGCCTGTATAAACGGACGAGTAACTGGCAGCAGCGTCAAGATGACGGGGTGATGATAGAGCTCTACTTTGAAATGGAAATGACAAAAAATTTAAAATAATGTGTGGATTTATTCTGAATGAGAGAGAGAGAGATAGATAGAGAAAGGAAATTATATATATTATTATTGGTGACGATAATAAAGATTTGTTTTAATTCTAAAAGGTGAACTGAACTCAACTTTATTCATAAAAATTATACCAATAAATTGACGACTGCGATTAACTAATAACCATTCTGGAACAAAACCAGGAACTATATCTGATTGTGAATATGGCATTGATTTGCATGAAATTTTCTGGATTGGATAGGTAAGGTCACCTTTACATGCATGCATGATGATACGTGTTTTAGGGAGAAACGCTGTACTGACTCTACAATATCTCTTCACTCACATGTCCATCCATCCATATCAAAGGGGAAAAAATTGATGATTTTTTTAGCCTACGACTACTGGCATCATACATCCGCCAAAAAATTTGTACTGAGTGATGTAATAACTCGTGCATAAAATATATATCGTGTGGTGGAAAATGCCAAGTTTTCAACTGGAAGATGAGGATGTCTCCCCTCCACATTAGAAACTTTTTTTTTATCTCGACTTTATTTAGCAACCTATGATCTAACTCCAGACCAGAGAACCTATCCAAATGTAGGTATGTACTTTTACGTGCATACCTAATTCAACAAATTCAAAACATACACACACGTAAACAGCCCGTCAACCCTGACTCTGCTCAGACTTGACTGACAGATTATTTAAGGCTGTTTGCTCCTACCATACCAATACCATACCACACCGTACCTACTTACTCTTAGCAGTATATCACTGCAGTTTTGGTTACGTTTACTTAAGAAAGGTTCCCCTATTATAGAGCCACTGCCACTACTACCCACCATAATACAACACAAACTACAACTACAAACACACCACCCGTACAAGCATATATACTTTCTACTTGGAAAATCTCCCCCAACAAAATCTTCCTGTTGAAGAGTAGCAAAAAAAGTATGAAATTGGAGCAAAAACAGGAGAAGGATGGTTGAGGGACAGCAGCCAACAGCAAAGTAAAGTCAACGTCTAGCAGCCAACATCACATCACCAACAGAAAAGAAGGCAGGAAAAAAACTTTGACTTTTGACTTTTTCCCTTTTTTTCTACTAATACTTCTTCTATTCATAGCTTTCTTCAAAAGCCTGGAACTTCTTGCTTACTAACGTTTTGTGGACATGGGCACGCTTATAATTTTCTTAATGCTTTATATTTGATAGTATACCATTGCGAAATCAAAATGCATTTATTTTTGATGAATCGCAAAACTGGAGACGAGTCAGATGTCAGAGTCAGCCGAGATATAAAGTACGTAAGCACATTTCTAACGAATTTCATTTGCGCCAGAAAAAAAACTTTGCTGCATTCGAAGATTAATTTTTTTGGTGAAAAAATATCAGAGGAAAAAATCTTGATTAGAAAGGGCCAACTTCCGCTGAGAGAATGGAGAGGAGGATGGTGACACTGACGTTGACATGAAATGGTGCTTGATGGAATGGTTACAACAGGCTGAAAAATGATGTTGAGATAGAGGTGGCAGGCAGAAGCAGCGCGCAGCGTCTACCTAAGCCCGCTGTGAGTGCGCTTCATTAGCGCGTAAATATGAACATTTCATTCATTTCCTCGTATGTATTTCCAACCCACCAAAAATCAAGCCAACTTATTTGAAAAATACGTATGTGTGTGTGAGCTGGTGAAAGTGGAGAGAGAAAAAAGCGCGACAAGTGAGCAAAAAAACGGGAGAGGAGAAAAGAACAAACTTAATTAATCCTTGACAAACAGCAGCAGTTGTTGTCGGAGAGAGAAAGTAAAAAAGGAAGGATATACCCACGACGACCACCACACCAAACCATCGTACCACCACCACCATTACAACATACCAAACATGATGGTATGGAACAAGAGGAGGAAGCCTTATATGTTTGATATTTACTTATTATTAGTTAACCGACAGAAACAAAAATCGTCTTGTCCCCGTTTTTTACTTCTTCTTTCTGTTGGATGGATTTCTATGTTTTTGATCTTTTCTTCTTGTACTCCTGTTTATGTCTCTTTTCACAAAAAGTTAACTTTTTCCCTTCTTTGCTTACCCAAAATATGTTCTGCTATACCAATATCATCTATCTACCATTTCAGGCTCTCTTTCTTTGGTGACTTTTTGATCCCTTTCGCTTGAGTTGGTGATGATGGCCTCTTGTTTAATACTCGTCATGTCATAACCCATTCAGTATTTTTTCGGGAGTAAAATTACTTGTTAATCCCATCATTACCATCATCACCACCAAACCAATCGACCACCACCACCACGCACATTTATCTTAACTCATTTTTTTTCTTCTGACGACTCGACTTTTTTCTTGCTTACGTTGTATTCTACGTACGTACATCAGATGAAAGGAAAAAGAGGGATCTTCATCTCATCTTCGTTTTTGTTTTAGTCAAAAGAAAGATATAAACTCAGCCTAACTTTCATATACACTTGATCATCACCATCATCATCATATCTCCCCAAAAAAATAAGCTGTCTTAATCACCCAAAGATCCAATCCAGCTTCTAGCATCATCATCATCATCAGCATTATCATGAAATTAAACATTATGTATTTAGAAAGAAAAAAATGTCAACAGCAAAGAACATGAACGTACCATCATCATCATCATCATCATCTAATTCTAAACTGAAGATTTTACCCTTCATTGCCAAACCCGTAAAAAAATCTAACTTGTGATATTTATTTTTTATATCTTTATAGAGAAAAAAAATTAGTTAAAACAAACCCCACTTTAATATAAAGTAATCATCATCATCATCATCATCAACATGACACGATGCTGTTGTAGAGTAGAGAGTAGATGATAATGCGCGTAATAATATTGAGTTGAGCTTGAGTAGTTTTAAGAAGAAGAAAAAAAAACTTGACAAACTTCTGAAAGAAAGTATTTCTAGCCTACCAAAGCAAGTAGTTCAGTGAAGTATCCAGTTTTAATATATATAGAGAAAGTGTTCTTCTTATATGAAATGAGATATACCTAAAATAAGATCTAAGCTATACACGCTGTAAAGTAAAGACTGTATTTTTCTCTCTCTCCTTTCTTTCTCTCTTCTTCATTCTTGTACCATACTATTCTATTCTTTTTTCTCTTCATCCTCTTTTACCAACTGCTTTTCTCTCTGTGTGGTATGGTTTTTTATACTTGGTGCTCCGATAGCTCACGTTTAAGCTGTGTGTGTGGATGTGGAACGTGGGGTATATATACATGATACGTACGATTTTTACCCATGTCGAGGAAGGACCCATCAAAACGCATGACACATGTCAGTCACAGATACACACACATACTAACAACAACTATCAAGCTTTTGCTCTGCTCCTTTCCTTCTTCTTCTTCTCTTTCTCTCTTGCACCAACCACCACTCCATTCTCTTATTATATTCTACTCTTTCTCTCTTCTATTTCTTCTTCTTCTTTCTACTCTCTTATGCTTTAGCTTGGCTTTGGCTTCATCATCAGTTGTGTGTGTGTGTGTAGTTTTGTAGTGGTGGTGTTAACTCTGGATTTTCGGGAGAATCGACCATTCCACTCAATTGCTACTATTAGTAGCGGTACTCGGAGAAGTAGTGGAAGAGGAAGAAAGAAGAAATCATAGCGTGTTCCTTTTTTTAATGCTCACGTAGTCAGTCAGTGTATAGTATAGTATAGTATTCATATATAGTAGGTAGGTGTATGTATACTTTTTTATTCCCTTTCTCACTCTTCCCTCTAGTCGTGGAACGAAAGGGTAATAATAGTGATTAGGAGCTTAAGAAAACTTGAAGAAAATAATGCAATGAGAAGAAAAAAGTGGAATGAACACGTAAAACAACCATGCTCAAGAATTTTTACTGTTTTCTTAGTAACTTTGATGTGCCTTATGTTATGAGCTTATGACATGATATTCTCTTGGAAATGGAGAATGTTGTTGTGCATTGAGTCATTTTAAATGCGAAAGGTTGGACATTCATCGTTAATATTATTATATAAAAAGTCTTTGCAGTCTTTGGATTTTTTCATGCTAATCATTTAAATATATGCTCAGCAGTAGTGACTGACAATGGCAATGACAATAACGATTTAATTTCTCAAAACCTTCACGTGTATATTTAGCCAAATATGTCAAGTAAAAACTTATGGATTGACTTTGACATGCTATGAATATTTTACATGCATATAATATTGAAAAGCGCAACAAATTTCAATCAACTGATTTACTTACATTTCATCCGTTTTGGGCAATCTTGCTTTCGACGTGGCATGATGATGATACTACTCCAAATTCTTTCTGTGGATATCTTGATTCCTCCCAAAAAATGAGAGAATGATTCAATTGACGCAACTTTATTCTACTTGGTTTGGACTCCCTGAAGGAAAAGCGGCAATAAAGAAGTGGTTTTATCCAAATGTTTTATAGGCCTTCTTCCTTAAACTGCTGCCGCCAGAAGAGAAATACTTGGTTTATTTTGCAGATGAAAAAAATGTATCTCATGGAAAGAAGAAAAAATGATGCAGGTTGTTCCTGAATCCTGTTGCTGCTTCTCCTCTCAACGTATACTTGTGTTGTGTGTAAAGTACGGCAATATAGCAAATGTGTGGTGGTGGCTGCTGAAAATCGGTGGTTAGCTCTTCAGCAGAACTCCTGCCTGCTTGCTGCTACTGCTGGTTTGGTTTGTGTGTGGCTTGGCTATTTCTTGATTTACTTTGACTTATGCTTATTACCTCTTCTTGGTACAAGTTCTTTACAATAGAACCAGCTTTTTTTCTTCTTCTTCTTCTCCTCGTGTGTTTATCCTTGAACGAGAATGAGTTTTGTGGCTTAAAGTTGACTTGATTATATAGACCGGGGACAAGTGGATATATTTGAGATTAAAACTTTTATATGTATGTATTTTCTCCCTATTTATCCCCATTTAAGAGTACAAGTTACTACCTTGCTAAATGCATTTTGTAACATTTCAAGTCTAATACTTGTCACATGGAATCACTATTGACTTTATCAAAAATCCAAATCAAACTACTACTCCAGTTTCAATAAAAACAAACGGGGAAAAGGACAGCAACTACCTTGTCTCTTGTAGTCCACTTCCAACTTCTTGTTGACGACGCTGGTGATGATGATGATGATGATGATAATTATTATTCAACATATTCCTCAATTGTTCCGGTTGTTGATAGAGCAAGTTAACGCAGCAATAATCACCAGCACTAATGTTACCATTGATGGCACTGGACATCATGATTATATCTTTTCTTTCATGTTACTTTTTATAGTCTCATTTTTTATGAGTGTACTTTTCAGTTACAAAATATTATCATTTTCTCCTTTTAAAATATACACATGGTTGACGGAGGAAACACCTTTTCTGTCATTCCATCAACGTCAAATATCTTTCTTTACCACTCGCTCATTTTTCTGACTGAGGGAAAAGAATCGAACCAACAAAATCGAAAATGTGTCCTTCGCTGTCACAAACATACATCAAAATGTATGACAATCAATGGGTGATGATGACGACGACGAAGTTTGATGATGATTGTGTGGCAGATATAGCTCACTTTTTCCCAATACTATATTATTACTTGCTATGCAAGCATTAAATTCGCGTCGATTGGGAATAAGAAGTGGAGAGAGAACCGTATTATTCCTTGATTGACACGTCCAACTTGTCAAATGCTTCAGTTTGCTTGCCAGCCTGTCTTGTATATTATGTATACCGGAGTCCTTCTTCGTCTCAACTGCATTTGTAAATGGCTTTAGCCTTCATTGGGTTCTGTGGTCTTGTAAAATGTTGAGTTGAAATGAACTTGATTAGGGGGAGCTTATGTGACTTAATCCTTTCTCAAGGGCTCTCTCACTTCCAGCAGCGAACCTCGTTCAACTTTTCCAGCGAAAATATTGTTCATGTATAAGACGATGATGAGTCACTCACTCTGTTCGCTCTACCTAAAGACTTTTCAATTCTCTTCCTTTTGTCTCAAAGTCTCAAATCACACGGGGAGAGAAGGACACAATTTTTGATGTTTTTTTAAAGGATGATTTTATTATATTATTGTCACAAAAAGTAGCACGTGAAAAGTCAACGTGTTGCTGAAATATATGTAAAAAATGTGCTTTCTTGTTCCTCTTTTTAAAAAGAAGGAAATATCAACAATGAGAATAACACAAAAATATTCGAGTCCGATGCCGCAAGTGTATAAGAACGTTGTGTGCGGCTATGTTGAATGAATGACTGCCAAGGAAAATCCGATGAAGACAGGGGGAATGTGCCAGTTTCAATGTGGAGGGTAGCATGTGCAGCTCTCAGGGCAAAGAGATGTTGTCTGTGTGAGACCTACCTGTCAACTGATCGTCAAGTCAATGATGTTACACACACTACACACACCACCACCATCACCTCCACCACACAAGTAAGAATGGGAATGGAAGGAGAGGAGCAGAGTGAGAGCTCTAGAGCTCAGTGAGAAAAGAGAGGAACGAAAGCGAGCTTGCTTTTGGCCTGACTTGACTGAATGTGAGTAGCTGCTCTGAGTTGAGTGAGTGAATAGAATAGATCTTGTGCTGAACCCGGTCTTCAGCAGCAGCAGCAGCAAGAGAGAAGCAGTACAACAGCCGCAGTAGATATCCAGTCACATTATGTATCCTTTAAGTGTACAAATAGAGAGGAGAAAACTGAAAGAGCAAGAGCCATAGGGCCACAGCACCAAAGTAAGTTGCTTTTTTTTCCTATGGAGAGTTTTGGTTCGGAGGAGCACTAGAAGAGCTCGTTCTCGGTCTTTTGGTGCTAATATACCTTATGTTTTGTGTATATCAACATCATCATCATCACCACCACCATCATAAGCTGAGCTTGCTCCTGCTCATACACACACCAGACAAAAAATCTCCTTGTAAAAGCAAGCATTTCAGTGAGACAGTTAAGCTGAAAAAGGAATAAAAAAAGAGAGAAAGGGTTATAACCACCTATATTCCTATTGTGAAAATGCATGGGTTGTTGGTGGTGTGGTGTGGTGCATTGCATATTTGGCTTTTTCCGTGTCTTTCACTCTTTTTTTTATATCTGTATACATTTGTTATTATTTGTATACATAAACACAATCTCTCTCTCTCTTTCTTTCTTTTTTGTTCAAGGTATCAAAAGTATTTTGAGTACGTAACCTTTTTCCTCTTGCCACTTTCATGCTCTTTCTCGCTTAGATGCTTAACTGAATGCGTAATGCACATATTATATTGCGTATGTCTTTTTCCTTCGACTGCTTAATCCTATGCGAATTTTTTGTGTATGAATGTGAGTACGACGAAAACGCTCATTCTCAAAAAAAAGAAGTTTACACTTGGTTAGCTTCTTTACGTGGTGGTATCGTGTGGTATCATTTGTTGAGCCACTTGTCGTAACTTGATATAAAAATGCGCTTTTCCAAAATGGGGAGAGTACACATTCCCAATTGTGGAAGCAACTTGTGCGTAAAATGATGAAACTTGTATGTATTGCAATATTTTCTTCCTTTCCTCTTGTTTTTGCATGGGTCGAAAAGAAAAATGTGCGTGAGGAAAAGTTGCATCTTCTTTTTATACTCTTTGGGTTCTCGATCTTTGAGTTCATTTGTAAACTTACTCACAAAAGCTCAAAGAGCTGCATGTGAAGAAAGTTCAAAGATTACGTAATTAAACATAAACACACTGTAATGTGCATAAATACAAATGTCGTTGTTGGATGGAGTTGAGTCTTTCTTTGTACATTTTGTATATTTAGGCGGAAGATAGGTGCTCTGATAATAATTATAGTGCGGATGTGCTGCTGTATCGTATCGTATATCTATATAGGAGTTGAGCCACCTACTTTCTTCTTTGACTGTCCGCTTTACTTTACTTGCTTACTTAAGCTTCCTTCTTTTGGATTTTGGATCTGCCATCACTAAAGTGATGTGACGCTGACACGACGAACTCTTCTCCGAATTCTCCCGTTTTACCGGTGAGAGATGCCTGCCTGTCTTGAGTAGCATTTTTTACTCTCCTTTTTATGGAAGTACATGTAGCATGTAGTATGTGCTTTGTGGACCATAAATGGAAGTATAGTATAGTAGTTGAGCAGTCGACTTCTTCTTTTCTTTGGGGATCGCTTTACAGTGTGCTGTGTGTGTCTACGGTGTTTGGCACTGAGGAGGATATGTTGTGTGTGAGTGAAGCTGACCGAGCTTTTTTTTAGCATGATGATGGACAGATAGACGCAGAGAGTGGATGGATGGGTGGACTTGACGCACCAGAGTAATGCAGACGGTCATAAAAGGATGTGTGCTGGTGATGGAATGGAACGAACGGTATAAAGTGGGTCCATTCCAGGCTCATTTCTGGATGGATGCTACTGTGACCGACCACTGTACTTCTCTCCAGCAAAACTCTTAACTGGCTTTGCTACTACTACTCCTGTTTATTTCATGAAGGTGAAAGGGATAATCCTTTTTATACTTTTTCAAAGAGAGAAAGAGAAAAGACGACAAAATAAAATCCTATAGATACTAGATTCATAGATACACCAGTTTCAGGGTGTAGCTTTCAAGAAGACTAAAATTATTATCAATAATTGAAATCGAAAAGTCCAAACCAGAAGCAAGTATGCAAAAACATTTTATGTTTTGATTTATGATTAGCGTCACTTGGAACTATTTCTTTCACCTCCACAAGCTTCAAGTTTTTATGCAAAATGATATGATGAATTGTCAGATGAACGTGTTTCCAATAATTAGTCAAGCGAGCAAAAAAAGTTATTACCCTACCTGCTTCTCGGCATCTCAACTCAACAGCATGCATTTATTAGGAGAGTTTGGAGCATTAGACACCAGCCATTATTTATTAACGTGGGATAATGTGTAGGTTCTGGTTTTTTTCTCAGAATACATAAGAAATACCTATGTGTTTGGCACCTGATGATGATGAGGAGGATGAGACGCCTGAAAAAAACAAGTTGAAGATTAGAAGAGCATAACTCTAAGCAAACAAATTTTGTCACCCACTGCTCAACGTTTGAACGTGGAACTGTATTTGTGATTTTCTTTTCCATCATATCAGCAAACTTCTTCTTGGTATCAACATCAACTATCAAAGAAAAAGACAAATTGACTTCATTGTTCTGACTACAGCCATCACCGAGTGAATGATATAGGATAGCTATATACTTCAAAATGGCACCTGTAAAGTTACTTGATATATTTTTGAACCGATGGATGGACAACTAGTGTAGCGAATGCCATAGCTCTCTCTGCATGCCTGGTTTGAAAGAAAGGGTTACATTCTTGCATCAAAATCAAATTCAAGAGCAAGCACCACCACACAGCACAGAAAAGAAGGGGTGTGAAAGACAAGACAGGGAATGAATCAAGGTGCCCAACTCACTCTTGATATGATGTGATTTGTATGTGACGGCAAACGGCGAAAAGATGACGATGACGAAGTGGAAGAAACAAGAGGATGATGATGATATTATGCCTTATCCAATGTGACAAGTGATAGACTCCTCTCCTTTTTTATTCACTCACGTATGTTCCATTTTGTTCAGCTAGCTCAGCACATAACATCAAAATCAAGAAACGTCTCTTTTTTTCTCTTCTTACACAAAAGCTCTTATAAAGCAATTTATCACCAGGCTAGTAAACTGATATGTATAATTATACACATATATATTTGTAGCAGCTCAAACCTAAATCACATTCAAATAGGTAACAGCAACAACAACTGCACCTCCTGTTTGTGTTTTCAACTAAATATATTAAAACATATCCGTCTAGCCATAAATTCGTCATACGCTACCATGATGCGATACGACTTAATATGAATCTCCTCTTTATGACTTTGCCAACGTGTTATATTTCCTCCCTGCAGTTTCACAGGTTTAAAAACCACCCTTTCTTTGGTACATGTAAAATTGCACTGGATTTTGAACATTAAATATTTATGCAAAGCTATGAAATGCAACAAATCAATCAAATCAAAGCATTTCAGCTCATATACCAAAATCGTAGACAATTATTAAGCTGCTGGCATTATAGAATTCAATGGTTATTTAGTAATTCTTCCAGATCAAATATGGTTAATTTGCCTGGAGCCAGCAGGTCCTTTTTTCACTATAAAATGCCATGTCATCATCATTGAGCATTCATAACCAGTAAAGAATCTCTGAGAGAAAAAAATATATACATACATACAAAACCACATACCGGTATGGTATAATATTGTATCCAGCATAGTGGAAAAGAAAAGGCACCTGTTTCTTCACTTAAAGAGTTACGTTAGCTTTTGCTGGCTGTACTGGAAGTTGGGTTGAAATGGAACTACAAGCATATATATTTACAATAGGTACATAGGAAAAGTACGTACACGTACATGAGTCCAAGTCCCAAGTATGTATCTAAATGATAGTGAGCCTCTTGGCATTTCTCAGCTTGGGATACTGATACTTTATACGCGGCCATTCATATACTCTATCCACACACTCACAAACGTCAAGCAGACGGCCAGTTAGCTAGCTAGCTACCTTGCCTTCTCTTTTGTTCCTTTTCCGTTCTTTTTTGCTCTCTCTCTCTCTAACTAAAATGTTCAGTGAATCGGACGTAGTCAAAATGGACAGAAAGGAGATCTTAATTATGGCTTAATCAGATGTGTATGTTGTGCATTATATATGAAATACTAACTGATTTCTACACTTGCGATCAATGCAGACACTCCGAAGCCGGCAGCTACCTTCCTTCTTTCATTTTTCTTGTAGGAATTGGTTACATACAAATTTTATACGCATACTTATTACTACTATATAGCATGTCCGTGGGAATCTATCGTACTGTTTTTTGTACATAATAATAATTTCATTTTTAGTTCACGTTGCGGTATGACGTGTTCCTGTTGTTTTGCTCCTTATTTTTATAAGGAAACGATGAATATATATAAGCATTGAGATGAGGAGGATGATGGTCCAATGAATTCACGCAGGTATATATGTTTTATATAAAAACGAAAATGCATTATTTTGTTTGATGCATTCTTTTTTGTTTGCCTACACTTTACAATGTGTACGCGCATTCATACACATTGTAAAGTTATATGAAATATGAATCACTTTTCACTCTTTTTCCTCCTTCTTGGAGCGATGCTTTTTTTTCCTTTGACTAACTGATGTGTTGTGGGTGACAGCTTCAGGTAATTTTTCATTTATTGAGGTTTCCCACTTTGATTTATGCTGATTGTCTCATTTTTTCAACTGCGTTAACTAAGAAGAGAAGAGCGAGAGAAAAAAGGAAAGACGGAAAAATTGTTATATATTGTGTATACATTTGTATAGGGAACACAAGAGGCACATATGGTACATACACACAGAGTGTATTATACATTTATAACATTCAGCGTCTGACTGTGATGATGATGAGGGGGAAAATGGGAGATTCGTTCGTGATTGTCAAAAATTGGTAGGATCTTATCGGCAGTGTCAAACGGAAAATATATGTGCTTAGTGTTTATAAATACAGGATTATTGTAAGTTGTAATGAAGGTGGGTAGTGTTTTCCTATTTTCTATCACTAACAAACATGGTAAAAGCGCTTCGGCTCAGATGTAGACAGAACATACATATATTATGCAAGTTTGAAAGTTTACCCTGAGGGCCCTTTATATGAGATTGTGTCTCAAAAAAACAGATGTGTAAATGAAAAATTTATTGTTGTAATTTTTTAAATTAGATTTGTTGCAAAGTATTTAAAAACTGAAAATCAGCAATAAGCAGTAGTAGTTGTACTTATTGAAAACAGTTTTGGTAGAAAAATCAAAGAAGCATATTATTACATGGGATCGCATTGCGTTTCCGGCTATAATAATTTGAAATCGGAGTAGTCGAGTAGTGAATGTGTAATATTCGTTTGGTTTGAATTTCCATCAAATGATGATTACTTTGCTATCCGTTTTCAATAGCCAAAAAAACTGCAATGATGTTAGTTAATGGGATGATGATGCTCGATCTCAAGTTCTTGGCAGTAGAAGTTGGCTTGGTATTTAAGTGTGTGAGTGTCAAGAAAATGAGTGTGATAACGACTGCTGCATTTTGATTACTTTATACATCAACCATAGCCAACTGCCAAGGTTTGTTGGTACAAAACATCAGATCACATCATGTATATATCAGGATCATATCAGTCACACTCAGACACCAAACCACCACCCCATTTACATGCACATTTTCTGAGAGATAAACAACAAAAGGATAGTTAATCCATAAAATGCAATATATCACAATAAAGTAACGAACATGATCCGTAGAATCCATGCCATTAACCCATCACGCTATTAATGCAAGAGAATTAGGTGGATGTGGATGTGTAGTATGTATTCAATGCATGAAATGCCACGAATGCATTGGAGAGTGAGACTCTACAAGAAGACAAAGTTTAAACTTGTGTGAGTGATTACGATTACGATTATTATGATTCCCATTACTTTTACTACATAATAGGCATTAGTTTTACTATTTAGTACCTTTTTCTTCTACAACGTTACTCCTAAACTCGACATGATATAGTCTTTCTTTTTTCTCCCATGCACACACATCACATATGTAATGTTCATAAATTATAATATTATGCATCCTTTTTTTCATATTCTTTCTTCTTTTTATATATTTTCTGGCTGATGTTTTGTTGATGATGAAGCTAAAGCAAGCAAGTTTTAAAAAAGCGAGGATGATGAACATATATAACAAACAGCAGCAGAGTGAAGTGACTAAACGAACGAAAGAGATGAGTTTTCGAGAGAGAGAGAGAGAGAGAGAGAGAGAGACGAGATGAGAGAGAAAAAATAGGAAAGCATCCATCCATCCTCGATATTACCATGTACACGTAATTTCAATGGACCTTCATCGCGTCTTCTCTTTATTTCTCGCCCCCTGTAAAATTTTTTGACAGATTTATGAGCGACATGTTTCAAAAAAGAGAGAGAAGGGCCAAAATGTAGAGACAGGAACAAACACCACCACCACCACCATTAAAGCTGTGTGTGAGAGAGAGAGAGAGAGAAGAAGATACGAGAACAGGCCAACAGTGCACTCCTCTTCAGTTCTTCTCTTCTCGTCTCAAGCGTCGTCGTCATTTTTACTTACAAATAATAATAACACTCATGCTATATATCTTTCCAAAGCACAACACACCGCAGCCATTTCCCTTGATGAAATACATAATATTACGTATTACGATAAGTATGCAATACAATGTGAGTTGGCAGTATAATATAATATATAATATCCTGGCATCCCATCCCATCCCAATGCAATACCATCATCTCATCTTCATCACATCACACATATTTAACACAAACGACAACGACGCTGATGATGACGAGAACAAACATAAGGAGAGTATACCAAGAAGACAAGTCAAGAAAAGGGGCAATATAATATCAACTATATTATAGCCATGTGGCATGTCAACCCATTTGCCTTCTGCGCCACATGATGACGAACAAAGAAATACTATCCACGGTAATATAATGATATGATGACGAATTCGTTAGCACATAGGCATTATAAAAATTAGGCATACACACATTTTTGCATAAACTTGTTTTAACAATTACTTCTGTGTGTGTACCAAATGCGACATTGATTTTACCCCCAGAAGAAAAAAAACACAACTATAACTATATTCATCTTACCATATCGTTTTACCTTTAGTAAGTGAGTATATATTATTGAGTAGCCTAATGAAAACTTTTATGAACTCGGATGGATTACAATGGCAAATTGACTCCTTTTTTTTTTGCTCAAATAAGGTTAGCCGCCCGAAATGAATTGGATGCTTAAGATTTTCTGTAAAAGTGGCCACTACTGTGTGTGTAGGTTACAGCAATGATTTGATGTCATGTATTTTTGTGTGATATGATATGTTCACTTGCTCACAACGTGGATAGGAAGAAGATATTTAGTGAATTGAAGAGCACGATCTGATAAACTGACAAAAGTCTCTTCGACATGACGAAGCTGATGCCAAACTGCAATATATTTTTGTTATGCCTGCATATTATTATTGCTAACTATGATTTTTCTCGCTTCTTTGAAAAGCTTACAAGGGCTAACTCAAAGCTGACCTAAAACTAAAGGTTCATGTTCACAAAAAAAAAATAACGACAGCCATCGACCACCTTGCATCCCCCCATAGACTTCGGCTCATTCACTCACAAACAAAGGCTCATCATGTATCATCCAATGGTGGTGGTGTGTTTCAAGTTAATAGTCAAAAATCCGATCCGAGAATAATTTGTTTTTTTTACATTTTGTTTCAAGAGAATCCGTTTTGAGTTATTTACGACAATTTTTGATGATGAAGAACCCTTTTGGTTCCTCCTTTTTTTGCTCAGAAAAAAATCCAGATGGATTGATGGTATGAGCACGTTGTTGTAAATTTTCGTACTACATCTATCTACATGCATGCACGTACGTAATG
This sequence comes from Orchesella flavescens, assembly GCA_964034955.1. Classification (NCBI taxonomy): domain Eukaryota; kingdom Metazoa; phylum Arthropoda; class Collembola; order Entomobryomorpha; family Orchesellidae; genus Orchesella; species Orchesella flavescens. The sequence continues at coordinate 25,903,439 of OZ035954.1, read as the reverse complement.
TTATAACTTAACATCATCCCTTGTCTGTCCGCGTCCGTCCTCCTCATCTCCTTTGGCCTGCTTTGTGACTTGGTTTTTGAAATCTTTTAACTTAACTTAACTGTGACCAGTATATTTTTCCTTGGTATTGCGCTCACAAGTCTTTAAGAAGGAAGCGAGCAAAGAAGAGAGGAGGCATCACTATGTGTCAAATGAGATAGATATATTACACATTTTTTGACTAGCTAAAAAGCAGATGCTTTAAAGAAGGAAGGAACAAATTCTTCACCAATAGTTTCTATTTGAAGCTGCTTTTCCTATCTGTTAGACCACATTACATATCTATATTCTTACCCACAACCACAATACAATGTATGCATATATAATGTATAATGCAACAAACTCAACCACCTTGCTCTTGCTGCATACTTCATAGCAGCCTTCTCGGAAGAACAAAGACCGAAAGCGTTTTCAGATTGAATATTGAATATCGATTGGGGAAAGATATACATATATCGGATCCACAGTGCAGTGATGCTCTTGAAGGGTTTTCTATATGGTACGCTGCTCAATCTAACCATGTGTAAATACATGATTTCTGAGAAGTGGCGGTGGTCACTATGAGTCCATTGTTTTATCGGAACAAGTGTATCGCAATGCAAAATGCAATGTGTAATCCGTCCATCTATAATTTAATCATGGTGAGCTATTGGCTGACTTTGACTATCATCATCATTATAATCAATGCATTGTTTAGTTTGTATTAGAAAAAACCTATACTTTAGATAGAGAGCTAAACTAAACTAAAACTAACCGTCAACTCTGCAAACGATTTCAATATATCTTATTTTTGTTAAAGTAAGCAGTATTATTGGGATGAAAATGAGGGAAAATTAGGGATGTGTATAGTACAGATTGAACAGAGCAGGGACTGATGATGTACTGATGTAGGTTCCTGTTTTTGGTTAAAGTACTGACGATGGTGATGATGATGATGGTAGGTAGTAGGTAGGTTCGACTGTTGTTCGACATCGACATGCAGCTCAAAGAATTATGTCGATCTGGGACTGCGAATGGGATGAAGAAATGCCCTGAGATTTTTAATTTATTGCTCTTTCCTTCATTTCTTTCCTTTCATTCTCTTATTACCAAAAACTTATTCAACTCGACTCGACTCTCTATATAACAACAGCAGCAGCCCAACACAGCGCGTTACTTTACTCGCTTATCTTTTCGGCCTTTTTTCTTTCTTCTTGTTATTATTATTACTATTATTATTATTATTGCATGTCCATCCATCCAAACCAAAAGTTGGATGGCAGCGGAGTTGAAGCCAAAATGTGTGTATGTGTGTGTGTACAGTTGGAGATACATATATATATTTTAATATTACATGGTTTGCTCTTTGATTCAGAGCTCAGTCAACCAGTCAGGCTGCTGTCACTTTTTCACGATTTATATCTGTAATGTAAGTAAAGTAAGAATTACAGGCGGTTTTTGTGATAATGACTTTTTAGGTTTTTGCCATTACCGATTTTCATTGTCAATGTTGCGTGGAGGGTCGATCGCCTGCGTGTTTTATATGGAGCAATGCCAGTATGCCTTCCTCACTCTCCCATTCACTACGTTGTTGCGTTTCGTTGTTGATCCTCCTCGCTTTTACGTGGATATAAAGGGCCTCGTTCTCCGGCAAGGTCTGTGTGATGAGCTGAAAAACTCGACACACATAAATTTACTTTCTGCTCTTCTTCATCTCATCTCGGACACGACCAGAAGGACGAAAAAATGCTATATATTTCAAATAATATATGGCAACTAGCTGACAGAATGGAACAAGAAAGAAAAGAATTTCACCCTTAGCCATTTACCAACAACCCATAGTCATGACTTGATGTAGTGGTGATGGGAAGAAGACAGACTTATGGTTAGTTTGCTATATATTCTTCGCCTGCATTTTCCCTGTGTATGTGTACATTTTTGCTTATTATGCTATATTACTGCATATAGTAGAAGAAGGAAAAAAATAAATTGTTTGTGCATATACGGCAAATGGGTAGATTTTTATGCATGTGCTAGGCACTAATGTTATGGTATGACTAAAAAGATTGGATCAGGATCAGAGGAGGACGCTTCTCAGAGAGAGAAATAGAAAGAGGTTTGTGTTGTAGTCATGTAATATGTAGCCCCACTAAGTATTTATGCGAGTGAGGGCCGAGAAGCTCACATCACATCATGATAATTTATGAGTGAAGCCTGTCTGTCGAATCTGCTTGCCTGTCTACTTGGAGGTGACACATGGCTTCCTGAACAATTTCCCAGAAAATCTCTTTCCACATATATATAAAAAGATTATATACATAGTGCACATAAAAAGGAACGAAAGAAGAAGAGGAGAGGAAAGAAAAAAAGTTTTCAACAAAAATGAAACACATCTTTTAGTATTAGACGTAATGGTAGCAGAAAGCAGCATTGCAGTAAGCAATAGTTGTAGTAGCAGTAATCGTAGTAATCGCAGAAGTGGTCCGTCGACGTGCCACACAGTCACATAAGAAGAAGAATTGGTAACAGTGAACGAAAGGTAAAAATAAGAGAGAGAGAGAGAGACTGAGCTGAGACGGGAAAGAGAAGTAAAGTGTAAGTGTTCCAACTTTTATGGACTGATATGTACATTTTCTCTTCTGCATTTTGGAGAGTATTGGTGGTGGTGGTATGTATGGATGATGATGATGATGGTAGTATGGTGGTGGTGGTTCACTAGACATAACTTATTTCTTTCGGATGGATGGAGTTACGAAGTAGCACAAGTTTGTTATAAAAAGAAGGGAAAAAATGAAAAGAGATCCAAATAGTTTAACGGAGCGATGCAATGGCGATGGATGAAAATCTACTCTTGTCTCTGCGTCCGTCTGTAATATATAATAAGTATGTGAGTAATAATGCAATGGGAATGATGGCGATGGCAGAAAAAGAGGTGATTTATAGCAGTTTGTGATGATGATACTGAAAAAAATGAAGTATGACTTTTCCCTTTGCATGACTTAAGGTGGGGCTCCTATTCTAGTCCTTTTTTCATCTAACTACAAACATCCACACACACAAACTACGGCAGATGAACACTTTTTAAGCACATAATATATAAAATATCCGTAAGCTTAACCTATTCAATCTATTATATTATTATATGTTTGGGTAATAATGTTTGCACGGATATACACTAACATTTTTTTTACGCAGACACAAAAAAATGTGTTTAAATGCTGATGCGAAGCAATCATAAATATATTTTTTGTCTATCCATCCAATCGACAAGTCATTTTAGCCATGCAAATCACATAAAGTTTCTACAAAATAAAAAAAAAGAGGATGACAGCTCAAAAGTCAAAACGAGAAAAGGCCACAAATTAGAAGTGTGCACGTTAAAACTTTCTGTATAGTTTATAGCGTGGCCGGTAAAACGACATACAAAATGGTTCAATGATTCATTTCATGAATGATGAAAAAGGGTGCAACAAATTCATAAAAGGTGAAGTGAACGACGGAGTAAAAACAAAAAAAAATATGGGATATATAGGAATCTTTACTACGGGGGTTGATTTTTAGCCCTGTCAAGAACCAAGACATACTACACATCATCAGCATCCTAACAATTCAGTGTGAGGCTTCAGAGATAGATCTTCACTTGTTGTTTGGGGTTGTGTTTTTCGTTGTTAGAGTTTTGTGAAGCAAAGTGTTTTATGCATATTACATACATATTTTTAATAATTTACTGCAAAAGAACAAGACACTCTCGGGGAAAATATGTACACTGTTATTACAAGAAATAAGCTTTTTCATCTTGATGAAGTGAGATGATGCATGTTGATGAGAAGATGGGACTAAAATTTTAATTTATTAATCATTTAAACTCCTTCACTTGCTTTACTACAGGCAAAAACTTTGGAAGATTGACGAAGAAGAAGATGATGATAAATATATTATTGCGGGTATATAGTTTTTGAGCCTATTTAGTCTATTGGTAATATGGTTGAGCTCTGAGGTCAAGAAATATAAAATTGGTTATATCATCATCGTCATCCTCATAATCATCCTCAACATTGTCTTTTAACGAAATTATGTGTTTTGTGTGCAAGCAACAGTTGAGAATAATTTTGTGTTTGACATTGGCAAATTAAAATGTACAAATCGGGCTTAGATTTGGCTTGCCTTTGTGTGTTGTTGTGTTGTGGTGCTATACACTCAAGGATTCCAACGGCTTCTTGGCGCAAGAGAGAACCTGTTTTTCTATTAATTTTTTCTTGAGTTTACTGTGAGAGTTGAGTGTTATAGCTTCAGGTCTGGTCTTCTTGTCGTCACCAGTTCATTTCTGTTGGTCAAACAAACATATAACTTTTCATTACTCGGAATGGTTTTCAGTCAACCTCATCATTAACAATATAAATTGTTTTATGTTTATTTTGAGAGCGTGCTTCCCATCAAGAAAATACGGTTATGTTCGATATGAAATTGTCATCATAGTCATAATGCATTGCAAATTTTTAAACAAATTATTTATAAAAATGTTATTTTGCATTACATTAAATCATCTATCAAATAACTGTTAAAGCATTATCTACCTTCACCCCACACCTTTCACAAAACTGTGGATTGGATTATGCGATGATGAAAGATTTTTCTTACCAAATTAAATTCTGTTTTAAACGTGATAATATGATTTGGGAATAACATATTTGGGATGCTTCGTATTATTTTTTCAGGGAGTGACGCATTTCTTCCTCGCCTGAGTTGTTCTTGATAGTTTTTATTTCAAAATTTGTATCATATATGTCATTTACGTTTCACCAATATAAAAACATGCATATAAATATATATTTCCGCTCAAAAGTTAGTTATTAGCTCACAAACTTTTTCCAACAGGAAATAACCAAAATTTTGTACTAATTCCTGTAGCAAAAGTATGCATTAAAATGAGCATAAATTATATAGATACAACAGAGTAGTAGTAGTAGTAGTAGTACACAGTTCTATTCATTATCTAGTTTCTGTTATACATTAAAACTCATATGGATATGCGTGTCTTTGATGATTATGATGACTTGACTTTTAACTTTTTATCAGTTTACACTATCTTTTCTTTTTCCTTTTCCCCGACGAAATCAGAGCGACATGAAAGAAGTGCTAGTGAATGACACCGCAAGGAAAGAGGACAACCTAATGAAAGGAGGTTGATGTAGTCGTAGCCACCCTGGAATTTGGAATCGTCATCATCATCATATCATCATCATCATCTCCTGATCATTTTCATCAATGTTACATTTTGCCTTCTCCTTTTCTTTTTCCCTATTTTCTCTCGTATATATAATCGGAAGCTTCCTATCATCAGTACATTTATTCTTTGTGGAGCATATATTTTAATGGCATCAGGCAGTACATCCGTTTTACATCCACGACTTTTCAAACTTGAAGAAGAATAATGAATGAGAGGAATTCACAAGAGCGTGCCAACGCCAACACACGAAGAAAACTGGAGTTCTCCTCAGAAAATATTTGAATGAATCACACAGAGTAGACTTTTGGGAAAGAGAAAGAAAGAGAGAGAGAAGAAGAAGAAGAATCAGGACAGAGAATAAATGACACTGTGAGTATATCAAAAATGGGGTCTTGTTCATCATCATCATCCTCTTCCTTTTTTTCCTGTGTGTAACAGTGGTAATAATAATCACTACCGTCATCGGAACATTTCACTCATATTTCTGATTGAATTATCATTTCTGGGACGACAGGAAGAAGCAGGAGTTGTGTGCACACCACACCAGAGCGTCTTCCCGAGCCCCTTCTTTTATATATAAAGAGATGAGAAGAGCAGGAGGAAGAAGATGGAAGAGAAAAGTCAATGCAGTTGAACGGTAGCTGGTGTGTGGAGGAATACAAAGCTTTGTGGATGCTGGTGCTAACTTACCGCAGGGAATTGGGGGTTTAAGGTCGTGAGATCTCTCATTTATCTCTTCATCGCATCAAGCAAAAAGGCAAGTGTACTCTTCTGGATGTACTTTTATATACATATATATATGTTAACACATTTTACCAAGTCTTTTTTCACCTTTCTTCTTTATTATTAAGATACCAAAAGCCGATCAAGGAAAATACATATATTATTATTACCATCTATATACATATGCTACATATGCATAACAAAAGATATTGGCTAAAAGTAGAGTAATATTTTTTGAGTGATTGAACTGCTAAAAAAAAGTAGAAAAGACGAAAGGATTTTTTGATTTCCTATGAGAGAAATCTGTGAAAAAAAAGTTACTCAAAGAGAAGTCAAGTTAAAGCTGCGCTGCATATGCGAGTACATATAATTTTTCTTCTTCCTCTCCATTTAGAAAAAAATCAAGTTGAAGAGGAGTGAATACGAAAGGTGCATTTTGTTTGTAAACAAAATTCATTGTCGCCTTTTCGTCATCGTCCTCATTTTCTGCTTGCATGCATGCATACAAATACCTTTACCTATAAAATATTGCCATAAAATAAAATAAAAATGCCGCAGTTCTCTTTTATTCACCAATTGTCAGGATTAAAATTCGGAATATCCACAGCCTTGATTTACGTACATCGCCTTATAACTAACTAAAATCAAGAAAACGAGCTGAGGATTTGGAAGCCGACACATTCACCACATGTAAATAATGTTTGTGTGTGCGGATGGTATGTGTAATGCATGCATAATATCTAATCCTTCTCTTTATTGCTATATCCCTCATTCGCAGCTATCGATATTTTTACCAGTGCTGCATCACATTCCATTCCTTAGAAGCTGATCTGATCTGATGCATTACTTCCTATTATCACGCCATGGCATGATGACAGAATGAAAGCACGAAGGGAAACTGATTGGTCTAAGTAAGTGTAAAGCAAAGAAAAGGAAAGAAAGCCGACTGTTGGGGCTGCTGCTAATTCCCCAATTGGAAATCAATCTCAATAGGGCAGAGGAAAAAAAGGGAAAAAAGTCGAGAAGGAAATAATAAGAAAAGGGAGACGCAAGTTTTGGATGAAGCATTTTTCTCCTCTTTTTTTTAGATGAAACAATGACACTACTTTTATTCTTAGAGTAGTTGAGTTGAGTTGAGGGTGGCATATGGCATATCAATACTCGTGTTCACAATGTTTTTGTGCTGATGTATATTTTTCACAGATTACAGCTCCAGATTAAGATTTTTTTCTGGTGTTTCCTCTTGTAGTAATAGTAAATTGTATGCAAAATGAATAACCAAACCAAACCAAATCCTATATTATGTTATGTATGTATATACATTTATAAGCAGATATACTTTGGTTCCAAACGACACTTCACTTTTTCGTAACAAAATGAGCAAATAACATCACATCCATTTCTTCATATCACATCATTGTTATCATAAGATGTAGAACAAAACATTAAAAGAAGGGGAAGAAAACATGTGTATTATTCCTTTCAGAGAAAGAACCTCATATCATATTCTACTTTCACTTTTTTGTCATATACATGCATAACATTTCTCATAGTTATGGGAGTAGTAAGCATGTTTTGATACACTATTTTTGATGTTAAAATAACATTTATAAGTGATCTGATCTCTTCTCCGAACTTGAGCCATACACACACATTTACTAGTGGTAGTAGTACTACATACAATTTTGTTTGTCTTTGCGTTGTCCGTGTTCCTTCACTTTATCCCATTTCCCGTGGTGTCTGTTTCTTATGTCTTCTTGTGATGTAACACGTTTTTATTATGTGGAAAGTTTTTTGTTGCAAACAAGTCGAGACTGAAATGAGTTCTTGAGGAGGAGAGAAAAGTATGAACGTTTCTAGAATACATTTTCGTGGGGGCGGTGTGTGAGAGGTTTTTGTTTGATAAGAGAGAGAGAGTAGAGAAAACAAGTGTAATAATATAATGTGAGATGCGGTGCTCAGTTCAAAGGGGTCACAGAGAAATAAAGGACAGACCCTGCATATTTTCAACACTGTGCATGTAGCAGCATAAGACTTCATCCCCATCAGTTCCAGCCACACAACACGAAAGAAAGAAGGGAAGAGTGTCACAGCCGGTTTCTGATTTTTTGGCCTTTGCTTTCTTGCTTGAATGATTAGTCCAAGTCAAGTAGTAAAAGTAATAATGCATAATATGGGAACCCGCTATAATGGGATGAAGACGCGAGAGATGATCGAGGCACACAAGAAGGAGGATCACGGGCAGCCAGGCCAGGCCAGCGCTCACATCATATCATATCATAAGGACATATTATGATGATGATATCGGAAGAGAAGGATCCAAAATAATAAGGAAGCGCTTTTCCCAGAGAGAAAATATTATTAAGAAAGATGCCAAAGCCAACATGCTCATTTCATAATATCTGCAAGTGACTCCGCCCTGAAATGTCCTAATCATCCTGTAGGGTGACTTGCTTTCATGTGAATATCCATCTGGAGAAGAAAGTGCCAGGCTACTACTCTATATGGCTTCTCTTAAAAAAATAAGAAAAATGCTGGGATATCATTATTAGAGTCTGATCGCATGAACTCTAGTTTTTTGGTCGCTGACAAGATTTTGATTCGGGAATTTCATATGCAGATAAGTACAGTTTTTAAAGGAGAAAAATATTCCGTTTTTAGTTTTTTGAAATTTGCAGTTTTAACTTAACTATAGTAGTTTTTTAAATTAATGACGTAACATGAAATAATTATTTACATGAAAACTAAAAAGTATTAGACAACTTGGCTATTCCAAAACGTTATGAATACCATTGACAAACATGCCAAAAATTTGAAAATTTGAAATTTCGAAACTTTTGGCCGTTATCAATGTAAACTTCAACAGGCTTTAACGGCAAGTCGCATGAAAAAAGACTCATTTTTATGATTAAATCAAATTCGTCAAGCAGTTAAGAACCCTCTCCAAAAAAACTGAGAAGTTATTTTCTTGTGACCATGAGTTATGAACAAAAGTAAATTGACATAAATTTCGAAAAAATGACGTCATGGGCTGTTCATTTTTATGTGCTTTACTTGGTTTTCAAGAAAAACGAGAGATGGGCGATTCTCGGCGGAGTTAATATATTATTTAAATACTAACTATCATTTTTAAAAAGTTGGACTGTCCACCCATGTTTAGGTCATTTTCGATGTACCATCATTTTTGGACGGTCCTTTTTTCAAAGATTTAGATTACCGCCTATGATCACTGCTCAATGTTAGCATTGAGATAGGTAAATCTTTCAGCGACCACTTCAGCAGATTTCAGACGATCAGACTCATTATTATCATCATCAGTATCAGAATAGCTGAAAAAATATTCAGCTGTAATAATAAGTATATATATTTGTATATATACGATGCGCTATGTGTGACTGAGCTGTTGTTTGATTTCTCTTTGTCTAGTTTTTTTTCTCGATTTCGATACATTTTGGAAGGCTGACGACAAAACAACAACCGATGATTATGATGTCTCAGTTTCGTTATTGGAAATGAAGTTTTTTTCTTCTTCTTCTTAAGATGGAGAATGAGAGCAAAGTCAAAGTGTATGAGCTTTGCTATCGAAATGAAATGGGAAATGGTGTTGGAACGATTGTTTTGTTGTTGTTATTATTACTTGTTTCTTTTCTCGTCCTTGTCACACGTGTGTTGGATTATCTAGTTTTCTCTCATATTAAGTAATTTGTACATGTACAACTTATTAACCTGCGATCGAAGATCAATCAAAAGCAGGTTTTTTAGAATGGATCATAGTCTGTCTGTCCGTCCGTCCGTCCGTCCGTCTGTCCGTCTGTTCGCACGATAACTTTTACACCGTTGAAGATTTTCAAAAATTCTTTTTGCTAAACGATACCTTAGGTCAAGCTCTTGGCTAAGTTCTAAGATGAGCAAAATCGGTCAACGGTAACTGGGTCAAAGGTCAAGGTCAAAAAATTTTAATAGCAAAACATGGCTTATGATACATCAAAATGATGCTATTTTTCAAGAAAAACTCAACTATGCTAATATCAAAGTTCAGAAATGACCCCAGCGTGACCTATAAGTGATTAAAGGTCAATTTTTGAAAAAAATCTCAATAGCAGCCACAATTATGAAAATTTTCAAATCTTTTTTAAACCAATGAACTACTCAGACACAGCTTATGCTAACTTTATTCAGCATAAATGCTAGATCGCAGGTTACTATATATCTGCCTATTGTCAGGTTTATTTGATCCTCATGTTACACATATCTATATCAGTGTGTGAACACATTATTGATGGATAAGAAAAAAAATCGTTAGATTCAGACAGAGATATAAACCTGACGAGATTGGACATGCAGACTTTATTTTGTATCCATATAAAATGATCCACGGACCATATATCCCTGACTACAAAGACATTAGTAATGTCACAATTGATCTTCGGCCAACCAACATATTATGATCACATATGAAAAAGTAAAATCGTTTACGGAATGCAAAGCGAAAGCTTGACAATGACTATAAGGAAAGCAAGAGAGCTTAAAAAGAAAGGCGTCAGAAATCAAGCAAAAGCCATACACGTTGATTGATGATGAGCTACAAGAATGACAAAAATCTCGAAAGAATGCCCTTACTCACATGCAATTAAAGACTTCGCTTTCCAAACACAGTTTAATTTAAAGTTAATACCTGCATGATTTATTGTTAACAGTTGCATTCATGTGGCTTTATGTTACTATTAAAGCTTTTAGTGGTTTGAGTTTCAATATTTTGATGTTTCTTACTTAAATTAGACACACCAACCTATTTTTTATGTTGAGTGCAAGGGGTTGGAAGATGTAATTTTAGCATAACTGTAGTAGTTCAGGAAACAACGTCCGTAGGATTTTTTATATGGACACAAAAAAAATTGCCTGTAGTGCATTGAGCACAGCCATTCTATTTGTATATTTCTATGGATTCAGATATCAACATCAAATCAACGTGATCATTTCTTTGGTATTTAATTGGTTTCAGCAGCGTCTCGTCTCTCACGTACATTCATGCTTGAATACCTACAAAGCTTAATACATTTACAGAAGCCAAGTTGTAATAATAAAATAAAAGTTTTAGCTTTCAATCGCTTCTGTACTTTTTGAATAGGATATAGAATATTATATCACATTCACATATCAAAGGCAGCCGTTAACTGCGTAAGTAAACAAAAGCCGACTGTGAAGTTAGTGTAATTATACATAAAATAGTGGAGGCTCAAGTGACATTAGTTATGACAAAATTTTCATTGCGTCAAAATTTCACCCATACATTATGCCATAATGTCACCTCCACCATCTCCCAGAAATAAATTTGGAGTCCCTCCCCATAACGGCTTTACCCCTCACCCTCAAAACTCTCTCTCTTCTCTCTCTCTCTCTCTCTTTCCTCATCCCACAATAAACATAACTTTTCCCCTGATGTGTTCTCTCTCCTCTGTGTCTGTACTGCTATTTCCATTCTTTCATTCATTCATCCCTTTTCCAATCTTGAGCCATCCAACAAAACCATTTGCCATAAATTACAATATGTATTGCAATATGAAAATGACTCTTTTATAGTTTGGCGAACATTATTCGTTTTAATTACGTGATATGAATGATATACTGACGTAAAGTGCTTCAAGTGGAATAACCGCCGAGAGAGAAGATGAGAAGAGTGAATGCATTGTGAGCAGGAAAGAAGAGAAGAGAGTTAGAGAGTATATATGAACGCTTTCATCTAATGCATGTATGGTGATAGAAGTTGAGGAGCCATTTCAGTCATTCTTGATACTCAAAGCGGGTGTATATATATACGAGCCTACATTATGTTTATATAATAATAAGTGCCCGGGATGTATATCTCTTGGTTTTGAGAGTAGAAAAGAGGATGATCTGCTTTTGCCCTTTTAAAACCCATCAAATTGCATAATATATAATAATAATAAAGAAAATATACAGCGACACTGTGTGTGTGTGTGTGTGTCTGTGTGTGCTCCAGCAGCTTCTTCTCTCTCACAACTTTTAGTCACTTGTTCTTTTCCCTTTTCCTCCTCAAAGTACTAATACTTTCCTTTCCTTTTCCTTCTCATCAGCATCATCTCACATCCACATCATATTTATGTCCATAATTATTGCCACTGCTAGAAGCTACACCGAAAAGGCAAAGAAGCTGGGGAAACTTCTTTCAAAACTTGAGCTTATGGAATGAGAGAGAGAGAGAGAGGAGCCCGGAACATAATATTTTCTGTAATTTTAGAAAAGACTCACTTTTTGTCGAGACAAGCAGAATCATATATATATTGATATGAAAAGGAAAGTGTATAATGTGTAATATTAAGCACACGTAGGTATAAGATAAAATAATGGCCCTTGTGCCTCCTACCTTGACTCTCTACACCACACAGCGCAAATGCTAAAACACACATCATTCAGCAAAAGCAACCCCCAAAACAACGTGCCCAAAAACGCTTAAAAAATTATTTTAGAACGTAAAATATTTGTCATTAAGAAATTTTACAGACGGATTTAGTAGACTTGAGCATTAAAATAATAATTATTATTCTTGGCAAAGGTTATGTTATGATGATTGTCAGATTCACTGATATTTTTTATCGATGTCGTCATTTCATTCCTTTGAGAATTAATCATTACGCTTTGAATCGTTTGCATCAAGCAGTTTCAAAAACTTTGGGACCAAATCTAAACCCAAGTGGAATAATAATTTCTGTAGTTTAAGACGTTGACTGCATCCCTCATAGTTTATGTGTATAATTATTACACTTTACAAAGTTATTATGGGTTTAAGTAACGTAACAGCAACGGCATTCCACCACCAAAAGTATGAAGCTTACATAATATGCGCAGACAAAGAGAGCGGCAGGCATATGGTCTCTCTCTTGATCCTATATTTTTGTGTCATGTTACACCGACATGACCCTTCGATATATTTATGGGATTTGGTATCTTCATCGGACTCATAATTACATCTCGAATAACAAAGGAACAAAAGTAACCATAACCCAGCTAAAGCTGATGAAGCATGCATATATTATAAGAGGTCAGTCCAACCCAACTGACCCTTTTTTGTCCAACTCCATTTATATATATATATATGTAAAATAAGTACCTAGTCTCCTTCACATAGTTGTGTCTCACCACCACCACTCTTGCTCTTTTTGTTTGTGTGAATGAAAATGACTAAAAGGAGTAAATCTCATCGTCTATTTTCATCCACATCCACAAACAAAAACTTTTTGGCTCTGCTCTTTCTTGTGTCGGTCGCTATGAGTTGCTGGGGCGTCTCGGCTCATCATCACTTTTGATAAAGCTTTTTATACCCGCTTGCCTTTCCTAGTAGTAGTTCCTCCCGTATTATGATGCCTGCCAGCCAACAACGAGTAAAAACAAGTATTATTTTTTGTACCTATATGTTACACATATCACAATCACCTTCTATATATAAAATATTATCATATCATGATGCGAACATATCATTCATACCATATCATTTCATATCATAACACATTTTATCCTGGGTGTAGATGATATTATGATGATATTCGTCCATCGCATCGTCGTGTCGCATTTGTCGTAGCGTTGTAAAAGCCCAATGTTTGTTCATTTTGCTCTCTCTCTCTCTCTCTCTCTCCCTCGTCCATTATACATAGATACGGACGCAGTTAAAATTCACTGGCATATTTATTCGCCTCGTCGTCATCATGTTATCATCGTCACACTAAACGGTCCTTACGACGTATTGTCTGTTTTTGAAAGTATGGGATTTTATGGACTAACACTAGTGTCTCGTTTATTACATATGCATATTATTATATTATTCGCGTTTTGGTTTAATAATAGGAAAGTGCCACCTAGGATGTGTTCCCTTCATTTCATAATGTTTTCTGGATAATGTCGGATGTACAAATATAAATTTTAGCGGAGAGCACACAGAGCACACACAAGAGAGAAGGAGAGAAAAGACTAGTTAGGAAAAGTATTATAATAGTAATAATAATAATAACGTACACATAATTCCAAGGAAGGTCTTGTAATACTAAAAAAGAGAGAGATGGAACCATCTACTGCTCCTATATATATATACTACTGTAGCGCGTTGCTACTACTACTCCTCACTCATGGTAATATTAGTAAAGTACTAAAAAGGTCTACAAAAGACGAGGGTCCAACTTAAACTTTATAAGACTTGGGAGCAGTAGTGTATATGTATGTATGTATGCGGTATATAAACATTTCACGGAATGGAATATCATGAAAGTACACACAGGGAGACGCATAGCATGGTCGTGGAAGAGGAGAAGAGGAAGAAGCAAAGCAGTTTAACTTGAAAAGAGGAGAGTAGTGTGTGTATCGCCTCTGACGTTAATTTGAAAAGTTGTGTATGATTTGTGCTCGCAGATAAGGAATTCATAAAACTGATTTATCGATGACATTCTCTTCGTCTCCCATTCACACTCTCTGTTCCTCCTTTTGACGTTCCTCCATTTCCATGCCCATTATTTATGGCCACTATGCGAGCATGCTGGTGCTTTTGGTGCCTCTATTGCTTCTGTAGCTGTAGGATGGAATGGTTCTTCGTTTTCTCTCTCTCTCTCTCTTCTCTCACTCTTTCCATCCTTCTCTCTTAAAACGTACAAAACTATGTACCTATTTTATTCTCCGAAACTCTCTTTTCTTTTTTGGATGGATATATGTACGTTACGTATGACTGCTGTTAGGCCCTGCCTTTGCTTTTGATGATACATAGCTCTTCCTACCCCTTAAAATACTTCCACACATAGTGTAATAATACCTAGAAAGAAAAAAAATATATAGTGATGCAATGCATAAAGCAATGCCTCTTCGTCTCATCTCACCATCAACGACGGCAATTCCAAGCCGGCTATAATAATCATAACACATATTCATACATTTTTTTTTCGAGCATAAAAAGACGGAGGAGCAGCAGACAACCCAAAAAAAAAATTGGGAGAAAACAAGAAAAATCCGAATCCGAACAAGGAAGAAGAACAAAACACATACAGCAAACCAAACCAACGAACGAAACGTGAGTGAGTAGTGATGTGCCGTTCCAAAAAAAAAAGTGCTAAACAGCTCCTGCAGAAGAAGACGAAGAAGAAGGTCGTGGTGTTGTTGAAGTATATTATGGTGCATATATAAATAAACTATGTGAGATTGTATATTATGGATCATACGTATACTTATGCATCACTACTACTACAAAAATATCTCTAGTTCTGCGACATTTTTGTAGTTTTTTCTTACTACTTCCCTTAGCCAAATAAAAGGAGACGGGTTTGCTATTCCAAGAACAAAAATCCCATATCCATAATATGCATGAACGTGTAGGTAGCAAAGTACACATATGTATAAGTGATGTGATGGAGCAAAAACTGTCATTTTTATATGGCTTGTTATGATCAAGGAATATGTTACAAAAAGTGAAGTGTGAGTGAGCAAGAAATGGTAAGGAAATGTGAAGTTGTAAACTTGGCTGGAAATATAGTGATGATGATGATGATGGTAGTGGTGGTGGTGGAGCTGACGATGATGATGCTGATGATGATGATGGCAATACAGCTGTAGAGTAAAGTATATTAAAATACGTTTTGTTACTGTTGTGTTATTCATACTTTTCTCGTGTATTGCAGATAGACTTGTAAATATGTGCATTGGCACAATATGTACAAAATGGAGATCCCTTATGGAATGTATCATGTTGTCATCATATGCACCACCCCGCTCCTTTTCCACTTTGCTTCTAAAAACTACTAAACTTCTCCTGCTGCCACTCCACCATCCACCACCACCACCACTCAATTTGAAGAGATGAGAGTAGTATTTTGACGTGAATTGTGTGTGAGGAAGGATCTTTGGGGAAAGGAAAGAAAAAAGGATGAAGGAAGGGCTAAGGGAAGTAGGCTGGTGAAAGCTGAGCATCATTTCAAAAGATTGTGTTTTGCTTTGAAAAGGGGGTGGATTTTCGTTGGATAGGGATTGATGTGGGATGGATGGAACAAGTTGGGACTGGGAGAGTGAGAGAGAGTCGTGTCGAGTGTAAGCTTGTTGTCTGCCTCGACTCTGTGGCTCACGTTATATGCTGACGTGATGGTAATGACTTTGCACGGACATATTACTAGAGAGATTGCTCCGCTGCTGGAGTAGACGTGTAGACGGCGGGTACTTTTATAGTACTCATTAGAAACGGTATACAACATACACACAAGTACATAATAACGTGTTTAGGATGGGGCATTTAGGCTTCCGTGAATTGGCATTAGGCCCCAAATTAAGGGTGTAATTATTAATTATTAGTGAATGGTAATTTCTAATTTTTGTCACCTAATTTTCCTTTTTCATAAAAGTTGGTTGGGAACTCAAAGTTTCTAATGTAATGTAATAATATCATGGAGGATTATTATTACGGAATGAGATGACCATGTTCTACCATGCGGAGACACGCGGTCACCAAGACCAAATATTCTGTGCTATATATGGTATCATATCATAATGCCTAGATCCCAAATAGCTAAACGCTGTACAGCCAGTCAGGGTGGCGGTATGGTATGGTATGGTATGGTGGTGGTGGCACGAGAAAAGTATTATTAAGGAGACCTCCAGAGAGAAGAAATTGAAGGATTTATTCATTTCAATCAAAAACCAAGAGGATCCAATCTCTGATAAGACTTTATTACTGGCTTAGCTCTTCATTCAAAGTTATGATGGGTTTTAGGTGAACGTGAGAAGAGAAAGGTATGGCTCGGTTTTTGTGCTCACCAAGTCACCACACCAGAGAAGACGACTACGACGCTATGTGTGTGTGACGGTGACTCTATACATAGCAAGAAAAAGTAATATATTATATTACAAGGTTCGTGTTTTAGCTCACCAACCAAGAAAATAACTTGTGCTCTCTTGCTGAGGTCGGTCAGAGAGAAGAGAGAGAGAGAGAGAGAGAGAAGTAGAGGAAAACGGGGAAAGGAGCAGGAACAAGTGGAAAGAAAAAAGAGAGATGGAGATACATAAATGACATCGTCACTTCTCATCTTCTTGGACATGGTACATTGGACGGAGGAGAAAGACAACGGAGCGGAGCAATGTGGAGAGGAACCAAAACCACGCAAAAATAAGCAGGAAGAATGAATGTTGAATGTTGTAAGTGAAGCTTCAAAAAAACGCACAAGCAAAAGCGTTGCTCAAGCCTCTAAAATAAAGTATGAAGCAATAAGCTTTTTTTCTTTATATTTATGCTTTTCAGTGGCTTCTCTAAGCCATCATAATCATCGTCATCATCGTGTACTCCATCTACATCATCATCATCATCATCATGATCATCGTCAACAAACAGGGATGGTTTGGTTTGGTACACACAGCAATAGCAATACTACCTTTAAACGCCAGCCAGAAGGATACCTAACAAAAAAAGAATGAAAAAGTCAGGTTCTCTGAAAGGTATGTAATATAATAGGATGATGGGCATACATAACTCGTCATTTCCCAAAGATTCCTTACTCTCGCAAACTTTTCCTGATTCCACGTGGTTCTTTTTCTGATGATATTGTCTTTGTAGTGAGGTAGTAAACTTGTTAAAACTGGGCGAAAATTGGTGATGATATGAGATCCTGCTAGCAGAAAAAAAGTCATGGCCTATCGTAATATTATGCCTGGGAGGATGATAGTAATATGACTTCAAGTACGACTACACGAGTACGCACATATGCATAGTAATAACAGCAACAAGAACAACATCCTGCCTTCCTCCTTCTTCACCATAAAACGCTCTATATTTCTCAAACCTGCTGTATACGCTTTGATCTGAAAATCTAGGAATATATACTACTGGGCATAACGAAGCTTGTCGGCGTGACAGACAGAAGAGAACTAGATCCACACTTACACCCAAATTTGTCATAATTTGCTCCCTATTACTACACCCCTGCCTGTACAAAAACAAGAGGATGAAAATGAGTGTAAAAATGAGATACATATATAAATAAACCAGTCCTGTACATTTTTTTTCACCCAGTATATTACTTGTCATTCTTGTGGTTCATGAAGTGGAAATGGAGTTCCAGTTTTTACAGTACCGGGAGCGACCGTCGTCCTCAGAGATAAAACCATTCAAGATTGTTTCTTATTTAGTAAAGATTTTTTTTCAACTTTCCTCTCTCTCTTTGCTCACTCGACTCGCTCACTCACTCCGTCACTCCTTCTTTGTCAACCTCCTTTTTGTCATGAAGTCAGGCAGTCAACGCACAAGAGTGACAGCAGGATCTACACTAGACGAGAAAAGAAGTTAAATCTATATATATATATAAAAAAGTATGCATATAAATATACATAATATGATCTCATGAGAGAGCCAAAGCCAAGTACACTTTACTTAAGGAGATGCACTGTCCAAAAAGATATCTTTTGGGTAAGGTTGACAGCTGAAGAAGAGGAAGGAAGTATATACATTACCTTACATATTCACATACATACATACACACGAGCATTCATTTGTTCGGTGAATGAAGGAAAAAAAAGGGTGATCAAAATGTACACTAATAGCTGTAGTAGCCGTCAAGAGCAAGTCAGAAGCTGGCACTCCGAGACTAATCGCGATGTAATGGAAGGTTTTTATGTGCATACGGGAGTAAAAGAAAAACATGCTTGGATGGAGTGGGTTTATATGTGTATGTGTGGAGGTGGTAGTTTTGGAAGGTATCTTTCTTCCTTCAGAGAAAACTAAACTGAGTGACTGACTGTCGCTGTTACAAACGTTGAGTGAGCGTAGAGCGGAACGTTGAATACATGTTTTGCTATTACATATCCGTATGTATGTATATATGTATGTACAATAATTATGTACATTTGTTTTACCAGAATGTAAGTACATATTAGGTTGCTAAAATATAAAGAATACGAGTTTTTCTCCTTTATATAGTATACACGCACAACTACTACAGCTTACTTATACTTGAGCTGGATTGGTTAAGTAGCCGAGTATTATTAGAGACATTTGTATCATTTTCTTGTTTATCCACATGATGATCATGGTAATGATGAGAACACTTTTTGGCATTTGTGTAGAAATGCTAGACAAACACGAAAAGCAAAGACGTGTGCCCTACTCGCTCTTTCTCTCGTTTTTACTTCTTCTTACTTGACTGCCAGAAGCATGAGGTGTATCACCGACCTTGTCATCGTCATCTCACTTTGCTCGGTCGGTTGTTTAGGAAGGATGATGATGATGATGGTGATGAGGAGGATCATGTTGATGATGGAAAAAATCCCGTGGAAAATGTTACTCACTGCAAATGACTCTTACTACGCTTACGCTATACCTTTCTTCGTCTTCCTCCAACTTGTTTTATTCTTGTTGCTCAGGTTTGAGAATTGAGGATGACGATGATTACCATCAAATTCACCGTCATGATCCTTGTCATTGTCAAAACGAGCAGCAAACGAAGACACGATGGGCCGACGGCATAGTGCAGCGCAGTGGTTCCTAAATTAAGAAATGATACAAATTGTTGTACTACTATATCTCTCTACCTTTTATACACAAGAAGACTGCCGACATTCATAACTGCCGAGGAACACACTGCTCATCTTACATGAAAATAAAAACGGCAATATCTTGATAACTACTCCGTTTCTGAAGTTGAGCACGTTCTATACACACACACACACACTCGGAGGAATGTTGACATTAGCAAGTCGTACCAGAAGTATAGTTGTCACAGTAGTTTCTTTAACGCTACTCACTCACTCACTTTTCAAACAAAATTTCATTCAGAGTGCTCACTCACTGTTCACTTCTACTATTTGCTACCAGCTACTACTTTTACTATTCTTTCAGACTCTATAGTCTGTTCGTCACCTTTTTCTACATCTGTCTCAACTTGTTTGACTCTTTGACAATAGCATGAGATGCAGAAGCAGCAAAATTTAAGGATGTCTGTGACATGGAGAAGAAAATCATACTCATTTTATAAACCTAATGTGAGCATAATAATGAACCAAACAATTTATTTTATTTTTTTGCTAAACAGGACAATATGCTGCTGCTGGTGGCTGGCTTGGATCACTGTACTTTTAGACCTTGTTGAATGGCAGTGTTGACTACGCTTATCATAATTTAATTTAGCCAATTTACTCATTAGGAAAAAGCATGCGATGCAAATGATTATTATTGTGTGGTTGTTGACAATTCCCTTGTTCAGCTCATAACATAACATTACATAACACAAGTAAAAATGTATTTAAAATGGATACCTACCTATGCTGCTACGCCAAAAGTAATATGCAGGTGTGAGCGGCTAATCGTTGAAAGTATTATGCATTAGATATATATATATATATATAGGATCTCTTACTCCTTTAAAGAGTTGCGTCCTTGTTATCAGTTCCCCCAGCTTGCGTTAAACATAGCTATATAAAGTCTATATTTATAATAGTAGCCGTGGACCACATCTGGAACCTCTGGAACTGGATTTGGAACGACACACAAGTGTACGTACGTACATTTATGCATTACATAAAGTACTGGTACGCACGACAAACGAGAGCGGTAGCATATAATCACATCAACATCAGCATCTTTTCTGGACAAACTTCTTATCCTCTGCAGAAGTAGTTGGGGCAAGTATATGTATAGAGTAGAGTAGTAGTAGTAGTGTCTTCTATAAAACTCCAACTCTGGCTGGCAAAGGGAGCGAGAAGGAGAAGAGGAAGGAAACGCAAAAGCGGCAGATGAAGACGATGATGTTGATGATGATGACGACAATGATGGCAATGATGAGGGTCATAATGATGACTTTGATGACTGGATTTAAAACGGGGTAATGTGAGATTGGAAAGGGAAACGGGTTGTTTGCCTTATGTGCCATTTTTATGCATTACCAAAACTGTTAGGTCTATATAGACAGCCATGCACTCTTATTGCAATCCCTTTTGACGATTTACAATTGCATACATTCTTAAACTGTATATTTACGTTTGAGGAGAGGCCAAAGGAGACTTTGGCATGTTGCCTGGAGAGTTCCTTTGGATGTGTGCATTAACTTAGCGCTTGTTCCCTTTCCATTTTTTTTTGCTTTCCGAGTAGCAGCTACTGTTGTTGGTGATGATGATGATGAGATGAGATGAGAAGACAATGATGCAATGGCAAGTAGTAGTAAGAGCAACCGACCGATTTAAATATATCGCCTTTCACTTATGCATATTACTTTTACTTCAACTCCTTTATTTTTTGCCCCCCAACCCAAACCGGATTAGAAAATAACGGGTGTAGGTGCTCTCTACATAAAAAAAGTTTGAATTTGTGTACCCCTTTAGTTTTATAATGAAAGTGGTGTGAAGTCGTCAAAGACATATCATTGGGATACTCATCAACAGCTCACCCGGATATTTTTTATTCATTTTTACTTCCACTTTTGCCCTCATACCGTACATCATTGTTAGATGGAAATTGTAAGAGAGAATGAAGAAATAATGTGTAGTTATGTAATGCTCTTGGAAGCGCGAGGTTGGCATTAGTCGTCATCTTCTCTTCTTTTTAGTACTTTTCATCGTTGTCGTCGTTCATCCTCCTCCTCCTCCTTTGGACATTTTGTCGTTGTCGTCGTCAGAATAAGAGGATAGACAAGGACGGCATTTTTTCTACAACAGCGAAAACTACCACACATACTATATTTCTTAGATCTATGTAAAACAGCCTTTTCTGTTCTTTTTTTATAGAATAGAATATTATAGCACAAATAAAGTTGGAGCAGGAGAGAGGGAGAAAAGCAATAGAACAGGCAAAAGCAGTTTCTGGTGGTAGAAGCTCTGTAATTAGCCATAAGGAAGTGATTTATATGAAATCGCGAAATGCAAATATGAAATATGAATATGAAATGTCGGGTTTTGCCTATGCCTTTCTATAATGAAGTCTGTGAAAATGCCAGTCGTAAAAAGTGATATACTAGTCTCGGCTGCCCCATTTTCCTTTTACTAAAAACTTGTGCTCTTCTCACAAAACTCATACAACAGGAGCAGCAGAAACAGGAGGAGAAAGGAAAAGGCAGAAGCTCCTGCTGCATGCATGCTCTGCCTGCTTCTGCTGCAGCACTATATAACGCTGATGCTTTTTGTGAGAAAAGATATTCCTATTCTTGCATACATCTATCCTCTACCCAGATGCCATAATATTCCCCGAGAAGAACCATAAGCAAAAGCAGTAAAGACTCATTCACTCACTCTCCGCTCTCTTTTTTTTTGGTTGTGGGGTTTTGTGTATTATATTGCATGGCTGGCATGGGATGCCATGAAGAGATGAGGTATATGTGATATGATGATATTATACATGGCATAAGCAAAAGCAATGGCACAAAAACTGAGCAGCCTTCCTTTCCAAATAGATATACTGCTAACTGCTATTATTATTATTATACATTCTTTCTCTCTTTCCTTTTCTAGCGAGAGTGCTTAAAATGTCTGTGTATATGTGTATGAGTGTGTGAGTCAGAGTCTCTCGTCACTGGGAATGGGACGACGTCCATCATCCGCTTGACAGCTTTCATGGCTTTTCTTACGAGGATCAGTCCAACCGTGAGGGGAACTGCTGTCATAGCCACATTATTTACTGCTTCTAATTACACTCACCCATTCTATCCTGAAAAGTCTCTCTCTCTCTCTACTTCTGAAAACTACGTCTCTCAGGGTTCTCTTCTCTTTTTCTGCTTTTCCTAACTATATATATTTCCCTCTTCCAGTATTTTACTGCAGCTTTTATTTCATGGGTACTTTTTTTACAAAGGAACAGCAAGGCTCTCTCTCTTCTCCAACGTTATGCAGTTTTGGCTGACTGGTACCGCAGTAAAAAGAAGAATAAGGCACTTTTGCTTACTTGTATTATTCTTTCCATTCACTCCAACCAACATCACCATAGACAGACACATACATAACATCATATTATATGTAATAGCAATATCTCTTTGCCTCTCCTTCACTTTACTTATTTCTCCTGCTGCCACCATCTATCCTCGTGGCTCAGTGGTTCCCTGGAAAAACTTAGACCACATTTTATGTATGAAATCCTCAACTATTACATGATGCCTGGGTGATGCCTTCTTCTTCATCGTCTTTTTACTCTCTCTCTCTCTCTTATTATGCAGCTTCAGCGTCGTCGTCTTCCTTGGATATCAATGTTTCTCTCCAAGCTCCTTTGTTCCGACCATGATAATAGCAAAATGTTATCTTTTATATGTATGTAGATTTGGGTTTTTGTGTGTGTGTGTGTGTACTACGTTACGTATGTGCTCTACTTCTATTACTCACATGTAATAGTGAAATGTGTACATCCATTACAAGAAAAAGAAATAATGCCCCCTTAAGATGAAAACCCATAAAAAGGTGGATGTATGGATGATGCTCTATAATGCTATGCATCTATGATAATAACTACTAAAAACTGACTGACTGACTACTTGCACTCCTTCTCCCTCACTTTCCTCATTCCGTCTTTCCCTTTCATATATACACATAATAATCATAATAATATTTCTTAAATATTACTTAACTCGCGTCGTGTGTCTACGTACGTGTCTTTTTTTTTTGTATATTTATACTATTCTTAGAAAATGGGCGCGGCTCACTTTCCATTTTGATTTTTCCCCTTTTGCTTTCTGTATTATATTGCGTTGTTCATACACAAACTTTGATAAGTAGCTCAAGGTGGGGAAAGTTTTGAGAGAAATGAGAAAGGAGAGATTGCAATGTCCTGTCCTCCTATAACTGTCGTTTAGATGACGGATTGAAGGAAAAGGAATTTTGGCAGGGTGTATTTCGCATAATTCTTAAGAAGTACGTGCTGTAATGCTATGTTGACTGCACATACCAATCCAAATACTACATAAAATATATACGCCACTCATGTCATATCACCCTTCTCTTTCTTCCCGTTGTGCTTATTGGTGAGTTGTGGTGACAAGTGCATTTTATTACTTTTTTTCTTCCTTTTGGCCAATGATCTGATGCTTTCCTTTCAAAAAAAGAGTGTAATCTATCGATGAATGATTGGAAGACAGAAAGGATATTTTATTGGATTTTCTAATGTTCACTTTGGCATTATGGAAACAGTATACGAGTAGCAATTGGGAGTTCTGCTAATGGCTTATATGAATTACATGATGGTATATTGACCAGACCAGCATTTATTTTCTCGGAAGACGTTTCTCCCTCTTGACTGGAGGGGAAGACATGAAAATGTACAAGTGGAGTGATGAGTGGAAATTGTCAGTGTCAGTCACTCATTTTCTCCATGTTGAGTGATATGAATGGGCAAAGAAAATGGTTGATGAGAACAAGACTTGTAAGCTCTTTCTAGGTACTTTAGACAGTCTGTCTTTTATCACAAGAGAGAAGTTATTATTATTGAAGAAGATAAATTTAGGAGGAGTTGCAGCACTAATCAAGTTAGTGTTAAATATCTGCATATGCATGCACATCGATGCGATTACAAATGATGCATTGGATTGGGAAACATTTACAATTTATGTTTACGAGAACATATTGCAGAAAAAAAGAGCTAAAATAAGTGTTTTTCTCCAATTTTTTCTAATGTCCTTGGATATATAACTCACATCCATATCACATCTGAATGTCCATCAGTCACTCACTACGAGTTTTCTTTCAAGAAGAAACACTAGGCTGGAAGGAAGAAGACAAGGCAAAATTCATTTTCAGTCTTTTCTATCGCTAAAGCTGCACTCTTCACTACTCCAACTCCATTTGTTTCTGTTGACTGACTGCCTCAGCCTTGTTCCTTAAATGTTGACGAAAAGTTAATAAATGGACTACTGACTGAGTCTTGAGTTGTGAGTGGTGGTAGTAGGTGGTGGTGGCAAATAGTTTATACTTTTGCATACCTATACACATTCGGAATAAGAGGAAATTTCCTCCACTGTATCATCATCATCATCACTCCCGTCATCATGATGGGAAAATTTACTGACTACTTGAGTGACTAATTATACACTGGATATGCCAATACCAGTTGGATTTGAAATGGAAATATATATTGGTTTGGTTTGGAAAGATATGAGTGTGTATTCACGACTATAGTAAAATTTTGTTGGACTCTCACAAACTGACATGATGTGCGAACATTGACGTATGAACGGTTATGTACATGTGGAAGGAAGGGTGTATATCAAAGCATGTGTATGGAGTTGCCAGAGCCATATGAGTCCTCCAAAAGCTTTGAATGATTGGCAGTGACAGGTGTCGAGAAAATGTCAACCTGTCATCAGCCTACATGTCTGTCATCTATTGCGTTGCTTACTGTTACATATTGCTTTCATCCAATATCCAAAAAAAAACTATCAAAATATAATAGCAAATCTTTGTCATTTTCATGTACGCACATGGGTTCCCTTCCAAATTTATAGATATTGTACGAATACTTCATTACTATTACAATTCCAATTCGAGCCAGCATGCATGGTATAATAATAATAACATATCGAAAAGTTTGTCCACTTGAAGATGAAATGAGGAAGTCACTAACTCACTCACCAGTCAGTAATTAAATGGCAACCCGGCTCTTCCAAAAATAATAACAGTGATGACAATTTTGACGGAGTTGCTTTCCTGGGAGCCTTAGTTAGAAATTGTGGGTTTGGATTTTGTGTATAGAAATTGCAGCAGTAAACTATATAGTGTCACCGTTGAAATTTTTGAATCATTTATGTATGTAAATGGAAGCATATGTAGTCAGTCGATAACTAATCAGTTTTCTGTTTGTAAATGAAAAACTGCATCTTGTCCATCATCACCCGGGTGGTGTAGTGAAGTGATAGTGAGTACGAATGGTTCGTATACATGTATTTTATATCTTTGGGGCTTTATTTATTGGGTGAAGGATGGGAACGGTTTTCTACACTTTGTCTGTCAATACCTTGCAACGAAAAAATCATATTTGTCCGTGGCTTGTCTTGGGTGGCAAGTAATAAAAGGTTAAATAGCTGATGGTGAAGACTTGGTTAACAGGAAGAAAGAAGAAGTTGTACTGAAACACGATAGTACCTCAACCCAAACATCGAGGAGGATGTGATGAATGAAGACGGACACATTTTCGTCAAATTATTTTTTGAGTCAGAGGACCATGATTATGATTCTTTATTTACTACTTACTAGATTAGCTTCTTGAACTCAACCACTATACAAATCAACCAGCACTAAGAAGTACCTATATTTTTCAATGTATTTTTTGTAAAAACTATTTTTTTTCTATCTACGTTCAAATCATATATACAAATGAATACAATGCTGTTTACTATTTTTTTTGTTAATATATATTTGATTTGTCGGCAAATGTTTCAAGTAACATTATTCATGCAAAATTACATTCCAAAACTACAAGCAAAGAATTTATAAGATTGTCAACTGAGGACCCGGTTATAATAACTATAGATATTTTCAAAAGATACTTTAGACTTTATTTAGATTTTAATATGTACATATGCTTTCACACAGTTATGAGCAAATATTCTTGAATAATAATATTATTGCTCTCAAGCTGTATGAATAAAATATACGTTCAACGTTACATATCCATGTAACGTCGTTTACCAGACAGAGTGAGAAGATGAAACATTAAAAAGTATGAGGTACATAACAAATAATTTTCGTCAAGAATCTACTTTTCTTTTCACAGTTCTTAGAGTATAAAGACCTACTAACAACGGTAGCAGTCAAACTCATCTTGAAACTTATTTTCGAGCTTCAATACAACATTACAAAGCTATTCATAAGTATGTAAACGGAACGCTTTCTCACTCTCATCTCTCTAACTATGAAAGAGAGAAGAGAGAGAGAGATACAAAAGTGGTAGATATTATAGCAGTATCTCACATCGCCAACAAACATATATTCATGTAACTAACGTAATCTATGTGCCTGCACCACACAATTTACTTGCAAAGGTGGAGATTTTTGATTAAAGAAAAGACGGAAACAATAGGCCCTTAGGGAAAGGTTAATCCTTCTTATTTTCACACACACATACACATACCTATCACAACTTACATACACAACACAATAGCCCAAAAAGAAAAAGAAGAAGAAGAAGAGATGAAAATAGTCTGTTGTTCACTTTTCCTCATCTCCTTTTTTCCCTTCAACTTTCCCCTATGCCTTGTTTTTTCTTCGGTATATTAACCATATATTTTTATTCTTAGTTGGTAGTTCCCCTTTAGTGTATACAACACATCTTCATTTTCGTGGGTACTCTACCATGTGTATTACGTTTACGTTTCTGCACAAAGCTTGATGATACGGTTTGCTTGAAACATAATATGTTTGTTGGCTCTGCTACTGGGTTGAGTGAGCATTTTATTATTATAATCTTATCTTTTACTTTACTCACTCACTTACTAGTGACTAGGGCGCATATAAGAAGCTGTTTGATGCTTAAGCTCAAGTTTTTAAATGTTCTTTTTTGAGATCCTCAACTATGATAAGCATTGCAACAAGAATACACACACTCGGTGTATATTACGTCAAATGTGTCTACAAAGTATATACATATATATATATATAGATGTTGTTGTGTGTGTACATTACTCCTGTCATTCTGGAGTAAACAACGACACTTTTGTTGCTTCATTTTCTGCATATGCATATAGAGGAATGTGCCTTCACCTCTAGTGAGACAGATTATACAAAGGGCGGCAGATCAAGTAAAGCAGAGTGGGAAGTAATATTAGGTAATGTGTAATATGTACCTACATTTTGTGGAAAATATCGTAGAGAAAGAGGAGAGAAAAAGAGATATGTTTCAAACGTTTCGTTTTTGGATTTAAGACAGGAGAGGGGCATTTTCTTTTCTTGTTTTTCCTCCGTGAACTCCAACAACTGGTCCCTTTGAAGAAAAAACATTTTGATTCATTCGTTTAATTGTACCCTTTTACCATATATATATGTATATATGTATATTCTTATGTATGTGAGTCCCAAAAAACACAACAGAGCAACACTTGTTTCTTCTCTCAAAGAAGTTAGGAGAGAGTAACTATCACTCCATCCGTATTTCTTCCTCTTGTCTGACTCCCAACAAACTGTCTTGAATCTTGTTGTATTTTGTTATAATATTACTCAAGACCCTTTTATATTCTTCAGGTTTTTTTGTTGTGTGTGCTGCTTTCCACCTTTAAAAACTTTCCCTTTACTTTTTGGCATGCATTAAATTTTCAAAGATTCACTTGTGTTTTTGTTACTCACTGAGGGACATCCTCCTCTACCTTCCATTTACTTAGGCGGAAGGATGGAAAGAAGGAGAGTTGAGAAAAAAGAAAGAAATCACATCTCTCTCCACGATCGAAATTAATGGGCAAACACTAACAAAAACCAACCAACCGACCGACGTAAAGAGAAGCAGTCAAGAAAGAAATCACAGGAAAAAGGTCCTTTGTGGCGCTACACAAAATACATATAATACATACATATACACACACACAATGTGTAATTCAACTAAAGGTATATATTGTTTTCTTTGACTTTCTAGAGAGAGCAACAAGAAATACAGAGATACACACACATATAGAGACAACAACAGCCTAAGCATACATAAAGTAAGTGACGCATGGGACAATGACGACAACTATGGCAAAGATAGAAAGAAAAAAGGATGAAAAAGAATGAAATACTTAGCAAATCTCGTAGCTTGGATTAGGACAATAAGGAATTTCTATATATAACACCTTATTCACCTCCTCCAAAGAGAAAGTGGATATCTACCAGGGAATACGACAGTTTGTTACATTTTGGACAAATATTTCCTTGTTCTGCTCTATTGCCACTTAATCATGCATTTTTATTATGACTTACAAATTCATGGTTTTCCCTTTTTTTCTCATTTGCACTAGAACAACAAATTGGAGAAATTGCTGGGTTTCTTTCCAGCAAATCAATCTTCTGCATACATTAACAGTGGAAGACTCCAACTTCAAAATAAAATAGCTCTTTCTGTCTCTGACTCCCAATCTACCAAGAACAATATCCCATCGCAAATGTTTTTGTTCATGGATAATTTATGCAAAATGAATTAAAATCCCTCCAATAAAAACAAAGAACGTAAAGAAGCCAAGGAAAATGAATGAAGGGACACACACGGCATTGTGCACGAATGTTTGCCGTTTTCGGAGCAATTTAAATGTATAAAATCACCTGCGCAATGCTCATAAAACAAGTGACAATATCTTCCTCTTTCGGTCTCCAACTCAGGGGAAAGAGAAAAGAGGGAACAGTTTAGTTGTTTTCACGTACACGTACATATGTATTCAGTGTGACTCGACCAACTGGGAGAAAACAATTTTCCACTGGAGTACATATGAATAAACTGTCAGTGAAAGGGAACAAAATGAAGCGGAGATGACTACAGAAAAGGAAAAAAAAAAGCATTTTAGTCAGTCGGCAGTTACTCCTCCAATGTTACATTGGGCTGTATAGATAGGTATACATCCTGTCTTTATATATATGGGGGTTGATATACCTATATCCATCCGTCGTGGGTTCCGCTACGCACACATTTTCTGGTCCATTAAGCCAACCGGCAATCTGCATGCATGCGTTTTTTTACTATCTCTTTTTTTTGGGGGGAGACGAAAAATTGGACGGACGATGATGACGACGATATTAAGGCAGTTGCTGATAAAATGATGTGATATGCTTGAATTTGTCAGGTTGTAAAAAGTTTTGTCAGGTATAGGCATTGTAATTTTACATAAAAAGCATATTTAAGTGTGTGTTAATTAAAGAAAGTTTTATTTTTGCTGCGTTCCTTATTATACTGATTTACCCCCAATTAATTATCAAATTAGCAGAGTAATCAATCAGAAAACTGTCACCATATACATACATTTGTTCTACACTATTGGTAGACGAGATGATGAGATATGTATATGTGATACAGATTTGTATACATACATACAATACTAGGCAAAAAGAGTTTTATGCATATCTCTTAATTTCCCCGTTTTATCGCATCCATTTGGACGTTCAACGCTGGGAAAGGGGGCGGTGGAAATAATTACCCGCTCAAACGGAAATTGCTGAGTCTTTGTTCACTACTACTACTACTGACTGAGTGTGTGAGTGCTAGCTAAAAAGATGCAGATTGAAGATGGGCTGGTCTTGGGTCCCTTCATTAGAATATAAATAAGTTTGCCAAAACGCTTACACTAAACCTGTACATACAATAAATATATAGAAAAACTTATACTAATACTATCAAATGTATAAACTGCAGATAATATATTTTATAGGTAGGGATGGGAAGCTCCAAACTAGGTTGAACTAAGTACAAGAGACGACTTGACTTGACTCAGGTAAAGTATTAGAGTAGCTTTGACAAACATCCAAAAATCCGAATCTTTTTTTTTCAGTGTGCATAGTAAAGTCAAGTCAGCAAAACATCATCAACGAACGACGACGGGGACATGAGCCACAGCATTAGTAACAGAGAGAAAGGCAGATCGAGAGCAATATAATACAGCAATACATTTTTCTCTCCTTTCTCTTCGCCAGTTGAAGGAATGCACGCGTGCATAATGTATGTATTATATCTGATATTGGATGCATGTCCTTCTTTTACAGCCTCTCTTTTTTATATTTTTTTTCGTCTTGTACTTGTCTTGTGCTTGCAATATGTATGCCAACCCAAAGAAGAAGAAGAAGAAAATATGTATTTTCCACCAATTTTCAGTTTGAGGGCACAAAGACACGAAGTAGCTGTATTAAAGTTGGTACACACACACACACATATACAAACGGTAAAAGTTTTTATGTGTAGGTATAGGTAAGTGTATAGTAGAGTGTAGGAAAGTAGGCATTTGAAATAGAAGAATCGACGGGCAGAATGGGATCTATTTTTCCTTTCCTTTTCCCGACGTCTTGAAGAAAATGACTGCAGTCGATCACGAAAGCGAAGGGTCGGCGATGTGATGTGTTGGTGATGCGATGTGATGTGATGCGACATTGCTTGAATGGCATGTGTACTCATTCTAGTATATATATGCATATATATGTACGGTGCTGCTACTATAGCTCTGTTCCAAGTATTTTTCTTGTCATAGACAAGAGAGAGAGAAGAGCGAGAGAAAGAGGAATCTCTCTCTCTCTCTACTTTTTTCTTATTCTTGTGTATATTATGCTGACGAACCGATACCATTCGTGAAGAAAAAGGGGGGTCTCATTAGGAGCGTCAAATGGGTAAAAGCAAAGCCAGAAAGTGAAGCTGTGGCTCTAAGGGGGCCAACAAAAAGCAGATAAGTATGCAACACAATGAAAATTTTGTTCACTTCGTCTTCTTCGACTTGTAGCTCTCGTCTCCTCTCTATCCTGCAAGACCGACCGGTGTGTGCATGTACTAACTTGACTTGACTATCTATATAATCTAAAGGATTCTTCTATCTATCTAACTCTACGCTTTTTCAAGAAGATGGCTATATGAATGAACCTCTCTCTCTTTTTTTATATTACCTTATTTCAGGGCAACCACCGAAATGCTTTTGATGCTGTTGATGATGACACTTTATACATTACGAAAGCTCACATATCCACTCTTTTCTTTCACCGCTTTTCCCTCAATATAATATTTAGATATTGTGCTTTTTCTTTCTCCTCTCACAAGTACCACGCATTTACACAAACATTCTTTCAGTTTACTAGTCATTTACTTTCTTTTTCCCATGTTATATGTCTGTAGATACATACATATGTACGTAACCTTTAGACATATGCACTCATTCAACTCCTGTACTTACATAAAAAAAACTTACACCATCATACTTTCCCTTTTTACCTGATTCGCCAACTATTTACTTTATTTTTTTCTGTAAGTGAATGGCTTCTTCATCCTCTTCTTCAAAATCTCTATTTCCCGTCTTACTTTGCAATTCACAGGTAAAACGATAAAGTAAATTGTAAACAGTTTTTACACTCACATAATATATGTATGTTAAACGGATATAAGATGGGGAAAGAGAAAAAAAAATGTAATTCTCATTCAATGTCCTTACTTTAAAACCTCTCATCACTCCTTTGATTGCCCTTTTTTCTTCCTCGTGGAGCTCATATGTACTTACATGTACTATGTATGTCTTTTGTCGGGAATGAGTATTAAATGTTTGAAACGTGGAGGACGGACGATATGTTGGCATTGGCATTATTTTTGTTGAGCCTCTTTTTACCATATTCCGCTTTTACTAAATACTTTTGCAAGGCAAATATAAAATAAAGACGCTTTCTCCTTTGTGCACACAGGGTAGAGAGATACGATAGTGTACTCATGGAAAATTGCAATGAGATGCAGTGTTCAATGCTCAAGTTTTTGTGATGTGATGATTACGTCGAGCGTAAGTAAATGTAAAACATAGATATGTGTTCCTTACATAGGGCATACATATTTACCATATAAATGAAAGGAGAAATCGACAAGCTCAAAAGATATGTTTGTTTGCTTACTTTTTGTAGTTTGGGTTGGGTATAGAATAGGCAGAAGAATAGAGGTGCATCAGTATATTTTAGGTTGCTGGCTTGGTTGGTTGATACGTTTAGTAATAATATGATAGTTTTTTTTCTAAAAGAAATAACTAGACACGAAAAAGAAAGGCAACTTCCTAAATAGTGGTAGATACATATATATATAGAGAGAGAGAAGAGATGGTGATAGTAGGAGTGATGCTGGTGCTCACTAACTTGTGCTTTTGCTATTAGAAAATTGTGCTATATTACTGCATCCCACTGCATACCGTTAAAGTACATACATATATAGTAAATGGGGATGTATAGAGCCAAACTGTATATAAATGTGTGTGTATGTGTGGATGTTTCTAAAAACCGAAAAAAGTATTTTGTACAAGAGGAGCATCAGTTTCTCCCCGGTATATAAAGCCAAGTTTTTGTGGAAATGGGAAAATGGAGCTTTATAAGTATAGGGAATGAAGTGAGAGCGAGAGAAGAAGAAGAGGAGAGAAAAGCAAGCCATTTGAATGCATGCGACTGTCAGTCAGAAGACATTAAGGTTCCTCACGTAACCCATCGAGGGGACTCATCAGTCCTCGTAAAAATGTCATCCGGAACGACTTGACATCTGGGCCTTTACTGCCAAAATGCCTTGGAAGAACCAACTTCTACGCTCCTCTGATTCGGTCACTGTGTAATTATCCACTGATTTACTGCTATCTCATATCCCAACAACCAGAAGCAGCAGCAGCAGACACACACACACACTCATACAAATAGTATTACTTCCTATATATACCGCTTCTATCACCACCACACCACCACTATATGTATATATCGATCTCTTTATGAGGACCCTCTGCTTGCTTACTGTATTTTGATGCTGCTGATGTTGCTTCTCTTCTCTACTTCCTATATATAAAATGTATTTTCCTATTACGTCAAGTTATTCCTTTTTTTTTCAAACCCAAAAGCTTCATACTAATATAACACAGACAGATACATTACAACTTGCTTTTAGTATGTATATTACTACTACGACACTGCTACGTTACGTTGTTATTGCATTTCTTCAAGGAGAGAGATGAAAAAAGAAGAAATGAACAAGACGAAGACGACAAAGACTTTTTCATGTGATGGGATGTGATGTCTTAGCCAGTAAAGGCCGAAATCGGAACAAGTTTTCATACTATAACTTTAACTTCATACTGTATATACTCTAACTGTATACATACACCACACTTTTGAGCTTTTCTGAGCGACTTTGACTTGATATTATGCAACTTAACTGGGATCAAAAAAAGCACATGAATGAACGAATTTGATCGTTCGACAACTAACCATCTAGAAGCTATAGAAGAGAGAAAACGAGAGGAAAGCGAGAATGGTGAAGGAAGAAGCTTGATCGTCATTTTCATCATCAAATTTTTCCCCATTTTCTCTCATTTTCATCCATTCACTTACTCATTTATTGCTTTCACAATGCAATCCCAACTTTTTTTTCTGGTTCTCATTCACATGTCAGCAGAGTCAGCACTAGACATCACCATCAACATCATCTTTTTTTGACAATGTCAAATCAAATTGATACAGAGGAAGGCAAAAGGCTAAAACCAACGAGGTAGTGAGTATAAGGTAGAAAATTTTATGCTGAGTGGGAGAGTGAACGGACGAACAAGGATGGAGGCGAGATGGATGAATTTTTTTCTTCTTCTTGGAAAACACATTATGTAAAATATTTTGAGAGAGAGAATGAGAAGGAAGGTGGATATTTGAGATGGATGCACAAACTGCTTTTTATTGCTGTGTATTATCATATCAACCCATTCATTTACTCATTCAGGAGGCAACGGGAAGAGTGAAGCGAGGAGAGTGAGTGAGTTCACGACGACCAACTACTACTATAATACTAGCAACTAGCAGTGGCACGTCGTGTTGCTTATTATATTACACACCAATATCATGTCTTCAGAGTTCACTTTTATCTCTCCAAACGTACCTCTCTCTCTCTCCTCCATTCCATGCATCCGGCAAAATGGAAGGGGAAATATAATAATGGGGGCTTAAATAACTTTATGCCATGTTTTTCGAAAATAACCCACATTAAGCCAACTTTTAATTGCTCGCTGCTACATTTAATCCATTTATTGGATATATGTATGCTCATCAGGATGAGGCTGCCTGCGATTCACGTAAAATATATAAAATGCTGGATGGATCAGTGTCGAGAAAAAGTAGACAGGCTGAAGCAGGAGCGAAGAGAAGCAGAGAGGAGATGAACAAGACGAAGAAAGTAAAATAAATGTTGTTGATGTTGATATGCTTTTCTAGCACCAGAGAAGTAGGTGGGGAATCTCAATGAATGAATGGGATGATGTGAAATGTGAATTTGTTTGTAGTTAAGTTGATATTGCTGGTCTTGAGTCCTTCTTCCTCGAGCTGGGATCATCATCATATCCACGTTGATAGCAAAATTGGAAAAAAGAAAAGAAGTATAACAACGTCGGCAGTGGTACCTCCACTCCACTGCTGATGCTGATGGGATGGGGCTACATGCTCAATTTATACCAACTCCTATATATATGTAGAAAGAAGATGGAATGGAAATGAGAGTGATACTTTTGTATATATGGATACTTTGCTCTCTTTTTCGTTGGATCGCTAGGCTCAAACTGCTCCTTATTTGCATCTCTTTCCCATCCCGTCAATCATGATCTTGACAGAATTGCTTTGCACGATTGAGCGACGCCCTTATAATATAACTCTGACGGTGATTCTGATGATCTGCTCCCTTCCTCCTTCCTTGGTTCTCTTTCCAAATGTTTTTGTATTTACATCCTACGGAATGATATGGGCTACACAAATAAAACCTACCTCCTCCTACTCTGACTCGAGTAGTTTAGCTCATTCTTTTTAATTTCTTTTTTGGGAGGATGAGAGGATGACGATGCTATGGTGGAAATGGCATGGCTTGCTAGTTATACTTTGAAAATGTGCTTTATGGCGCTCGTAACTAAGATCTATGGGATAAATAAATTGGAAGAAAATGTCGTGATTAGATTTTTTGGTGGGAGGTCGCTTGTTTTTTTACTCAACGCGTACTGGCGTGTATATATACATATATGCGTTGTGGAACACTAATCCGTGTTTTACCCTTTGTAGCTAGCAATACGAAATTCCTAATCATATTAAAATATGGATCACTGCTAAAAATAGGGATGACTGTGATTTGTTTTTTAAAAGCAATTCTAAAGGATGAATTGATGCCACACTAATCAACTTTGACATAAGAATTTTTTTTGGTGCGTCAAGAAAAATGCTATGCTCTAGGTTATTACATATTTACAAAATTCAATGAGATGAGAAACGACTTGCCAAAATATTTATGTACGACAGATGCAAAGTGCTTGTATGAAGCTAAGTGTTACTTATCATTAGAGCAGTTAGCAAATTTAATTTATTTTTATTATTATTAAATGTTCAACCCATAAGAAATTCAATTTGAGTGTAATGTACTTGATTTCTTGATTGATTCCAAAGCCCAAGCCACTACTATTATGCGCGCTTACTATCAGAGCATTTGGGAGTAGTCGGAGGAGTCGAGACTTGGGTGATTCGTCCGCATGAGAAAAAAAATAGTTTGAAATCTAAACTTGAGATCAGTAGCCATTATTGTTTTTTGTTCCTCGTCGGAAAATATGTAGGTAATTTTCCATTCCCGATCATCCACAATAACTTTTGTTGTGATTTTCTTCCCGATAGAAATCTTAATTCGAGTGGGACTCTTACACGTTATGCTTTTTAACGGTGTTCAACGGACAACAGCTCAACGTTTCTGGAGAATGGGAGAAAAAAAATCTCGAGAAAATGGTAGTGTAAATATGTTTGCTATATACATACATACACACCCAGCTCCATATCCAAAAGGCGAAAAAGAAAGGAAAAAGAGAAAGAAAGGGAGAGGGTCTCCTAATATGCCTGTCCTGTTCCATTAGGGAAGCGACAAGACTTTCTCTGTCCTGTTGGAATCCCCAAACATAAATAAGACCTCTTCCACGTCACTCTCACGTTTCACTTGCGTTTCTTTCATACTCGATAACCATCGACTCAAAAAGTCTCCTTTAAGCCTTATTTATGTCACTGGGACGGACAACTCTTCTCATCCTACATGCTTTATTTTACTTACTTGATACGAGCTCTAAAGATGGGACACGATACCAACGATATTTATACACAGACGTATATCCTCCTTCTCCCTCTCTTCCCTTCTTTCTTTTCCTTTCATCTTTATTTTTAGGTCCCTCCACAGTTAAGTTTTTTGTCTGTCCATCTTTGTGACTAACAAAGTGAGTGAGTAAACCAGGAGTAAGCACCCATTTGAAGAAAAAAATATGTAGTTGTGTAGCGTAGCCCAGGGAAAAAAAAGTAGCCCTTCAATAGGTATACTAAATACTTTCTCCTTTCTATTACTCTGTTGTGGAACTGAACCATTTCCAACTCCCTACTGCTAACTTACATCTCATTCTCAAGACGAATTCTGCATCACTTCTGTTACATTACAGATGTTACATTCAACAAAAGCGACAAGAAATACTAGTAGTGGTCCCTGTTGCCTTCTGTGAGAGGAAGGAATGACACCATATCATCATGTAGATACTACAAACATATGAGCCCATTTTAGGGTACTTATATTAACGTATGTATGTACATATGGGGTCTATAGTGACAAATGTATTTACAGTTTCTTAAAAGTGATCCTTTCTTCTCTTTCCAAAGAAAAGAAGTAGTAGTGGACATTGTCGAGACGGACGGTGTTAGTGGTGGTGGTGGCCAGTTGGTTACACAAACAAGTAGTAAAAGTAATAGTATGAAGGAAAGAGAGAGATATGCTATATGCTACATATATGCATGCATATATACCACGCTTAGGTATAAAGAACATAACTTGTGACAAAAAAAAACTTGAAAAAATCTGATATGCTATAAAGCACATACATATCCTTTGAGACAAGCAGTTAGTTAGCAATAGATGCATGTGGAGAGAGATGCAATGCAATCGTAAGCATAGGAAGCACACATACTCACATATCCTTTTCTCTAACTTTTGCTAACTTTTACTTATACCTCCGCAGTAATTCACAAATGATATCCTTATAAAAGAACAACACTCTAGAAGACTGGACCTTTCTCTTTCCCTACTTTAGGTTATATAGAACAGTAATAGTATAGTATAGTAGTATTTGTGCCTTTCCCTTTTTCTGTTTTTTATTTCCTGGCTTTAGAAAAATACTAAGTCCCTCTGCTGCTTCCTTGCACTTCCAATCAACATTCATTTTTTCCTCTGTCTTGGATCTGGATCAAGGGATGTGATTCTTGCATCTCGGATCTCATCAGGATCAACAAATTGTAAGAAACGTGGCAGTGGCAGCAAGAAAAGCAACTGCATCAACTTTACTTACTAAAAAATACTGGCTACTACTACCATACCACTGGTCCGAGCCGTACCCTTCTTCCCCCATATGCTTTTTTGCAACATTTCCACCACTGAAGGCTATATATAACAACACGTCATCCCATATATTATACACATTGTTGGATGTCTGGCTGCATGTCCAGAACTGTCCAGCAGTGGAAGCAATGGATATAAGACCATAATATACATATATATACGTATGTATACAATGAAGTGAGGAGGGTCTGTGAGGTAATGTGGTGCTTGTCTTTACACATTCCATAAGTTACATATTGTTAAGTATATACATAAAATAGACATGGGCTTCTTATTCTGTGTGGTGTGCTTCTACGTTTCCTGCTAGATTTTCTTCCGTCTTGTTCTGTTCTGTATGGTCCTGCCAAAAATGAGGAGCCAGGTCGTTTCTTAAGTAAGGATTGCTTAGACAAGTATTAAAGCAAGCAAGTGGCATGGCATATGATGGTAGAGACACAAGAAAATCAGGGACTTGAAGTGATCCTTTCCTATCCAACTTATGCCGTCGTAGGTGTACATTGTGTACACTATTCATGTCCTTCCTTCGCCCATGCGATAATTTCTTCCGCTTCATCTTTCATTGGACAAGCATGAGGGACTTTGTTTTTGTCACAACTGAATATTTCCATCTCATGGCCACATATATAGCTTCCTTGGTTAGATTTGTTTTCCTTTTTTGAGAAGGGAGAAAACACAAGAGAGATTTGAAATGATATGAATAGGAAATATTCACATATATGTATGTATATCAGCTTTTACGTATACTTTTAACATGATTACATGTATTCATGATACATACGCACCTTTGGGTACACAAGCTGGGAGGAAAAAAAATATGACTTTGGTACAAAAAAAAGACATTAGAAAACTGATCCCGTTCGACGGAATTGGATTTGGATACCGGTGAGCAAGCTTGAAAGGACTTTTGACGGGTAGCATCTCATCCAATTTTTCCTTGGAGCAATAATAAGAACAGCAGCAAAGTCATGATTACCAGGTATTCTTACCGGAAACGGAGTTCATTTGCCCAAAAAAAATGCAACACAAGCGTGTAGTTCGTCATGATCATGATCATCATTACCTTCTTCTTCTTGATAATGTACATGATCTATGTACATTACTAACTGCTGCCACTGCAACTTCTGCAACACCACCACCGTGAGTAGCTGCTACACACCGGTCCCTTTCTGTAATTACAACGTACAACCAAGGGAATAAGGGAAAAATCCCGCCTGCGGAATGATAAAGGAGACGAATGAGAAAGAGAGGAAAAATAAGTTTTCCCTTTTCGACGAAATAAAAAAGAAGAGCATGGACATGGCATGCCAAGGCTGGAAAAAATAAGAGATGAGGAATACAGCAGAGTAATGAAGAAATTGGAGGAAAGAGTCACGTCACAGTCGTAATAATTGTCAACGACCTGAACGAACCAAGGTTTTGGTGCTATACTAACATTTTGCGCTTCTGGTTCGTTTCGTTGTGACTACAAAACTGAAGAGAAAGTACCAAACTCCTATTTATACAGTGTATACGACTACTGAAAAACGTAATAGACGACATACGATGAGAGGAGACGGGAAAACGAGACCTTTTTTGGAATTGGAATATGAGTGAAAAAGCCAGTTTTCTAGTTTACTACATATTCTATACGAATCATATACAATTTTCATACAATACAAAATGCCATCTTGGTACGGACATTTATTCAGTACTACATTATAGATACATACATACATATTCTTGGTATAGCACACAATACACACACAACTATTTCTTTCTTTTTTTAAAGTTGATAGCTTTCCTACGCATTAAATGAATGAATACAATTCTACCGTTTTGATATAACCATAAAAGACTTTTCTTTTTAAAAAAAATGAGCTGTGCATTCTGTACAATCATAGAAAAGCACATTGTTCATAATAGCGAAACAAAGGAAAAAAAATAGAAAAAGCATTTTCTCCTCTTTTAATAACACCGGCGTGTGGTAACGCTAACTTACTACTATCCTCTCCTTCCTTTTTTGGTTCCCCTTCTCCTCCAAGAGAAATATTTGGACAGATAGAACGAAACAAGTAGGAAAGGTTGGAGTGGAGTTTTTAAGGGCAAGTCAGGTTGTTTATTCTTTCGACGTGACTCTTTAAAAAGGATACATACCTTGAATTTTCTTGCTGGGGTTATTACGATGGCTAAACGTGCTTATTTGTACTTTTTTGTGTTGGAGAGCTTTATATCATTTTATATTTTGGGAGAGAGAGATTTTTATGTCTTCCACAAAATACATGGGGACTTTGATGAAAATACTTTCTAGATTTGTCTTGAGAGAAGAAGAGATGAGATGAGAGCGGGACAAAAGAAAAAGGAACAAGTTTTGTGTAAATGTACATATCTTTGAATCTCTCACCGGTTGTCGGAAAGTCAGCTCAAGCAGGGAAAAAGCAAAGTCGGTGAATTGGCATGCTTTCTTCGTCAACTCATGCCCCCTTTCTCGCTCTCTCCTTTCCGCGTTTCTCCAATTTACACGGTTGTCCTAAAAAGTGAAAGATTCTCTCTCTCTCTTGATTCCTAAATATATAGGTGCATACATATGTAGATGTGCTTTGAGCTTCCTGTGAGAGATACACCTTTAAATTAATTAATTTTTGGAAAAATGTAACTATTTGCTAAACTATTTCCTTATTAATTACAATCTGTTTTTGTGTTTGGGGAGTTTTGTTAGTTTTGTATTTGTTTTACTTGACACACTACTTTTCCAGACAGTTGCTTTGCTGTTCCTGTCACTCTCTGTCTTATATGAGATAGCTCGCTCCTTCAATGAAGAACGAGAAAATGGAAAAACTCACGGAGTTGGGTGCAAGTTTTTGAATGCAAAGAAGGGGATGGGGTGAATTTTATTGGAATCCGTTGGAAAGCGAAAAAATGTACATATAAATGCAGAGTGTAAAGGTGTGTGAATTACAGTGCAAAATAATGCTTGCTTCTAAATTTCACAAATAATAAAAATTAATTTGCTTATTTGATAAAATACAATGTTGTGTATGTAATGCTGTTGGTGATTGTAGCAGTTGGTATTAAATATATGTTTAAAGTAAAGATAAAAGAAGGTTAAAGATATAAGAATGCTTTAATTGTGAGTTTGCTGCATTAGGCATAAAATAAAATTAATTCTTTAATATCAATGCCATCATGATGATCATCATCCAACGCATAATATAATGTAGTTTTCCAGGAAATGCTCGTCCTCCTCGTCGCCGTCGAATCTTCATCGTCATTTCACTTGTCGGATGAAGGAATCCTATATGGAGAAAGCCGAAAGATGAAAGAATGGAGAAAAGTAGGTAGTAAGAATGGAAGGAGAAAGAGGCAGTTTAATGTGACGTATGGATGCCATTCCAAATTCCCTTTTGCATATAAACTAACTACTTTAAGCCCATATGGAACAATGTTATTTGTTAGCGATGATGCGGGGTGCTGCGGTGGCGGCTGCTGCTTCTACTCTCCTCAGTTCTAACTTCTATTACAAACGCTATTATTATTATATCACCAAGTACCTTCTTCCACTTTCTCCTTCATGTCGAGTATTTTTTAGCTCCTCCAAAAAACGTTCTCTTCCCTGCTTCCTTGACTGATATACGGACATATTCAGGGCGAAGTGAATAGTTTGAAAGTTAGTAGCAGGGACAAAAACGGGACGTATTACATTACATTACGCATCACCGTCGTCGTCGTCATCATCATCATCACAAGAGAGAACTCGGTAGTTTTAGAATCAGCAAATGACCGTCTCACAAGCTTTCCGTTAGCTTTTTCTTTGCATGCATACTACTTTCACCCATTAAATCCATCAGGGTAGAGAGAGAGAGAGAAGACCACGTAGGCTCACCATTGTGCTTATATACAATGCAGAGGGTTGTAAAGAAGATGAAGGAGAAGCCAAAAGTAATACAAAGTACATTACGGATGTACTTTACGTACGAACACTGACGTTACTTATGAGACTTTAGTTTTTAGCATAGAAATTTGCTTTTTCTTCTTCGTCTTCTCTCTCCTCCTTTTGTCTTTCTCATCTTCTACTATATTTTTTTTACATGCATTAGGTTTATACACACTCCAACCAGTAGATATAAATAGTAGTAAGGTACAGTAGTCACATATTTACTCAAGTACATATTTATGCATATAACATTCGCAATCGCAATCTCCCTTTTTTCCGTTCACACTTCACTTTGCCTCGTCTCAAAAAGCTTATTTTGGCTTTTTTGATGACGATACGGAATGACGACTTAAGAAAGAAATGGTGAAAAGAAACAAGGCAACGAGCAATGCATGTCAGCAGAATCGCGATGAAGATACACACAAGATATGCATATGAGGGGCTCAAGCTTAAAATGCTTTCCCTCCCATCTCCCTCTATCTATATACCACTCACCATCATTACATCACTGAACTACTGAATAAAGAGTCCACACACTAACATTAGCTTCATAAGCAAGAGCTGCTGCTGCTGCTCAAGGAAATCGAGAGAAATAACTTGGCATCATCAGTGCCACAAGGAAGACTTAAAACGATATTACATATTAAACAAGGGGTCTTCCCATTTTACAGTGGAAACAAACTGGTGAGTTAAAATGGAAAAATATTTGATGGTTTTGTAATATCAAAAAGAGTATACACAACACAATTCATGCTGTATGCTAAATTGTATTACACATTATGTGATGTTTATGTCATGTTATATATGGTTGATAACATAACATGGTGACATTAGTTGAGCTTGCCGACCATCCTCCTCCTACTTCCACTTCTTCTTGCCCTGTCTTCGCATCCAATTCTTATGTCCACTACGGACGGAAGGATATTATGTGTGTACATTCATGCATTCACATGATATGATATGATGATACGCTATGATTTTCCTGTTCCCCACCAAAAATAAAATAAAGAATATCAACATCACAACATTTTGTCCATTATATCCATGGACATCCACCCAACAACATCGTTCCTATCATATCATATCATATCATATCAGAGTGTAATCAACATCAGTCGACATTTCACTAGAAAATATTGGTGTGTGCAGACATTCCATCCCCCTAAAAAAAATTTGAGCATTAGTGCCATGCTCCTAGTAGTCACCGTTTTAAATGCATAATTTTCGTTTTGAAAGCACCATTTTGTGTAATATATCCGGACATATTTAATATGTCTTGTCTTATGTGTTGCGTTGCATGCCTTTTGCTACTATTTGCCATGTCCTGTGTGTACTTTAACACGCGTAACGTATGGTGGTGGTATGATATGGATGCTATAGTTTTTTGTGACGACGACGATGATGACGATGGTTGGTGGTGGTGTTTTTACTAAAAAGTTACATATTACGGTACTAGCAGTCAGCATAAACTCTCAAAAAGTCCCATCTCCAACTGCTCATTGTTTAAAGTACACTCACACGCTGGATGAGTGTGAGAAAGAGTAAGAGAGAGAGAGAGACATATTATTATTTTCAAAGTGCACATTATGTCGCTTGAGAGGAAGGATAATTATTTTGCAAGTAGCAGTGTGGCAGTTTGTTGTTAACGTTGTTCAACTCGGAAAACTTGTAATATACTTGCATAATAATATATCTATTATATTTACTAGTTAGTTTCATTCCATACTTGGAAAGATGGTGTGTGGAGAAAGAAAGAGTGAGAGAGAGCAAAGAGGGAAAGCATCTGTTTTTATTCTTTACTTTAAATGCTAACTATTAGTAATTTTGTACATATCATATATAGATTTTTAGTGGTTGTTAGCATACACTTTAAAGAGTTGTTTGATGATAGGAAAATGGAAAATAGGGAGCCCTCAAAAAAGGTAATATTATTATGTGCATGGAAATATATGAACGTAACGTGCACTGAAGAACAAAAGCGAAAAAGAAAAAGGGAAAAAGAGAAAGTGTAGAGAGAGAGAGCATAGTATAGTGTGTGTGTACGTACTACACACACATATCCGCCAAAAACCTCCGGCCCGTCGTCGTTTGACTCTTCTTTATGAATCTGTAATTAAAAACTTGTACATATTTACGATAATTACTGGTGTCGAGCCCATGTGCTGCCTTTGCCTTGCCTTGTCTGCTCCCACATTTTACTTAGTTAGCTTGTATAATATGTAGCAGTAAGTATTCAGAAGGCAAACATTTCGTCTTTTTTATTTGCTGCCTCTCTCTCTCTTGTGCAGAGAGTCCCGTGTGCTTCAAGCACATATTTTTTTCCAGTGCCTGACTGCCACCAATCCAACCCTCTCGTCATCATCTCCATCAGGAGGAGAAAAGTGTGAGTCTCTGAGTACGTGGAGGAGAGAGAGAGAGAGAACCCAAGAAGAGTCATATACAAAGCCGTTATGAGCATACGTATGGGGGTTTAAAATCCTTTGCTTGAATAGTCCCAGACCAGTCAGTGCCACCGAAAAAGCAATAAGATGAAAGCATGC
This sequence comes from Orchesella flavescens, assembly GCA_964034955.1. Taxonomy (NCBI): domain Eukaryota; kingdom Metazoa; phylum Arthropoda; class Collembola; order Entomobryomorpha; family Orchesellidae; genus Orchesella; species Orchesella flavescens. Next base: position 25,858,998 of record OZ035954.1, on the reverse strand, counting down.
ATCAACCGCCAACAGCAGCATTGCATCAGTATTAGCGCATTAGAGAGGGGGCACTGCTTCAAGCCTTTCACACATTTCGAATTTATATGCATTATGTCTGGGACGTGTTGCTACTGCTAAATCTTCCCACTTATTAGCTTATTGGTTTATATAATGCTACAACAACAGACAGAAAGTGGAATTTTCTTTTTCAACAGTTTTTCTTTTATTTCCTCCCCAAATAATATAATATAAAACGTTATAAAAATGTGGCAGCAGTCAACTCAAATCTCTCATTCGTTTCTGTGAGGTTAACTATATACATATATCTTTACACACATACACAAACACATTATATTACATTATATGAATCTTATCACGCAATTCTATGTTTGCTATCCTATAAAATAAAGTTTTTATACGGGGGTGATAGAATATTTTAAAACTGTCTCCGGACCACTCTTCTCTGGCCGGCTCTTGTTTGTGGTCGCGGTGAAAGGGGTTGGATTTATCTGTTGCAAGTGTCACATTTGGGTGGCAAAACTAGGAAACCAGGAAAGGACAGAGCGAGAGACATTTGACTCTCTGCAGAGATAACCAAACATGGCGTTTTCCACTCAAGTCCTCTTTCCATTTAAGTATTTTAGTTTATGGACGCTGCGGTGTGGTCAGAAAAGTAACAAAAATTTACAGCCTCAAATTATACTCTTCTGTGCTCATAAAAATGGCACCCCGAAATGGGCAATTTTTGTTAGAGACAGGAGGATACGGACGTGGTCCTATCTACGCTCTCAGCGAATATGTGTGTGTATTAGTTGGTCATCTAAATCTCCTTGATTCACATTAATTGGTATCATTTTGGATTACACACAGCTTCATATTTACGGCTCGCCTGTTGTGCTGATTACAATTTTAGGTGGTATGCACTAAATGAGCAGATGATCTTCTTTCCTTCTCTCATTTTAAGGATAATATTATCCCGGATTTAGTATGGAAACTTATTGTGCTTGATGAAAAAAAGAAGGTTATCTTTGATATTGCGCTGTTATGAATTTATGTGTCACTGATATTAAAAGCAGTAATGTAGTGTAATACATGGATTTACTAATATAATATAAATAATGCTTTAAGCAGTAGCACTTTCCCCAAAACCGGAAATGGTTGGATCTTTTGGGAAAATAAATATAACAGGAACGACTTTCCAACCAAATCGGTTTTGGACTACGTGGACAAAGTTAATAGGAACAACGTGCATGAGGTGATGGGTTTTTACTCACAATTTCGAGTCAAGATGTGTGTGATACTGATCCGACAACGGAATTGAAAACTGCGGCTCAGACGAAAAACTTGTCTTTTCTTTTTAGCTTGAACCCTCCACTCTTTCACATATCTCCAAAAATAGTTTTTTTTTCTCGAAAAGACAAGAGGGACAAGTGGTAGTTTTGGTGTAATATAATTCAAAAAGTAAAACTTGGTTTGGTACAGATTGCAGGTGTTGCTTTTGGATATTTTATATCCATCCGCCGCACATATATTTCGTTTTTACTTCTTAATGCATATCATACAATGAACTTTAACGGTTCTCCAACGACTCCAACCTAAAAAACTAAACTCTCTCAACGTCTCGCTATCTGAGCAAGTTTTAAAACGGATGAAACACTTCATCTCAAAAACCAACTCTGATTTCTTCTCAAGAAGTTGCTATTTTCTTAGTAGCAGTCCATCTGTGTGCGTTATATGTATAATGCATGGGAATAACGCTTTTGCTAACGAAGGAACAATCTATTTTAAGGGTCCTTCTTCTTATGCATGAAAAAGACGACGAGGAGCAAGACGACCGCATCACTGACGTATATAATGTAATGTTAACATGTGATACACACGGATGGACCAGAGAAGCAGCGGACCGACCCTCTCATTCTTGTCTTACAATTTCAGAGCTTGAAGAAAGTGATGGGTTTGTGTAGCATTTGTGTGTATGTGTGTGTGTGTGCATGTAATATGCTACAACAAAACCACTCGATATCAAGTGGAAAGTAAGAAACTTAGGGAAATACAAATCAGGAACTTTTCCAATTAATGTCAGCTCACGTTTATTATATATACACATAGATTTTAAGACACGACTTAAGACCAAGGGAGAAAGAACAAGAAGAGGAAGTGAGAGAAGAGCAGGAACAACCAAGAGAAAATTTTACATATTATATTGTAGGTATATAAGGAAAGATGCTTACAACAAACATAACATTATAAATGATATGATGCACAGTCTACTCTACTCACACTCACATACCAACCAAAATGATATGATAAGCATTACTATTCCATTATATAGGAGAAGTAGGGATAATAAGGGTTGGTTTGTTGGTTACTTACAACAATACAAAAACCTTACCCTCATCTCTCCTCCTCCTCCGTTATGAGAGAGACGGATATTATAAAAAGGAGAAGCATGGCTGGATGGTCTGAAAATGCAAAGCTATGGATATAATATATTTTCAAGTTTATAGTTTCCACTGCCACATTTTAAAGTGCAGCTTAGGCCATTAGTAGCATAAGTAATAGTGGAAGATGAGGCAGCAACTCCCTGCTAACGCATATCCCTCAAAAAAGAAAAGTACACTTTTACTTTGGCCATCTTCAGACGTTTCCCCTTCTTTTAATGGGCTTCCTCTCATCGGATGCCACTTTTTGCTTGAGGTTCGTCTCGGGTTTACATGAATTTTTTTTTGCGAAAAGAAGGTGTAACCGTATGAGGCTCTCAAACAGGAAGATAAGTACATACATTTTGTGCTTATTACACCTTTTGCCCACACAAAAAAATTAGGAGGGAGATGTTTTATTCCTAGTTATTAGCATACCTACAACCTTCCTTGATATATGTAAGTATGAATACACATACATATGTATTTCGTTTGCGTGCTTAAAAGTTGTCTTGGTTTGGCTAGAAAAGTAAGGAATCTTATCATCTTGTCTTGTTTTCCTTCTTCCTGGAGACATTATTATGAAAACTGGGATGAAATATAACGGACATTTTCTGAAAAATAGATGGAATCGTAGACTCTGGATTTCAAAGAACAAGATTACATAGGCAACTTTTACATCACATCACAAGACAACCTACTTTTACTAAAGTTGAAAGTGTATGTGGCGGAATGCCGGTACGTGTGTGCAAGGATTTTCAATATATAATGTATTTTTAGGCTTGAAGTAAAATTAAGGTCAGAAAAAGGGATTTGTTCAGGATTAAAAATAATGAGATCGAGGTTTTAAGGTTTTAATGAAAAAAGGATTCGGAGATGAGAAATGAGAGAAAAGTTACCTTCGAAGAAATTCTTTGTATGAAAAACAACACAATATTCAAATCCAACAAAATTCATATTCTACAATTTTCCCATTTCCTTTCTTTCTTGTAAATATCTGCCATAAGCGTGCAATTAAAATGTCAGCCGGTCTCATATAAAGCGACTATAACAACAAAGCTTCCACTGTTCATTTTGGAATGGGCAGACAAAAGGAAATTGATGATTACATTTGAAATTAGTGCATGCTAAGAAAGAGCAAGCAGCAGAACGGTAGCAAAAGTTATTTAAAGTGGTCCGTTGTTGCACCTTCATTTCATATTCGGAGCTAAGACAAATCTTTAATTTGCATCCCTTTCCTAATAATAAAGGCATACTGTACACAGCGTATAAACTTGAGTCATCATCATTAAATCATGTTGATATTTTGTAATTCCACACTTTTTGTATTGCACATCACTGAATATACGTTTTAACGAATTTTGGAAGACCTCATTTACAGGGAAACATGGAGTATAAAAGTAAAAGTTGCAGATTAGTATTAATATCAGTCATTTGTCATCAAATGTTATTTCCTGTACGGAGATGTAGATAACTATGATTGAAAATAATGAGATGAAGTAGATAGCATCCTGCATTTTACTTCATTTCTGTATGAAATGTGATTAAAAGTTTTCAGAGTTGTGTGTTATTTACTAAATACTATATGCATGCATGCACCACGCCACACTTCATAAAAATGAAAGCCTCGCTTACTTAGTTTTTGGTTTCAAATGAAATGAAGTAATGAAAAAAACTCAAGTAATCATCATCATCATCATTATGGACACAGAGAGCCATTTTCCGAGCTAACGTGTTAAATAGGATAGGATGGATAATGAGGATTGAGTGGAAAATGAAATGGAAATGAGCTCAAGCCCAAACTCAACCAACTTATGTATATGAGTGGTGGAGACTTGTGCAGAAAAGAATATTGTTGATGTTATGTTGTTATTATTATGAGAAAAAATGTTACGCATTTATTTTCATCTTTTGATTCAGTTGTGAGTATTTGAGGTTCCATTTGATTAACTTAATTAAAACTAATGAGGTGGATAAAATGTAAAAAAAATAACAGAAATTAATATACTAACCAAAACCAAACCAGGCATGAGAAAAACACTTTTTTTCTCTCCTCAACAAACAAGAAAAGTGAGCAAGTAAGTGGTGTGTGAGAAAGGGAACAATGAATTTGTTAACAGAAACAAATAGACTGTCTCTCTCTCTACCTCTAAATGGAGAAAGAGCAGAGATTTTGTGTACAAAAATGAAAAGCTCTTTTCAAGGCAAAAGTCAGAAGAGGAGCGAAGGGGAAGAGGGAAAGGGCAGAAAAACAGCAAACAAAAGAGGGCTGCAAAGACTTGAAGAGGATGTGATGATCCATGCAAGCTGCTTTTTAGCTCTTCTCAAGCACACACACACACACAGTGACTCCAGTTATATGTTGTGGGGCTCCAGACACCACACAAAAAGAGAGTATATGAAAGAAAGAACCACCACTACACTCCACTACACGCTTGTTGCTTTCCCCTTTTTTTGCTTGCCAAAAGGAAAGCCACAGCAAATTTTTCATAGTTTTTTTCTCTTCTTTCTTTCTTTCTCTCCTTCTTTTCTTTGTCGACAACCGCTTCTCAACAGTTTGATTATACTCTTGAACAATATTGAGTGTTGGAACTGGTACATACATGGAAAAGAAAAATGAGGAAATAGGCAGACTACACGACAATCAATACATCCCTTAATCCCTATTCAACTTTCATTCTTCTTCTTTTTTTCTCACAGCCTTTTCTCCTGTCCTTTTTCTCTCCTTCCTCTGTCATTATCTGATTTGGATGTGTATAATAAAGTGACAGAAAATCAGGGAGTAATGAGAAAAAATCTGAAGAAACGCCAGCGCTTACACGGTCATGTGGCATTTACGGGTTGAGGGATTTTAGGATGAAAATTTTTTATCTGACAGGTGAGAACTTGTGTTAATCAACCAAGTCAGGATCAGAGTTTTTCGTGGTGAGTGAGACCGCTTGAAAAGAAAAATTAAAATGTGTGATTTGTACCATATTGCACATTAACGAGCGAGAAAAAAAAGAGGCGATGGAATTGGGGGAAATTGATTGCGACAGTCACAGTCAGGATTAGTCAAAGAGAGAGAGAGAGAGAGCAGCGTGGATGATGATAATAATAATAAAGAAATGTCTGATTTGCATTAACTACTCGCAAAAAAAGTGAAATATTAAAAAACGTAGGATATTGAAAGTCTGCAACAATTCATCTGTCGTTCATACTTTTTTCTTTTCAATTCTTTCCAAAAAAGAAAAATCAATGTGAAGATGAACGTATTCATTCCCTTTTCTTTTTTTTTGTTTTGCCGTTACTTTACACGCCCGGTTACGGGTGTTGGATGTTGGATTATTTCTGAACAGAAAAAATGGATCAAGTATAAATACACGGGAACATTGGCATTGACAAGATGGGGATGATATTTTTTTTTCGTTTTCCCTTTTCCCAATCACTTTCCATTACTTTTTGGAGAACGAAAGAGAAAAATTACGGTTGCCTTTTTCTAGATAACAATGATAGTAGTTGATAGTGAAGAAGAGGAGAACAAAAGGTGAGTCAGGTACGTATAGTTCCTGTGTTATTTGTAAGAGGAAAATATTTTAAAGAATGGCTATATATCCATTAAGATATTGGCAAAAGTGTAACTGTCCATTTTACTCAAGGCAATATATAACCTTAGAACAAAGCATATTTTTTAAAGGTTGTCGCCTGTCTCCTTTTCGCCACTGTACATCTGCTTCGTACCGAACCCAAAAACTATATATATGTATAGTTATGTTATCCCCTCTATTTTTCTATTTCAAAAGTCCACCAAAAGCTCACAGCTCACACCTCTCACGATAAGAAAAAGGGAGAGAGTGAGTATGAGTATGAGGCGAAGCGGAGCTGAAAGTAAGGGTCACTTTCTCCACTTTACTCTCAGGAAACAAACAGCCACACCATCAGAAAAGAAACATGTTAATATTCCCAGAGGGAGTATTGAAGACTCATAGATCAAGATCTCTTTGGGTGTTTTAAAAGAAATACTAGTTAGAAAAAAATGCTAAATGAAGATTCACTGACATTGGCTCTTTATTTTAGAGAGAATACAACAGGAGCAACTCAGCATTTGGACGTGTAAGATGTAAAAAAACAAAAGAAAAAAGAGAGGAACAAGAGCATATTGTCGAAAGAGAAGTATGGACACCGTCGTTATGTCCCGCATCCCATATGGCTTACTCAACAGCATGAATGCACTAAATTTTTCTACACTTTTTTTTTATACAGTTTCAAGATGGAGAAGAGTAAATCTGGAGGAGAGGAATAGTATAAGTATATGTAAGACTAAGACGAAAGAGAAAATAGAGAAAAGGAGTAGTAGTAGTGGTGGTAAGAAGGACACATTCCATACCACTTTCCGTTCGAGTTTTTTTCCAAGAACAAGGCAGGGCAATATGGAATCCCATTCCATCGTTTGAACCTCGATGAAGTGGACAGGAGGAGAAAAAAAGGCCTAAAGTTGCCAACTGAAATATGTAAGCTATCTTTATATTATTCTTGTTACACGTCTTTACTTTCCTTTATTTGACCAGTCAGGAGAATATCAATGCTAAGTAATGTATAAGTACAAAAATGTGTGTGTGTGTGTGTAACTTTTTGCCTCCCGTTCCTTACAGTTACTGAGTAGTTTGACTTGACCAACCAAAGCAATATACAAATACAAATCTAACAAAAAAACTGCTATGAATAGTGTAGGTACGTAATGTACACGGTGTGCTGCTAGTATTTACAAAGCATGCCATATGCCACATGTACTCGTCGTCGCCTTTATTTTCTCTCTGGGGACTCCACTTGTTTAGCAAGACCCTCAATCTTGATCTTTGATTCTTTTATTCTTCCAACTGTCTCTTTTATTTTAGATGGAAGAAGAGGAAGAGGAGGAAACAGTGAGAAAAATACCGAAATATAATAGAATAACGAGTGTATATTTAGTTTTTCTATTTGGACTTTTCAAGATGTACTGTATGTGCTTTCCCTTGTTTTCTCTGGTACATAAGTAATGTCGTTCATTGCAATAAGAAGAGGATAGACATTAAAGAGACTGGGAAGCAGGAGAAAGAAACAAAGAGTTTTCTTCTTTGCTTACAAAACGGAAGGAAATGTTCGGATCTTGGATGTACATTTTAGAAATGTCCCTACAAGATGTATTGGATGTATTCATAATAGATGGCTATAAAGAAAGGGCAGAAATAATGTGTCCACTCTTTTATTTCGACGGGTTGTAGAGCTCCCTTTAAAATGGTAATTTACGACATTTTTGTGGCCACATATATGTTTTGCATGCTATATTATATGCATCTTATAGCTTTTATGACTATATAAACGATAGAGGAAGTCCAAGTGACTAATTCAAATAGTTCATATGCATTTATATGTATGTATGTGTGGATATTTGTGGACAAATTTTCCTTCAACTTTCGTCAACCAATATGGTTTTACTTTTAACATTAATTTTCGAGCTTTCACTAACTGAGCCAAATTTATTTTCTTTAAAATAATCCCTGTAATATAAAAGTCAGGTAATAATGCATAAAATTAGTTTAGAGTTCATTTTCATTTCAATACTTTCAGTAATATATAATTTGTAAAGGAGCTTCTTTAGTAGCACCCAACAAAAATAAACTTGTATTTTTAAAAAAAAAAACATGATACATTTAGAGGTACAAATATCCCTGGCGCGATCGTCGGCTTAAAATTATAAAAATAGCAGCACCCAAAAGTGTCATTAACAATACACAACCAACAACAGTGAGCATCATTTGATATCCATCCTTGGGACAGTAAGAGCCTACAGATCAACCAAATCATTAATATTACATTACGTTTACTTTATTTTATTACCATTAAAATCAGAAAAGCTTATTAAGTGAGCTTACGAGCGCCAAAGTCTACTCCATCCGGACCGGTATCACTAAGACCCTTATGAAACGCCTCTGCTTGAAGGTAAGTCATGACAAGAGTTGCCTCATCCGTTTCTGAATTGATCACTTGAGTTGACTGACAAAAGTACGATAGGCCGACGGGAGCACTTAGCATTCCCAGATTGGTTGCATGGAATGTAAGCTCCGTTTCTAAATAAAACATTTAAAAAAATAATACAAATTATTGGTACTTTCCAATTTTAAAATGTACATAAGTAAGCTTCTTTATTTGGTTTAAATAGCAAACCAACTTACTGTCATGAGAAAAATTAGGGAATTCAATTTCACCAGCATAAAATATTCCATTTACAGATTCAAGCTCGAAATAGGGCTCAGATGATAAACTGTCTATATCTCCAATAATTTGCCCTTTTTTCTTGAAAATGAATGTAACCTTATGCTGCTCTGTTGGGGGGTCATTTTCGTCGATACCAGACATTGGGAACCATGATAAGGTTATATTGTCAGTAACGTAGCCACAAGATCCAGAAACACTTGCATTTTTTGGTATGGTCAGTAGAGTTAAGCCCGTCTGGAAAAGCCAAAAATGGAAGCAATAAAAAACTACTTTTACAATATTTTTCAGGATGTGTTAAATATTGGTGCCTAAAATTAGTCATTTAAAGTACCATTGCATTAACTGTGTTGTAGGGAACAATAATTTGGAGGATTCCATTAAGGAGAATGCAAGTATTAGTTTTGTTGGAATCTGTAAGACCCCATCTGACCTCATCAACATTGTAGTCTAGTTGGTCTGTATAGAATCAACATAAAAATGCATTTTTTTTGCAATGTCAAGCAAACATATTTTTTACTACTTTATGTGGCTAATGTAATAATTTTTTTGGCTTTACCTAAATCAATCCCACTAACAACTTGAACAACAAAGTACGACAAAATTAAAGCTTTGAAGAGGGACACATTGCCCTTCAAACGATACATTGCTGCGAGATGATTACACACAGCTTTCTTTAGTAAAATAGCTATCTCACCTCACATAATCACTAATTTTTCATCAATTGATGAACATCACAAATTAGCCTAAATAACAAATAAAGGTCCATCATTAAAACGATTTAAAATCCTTTGTAATCTTTAAGTCATTGCACCGCACTTTCAGCAAAATATTTATCTGTAAAATCTGTAGTTAAAACACATTCCTTTCATCTACATCCGCAGTTCGCACCACACCATAATAATACCATCAGCCACAGTAGATTCTTCTAAACAAGTTGCATGCATATTAGAAGCCTACTAAATAAATCTACATGTGTACAAAAAAAAAAGTTGTTTACGTGCTGCTACATAAACTGACTCATCTTATAAAATACGCAGTTCTGAACCATGTGAGTGAGAGTAGTATGGATTACTATGGATGAATCTGGATGGATGGAATGGATGGTCTGACGGTCACTACATATTTCAAGATTGTTCAGGTTCAGGCACGGAGATGAGATAGAACAAGCATGAAAAGGTATGGGATGGGATTTCAAGAAACCTTATCGAAACATCAACTTTGCCTTTCAAAAATGTATGGACATGGACATGCATGCTATATAGACAAGGTTGAAGGTTTGATACAATACAATGCTGAAGACTCAAGTACCGACAAGCTATACACCGCTTGTAACTAGATTTGCCATTATGAAATATCTTAGTGGAAGATTTGTTGGTGCTAATCTTTTGGTTTAGTTTTATATGCAAACAAGAAAAAGTGCATTTGATCTGAATGCTGTTGGCTGTTGAGCTTTGGAAAAGGGAATGTGCGAGATATATAGTGATGAACTATCTCTCAGAAGACTTGAATACTGCCGATGCGCAATGTAATGGCTAAACATCTAATTGGCATATGAGCATGATCATGAATTATTGTCTTGAAATACTCGCAGTATGTCTTTCGCTTATGTATCAATGTAGTTGCTGGAGAATCCTGAAACCGAGTCAAATGTACAATGAATTAATTACATTGACCATTTTTGTTCAAAAAGCTGTACATTAACCGACCAAAGATTGGCAAACTATATTTGTGAAAGGTAAGCAAATATGTACACCAATTTTTATAATTTGCATAATTTTTTATGTAAAGTTTTAGTTATGCATGTAGCTGTAAAATTACGCAAACTAGCTTAAAAAGATCTTCCTGTCGCATATACAATATATGTATTAATTTTCAGCTTTATAGTTCTTCATGGTTTGCTCAATCAATCAAAGTCTCTACTTTTACCATGAGCATGCAGTGTTTGCATTGTACAAAATATTCAAACAGTCAAACATCCATATCATTATATTGTGAATGTTGGCTCATGCAAACTGAGATAAGGTAATCCATCTAAACAAAGTACTTTTCATCCCTACGTCTGGTATGCAAAAAAAATCTCCTCCTAACTACTTACAACTGCATTCAATTGCATTGTCAAGTTTAACAAACTGAACTTTAAATGAATGCACTCCCGAAAATTAAAGAGTGAAATTCTATCTTAATTTTAATGCATGAATGTAGGTCAAAAATCGTCTTGGAGCGAAAGTAGTCAAGAAATCATTTGTGATTTCCAATAATTGTTGATGCTAAGATATTTTACCACAAAAATAAACGTCAAACTAAATACATAGGAAGCTGCATAAAACAAGCTTGTTTTGCAACTGGTGTTTTACTGGTCTTAGTTTCAACAATCGTAAATTATACAATTTCTCCTGGCATGACCACAAGGGAAATGCATTTATGCACTTCATCTTTAAACATTTTACTAACTATTAAGAACACTGATAATGAGAGACAGTAACTAAACTAAAAATCAACAATTGAGCCAAACTGTGTCAACTCTATTTCCGTCCTCCTTATAAATCTTGCAACTGTTCTTATCATGATAAATTGATAAATCAAGTAGCCACCGGTAGTAAGAACGGAAACGAGTTTGAAGTGTCCAAACAAAACTAATACAAGCACGAGCAATATTATTGTTGTGATGACTTCTGTCACAATAAGCCAAGTTCTCATAGACTGGGTATCCGTCTAAAATCAAGAGTGATTATGATTATTGTCTTGTCATGTAATAATAATAATAAATAAATAATTTATATTGTTTCAATTCATTAAATCATTTAAAAAGTTCTTACCCAGTGCAATCCCCGAATCAACATGACTGTCATGAATAATTGGCAAGTATAGACAATCAATTGGATTGACTTGCCGATTCGGGCTCCAACAACTGAAGACAAATTTTTTTCATAGAAAATTTCACACATTTAAAAAACAATACTAATAATTAATTAGTTGAATTAGAAATAAAATATTTTACTTTCAAAATATGGAGGTGGCGGTGGAATTTTATTAAAAAATCTTGAAGTTGCATTTTGACACTCTACATTTTCGCTTGCATTTTCTCCACTGCATAAGGATACTGCGGTTGTATTGAGCTCTGAGTGAGTTTCATTTTCAATAGGATGTCTATGGCTAAAATGATCTCCGGATGCATCTGGTAGCACCGAGACATTGTATAATGAGATTCCAACATAGGTGATGATGCTACTGATAACAAACTGCAAAATAGGATATGGCATGTGGGTTTTAAAAGTTTTTTTTAAACCGTACAAGATTTTGAATTATTTGAGAAAAAGTATTAAAATTCCATACCAAGTCAATTACTGCCAGTATAAAAACTGTTCGTCTAAACCTCTCGTGAGTGCCATCCCACACCCTGCACAAACAAAGTTGAGACATGATATAATAATTATTATTAATTGAGTTCAGTTTAGCAAAAATAGTTAATCGATTGCTAGTAAATTCCGAATGCAAAGCGCTGCTTTGAAAGCGGACAGTTAAAAACATTCATTCGTCAACGAAATTTTTTTATTTTTAGTATATGACAAGTATGGAATCACGCACTGCATATCGTGACAAGCAAAGATAAGGAAAAATTATTTGTGCTAAAGAATAATTGTTTTTGTTTTGTTGGTAATTACATTTTTGCGTCCAGAATAATTTAATAAAGTAGTTTTTAATATGTCACCAAATTACACTGGAACACGCACAGTTACACAGCATCACTCAATCTTTTCGTCACTTGTTGACTACTGCGGTGGAGTGTTTACTTGACCATCAACGGTATATCACCACCATCACGAATGTTGTCAATAATACAATAACTTACACAATCTTACTCAACACTTAGGACATTTAGCATTACTTTCATGCATGCTTATTGCTAGCTATTACCACAACAGTGTCAAAAGTAGCACAATACACAGGAGTAGCAGCGTAGTCTCATCATTTCCCGTCCTGTGAAAAAATATTGAGCTGATAAAAAGAATAATTATTGTCCATCCATACACCCACACTTAAAGTCCTGAACGATCGAGTCAGTCAGTGGAAACCACAAAATGTGTTAGATTCAATAATTTACTCAATGAAACGGAACAAGGATGTATGGAGAGCGTAACGTTTGATTCAGAGTAAGGCTAATCATAAGTTAAATTTATAATGTGGATGTAGAAGAATGAACATGGACATGAATTCAATGAGTAACAAAAAACGATACGCTCAAATGCTGAAAGTGGAGATATATAATCTTATCATGTACAAACACAATACAGTGTGACAGGATGCCCGATAAAAGCAATTTCAATTTGAAGGGATTATCTAATCGAAATATCCACGCAGAAGTTGGAGCACGGCTAAAGTTCAAACGGTTTGGTTTGGAAGAATTTGATATATTGACGAGTAAGGTGAAAAATTATTTTAGCAAAAATTTCGTCGGCACATCCAATCGATAGAATATTTCGTATGAAATTATTGAAAAAATCACGTACGGTATTTTATCATATAATCTTTCTTGTTCGGGTTCTACAAGTATGCTGAAGCGAAAATATATTCTCAAAAGACAAGGTGAAATAATGCAGAAAGCAATAGTAAAACCCAAATCCCCTGATGAACGTATGTACGTGCCTATTTCTCTAACATTCTTGTGTGATTTTTACTATTCCCTTTTTGTACAAGGACGGATGGATGAAAAGGAGAGCCCATTGTCATTATGAGTCGTCAAATTTTCATGTTCTTATTCTTACCATCTCCATCATGCTACTCATTTATAACAAATCATCCGCATGGGTAATGAAAAGGGCCATGTTTGGTGAAAATGTGAAGAGCGTGCGTTACTAAAGACAGGTAAAGCACGTAATATTACGTAGGTATACTACGGTACGAGAGCGAGCGACGCCTACTCATCATCATCGCATAGATTATGGATGCAATCTGTGTTCTAGCCCTAGCACATCATCTTTTGTATCATGGTTAGGGGTAACCTTACCGAAGGGCAAATATAAGAACGTTGTCCCATCAAAAGCACTCATAAATTGATCTTTGAGAGAAGCGTACCAAACTTTGATGCCAAATATCTAACCGCTTTCTCTTGTTAACAACGTTCAAGTGTCTATTTTTTATGCGCATCCTTATTAACAGAGTCGTGAATGAGCAAACAAGCTGCTGCGATTCCGAATAATAAGTATCAAAATTAGCTCATTAGCTAGGTACATTTGTAGGATGAGTGAATGAGTCATTTCCATATAATGCATTCGTTCTGTTCCACATGTTAAAACAAGGTTAAAATTAGTCTGGAGGTACAAATTCTTTACACACGCGCTAGCTCACGCCAAAACCTTATTAGCACTATACCTAAAGACTTCAAGCGTGATAATATGATGTATTATCCATGAACCATTATAATGTTACATCGTAAGTCACAATTGTTATTGCACTTACTTGCACCTCATTTATTACTAATCCTCGTGTGCATCATTAAATGATGGATACACAATTTACTTAATGCAGTCAAGCTAAGTAATTTATTCGCAATGACTGACGGTAGTATAAAACCATTTCACTTCTTTTTGGATTGGAACGTTTGATTATTTTTTTGCAACTTGCAATCATCTTAATGTAATTATGACAGCTCTTCATGCAATCATGATAGATTAGATTGATCAGATCACCAAAAAAATCAAAATTGTTTGTTCAAAAAGGTTTGGTCACATAATATGTTTTCCGTTCCGTTGCAAATGCAAAACCCTGTTTCAAATGCTTTAAAGTTAATAACATTTATTTATATGATATTTTAGGACATTGATGAGTTATCGTGTATTGCAATCGAATTTGATTAGCCTAAAGTACCTTTACTTTTAATGTAATACGCAACAGCTTAATAATGATAAGACAAATATAGCGTCAACAAATTGCCCATTTTCACGGAAACATTGATTATGTCAATTACAAATGACAGCCAATTGGCAATCCATCAAATTTATGTCATCACGAGATACACCCAAATGACAAATGACTTTCACACCTTATAAGACGTTCATAATGGGGATATATAAGCTGGAAATTCTCCTTCAAAATTTTAGTTGTTACGCTGCGTTGGACGGTTACAGCGATAATGTCACTTACCAAAGCTTTTTTAGCCTTTGCCCTTATTGGGTGTGCGGTTGCTCAATGGGACGCTCATTTTGCACCTGGAAGGAGTTCCATTGTTCATTTATTTGAATGGCGGTGGGATGATATTGCTGAAGAGTGCGAACGCTTCTTGGGACCTTATGGTTTTGGAGGTGTTCAGGTGAGAAATTGATTTTAAGTAACAATAAATTATATGCATGTGGGACCATATATAATGTGGGACCTAAATTGTTAAATTCGCTCGCTTTTTAGACATCTCCTGTCCATGAGAATGCAGTTATTAGCGATCCCTTTCGTCCTTGGTGGGAGAGGTATCAGCCCGTGTCATACAATGCTTTGACTACCCGATCTGGAACCGAACAACAGTTTGCCAACATGGTTAGGCGTTGTAATGCTGCTGGTGTGCGTATCTATGTCGATGCCGTTATTAATCATATGACTGGGGGAGGTGTATCTGGCACTGGTACCGGTGGTAGTAGCTTTAGTGGTCCAAACAAACAGTACCCAGAGTACTCTGCTCAAGATTTTAATGACCGCTCCTCTTGCCCATCTTCCTCTGGAGGCATTGAAGATTACAATGATCCTATCCAAGTTCGTAACTGTGAGCTCTCAGGACTTCGGGATCTCAAGGCTGGCTCAGAATACGTCAGGCAACACATTGCAGACTTTTTAAACAAGCTTATTGGCTATGGTGTCGCTGGATTCCGTGTTGATGCTGCCAAGCATATGTGGCCAGCAGATATGAAAGCCATTTTGGACAGACTTAACAACCTTCCCACTGAGCACGGATTCGCAGCTGGAGCCAAGCCTTTAATCTTTCAAGAAGTTATTGAAGGAGATAGTGAGCCAATTAAAGGCGCAGAATACTTTGGCTTGGGCCGAGTAACTGAATTCAAGTATGGAAGATTTTTAGGAGAAGCATTCAGAGGAAAAAACCAACTCAAGTGGCTTACCAATTGGGGTACAGGTTGGGGTATGTACCCTGATGGTAACTCTTTAGTGTTCATCGATAATCACGGTAAGCATATATTATCTACCAAGAAGATTGATAGCTTGGAAAATTAGAAAAGATTCCTTGATCCACAACTCACCAATAAAGAACCGTACTGATTTATATGACATTTACTGCACCTCTAAAAAATAGACAATCAGCGCGGGCATGGTGGAGGCGGAGCTGACATTTTAACATTCAGAGTGTCCAGAATGTACAAGATGGCTACTGCTTTCATGCTCGCACATCCATATGGACTAACTCGAATCATGTCATCCTACAACTGGGAGCAAAGGTTTGAAGGAGGAGCAGACAAGAACGATTGGGTAAGTATGATTTTTTTAAAGCAGTTAAAGTATTTTCCTTGGTATATTTTTATTATTAAAATGCTCATTAATTGCATAGATTGGACCACCAAACAGTAACGGCAACACATTGCCAGTCACAATCAATCCTGATCTTACCTGTGGTAACGGTTGGATATGCGAGCACAGGTGGAGACCAATTTACAACATGAATAAGGTAAAGATTCTTTTGAACCCAGCAATTACATTACATAAACTAGTACACAACTTGACTAATCTCAATTTGGGTACTTTCTTTTAGTTCCGCAACGTTGTGGCTGGAACAGCCCTGAATGATTGGTGGGACAATGGAAATAACCAGATTGCATTCTGTCGTGGGAATAAAGGATTCATAGCAATAAACGGCGAGAATTCTCCGTTAAATGCTAGTTTGCAGGTACGATACAGTTACAGCGTCTTCGATTCTTGTTAGATAAGGTTTCCACCAGTTGTTAGTAGTATTTTATCATTATTTTTTGCCTAAAATAGACTTGTCTCTCTGCTGGTCAATATTGTGACGTCATTACTGGAAGCAAAGAAAATGGATCTTGTACTGGACGTACTGTGACTGTAGGATCTGATGGTAAAGCACAGATTTCCCTTACAAATGAGACTGAAGACCCAGTGGTGGCTATCCATGCTGACTCAAAGTTGTAAAAAAAAGTCAATTTTACTGATACTGAAAGTACCTGTTTATTTTTTTTCTATACAATACAAATGCAAAATGTAACTGATAACAAACAATAATAAAAACGGAAATTGTTTTGTCAACTTAAAAATGTTAACGCATAACGGTAATTGTGTCATTAAAATTTGAAACAATGATATATAGTAAATGCATATACACACACGTTGCAATTGCATTACTGTGCAGGATTACAAAAAGCTAGTATATTTTACAGAATGCTCGTAATTTGGCATTCAATAATATAGTAATGCGTAGAAATTATATAATAGTAGCATTTCGTTTGCAGCACTGTGATGGAGGTACAGTCCAATCATACTCGTAGGACGGCCTTCGTCTGAATTCTTCAGGGCATAATTTTCCAGTCTTCACCAAATGCTTATATCTTTCAATCATTTCAGCTTGAGTAATTTTATGCTGGACTAAATATTTGTTGCTACATCCTCGTGATTGGTACTCCGTGTCAAATCTGACATCATGTCTAAAAAGAAGAACAAAAACAGATTGAGTCGCATTTTATTATTATGCATATTGTGCTGCAAATATACATATACGTGTTACTGACAACTGATATAAATTTGTCCACAATTTAGATATGTCTGAAATTAATTAGAAATGTCACCTTT
Source organism: Orchesella flavescens (assembly GCA_964034955.1). Lineage (NCBI taxonomy): Eukaryota > Metazoa > Arthropoda > Collembola > Entomobryomorpha > Orchesellidae > Orchesella > Orchesella flavescens. Next base: position 25,841,569 of record OZ035954.1, on the reverse strand, counting down.
TTTCATGAGATATTACAGAGAGCCAGGTGCCGACCGTGACATCTTCGTTGCTGTACGTGCTAAGGACAGCTTGATTCCTCACAATAAAATCGGAGCACAATTTATTGATGACATAACCTCCTCCAAGAGCATATGGTATATAAAGATCACACAAATTGTAGTCTTCTTCCTTCCACTTTCCTTTCTTGTTAACTTTTGCCCTTCCATCAAAAAATCCCCAAAAGTAGCACTTTTCCCCAGCCCCGTGTTGTTTGGAGGTGGGTTTCCCCCTGATTCTAGCTTGTCTCTCTTCTAATTCTTCCACCACCGCATCCACCCTCACAAAAGAGTCATCATCACATTTCAAAACGTATCTAAATGGTACGGAAGAACTGATGTATGTTAAGCTTTCAGTTAGTTTCAAAGTAAGATTTTGATAAGAGTCTACAACTTCAGGGAGGAGAAGTAAATCCCCATGTACTAGTTGCTCTTGGTCCACTTTTCTAGCCAAATCCGGAGACATGTCTTGAGTTCCAATAACAAACAAATGTTTTGTTGACTTTCCCCCTGGACTCAACTGTATCCATGTTGAGCGGAGAGTATCCCTTAAATCGAAATTTCTTGGAGCGGAGATGATAAGAATGACTAGAAGAAGGAATGGTTCATGAGTATGATGACCAACAACATTGAGATCATGTCCAACCAGGTCTCTTTCCACTTGAAGCTGGTGAAATAGGGTCAGCCAAGACCCCATACTGAACCCCCCAATAAACATGAGGAAGGAGCCTATGGGGAGCCTCCCCCTTGTCAAAAATAAGTCTGTAAAGAACATTCTGATTTTGTGGGCAACCGGAGCCGCCAATCAACAACCTTCAACTGTTTGTGAACCAAAATGCAATTTTCAAGTAGCTTGAACCTTCATTGGGGTTCAAACTCTCATATTTGTAGAGAAACTTCTATTTCTATTGCTTTATTTATTTGGGACAGTTGTTTTAATTGTGCTTGATTTTTGAGGAATCCTTTCCAGGATCTCATTTTCATGTAACTTTTGCTATTATACCGATGTCACGCTTTGTCTCAATCAGTGTAATATTTTTTGATCGTTTCTTTTGTAATAACTGGTAACTTTAGATGTAGAAATGTCAAATTTTAATTTGAGGCATCGCTAAAAAGCTTTTAATTTACTTTTTTTGTTTATTTACCGATATCCAACTTAGGTACTTATGACTTACTCTATTACTTTTCTGCACACTCATATACGGGTACGGTACAGTATACACATTTAGCCTTATATGTGCGGTATAGAAATGGTTATGGTTGGTAAAGAAAGCTTTTTTATATGTTTCACTATATATGTACCTTGCATGCCACGATAACAGAGATGAGCAAAGCCGATTTGCAGAGTTCTTCAGGCTTCCCCCAAAACAAAATCATATCATCTGTTCAAAGGCTGCGTCGTGGTAGGTTATGCATAAGAGTCAAAAATCCCTAATAAACATCTCAACCCGTCAAGTCAACAAAACACACACGAGTTGAGAACATTTTTGTTTGTGATTTTAGTTTTGTGTGTCAAAAAGTATTGAAGATAAGATGGGAACATATAAATGGAGTCTAATAATTTTAGTCTAAATGAATAAAGCTTAAGCAAAAAATTTAATTCATATGAAACAACGCAGCATTAAAGTTGCATTCATGATTTTGAGAAAAGGCAAAAATGCTTTTTCCAACCTTATGAAACCTTGAAATCTTTATATAGTTTTCTTGAAATCTCATACTAATCTTCATGATGTCAAGAGGTGAAACTGGGTCTTATGCAAGTACCCGGTCTATGAGCTTCAATTTGGGGGATGGTCCTGCCAATGCGTTAGCCTTATCCAAAGACAATTCCCACGTGGTGGTTGCAGGACGCAATGGTAACTTTTAATTTTATGTGGATTTTCAAATATTGATATGAATATGTGACTTTGCATCAAAATCAAATGGTAATCTAATCTAGATTTGACACGAAATATATAATATGATTATGATTGTCTTTCATTCAGTGTTCAAAATATTGGCAATTGAAGAAGACTGTTTTGTGGAAAAAGTAAATCTTCGCGTGGGAAAGAATCTTAATCTCAATTATTCTTGTAATGATGTCGTTTGGAGCATTCTTGATGAAAATCTGATTGCCACTGGTGCTACGAATGGGGCCGTTGTGCTGTGGAATTTGTCAAAAATTACTCGTGCTAAGCAGGAACATGTATTTGCAGACCATCAACGAACTGTGCATAAAGTAGGGTTATAAAATGTAAAGGCATATGAAGACACAATTTTATGGAGTTTCATTAGTGATTATGTGTTATACAGGTAGTCTTTCATCCAACCGATCCTTTCATGCTCCTCTCGGGCAGCCAAGACGGAACTGTTAAGTGCTTTGATTTGAGGGTCAGGGAGGCAAAACTTACATTTAAGAGGTTAACAATAATTATTGTATAAATTGCTGTAATTTTAAAGCAAATTAATTTGAAGTTGTTATGTTAAAAGTATACACCTTTTAACTTTCGTATTAATTTAGTAATTCCGAAAGTGTTCGAGATGTGCAATTTCTCCCGAAAAATAATTTTTCGTTTACTTCAGTAAGCGAAAATGGAAGTGTGCAACTTTGGGATGTGAGGAAAGGTGGCGAAAGGCCCTTTCTAACATTCACCGCGCATTCGGGGCCTGTATTTAGTAAGTTCTTAGGCACAGAAACTGTTAAGCATGTTTGAAAATTGAAAACTAAAAGGTAAAAGTATAATGTGTTTAAAATTATTTCCAAGGTTGTGACTGGCATCCAGACTCTCCAAATATATTAGCAACAGGCGGAAGGGATCGGGCAATCAAAGTTTGGACAGTCACAAAGTAAATTAATCGTTTCCAATTTAATACTAATAAAATTAGTGCTTTCTTTGTAATGTAATGTAAACTAGTGAAAACCTTTTTCTAATTGTAGTGTTGCATCGTTGGAGCACAGTATAGCAACTGTAGCATCAGTAGGGAGAATTAAATGGAGACCTCAGAGGAAAAATCATATCGGGAGTACTTCATTAGTTGTGGACGCCTCTGTTTGCGTCTGGGACGTGCGGAGGCCATTCGTTCCGTTTGCAAGTTTTGATAAGCACAAGTATTGTAACATTAATAAAATATAATCCTGTTTAACTTGTTGAGGTAGAAGTGAGGGTCTTCAGTTAGATGCTAAATTGACTTAAACTATTGCAGAGATGTGGCCACTGGAATTATTTGGAAAAACAGTCCACATATCTTCCTGTCAACTTCAAAAGTATGCCGTTCATTTTAATGCAATATTTTTTCAATTAACATTTTCGAGCCTTCAATTTGTACATTTAATCAATTTATCACTCGATATATAGGATTGCACAATGTGGCAACATGTTTTTAGGTTGGTTTCTATCTTTTTTATATAAATAAATTATTTATTTAGTACGAATAAAAGACCATTTAATTCTAATTTTTGTACTAAATTTTGACAGAGACGCTACCAGACCAGCAAGTAAAGCTATGCCACAAGCATTAGCAGTGAATGTTCGAAGGGGTGAAATTGCTCAAGCTGTTACGACTTATCAAAGCGACTCTGCTGCACCACCTCGGTTTCCAATATTTAAGTAAATAAATAATACCAAAGTATTTATGACTTTTAGACTTGCTTTTAATCACGAATTTTTTTTATTGTATACAGTCGGAAAACAGCGTCTTTAGATGAACAGTTTCACATGGCCAGAAGCTTATTTTTTACCTTTGAGGCTGGAAGACTGCTGCGCGATGGTTTCCGAGTAGAATGCGCTGAAAGGTAATAACACTTAAAAACTGGAATTTTATTAAATTCTATGTAATTGTTTATGGTCATGTTTTTTAAAATTATTCTTGTAATTTTTTAGATATACACTTATAGGAAAGAGTTCCCAAGAGCTGTGTGATTTGAATTCTAAAATTGCATTGTCTTTGAATATGAAATCCGTAAGTTTTATTTTCTCTTAATCCAGTTCATATTTACTGTTTATTTTTTACTGCTTTAAACTCATGTATCGATACATCATGTAAATTCTAGGTCGCACTTGTGTGGGAAATAACAAAGTTATTCCTTAACACTCGAATTACTGAACCAATTCCACACATTGAAACGACCAAGGTGACAGTTCCAACACCAAATCACGTATCACAAGCACCCCCAAAACTTAAAGAAGACAATGAAGATCACATATCCGATGACGACCAAAATCATTCCAGCGCAGAATTAGAAAGTCAAGATGTTCTTGGTGAAATTGCTTCGGGGTTGCACATGACTCAAAATTTATTCATGTCTGCAGGACCAACATATGAATTCCAAATCAATCAGGTATGAAATGCATATGCAGATGCTCAAGCTTCTACTATTATTTGCCAGTAATCTGTCATTTCATATGAAAACTCTTCAACCTTTATGAACAGGAAGGTCCCGTGCTTCCAGCAGAAGCTTTTCAACATCGCCATGAAATAAGGGAAGGCTCACCTCCTCTTCATTTAGAAGACTGTTCACCGAGGGATGTCGATGAAGCTATCGAAACAGTTGCAGTAGAAAATCGAACTAGCTACTTGAAATTTAAGTTTGTTGATCCCGTACCAGCATTTGATTTTTCTGAATCCCTCACCAAAGCTCTGCAATTTCATGCTAAAGAAGGTATAGAAGCAACACAACTATAGCCTACAAAATAAAACATTTTAATTATTTTCCCAAACTGTCATGATGGATGTATGTATGCATTATGATTTAGGAGATGTCCAAACTGCAGTTAGCGTGTGGCTTGTACTTGCTCCAGTGTTCAAGTTGCCGATTGAACGAAGAGTTTTGGAATCCTGGTGCTACGCCTACATTGAGTTACTCCAAAGGAACAGATTATATGCACAAGCGGCAGTAGTTATCAAACACTGTGGGGTGTTGGGTCATTTATCCCAAGAAAGCACTTCATATTTGATATGCTGCGGAAAGTGTGGAAAGCCATTAACGCAAAAAGCAGGAAACTTTTGTGATAAGTACGTTGTATGTATTGTTCTGTTCTATTTGTATTTATGCCCTTTTCGATTTACATATCATGTTTTTTTGTTTGTGACATAGGTGCCGAAAAGCTGTAGCAAGATGTGGGGTTTGTCATATGACAGTGACGGGCTTAATGTCGTGGTGTCAGGGATGTGGTCACGGTGGACATATTGAGCATCTTCGCAAGTGGTTTTCAGGTCATAAAGAATGTCCAGTTGGATGTGGACATGTTTGCCACTCTTGAAAATAAATTTTAAAAAAATGTCTTCCATTTTGCAGACTGATATGATTAGAGACAATAAAGACTATGCAAACATGAAAAATTGATTAATTGCACATTTAACCCAGTTGAAGAATTATTCACGTCTATCACTCAAATAGTATAATTACTTAATCTGAGCATTATTCATGTGTATATTTAGTTCTTTTCGAGGCGTTCCTAGCATCCTAAATTCAATGAATCTGCACATTGCATCAACTGCATGCATGTTATGCATTCCACACGCATACCTAGTGATATCCAGAGCTGGGGGACCGCGGTTCAAAATCGGACCGAGGTCTTTCGGTTCAGGTCTCGGTTCTGAACCGAGACCTGAACCGAAAACCGAAAAATATTTTGAAAGAACCGAAGACCTGAACCGAGAACCGAAAGGTTTTTATAAAAGAACAGAAGACCTGAACCGAGAACCGAAAGGTTTTAACAAAAGAACCGAAGACCTGAACCGAGAACCGAAAGTTTTTTCAAAGGAACCGAGAACCTGAACCGAAGACCGAACAGGTGTAGAATTTGAGTTAAAAAGTTAACAAATTGCACAGATTCATTGCGTAATTACTTTTTTACACTTTAAGTTTGAGTTAAATATGAATTAGGGTCTCAATTTTAGTAATTCGTACTTCATTATTGACAAGTTACTGATTTATGGTTGCATTTTCTGCAGTTTTTCATCTTAAAACTTGAATTAGCTATTTTATTTTTTCATTAATAAGTTCAAAATGACACTTCAAACGTAAAAAGCTTATTTTTTCCTGTGAATTTCACAAAAAAGTGAAACAAAGAAAATTTGAAAGAACCGAAGACCTGAACCGAGAACCGAATTTTTTTATGGAAGAACCGAAGACCTGAACCGAGAACCGATTTTTTTTGCAAAAGAACCGAAGACCTGAACCGAGAACCGAAAGGTTTTTCTAAAAGAACCGAAGACCTGAACCGAGGACCGAAATGTCTTAATAAAAGAACCGAAGACCTGAACCGAGGACCGAAAGGTTTTAACAAAAGAACCGAAGACCTGAACCGAGACCGACAAGTAGGTCGGTTCCCCAGCTCTGGTGATATCTGTTCACTACTATTTGATTAGGTAAGGAATGAATGGAGGAAACTGCACCATCATATAAGTTTTTGGTATGTCTCCAATCCAAACGTTGCATGCAATCGTACTAGACGTGCAAGTCTCTAAAAACATAACATCACCATCAAGAATAGAATCATGGGAAAGGGAAAAACATGCACGTAAAATTTGTACACATGCAGATATCTCCAACTAACCATTCTGTTTCTCTATAAATGCATGTATTCATTTTATGTTTCTGAAAACTCAACAAGTTCTGCATATCATTCATGTGTGTATACATACATCCAGTTTCGTTTATGACAAAAAAAGGAAGGTTGGGCACATTGGCTCATTTGGTTACTCATACTGCAGTATTTTACCTAGCAGTAGGTTTAGTAATTTGTACACGCGATTGTTAATAACTGGAGAGCTTCATAGGCAGCAATGGAATCAAACTTTCTCTTTCTTTACTGATCTCCGAATGTAACTGGGTCACAAAAATAGCAAATAAATATTCTGAATTTTGCAGCTTAAAGGTAATATACATATTCTTGGTTCATATAACTCTAACTTAAAAACATGCCGCTGGACCAATTCGCAATACTTTTGGACAACCCTAACCTTTCTTACTTCCCTGGACAAACGGTATCTGGGAAAGTGGTAATAAGAGCAAATAGTGAAAAAAATACGCAGGGTAAGTTATGCGCTTTATGCACTTAAATACCGTGTGTGCTATGATGTCAAACATAGTATGCTGTATGCGGCAATATCTGACAAGATTGGTTAGTTCATTCTTTTATACTTGAAGGTCTGAAGTTGAAGTTTGAAGGGAAAGCCATTGTCCACTGGTCGGAGGAAAAGACAGAGCGCGCAGGAAGCGGAAATGACGCTATTGATAAAAAAGTTACACATAATTATGATGACTCGGACAGTTTCTTTGACTTTAAGAATTACCTTCTAGGAGATGGTCGAAGTGATGTAAAGATACCAGCCGGGGAGTCAAGTTACCCTTTTAGCTTCCAGTTACCATTAATGAATCTGCCATCCAGTTATATGGGACAACATGGAAAAGTGGAGTATGTTTTGGAAGCCAATGTGAAACGGTCTTGGAAGTTTGATTATGATGCTAAACAATTCATTACTGTCAATTCGATTGTGGATTTGAATAATGATCCACAAGCTGCAGAACCTGGTGACTGGAAAACATCTAAAACCTTTTGTTGCTTGTGCTGTGCCAGTGGACCCCTTGATATGCATGTGAGACTGAAAAATAAGGGGTTTGTTCCTGGAGAAATTATCCCACTTGAGATAGAAATTAACAATTTAAGCACCAGAGGAATTAACGATATTTCTGCAGTATTAGCTCAGGTAAAGAATAAAGAAATCGTTTGTTACATAATATACAAAATGCATAAAACTGAAATGAATGTATAATAATTTAGCACTTGCTATAATACCATCATTTCATGTTTAAAATTTCTAATTTGAATAGGAGGCAACGTTTTTTGCACAGAGTAATAAAAATCAAAGCTACAAGGCAATCATTGACATGAAGCGTGGTCAAGGAGTGGATCCAGGTGATAGTGATATTTGGCGTGTTGAGATGCTTGTTCCTCCAGTTCCACCAACAAAATTAGGAGGGTGCAGGATAATTGATGTTCAGTATGTTTTAAAGGTATTAGCAATCAATCACATAAGTGAGCTCGAGTGGATTTTTTCTTCTTACTTCCATATATTTAAAATGTTTGAATGCTTTTACAGGTTGAAGCCCATGTTTCTGGAGTTGCATTCAACCTTAAGCATTCTTGTCCACTTGTGATTGGAACGGTGCCTTTACGTGCAAGATTTGAGGAACTAAAGGGTGTTGAGAATGTTACCAGCCCATCTGCTCCACCCATGTTTACCCCGAATGGTTATCCTGATTTACGTGAGTCAAAACTAGTAAAAGTTGAATTTGTGATCAGAAAATGTAATTAAGTAGGAAACATGTTTTCTAATTATTATGTATATTTAAATGATATAGCTCTACCGAGATACCAAGATTCTTACAACTTCAAACTGGATCCACCCAAACCCGATAACATTGTGGAACAAATCACCGATAACATAACCAATACTGTGATTGATAATATTGCACCATCCCAGCCTGACTATGTTCCAAAATATGTGACTTACGGATGGAAATTTAATATGCCTGCCGAACTGGATTAAATGCTGGAACTAAGAACTTAAAACGTCTGAATTTAACTGTTGAAGAAGATTTTCGTGTCCTCTTAAAATCACCATTTACATAATTTACTTTGTACTCTTTCTGTTATTCAGCTTTAACACAACACGTTGCAGCTTTCGCTTTCAGCTTGATATTAAATGTTAAGAAAATATTATTGGATTAGATTTAGGGGTGACTATCAGTGTGGTATCCGTGTCATAATTATATATGTTATTTTATGTTATGCACAACACAGTCAACAGTGTAGACCTATTATAAGACGCACATTATCGCACTGCCCGCACACATACGTTCGTTATATACATTAATATTATAAAAAAATAATGAGTCTTACATTGACAATAACATTTTGCATGTACTAACCGAATTTGGATGTTGACATTTACTAATAATAAATTTGAAATTCTTAATACGCTCATGTCATATTATGTGTCAACCTAATTGATAATATTTAATTTCTGTTACTACAAACCTTTTCGTAATGAAGATGATGCCGATGCCGGTACACGTGCGTGCCATGGAATATGTGTAGCATAATCAATTTAAGGAATAAATATGCCATCATTTTCCCCATAATAGCTTACTATGACTTCTTCATGTACTTCGCCCACTACTGCGTTTGACATATATATAACGGCTTTCTTTGTTCTCATTGAAAAGGATATCTTATAAACTCATTGCACGCCACATTGAACCATTGGTATTCAGCTATTAAATACGTGAAATAAAGCTGTCTGCTTAACAACTCAACAAGATTGTTGGGTTGGGAAATGTAGACATCTACATACACGAATGGCATACTATCTCGTGCATGATATGGACACATCTGCATCACTATAAAGTTTCCAAGCACTTGAGCTTCTTTCCAAGATTTTAACGGTATGGCTCGAAAAGTGGTGAAGATCATGCATTAGAACAGGAGGAAAAAAAGTCCAAAATCTTGGCCACTCTCCAATGCACTTGAAAAGCTAAAAATATATAAAACGAAATAGCTGTTTTGAAGATGACGAGACAAGCTTCTAGCTTTAAATGTGTACACAAACTGTTTTCAAAGAGCTTTTGAACCATTATGTACTCATCATCAGTCAGGGAAAACAAGAGCGGGTGATCTTCTTCTTCCTAAAGGGCAAGTTGGATGGAACTATTTTCTTGTATATGTATCATCGAATAATATGGGAATTTTACTGCTGCTGTTGAAAAAAGTGGAAAAGGAATCAAAATTTTGTTGGTAAAGTGAAGCAGTGTATTGTACCTACACACTGATTCAAGTTTGGCTAGTAGATATTTGATGAAAGAAGAAAGGAATCTGCACTCAATTTTTCTGAAAAGGAATGATTAAAAGGAGAAGGGATATTTTCCGACAAGTGCAGCAAACTGTAAACGAGCAGTCAATCAGAAAAGAGAACTTGCTCATTAACGAAGACAAATTATGAGCGGAAGGACAGGAAGTACGGAAAGCAGAAGAATTATTACTAATACGGGTCTGTTATACAAGTGGTATGGAAGTGATTTGTTGAAATTAATTGCGCCTGCTACTCCTGAGGAAGAAAGTGAAGATAATGGCACAAAAATTTACAATTCTCAGCCACTGGAGATCTTATAGTCATTTCAGTATTCTAGCTGCAATCCTTTTAATTGTAGCAGCCTATATTGGTAGTGCGCAAGGTATGCCTTCAATTTTTTGTTAACCGTTTAAGAAACAATGGGATTTGACGGGTGACTAATAATTTAAAGCGGCTATTTACTATTTGCATTCATAGGCTTACGCATGTGCTACCATTGTAATACAACTTCCAAAAGTGAACTTTCCTGTGTTCACAACCCAAGTAATGTGACTGATGGAGAAATTTCATGCAAAGGATATTGTACTATTAGGTAATTATGGTATTGAAATTTCAAGAATAATACACATTTCATATACATACATAGTTTATTGGTAATCCAATCCTGAATATTTGTATTACATTAGGAGAAAGGAATATGTGAACCTTCCAGTACACTCGTCCCTTATTTCACTCCATAGAACATGTGAAAAGAATCCTCCAGTTTTCGACGCTATGGTTGTAGAGGGGTACTTTAAAATATATTACCGTTCCTGTAAAAGTTATCTCTGCAATAGTGGGAATGGGATAGATAGTAAGATACTTTTATTTTTATTACATTTTATCAATAATATTATGCATAATAATATATGTATATCATGTATTTAATCGCATCATATCCTTTGTATCTTAAGGCTTAAAAGACATCCCTATTGATCCAGCATGGGATTTATATCCAGATGAAGACATTGATGCAAACAGAGCATTAAGTCGGACTCCTCCTCCGTCTTCTATATTGTTTATACTTACAATACTGCGGCAATTAATCTAAGAAAATTATAATTTTCTATTTTTCTGCAAAGCACATAATATATATTGTTATGTATGTCCATATTCATAAACTATAATTTTTTGTTTATCTTTGTTCCTAGCTTCTTGCAATTTTCAATGTACTTTACGAACGCTACTTGCAAATCTTTTCAGACTGATATAAGAATAAAACTTATTATTAACCATAAGTAAGAACACAGCGTCTAAAATTTAGGAATACGCATTCATCCATCATAAACCAGTTTGAAAACTTCACGTGAACCCACTAAAGCAGAACGTGTATATACTGATGCTGTGCAAATCTACAACCTACGTCCGTAAAAATGCTTCCAGCCTTGGCTGTATTATTATAATGCACATATATGCTAAGTACTTACCCTGTGCAAGATTGGAGAGCAGATATCGGACATCATTATACAATTCAACCTCATCGCATATCATCATCATATTTTCAACCTAACACGTATAATGTTAGCATGTTTTCTTTTAGTCCAGTCAAAGTAGAAACTTTTCATTGTTTGCAATCTGTCCAAAAATTTAAGATACATATTCATTTGGCGAAACCTTCTAAATCCTTTTTTATATTTCATTGCATGGGAGGAAGGAATAATGAATGAATGACGAAGATGGAACGGAAGAACTATATGGAATTTTCCACTTTCTTTCTGCTTCCATCCATCCATCCAAGACTGCAAAACCGACCGACGGCAGAGACTACTACTCATTATATACTTGGATTACGTAAAAAAACACTTGCGAATTCGTCCGCATGAATTTATTAAGGCATAATACATTTCTGCGGTCTCGTCTGTTCTGCTGTTTTCAGCTATTGCATATTATTATATTGGACAATTTATGTATGGAAACATACTTACCTAAGAAAAACATTCTCATGCAACTCACTCTTTCATTTTCATCCTAATGCGTATTGTATTGTATTCCAATGTTTTTCATATGGGTGAAATATCCATGAGAGTGAGACCGAGACCTCATCCAACAGAAATACACAATGCAATGCAATGCATGTATGTATGTATATAATATGAAACTTCTCATGGCATAAATGGCTTATAGAGTAGAAATAAATTGGAGGAAGGTGTATACGGCATATTATATAAAGTATTACTATTACACATTCAACCTTACCTTTCCACATCTTATGTGTTTCTTAACAGATGACTGAGAAGTACTTACTTACGTACAGCTTTATTTTTTGAAAGGAACAAGAAATGAAAAAAAAGTGTTTTTGAGGAAATAAACTTCATTTCATATTATATACTTCCTTGTGTATACATAACAGAGTATATATAGCATATTATGTATAAATTCTGAATGTTTTGTTGTGAAAATGCATCTAGTCTAGATTAGCAGGCCTGGCCTTAATTAAGTATGCATATAAAACGCATGCTGTATTCATTCACCCACCACTGACCACACCACTACCACGTTAGAATCATTATCAAATTGTGATTGATTGGGATTTGAAGTCCATCCATCTCCTCCAGCCACCCCGAATGTAAATGAAGTGCTGTAAAAACATTTTGAAGAAATGAGATAAGGGATGATCCAAGATCCCATAAAATTTTAAGGTATAAAATAATTATTTATTCATTACGTAACATTTTTATACATGTAATACAGATAAAACATTTTAAATATTTTAGTTTTATAGTTGTACAACTTGTACATAGTCAATAGTATAGTCATATTAGTCATGTCATAAGTATGTCTTTACGTCTTTACATTGTGGAAAAGTGAGGTGATAATAAAACGTTGACTTGATTTGATGGGGCATCATAAACCCGACGAATCCCTTTGTCAATATCATTAACCATCATGTGATCCTGATGTTGGATGCTGACGAAGCGATGGGAAGTTGAAGTTGTTATGTATTTTTTTAACTATCTCTCTACTCTCCGTTGGATTGTGCTTTTTATCCATTTATCTATCCTTTCCAACTGTTGTGTGGTTTTGTGACTATTGAGTTTGAGTTAACCATGTTCTGGTTCTGTATCATCATCTCTCATCATATCATCAATGTAGTACTTCGTAGCTTTTCTGATCTGAATTGCTGCTGTTGCTACTTGTGTGTTGGTGTCGGTCGTGTGCCTATCTATTGTGTATAAAGTTTTGCACAAATCTTCTCTACCTTTTTTACTCTCTTGAGATTTAAGAGCTTTAAGAGCTAGAGACCGTGTGTTATGTTATGTTGTGTTGATATTAATATTATGCATGTATACATTAATACTGGATACATACGAATGAGTCATCTGATTTGTGTGGAAAAGCATAAATCTGTAAAACAGCAGATTCATCCTAGTCTAGCTAGTATTAAATGCATTTAAGTTAAGCGTTCCAGATCACATCCGATTTATCTGCGTTTGTCATTAGTAGGAAACAACACATCTGTTGAAAAATAATGAATAAGTAGTCTGCTGCGTTCGCAGGCAAGGACGAAAGTAAGCAATTTAAAAGCTTTCGGTGTCGGTTTTCTATAATTTTCGAAAGGAAATTGGACATTCGGTTGTGTTGCAGTTTGGTTTGTGACCTTGACGTAAAGTTGAAAGTAGTTAATACGTAAATAGTAATAGTGGTGAAAGATCTGTCAAAAATTTCCTAACCTTGATATTTGTGTCTTGAAAGGTTGTGGTTATCAATCAGTTCAAAGGTCGTCACATTGGCCATTCTGAATTTCATTTATGACTTTGCTTTTGTTGACAGGTTGGTGTTGATATTGTGATCTTTTGGGGGAAAGAGAGGAGAGAATCAAAAATAACTTGGACATCATTCAATTCACCATTTGGGGAAGAAGAATAATTATTGTTGGAAATGCTTTAAATAACTTTGAAGGGTGCGACGGATTTAGATTAAAATCACGATTAAACCATTATTCCTGTAACCTGTCCCAACTTTCATCGTCAAATTGTGCGTCACAAATCAGGTAGAAAATGTAATAATATCGATTGAATATAACTTGTGGTTAATTTGGTCGAGTCGAGTGTATTTATACAAAAGTTTGTTTGGTGCATGTTTTTGCATGACTCATTTACTCCTGACCTGACATCATTATTAATATTTTTTTAGTGTGAAGTTTAAGTTTGCACGCAGAGTATTTGAGATGTGTATTATGAGTATATTACCTTTTTATTTGCAGTGAGATAATTTTTATATCCCCAATTATACCACCTTTATTTTTTGTTTTGTAGTTCCCAGTTCACGAAAGGCTTCAGAGCAAAGGTGCAATGACTGCAGCCTGTTTTCTAGTGTCTAGTGTTTGTAAATAAGAGCAGTGTTTACAAGAGCATAGAATAATTTGCTTGGAACGACTGGATATATGTAAAGATTGCCAAGTTTAAGGAGTCTAACAAAACTTTTACCTTTTCATCATGGATAATCTGCTAGCAAAAGCCCCTTCAAAGGACGAGATCATGTCGTTTTTTGGTGGCAACCCATTTTCAACGCCCATCGGCCAAAAAATAGGTAAAACTGCGGTTATAGGATCTTTAACGGCATTTTGATGTCATTAGTATATGACTATTAAATGTTTTGTGTGTCTTAATACTTTGCAGAACATGCAACAGATGCGGCACTGGCGTCAGAGAATTGGGCGTTGAATATGGAAATATGTGACATGGTGAATTCCTCAGAAGATGGCCCAAAGGATGCAGTACGAGCAATTAGGAAGCGACTACAACAGAATGCTGGCAAAAATTACTCTGTAGTAATGTATACCTTGACTGTGTTGGAGACGTTGGTTAAAAACTGCGGAAAACGTTTTCATATTCTCGTTTGCCAAAAAGACTTTGGTCAAGAGTTAGTCAAACTAATTGGTAAGTGTGCTGTGCAACATGAAATTAATTTCATTTCATTGCTAGAGCGTGAAATTGTTTGAAGTGACTCAACCGTTTTCTTTGGTGTGAATTGTAGGACCAAAAAATGATCCACCCACGATAGTACAAGAAAAGGTCTTGGGGTTGATACAGTCATGGGCAGATACTTTCCGAGGTCATCCTGAACTCGTTGGTATTGTTCAATTGTATGAAGACTTAAAATCAAAAGGCATAGAGTTCCCTATGACAGATTTGGACTCAATGGTACCCATCCTCACACCTAAAAGGGTACATCTCATTTTTTTGCTTTGCAGATTTGCATGCAGTAGAAATTTTGTTCTTGCCATTTTTTATATCGTGTCTCATAAAACTTTTTGAATTCATGCAGAGTGTAGAGACAGAGCCGATTTTGCATCCAGTCAACCTAGGCGAAAGACACCAACATCAACCAATTCAACAACAAGAGCCACCACCACCACAGGTACAAATGGTAAGCACGACATATATTATGCAGAATATATTGCAAACTTCTACAAGTTGTTTTTACTATGAGTATATGCACGTGTGATACCTACTTGCTGTGAATTTGCATAAATCTGTTCAATATAGTTATATGGTACGTGCTGTAGAAGTGGTGTAGAATTAGCATCAAAAGGTGCCACAACACAATCTTTGTACTTTTTTTCCACGTCACACAAACTTTCACATTTTAAGTATTTAACTCAGTCTTAGCTATTATCTCTTTTTTTGTGGTACACTTATAAACATAGGTGAGATGTGAAGGGCGTCACGTCACAAGTTATAAATGAGACACTTTACTTTCTTGTGTGGTTTTTTGTTACTAAAAAGTCCTACGCAGTAGTAGTCCATTGACATCAAATTAATTGTCAGATTTACTTTAACGATTATGATTATGGTAATGATAATCCCACATATTATTTCATCACAAAAGCTGTATTATATTATGTGTTGTGCTGTACTTAACGAATGCATCATATCTACAGTATCACATCACGTACACATGCACTTTTTGTAATAAAAAAGTTGTGTGTGTGAATAACTAGCTGGCATCTGTTTTGGCAAAACACAAGAGAAATCCTCAGAGGTATCAGTAGTGGAGTTTGAAGACTGAGGAGCAATTTTTTTGGTTCCACTTGGCTGCAGATTGGACACAGACAGCTGAGTTTGTCAAACATGAGTGATCACGGCATGAAATAATAATAAGAATAAAAGTTCCCTTTTAGTTAGTTAGTGAAAATGCTTTAGCCAAAAAAGGAGTATATCCTCTTTTTTGCATTTGATTTTAGGTTTGATGATGATGATGATATATGGCATTTACTCATTCCATTCACTCGTTTTGTTGTTTAAGGTGGTAGTACTTAGATTAGTCAGGTGCAATGATGAGATGAGGGCTGCGTTACTCATCGTATCATCATAAACCTGCAGGAAAGGGAGGTTCAAACATAAAGCAGAAGTGGAGTTCATGCACATCAAACATCTTTTGTTAGAAAATCCCATTGTTTCAATTTTGCCGTATTCATCTAGGCATGAACGCAGCAAGCATTGTCAGCAAGTAGCTTTGCGTATTATTGTGATTGTGACTAGGCTCTTGGCAGCTACTTGTCCTATTTTTTTGCAGAAAAGAAACATTGCTCAGTTTAGTTTGGTGTTTTAAATATTTTTGTTAAGTAACAAAGTTAGGAATCGCAATAAAAAATGCTTTCGCCACCCTCTGCAGCATCGTCTTCAACAGCAGAATCGAATGGTCAAACTAATAATGATGTAACAAAAATTAAACCACCACAGGTTAAAGTCACGCCGGAGCAGTTGGCAAAAATTAGGAGAGACTTGGACATAGTTCAAGGGAATATGGCTGTATTTGCAGAGATGCTAAGTGAGGTGAAGCCTGGTCAAGATATACCTCCTGGTGACATGGAATTGCTAGAAGTAAGTTTAAAACCCTTCATTGTATTCCAATAATATTCTGTATAATCAGTGATGCGGTTTGGGTAAAAATGTGAGCGTGTTACTTCTGTTATTAATATATAAACTTGATCTTTAAAGGAGTTAAATACAGCTTGCAAAGAAATGCAGAGGAGAATAGCCGAGCTTCTATGTACAGTCTCATCGGACGAACTAACTGCAGAAATGCTTCACATTAATGATGAACTAAACAACCTGTTTCTTCGGTAAACAAAAGAATTAATTGCGCCACTTAAATTGGCTTACGCCTGCAATCGTTCTTAGTTGTAAACCTTTATAAACTTAACCCGTGAACCTCATTTGTCTTGTATCTGTTTAGATATGGTCGCCATAAGAAAAACATTGAAAAGACATCGGGTGGTGGTGGAGGAAACCCTCCTACAGGAAACAAGGATGAGCCTTCCTTGATTGACTTTGGAAGTGAGCAGTCAGCTGCAAACCTTGCATCAAAGATGGGTGCACTTAATGTTAGTGGAGGGAATCCTTCGTCAGGGGCTATTCCTAAAACAACCTCCCATCCTAAAAAGGAGCCTGATGATTTTGATATGTTTGCTCAGTCTAGAGGTGCCACGTATGAAAAAAGTAAAACAAGGTTAGTTTCTCAGTTTATTTAGATTTATACGTGAGTAAACAGTAGCTAACCCCCATGGTTATGAATCGCAATTACCAAAGTTTTTGTGCTATTCTTTCTTTCTAGTGGAAGCACGTACGCTGACAACACAAATGTTGACCAAAAAGTAGGGAACTTGGGGGATGCTGCCATGAATAGAGAACCTCTTGAAGTAAGTTAGGGACCATCAAATAAAATTTATGCTGTTTGCTTTCTTTCAATATTTATAGGCTTTTCTAATTAAATCTGACTGTGTATTTAAATATTATATTGTGTGAGATTTCTTATTATTATTATTTTTGTTTCTTGTTTGGGGATTTTCTGTTTACGTTATTGTTTGTCTTCCTTCTGTGTCCTTTTCGCATTTTTTTCTGTGTTTCCGCTGAAAGGATGAGGATATACTCAAGGTATGTTTGTGTGTCGGTTCTGTCTGAATTTAAAATCTGTGCATGATATATCAAATACATAATTTTTATACTTTTTGAGAGTGAAACTGATTCTGGTACTTTTTAATTTTTCAGACACATAAGGAATCAGATTTCGACGAGATGGAAGCATGGCTTAATGCGAATGTATGTGTTTTATTTTATTTGAATGTTTATTTTTTTACCTTTTATTTTATTTTATCAAGCATGAGTATACCAACAAGCATCAAATCTTCAACATCTTACAGTCAACTAACGTAAATCAATTAAGTTTGTTTCATTTGAATGAATTATTGGATTGTTTTCAGCAGCCACCTAAATAAAGTGCAACCCTTGCACATAATCAGCTCGTAGAGCAATAACTATAAACAATACTACTAGGTATTATGTGATAACTAACGACCGACATTACCTCTTTGAATTCTAAAAACTGTACTTGGTAAACCCCCAATCCTTATCAATAACTTGCTTTTGTTATTACATTATTTTGCACCCAATTTAGTTAATGCTCGTTTTTTACAATTAGTGTTTTGTGGGCGGCTGGTTTCTGGTTTTATTGAGATACTACTACTCTTCGTATCAAAGGATCCCCTTCAATTAGCATTTTTAGTCGGTTACTCACACACTGCGTTGATAGACTGTGTAGCTTTATGTGTTAACGTTTTCTTTCATCTACTTCACTCAAACAAATGTGATCTTTCATCTTTAAAACTAGGTGCACGGAACGTAAAAAGCAATCACGTATCTTGAGAAAATTAGCTAATAGCAAGCAGTTTGCATTTTGTTGTGGGCTTGGGATTATGGATTTCTTCTAACTTTCATTGTTTTCAAATAACTGTCGATGTACATTGTATGTGTTGCACCACTCATTAATTTAAAACTGTATATAGCCTATTTATAATATTTCTGTCTAAATTTGATCTAGCCTGCCGCCGGTGCTGTACCACCTGGAGCCGGAGTAGGAACAGCATCCCTTACAAGTTCAGAATTTGATAAGTTTTTAGCAGAGCGAGCAGCAGCTGCAGCCTCATCGCCAGCTTCCGGTGCGGGGGGAAGTACTAAATTAGATAAAAGATAAAATATCTCTAAACGTTGTGTTGTGTGGACTGTGAATTATGTTTCATTTATTCAATTTTGTTTAAAACGTTTTAGTTCATAAAACATAAGTTTTAGTCTATTTGCTTTATATGTAGAAAAGCATAATTAATTTTCATGTTGCGGTTGTGACTTGGTATGTTACCCTATTCAAAAGTCTTCAACAACATAGTCTATGCAAAATGCTATTATGCATCAACAGAACAGAATTATTGACTAAAAGTATTTTCAATTGTGCTTTCTTATTAAAAATTTTACACCACTCCTGGAGAGTATAGTAGTTTTGTAGACCTAATAATGTGCAGATATAGTAAAGTAGTTATTTATTAACATGCATTGTTGCAGGTCTTCTTCAGTATGCCGTATTGTTGTTGTAGTGTGTCGAGTGCTGTGGCTGTATGTTCATAGTTTTCGACTTATTCAATATAGTTTGTAATTTTATGAACTTCAGTGTATACATATTCTGTGTAGTGAGCAGTGCAGTGCGTTATTAATGTGTCATTAACATATGTGTTATAAAAGTAGGAGCCAAAAGTCCGAAGCCAAAACTCACGGTTAGAAGTATTAATTGGCCCTTCAAGTCTTTATATAACAACACCAATCCATTTTCGATTTTGAATTTAATTCAATTTTCAATTGTGATAAGCTATAACTACATATATTCAACGTTCAAATTTCAACTTTATTGTATTGCATTTAACTAAAAAAAATTGAATTGCACTAACTTAACATATTTCACATCATTATTATACAGTTTTTGCCTCATTCCCTAATGATGAAACATTAATAATTATTGTTGTTTGCTGTTGATTAAGCAATCAGATTCTTAAAGTATTATCGTTGCGTGGTTTAGAGTTTTGATCAATATTTTCATCCATACATATATTCTGTTAACTTTAAATTGCATCAGGGTACTCTGCATGCTTGAACTTTTGTTTGTGTGAATAATATTATATGAATACTGTAATCAAATTCCATTAAATGTACATCAAATGCATGTATGAAAAATAATATTGTAAAGTTTAACAATATTGACTCGTAAAAATAACGGTTTATTAAGGTTATCTTAGGGGCACTATTTCGACATGTTACAAACTAAAAACTTATACATTATACCGCGAATTCCTCAATTATATCACGAATAAAACCAATTACATAATATTGATAATTTATCGAATAATCACATATTTATACTTGAAACGTGTCACTAAAGCTGATTGATTTTATCTGCATGATTCACGAAAATTGTATTCCAGCAGTTTGCAATTCAAGATGAGAAATTATCTCATTTTTCCTTTCGATGATTCGTTTGAGTTCTCCAATTATGCGCCCAGATTCTCCTTCAACGCATTCCAACCGTCGTTCCAAGTCATGTATTTTTTGACGAAGCCATAAATTTTCCTGGTGTAGCCTACCATCTGTAGTCATTTTTAATGAAGACGGTGAAAGATTTGGAGATGAGGAGAGTTGTCGATTGGGAACAATCTGAAGTTTAATCTTTCCATCTCCTTCGGTTGAGTTTATGAATCGTATTTCGTAGGAGATTGATTTCCTCGAGCTAACGCTGGTGTCGAAAGACGTGGTGGCTTCATTGTTCAAGCTAGCCTTGGATGTGTCCGGGGATGTTAAAGAACCAACCAATGATATATTTTCATCGAAACTGGAAGATGAACCAAATGAATTGACTAATGAAATTGATGACCTTTCTGCAGTCGGTTGAAAATATTCCGAAGTCGAAAACTCCTCCGTGACTTCGCCTATTGCAGAAGCAATGTTGTAATGGTAATGTATTAATTAATTGTAAGAGAAAAATGTTGAAATCTACTTAGGCATATAGAAATTGAAAGTGGAAAATGCTATTTTACCATTGAAATACTCTGTAATGAATTCCATTAGTGAATCCTCAACAACTTTGGAATCCTTCATGGAAGAGATATTTAAGGGATTCAAATTTTTCATTGCAGCATTACGTGGGCGTGTCTCATCATTTGTTGCTTGAGACATGTCTTCTCCGAAAAAATCATAACGAATCTTTCCCATATTATTATCCATAGCGGACCTTAATTGACGTTTAGGTGGTTTTAGAAAAATTAAAACTGCGGCTCAGAAAAATGTCTAGTATTTAGGAAGTAGAGCGTACGTTGCATCAAAATTGCAAACCCAAACAATGGAATCGGTACCTAACGTGAATAAATAGTAGATAAGTACGTTTCGATAATTTTTTGTGTGCTGCTTACAGTTATGGAATATTGACTCCATGAGAACTTAATTTATTGGAATAAAAAATTCATGATAATTGGTCAGTGAGGGTTAAAGTTTTGGTATCGAAAACCTGGGCTGTTGATGCATTAGGATTTTTAGTGGTTTTTACTCCTACGATAACTCATTAGATTTTTGTTATGGGGTAATGTAAGAGTTGCTTTTCGTTCATTAACCAACAATTTTTTAATTAGTGATTATTGACACTCATAAGTTTAAAATTTATATGGAATACATTCACTAAATTAAATCTTCATGTTCGCAACATATTTCATACAGTAATCTTACTCTCGGTATTAATGACCAAAGGTTTATGCACGCGTTGTTGAATCCGTACCTTTGTAATTAAGTAAATAATCGTAAGTTGAATGAACATTTTTAAACACATTTTTATTTCAAACCGGGTCAACGCTGTTAGTATCCATACATAAATGACTTCACATAACATAAAAGCAGGCTCTTTTAAATGTCATTATGTTACTTTACTACGTTTAAGGTATTACTTAAATAAAACCTTGCTTTTTCTTCTTATTAAGTCTACTCTTCTCCTTCCAATTCTATTATTACCCTCACCCTTGTCCCCATCCCTATCTTGTTTCTCGGGTTTGGCTATAGTATTCTCGACAACTTCGCTACTACTTAGTCTATAAATATCCCCATTAAAATATATTTCTTTATACACTCTGTAAATGCCATAGCGTGGCTTATAGAAAGGAGCATAAACTCCAAAAGCTCCAATCTCGCGTTTACTCCTGAAAGTGATTCTTGAGCTAATATCTGGATCTTCTTGGCTGGAAATTGGTGTTGATGCGGAGCTTCGTAATTCTAAAGACTCGTGTGGATAATTAAGAAAAAATGTGGTTGGAGATGGCGGTGGAGGTGGTGGCAATCGAGAATAATTTGGCTCAGGTTCATCAGGTAAAATAGCTGTTGAAACGCATCGATACGTTCCATAGTCATCGGGTGAGTAATCACGAACACGAAGGACGGATTTCCATTTTGAAATACTGTGAACTGTGACACGAGGGGCAAAACCGTTCCTGGAGTCGTAAAACGTTCCGTATGGTAATAGCAAAGAATTCGGGGGAGGAATCACATGCCAATAAATTTGCTAAAAATTACAAGAGTCAAAATCAACATGTGAAGCAATGCATTAGTTATATAAATAATAGTGGTCTTCGTTTGACGTACCTGCACCAATATTAGGAATTGTGGAAATTCACAGATCACTTCCAAATCATTACTTCCTCCAATATTCACGTTAATCTTTAGCTCACCCGGTATCCTCACCAATCTAAGAAATGGAGGTGGCGGTGGAGGTGGAGGCGGAGGAGCATACATTGGTGTATGGTGATGGTGAAATGGTATCGTATTTGGCATTCTTACAAAGTGATTGTGGCCGTGATTATCAAACCCACTAGGAAACTTGCTTGGCTTGAAGTATTGGTCAAAGTCTTGTTCACTTGGGTGAGCCTGCTCATACGCAATGTAAGATTCCCTGAGAGGAAACTGATTAGTTTTCATTAGTCGGATATTGTCTTGTGTAAACTGAGAATTGAATAGGGTTTTTGGTGGGGGCGATCTAGGACTTGTTTCATTTATTTTCAGACTGTGATTGCTGGTGCTCACTGCCAGTACCACACAGTATTTCAATATTAAAACTACAAGGGAAAAAGGAACACATGGAAATATCGAACGTTTTGAAGTCATCATGACACTAATTGTTCTACCTGCTCTAATGGTGCCGTCTCTGAGAATGAGAATCGATGATAGGATGAGGGTGAGGTTTATATACAAACATTTTCTTCAACTCTCAATGAAAAAATTGTCATTTAAATCATTTATAGTAAAGTTACGTGATTTAATTCGTTTTCACAACTTCTTTCCGCATCGCTTTTCAGTCTACGCTCAGTTCAGGGGAGAGTCCCGGAAGGGAAAAAAAAGTGAAATCCTTGAATGAAACTGTGATGTGATGTGATGTGATGATGATGATGCACCTAACCTTACTACAATTTCCTTTGCCATGCTACAAATTTGAACGACTGTATTTGTGCAACTCTATTTTAATATTTTTTACTTTCTTCTAATGAGTAATTTAAAGATGACCATGATGCATATTTGTCAAAGGTAAAAATAGTGTAATGGTCGGTTGCATTTTATGATTAATTTGCAAACAAAAGGATGAACCCAAATGATCAAATGTATTTCATATACATGATCCGGTTTGTAATTTACAAGGAGCATATATACGTGGTTATACTTTGCTTCTACATACAGAGTGGAGTGAGTTCAGTTTAAAATGCAGATTGATTTCCGTTTCCGCTCCTTTCATGAAAATGCTAAGATTTGTATCAAGGAGATTAAAAGTTAAGAAGGAAATCTCCTTGATTTGATTAGTATGAATTTTTATTCTTTGTCAGCTTAAAACTCGTCAAAGTAATCCATTTCTTATACTTCTGTCGCTGTTTAGTTGTGACAAAGCGAGAAAGTAGTTTTTTCATACTTGTATAATATGCTTATATGCATGTATGATTAGCAAATGGATTGAACTTCTATTTCACTACCATGTTATGAGATTGTGAAATGTAAGTCTGGCAACTTTGATAATGATATTTTATGATTTATTTGTACCAAGATCGTGACTGATTACAAAAGAAATTCATTTTATTTAGCGTGGAAGCTTTGGTTAACATAATTTCTTCAACATAAATATTCAACTCGTAAATTACGAATCGTAATATTGCGTTTATGATTATCCAAATATAAATTAGTTCGGCGAAACTGAGGCATACAATTAGCTTAAGCATATAGTTAGCTGAGTTGCCTTTGCTTCTTTACAATTTATTTGTGTCAATGTCAAAATTCAAAACCTACAAAGGTACGTAGCACGTGCCAATGCGAAAGTATTGAAAAGGAATATTTCGTAAATTTATGTAATGTTTTTATTTGAATGTGATCAATGCATTGATTGTCTGATTGATAACAATATCAGAAAAGGTAAAAGCAGACTTGGTCTTGCAGGTAAAAAAGCTACCAACTTTGAATCCAAGTGTGGGACACGACCTAATGAAGCGAGAGTTCAGTTTGTAGCTACTGTATTTTGAATTGGGCAGTTGAGCAGCAATTGCATTCTGCTTTTTGTCGTTTGTAACCTGCTGTTTAATTTTGTTAACCTCTGATTCGCCCTTGTCGTGCTTTTCCTTGCTACTTTTAACTACTACACCCGTTTGTATATATTTTAGACCCATAAGCTCCCACCCATGCAACATAACTACCAGCTTTTCCTTTACCTCGCCAGCCTTCGGAAATATCATGAAGATGTACATAAATCCCATGATAAAGCTAAATGGGAGAGCCAAATAAGCTACTAGTGGTAACTTTCCATAGAATCTTATGCTTCCATACATTACAATGATTAGTCCAACGAATGACGAAAGCTTGATTGTTACAAAGGAAAAACATGCGTAGCAGTTATTAAATTGATTCAAAAGGCATTGGAGGCATCGGTAGTATAGTATTCTTTTGATGGGTTGATTAGCAGAAACTGTGCCTTTATACCTGTATAAAAATCAGTTAAATGAATAATTATATGCTGTTTCACAAATGCACAAGTTTATGAATTCTTACATCATCAAGTCCGTCCAAAGGGGAATGCAGAAAGCCACGGAAAAGAATATGAATGTGTGAGACAAACTAGCAAACCATGCCATGAGACTCATCCATATTTCAAATATGACAAAAAGCAATTTCATCAGCGGTTCAATTTTTGGTGATATAAATGGTTTTACCACTGAAAATATAAAATTTGGATTGTGCGGAAAGAACAGAAAGCAAGGACCTTGTGCGATACCATGCCCAATTCCACAAAGAAGAAATATAAAGAGAAATTTTCCAAATAGCTTCATCTTTCTCGAGTGTTTGGATGATTGAGCTAACATGTCAAATGTATAGAAATGTGAATTATATTAAATTATATAGGCCATACTAAACCTTGAGCTTCACATTAATACCAAAGGATTACGATACAAGTCAAAGGGGTAATGTGAAACTTACGTAAAAATAACTGATCAAACTGTAAAAATGCTGTGATGAACCTAGCTATTTCTTCCTCCCGTGCGTAATGGTTAAAGCTATTTCCACAATAAAAGAAGAAACAAATACTGTAAAAGATGTGAATGATAAATCGCTCCGGGGATTGCTCAACGTTATCCAAGGAGTCATAAAGACGATAAACAATGAAAAATTCGTAGAAAACGAGCAAAATGATCTGAACTCTCCAGAGTAAATGGACTCTTGAACTTTGAGTAACCCGTAATTTTGTAGAAGTCTCCCATTCCAAACCGTGGGATTTCAGTAATGTCCCCGAATGTATAAGAATGCGTAGAATTGACCTAGCAGTTTTGTGTAGCATGATGTTGTTGTGTTGTGAAACAAAATCCAAATGAAATATAACTTCTTGGGTCGGAATCCGTATCAAAAGCAAATTAATACTTATTTTGGCTAAAGCAAACTAAAACTGCTTCAAATTGTCAACAATCTACAAAATCCATATCTCCACTTATTTGATTGACATCCCTGTAAATGCATATTTTATTCATTTGTAGATGATTCTAATGCGACCTTTAACGCGATATGAAATTGAAATTTTGTAAATTCATTATTTGTATTGATTATGCGAGAACTTGTGTAATACACATAGAATTAATATAAGAACGTATGTTATGAGTAAAGCCCACGGATGTCACTTTCTTTATAAAACTGAAATGGGCTTGTCGTTGAGACATCAAAATCAGGGAAATCAATTTACTTTGCAATGTGATGAAGCTGGTTGGTTTGGTGGTGTATCTAACATTTGTAATATTTTCTGATTTTCTGTGGTTTTGTGAAATCACGGAATTAATTATGCTATATTTGTAAACGCTCTGGTATCTAGCTTCTGATATTTGGTGTTTAAAAATTAAAAGGAGCTGGTATAGTAGACATTAGTTCATATGATTCTGGTTTTCCTCAACTTATATGTACTACAAAAACAATTAATAGATTAAATGCAATCAGTTAGTAATTTGTTATTGTACAGAACTTTGACGTATAACTAAATCACCTTGATTTTATTCAATAAATCAATATGAAGCTATATAAGTTGCCGGAAAATAAAAGTATACCTTGAGGATATTCTTTTGTGGCAAAATACGCATCCATATCTCAGTAGAGTAATCTTAATTTATCAAATAATTAAATCATGAAATATGTCTGTGATTACCCCAATTGTATTTCTTACATTTTTCTGTTATGCATATCCTTGCCTTCGGAATCGCAAGCCACATTCGAGATGTGATTGTTAACTGCTATATAAATATATGTGTTTTCATACAAATGTGTTTAAAAGCAAGTTCTAATAATTAAATATTTATGATGTGGATTTTCCCAATAATAATAATAATGTTAGTTATGGATGTACATGTGGCATTGGCATAACAAGGAATTTATTCTAACTTTCTACAAGTTGTAAATTGGAACACTTTTTGACATGGAAGGAATGCATAAGGTGTACGTTTTCGTAACAACAAAAGTTCCTCAAGGTCATTCACTCACGTTTTTATTATTATTCTTCTATAACGTTCCACGTTAAACAGTGAAAGGGAACTCTGGCTCGTCCTTCACATCATACATGCGCTGATGCTGAAGCTTCACTTTAGACATGACCGTGCCAAACATTTCAAAAATCGGTCCTATAGTTCCTTTCAATATTAATTCCATCACGGTTCTTGTAAACCAAGCTATGAGATGAAGACATTTAATGATAGGCCTTGCAAACCAAATTTGCTGCAAATAATTAGAACTTGAGTTAAATTAAAACTATAGTATAGTGGGAGGTTGTGTGTTAAAAATTAAATGGATTTATAATTGATTCGAACTATTATTACCAGGAATGCAAGAATGCCTGATATAGTTGCAATGATGATGGAGCAAAAAGGGGCTAAAAACACGGTTAGTAAACGATATGTAGCTGCTTGAAAGAAAACAAAGCAGATATTTGATAGATTCCAGACCCACTCGGGACTCTTGAGTGACTCCGGCTCTCCGATAACACTTGTCCACTCCACCTACACACATATTAGTATTTTTTTAAATATAACTCAATATTTATTATTCTTCGTGAAAAAATCAAAAATTCTCTTACCTGAAGGTGACTATTGACATGCAATGGATCCCGAAGTAAAGAGGATGTTGGTTCTTGACTCATTCCCACTTTAGTTATCTGATTCATGACCATCGGTTTTCTTATCGATCTCAAAATATTAAATATACCTTAAACGAAAAACTCAATTTCACATGTGACTTTTCTGGTACAAATAAAAAAATGATAAATATTTTTTACTTTCCCTCTCGCTTACACACAAGTGACCCCAACCAAACCTCAGTAAAAGTTACCCTCTACCAGTTTCACCAGGCAGTCCAGAAATTACACTGACAGTGATGAAAATGACGGGACGTGGGAAAAGGTATGAAAATCATTTATACATACATATGAATCATATCCAGGTTTTTTTGTCGCTGGTTTGACACACGGTTTATCGAGATAATATACGTAGAAAGAAGCAAAAGGAATGCATTCCATATTTCCAGTCGGAAAGAAAGAACGAAGAAATGGAGGAAAAGCGTTCATAAATGTGGCTGTGGCGTGATTTCATCCATTTTTGTCAGACAAAATAATAATATAATGATTAAAGTACGCATCATTTGTGATGATCTCGTACCAGGTACCGTACGCGTACACAAGAATCCCCAAATTATTATTGAGCCCACGCATAATATGTCTAGTAGAAATTGCATGCCATTTTTGCTTCCCAAAAGATAGACAAAGGCATATGTATAGATCCTATTGAAAAATGTCCCAACAACATTGCATTGCAAGTCGAGAAACGAAAATTGATAAGGAACCAAAACAACAATGGATATGGACAATGGAAACCCAAATGATTCTAATTTCTCAAATCTCAGCAAGATGTTTCAACTCTGTATTGTTTTCTTAGAAAGTTTTCATATACCCCATGAAGTGAATTATTATGCACATCCGTCAACAAAATAGTATAAGCATAAGGAATTCGAATTAGAAACACGGGGTATACTGATACTGCACTTAATAAAACTTTATTTTCTGCTTACCCAACTAAATTGATCTACAAAAAGTCTTAATTTAATTACACATCATAATTTAATTTAGGAGACTTTTACATATAATGGTTTACATATTGATAAAACTGTTTTTGATTCCTTAATTTCCGCTGAGTTTAAAAATATTAAAAGATGATGATTACAAGTGCATTCTTATAATGCATAATAATAGTAATAATGATAATATACTTACGTATTAATTTATTGTTGCGTTGCGTTGTATTGTGGCTTCATTCCTTTATTAGCAAACAAAATGTGTGTCTCATAAACCGCATTTGATTAGTATTTTATTTGGACATTTCATTTATGTTTGTAATAATTATTATTGATTGAATAGGATTGGATTGAGCTATATAGAAGGAAACAAACAAAATAATGTCTTTATAATGAGGGTGTATACATATCATAGTCATATAAACCAAGTCAACTTTTCTGTTATTTAACTAAGATTGTTTTTCCTTTCATTGTTCACTAAAATACAATGAAAAGGCGCATATATCCGGTATATTAACTCATGACGAACCAGCATGATGATTGTATAGGAGAGATTTTTTTGTCTGTATTTAGCGTTATTAATATTCTAGGATGTTTTAAGGTATAGTGGACTGTTCTGTGCGTTATTTGTAACACGAGGTACATTATGTTTAAGATTTTTAACAGCTCCATCACTTTTTGGTATAACAAAAGTTCTTCACAATACATTAAAAATGAAAAGAAATTATAAAAGTATGTACGTATGTATGTATGTATGTATGTGACGCATGTATTTAGAGTATATAGTAGTAATAATCATTTTCTTACCTTTATCATCCTTTACAATATTATGTCTTATGTAGCATAATTGAAATGATAGGCAAATTATTAAGTGTATTATTTATGTATATTATACGTGTTATGTTTGACTGCTGCAAGATTGTAGTATTAAATATTAAGAGTATATATCAGAAGTGTAGTTTTCTATAGCGTATTAGATGCGAATCTTTTTGATGACGTATGTATGTATTTGTAGCAGTAATAATTTAATATAACATATTATAATATATAGACCTGGTTTGATTTTTTGTGTGTTGAATAATTTAGTTTGACTATAAAAACGTTGACATAATATTGATGTTCACAAGTGAAGCGAGCTTTTTAGACATCAGTGATGTGGGAAGCAATAGATGGAGATTTGCTGTGAGAGTTTTGGATAACAACTTTGTGTCCACCCTCCTCATCAACTACTACAGAGGAAGTGAGATTTTCGTCAGTTTCGTCCTCCTTCTTGCTTTCACCTTCTTGTCCTTCTTCTTGGCCACCACCTGCTTGTTGATTCTTGTGCTTCCTCCATGCATTTTGGATGAGTCGTGCACAGTACTCCTCACGTTGACGCCAGAGTGTTGAGCTTACAGGTTCATAGCCTGGACGATCCAAAGCCACTTGGACTTCATTGATTTCTACGGCTTCCTCAATTGCATTACCCTTACGAGCGAAGAAGTCTTTTGTGAGGGCATCCAATATATCCACACAATACATCATATCACCTACAAAAAATTCAATTAAACATTAGAAAGAACATCGCATGACGCATGACACATGCTACGCAGACATGGATATATACACATCACATACCTTTGCAGATAGGAATGTCCATTGATATAATTTTGTATTTATTAGGCTTATGAATTTGCAAGGGTGGTTCCAGCACATCCAGAAAGTCAGACAATTGATCGTATCTCACATACTGCGTACCTGTTAAAATATATATTATACAATATGACAAACGGCATAATATATATGTAATGGTTGTTTGAGTTATTTCATGAACAGTATTTGCACCATCTGGATCAAATTGCGCCCAAATCTCATAGTACATGTCATAATCATCATCTGTCAAGCCTTCCTGGACTTCCTCAGTAGCTTGGGAGTAGTTCTCCAAAATGACAGCAATGTACATGTTAATAACGATAAGGAAACTGATAACTAGATAGGCAAGTAAAAAGGCTATTCCAACTGTGGTATTTCCACAGTCTCCCGCTTTCCCTAATTCTGGATCTGGGTCATCGCATTCGTCCTCATTTATGATTCCATCAAGCACTCCGTCCCAGCCTTTAAAAAAGAATGATATATACATTAGATATATATATATACGGCTTGCGCAAGTTGTAATGAGTACTTGATGCAAGTAACAAAAGAAAAATATAAATGGATTTACCTGCTGAGGTGCTCATTTGGAAAAGTAAAATGATGGATTGTCCAAATGTTTGGAAATTATACACATCATCTAGACCTCCCCTCAGTTTCACATTCATGAAGAATGACATTCCGAAAATTGAAAAGATGAACATCACCAAGAAAAGCAGCAAACAAATATTAAACAAAGCTGGGAGTGACATGGCCAACGCAAAAAGCAATGTTCGGATTCCTTTGGCTCCTTTGACAAGACGCAGTACTCGACCGACTTTGGCCACTCTCACGACTCGAAGAAGAGTTGGGGACACAAAGTACTTTTCAATCAAGTCACTAAGCAGCATGCCAGCAATTGATAGGAACACCACGACCAAATCAAAGAGGTTCCATGGCTCAGTAAAGTAATGGTGACGTAGTGAGAACATTTTCAAGAAACATTCGCATGTGAAAATGGCAACAAAAATGGAGTTGACCACGCCCAAAAAGTCGTCCCATGCCTTGAATTATTCAATATTATACAAGTTCATTAGAAAGGTTCAAAGTATGCAACGGTCAATGCAATGTAATTTTTATACCTGTGACATCTGATAATGATCCATTGTCATTGTTAACATGTTTAAACCGATGAACAACATAATGATCATGTCAAACTTTTGATTAGTAACGACATCAAAAAGAATAGCTTGGGCCTTCCACTGCAATTACCATTAACATAAACATACACCTATTATATCAATTGCACAAATGAAAACACAAAAATAATTTAACAGATTTAACATGTGGATACCCTTGGTTTAGGTATAGCTTTTATAGGCTTTTTGTTTCCCATCTTTTTCATGGCCGCATAATACTTTTTCTGATCTTCTGTCATGAACATTTCCATTGATCCTCCAGACTTTTTCTTTTGCTCGTTGAAGTTGTCAATGATTACTCCAATAAACAGATTCAGAGTGAAGAAGGATCCGAAAATTATGAAAATCACAAAGTACACATACATTGCAAAACTCGTTTCGCGATGGGGCTGATCATCTATCTCCCTCGAGTCGATGGCGTCATTCATTATGCCTATCCATCCTTTGAATGTTGCTACTTGAAATAGACAAAGGTATGCTTTGCCCACGTGGTCAAAGTTCATGACAGAGTTTTCCCAAGTGAAATTATTAGCTAGACATTCCACTTTGTTTCGAATGATTCTGAAATCGGGACGACTTCCATCATCTGGATCAATGCACTGTTTCATACAAAATGCATCGTGTTAAATTATGAACAAAGTATGCTAAATGTAAATGTGCCAATTACAATGTTAAATTTACCTTGTGAAACTTTCCGTTGAATAGCTGGACACCCATGATGGCGAAAATGAGCCAAAAGATCAAGCACACCAACAACACATTGAAGATACTGGGGATAGCTTGAACCAATGCATTCACCACAATTCTCATACCCTGCATTCTTGACATGGCTCTCAGAGGTCGAAGAGCTCTTAGGGTTCTCATAGTTTTGAAGGCTTGAACACTTCCAGCACCGCAAAGGGCAGCTACAAAGTTGATAAGGGACACCATTACAATAACGAAATCCAACCAGCACCACGCGTTCGTGAAGTATGCGACAAATCCAAGGGCCAACCACTTGATTAACATCTCAAAGAAGAAGATAACCGTAAAAATTCGATCCATGTAAAATAGTATATCCGTTAAAATTGGGTTTTGTGGTAAATGGACATCTTCCAAAGCCAATGCCAAAGACGATAACAAGATCATGATGATAACGGCCGTTTCAAAGTATTTATTTTCAATCAATCGGAAGGTTTTGAGACGAACATTAGACCACGCTACTCCAAAGGGAGTGTCATCTACGGCAAATACCGGAAATCTTTCATAGAAATTCGGTGGCATACAATCTGCTGGATACTCTTCTTCTTCGCCTTTCGGTACTTGAACAGCCTGCTCCCCTTCACCTGTCTCCTCTCCCTCTTCATCCTCTATCCATTCCAAATCTTCTTTTGACATGTCCCGTTTCTCATCCTCATCATAATCACTACCGTCCTCATCAGGAAGGCGCTTTTGCTTTGGATAATGTGTATGTGACCCATAAGATTTCATTGAGAGCGTTTCTTCATCCTTTGTTGTCACATCCGTTTCATGATCTGTCTTTAGTTGCTGAAGATTATTCATCAACTTTTTACTGTTCATGACAAGCCTTGCAGTATCCGCTAAGCGAGGTCTTTTCCTGGGTGCATTTGCCGTGCTATTTTCTAAGGCAGCTGCTGCTGCAGCAGCAGCAGCTTCTTCCGCTTGTTGAGCTTGATTTGATCTTGGAACTATTTGATTCTTTGCTCGAACAAAGATATCACCAATTGCACGGAAGAATGCACGTATTCCAGATTTCACCCATCTTACGAATCTTCCTATTCGATCAAATGCTTCAGCCAACTTGTTTGTTTCGGCATCAGGGGCAGAACTCAGATTCGACGCACCAAAACTGCTGAGCAACAAGGCCAAGAAGAGATTCAATACGACCAAGTTCCCAATCACGACTGTTGCAAGGAAAAAGGGAACGCAAGCCCCACCAGTTACAAGCATACAGTCCCACATGGATTCAATCCATTCTCCACACAACACGCGGAATATGATCATGAAAGAATGACCGAAATCAGTAAAATTCCATCGTGGTAGCTCAGCTCCAGGGAACAAGTGTGTTTTATCTGTAAACCATACACTTGATGTCACTAATATGCTTCTTTTTTAAAATCATTTTTTATACATGCTGCAAGTTATGCAGGTAGTCTTACCAAAGTAGTTTTTGGCGAAAAGCTGCATGCCCATCACGGCAAAAATGAAGATGATAATGACCAAGACGAACACCAGGTTACCCAAAGCACCCATTGTTTTTCCCATGATGCTGATCAGCAAATTCAATGTTGGCCATGATTTTGCCAGTTTAAATACTCGAAGCTACAAGGATCAAAGAAAAAGACATGACATCACGCTTCTAAACTCATAATACATATTTCAAGGGAATGCTGCTTACCAAACGGAAACTTCTCAATGCGCTGATACCAGGTAAGTTAGCATCTTCAAAAATTACTTCGATCAGTGACAATGCGACAATGATAAAGTCAAAAACGTTCCATCCAACTTGAAAGTAGAATTTAGGGCTCATGGCCATGAGTTTCATTGCACATTCAACGCCGAAAATAGTTGTGAAAACCTACAAATAAAAGCAACAATCAACTAGATGAGTCACTTTAAAAGAACTTTAGATGTTCTAAAGTAGATGAGTTGCAAACCTTGTTTCCTGTTTTTAGTGTCATATCCATGATGTAATTTTCTTCAAGCCCGTAGTGATCCAAAGCCATAAACACGGTATTAACCACAATAGCCAAAGTTATAAACAGTTCCGTAAACGCATCAAATACAAGAAATGCAATAATCTTTTTGATGAAACTCCAGGGAAAGCCACAGTCCCACAGGCAAAAGATATCTGAAAATGGGAAAAATAATGACATGATCAAATTGTTCCGGCTGAAATATGAACATTTTGTTATTAATGATTAGTATAGTACCAATGCATCTGAAACATCCTTCGACAAGTTTTGCCTTGATGAGTTCCTTGATATTAACCGGCTCCCCTTCTTCCTCCACCTGACTGGTTCGGCGACTCGTTCTACTTTCAGGTCTTCCCGTGGGCTCAAGGTCCTTCATGATGTCGTTAAGTACCATTACGTCTGTAAAAAAGATATTCCTTTTTTGCACCCAACTGTTAATAACCAGTTTACTCATTGCATAATTAAAAATCAACCAACCTTTCCTATCCACTCCGGTTGAACCAGGATGAAGTTGATGACTAGAGTATCGCCCTTCCGGTTCCATACCAGGTTGTTTTATTTTCCCCATATCATCCACACTGCCAGAATGTTCCTTTTACCAAAAACCAATCACGTTAATACCACACCGTTTACAGAAGTGGACATGCAAATGAAGAGCACATAACTTCAAACTATACATTTTTTAAATACAAACTAAGCAATCAACAAACAACTATTAAACTAAAAACTAGTTTTCATGCAATCACAAAAGCATCACCTTGCAATTCAGATACTAAAAAGCAACAAAGCAATCGAGCTCATGACATGCACCTCACAGGGATTTAATCATTGGGAACATGATTATCATACGGGTAGATATAGATTTCTATGTTTAATTTGGCAAATTGTTTAGTGGATGTATTAGTTAACTGGTAAAAACGCGAGTTCATGCCTGAGAAGCTAAAAATACAAAAGGAACAATTAATTGCAATTAGTTTAAATCATGAAAGGGGGTAACATCTACAACTAAACTTATACTTACAACTTATAGGAAGTAAGTGTATGTAAAAATCGATTTGGATTTTTGCCTCAGGCATATTAATTTTTTTTTGGATACACTATATAGTTTTATAATTGTGAAGGGGGGATTTGGAATTGAATTGGTGGTATTGGTACATTAATTTTAAGAAATCTGCCTTTTTGTTTGACTTATCAACAGTGGCATTGGACATATCAAGTTATGCCCGGAGAAAGTGACAAACATGTAGAGCGGCAGCAATATTATTTGCTTGACTTGCAGATTGCAGAGCAGCAATAGACAAATAACACGAATCAATTATGTATAATACTTATATACACAAGATATATAGAGATGGCACACAATGAGTCAAACATTTAAAGTAGTACTGATTACTGACACACAAAAAACAGTAACACCAACATTACAGCATGTTCAAGGGATTTGTTTTTATACGCTGCAGGTTAGCTGATGTTGAGAAAATTTGTTTTGTCTGAGAAATTAAAAATACCTGAGCCAAATAATGTTAATAGAGTAATCTGAGGGAGAGCATTTTAGTAGCGTGCGTGGTAGTAGTAGTAGTAGAAGATTAAGATCATCCGGACGTGCACTTGTCATCATCATCATCATCATCATCACAGGACTACTGCTTACGCCATCATATTGCTTATATCCTTTTTCGGGGTCACCACCATATAGATTCTTTGCCCTCTGGATGAGCTGCATTTCCTTTGTGACTGGCTGGCCGAACCCACCGTGACGTCCTCCTGCGAGAATATCATGGGAGGTGTAGGAGAGTCGGGATGCGTGGGAGTTGTAAGATGAATGCCGGGATCCCAATGCTGTAAATGTCACAAGAATGGACAAAATTTATTCGAGAAGTACTTTCTTCAAAATTCCGTAAATATTTAAATGATCATTATTCTAGAGAATTACCAAAACTTGGTAGAGTATGAGTTTGATGAAGTCCGTTACAAAATGGCAAGATAATTGCACCATTCTCTTCACTCATTGGTGTGGCAGCAGTTGAGTCATCCGCATATGGCAAGTGTTCCTGTGCATCCATGTAGGTAGAGAGAACCATGAGCTTATCCCGTCCATAAGGTTGAGAGCCACGTCTGTTATTATAAGGGCTTCCGGGCAAACTAACACTCGCCTGTTGAAGCCAACGAATGCAAAATAGATCATAAAATTTAATGGGGATTTTAATGGACACCTCACCAAATGTTACATACATCCACCTTTCTTCCACGCATGCCAGCATGACTCAACTTAGAATGAGATCCAGTGTACGATACGTTGCATTCTGATTTTACATCTTTTACTTGCTCATCACCCCCTTGATCACCAGCCCAGGTTTCGTAACTTCTACTTGAGAATTGCGAAGGCGAATTATGCGGATCTGCAACAACCCCAGCAACTTCTGCTGCGGCTGCAGCCGCTGCTTCATCCGCCGCTGCTTGTCTAGCTTCCGCGCGTGCTGTTCGAGCTTCTTCTTCAGCCTATTGAAAAGTTTTTTTTAATATATTGCTCTAAAACATACTTTCATCCAATTCAAATTTTACGGGGGCTTACTCTCATAGCCTCTTCTTCAGCCGCTGCAGCCATATCGTCCTCCTCAGCTTTCTTTTGTAACTCATCGTAAGACATGGCGACAATAGCCAAGATCAAGTTCACAAGATAGTATGAACCCAAAAAGATGATCACAATGAAAAACAACATGTGCCATGGTCCAGCCGCTCGTAAAATCTAAAACAATTAAGTGGTACGGTATACATAACTATAACGCGCGTTATAGTTATGTGTATCCGTATCATAATTTTATGGGGATTCGATTGGTACCACTTTTGGCAACAGCATATTTACCGTATTTTGAGATGTGGGCAATTAGGCATACTCTTTAAATGCCCCGAAAATGTGTTTTCTGGTACAGGTTAGGTTAATATGTGATTGAGGTTAGTTATAGGTTATATTTTTAGGTTAGGTTAGGCATTTAGATTTTTGAATAGTTTGTTTACTTAGGCTAGGCTAGGTATTTAAGTTACTGAGGGTATTTCTTTCAGGTTAGGTTAACTATTTTGGTTTTTGGAGATATTTTAGTTGGGTTAGGTTTTGTATTTTGGGGATATTTTAGTTGGGTTAGGTTTTGTATTTTGGGTTTTGGGGACATTTTAGTTGGGTTAGGTTATGTATTTAGGTTATTGTGGATATTTTAGTTGGGTTAGGTTATGTGTTGCTGTCGTTGGGGATATTTTATTTGGGTTAGGTTATGTATTTAGGTTATTTGGAATATTTTAGTGGGGTTAAGTTGTGTGTTTTGGTTTTTGGTATAGTTTATTTGGGTTAGGTTATGTATTTAGGTTATTTGGAATATTTTAGTGGGGTTAAGTTGTGTGTTTTGGTTTTTGGTATAGTTTATTTGGGTTAGGTTAACTATATTGGTTTTTGGAGATATTTTAGTTGGGTTAGGTTTTGTATTTTGGTTTTGGGGATATTTTATTTCTGTTAGGTTATGTATTTAGGTTATTTGGGATATTTTAGTTGGGTTAGGTTATGTATTTAGGTTATTGGGGATATTTTAGTTTGGTTAGGTTATGTTTTTTGGGAATATTTTATTTGGGTTAGGTTTTGTATTTTGGGGATATATTAGTTGGGTTAGGTTATGTATTTAGGTTGTTGGGGATATTTTAGTTTGGTTGGGTTATGTATTTAGGTTATTGGGGATATTTTGGTTGGGTTAGGTTTTGTATTTCTGTTTTGGGGATATTTTATTTGGGTTAGGTTAACTATATTGGTTTTTGAGATATTTTAGTTGGGTTAGGTTTTATATTTTGGGGTTTGGGGATGTTGTTTTCGGGTTAGGTTATGTATTTAGGTTATTGGGGATATTTTAGTTTGGTTAGGTTATGTTTTTTGGTTTTTGGGGATATTTTATTTGGGTTAGGTTATGTATTTAGGTTATCGGGGATATTTTATTTGGGTTAGGTTATGTATTTAGGTTATTGGGGATATTTTAGTTGGGTTAGGTTATGTATTTAGGTTATTGGGGATATTTTAGTTTGGTTAGGTTATGTATTTAGGTTATTGGGGATATTTTAGTTTGGTTAGGTTATGTTTTTTGGGAATATTTTATTTGGGTTAGGTTTTGTATTTTGGTTATATATTAGTTGGGTTAGGTTATGTATTTATGTTTTTGGGGATATTGTAGTTGGGTTAGGTTTCGTATTTTTTGTTTTGGGGATATTGTATTCGGGTTAGGTTATGTATTTAGGTTACTGGGGATATTTTAGTTAAGTTAGGTTATGTATTTAGGTTATTTGGGGGTATTTTATTTGGGTTGGGTTATGTATTTAGGTGATTGGGGATATTTTAGTTGAGTTAGGTTATGTATTTAGGTTATTGGGGATATTTTAGTTGAGTTAGGTTATGTATTTAGGTTATTGGGGATATTTTAGTTGAGTTAGGTTATGTATTTAGGTTATTTGGGGGTATTTTATTTGGGTTAGGTTATGTATTTAGGTTATTGGGGATATTTTAGTTGGGTAAGGTTATGTATTTAGGTTATTGGGGGTATTTTATTTGGGTTAGGTTATGTATTTAGGTTATTGGGGATATTTTAGTTGAGTTAGGTTATGTATTTAGGTTATTTGGGGGTATTTTATTTGGGTTAGGTTATGTATTTAGGTTATTGTGGTTAAATTGGTGAAGTTAGGTTAGGTATTTTGGTTATTGAGGGTATTTTATTTAGGCTAGGGTAGGTATTTAGGTTATTGGGGTTGGTTTATTTAGGTTAAGTTAGGAATTTAGGTTATTTGGGTTAAATTGTTGAATCTAGGTTAGGTATTTAGGTTATTTAGGTTTGTTTATTTAGGTTATGGGGGTTGATTTATAATGGAATGTGATGTTGTTAAGTTCATAGGTTGTTGATTATTTGGAAAGATCAGATGGATTTCTCTGCTGGTTTTTGATGAAATCGTACTCATTTGATACCGTAAACTTTGCTAAACCATTCCCTGAAAAATTGGCGATGTTGAAATTATGATTGGTTTTCAAAAAGATGATTTTATTGGGGGAAGTCTGGTGAAAGCATTGTAGTAGATACAGGTTTGGTTGGTGTCTTTAAAAAATTTCCATCAAATTATCTCGATAGCCCATTCTTGCTATCGAGATAATTTGATGGAAATTTTTTAAAGACACCAACCAAACCTGTATCTACTACAATGCTTTCACCAGACTTCCCCCAATAAAATCATCTTTTTGAAAACCAATCATAATTTCAACATCGCCAATTTTTCAGGGAATGGTTTAGCAAAGTTTACGGAATCAAATGAGTACTATTTAATTGAAAACCAGCAGAGAAATCCATTTTTTCTGAATATACGAGTCGAAAATAAAAAAAATAATACGACCATAGGAATATGCGTGTATCTCGAGAATTGTAAATATTGGCCAAAAGCGGTACCAACGCATATAATAAAAAAAATCGTTATCGTCATACGTAGTATGCACAGTAAAACTTAACCCAATTAAATGACTTGCATATTTCATATAATTCAGTATCAAACGGGCCACTTCTATATGTTTACCTGCTGGTATAAACTTTCCCAGAAATCCTGTGTCATCAACCGGAAAGCAGCCAAGAAAGCCCATCCGAAAGAGTCAAAGGATGTGTATCCATAGTTGGGGTTCGTTCCGTAACCTTGAAAGCACGTGTAATTTTCCGGGCAAGTACTACACACCAAACAAAATGCCAGAGACAGAGTCATGTTTAAATTCGCATTTGCGTGAACCCTTTCGATTTACAAATTTATGCAAAATGAATACCCAGCTCCTGATGAATTCCCACACAATGGATAGTCCAACTCTCCAGAGGACAAGCCCTCGGGTGGAGGATATGGATGCCAGTTTGTGAGATTGGAGTTCCAAGTAAACCAGTTCAAATCCCGTTCCGTACCTTCCGACCCGTCTTCTGGAAAGTCTCTAATGCATTTCTGTGTCAAGACCCCCATATAGATTTGTAGACCCATCAGAGCAAACACGGATAACGCAAACATTGTCAGAATGATCACATCCCTCAGATTCTTTACTGATTCAATGACAGCGCCGACGATGGTCTTCAAACCTAAAATTTATTACAAAGTCATGCGGCGTAGGTATTCACTTTTACGCAACCATCCTCATTTTTATAGTTTTTATCTTTCAATCTTAACAAACCTGGAACGATAGCCACGGTTTTCAAGGCTCGCAACACACGGAAAGTTCGGAGAGCGGCTAGATTTCCAAGATTAATCCCCATTGTCACGTAGCTGTAATGTAGTTACCGTCAAACGTAGATTATTTCCAAAAATGCATGTATGAAAAGCATGTGCCCTATTACTGAAGCATGCGTAGGCAGAGAAAGTTAATTGAAGAATAAAAGGTCGTGCTTGCCTTCGCATTGAAATTCAGCTTGAGTGTAATTAAGTGGTCAAGTCATGAACATGTTCGATAATTTAAAAGCTACTCCAACGAAATGTTACTCAAACTAATAAGATTATATTTCTACGTTAAATAAAGCACTAAGCCCATAATTCTAAATTTACTAAACTAAAACTATAAATTTTATGTACGCTTTACTCACGCTAAGGAGATTACTACGAAATCTAGCCAATTCCAGGCATCTCTAAGGTATGTAAACTTTTCCAGTATAAATCCACGAGCCATCACTTTCACAGCCGACTCGAACGTGTAAATTGCTGTAAAGACAACTCTACAAAACGGAAAAAAGTACAACTATCAACTTACGTACCTCTATTCCATCCTTATGGGATTACTTATATCTGGT
Source organism: Orchesella flavescens (assembly GCA_964034955.1). Lineage (NCBI taxonomy): Eukaryota > Metazoa > Arthropoda > Collembola > Entomobryomorpha > Orchesellidae > Orchesella > Orchesella flavescens. Next base: position 25,800,911 of record OZ035954.1, on the reverse strand, counting down.
GGTAGCACAGCAGTTATATAAGTTTATCTTTTACTGCTGAGGTGAGGAATGGTTCGTCCTCATATGTCATATAGTATTCATACATGTGGTGTATGATTGATAAGCTACCATTTTGATACGGTAATAATTACTCTATTCGCTAATAGGAATATTTGTAATCCTCTTTTGAGCTAAATAAGTACTAAAGTATTTAACTAACTCAGTTGACTCAGTTACAGGACTCGTGGGCATGATCATGACCATACAGTTGGATAAAATTGTTGTAATGATGACAAGTGAAAAGAGTCCATGGGTCAAAACGGCCACCGCAACTCTCCGAACAGGATTGAAAGGGGTGAGCAAATATACCGCGTCAGTTGCACTGAAACGAAAAATGTCCTTCTTCTTCGTTACAATCACGTATGTCTGCAAATAAGTAATGCAGGTTAAGTCATATTCATTTCGTACCATCAATTCAACTTCCTTTTCCTTGCAATAAAAATGAATTTTACTCACTGGAATGTAAGTGTAAAACGGATCTTCAATGCGGGTCCATTAAATAGAATCATCAAATCAAAGGTATATCATCATTAGATTATCATCAATACATCAAAGAGTTAATATCTTCAGGATGTAAATGAATAAAATTTGCAGCACATCTTCGGATTTCTTTTATTTTCCACGCTCGAATAGTCTCTCCTCATATAGTCTTTCCATATGGAAAGCACGGCAATTATTTAGTTTAAGAAAAACCAGATAAATCAACGATTTTTTAACTTAGAGTCCTCATTGTTTTTTTGTTAGAAAGAGCATTAAATTTGCGTTTCATCAGTCATTTTATTTGTCAAAATCAGTTAAAATGGCGACAAGGCAGGCCAAAATCAAGTTGCCCCAAAAGTCAACATTTCTTAAAGTTTTTTTTGTCCAATTTTCTATTTAGTCTGCTGTGTAGCCATTTTAACCGATTTCGAGAAATTCAAAAATGACCTAACCCAAATTTAATGTTCTTTTTAGCACATATGACCACTACTTATGAAAGAGAATTCGAGTGTGGGAAAATAAAAGAAATCTGAACATGCGCTCGGAATTCCAATCATATCCCAGAAATATTAACTCCAAAGCAATATTAACTTCAAATATAATGTAATTTTCGAATAAAAAAGTCCAACCGAAATCACATAATGGTATGTTTGCAAAATCCTGCTCAAAAGCCGCCGCCATCCTAATAGGAAGGGGCATTCCCTGCTCCAAATTTGGATCGGGATGAGGGCCGTCATCCTCATCATCCTCGTCATATCGCTGCTGTTATACGTATAAAAAAGTGAATGCATTTGTTAAAACTTTATGAATACTCCATACAATGTTTCCACGATTCATATGAATTGAGTCATGTTTGCTTGGTTAATAAGAGTTGTTAGCGTAAGAGTCGTCAATCAGTAAACTTTGGGTAATACGTTAGGTTTTTCATAATGTTTATCCTTCGATATTTTTATTTTCGTATTAGTTTTCTTGTTTGTAATGTAACCCTTACTTCCTTTTTACTTTTCTTCACTTTTTCCCCATCCTGGAGATTAGATTACGTAGTTGGCATTTGGTATCGTTTATGGATGAAAGGAAAGCATTTTGTTTTCCGTTTTTTTCAAATGTTTCCAGTGAACATTGAGGTTGAGGGAGGATATTGGATTTTTGGTTTTGAATAGGATTTTACAGTGTTGGTCACCACAATGAGCGGAGACAGAAGCAGATACACAGCGAAATAACACAGAAAGAGACATACATATAAAGCCAGAATACAACAACATTATGATTACACAAGCACATTCATGATAACTATGCATTCAATAATTTATTACAAAAGTGCTTAATTTCTCAAATTATCCCACCTATGATTCTTAAATGTAGTTTAAGGTAAAATCAAGCTGATAATGATTATTTTTAAAAATCATGATTAAGAGTAGAGAATCGGTTCGTTGTATTAATTATTCCAAATCAATAATTCAAAAATCTGTATATATATATGTGTGCGTTTAAATATATAAAAGCAATGCTTTTTAAAAATCCAGATTTACTTGAGCTTAAATTTGAAAAATGAATTAATAAAACACCAGTTTGAAAATCGAGGTATAATTTTTATGAATTTGCGTTCTGCAAATTTCTTGTACACCGCTTTCTGCCAACAACTATGTTATAGTTTTATTAATTAAAAAAATGTTACGAACAAACCTCTTCCGCTTTTTTGGCTTCAAGATCCTTCTTCTTTATTGCTTCTTCAGCCATTCGTTGTCTAATTTCTGCCAGTGAATCTCGAGTGAAAGGACGGAAATACACTGGGCGAGCGTCCAATGAGGACGTATCGCTCCCGTGTTCCGACATGATTTTTCAGTGCTTTCTCTCACTGCACTTTTTTTATATTAAATTCAGTTGAAAATCTCCATCATTTTTCCTAAAAATCTCAATTCGTAAATTGAACACTACACCCTAATACTTTTTGTTGTGGAAAATTGAAAAATAAAAATAACAAAAGATCACAACTTTTAAAAGGGAAACCTAATTTCTAGTCAAACTAATTTCACTTTCGAGTACCCTGGTTTTACTTTGATTTTTTTTATCTAGAAAGATCAATGGATATCATCAATGGCTGCAACTATGGAAAGGAGAGCACGAAAGGGAGCTTTGGAGAAAGTCAGTTTGAGGGCACGGCCATATGAGTATATATAAAAATGGTAGGATGTAAGAAACGCAATGAATATATTCATACATATTATATACATAGGTAGGTACATTACATTCATATGAACAAATATATGAAGCATATCAGCGCAGCAAAAAGTAACCAAGTTTTTGCACACGAAGTGGTAATAATCTGGAAGAAGGCGTAAACGATTCTTATAAAAGAAAGCAGATCCGGTAAAAGCTACATCTCACACATATGCATATAGTTTGGGGATGTGGTAGAAGACTAAACCAAATCTACATTGTTCAAGGCTCGTCGAGACTACTGTGCGTGCACTACTTCGTCGCTGGATAAAAATCAATAAGCTAGCAAAGTGTAGCCAAATGGCGAATGTAGTATGTAGTGGATGCAGAGCAAGGCTCACGAATAATGTATTGTACCTCAATCTCAATTCCACATTTGCCTCTCACGTACTTAAATATATATCCAAGTAATTATGCATTCTCTTGAAACTTTTTGATGCTTTTTAACACGGCATACTGTCTGAGAGAGTATGTAAATTAAATACTTTCCAAATGATTTTCTTGCGTTTGTGCAATTAGGAAAGTATGAGTTACAGATTCTGCTCTGTCGACAGAAACCACTTTCGCATCAAGTGAAAGGGCCCCTAGCAAGCATAAAAAATATAAGTTGAGGCATGTAAGGAGTACATACAACTGGACACGGAAAGATTTTATTTTGCCAATCAGGACCATCAAATCAAATCATACTCCTGCTGTTTAGTAACAGTTTTATTACGTCAGTTTAGATAATATTTACTGTTTGTGTATATTAGGGATTCGTTATGCATAATAAATTCGTATGCACTTTCCATATTTTTGAGCAGCTTTTGTATGAATTTCTACCCTAATTTTGAAAAGCTCACCACACAATTGCCAGCTTTGGAAAAAGGGACAGGGTACATAAACTTACCTAACCGTTACGTTTCGTGTGCATGGTTGAGCTGGGCGTACAAATAAATCTTGCTTGTATCGGTATACCCTGTGCAGACATACACTTTCATTGCTTGTTCCACATACACCGAATGTACCAAGCAAACTAGTGTGTTTGGGGACGGATGAAAATACTGCATTGCGACTTTCTTCAGCCTCTTCTCTTGACATAGTGTGTAGCGTGTAATATGTGGACGGATTATTGCTAGTTGACCTCATCTGGTGGTTAATGTAAACTTACGTGGTCTGCTTTCTCCTGTGGTTTATTACTTTGTTTAGAGGTACACTCCAACTAGTTAGAGAGCGCTGGTAAACTTAAGGTGACATGGAGAGGGTCGTTAACAACGACGTGTAGTAGTGATATTGAAAATTAAGAACATGAAAATTATTGCTGGGAATGTGTATGACAAATGAGTAGACTCTTCGATTTATGATTCATTGTATCTTTTTATTTAGCAAAATTTAGCTCATTCATTATGCCTGCTGTTGATTAATACAAGCGCAGTTTGTTTAAGTTATTGAATAAAAGTCATTTATTGGAAGTTGAAAAGGATACATTACTTGGAGCGTTGCTTGCTTAGGTGCTATCACAAACCGGATCACCAAAAGTGTCCATAGACAAACACAATCATATATATTATACTTAATGTAATATTGCTTGCACAAGAATCAACGTTAATACATAATATATACACATAATTAATTACTTTATAGAAATTACACACATCACATCAACTATAAAATCACATAAAATTTGAACTCAATGAGAATGAGCAACGATTACAAAAAATGACTAGTCAATGGAATGGAGAGGTTCATTAAAAGTTTTAAAATCTGTCATTAGGAATTCAAGAGATTAATATTCAACACGAAGATGTATAAGGGACCACCACACGAATTTATCAATAGGTGCTAAGAAAAATGATCAATTGACGGCTTCAAAAGTTGTTTCTATATCACAATAATATAACTTTTACGTTTGATGGGTGTACCGGAATGAGTACATGCGGAGAAAAGTGAAAGCACCCAACGACTGCTTGTCACAAAACATGCACACGTATAATTTTGGGGGACCCAAGGGCGGTTCTGGATATAGACCTGCACCCGGCTCTCGATTTACGTTGAGGCTTTTGAAGATAAGTTCCAGAATAATGTTAACCTCTGTACATTCTGTCTTTCTAGTAAAATAGGCAACAAACTCACAATTTTTTAATGAGCTTTTGGAAGTAAAAAATACGTCAACGGATGCAGTAGCTCCGTAGCCATTCCAATTGTACTTTTGGTATATATTTTCGATTTTGGCTTGGATTGGGATATCAAGGTCAAACTTTTGGAGTCACACTACTTTAGTCGAAGGTTCACAAAGAAAGCATAATGCTCCCAATGAAGTCTCCAGATTTAGCAATCCTTCTTGAACGTCTACAGTGTTACTGATACTTTCATCACACTCGGTTGACGAAACGGGTAAAAGTACAATTGTAGAGACGAATGAAGGGTAATCTGGAACACTATTTAAATCTGAAAAAGACTGAATCCATTCTTCTTTCTGATTAGCACGTATGAAAATAAAGAAAGTTGCATCTTCCGAATATCCTTCCCCGCTTTGATGAATAACTTGTATTGTCGAATTAAGACTATCAGGAAATAACAAAATGGAGCTAAGGCTGTGATCTGTGTGCCTTTCTGCACTTAACCGAATTCCTACAGCCTCAGCTCCATCCTGTTATTTCCTGATAGTCTTAATTCGACAATACAAGTTATTCATCAAAATGGGGAAGGATATTCGGAAGATGCAACTTTCTTGATTTTGATACGTGCTAATTAGAAAGAAGAATGGATTCAGTCTGTTTCGGATTTAAATAGTGTTCCAGATTACCCTTCATTCGTCTCTACAATTGTACTTTTACCCGTTTCGTCAACCGAGTGTGATGAAAGTATCAGTAACACTGTAGACGTTCAAGAAGGATTGCTAAATCTGGAGACTTCATTGGGAGCATTATGCTTTCTTTGTGAACCTTCGACTAAAGTAGTGTGACTCCAAAAGTTTGACCTTGATATCCCAATCCAAGCCAAAATCGAAAATATATACCAAAAGTACAATTGGAATGGCTACGGAGCTACTGCATCCGTTGACGTATTTTTTACTTCCAAAAGCTCATTAAAAAATTGTGAGTTTGTTGCCTATTTTACTAGAAAGACAGAATGTACAGAGGTTAACATTATTCTGGAACTTATCTTCAAAAGCCTCAACGTAAATCGAGAGCCGGGTGCAGGATATCCAGAACCGCCCTTGGGTCCCCCAAAATTATACGTGTGCATGTTTTGTGACAAGCAGTCGTTGGGTGCTTTCACTTTTCTCCGCATGTACTCATTCCGGTACACCCATCAAACGTAAAAGTTATATTATTGTGATATAGAAACAACTTTTGAAGCCGTCAATTGATCATTTTTCTTAGCACCTATTGATAAATTCGTGTGGTGGTCCCTTATACATCTTCGTGTTGAATATTAATCTCTTGAATTCCTAATGACAGATTTTAAAACTTTTAATGAACCTCTCCATTCCATTGACTACATTGAGTTCAAATTTTATGTGATTTTATAGTTGATGTGATGTGTGTAATTTCTATAAAGTAATTAATTATGTGTATATATTATGTATTAACGTTGATTCTTGTGCAAGCAATATTACATTAAGTATAATATATGAGTAAAAATTTTCAGGATGTGAATGGAATTTCCACGACCTTTTTGGATTTGGTTCATTTTTGGCACACTAATACTCCTTCATAAGTAGTGGTCACGTGCCAAGTTTCACCTCATATAATTTTTGCACATGGGAGATATCGCGAATTTTCTGCAAATTCCACGAATCCCAAATAAATCAAACAGTTTTTGACTTAGAGACTTAATTCTTTTTTTATTAGAAAGAACACTAAATTTCGGTTAGGCCATTTTTTTTGTTTGTAAAAATTCGAAAATTTGGCGCCACAGGGGTGGGAAAACCATTTTTAAAAAATAAATCCATTTTATTAACAAACGATGCATAGTAGGATGAATCTAAACACATATTCGGATTCAGCATCAAAAACTGAAGATGACACTTCTTTTAATTTTTCAAAATTAGCAACTTTTAAATTTGGTTAGGTTAAGCCTAACACAAAATCCCAATTTTCTCGGTTATTTTACATCCTACAGTAATTATAAAAACAGATTTGGAATCAGTATCAAAAAATGAAGATGACACTTCTTTTAATTTTTCAAAATTAGCAACTTTTAAAAGTTGGTTAGGTTAAGCCTAACAAAAAATCCCAATTTTCTCGGTTATTTTACATCCTACAGTAATTATAAAAACAGATTTGGAATCAGCATCAAAAAATAAAGATGACACTTCTTTTAATTTTTCAAAATTAGCAACTTTTAAATTTGGTTAGGTTAAGCCTAACACAAAATCCCAAAAACGGTTTTCCCGCCCCTGTGGCGCCAAATTTTCGAATTTTTACAAACAAAAAAAATGGCCTAACCGAAATTTAGTGTTCTTTCTAATAAAAAAAGAATTAAGTCTCTAAGTCAAAAACTGTTTGATTTATTTGGGATTCGTGGAATTTGCAGAAAATTCGCGATATCTCCCATGTGCAAAAATTATATGAGGTGAAACTTGGCACGTGACCACTACTTATGAAGGAGTATTAGTGTGCCAAAAATGAACCAAATCCAAAAAGGTCGTGGAAATTCCATTCATATCCTGAAAATTTTTACTCATATATGATTGTGTTTGTCTATGGACACTTTTGGTGATCCGGTTTGTGATAGCACCTAAGCAAGCAACGCTCCAAGTAATGTATCCTTTTCAACTTCCAATAAATGACTTTTATTCAATAACTTAAACATACTGCCCTTGTACTAATCAACAGCAGGCATATTGAATGAGCTAAATAAAAAGATACAATGAATCAAAAAATGATCGATGACACAACTCACTTCCTATACATATTTTCACAGCATCAATTTTCTTGTTCTTAATCTTCAATATCCCTATATACTACACGTCATTGTCAAAGACCCTCATCATCTAATCTAAAGCTTACCAGCGTACACGAGTTGAAGAATTGAATCTTCCGGCGTCATGTTATATTTTATATTGTACAGACGAAAAAGAGAAACAGATTACAAAAAAATTCAGCCCAAACGGTCAATCCAGCTCGGAGATAAAAATTACCTTCGACTGAAGACCATTATTTTCCTCTTGAATGAAGGGGGTTATTAAATTAAAACATGATATTTGCAACACAGGCACACGAAACGCAAATTCAAAATTGTCAAATTTATCTATTCATCTTCTGACAAAGCAAGAAACGGCGAAAGAAAGTAAATTGTTGAAAGACTAAAGTTGCGAAACACATGCATGGTCCACTTACAATTGATGGAAATTATAGCACTTTGGTCATAATTATGATTAGGTATGTGCTGTTTTGAATGACATGACATAATGGCACTGTGTTCGGTTTTTTATTAAGTGTGGCCACGTTCGTGATGCATATAGTTTATCGCTTTTCTTATCCATCATCAATGGAAATTAAAGTAGCCGTTTTCTGCTTTTCTTGATGTGGGTATGAAACAAATTATTGAGGTGTATTGCCAATGAATTCAATTAATCCATACATAATTGATAGTGAAGGTCAAAAATTTCTAAAGACGAAGTATGTATGTGTGTATGCATCAAAATGACTTATATATAACGCAACGCCTGTATAATAGTAAGTGACCCCATGATTGTATGTGAAAGTGATCCCATGAAACTTTTACACTTTTTTAAAAAATTTATAAACAAATTTAGTAGAAATTTCCACTTTAAAATTACACATCGTCACTTTACTTTTTTGTTAAATTTCGTGGCATAATATCGTTTTATGTGGAAAACCTACTGATTAAATTCTTTTTAACAGCTTATTAAATTGCTATAATTACACTTTCAGAGCTTCCTTGGCCTTAGCGGGCCTTCCTTGCTTACGCTTTTCACGAATTGGCATTGTTTTAGCCTCCGGAATGACAAAAAAGTTTTCTATTTACTGCAATACCCAACACATGCCTACACAAAAATTGTTTTTAATAACCGGAACAGGTGCAGGACGAATCCGTCCAGTCGAATTGTATCTTCATCGACTGACGTGAAATATTTCACCTAACTAGATCTGGCCCACTGAAATGATTCGGTTTGAATCTTGACTTTCTTCCTTCCACGCGAGTTGCTTTCCTTGACATGATTGGTGAAAGGAAGGTTTTCTCCTGACGCTAGGCCATGATTGGTGGAGATACCACAAATGTCAGGTAGCCTGATAGTTTCCTAGACTTACAAAGGAAATTTCTACTAGGTATACAGCCCGTGACATGATTTCAAACGATTGTATTTAGGCTCAAATGTTAAACTTTTTATCTAATCTAGTTAGCTCGTATGACTTACATACGAGACTACTTTTTAACGTCATGCCTTAACGCGGTGTTAGATACTACTTATCTACAACCTAACTGAATGCTTAATCATTGATAAGCCCAGGATCGATTATGATTAATAACGTAACAATAACGTATAATTAATAGTGTAGCAATTAAACTTGACTGAATACATTCTGTGCCAACTGCACGAAAGACTAAGCACACCTTCACATTATCAAATATTACCACGTCTAATAATACTACAACACATACTTCTTAGTGTCTATGTCCTTCAGCTTAGAGGTTCCGGTTGCTTTAATTAAGTACAATATTTTTTGTTCATTGACTCTGCCAGATAGTGTGTACTACTAACTTTTTAAAATGTTAATTAAATAATTTAATGACATTAAAAATTCGGTGCTGCTCATTCACTTGCTTCACAGCATTAATGTACAGGCAGATGTTTATGACAATAATGAGTATCAAGTTACATATTATTGCAAGTGCTCTTTCTTGCTTACATGTATATTACTCAAAATTAATTACATCTTTGTTCAAATGTAATCATTAACATAAAATATATTTGATTCAATGTTTCTTTTAAAAAGTGTCATTTTCATTTCTTTGTGTGATGAAAATCCTGAGTAAGGTACAATAGTTTCATGGGATCACTTTCGTATAACGTCATGGGGTCACTTCATATTATAGAAGTGTGCGATTAAATGTAAGCCCATCAAAATTGTATTCCTCCCCCACAAATTTCCAACACTTAAATTCAATTGCATTTATTGTGATTTGTTTATTTTATTGCAAATGAAATTGCAACATTTTTTAAAGAAATTCAACTGAACATGAGTTTAGCGTATGTTTTAATAAGCTGCTCATTTAGCAGTTTTCCCAATCTCAAAATTTTTTCAGAGCATGAGATTAACCGAATTCCTGACCTCAAGCTTTTAAAACTTCCTGATTCCAAAGATTGTCCGATCCCAATTTCATTGCTTCCTAAATATGGGAATCCTGTTAATGTTACCGGTTCTGGGAGGAGGTTCATAAAACATAGCCTCATAAAACCACAACTCATAAAGCAAAAACTTCTAAAAGCAAAACCTTCTAAAAACAAATACTCATAAAATCTGTTTTAAAAGAATTATCAAAGATGAAGGAATTTTTTGCATGCAAATGGCATTGTAAAATATTTTCATAAACTTGAAGTTTACTAAAAACGCTTAATTAAATTACATACTACACAACACCAACACCATATATTCCACAAGCAATTTGGCTAGTACATCTTTAACAGATTCACTCATTAACAACAGGGTGTTCCTAATGTTTTTGCTAACTGGATAATTGTTTGTTTACAATAGCAAAGATGTGATTTTGATTTTTTTACAAATAATTTGTTATTACTAACTTGCTATGGAAAAACTTCAGACTGCACAATTAATAATTAATTGAGATAAACAAACAATAAAGCAGACAGACGTACTTACACAGTATTTTTAATGATGTCAAGCAAGGGATGTGAATTTTTTTTAAAAACCTGTAACAAGCTTTAAGAAATGATAAGTGTCTAGATGGAATTATGACACCACTTAAAATGGAAACCAAGGAATTCCCAAGATAATTTTGAGAATTCCTAGCAGAATATTGAAGGAGAGTGTGATACATTGCAGGAACATTTAATAACTATTAATTATGTACTTTTAGTTTCTTTATAGAAACTGGGTAATAATTAATAAGCCTGAAGTTTCCAATTTCTATATTAACGTAATAAACACATTTTAGAAAAAAAGACCCGTTTCGAGATTCGTTCACTCAAAATAATTAAATAAATTTCTGGAGACCTTACATGATCGCCTTTATGAAAATTAGATAATTGTACACATTCACTTAAACTCTTTTATGATTTTGACCTTTACACTAGGTTAAGCTTAAGAAATATAAATTTGCAAATGTCAATCTCACAAACCAAAAACATTTCCTAGACAAACTCGAAGAGTGCCTAAATACAGATAATAAAGGTTCTAAGAATACTTAATGAGACACAATTTTATTAAAGGTCAATCAGTCCAAGACCATCAAAGAATTTTTAGTTTGGATTCTACTTCAATACGTTAAACCTTTGCACTAACTTTAATCCCCACATGAATTGTTATAGTTATATGTTCTATTCATTTTTACAATCGCGTGTGCCATTGTTCTGTGTTAAGTAAAACGGCTGAAAACTAATCAGAATTTGACAGCAGGGGTTTAAACCAGTTAACGTGTCGGTATACTTTTGATTTTTAGGCACTCTTCGAGTTGTTGAGGAAATGTTTTTGGTTTGTGAGATTGACATTTGCAAATTTATATTTCTTAAGCTTAACCTAGTGTAAAGGTCAAAATCATAAAAGAGTTTAAGTGAATGTGTACAATTATCTAATTTTCATAAAGGCGATCATGTAAGGTCTCCAGAAATTTATTTAATTCTTTTGAGTGAACGAATCTCGAAGTGGGTGAACTAGTGTGTCACCATGCTCGGAAAAAAATGTTTGAGCCTGGGAAAACTGCTAAATTAGTATTGCAATGACGGGACTGACTCGTGAGCAATAAAAGTATATAAAAAACTTCCAAAAGTGGTTTTCGAGATTTCTGAAAATGTGATCTGAAATCGTGATGTCGAATAGGTTCACGTTCTCATGAGCAGCTTATTGGAACATGCGCTAAACTTATGTCCAGATGAATTTCTTTCAAATATTATGTCTTTAATTCCAATCTTAAATAAATACACTAGTATGACAATAGATGCAATCAGATTTAATTGTTGGAATGTTGGCAATATGTGTGGGAGGAATAAAAGTTTGATACATATGTATACTTCGTCTTTAGAAATTTTCTACCTTCATTATTAATTATGTATGGATTACTTGAATTCATTGTCAATAAACCTTAATAATTTGTTCTATCCTCACATCAAGAAAGACAGAAAACGATTACTACCATTTCAATTGATGATAGATAAGAAAAGGGATAGAAGGTGGCATCACATTGATAAAAAACATAACACAGGACAGGGCCATTATTATGTCATGCCCATTCAAAACAGCACATACCTAACATAATTATGACCAAAGTGCTATAATTTCCATGAATTGAGAGTGGAAAAAGCAAGTGTTTCGCAACTTAAATCGTTCAACAACTTACTTTCTTTCGCCGTTTCTTCCTCTTTTCAGAAGATGAATTTCGATTTAGATTTTGAATAGATTGACAATTTTGACTTTGCGTGTCCCGAATATCATGTTTTTTTTAAATTTTAATATCCCCTTCATTCATGACACAAAAACTATCTTCTGTCTGTGTTGATTGAATATGGAATCATTAAAAACAAAGTGTTAGAGCTTCTATCTTTGCTTCACTCTTATTTCCCGATAAGAATGAAAAAAACCACGGGATATAGCTGATAGCTTCACAAAAAATACATTTACATGAAAGGCATGTCATGCACATGCTCGATAAGAAATCAAAAGCAATGTTTTCTAGCAACTCTTGCCATACTGTACCTACACTCCTACTCTATCCATATGCAAGACAGACTTTTTCCTTAGGAACTCACTATCAATGTATGCATATATGTGCAATGTGCATGTATGCGAGTGACCTTGAAAGCTTTTTCCATCCAAAAAAGGTTCAATCCAAATCCATACCATTCGGTGTCGGTATATATACTGAGTACCTCCTCATAAACAGTCGTGTATTTGGATTTCGCTTCTTGTCTATTTTGATTTTGCCAACCAACTAATAAATTTTGATTCTTAAAGTAAGTTAAAATAAACGGTTTTCATTTCTCAATATTCGTTTGTAAATTTTCTGTCTGTGTACCCAAAAAAGTCACAAAACATATAAAAAATTGGTAGTGTTAACTGCTTCGTTTATACTGTAATATTGTGGTTTACGACTACTGAATTGTTGCTGCACTTAAGCTAATTAAAAGTGTTTTTTGGTATTTGCAGAATCTTAGAATTAGAGTTGGTTACGTGATCTGAATTTGGTTATCAATTAGACAACTAATAGCTGCCAACATGCCGCACTTGAAGATTGACACCAATGTTGCAAGGAGCAAAATTCCAGCCGGTCTTGAAAAGGACTTGTGCAAAGTCATAGCTGACAGCTTGGGAAAACCCTTGAGTGTAAGGCGATATTTACAGTCTGATGCAAATAGGCGGTTTGCAATTATTACAGAGAAGAGAAACGTTAAACGTAGAGTATTGATGAAATGTTTGTATGCTTTTTAAATTCCAGTATTGTTGCGTAACCATTAACCCTGACCAAGTGATGTCATTCGGTGGTGATGACGAGCCTTGCGGTCAAGCTATTTTGATGTCCATCGGTCAGTTGGGAGTTGTTGAGAACAAAAAGCACGCGAAAGCTGTATTTGATAAGGTGCAGTCTGCGCTGGGAATTTCTAAAACCAAAATGTACATTCACTTCCAAGATGCCAAGTCTGCTGACGTTGGTTATAATGGTACTACTTTCCATGATATTTTTGGATAAATTATAATGAGCATAGTTTAGTTGTTTATTGTGAAAGCAGAATATGATTAAGCAGTCAGAAATTAAAATATATCAATTCCAATTAATGATTGAATGTAACAGTATCAGAACTTTGTTCATTAAAAAAAATAAGTGAAAGCATTTATTTACAGTGTTTTAAAAATTTATTTACATGTTTATATACAAAAAAAAACTTTAGCGATTTACTTATCTAAACGCATTAACAATGATACAAAAATAAGCCGTTTATAATACTAATCATCATCATCATCTAAATCTATGAGTGGCTTTGGTTTAGAAGTACTCTCTACACTTTCCTTACATCCATATTTCTTGGCTTTCTCTTCCACAAAAGTCTGCTCTGTGGTTTTATTGCCACTCCAAACAATAATCCCTGCATCATTGCCTCCACTATAACCTTGCTGATATGCTTCATCATATACAAAGCAATTAACTTGCTTGAAATGACCTACAAGCTCTTTCATCGCTTGGCAGTCTTTCATGTCACAAACCACAATTGAAGTTGAATTTGGAGCAAATACAATGGGTGGGTCTACACTGTCTGCTATACCAATTGAAAAATTTCCTCGACCTTTATGTTTCTTGCCGTACCGAAGCGTTCCAATGCAGGGGTCAACAGTTACTCCCATTCTCCATCTACGAATTTCCATCTTTCCCGATGAGCCAAAGGTATACAGTTCTTGACCGTCCGATGAAAACTTCATACTGTCAATGGAACCTGTGTGAGCCTGTAAAAGTGGGGTAGTCGCTACAAAAAGGAACCTCAGATTAATATCTTGGGACATTTAGAGCAAATGTATTTTCCTTTCTGTTTTTCTTGTATAACGGCTTACAATCAGTAGTAATGCCTGATGAACCTCTTGTGACAACCGGTCTTCTTGAAAGCCTAACTTGATCCACACCATAACATCTGTATTGATAAGTACTTCGAATGTCCCATTCAATCAAATTCCCTCCCTGGCTTCCAACCATTAGCTGATTTTGGTGGAAAGGGTTCCATCGAACTTCCTTGAGTTCTGCATGTACTTCCGGCAATCTTTGTATTGAACTCCCAATTCTGACATCTATTAAATGCACTTGTCCACCAGAGCAAACTAAAAATTTCAAACCAAAACAGTTTTCACAACTAATTGTCACAAATACATTTACTATCCTTTTAAATATCGTAACTAAACAAATATTACCCGCAATAACACTTCCGCTCACAGGATTAGTATGATGTCGATAAATTGGCTCCTCCCGATTATATCTGTCAACAGGCTGTCCCGGATTATTTGCATCCCAAATACACAACCATCCATCATAAGAACTCGTCGTAAAAGCTCCATTATCCGAAGGAAACCATTCCACCGTGGCTATGGACCTTGTATGACATGTTCTGGGAGGGCATTGAATCACACATTTCTTTTCATGGTCCAAAGATTGAGTGAAATTAAAGGTATCATGGATATACCAAGACCCATCTGAAGCACCCGACAATAAACTGCAAAAAACAAAAAGCACCATCAATCAATCAATAATTATTCAACGCAACAATTAAATATTAATTATTGCCCCAACTAATCATAAAACTTACAATCTGCTCGTACAATCCAAATCCAAGGAAAAGATCCCCGACGAAAAAACCGGCTCCACTACTGCAGTAGAGCTGAGAGAAAAATTTAGCGTCCTTCTCGTCCGCTCAGCCTTTACGAACGCTTCTGGCTTCATCAATCCTCCTCGAACGTTTTCAATGATTCCACTCAGCATCTTAAACTGTAAACGGATCTCCAAACTGAACACTCTACTCTGGAAGTGGAACAACTTCAAATTATCTGAACACTGAAACGTCCTAGTTGAAAGTCAGTGCTACTAAAAATAAGGACCCCATCCCCAACACCCAAAGAGAACACTGATCTTCTAAAAAGCTTCGTATGATCATTGATCACCTTCAAACCAAACCACTGAGGAGTCAAAATACACAGGTAATTAACTTAGCAGATATCGACATCGACACCAGCCCGCAACTCTTTTTGAAAGGATTCTGGGCAAAAGGAAAGCTTTTCATTATGTGATACTCTCCACCAAAATATTTACTTGTGTATAAAACATGTGTTTTGTGAGATTGCCTTCATCCTTTGCTTCATGCAATGTGGATATTGGTTATTGGTCACTCGATAACAACGTTAGTTAAATTGTTGCTGATCTTTGTTGGTGAAGTTAGCTTACGTGATTGATAAGCTTGATTTATCCAGTATTTTATTTTGGGGCACAAAATTGGATTATTTAGTGGAGAGGAGAAGTGAGTGAGTGGTGGTGAGAAGTAAATGCATTAGCACCATCAGCTGATGCTTATCCCTTTGCAAAGTAGACGTGAGTCGTAGCACCACCCCCGACTAAATTATTCCCATGCCCCTGTTAATAATTCGGTATTGTTGTAGGGCCCGTTTTGTCCCTTCTTCTAGGAGGACTTGTAGGGTTGTCTTTGGAGGAGGAGGCACGAAAGTGTTGTCAACGACGAGTGTGATGAGTGGAGGAATGGCAGCAGCAGCAGGGGTTTCGTCCTTTTCATCCTCTGCCGGTAGCACGGCCACCGGTGGTCCTCGTCCATCTCCATATCTTGTTGATCAGGATCAGGAGCTTGATGGGCCTGCAGTGGATCAAAGCTTAAATGAAAGTAGAAGCAGGAGGGGTGATGATGGTGATTCGAACGTGAAACTGGAAAGTCTAGAGGATATTGAAACTAAATTAGCTGCTAATGAACTTAAAAATTGGAGGTGGTTGGCGGAACGGAGTCCAGGTTTTGCTGTGAAAGGATCTAATGTTCATGTGATTACTTGTCCGAATGTGTTTTACAAAACTTTGTTGGATAAGGTTTCGTTAGCAAAGAGAAGGATCTCGTTGGCGTCATTATATCTTGGAAATGGAACGTTGGAGCATGACCTGGTATATATTTTAATGTATTCTTATTCGTTTGGATTTCATCTCATTTGATTATAAATATGCAGCAGCATCAATTCAATATGCAGTAAATAATGTTGATTTTTGTTGTAGGTGGAAGCAATTCAAGATTCTGTGACGAAGCATCCTGATCTCAAAGCAAATGTGTTGCTGGATTTCACAAGAGGTTCCAGAGGAGAAGATAACTCAAGAACCATGTTGCAGCCATTGTTGCAGCAATCTGATGCATGTCATGTATGTTACAATTAATCATATTTACTAATGGAAGTAAACTTGCAATAATGCTAATTTATGTAAAAACCTTTTTTAATTCAAATATCTTATATTGAATTATTGTTTCAGTTGTTCTTATATCATACACCAACTTTGCGTGGACTGGTGAAACGGTGGCTTCCGCCAAGATGGAATGAAATTATTGGATTGCAACATATGAAGATATACCTTTTCGACGACTCCGTATTAATATCCGGGTATGCATGCATCTTTAAGATATTTATATATATTATATTCTGCAGCTGAATTATATGTTTCTTCATTATTGACAGAAAATCTTCTTATCTTTTTTTTTTAAATTTCAGTGCTAATCTATCAAATGACTACTTCACTAACCGCCAAGATCGTTACCTCCTGATTGAAGATTCAGCAGAGATGGCAGACTTTTTTGATTCTCTAGTCCATAAAGTATCCCACTTTTCATTTTTCGTAAATGCTAAGAACGAACTTGACTTAAATCCAGGATGGACTATTCACCCGTCTGATGGAAACAAGGAAGAGTTTGTGAAGCTAGCAAAAGGCTCAATTGTTTCTTTTTATGAAGAGTGGAAACAATCAAACCCTGAAAGACTGCACGCTTTTCTTCAACAGCCTGATAAAATTTCAAGTATTAAGGATGATACTTGGATTTTTCCCTTAATTCAAATGGGTGCGTTAGATGTATTCATGGACCATGAGGCAACATGTGAGGTTTTCAAAAGGGCTCCATTAAACTCAACTGTTAAATTGGCAACGGGATACTTTAATTTAACATCAGAGTATATAAATACGATAGTTGGAAACTCCACGGCAAGTTATGAAATCTTAATGGCTCACCCAAAGGTAATCTCGTTTTGAAATGAAATGTTAAATAGTTATAAATAATATTTTATGATAAAATTTAAATATTATGTGTTTTGTAGGCAAATGGTTTTCTTGGTGCAAGAGGTTTTGCCGGTGGCATCCCAGCTGCATACACATTATTAGCCAAAAAGTTTTTTGAAAACGTCCGTTCGCAAGGTCAGCATAAAAGGATCAGTATGTGGGAATACATTCGACCAAAGTGGACGTTTCACGCAAAAGGATTGTGGTTTTACCCCGTTGGTGCAAAGTTGCCAATGATCACATTAGTAGGATCTCCAAATTTCGGCCATCGCTCTGTTCATCGGGATTTGGAAACTCAGTTGTATTTAGTTACGCTAAACAAAGATTTAAGACAAAAGTTAAATCAAGAACAAGCAAATGTGTTTGAAAACTCTAAACCTTTCAGCAGCTTAGAAATTGTTAAGCCAGAAAGAAGTGTGCCTATGTGGGTGAGAATGGTAATTTTAATTTTCAGAAACTTTTTTTGAAGGAAATATTCAACATTCATAGTTGAAACAGTTTGGTGCATTAAATTATTTTAAACAATACTAATCTTTTTTAAATGTTGTATTGGTATGGAACGTGGTGGATTTTAAATTATTGTTAAATATATTAAGTCTTGTATCGCGTTCAAATAGCGTTATATGACTCGAAGAGATTAGTATGTATTCGTTAAAGTTATCGCATTCGATGTAGTATGCAGTGATGAATAAAAAAGAGGTGTGCGCATTTTACAGTCAATGAAAAAAGTATTCATTTTAATCATTTGTTCTCAATCTTATCATCTTTAGTGTCACCGGATAATAATTAAATAGTAAT
The DNA here is from genome assembly GCA_964034955.1 of Orchesella flavescens. NCBI lineage: Eukaryota > Metazoa > Arthropoda > Collembola > Entomobryomorpha > Orchesellidae > Orchesella > Orchesella flavescens. Next base: position 25,782,404 of record OZ035954.1, on the reverse strand, counting down.
AACAATAATAGTAAAATCAAATTTATAATTTGTAGGGTTCGTTTCCACATTGTGCCAACAATCAAAGCTCATCTCCATCCGAGCATGAGCATACTGACACGTCATCATCCGTGTGGATCTGAAATGGAAAGGAAGACTGAAATTAGTTAAGAAACATGAAACATGCAGTCGGTGGATGGAAGAACGCTATTAAAAGAAAACTATTATACTTATACTAACTGAAATGGGTGAAGAAGGTCCAGCTCCATCTTCAAAACCTCGTTCTAATTCACCCTCTTTGCTCAATTGGTCAAGGGCTGGTTGTGGTGGTGGAGAATAAGGAGTAATGCAGTCCTCCACTTCTTCCCCATCAGAATCCCTGTAACGGGAGCGCTTTGCATATCCAAGAGCCGAGAGCTGAGATTCACTCAAACATAGGTTACCTACGGCTGTAGGTAAGTTTTCGATTTCCTGTTCCCCCTCGTCATCCTCTTGACCACTTTCCTCCAATGCGTCAGACTCTGACTCGTGACTCTCATCCAACTCAAAAGTGGAAGTGGTTGACAAAGACTCTTTAATGATTAGAGCTTGCAACATCACTTCTAAAAGATAGGTGATGATTTCCGATTGTTTATTCCTTCTAGCAATATCTACCGGCTTAAAATTTTCGCTATTAACAACTGACGTATCAGCCCCAAGACAAGAAACAAGGTACTGTACGGTTTCTAATGGACCCTGTTTAGCAGCATAATGAAGTACCGTCATCTTATCTTTATCAACAGCATCGACGTCATCCCCAATGGTTATGATCAAATGGTGTAAGCACCTGTGGTGAACTAATCGCAGCTCATTATCTGCTCCCACAAGATCTTTTGCCATGTACTGATACACGCAAGCTTCCCTTGGCCGGTGCGGCTGCTCCTGGCTCTCTCCATTTACCGAGCCTCCTTCTTTTGTTTCGTTTGCCGTTGATGATGAAACCTGACAAGAGTTTGATGTTGCATAACCATGATCAGACAAAACCATAGAGAACGCCCAGGAGTAACACATCAGTAAGTGTTGTGCAAGTTCTCCTCTGGGATTGAAAACTCCTGCTTTTGGCTTGATTCCTGCAAAAGTGATCAGATATTCGATAAACCAAAGGTTGGAATTGACAGCTGCATAATGTAATGGTGTCCACTGGTCCTTCACGTCAAATTCAAGGTAAATCTCTGCATTCTTAAATATTGCCTTATAGGTCTCAAAATAACAATCCATTGTCCCAATTCCACTCCCAAATAGAGCTAGCATGGATAGGGTGGAAAGAAGGTGACGCTCTGTTGTTGGCTCCTCAAAGGTTCTTACTCCAAAAGGTTTTCGTTCAATTACCACAGGTGCTCGGATGCTCAAAAAGTTTTTAAGTTCGGGCCCATCCATATGACGGCAAAATGCATGCAAAATGAACTTTGCAATGTTATGAAATCCCTCCATGAGAGCCAAATGAAAAACGGTCCCTTCATCTTTGATTTTCTCCCATTCTTTCTCCATCCCTTCTCCAAGTTTGTAATGGTCCACCATGAATGGAAGGAGGATTGATGGTGAACCACCGTTTGTTGTCAAAAATGCTTCTAAAAACACTCGAAACTCGAAGGCATCCTTTTCAAACAAAAGTCCATGGAAAAAGTGATACTCACAACGGATATAAATTTTGCGTTTGTAATCCGAAAAATATCTCGCTAGCCAAAAGTTTGCCAAACACTCATTGATAAATTTTAAGACTCCATCTTCACGCACAATGAAGCCCAAACTCAGCAGTTCTTCATCAATGGTCTCGCTTCTCGGTTCAGCCTCAAAGGAGTACACGGTTTGTAGTGCAACTTGAACAATGTCATGTACATTTCTGAAGGGTCCGCAAGTCCGGAATTTCTTTATGAAACTTTTATGAAATTCTTGCGCTATCACCTCCATAACATCTTTAACGCCTTTTCTGTCCACAAGGCTGTATTCTGCTGTCTTTGGGTCATCTTTAACCACTTCAGCTGCTATTGCCTGCAATATGGATGGGCATGACCCAATGGTTTCCCCAAAGCCTTTAATTAAGCCCACCAAGTCGGCATGCAGGGACTCGGCGAAGTCTGAAATTCTCCGTAGCTGAATGTCGTCACGATCTTTATCATTCACATCTGGAAACATTATTTTATCAATCTGACCTGCAATTAGCTTTACTTGGCCGTCGTATGTGTAGCCAACTATTTCAAATGAGGAGTCAACCCCAAGGAAGGGCTCCAGCTTTGGTTTCAAATGGCTTCGGGCCGAGAGCCAGATGCGGATCTTAGGAGACTCTCTCTTGTCTTGGTGTTGGAGCAGCAGCGTCAAAAAGAGTTCTCTTTCAGGGGGATCCATTTCGTCAAGTCCATCCATAAAAATTTCCCCTGATGGTGGCAAGTGTTGTTGGGTTGCTTCAATTGGTAATTGAGTTCCTTCTTTAGGAATGGGCTGCTGGAATTTCTTCTTCATACTTTTCACCGATGTGCACAGAGCTTTTGCACAAAACTCTATCAAAGACCTTGGCTTTCTGTCTGCTGACAACCAAAGAGCCACATCTTTGAGTTTTATAAATTCCATCCAGGGAGCGTATTCCTCAATGTCTTCCATGGTTTTTTGGAAAAATGTTGTCTTTCCACAAAGTGGGGGCCCATAAAGCACAACCAGATTTGTTGGCCCTGTCGTTGGCAACATATCACCATAAAATCGGTGATAAACTTCACCCGTTTTCAAACTCTTTACGAGTGATGGCATAGCTTCTGGACAACTACTGTTGCCTGCTAGATATAATAAATAAAATATCATAGTTAGAGCAGTGTTTAAAAGCGTCCAAGTGTAAGTCGTGGTTAGAGCATGATATAAAAAACTAGACTTTAAGTAGTTATTTTGGTCAGTAGAGTCAGAGACTAAATATATTGTAATTCGACTATTTGTATCAGTTATACATAATATATTATTCTCATCACACTCTGACATGCATGCATGTGTAAAAACTAACTGAAAGAAGTGAAAGCATTTGTTTTATGTTGTGTAAGGCTCACTATTAAGCGGTTTCCCAGGACCAGGTTGACCGTTGGGTGCTGGAGGTCGTGAATCCTTGCATTCGTTTTTTGCCCCAGTAGTAGTAGTCCCCATTTTCCTTGGAGCAGCATGAGACCCTGCTCTAGGCTTGGACTTTGGCTTATTCGGCATTGTGCTAAAATATACTAAGCTGCTGTTCGGGTCGACTCTTACTCGAGCATTAGTTGTAAGTGTATTTAGGTGCTGCAGTTTATTAATTTTTACCTGCAAAAAACATGTAAAAATGTAAAAGTACTTCAAATTAGGATGTTGCATCATGTTCAAACAAGATGGAAGAAATTTAAACGGTAGATAATATGTACTCATGATTACCATAAACGCAAGCAAGATTGTTAGATAAAGGTATAAAACTTTTGACAAATAAATGTGAGGAAGCAACTTTAAAATACCTGCAGCATACGCATATCTACAGCGAAGAGTTGGCTATTTAAAAGCTATACTACGCAAAAGGGGGATTCAGAGACACATGTTTAGTTAGCAATTTATAAAATTATGGTCGTTTTTACAATTTAGTTTCAAACTATTCGATTGGAAAGATTCATCACCTACCAAAATTGTGAATCTCCTGTATGCTCTCGTTCTCAAATGTTAAGATTGAGGCTGTGAACACTTTGGAAACGTTTCTCTTCCTCTTCTCTTCTTCACTACACTGACAAGAAGAGGAATGAGAGGTATGAATGAACCACACACCACGTATTCCAGCACAGCCACAAGAAAGCCGTGTATGTATATCAGCTTCTATGGAGAAAACCAATAGCTACAGCTATACTGTCTCTGATGAGGCTTCTTCGGCGTGTCTTGTTGTATGTCCTCCTGTTGACTACCCGAGAAAAATCAGTTCATATATCGCATTCTATCGTATCATCACTCCAATCTCTTCGTGTTTGAAATCACATAACACGGTAGTCACTCTGTTACTTCCTCTGCTCTTCAAGTGTGATTTATTTTGTGCATAAGACATTGCGTTGTACTTGTACACTCGGCTCCGGTCGGTCGGTCCTCTCATTGTCAATTTGCATTCTTACAATATATAAAGATAATCATGATTATTACAATGGTAGTAGTAGTAGTACTTATGTAATGCCTGTCTATGAAAATGAGCAATATGCATAATCATCATGTTAGAAAACATGTAAAGTAGTTTATGTTTCGTCCGTATCATGCGAGGAACTGTGTACTCCAATGAAATTAATGTACGTGTGTTATTTTTCTTTCTTAATTTACTTTAAGTAAATTCGTCTAACTAAAAGTAGATGTCGATCTTGTCAAATCCGTCAACTTGTAAACGAGTCGGTAGCTAAAGTCTTGGATGCTAATTTTACGACATTTCTTTTGGCTATATGTGCGCATTATTTTTTAACGGACATGTCATTAAGATAAGCCCTCAAAATCTTGGGTTCAACATAAGACGATGATGGGATTTCACATTTTTTTGTTACTCGATCTATGCATCCTCCTCACATTTATGAGATAATCAAAGTCTACCCATAAAGATGAGATTATAAACAGAGTACAATCATTCATGCGTTCATGTTGATACCGAGAAGGGACAAAATCTTTGTGTGTAAAAGTCATAATAATATGCATTTGCTTGAGTATGTAAGCAATTTTTGTTTTCAGCCTTTGTGCTGAATAGATGTTTATTTGTTGTTAAAATCTATGTCTGGTACTGGTGTACACGCCTGAAAGGTTATGAAAGGTGATCGAATGACATATATTATACCACACACACACCATATTCAAATCTCCATCGTTAACTCATGGTTATAGTGTGTGTGTTTGTGTATGTATGACATGAAATTATTGTTTGAGCTTCACAGACTTCATTTCCTTCAGTTGACAGCCAGTAGCCCATAAAAAATATTCTAATGGTAATGAAGAGGACGGGAGGGTGAGAAAATTTTAAATGATATATGCGACGGCCAAGAACATCCCCGATAATAACAGATTGCTATTATATTGTATGCCCATCTTGACTTTGGCAATGAACAATATTATTCTCTCGCGTTTTTTAAATGATCCGTGTTCAAGCGACAAGTATAATGAGTAGTAGTAGTAGTAGTAGTAGTAGAAAATCGTAGTTTTTAAGTTTACAACCACAACCTGCTATATGAATGTGAGATTATGTATATTAGGCAATAAAAGTGCAGCTGGAAACAAGGCGTGAAAATGAAAACGAAATGAGATGACAAAAAATACATTATTGGATATTGGTGTTTTCTGGTCCAGAATCGGAATGAATGTTAAAATTTTATGTAAGAATTCAACACGTAATGATTCTACACAAGAATGAAGGTTAAAATTTATATAATATTCTATCTACAGCGTAAAATATGATGTATAACTAGAAGGCTTAGAAGAGTTCATACATAATCAAAGGTATACAGCCAACGGGGCAAAGTGAAACTTTTGAACAATTGAATAGGGAATAACATGAAAGAGGATAATATTATATGGTTTATTGAAATCAACAATTAAAAGTATAAAAGTTTAAACCTAAATATTTAAACAACTTGAAATTAATAATTATTTATCTGTAATTGTGGACGGTTTCGTTTACATTGGTATTGGAAATCCTGTTTACCTATAAATTTTAATAATCTATAGTGTTAATTTAAATTGTTGATAAGAGTCTAGAGTAAAGTATTGGTTAAAAATAAAGTATTTCTACAAACACTCGCTGCTATATCCTACCATTTCACTTATGTTTCAGAAATCATAATTTGATCTTCACCATCAACCGGTCCTTCTTTTACTTCGACCATCTCATCCAAATCCACAGTCGCTTGTTCCCATTGTACAAATAATTCCAAAAGTTCATGGTGTCCCAAAATTGCTGCATACTGTGGGGGCGTGAGTCCCCTGCTATCTCTCACCGTCCCTAGTGCCCCCTTCTTTAAAAGAAATTCAACAACGGGTTTGGAATTTCGAATTGTAGCTTCATGCAATACAGTTTTTCCATCCCCAAGGGATTGTGCATTAATATTTTCTCCTTGGTACTTGAAAAGGTAATCCAAGCTCAAAATGTGGGATCGGAATTGAGTTTTGAAGTTCTCACGGTCTCGACCATCAAAGTAATTAAAGTGTTTTTGGATGCCTTCAAAGGTGAAGAAAACTCTATTTTGTGTTCCACTGATGTCAATCGTTCCAGTCAGCCGGACCTTAGCTCCGGGTGGTGTTGACGTTTTTCCGTTTGTGAAAGTAAAGATTGGTTTTGAATGCGGAATATCTTCTATTTTCATTCTGTAGAAGTACTCATCATGGATTACCATATGGATTGGCAATTTTCCATCCAATGTTCTCCCCTTCACTCCGAATTTCTCCGTTTCAAAAAACACTTTGAAGAACAAATGGTTGGAGTTCATGGCAGCATAATGGAGTAAAGTATAATTGCCATCTTTAAGAAAATTCTTGATCCTTTTGGGTCCCATTAGAACGAGGAAGAATTCCAATGATAACTTGAGCTCTTTACCACCCCCAAACAGGGCTAGTAAATGGAGGGCATTAACGTTGTGTTTTTCTGGTTGAATGGTTTCTTTTTGAAAAGGATTTTTAAAGAAAACATCAATGTCTACAGTCATATCCAAAAACGTTGTGAATGAGTTGCCAGCCCCCTTCATGGAACAGAGAACCATATGAAGTAAAACATCATGTCGCTCCATGATGAGTTTATGAAGGACTGTTCCCTTGTTTTTGATCTGTTTATGCTTCACCTTGTCTTCAAGTGTGTCCTTTAAAAAATAGTGCTGACAAATAAATTTTTGGAGACGAGTCCATATAATGACCAAGTTCACTATTCCCCGTTCTTGCTGAAGGCCCATGTAAGCATTAAAAATCTTGCGAATACTTTTTGCCTCATCTTCAAACAAGATTTTAACAATCATGAAGTTGACGTAGTAGTTGCCGCTATTCTTTAGTCTCCCACAATTCGCGTAGTACTTTGCCATAAGGAAATCCATGTAGATGTTGTGAATACATTGAATTTTTCCATCGTTTTCAAACACCATTCCACCTCCGTATAGTTTATATTGGACATCTGCATCCTTGCTGAAGAAGGCATTCGTAGAGACACATCCAAAGCTGGGGTACATGCTGATTCCAACCTTGACATGTAGCTTATCAAGACTCAAGCACTCGGTCTCAACTTCTTTAGGAGAAGCTTCCGGCCTGTGCTTCCTACTGTACTTCTTTGCATACGCTGCCCGCTTTGATTGAACCAGGTGCTCGATAATCTGCACTAACATTTTATAATCAACACTAAAACTCACATCCAAATCCAAAACACTTTGCTCAAATTGTGGGATCATGTCCATCCCTTTTTTAATAGCTTTGCAGTTGAAAGGAGTGGCACCAATGGTTTTGTCAAATTTGTCAATCCAAGTTTCTAAATTTTTGTATAGATTTTCAACCGCCTTCTTTAGCTGAAAATCAGGCACTCTTGTGTAATAGTCTATTTTAAACAGCTCAAACAAGTTGTCAAGTTGTTGCTCTCTTGTAAGTGGGGCTAGCTCAAAAACAGTTTTCATCTCTTCATCAAACGTGCCTTCAACTAGGGTCTTCATATGGGTTCGAGAGGTGATCCAAACTCGCACTCCACATCTGCTCCAGTCCACCCCGTTCAAAATCTTTATTAATCCCTTACGCCTTGGAGGGATGACGGAGTCCAGTCCGTCTAGAAATAATTCACCTACTGGACTCTCAATCATTGTATTGATCTTTCTTGGTGAGAAAAATGCATTTACTTGTTCAAATCCCATCCCCCCGTTATTCCTGTTGTATTCAAAAATGAGTTTTGGAAGCGTCCATACTTCCTCTGGGTTATCTGCAAGAAGTTTTGAAGCTCTCTTCAAGTCCATGTAGCTAACAAATGGTCTGCGATGTAGTGCTTTTGCTTGGGCTGTGAGGCTGATTAGCAATTTGGTCTTTCCCGAGCCAGGAAGTCCATAAATGAAAACGGGGGGCGGAATGCGCATAGGAAGAAGCTCATTTTGATTCACCACTGACTTTGATGGGTCAACTATTGGAAACAGTTGCTTCAAGTCTCGGAAAATATATGTAGGAGGTAGGAACAAAAAATCGGTACCTAGTTTCGGGTTGTAAAACAAAAATTACAAGTAAGACGAGTGTTAAGTAAAATGCAAAAACAATATGAATATACTCAGCATTCATAATATTCATATGTATATTTTAGATAAAAATCTGCTCTACCTGTTGGTACCGAGTCGTAAATAACGTGAATCTCCTCCATTTTATTATTTCATTTAAGATACGCAACTTTCTGGTTTAACAAAAGCTGACTTGAGTTTAAATCAATGTTAAAAATCTGATGATGATGTGGAAGTTTATGGCCAACGTCAATAGCATATGGAGATGGAGAAACACTTTCAGCTTGACTGTGCTTGTTCATGTGCACTCACACAAATTTGTTAAAGTTCAAAGTATCAAGCGACTTGAGGAAAACTGATAAGAAAAATATTTTTTACTTGTTTCGTGAGGGGGTTGATAGTAAAAGTTCACCTTTTAGTTTGATAATGACAAGAACAAAAGTACAAAGTATATATGAAAACTAAAGCATAAAAGTATTTTCAAGATCCAGCGAAAAGCTGCCTGGCTAAAAACGCTGTAATAATAGTTTGAGGCATACAATATGCCAATGCCGAAAAAGTTTCAATATGGTCAATACAGTTGTCATTGGATTGAACGTGTGAACACTTCTTCATATATAGTGAAGTGATATGACGAAGGATAAATTCATAGGGTTCGTTGGCTAAAATTCTGCCTTATTGTAATACATTATTATGGTGACAATCAAAAACAGCGTAATATGAAACCAAGAGAAGCTGACGGCTCAAAAAATGATGTCATCCTCAGACATTGGTAATAGGAGCGCAGGCACAAAAGTGAGATATTATAAGTCTTAATACTTTCGTAGCCGAGCCGAATGAACTATAAACATACCTATTTTAATATCTGAAAGTGCTCAACCAAAGACTCGAAGGTATGTGAATGCATTACTACAATTCCAGACATGACCCCATAAAATTTAAGTAGTTTTGAGAAACTTCGCCAATTAAAACGCATTTTTTTTAATGTGACTCCGTTTGTATGCTTTTTGTCTGAATTGAAATTCGTTCGATTCTAAATGTAAATTGTATATAAGACATATGTATGTATGTATGAATTCGTTTGGTTTGGTTGGTGACGAAGTAAAAAAAAAATACTTGATAACAAAATCACCAATAAAGGATTAAGTTCTGGGCTAATTTAGTAGACTAAATATGTGTTCATGCTTAATGGCTTTTGCTACTGGACGGTTGATGGTGCCATGCTAAAGGCAAGTGTCTAGTAAATAGAATTCTTTCATGATACAGAATCGAAAAGAAATGATGAAAATGGTGTAAAACAACAAATACATATAGCAGTTGTGAATATAAAACATGAGAAAATATGAGGGTGCTTGTTGAAAATATGAAAATATTGACAACTGCAAATAATATATGGAAAAGATTTACTTCATTACAACATAAAATTGTTAAGTATTAAGTATTCACAGATTTTTTTACAACAATAATTTTTATCATATAATTTACATTATAGTTTTCATACTATACAACATTATCAAATGCAACAAGTAATTATATACAAGTTGAATAGGTTTAGTCTCACAACACCCCTGATTGACATACCCTATATCCTGGAGTTCTTTACAGTATCATTCATAGTTTCCAGTATAATTTTAAAACACAGACTTATACACTTTTATAATAAGACGATAATTTGAATATAGATATTTCGATTGTTCAATAGCTTCAATATATATACTTGGTTGAGGTACAAACAGTTATATAATAAATTTTGTTTTACAATAAATGCTGTTCAATAGTCTGCAAGTAAAAAAGCAAAAAAAAATATTAGTACAAAATGCTAATTACAATTTTTTTTCTCTCTCATCGCTTCTCTTCTGCCTAAGACTATATACAGTGCTTTGAATGCTTTGAATTGCTTAAAACAACGTAAATCGGAAGGGTTTATGTACAATGCAAAAATATTATATACTATTATACAATCATTTTCTTACTATTCTACGTTTTCCATATATATACATGTCAAAAAGGTCATGCGTGTCACCAGGTACTCTCAGAGACACCTTCCTCATATATAATCAGTAATCAGAAATAGTAATAATAGTAATAATCAATTTCAGTAATAAAGATGACACCAGTATAGTATATTTATGGTTGTTTTGCTTTTTGAGCCTTAAAATAAATAACTAATTCACTGTTTTTAGACCTAATTCAATCAGTTATCAGTAGGTTTACTAACTGTTTTACGAATATGTATAATACAAATGCAAGGTAAAGCTCATGCAATAGATTACAAGTCTCATTTTATTTTTATATTACTATTTTCCGTTCCAATATAAAGATCAACAAACTCGTTAATAATGCTTGGCAATTGGGCTTTTACAGTACGATAAGCTTGTAGATTATGTCTACGCATTTCACTTAGCGGTGTCTCTCCATTTTTGTCCTTTTGTCTCATATGTCCACCAGCTCTTATTAGGAACAAAGCCACATCAATTTCAGAATGACAAATTGCCATTAAATGAACTGGAGTTTGACCGTTGACATCCTCCACATTGATTATTGCCCCTTTTTGCACCCACATCTTTATCGCTGGCAGGTTATTTCTTATGCTGCAAGCATAATGCAATGGAGTGCGACCATGATTTGTCAAACTATTTGGATTCAATTTACCAGTCTTGAGCCAAAACTTTTGTAATTCAAAGTCTCCTATTTCAGCTGCTAAATGAAGGACAGTTAGCCCACAAATTGTTTTACAATCAAGATGTGCACCGTTATCAATGAGAAGTTTAATCAGTTCCAGATTAACAGGTGCGCCACAAGCATGATGAAGCGGAGTTTGTTGTTGGCTATCTATTGCATTTACATCAAGTCCAAGCTCTATCAATAGTTTAGCGGAATGAAAATGACCTGCTTGAGAAACCTTATGCAAGGTAGTGAGTCCGTCATGATCTAGGATGTTGTGGGGAAAGTTGAGCTCGGTGAGCAGGTATTTCACCATTTTTGAGTGGCCTTGGACAGCAACATGATGCAATAGTGGGACATTATTCACTTCCCTATGAATTCCAGAATGGTCGACCCCTTTTTCTAACAGATACTTTGCGACGTCTACACGACCATGCAAAAGGGCGCAGAAAAAAGCTGACAGTCCATCCTTGTCCTTGATATTAATTTGCACTCCCTTTTCGACCATGCATTTAATTGTTGGCATGAAGCTTGCGGCACAAGCAAAGTGAAATGGTGGTGGAATAATGGAACATGAAGGATCAACTTTTTGTTTAAAATTGACGATGGTTCTACCCACTAATTTCTGCACCATACTCAAGTAAATCTTATCGCTTCTGTAGTACGTTATAGAATCTCCATTATTACCTTCTTCCTTTCTCTCAAAGGGGAAATCATTTTCCATCATGAGTTTAGTCATTAGATTTGTGACCTGAGAGGCAACAATTGGATAATTACCAGACCAGTCCATCACATGTAAATCCTCCACATCATCCCCAGTCTCTTTGTCATTGTAAAACTTTTGAAAGTTGATTTTCCGAGAAAATTCGTGTGGTTTTTCTGGTGCCAGTATGTCAAACTTAAAACTCCATTTGTTGTAGAAAGCAAGATGGATAGGAAGATGACCTTTTAAATCGGGTGTATTTGTACTTAATCCATGTTCTGCATTGAGATACTGAAAATTATCCGCGTTGCAGCTAATCACAGCCAAATGAAGAGGCGTGAACTTGTAAGTATCTGGTTTCTCGGGTCCCTCATTTGCAATATCAATAAAATGATAGTCATCAACATCAAGCTCCAACACCTCATAAATTTTATCAACCAGATCTGGATCCCCAAACATGATTGCAAGGGATAAAGCGGACATTTCAATAAATTCTTCTGAGCACCCATCTCCTCCAGCTTTGACATTATATTCATTAACGTTAATGGTCACCGACATTTTTCGTTTCACCAGTCGTTTTAACTCATAGGGATCCCTGGATAAACTTTTCATCAGCAATTTTGCAATTTCAAGGTTTCCATCAATTATTGCCAAATGGAGTACCGTTCCATACTTACTATAATGCTTGAAAGAATCGTTGGAGAGGCTGTAAAATTTTATCAAGAATTTTCGTATCACCTCACCCCATTTTGCTATAATGTCAGACTCAACCTCATTGTTTTTAAGCTTCTGTTCATAAAACATTCTCACATCTTTACACCCATCTTCATAAAGGACACACAGGACGAAAAAGTCTGTGAGAATGTTGCTGTTGGGCGAACTTTTTGTATAATAGTCAGCAAGTAGATAACCAGGGAAAGCGTCGTGAACAAATGAAATTTCACCATCCCTGCTCGTTTGAAGAAGACCAAAATCATGCGGGATGGGTGGAACTATTTGTCCTTGCAATTTTCTCATCATCATGGTCAAAGTCTTGCCTAGTGTCAACTTGTTTAAATAATGTTGAACTGCCACAAAATTATGCTTTTTGAGTATTCCAGATAATTTCTCTTGTGCATTGGAAGGCTCCTGTTTATTCAAATACCTTTCACTCACATCCTTCATGATCACCTCCATAATCTTGGATTCATTGAGAACAAACGGGTTTGTAATCTTCTTTTCTCTCATATACTTGAAGAGAGCCTTGACATTAAAGGGACTGCCCAACAATGCAGTAACATCAATTTTCAAGTGAACTTGAATAAAGTGGGGTGAAACTAAAAGGGAGGCTAACTTCACTTTCCCAATGTTCCGAATGCATGAGCAATTTTCATGATTTGAGGTACAAAAGTCAGAGTTTCTTGAAAAGCATAGGACTATATCTTTTTCTGTGAAAGAACAAAGCTCATACGCAATCAGGTGCAGTTCATCCTCAATAATTTGCTGAAGGTAGGTAATCACTGTGAGCCAAACTCTGAAACACCACAATTGTCCTTCCTTTAGAAAGTTTAGTAACATGCTTTGGCATTTTTGATTCAAGTCCTCGAATCCATCCAGCAGCAATTCAATTTTGGGACTGTTTTTGTTATCAAAGGTGGATAACAAACATTTTAAAATCCGCTTCTCCGTCTCACTTTCCAATTCATAGCCTCTGACAATTATTTCAACGAGAACCAAAATGTCTATGGACTTGATACCATGGGTGGTGGTTAAAGTCTGGAGGATTTCCCCAAACTTTTTACAATCCATGTAACAAACTAAACGATCATTGTACTTTTCTTTTAGCTTAATTGCTGTGGCTTTCAAAAATGTTGTTTTGCCCATACCGGCTTGCCCAGCAATACAAATGACACGCTTTCCAGCTTTGTAATCAAAAGTGGAGAAAAATGAGTCTTCGTCATAAATTGCCGAATTTGGAAAGTAAGAGCGTAGTCCATTTACTGATCCATTTACTGTCTTTTCCCACAAAAATACGGACGGTTTGGCATTGAACCATGTCACTGAACAGGGTTTCACATGATTTCGAAACTGTTCGAATTGTATGGCAGGATTATCCTTGTCATCCAATGCAACCACACATATTTTATTATCTGGCCGCTTACGTATGGTTCTAGGGGAAAGGTTGCTTTTTAAAATTTGTGATACTTTTTGTAGGGACTCGCCACAGGTTCCCCCAGAACATTGACACCTGTCATTCCAGCTCACAACAAAAATGTCATGTTGATCTTTTTTATGATAAAGAAACTTTTTAAACTGGGCTACGAATGATTGCCAACAAATGTCTTTTTGACATTTAATTACACCTTTAAACTCAACTTTGCGATGCACATATGCATATGAGTGAATGGATGGAAGGACAATTTTGCGGAATAAATTCACTTCTCCTGAAGATGATGATGATGATGATGATGATGATGATGAAGGGCCTTCTATCACTCCAATTTCAATCTCCTTACAAAAATCTTCAATTATACGGAGAACGTCGGGACCCAAATTAGGGCCTAAATTGTTCATGTCAATTTCCCTCCCTTGAAATTTAACTTTGCTCAACATTTTGAGCTTTTTAAGCTTTAGGCCGAACCTCAAGATCAAATAAAAGTTTAGATGAAAAGATGTGTGAGCAATTGAGGGCAGCGTAAGTTTTTTTTCGACTGTGAAGTGGTTGAAAGTCAAATTGAGACTATATAAGAATATAATCCATGCCTGATGTTTTTGTACAGAAAAAGAGTCATAAAAATTAATGGCTAACTGTGAGCGTACTTTTGCATGGGAATACAGAAGTGAAAAATAAAAGTTTAAGCATCTCTGGTTTATCTTCTCATGTTATTTGTTATTATTGTTAGTGCCAGTGCTTCTAGATCCAGGACGTACTCATTCTCAGTCCTGTCCTTAGTTGCTCGTCTTTCTCTTGTTGGCATCATCTCATGGTAATAATATGCTAAACGGAAAGGTTCGATTTGTAATAGCATAAAATGTAATATTATTATCTCTACGATATGAAACGCGCATGTTGTCCTTCTCCCTCCAATCCACCAGTTGACAAGTACCTCGTGCTAGCAACGGTAATAGCGATATGATGATGTTGGTGATCATGGAGTTGTTGATAGGGAAGGGTAAGGAGTTTTTCTGTTTCTTCATCTTGAAGGGGAAGCTCTCGAGACGTTGGCAAGAACAATATGTTATATACATATTATTTGTTGTCGATGTATGTACTAATATGTACACGTGTATGAAATTCATTGGACTTCCCTTTTCTTCTTTATGTTCCCAAGTACCAAAAAACCAAACCGATCCCGATTATACCCACTCTACTGTGTGGGACTGCTCGAGATATAAAAAATACCTTACCAGTAGTATTTTGCGTATCCGATTCCTTTCACCTGTATCTAATATGCGTATCTATGGGGTTCAATATGCATTCATTAGCAACACTACTATCGGATGCTGATAGCTGATACTTTATTCTCCGCAAAAGTATCATCACCATCTTACGCACCTATTGAAATATTATCCTATATATTATGCTCATCCACTCATTTATTGTGAGGAAACTTAGAACCGATTTTATACATGTATTTTGTCAGCTTACAGTATTTGTGAAGAAGTATCACGGAAAGTGATAGGATTATGTATATTATTTTCTTTGTTGCATGTATGAATATTATGTATGAATATTGTTTGAATCATAGAGGGCAGAAAGCCCGAATAAGTTTGAATTGAAGAAGCATTTTTCTAGAAGCTTTATTGTATGATTGTGACTTGGGAATTTGCGAGGCATGCTTGCCATTATTATTAGTCTTGAACTGCGGTCGAGTGAGGACGACTTCTCCCTTGATTGTTCTTGTGTGAATTTACAAATGTGCTAGATAGCATTGTTGAATGTAATTTCATTGGATTGATTAATTGTTGAACGAATAAAGAATGGTGTAATTTATTGATATAAATTTTCTGTAGCTGTTTTCTGGTTGATTAATTACGTTTCGAAAGATCGATTAGCCGTAGTAGTCTAAATAGCTAGATAAGGCAGTTCAGGAAAGTTATCATTTTACATCATAGGGATATTAGGGCAGAACACACCACCAGATATTAACCTTTATAATCCTAGACGAGAAGACCCTACCCTCCCCTTCATTTGGTGCCGAAAGTGTGGAAAGGTTAATCTGGTGCTCGATAAAGTGAATTTTAAGTTAAATTTCCAAAATGTCAACCCGTAGTCGATCCCGGAGGAGCAGAGGTTCAGCCGTATCTTCGATGATGTCCGCATCCAGTCAGAAAAAAGTTGAAGCTGCCGAAGCAGCATTGGAGATCTCAAACTTGGAAGCCGAAGCTACCAAGAAGATCCAGAAGAAGAAAGAAGAGATTCTCCTGTACAAGAAAGATATTTTACGGGTCAGGGGATATCTCAAGTCGTTCGTGAACGTGAAGTCCGAAGACCTCACAGTCGAACAACGACAGGAGTATCAGCGTTACTCAGACGAGCTGGAAGAGCTCCAGGAGTATTTGAAACTTACTGAAGATGAAAAGATTGACATCGAACAAGGCCTGGAGTCCAGCAAGCAAGCCATCCGAAGCCAAGTCAAAGCATCTGCTGATGTCATCGATGTGCTGGAAGAAGAAAACTGCAGTGTCAGTTCTTCGGAATCAAACCATGAGGAAAGGGTGGAGACATGGATGGAATCAATCCCCTCCCCAACCAAGAAAGAACTCCCTGAAAAGGTGGAGAAGCAGCCGGGTGACGATTGGAAATTGCTGAAGCAAGAAAAAGTCGTATCAACCCTGGAAAAGCCAGTGCAACCGAAGCCATGTGCGTACTGGGTGAAGAAAGAGCTTCATGATGGTGTCATCACTGAAACAATGGTGCAGAGGGAACCTCATGTCAAGCAACAGCAACAACAAGAGGGATATTATTCACCTCCGCCATTCCATGAGCAACCCATAAACAATTGGAATGGATATTCAACATATCCGATGAGCTCACAGCATGAGCTAAAACCAGTTGACGTGTATGGAGGATACCCACCACGTCCATCGAACGAATACATACCACATCCGTTTACTCAACCAAACAGGAGTGAGGATTTGGAGAGCAAACTTGTGCAGCTAATGGACACTCAACTCAAATTGATGTCAACAGCAGCAGCTACTCCAGTAAATAGTGCTAGTGGTACTCGTGAGCTGTTAGTGAAATCTAACATTGATAAGGATCTTCCTTTTTATGGAGGAGATCCAGGACAATTTAATAATTTCAAATCTGCTTATCAACGAAGTACCAAGAAATACAAGTTTGACGCGGATGAGAACATAATGAGACTCCAGAAGGCGTTGAAGGGAGATGCCAAAACGAAGGTTCTTCATCTCATGGCCAACCCACTAAACCTGGAGAAGATAATGGAAACGCTGGAGAAAACATATGGAAGGCCAGAGTTCGTCCTTGATTACCTTGTTGAGAAGGCCAAAGCTTGTGAGAGGGTCCAGATGAACAAACCTGAAACACTGATTGCCTTTGGGGATTGTGTGGACGCCTTGATTACGAATGTTTGCTCGTATGACAAGAACGAGTACATGTTTAACAAGCAGCTGACAAAGGAACTGATCGAAAAACTCCCAAATAACCTCCAAGAGAAATGGTTTGAGTGGCGAGCTGAGGACGAAAGTCGGGAGACCAACCTGAGGTACTTCTCCCATTGGCTTGAGCAACGTGTCAACGCTGCTCGTTTGAGGATCACTCCTTCGCTGAAGCCTGGAACGGAGCTGGATCAGGATCAACCTAAAAATAGGAGATCCAAACGGGGGCCGGCAACGGTGAACGTCGCCGCCTCAGATAATAATGCCAAAGTGAAGTGTGTGTGCTGTAAGAGTGACAGTCACCTAATTGTCAAGTGTTGGAAGTTCTCCAAGAAGTCTAACGATGACAAATGGAAGCTCGTGAAGGACGAAAAGCTTTGCTTCCTTTGCTTGAAACCTGGACACCGAACTACAGAGTGCAAGAGCTCCAACATGTGTTCGGTTGATGGATGTAATAAAAAACATCATGAATTACTTCACTCGGATGGAAAAGGAAAACCAAAGAAGAAGAAATCCCAATCCACCAGTAGTAGTGAAGATGAAGAATCCGAGAAGGAGAGCTCATCAAAAAAGAAAAGGATGACTCCTAAAAAGAAGAAAAATATTCCCTCAGAGAGCGATACTGCTGAGGATGAAAAGGATGAGAAAGCCGCCGCAACTACAGCCACCTCAGTCGTGGAAGGAACGGATGGAGCTTTACCCATCGTGCCTGTATATCTCAAAGGTCCCAAAGGCAAGATTAAGACATATGCGCTGGTGGACACTGGAGCATCCCGTTCATTGATAGAAGAGGGGCTCGCTGAAGAATTGGGATTACACGGAAAGAATATTAAATTCAAAGCCAGGGGCTTTGGAGGTCATTTGACGACCATGGATAATGCAAGATCAGTCAGTGTCAACATCAGGGGTTACTATCGGAGTGCTAAATATGCCCAGATTGATAAGGTAGTAACTGTCAAGAAGATTGGAGTGGCTCCATACACCCTCAACCTGAATGAAGCGAGAAGGAAGTGGCCATGCTTAGGGCAGTTCAAAGGAAAGTCCATGAGTGAAGTGGTGCCACGTATCATTGTGGGAGCAACTCATCGACATTTGACCATCCCACGAAAAATACTGTGTTCTAAATTGGATGGACCAGTGGCCACTAGAACGATCCTTGGATGGGTACTTGAGGGGAACCTAAATGGGAAAGGTGCATGCACCATGTATTATCTTGGAGCGCAAGTTGAAGAGCTGGACATGACTCTTCATAATTTCATTAAGGATAACTTCAAAGTGAAGGACTTTGGAATTATTCCCTCACCATCACGTCACTCCACCGAAGACAGAAAGGCTCTTCAAATTATGGAGGAAACGACAGTGAACAAGAAAGGTGTATGGGAAACTGGGCTGTTGTGGCGTGATGAAGATGTAAAACTACCTGACAGCTATGATGAAGCCTACAGAGCCAGGAAAGATGATTACTACATGGATGACTGCTTAACTGGGGCTGACAAAGACGATGATGTTATCAAGCTGAGACAAGACATCACGAAGAAGTGGACGCCAGGAGAAGTCCCGGAAGATATTTATGAAGAATGGAAGACGTGGCTTGGTGAAATACGCGACATCACTAAAGCTCGCGTGCCAAGATTCTATGGTGCAAGAGAGCACAAGAAGACAACAGTGGAGCTTCACACATTTGTGGATGCCAGTAAGGAAGCTTATGCAGCTATAAGCTACTTCCGGTTTGTGACAAGTGACGATGTGAATGTGAGTCTTGTTTCTTCGAAAGTTAAAGTGGCCCCATTGAAGAAGCTGACGATTCCTAGGCTTGAGTTACAAGCCGCGCTGTTGGGAGCCAAGCTAGCTTCAACTATAGCTGAGGAAATAAATTTGAAGATAAACAAGCATTTCTTCTGGTCTGATAGCCGTACTGTTCTCTGTTGGATACGTTCACCATCAGCACGTCACCCTGAGTTTGTGGCAAATCGAGTTGGGGCTTTGCAAGACCTTACCAATGTAGGTGATTGGAGGTGGATACCAACGGCCATGAACGTGGCAGATGAAGCCACGCGTATAAGCAGCCAAACTGAATTTGGAGCAGAATCTCGTTGGTACACTGGGCCTCCATTCTTGCAAAAGCCTGAAGCTGACTGGCCTACAGAGAAGGTTGAAGATATTGAAGAAAATAGTGATGAAGAGACAGCCATCGGGGATGCTTTCGGAGCCAGCTTGTCTACTGACGACGGGCGTAGGTTGAAAGCAGGCGAAGGCAATTGTGACTTGTTCAATATTGACAAGTTCTCATCATATACGAGATTACTACGTATGGTGACTGCTGTGTGCCGACTTTGCAAAAAATGGCTTGCAAAAATAAGAAGCCAAAAAGAATTAGATGATTGCCGGCTACCTATTTTCAAGATTGAGAATGGGAAAACGATTTCAACCGCTACTCCAGAAGACTATGCAGATGCAGAGCAAACTTTATTCAAGTTTGTACAGAAAGAAGCCTTCATGACTGATGGAAATCAGCTGAAGAATAAAGATTTGAGGAAATTACTTCCATACTTTGATGAACGTGGTCTCTTGAGAGCGCGCGGACGTATTGACAAGAGTGAAGTTGCAGAGGAGAGTCGTCGTCCGATTATACTTCCTTCGCGACACAAGCTCACCGACCTTATAGTGGAACGGGAGCATCAGAGAAACGCTCATACTGGGTATGAAACGGTGCTCAGTAACTTAAGGAAGAGATTTTGGATCATACACGGAAGACAAGCCGTGCGAAGGTGCTGGACTAGGTGTAGCCAGTGTCGTATACTTAGAGCGAAGCCGATAATTCCTGAGATGGCCGTCCTTCCCAGTTGCCGACTTGCCAGTAGAACTCATCCGTTTACCTATACCGGAGTCGACTACTTTGGGCCAGTCGAAGTCACTGTCGGCAGGCGTCATGAGAAGAGATGGGGAGTCCTTTTTACGTGTATGGTGACACGAGCTATCCACCTAGAAATAGCTCATGGACTCAGCTCAGATGAAACGCTCTTAGCCTTGTCACGTTTTGTGGATGTTCGAAGACGACCTCACACCATCTTCAGTGACAATGGAACCAATTTCCATGGAGCCATCAAGGAAATGGAACGAGCTATTGTCTGTGAAGAATACAAGCAAACTATGCAGCAGCATGGTTTTCATGAAATCCAGTGGAAATTTATTCCACCTGCAGCAGCTCACATGGGTGGAGCATGGGAACGACTTATACAAGCCGTCAAGAAAGTTTTGAAGAATATCCTTCACGAACGATATCCGAAGGATACTGTACTGCTGACTGTGATGAAAGCAGCCGAGAACATCGTAAATTCCAGGCCGTTGACTTACCTGTCGAGCGATGTTGAGGATCCTGAAGCGTTGACTCCAAATCATCTACTGAAAGGTGGAGTAGATATGGGACCGTCAATCCCTTCTGAAGTGGATAGTCAAGGGCGTTTGTTCCGACAAAAGTGGAAAGAAGCCCAAGCATTTGCTGACCTTTTCTGGAAGAGATGGACAAATGAGTATCTTCCAACTCTACTTCGTCGTGAGAAATGGACCGATCAAGTGGAACCAATCGAGGTTGGAGATCTGGTACTGGTGTTGGATGACCAACAACCGAGAAACTGCTGGGTGAAGGCAGTGGTTACTGCAACTTTCCCCGCAAAGGATGGACATGTGCGAGCAGTGGACGTTACTACTCGTAAATTTTCGTCAAAGAAGAAAACTACTCTAAGGAGACCTGTCACCAAGCTGTGTCCTTTAGGATTGAAGATGATGAAGTCCTCCGTAATGGCGTCAGACTTGGGGACCGGAAATGTGAAGAAGTATCACGGAAAGTGATAGGATTATGTATATTATTTTCTTTGTTGCATGTATGAATATTATGTATGAATATTGTTTGAATCATAGAGGGCAGAAAGCCCGAATAAGTTTGAATTGAAGAAGCATTTTTCTAGAAGCTTTATTGTATGATTGTGACTTGGGAATTTGCGAGGCATGCTTGCCATTATTATTAGTCTTGAACTGCGGTCGAGTGAGGACGACTTCTCCCTTGATTGTTCTTGTGTGAATTTACAAATGTGCTAGATAGCATTGTTGAATGTAATTTCATTGGATTGATTAATTGTTGAACGAATAAAGAATGGTGTAATTTATTGATATAAATTTTCTGTAGCTGTTTTCTGGTTGATTAATTACGTTTCGAAAGATCGATTAGCCGTAGTAGTCTAAATAGCTAGATAAGGCAGTTCAGGAAAGTTATCATTTTACATCATAGGGATATTAGGGCAGAACACACCACCAGATATTAACCTTTATAATCCTAGACGAGAAGACCCTACCCTCCCCTTCAGTATTATATATACTTGTTGCGGCTTATGTCATCCATGAGATTTGTACTTTTGGTTGTTGACGGACTTTAGGTTTTGTACATACTCTCAAGTTTTTCATATTTTTGTCCCTTCTTAATCCAGCTTACAGCTACTGGATTTTTTTACTCGTAGCGTAGCCATATACTACTGGGATGACGTGAGGAAATATGGAGACATCTTAATACGAATGTAATGTATTTTTACACAATATAATAATAATGTACATTTATATTGTGTGTAATACTCTGAAAGTATCATGTGTACTACCCAATTATTCGGTGTGTATAAAAATACTTGCAAACATCTTCGAAGTTGGTTTTAAATTACAATTACACAAATGACTCACTCCTTTCCATTTCCCGTGCGTAGGGATTTTCGTGGGTATTGAAGAGTAAGCAAAGTACTGCTGTTGGCATTAAAATTGTAAAACATTATATATAATATTATGTGTGATGTTAATTTTTCATGAAAATTTTAATGTTATATCATCAGTGAGTCCTTTTCGTTGTACACCCTTCTTCACAATGCGCTAGCTCTCCTGTCTGTAATGCAGATTTTGTAGTAAAGTTTTAGTACTGCAAATTAATCTGTGGAAAATGGATAAAAATGATATCTGCAACTAGAATAAAATTGTGACTTTCTGGGCTAAGAACTCTGGACTGTCTGGACGATTCGCGTTTCAATTTTATGATGTCATAAACATTTTTGTACTTTTCACTTCCACACATTAAATTTTTTTTATTGGTTCAGTACTTACTTTTGGTATTGTATACAGCCTCGTCTATATATAACTTTGGGTACACATAATAATGATTATTTCATGATATAAACTCTATATAGTATCAGATTTTTATAATATATATATATGATGCCTTGCCTTAAAAGGTCACCGGATCACAATCACTCACACATTAATTTTTAAGTTTTTATAGACATCATCTTACGAGACACATTCTTTAGCAAGATTAAAAATCTATTTGCATGGTTAAAAGTAGAATCACGGGGGGAGAATTTCTTAGAAATATATTACGACATCTCATTAAATTTTCCTTGAATCTATTATATATATTCCTTATCAGAACGGTTACATTTTGTCGCTAGTTTTTCTTGAATAAATATTAAAAATTCTCTGGAAGTAAATTGTGATGAAGATGAAAGTTATATGCATGTATTTAATTTTGTAATAATTTTAATTTTGTTTTTCATATTCATTTTTGTTACTCTTTTCTGTGGTGGGATCCTGCCCTGTAAAAATGTTACAATACATTTTTATATCATATCATTTCTCCGATATACCATTTTTATGTACAATACAGCACGTCTCGAATATAAGAAGCAAATCTTGCTTTAACTCTTTCGATGAGGATTAAAATATTAGTAATAATAACTATAACTATCGAATAAGTACCATGTTTTCTAATGTTTTTTTCATGTACTTTGTATCGTAGTAGAAATTGTGCGACCTCAATGGTTAACCCTATAAAGGACATTAAAAATTATTCTCTCAATTGTTAAATCCGTTTCACATCTGGGGATACATAACTATCATATCATGTAAAATGCTATGGCACACGACTTTGTGACATTCTTAATTTTCTAATACCATTCAGCATTTTTTGGGACGCAAAACTTTTCCAGAACCTCTCACAGGTTATTTCTAGGTTATAGGTGCTTAATCATATTTAAGTATATCGATCAATAAGTACGAGTAAAATGAAATATTATGTTTAGTTGCGCAAACGAAAGAAAGAGATCATATATAGTAATATTACTTGAGAACGTAAGACGACTAAATTTTGTTCATTTCATAACATTGTAAGCAGATAAGCTCTCTATACTACTACTCTCTCGCTCATTTCAAGTACAATAATTATGGTTGAGTATATTATTATTATGTATGTAATGATAAACCGATTACGACTTAAACCTTGTCAAAGGAAAAGGTACAAAAATTGTCAGACTAGCATCCGTAACGTATTTTGATCAGCTAAAAATCTCATTCTCAATAATCTACTTACGTTCAACGAGTAGTAAGTAGATATAAATCATATATAAAAAATGTTCTTTGAAGTAAGTAAAAGTAACCAAGTTTAGTCAAACAAACAAGCAAAAATCACAACAGCTCGTTCCACCAACCCTACCTTGTTGTCCCTACGCGTTCCACTAGAAATCGATAATCTTGACTCGCTACTTCGTCTCACTGGACTAGATATGGAAGGACTAGGGCATCTGCTGCTGCTATTACTTTCACAGCAAAGCAAACAACATCTCATCTTTTTTAACCTGGCCACCCACTTCCAATTCCCGTAAGGATTAGCACCACCACAACCTGTTCCCAAATCATTACCCTGTTGGTTCTTTTGCTCGGGTTTTCTTCGAGGTCGAAGCAAATAGCCCAAATGAATGCGTAAACTTTTCGAGGTTGTAATGCCTAATGCTTGGATGCGCTTAAATGGGGAAGATTCAGGGGATGGGGTGACAGTGTCAGGGCCAAGCTGAATCAAATGCGTCAATGTTTCCACTTCTTCTGACGACAATAAACCGGATTCAGCCGGACCTAAACGGAAATCTGAAGCTTCCATTCGTAAATATCTTGGAAGATATAGAAGATCTTGAAGCACCTCTCGCTTAGACTCGCAGGTTAATGGAAGGTGGCGTCGCTTGCACTCCTTGTCTGCCCACCTAAATCCCAATGTTCATGAAATGAATTATTATTATTATTCACTTTCATTTCAAATCATTATAATTCATAATATACACATAGCAATTTCACATAGTTCAATTTATAGAATACCTACCGAACCAATGCATTGAATACTAAGCCTTCTTTAACATCCAGTGTATCCCTCGACATTATATGATGAATCGTTGAAACACTCAAATCTTCAATTTCATCTGATTGTAAAACAGCAACAGCATTGCGATCAATGTAGCTTAGACAGTTGTACACTAACCAAGCACAGTCTAGTTCAATGTTTAATTCTGAGTTGGCTTCTGAGAGACGTCTTTGTACTAACTGGGGAAATGTGGTACCATCACCTTCCTTTGCTTCCCGACATAAATTCTACAAGCAATTTCCGACAATATTTAATCAGCTTATGTGTCCATCATACAAGTATTAATATTTTCATGTATGAAATTTGCATTAAGTACAAACCTCCAAGTTTTGAAAGTCCCCACATAACATTGCCACATTAGCAGAAATAAGTAGAACATTATCCACAGAAATAAGTCCAATCAAATGGTTCACACATTTTCTTGCTAGCCCGGCGCACTGGTACTTGTGTGATGCCTTTAGCGTCTCGATTGTTGTTTCTACCGACTGCAAAATCACTTGGCTGTCGTACAGGTACCTGGGGGAAAAAACAAAAGGAAGTTGAAAATTTAGGATATGATCATCATCATCAGCGTTTGACATACATCCGGTTATTCCGAATGTTAAAAGCCACTTACTTCATAAGATTGTCAAAAGCTTTTCCATCCAAATCAGAAACGAAAATTGGCTGGGGAGTGATTAGATTTTGTCCCTCATTTTCTGACGTTCTTTCACTTCCGTTTTCCCTCGAGTTTCCATCCTCCTGTTGCTGCTGCTGCTGGAGAAAGAAATTGTTGGAGAACATTGCCGCAAACACTGGCGTTGCTTCTTTAAGTACATGACTGTGTGCTGGAATACGGAGGCAGTTTTCTTGTGAAGAGTCACGTCCAACTAGAAATACCACATCACATCCTGTTTCCGTTCCATAATGATGCTCCAACAGTTCCAAACGTGGGGCACTCGGTTTTGCACTTGTACTCATCTTGATTAAATACTTGATTGTATCACAGTTGAGATCCACAGCGCATTTAGCAAATTGTTTTTTTTTTTTCTTCAATAATTTCTTTAAAAGAATCACGAACCAATTTTTTCCTTCTTTTCATGAATGTAAGAATAATTTCTCTCTCTCTCTCCTAGCTTCCTCTTCAAGTTGCCTTATAATTCACGCAGAGAAATGAGAGATCATTCTGATTCTGCCTTCCACCTCCCAAGTCAACTGCTGCTTCTATAAAATGGATAAAATCACATAAATGCTCTGAATATGAACCAAGGAGTAATACTTCACATAATATGACTGGAAATGAAAAAACGATGCCAACAGTGAGCCCCAATCTTAATAATATGCTTTTTCACAATGAAAAAAAGAAAGAAAGCAAATACTGCAAAAGGAGTTGTTGTTATTGCAGTTGGAGTATGTGTGCGTTAAACATTTGAATGAAATTCTATTTTTGTCAATTTTGCATAGTCATCCGAAATTCCACACGCTCCGGAAAGACGATCAAGGGGTTCAGTTGGCATATGGCTTGGTATGGTTTCTGTATATATATCCACTGTAAAATTTTCACACGCTGAGTTATGTCTATTTTTTTCAGCATGTACAAAAAAACCTGGTGAAAAGTACAGATGTTATGTTGTTCCATGCCAAAAAAAAAGAAAAAAAAAGTGTTTACTGGATCCCCTTTTATGCATTTTATTTTCAACGGTTTTATACACACAATGTAGTACATGATTGAACGGTAGAAAAGTACAGTATGGGATGAGTGAAACGTGCAACATCTTTTTGATTTAGCATGTTTCACAATAACAAACTAGGTAGAGGATATACTCTTTTTGTGCAGCAGTATAAACATGCTAAAAAAATTCATTGTGTGCAAAAAGCGGATGCTTCCAAGAGATGGTTAAAAGTGGGATATTATTGATGTTTCATTGTTATGTTTCTTTCCCTTTCCCTCTCAAAATACAGAAAATGTTTTCAATCAAATTGAAAGAGTTTTCCACACCTGGTCATATATCTATGTTTTGGTCGTTTACATTTCTTGAATTTATTCAACATCCGTATGACATAAACCCTTTCCATCCATTCACATGAAAAGCCAACGTGATAGGTGATACGAGCTATGACGCAACAGAAAATTATGATGATGAGTCTAGAACAGGGGAGAGATGTGTATGTAAAAAGAGATGATGGAGACTTTTGCGAATTCTATTGCATTTTCTATTACTACATCTTAAAAGAAGGGACTGAATGAATGCTCAAGAGACAAGATGCCATATTTGCAATTACATTTTCATTAGAACATCTAATAGCAACAACACCACCACCATCGTAACCATACAGAGAATTGTTGTATTCCAGCTTGTGGCTTGGGAAAAAGGAACGTTCGGTATTGATCGGTTGTATGTAACGTAGAGCCCTACATTTTTCCTTATGCATGCACAAAAGGAGTGAATGTGGCCTGACAGTGGCATTATGGCATGGCATAGTAGTAGTCGTAGTGCTCCACATCCGCGAATGTATCACAATCAATGCGCTTATATGTATATATTTTTGTGTACACACGCAAGGCAACCCAGTGGACTTGTTCTTGACTTTACTACTGTACTTTTAATCCTATCCGACTTTTTATCTCCCTTCCAAAAAAGTATAATCCATGCATTCTGCATGTATTTTTTATGCAATAAATGACTCCCAACATTTCCTATTATTCTCACTCACCCCTTCTCTTTATTCCAAGTTTACATCTGTTCCAACTGAATATATTATAAGTATCATCCTACTTCTTTTGAGGGGGTGAACTGTGAATTTTCACAATTGACGAGACAATGATATGTTTCTTTCTCAATGTGTTTTTGGCCACGTATTCAATATTTTATTTTACAAATGATATTGATATTGTGGAAGCGTTTATTAAAAATTCATCGAACAAGTAAATCTAAATTGATAAGGTTAAGCATGTGAAAAAGAATTGAAAATTTTGCGAGTCACGCCTTTATCAATCACTCAATAGTATTTCAATGTCAATGTTGGCAATGACACGTGAGAGATGATAATATATATAAATGCGAAACTATCTTTAAAAAAATATTGATATCCAAAAACTTACCAAGATGAAGTGACAAAGAAACGAGGAAGACGGAAGCCTCAAATCACCACAGTAAAAGTACAATGTGCACTCAAACTCAAGACAAAACTCAAACTGGGTCACTCGATCTGCTCATAAATTCAACAGATACTAGCTTGTTCTACAGAATCTGGAAGCAGAATGACAAGGCAGTAGTAGGTGGAAGAAGGAAAGCAGAGAAACTACTGAAAAGTAGATCGAAAACAGAGTATGCATATCCCATTATGAATGCTCTGAGATGAGAGTTAGCCAAACCGAACCCGTCCGATGTATATGTTACAGGAAGGGAGTAATATATGCTTCGGAGTTTTCGGACATCACATTCTGTATTATTGCATGCCCCGTCGTTGTTGCTTATGGAAGAAATATATTATGATCATATACCATACCACTAAAAGGATCCGTTTTACCACAAGAGTATTTTTTACAACACATCTCTAGCGAGAAAGGGAGAGTGTATTGACCAGAAGAGTATACAGCTCATAAATATAGGTAAAAAGTATGAAGGACATGCACGTGCTTGTATGGTTTCTGCTCCGGATTAGTGAGGTTTGTACATTGTAAAAAGGTTGCAAAACCGGAGGAGCCGAGTTTACCTGCTTAGCTCTTTTCAATATATTTATGCAGAAAAACAACAGTTGCAAAACTTTAGGGTAGAAATTTAGGCAAGGTGTTTGAGGTGTTTTTATGTCTTTACGATGTTTTGTTAGGAGCAAGCTGTTTTAGGGAAAATATTTGCTCATATGATAGGCAGGCAGTGGTAAAACGGAAAGGCATAATTATGGGAAAGGACAGGATTGTAAGTAGGCCTTTTCGACCTAGGTAAATCCCCAGCAACATGATGTCTACACTGAAAGCAAGGAATGTGTGTATTATCTTAAAGAATGTATCATGGTCATCCCTCTGGTTAAAGGTCAAAAACATTTTGGCCATTGCCTAATCTTCGCTTTTTTATGATGTTTTTAGCTATTGGGGCAACTTGAAAAGTACTTTTGACTTTACATTTCGATTAGCTTTCTTTTAGCTTTTATGTTGGTCAAAGGAATGATATTTTTGAGCGATCGAAGAATGAATGCTAATAATGATGTAAATAATTTGGGAGAAATAATAAATATTGAGGATTTCTGGACAACGAACAAAGGCTTATGGTAAATGTCATTCAATCTCTGCTCTTCTACCTTAGCATACTGGTCAGTGTTGCATAACTGGCTAAAAAACACCCCCATGCAGACGTGCGTCGTGTGCATGTATGTTGTGGAAAAGTAGCTATGGATATGCCGTCAAAAGTCACAGAGAGTGAGCAGGGTTTATCTATACCTATGCACCTGTATTGGCTGTATTTCTCCAGTTCCAGTAACAACTCATGTTCCTACTGGTCATATTCAGAGAAGGGAATGACAGGTGATATTATGCACATGGTAGCCTGTGGTAACTTTATGGGAAGTTTTTAATCTTGATAAGCCACACTTTATAGCTTGAATACAAACTTTGCGTAATGGAAGAACATTAATAATTATTGTCATTAGTTCCATTTTATATAAAATAGTATGTATTTGGTTCTTACAGCGAATTCTTTACCAATACATGTATTTCCAGATTTGTTAGTCTTTCCTCACAATGTCTGGTTCAAGAAAACCAAAGATTACTAACAAAGCAAGGAGTAAAAGTACAATCAAACCAAAGGGCTCACCACCTTGTCTTTCACAAGGGGACGACAGCAACGACTCCTTATCTGATTGTCCAACACCCAAACCAAAAGCAGGGACCACCGGCAATATGAACCTGAAAAAAGAATATACCCGATACTGTAAACTTTACTCGAGCGAGCCACTGGAATTCGTTTCTGCCCCTTTAGAACAAGCCACAATGTGTCAGGCGTCAGGGACTTCGGACGTTGGTGGCGTAACGATTGATTTGAAAGGTCGTGGATTACGCGGTGTTGATTGTATTGCTCTTGGAAAAATTCTTGCTTCTAATGCAAGTATTCAGCATTTGAATCTTAGCGACTGCTTGTTACTTCCTCAAGGCTTTCAGGTAATGCTCAGGCAGGTTATGAAAACATTGCAGAATATTTTTTTAAAAGCAGCTTTACATAAGATTGCATGACACATAGGCTCTTTTGGATGGAGTTTCAAAAAATACTCATCTGAACGTTTTGGAGCTTCGAGGGA
Source organism: Orchesella flavescens (assembly GCA_964034955.1). Lineage (NCBI taxonomy): Eukaryota > Metazoa > Arthropoda > Collembola > Entomobryomorpha > Orchesellidae > Orchesella > Orchesella flavescens. The sequence continues at coordinate 25,752,757 of OZ035954.1, read as the reverse complement.
ACAACATTCAATTTGCGAACATGTTGGAGCCTTTGGGAACAATGCTAAAAGTTAACAGCAATCTGAAAAGGTAAACGTAAAACATGAATAGCACATTTGCATGCATCTACGAAGGGATTTCCAAAAAGGTCCGGTCAACTTTGATAACGCTTATCTCAAAGAGGACTTCCTCAAATACAATGATCTGCATATCCTCTGAAAGATAAAGATTATGGCTTTTGAATGATGGGTTGCTTATAGTAGCAGTCATTTGCTTTGTAGAGTTAGAGCTGGAAACATAAACGAGAATGTTTTTACAACGCAAGATATTCGTGCGCAGGTTAAACTGCATTTTTCGAAGGGCCTTTCTTCGTACTTAATTAGAAAGGAGCTTCAAAAGGTTGGTGTTGATACATTGCCAGCTCGATCAACTATTTTTGAGTGGTGCAAGCGATTTCGTAGTGGTGACCCTATCACTAGAAAACAAGACAAACCCAGGACGACCTTTAAGTTCGACTGGCGACAGACATGTAGCTAAAGTGAAAGCTGTTGTTGAAAAGGAAAGACGACTCCTGTTGCGGGAAATAGCAGAAAAGTTCAATATAAGTGTCATGTCAGTGTTGAGCATTCTACATTTGACCTTGGGTCTATCTCTTCGCTGTGCAAGGTCGATTCCCAAACTGCTCACACCTCAACATAAGAAATTTGGGTGCAAACGAGCCAAGATAATCTCAACCTCCTTTCTCAGGATAGAGATTTTTTCTGGGACAAGTAGTGACTGGGTATGAAAGTTACCTTCATCCCTATCAGGCAGAGACTAAAAGACAGTTATCACAATGTCTCACAGCTGGTTCGCAACCCCCTTTAAAGGCCATACGTAAAACGTCAAGTGCTAAACTTATGATGCTCGTTTTTTGGGACCGGTTTGGAATTTTGTTGACCGAGTTCTTCCATAAGGGTTCTACATTGGCGAGAAAAAAATATGCTGATATCTTTGCCAGGCTGAAATCAGCGTACATCAAGAAATGTGGTCAAAACCAATGGGATGACGGAATTAACCAATTGCAGGATAATGCACATCTCACACTTCGAAGGTCGCACAGCAGAAACTACGGGACGTCGGGTTCATTCAACTTTGCCACCCTCCGTACAACCGTACCCTTGCTCCATCGCACTACTTTTTGTTCCCAAAACTAAAAAATTACATGCGTGGGAGGAAGTATAATTCGGATGAACATGTTAAAAAAGTGTAATTTCATGGCTTGGACATAGAGGCCCAGCATTCTTCTCTACTTACATCTCGGCTCTTGAAAAAAAGTGTGCGCAAGTTGGGGGAGATTATGTAGAAAAAATCGATTGAATATGTCAAGTCGTTATAAAATGAGAGCAAAATAAAGTTGACCGGACCTTTTTGGAAATCCCTTCGTATAATTCAGTCTTAATTATTACAATCGATGTTTTTATAAAAGCCTGATAATGGAATGGAATCAAATTGGTTGCATAAAAGATGCATTTACAATCTTTTGTGACGGCCTTTCAATCAATAATGGGTTGGAGTATTTGGACCTTCGGAATAATCAGATTTCTGATGAATGTGCAATCGAATTAGCAACAGCCCTCAAGCACAATAAGATTATGAAAGATTTGGATGTACGATGGAATTCCATTGGAGTTAAGGGAGCTAGAGCATTTTATGATTTACTCAACATCAACAACACGCTGACTCAGGTCCAACTAGGTGGAAATTTTGTTCCAGAAGAAATTGTTCAACACATAGGTAAACCTTTAATTAGCAAGTGTCAGTGTAATATGTATGCCCAATTTTTAAATTAAAAAACTGAAATCATTTGAGTTTTCTGATTTTCTCAGATCAGATATTGAAGCAACGTAACAAGCAAGACGAGATTGTAAAAGACTATTCAACTCGGACAACCATCCTCACAAGACAATTGCAAAAGACGGAAGAGGAATATCAGAACGAGATCAAAAATATAATGTCCATGTTTGATGCAGAGGAGAAAGAGTATAGACGCGTTATTGAGTACGTGCTGATTTAGTGATTTAGCAAATCAATTTATAAATTGATTTTATTGCATACTACATGCATGGTTTTTTGTTGCAGAGAAAATCAAAATCAAATAAACCGATTATCTCAAGAACGCCAGGAGGAAATGGAGAAAAATACTACGTTAAAAAGCGACGTAAGTATCAAACTATCCTTGTGAGCATTTTAGCTAATGAAAATATTTGATCCAATTTATATAGAAATTGAATATTTTGTTGTAGATAAATGGTCTCAGGAAACAGCTCAGTGACTCACTGGAAGAGGTAGAGATGCTTAGAAAATCATTGAGCCAAAAGGATGATAGACTAACTGAGCTTGCAAGCTCTTTTAAGGCACAAACTGGGGATCTTGAGAACACATTCGAAGCAAAAACCCATGAGCTTCAGGTTTTATCCGATGCCCTTTCACAAGAGAAGACAAGTATGCTAATGAAACTTAAAACGACAGAAGCGGAACTTCAATTAAAAATTGGAGAGGTGGAACAATTAAAGGATACTATTACAGCATTAAACAAAACGTCAGAGCAGCTCCAGCAACAATTTGATGGTACTTTTAATTATTCCATCCACGTTTAATATGAAATAAGAATAGAATTGCATGCATCTAATTTTAATATGACCTTCAGAACGACTACGTCAAGCAAAGGAATCATGGACAGGGTTTCAGACTGAGGTGGAATCTGCTGAACGCAAAGAAATTCAGAGACTTGAGAGTCAAATGAAAGATATGAATACATCTTTAATGGAACATTTAAAAGTTTTAGAAAACAAGAAGGCAGATGCTGAGGAAGAAGTACGAAGAATGAAGATGATTTTAGTTACATCCAAATCTGAAACAGAAGAGGCATTGACCAAATTACGAGCAATGTTGGCAGAAGAGCATAACTCTGCAGTAAAAAATCACATGGAACAAATTACAAAGCTTAGGCAAGAAAATGAAAGATTAGAGATTGAGGTAAATAAGCTTGAGAGTCAAATCCACAAAATGGAAATAGAAAATGGGAAGTTACATAGACAAAATGACCACCTTAAGCAACAACTATCGCAAGCAAATGAGGTATAATACACACACACATGTATGTATAGAATAGAGTACCGTTCCGACCTTGGGTAATATGAATATTTTTCATTTAGGAACTCAGCGAAGCTCATGCATCAAGTCAGACAGTTGTAACTAGAACTAAAACTGAATTAAAGGATACCACAGAGCGCTTGTCTAAGGAGGAGGAAAATAACCGTTTGTTACGTTCTCAACTTCATGATTTACAGCAGCAGGTAGGAAAATAAAAAAGAACTGCAATGCTTTTTCTTCTGTAGGAATATACATAAAATATGGTTCAAACGAGTAAATTTTATTGCATCAGGTCGCCACGCTATCCGTAAAAGTAACAAAATTAACACAAGAGAAACAGGCTGATATGGACTTTTGGAAACTACAAATCCAGAGACGAGAAGATGAGCTTAATAGATTAAAGTATGGCATATACGTACATGCATGAAGCATTATAATTATAATAAGTCTTTTCAAAAAGAATGGAGAGTAATTTTCTGTTATTTCCCAAAGATCTGAAGATATGAGAAGAGCTGCCTTACTCCATGAAGCTTTCTCAGTGTACATGAGGTCAACTGCAGCAGCTACGGGACTGCCAATTCCAACGCCTTGCTCTGGAGACTCTGCTGGTTTGAGAAGCAAAAATGTGACGGAGAAAAAACAGAAAAGTGCCCGACAGCAGGCAGAAAAACCTAAAGAAACTTAACTATATTTACGTTTTTCTATAATATGTAGAATAATGAAGGATTAGGTACATGCTTTATACTGCCGTTAAAATAAACGTTATTTTTATAGCTGATTATTGCTCCAGGATGAGTGAGCATACATATAAATCATAAGTGCTTTAACTACAAGTAAATAATAATTAACAAAACAAAACAAGTATTTCATTTTAAGATTTAGGCTCTTTATTTTTCAGTAATGGCAATCTGAATGAGTTAAAGTTCCATTGGTAAGGTCTAAAACTTATATATGTAACTGGAATCACTACAAATTAGATTTCTGGCAAGACATTATTTTATGCCTTAACCTTACACGATAAAAAGCTATTCTATTTTCCAGTTATATTGCAAATTGCAATAATTAATTACATTATGGCTATTTCATGGGTTGACTCATGTTCAATCTTTTTATAATCTATTATGCTAAACTAAAACCGTTAAAAGCACTGCTTTTGTCATGAAGCGAGAATCAGTAATACATTTCAAGGCTTAAAATACAGTTCAAAAAGTATCACATTCGTAATAACACCAAACTATTTAGTAAAAATTTCCGTAATTTGACATCAAGTCTATCAGTTTGGTTTGGAAAAGGCGGAAATTATTATATCTCGGTAATTTTGCTAATCCTGATGAGACTGACTGAGCTATAACCTTGTCAGATATTGCAGAACATTAATAGTAGGCGAACATTCTTTTATATACTAGCAACGAAAAGAGATTTACTGGAAGGAAGTTACAAAATGCATTCGATTTCAACTCTGTTTACTAATCAGGAAAAATTATAACAAATTACCCGACTGAACTATATGTTCTTAGGATGAGACTCGTATTGCAATGGTTTAAAATCATACTGTTTCAATAGCGCCCTTCTTCTTCACCTTTGGCACGAAGACGGAATTACTCGGACCGTTATTATGAGACGAGTGTTGCGGTGTTACGTCGACAGACTTGGCAGTTTGATTTGCCTCCTCAAACATATTACTACTATTACTAGTGCCGGGTTCACTAACATCGGAAATAAATGACGTTTCATGGTGTGGAGTAGTGACGTCGTCTTTATTGGATGAAACCTCTTTACCATTACTAACGCTAGCTGTGGATTTGTGAGTGTCATCAGAACTAATATTCAACGTTAGTTTTGAAGCTTGGGAAGATTGAGTGGAAGTTGAACTATTGCTTGAAGGACCATTCAAGTCACTTCCATGCGATGAGGATGATATGGATTTTCTGGCACTGTTTCCTTTGATACTACCCAATGGAATTTCTTCTTCATGAACACGGTTCTGAACGGCTGGTGATGCTTCCCTTGACTTTCGCCTTCCTTCTGAACACATAAAATAGATATCCACAAGAGAGTGTAAATAACGACAAAATTCATCACATCATCATCATTGATTCCTAATGAAAAAATGCGAAAAACACATGCTTAGTTAAAAAAAATCACGCACTTTCACTTCTTGAACCATCATTTACCACCATTGCTAACCCGGGTAGTGCTTTGCTTATAGGAACATATAATGGTCGATCTCCTCTTGTCATGGCACGCCCTGTGCACGAATCCAAATAAAAAATATCATAATATCGCTTATGCATGCGTGAGAGGTATCCATTTGTCTTCAGATAGTTCAAAACTACAAATATCTTCTAAATCTCCTCACTTTGCATTCGTCTGATATTTTGGGGTGGAGAAGGGGAGGATCTTATCTGGTCTAGTAATTTACCAATCATGTGTAGTTTCCTTTCCCTAGCCTTTTGTCGGCCCTTGACAAGTCTGCAAAACAAGCCAGATTTAAAATATTAATACCAATACGCAAAACTGTATCTCGATACGGAGACGGAGGATATGTGTAAAAGGATAAATGGTACCTCTGCTTAGCTGCCATGCATCTTATGTGATCATCAAACATAAATTTAGCTGCCAAAATAGGCGTTCTTGTTCGCTGCTGAGTGGGTGAGCTTTTCACTGTGATATGCAAGCATCTAGAGTCGTGCTGGTCGCCCACAATTTCCAGATCCTATAAAAATATCCATAAAAAAACTAATGTTTGCAGATCAAACATAATATAGATTTGTATCCAAAAACACCAATTTAGACATGATGAATTACCTGAAGAAATCCTACAAATTTAACAACGCCCCATCCCATACGCTTTTGACTAGGTTCCACTAGAATAAACTGAAATATGTCGATAACTAAGAACCGTCTTGTCTTGACACTATCACGTGTAATAACTGTACAAGCCAAAAGATCACTGTTTGCTGAAAAACGTATAGAATGTGAAAGTTAGTTTACTTGTAAACATTTTACAAAATCAATTTATCAAAGCTTGCACTAGAAATATTTAAGTACACTTACTCAAATCTAAGTTATCGTCAATGTGGACACATGTCTGAGTGTTTGTCAAAGGCAAGTACTTTTCAGTTTCTTTCCTCAACTTTAAGGATAGCTTCCTTAAAATAAAGTAAACCCTCATAGAACGACGACTTCTCTCAGCCTAAAACGTGAGAATGTTTATTATTACACCACAGTTTTATAATCACATGACGCAAATCCTAACTATTGAATTTAATCAGCAATTTTCAAACAAAATTACGATTATATATTATTTTCACTTACTTCCCCACATGGCAGACGTTTATCAAAGGCTATTCCAGATAAAGGGGAACCGGCAGGTGGTAACAATAAATTGGAGTCCATCATCAAATATTCAACACTAATAGGTTTAGCAGCAGTCATGTCTAAATATTCATCTTCGAACAGCTCCAAAAACATTTCATCACATTTGTAGTAGTTCTGCAAGAGCAGTATATTTTCCTCCCTAGCACCTTCAATTAAAGCTAAATGTTGATCTTTAAGGAAACTTTCTCCTTCACCGTTTTCTGTCATAACTATTTTTTGTAGTAAATTGACAGCTAACGTCAGCGTCACAATTCTTACTCTGCTGTCTGGAAACAAAAACACATGGATCAAAATATTTATATATTCACATCAACGTCTCGCATCAATCATCACACTATCAATAAAAAACGCACTGTTATGCTATCTCACCTGGTTTCACTGTTTGACTAATAATTGTTATGAGCTTGTCAACTAGTGGTTCATTATACACACGTAAGAACTGTCCATCTTCAAGAACCGTTGTTGTGTCATGGAAAAGACTATTAAGTAGCTCCACATGGATTCCTAAAACAGATACAAAACTTTTATAGGGAGTTTCAAGTTTGAAGTTAACTGATATCATCATAGTATAATTACTGCAACTTAGAATCGTGCAACATACAGAACCACTTCCATAAGCAATCATGCAAAAAATCGCTTTGAAAACAAACTATTTCCCGAAAGAAAACGAATAAAATTCTGATATTTTAAATGCCTACCGTCTACATATAGGAAGACCAGCCATAAGTGGATGGATCCCATTTTATAAAGAAAGTTAATTCAAATAACACATTCACAATTCATGTTACAATAACCACTCGATTCAAATCTAGTCACTTCACTAATCATATAACAACTGTAAAAGTACGAACAGTAAAAATGATCAATTTACCTTTGTTATGTTTTAATGCCTCCAAAAGACATATTGAAAACAGAGCTGCGTAGTCGTTTTCCGCACATTCCAAAGAATCGAATATGGCACAGAGGAATGGTCGTTGTGATAAAACTTTAACATTATTAACAGTTAAGGTGGCGTCATGCGATTGTGTTTCAAAGGACTGAGACTGAGGAGCTAAAGAGGAAGAAGAGGTAGACTGAGCCGGAGTCGTATTTTCTGTTTGGTCAATGGCAAACAAAACCTGATTATCTGAGCAAGCGTCAAGAGTATTTGTGCTTGTACCACTGCTACTTCGTTTCAAACTAAAAACTGCTTCGTTTTCCTGAATTATGATACTGGCCAACATCCGTACCAATGGAGAATGATATACAATGAGGAACACTTGAGATAATAAAAACAATGCGAGAATACTGCTAACTTTTGGTGGTTGCTTGCGATCCTAAAATAAGATTGAAACAAAACATGATAATTAAGCCACGTTCAACATAGTTTTGTCCTCAAATGTAATGTAAAATTCTTTTCAAATAAGCTTACAGAAACGACAAAATTTTTGTCCAAGGATGCGACGTATAAAGGAATTAACAGTCTATGAAGCAAATGATCTGTTAGAACTTGATTCAGTTCATCAATTTCCAAAAGTAGTATATCATTAAGGTAGTGCAAATGATCTAAATGTTCCGCAACCAAATCTGCCAGTCGACATCGAGCTTCATGTCTGTAAAAATATAGCATTACATTACAATTCAAACCCAAAGTCAAAACTTTTTTATGAATGAATTGAATTGGTAAGCATCGACATACTCTGAATTCTCTCGGATACATCCATCCAGTTCCAAAACATGATTTCCAATAAACCAGACTAGATTAGAAAAATATGGCGCAGCAGTTTTATCCCTAATAAACTTTTGCATAGATTTATCATCCACGCGATATACATTGAGCGTGAGAGTTCTAACTGCAATTCGCACCATACTTTCCGGATTATTGAAGAATTTTATGCATTCGGTATACAACGGAAAGTCGTTTGTGTGCTGTAATTATAAATAAAAATAAACTCTTCAGTCAGTTATTTTTAGTTTTCAACATTTCTACAGTAATTTAAAGATAAACGCAATGTTACTCACTTCATTGTAGAAAAAATGGATGGTGTGCTTATTCAATTTTAGAGATAAGGTTTTTAGAAATGATATATAGTAAGCCATCACTTCTTCGTCCGAAAAATCAAATTTATGTTCGATTATAGAATTTACATGATTGTTAGACAAAAGGTAATCTGAAACAAACAAATGCAAAAAAAATTATACTTAGGACTTCAATAGCAGTATTATTGGTAAAAAGGAAAGTGTCCTTCCAATGCAAATTACTTACATAAGGACGTTTCATTCCTAATGTTTTCAAAAAGAATATTTAGAGTTTGTAAAAGTTGGACGCAAACATAGCTGCCACATTTCTGTTTCATTATTTTGAGGAAAAACGACAGCATATTCTTCTCCAGGAAAAAGCTAGAAAATAGAAAAAGTGTTATTATCTCTTTTTGAAGATAAATCAGTGGAAAAACCACAAAATTATTAATGCCAACAAAAGTGAAATAAACTTACTCAAATACACTCGAATCATTTTGATCACCCCATATCAGTATTTCCGCAATGGACCTCAACGTTTCAACAAGAAGACTTCTATTGCTTTCATTAACCGTTTGATTTTTAGATAATACATTGTACAGGTACCTGAAAAATAGTAATTTTCGTTACAGCACAACTCAAATCCCATTTAAATTCTAGATCTATTTATTAAAATATTTAGACAAAGCACGCGTGGTAGTCGCGTCTCTCACTTTAGATGCTCCAGTGAATGAGGATTCTTTGGTTTCCAAAGGCCCCCTCCAAACCAGCTTCGACTTCGAAACATGCCTGTCTCCCCGTCCTCAGCCAGTTTTGTCGAACTCCCACTTTACAGTGGTGGAGGAAAGAGTCCCACTTCAAAATATTCACTTTCACAATTAACTAATAATACCACCACACAAATTTTGTTTTTGGAGCTGCACTTCCTCTGCCTCCCAATCGGCATTTACAAATAAGTCCCTTGGTCAACGTTCAAAACAATTTTGTTCGTTTTTACTTCATCCCTGACCATATTGCACAGTAAATGATGATGATCAGCTGATGTCAACATCACAGCAGGATCCAATATAACTTTTTCTTTGGAGTTTGGAGTATTTTCAACAGCAATTTCCCATCATGATGTCGTCACAAAGTGCCTAGTCAGTCCAGCGACGAGGTTGGACGTTATCTATGTCGTGTCGTTGCGTCGTGGTTATGTCCTCAATAATTATCTCATCTGCAACTCCCAAAACAAAGCATTATGAAACTCTGACCCAAAACTTCCAGCTCCTGAGTGACCTTGACTGACTGACTCAAATGATGCACCAAAACCAACTATATTTTTTCATCTTCTTTTCATTATAAAAGTAGACTCTCTAAACCACACACATTTACATAACCATCATCCTAAGGACAAAAATTTAGTTGTCTGCAGCTACTCCCCTGCTCATTGAACCTGAAAGTATTTGCTCGTGATTTCATTTTTAAGCATAAAATATTTAGTTTCATTAAAAAAAAAACTTTTGCTCCATTATATATTTTACCTTGTGCATCTATCTATTGCGATGTATGATGATGGTGATGATGATCTGATATTATTATGCTTAAGAAAAACCACATGTTGTGACTACTACCAACCACTATACAAATATTTCACGTTTATTGCAAGATGAGTAAGATGCACTAAAGAATTTAGTTTTCAATTGAACGTTATGGGGTATCGCTCTGTAATTTTCTACAGAATAAAATTATCCATTTCTGCATTCTGCATCACATTCACTATCCACAAAATATGTTGTTGTGCTTAAACTCTCAATTAAAGAGCTGAGTCAGTACATTTTATCCCAAATGAACCAACTTGATTTAGTTTTTGTGTAGAGTGGACAACAAACTTTATGCATAAGAAACGAATGTATTTATTATTGTATACATTTCAATGAAAAGTCACCTTAAGGGAATACCTTTGTTTACACTCTGTGCTCAACCCCCGAACCCCATTAGATCAGCAGATGACCAATGAATGAACATCTCCAAATTGCCAAAAGACGTGATAAATTGTTGAGTTTTATACATAGTGGGAAATTAGTTAATAACGTCACTGTTGAGGTTCTCGAAGGCTAACTTGAAGGGAGATCGTAAAGAGCAACTCTTAAACTACATTTCTGACCACTTTTGCTAATGTTTTAGTGATGTTAACACACTAAACGACGGGATTCTTTCAGTTATAAAATGCATGTAGTTAAATGAACATTTACCTTCTTAAACTTCTACCCCGTCGTTTGACGTAAATAGACTTCCAATCACGCAATTTAATGCACTAATGTTTAGACCAGTTCTTCAGCTAACTTATCTCCGTTCACCTGTTTTCACAGCACCTTTCCTGACTTCACAGTTTCTTTGCAATGTGTAAAACTGACAATCGAAGACGAGGGAACATATGCAAAGCATATGAGGCGGGTGTATTAGGCGGCATAGGTATGATATAGCCTTAAATTTCAATGTGTTTCGTGCATGTACATATGTACAATAACATAAAGTACATTGTAAGTAAATGCACAAAATATACAGATGAATGATATGATAGGATACTTTACCGCATCCGTAAGTAATCCGTCTGGTTGTGTATAAAATATATGTATGCTTTATGTGTGGCAAGTCGTAGCAGTCATATAGTCATAGTCATCATGTTTCATACGTTATGCGATATGGTGGGGGTATATTGCTTGTGTAGGAGTAAAAGTAAGAGCTTTTGTATTGTGTATTTGTATGAGTTCTTCTTCTTAGGTATAAAGATATGATGTTGTGAGTAGTTGAGTTGATGTTCCTTTCTATCATCTCAGCTCAACTCTCCAATTTGACTCTCGTCTGGCTGCATGGGTCTATGGGTCTGCTGGCTTATGGCTGTGTAGTCGTAGTCATATACCTATCCAAATCTAAAGCTGCCAAAAAGCCTCATATTATAGTTTCATGAACGATAGGATATGATGATATGGATTACACGGATAAAATTCATACAAATCGATCTCTTTACTATATTGCTTGCTACACACTTCATTCTTGGATGGTACGCGGCCTGCTTGGCCATAGGTCTGGTTTGGTGGTATGGTGGAGAGAGCCTCTGCAAGTCTGCTCTTTTGCAACTCTCTAGCTTTTTTGTTTGACTTGGCTTATTTGGCTGTCTGACTGCTGAACAGCTTTTTGTCATTTTCATTCCTTCTAACAACTTATATAAACAGCCCGTTGGGATCTGGAATCTGGATAGAGATGGAATGAAATGGATATAACTTATTAACAACAGCAGCTTCATGTTCCATACTTTCTTTCATTCCATTCCGAATTCCAGAGCAAGCTGGTAAAAAGATTGCTTTGCTAATCAACACCAATACAAATCGTGTCTGACTTTTAGAGCAAATAGTGTTTGGTCATGTCGTTATGTTTCCTTGCTGTCTTATTACAAAGGTATTTCAAGGATGCCAAAGAAAGAAGAGATGATAACATTAACAAAGAATGTGTTTATGGAATTATGGAATCCTTCTGGTATTGTGTTGAGAAGAATGGCAAGTGAAAAAAAGACGGCACATTTTTACATGCATTTTACGACCACATCAAACATTCTGCAATTATTTGCGAATTTGATGCAACCCATTTTATGCGCAATCAATAGGTTTCCGGGAATGGAAATGGCGATCGATGGTGTCAGAAGTCACAGGTTAATGACTATAGAGTACTCAAAAAAAATAGTTTATTTTCTCAATAAAATACTACCTCAATCGCCAACAGTTATGATTATGGGGCTAGATAAGACTGCTCTCTCTTTCATTATTACACTAAATGGTTTAGGAGCCCTGAAAAATCCATCATCAGAATCAAGAATATCCGGAATTGGGCTATTTGGATCTGGTACTGCAGTAAATTTTTGGAAAATGCTTGTAATAAATAAGAAGAGTGAATCACGAGCTAAAGATTCTCCTGGACATATACGCTTTCCTACTGAGAAAGGCATCCAATTTTCATGGTTTCGAAGCACAGTTTTTCCATCTTTGCTGAGAAATCTCTCGGGATCGAAATTTTCTGGATCACCCCAAAAGTGAGAATCCATATGTATAGAATACTGATTAGTCCATATCCATGTATCTTTTGGAATATACAAGTCATGGAAATATGTATCCACTAAAGCAGAGTGGAATACCCCGAGAGGTATTACACTTGCCAATCTTGAGATCTCCAGTATTACTGCTTCAGTGTATGGCATACTATAACATTTATATTACAAACAAACAACGGGTATTATTTCCAAGCCTATTTTAAGCTATTTTATCAATGGCATCTGTATTATTATCATTGGTATGTGTGCTTTGGACTTACTGTAGCCTATCTTTTAAAACTGGAGTTCTGGATTGTCCAACAACTTGATCAATTTCCTTTTGTAACTTTCTTTGTTCTTCTTGATGAGTCATTAGGAACAGTATCGACCATGTAAGACTAATAGCTGTGGTTTCTGAGCCTAAAATGTGTGTGCATACATATGTGTACTTTGATCGATATGATGACTGCATGTAAGTTTTCTTCATTTATGACTCTAGTCGTAAAAGTACAAGGGTTGTATGATGATGACTCACCGCCTTGAAACAAGTCACCTACGACAGCCCTTAGGTTCCGTTCTAACGTTAAGAAAACACCAGAATATATTGTTAGCATAGCAAGAATAAAAAACAATCAAAGAAACACAAAATCCAGTTAAAACTAGTACCCCCGGCTTCCTTATAAAAACTTGATGTCTTGTCTTTAGTTCGGCTCATTTCTCTCAAATAGGAATCTATGAAATCCCTATATGATGTATGAGTAGAAAAATGGAATTCTTATTATGAATGAGCATTTGTTTTTTAATGCATTTGAAACGAATGGTTTACCCGTTTACCTTGGCTCATTGCCGTCAACTAGTGACTGCTTGTGCTCTTCTATAGTGTCCCTGAAAAATCCAATCATTTTATCCACAACTTTTTGAAATTTGGTGTAACCGGAAATTGTCGGTAGGATGTGTCTGATCCATGGTGCAACTATTAGGAAAGGATGTCTAGTAATGGCGATTGCTCCCCTGACAAATATTTTATTAATATGTGATGTAGTATGCAATGTTTCCAATTTAAATTGTTCCTTAATTAGTAATTTCTTACTCTTGTATTGAGTCAAGAAGAGCTGTGAGATGAGGATCATTTTGCGAGTATCTCTGCCCACTTATAACTGTCCATAACGAGTTCAAAACAGCCAAGCTCAATCTTCGTTGTAAATCCGGTAACGGATGTCCAGCTTCTTGTTTCATCCACGTAATTATCTCCTGAGCATTATCCATGATTAGATCCTGCATTATGTTCTTTCCAAATCCAAAGTCTCTCAAATGCCTTTGAATATATTACTAAAATTAGAACAATTTTATGTAGGCCATTGCCTAATAATAAATATTTTATCATTCTTAAATAAACCTTAATGTAAATCGTCGTTGCGCCTCCCAAACGCTTCCTTCGGACACAAGAATACCTATATTATAATCATATAAATTTTAACTTTCGAAATATACAAAGCAGAGGTTTCATGATGTAGAAAAAATATACAGCGGTAGTAGTAGTAGTGCATGTATATTCATTCATTCAATATTCTATCGTTCGTGTGGTCCCAAGGTATAATGAGTTATTGCTGCAGAACATACTATACATCACAAATTTGTTAGTTTCAGTATCAATATATCATCATCATACCATTGCAGCCTCCGCTCAACACAGTAACAAAGTAAGCCTGTGGTCTTCCACTAAACGTCAAGTCGCCAAACATTTCTCTTGCCATTTTTGGATCGTTTATAACCAGAGCTCTGCATTACCAATCCAAACACAATACCATTGTGTGAAAACACGCTTCACAGTTTTGCACTTTACTCAGTCAGTACAATAATGATAAAAAGTGATATAATGATGAAATGAATGATTATGGATAAATGCAAATATAGTACTTACCTGTGGAAACCCAACTTAACGGACATTATTTTTCCATACTTTTTGGACCATTCCATAAATGAGATGTATATGTGCTTACCATCCACTTGCAGCACATTACCGAAGATCGGCCATGGTATAGGACCTACATATAAATATGTAGTACAATATTTTGTATGCATAATTATGCCAATTTAGTGATTAGGTTTTTGCTGAATACAGTAAAAAAAACATTTCGTAATTCCGAAGCAAACCTTGTATTTTGTATAAAAAAAATCAAGTAGTAATGATTAGATTATAGAACCTTATGAATATTAAACGTACTTACCTGGTGGATAGTTCTTATGCTTTCTGTGGTAATGTTGGAAAATGTACCATGTTGATGCAATGAAGGCTGAGATGAACAATCCTACACTGAGTAGCAGCGACATTTCCTTAAAGAATAATAATGATTATTTAGTCTTTATAGTAGTTTGTGAAACATGCTTTCTTCCTTTTGTACAAGTTTCCTCTTTCGTATCGCAAACACCGTATAAAGAAACTGGAACTGATCCTCTGATAAAAATAGCCTCGTGTGTATGAATATTAATGAGATTGAGAATGCTTTCAATCAAACAATCTTCCAGTGAAACAGGAGCAAAATCAAAGAATTTTACACATATAGGCAAGTATTGTTTGTAGAACTTTGATAGTGGAGCTCCAGTATGAAACTGAAACCATTCTTGTTAGACATCAATAACTTAGATATCAAGTTTTGTATAAATAAGCTCAAGAGCGGACAGTCAATTTAGTTGTTGATGTTGTTGATATGATAGCCTGATAGTACATACATTATGCTTTAAGCGGTTTGCATGCATAAAAGCTTTTATTGTTTTTGTAATTCTCTCAGAGGATAAGTGTACTCAAAATTAACTTGAAATGTGCTTCATTTTATTATGCAGAGATTCATAAATGAACGTACGCATTATTAAACCATACCATCTTTCTGCTGAGCCCATGTGATGCAATGACAAAGTCAATACTTGCGAGAATTGTCACAGACCAAACTGATTTATTCAACTCAATAATACCAAAACTCAACATGGCATTTATGATTTCATCAAAATACATCCGTTTAGTACATTACCATCGAATTAGCAACTAGTTAGTTGCATTTGAATTGAAAGTTTACAACTACTCATAATATAACTCATACAAGCTACACTAGCCTAGTTAATGTGCAATAGAACTGAGCTACTGAAATACACTATACCATCCATATTTGATCTGCCTATTGTAAACTAATACAATCATCTTCAAATACTTGGGTAGCACTATGAATTAATAGCAATATCTACAATAGTGTCAAACAAACTATTCCTAATGCAAAGGGAAAAGCAGTTATACAGGGATTGTTGAGAAAGATAAAAAGGTTCAAATCACATCATCAATTCTTATACATGTGATAACATTAATACCCGCTGTAATTGACTCATTTGTTACCAATACTTTACAATTAATAGGTAAGTTAATTACAGTTTTGAGACCACAGTTAAAATACATTTTTGGATTTGATCGATTTGATCATTGGGAATGACATGGTAGCGTTTGAATGAATCTTCATTATCACAACATTCAACCCAGAAAGAAACTGATTTGAACGGATGTTATTACAGTAGAACAAAGAACGAAATAATTTTGAACACAGGAAGATGACGCAACTGAAACAAGTAAGCAGTAATAAGTACTATCATATATGCTCCAAGAAATACTTTTTCGAAAATACTAACACATTTTAACTAGATTATGTTACATTATTATCATTAATGGCTAACACGTCTGCATCAATCACTGAACAACTGCATGAAATGAAATGACTAATTTTCGTTATATATTTTTATGTGTACATAGGGAGATTTTTCACGGGGTAGAAAACTAGAAGATCGCACTCTGTATTTTTTTTGTGTGTAAGTAAAAGTACCATTCTGGTCTTACAAAATACATAATTTGGCGAACAGTATACCTAGACTAGGACTCTTATATTGTGGGATTAGCACTGATGTTTTATATTCGGTCATTTCCTGTCATTTTTAGTCTTCCAGTGTTACGTCCTACATTCAAAAAAAAGCGCAGAAAAATTAGGGAAAATTAAATTAAAATTAATAATTTTCGACACTAAGTATTCAATAATTGTTTGTTTGTTTGATTACTTGTCACATACCTGAAACAAGTAACTCATTGATTCTTTGTGATGAGTTCGTCGAATGGCTTCACTGAGTAATATGGAAATATCAACCTGTTGAAGTCAAATTTCACGTAAACGTAGTGCAAAATGTCAATTACTCCAGGCTATAATTTTTTGTGGGCAAATTCAATTTGGTTTTTCTTACCGTTTTTATCTTGACACACTGAAGCTTTTGATGATCATGAGGAACTGTATTTGTAACGACTATTTCGTCAATTGGAGACGCTTCCAAAAGTGACGGAGCGTCAGATGAAAGTAAGCCGTGAGTTGCCAAAACGTAGATTCTACTTGCTCCTTTTTCTTTCAACGCAACAGCAGCATCCACAAATGCACTTGCATCGTCAATAAGATCTTCCTGTAAACATTAAAACAATTCTGAATGTTATCCAGTTCTGATTTAAGTATGTACAACTGGTTTTTGTAATTAGACGGGAAAACTTACAACCATGATGGCTATACGACCTGTGACATCGCCAACAACTGCAGAATTATTAGAATATTTTTATACGTTTGGTGGGTGACATGTTTTGTAAAAATGATTTGATTTGAAAATCTTTACAAACCAGTTAGAGGAGGTTTCTCTTTCTTCAAAGCGGCTGGAACGCCACCTACACCAACATCCATAATTCGGCTCTTAACGTTTCTTTCTAGTGGAGGTGAGTATCTTCCATCTATCTCATCAGCTTCTCCTTCTTTAACTTCCCCATGAATTACAGCTATTCCAACGCGAAGTCTTTCAGCGTAAGAAGTTGCCTTTTTGGCTGAACCTGGGTTGCGAGCTACCATCACGGAATTTTTGTAATCCGGAATCTGAATCGAAATCAGAAATAAGGCACTTGCTAAAATTGCGCATTGGACATGTGTACTTAACAACTGATTTGATCTTCTTAAGTATTTCATTTTATCTTACACAATCTTGAATATACTGAAGTAAAAATGGAGAGGCTCGCAGATTGTCAATAGGTACATCGAAGAAACCCTGGATTTCCTTTGCATGAAGATCCATTGTGATTATATGTGTGAATCCTGATTTGCATAACATCTTAGCTAATAATTTTGTGACAATACATCCACGTTTTCTCATTTTGCCTAGATTTGACATTTATACATACAAAAAGTAATTCCAAGTTAAAATTCCAAAAATTAAACAAAAACGTATAAAAAATATAAAGCACATTTAATTATTGACGTCCTTACATTGTTTACTGTATGGCAAATATGGAATAACACCAACAATTTTCTTTGCACATGATGTCTTGCAAGCATACGACATGATAAGCATTTCCATGATTGTATTGTTATCCAATCCTGTTTGAATGATATACACATCTCGAGCTCGGACGGAGTCGTGGATTGAAACCATAGTCTCTCGATTTGATTTGTGATACACATCACAGTTTCCCAGTTTCATTCCCAATCGGCTAAATACAAACCCAATCATAATAATAAGGCATTAAAACTGAAAGCCCGTTACTGCAGTGAAGCAAAATAATATTTACCTTGCAACAAGGTTGGCCAACTCTGGGTGTGAGTTTCCTGCAAGAATGATGAAATCTGTTGGCCCATCCATTTTGCCTCTGGAGTTGTTTACAAAACTATAATTACAGAATAAACTTGAAGATCCCACAGATTCAGAGTGCATGCTTAGTTATCCATAAGGTGGTTTGTTCCATATTTCATGCAGTTATTAATCGCTGACTATTTTAGATTTACCTAAAATAGAAAAGCACACAACAAATAACACTCATTAGTACAAACCATTAGTAGCTCATTCTACGTCAATCAGAGACTTAATTTACAATTACAATAGACACAAATATTGTACAAACAAACAAGCTTTACCTTACCTCAGAACAAAATTATCACGACAAAAAAGCACGTCAGACTGTGCTAAACATAAAATGAATTCTAGCTAACAGAAAAAGTTACAATGTTGGTGCACGAAATGGCTTCATGGATGTGATACATACTAGAGCAGCTACCGACTATTGGCCCCTAAATTGATGATTTTGCAGCCCTAATCCTGCAAGATGGTAGATAGTAAGAAAGGATTACTTTGTGTTTGTAAAAGCGGAACCCTCTCGTTATCCTGAAATCGTATAAAAGTAGTATATCGATCAAACTGCTGTACGTAGAGAACACAACGCATTAATTTCATTAATAATGATTTGATTCGATGCCTTCTATTAACAACCTTCAATTTTCCAGCAAGCATAAGTATATTATCCCTACTTTACAAGACTAAGAATAACACATACTACACATATCTTTACCCTTTCTTACAAAAGTGACATGACATCCTGGTACATGGCACACAAACACTTATTTTTCTCAACATACCTTTCACCATGACCTGCTCTCATTCATCATTTATCAAAGACTACAATGGAAACATAGATAGATACGTTACATACAGAAAAATCTTACATTTTATGATTGCTGAGTTGAAGCTAGTTTACATATTAAAAACGCCTACGACCAAACCAACACAACTCCTGAAACAGAACCAGAATAATTTTTGCACTCAACAATTTATTAAAACTGTGTAACATTCAATGAATCAAATGGTCTATCTAATTTCTACTTTCTATAATAGCCAAAATAATCTTCTAAAGTCTTACCTAATGCCTAAATTATATCCAATTAAATATGAACACTAACAACACGTACATTTATAAATACGTTCTTCATGCAGGCTACATGTCTGTCTACATGCAAAATGCTATAGAAGTATATTTTGTTTATAAAACACACTGGACTGGCCTCTCTGAGGTTGTTGTTGGTTGGCAAAAACGGAAAGCAGAAGCATGAAGAAAGACTGCAAAAAAAATTCGCAAAAAGACAAGCTGATCTAAGATCCGATCCGACCGATGAAATAAAAGACAAGGAATATGTATGTAACCTCGTTTCTCTCAGGTGAAATTCGGACTCCGAAAGAATATCCTTTCCGTCTTCTCCTTCTCCGTTCGGTTGGTTGGTGCTTGAGTGTGGAGTATGTAAGTACTTCCAAAAACTATCAGAGACACATCAGAATCATATATGCCATTAGTTTCAACTTTATCAAATCCAAAGCCGTCACGTACTACAAAAATTTTATATAGTGTATTACGTGCTTACTTACCCCTTTCAGCTTATACTCACATGCGTTTCATTTCCTCCTTTTGCACACACAGAGAAGACAGGCAAGAGCTTATCGTATCCTGTAAAAAAAAGTTTATACGGAGGATTGATATGCGCAAGGCGCAACAAATGTGTGAAATAAAAGCAACAAAAGTTTCCAGCTGCCTAGATGGAACTGAAATAATGTGAATGAAGAATGAGCACAAAAATCCACGTTCACCAAGAAGAGTTCCGATATGATTCTCGCTAGATACAATGTGGCCAATGTGGGTATATAATATTATTATGGGCTTTAGGATATTATCCATTCACCATTCCATAACACATTTTATCTGTATCTTATGCTTATGTATGCAGTATGGATATATATAGGCATGTGTGTTTTTCGGAGAAACTCTTGAACATTGAACACAAAAAGGACTCTGTTATGAATGAGTGTGCATTGAGCATGAGAAGTAGAAGCAAAACAAAAAGGCATTCTTATATTCTTCTACTCTAAATTCTAATGCTGAATTCGCTCCCGAGAATGTTAGGAACATGTGCATGTGGTCAAAAAATGTACCTAAAAAGTTTAGAGAATGCTGCTGGAAAGAAAATTTGATCTAAAGTTTTGATGGAATGGAATCAGTTAGTAAATTGTCTTGATGAATGGCATCAATGGCATGTGGTACCTTGTTAGATCACCCTGTTATTAAAACAACTTTTTTTGTAACAACCTTGCTTTGTCTTGTCAGTGTCGTTTTGTATTTAGCTTGAGTTTGGTTTGGTGTTTGGAATTTAGTGACGAATGCCGGTGGCCATACAATCACAATTCCTTCACGTTAAGGTGCTAATTTGTTTAATTATCAATACATCCGTACTCACTATATCAGACTAGCCAGGATCAAGCTTCCAAATTCTAAATTGGTTCGTGTCGTGGGAGAGGAGTTATCATCCGTAGTTGGTGATTGTGTACCTATTTATGTTATGATGTAACAAAGGAAGCTTCAAGGATAGAATAGACAAGGACAACAAGGTGCTTGATGCGACTACTGGTTCCTTCATTTTTCAAGGTCATTTACGATGAACATCATGAACATGTGCATAATATTTGATATTACATAATGCAAAATTGCATTATGTGACTTTGTCTATGGCCAATGAAATTGTCAATGGAAATGATAAAAAAGAATATTTTTGTATTCATGCTTTCAGCTATCGAGTGTCAGCGATTTTTCAAGAATTCAAGTCATGTCAACTGGAAGTAGCAAGCGGGTTGCTGGAAGTGCTCTTGGTGCTGATGTTTCTGAAACTGGGACTAAGAAAACTACCAAGACAAGACGAGCCGTGAAGATTGAATTCGAAAACGATGCGCAAGAAGAAAAGTCAGTGTCCCTCAACAAAGCGAAAGAAGCAGTTAGTGATAATAATCAAAAGGCGAGTTCTGAGATAGTGGAATCAGAGGTAGCGACCGCAAGTACAAGTCCTGAGAAAAATGCAACGACGCCAACCAAAAAGAAGGGATCGAAGCAATTAGTACCTGTAAAAGTGGAACCTCCTAGTAATTGGGAAACAATTTTGGAGAATATTCGAATTATGAGAAGTGCAAAAACAGCAGCAGTTGATACGATGGGGTGTGAAAGAACTGCGGATTTGACAGTAGAGCCCAAGGTAAGAAACTGAGAAATAAGAATGTCAAAAATGTGTAGACATTCCAGTATATTCATTTGTCATTAAAACAACCTATACATAATAACTTTGTTGGTCATAGATTCAGAGGTTTCAAACATTAGTTTCTCTGATGCTGTCAAGCCAGACGAAAGACCAAGTTACCTTTGCAGCAATGGAAAGGCTGAAAGCTAGAGGGTTAACTGTACAGAGTATGCTGGATATCGACGAAACTGTACTTGCAGGAATTCTTACACCAGTAGGGTTTTATAAGCATAAGGCAACATACATTAAGAAAACAGCCAAGATACTACGGGATATGTATGCGGATGATATTCCAGCAACCGTGGATGATCTGATTTCATTACCTGGGGTTGGCCCTAAAATGGCTTACATCTGTATGAATGCTGCTTGGAAGGAAAACGTTGGAATTGGTAAGGCAATGAAATTTGGAGGTCAAAAGTTCAAAATGAGTTTGTATGAGACAATATTTGTTGTTTTATGTTGAAGGTGTTGACACACACGTTCACCGAATTTCAAACCGCTTGAAGTGGACAGGAGCGAAGGGAACCTCTGATCCGGAAAAAACACGTGAAGCTCTGGAGTCTTGGATGCCAAAGGACCTTTGGCAAGAAATTAATATCACTTTGGTGGGGTTTGGTCAGGAGAGATGCCTTCCGGTCGGACCCAAGGTAATTTTCATAGAATGCTTCAATAAAGTGAAGGCAATGAGACTTCGTATATTTCTTGCCTTTCGTTAACCATGATTTTTATTTGGTTCTTTTATTTTAATCTTTTATCTTCATTTAATTTTCATTTGAAACCATTTAATTGTCATCGTACGATGTATTACATATTCAACTCACTTGTTCGAAAAATGACGAATTCAACGATACACATGCAATTTCATGTACTAGTATAATACATTAGTTTTTTTTAGTTTTGTGCTCAATAATCTTGAAATCTAAAAATAAAATTTGGAAACCCTTGGATTCCAAAAAGAGACAGTCGTATACAACTGACGAGGGAAGGACCAGGTCTGATTTTTTTGGAATTGGCTGGGACGCGGTTGTAGTAGTACCTTTTGGTGAGAAACTAAACCATATAACGTGTTTTGACTCCATGGCCACGAATTTCCGAGTTATGGACATTTTAATTTTATCGGGGTCAGTTTTTGAAATTTCCCGTTTTTCTTATGGAGTTTAACATGGAAAAAATCAGCTTTCACGGGTACCCCCCTGTACGATCAATTCAAAATTCCCAAAAGTTCAAAAAATGTATAAAACCCCAATATTTTGATGTAAAAGTGCTGCAAATCATAAAATATCGTCAAAAGATGCAATTTAGACAAACAACAGCTATTAGCGTTCCTATGCATGTACCCACGCTTGTATTGAAAAGTCGAGTTTGACAAATTGAAGGCTCGATAACTCCGAAACACTTTGCCATGGAGACCTCGCATTTGGCACAAAATAATGTTTTATTATAAGGTACTTCTACGCCAAGTTTCAGCCAAATCAAAAAAAATCTTGCTTGGTCCTTCCCTCGTGAGTATGGATTCACTTGATACTCGAGAACCTTAAAAATGTATCACAGGCGAAACCTTAATAGCTAGAGACTTGGGATAAATACAAAATCCGTAGATATTGACGTTCTGCATAATTCAGTATCAAGTGTCACCATATGTGACGTAGTTTTAAAATTATCCATGAAAAGCATGGTTTTCAAGATGAACCTATCGGGTTTGAACCCGTGTGGGTAGAAAATAACAAAACCAATCGCTTAAAGAAAGATCTTTTCTCAGAATGCCTTAACAGAGCTTTCATATTTATGCATATTTTACTTTCCTTCTGTATGCATCCCATTCCAAAACTATTGAGCCCAAAGGTCAAAGAAAACTGTGTGCCTGGTTTAATTGATGCATTATACGAATTTAGGATATGTTAGGAGTAGTAATTAGTGGAATTAGCAGATGAAAATAAATGCTTTAAAATAAAAAGATTAAAATAAAAGAGCCAAAAAAATTGATAACGAAAAGCAGTATCATTGCCTTCAATAAAATAACAATTATGATTCTTGCCTCTGGCCTATTGTATTCCTTGCATATTGAAGGCAATGAGACTGCCTTTCGTTATCAATTTTTTTTTGCTCTTTTAAGTGTGCTTCCTGCTTGAATAAAGATATATGTCCATCATCAACTGCTAAGACGAAGAAAAAATC
Source organism: Orchesella flavescens (assembly GCA_964034955.1). Lineage (NCBI taxonomy): Eukaryota > Metazoa > Arthropoda > Collembola > Entomobryomorpha > Orchesellidae > Orchesella > Orchesella flavescens. Next base: position 25,729,089 of record OZ035954.1, on the reverse strand, counting down.
AGCGTAAAGAAAGTTACCTTATGATGACCTGCACTGATGCTTCCATCGTAATAAAGGTAAGTAAAGATTGTGACTGTAGCCCAGCTAGGAATACTCGGTGATAATGATCTCGTAATCAAACATTTAGCTTATTGATTGTGTTTGAAGTATTTGTAATTATAAACATTTTACTCTTGTAAACGTAGTTAAAGGTCAACAAATAACATATTTTTATTCACATTTTTATAAGTTTTACAAATTAAATCATAATCAGATCTTTTGAGAAACGCATTAACATGATGTTATCTCAACTCATACCAATTTACCTAACGGTGAAAAAAAAACTTAAATCAAATCAAATAACATCAGTGGTAATACATTCCATTGTAACCATTACATTATTACATCACAGCATTTTACAACCTCTAGTTTAAGTACCAGATTTTTGTTGTATTCATAAGCATTATATTATTTAGGACTTGCAAAAAAATCTAATCTTGATAAGATCCAGCTAAGACAGCTTCTGCTAGAACGGGTCCTTTATTTGTAGATATTGCAAACAACTTTAGTTTATTTAGCGTAAACGGGTTGATATCCGTAGCTCCAAACACCGACACTTTGTGATACTCTTGGAACCCCTAAGTATCAAAACAAAATTATTGTTCATTTAGATTTCAAAACTTTTAGGCGAAAAATCATTTGTAGTCAATAGTAGGACCATACCTCAACAAAACGATTTTCATAAAAGGTTATCCCTTCTTGCGGTACGACTGTAACCAGAAAGCATTGACGACCTACACATGTTGATCTCAATGAAGTAATAGGCCAACTGGAACGTAAGGTCTGTGACATCACAAAGTTTCCACCTGGTTGTTCATATCGGTAAATCATCACCTCACCAGAGGCAGAATTTCCCTCTTGGGCGAACGCAACAAAACTGTCCTTGTAGAAGGGATTGTTAGTTTTTGAAGTAATGAACTGAACATCAAACGCTCCGTCTGTCATGATGGTTCTCAGCAACAAGAACCTTTTGTCTATCGATGACCAAGTATAAATTGCAGAGTCGGTATTACATGCTGATTCATCTTCATTGTTTTTGCTGTTGGCTATAGCAAGCATCCAGCTCTCATTTATTTCACTGACAGCGACCTTCTTAGCTCCAAATGTCTCAATATCTTGGACATGTACAACATTTCCATCATGTCCAATTTGGAAAACACTCGTGGTAGTGGTATGACTCACTGTTTAAGTTAAATAGTAGTATGATAGCATTAGCATGGCTCGAAAAGATACTAAGCTAAAATGTTTAAATGTTGTACATATTTCATGTGATCACTCACGTGTATCTTTGTTGAAATATTGAGCAAGAATTAGGTAGTCTGTGCCACGGTCAGTAAACACCCCCAAATCGCTAACATGTCCAGTGTTCATTTTTTTCAGCAAAGCATTATCCGAGAAAATTTGCGTTATTCCTTTATCCTCCTCCGCAATGCACCTGTATGTAACCAACATTTCTATAAATTGGAAAATCTTATAAAATGTTAGCATGGTTAAAATATGTAGGATTTCATACGTAGTGTTGCTGGAACTTGAATCGCTTGTAACACTATATGGTGTCCCTGAAGGACTCGTTACATGAAAAACCTGAAGACACTTATCGGATCCAACTCTCATTGATAATTTTGAACTCATCTCCCGAATGATCACGGTATCCACAGTATTGCACTCACAACCTTTAGAAAGACCAACAGTTTGTCCATCACTTTCCTGAAGAAGTGTTACCAAGATTTCTCCAGAGTTTGTACTCTTCATTTGAGCCACTCTAGATTTCGGTCCTAGCATAGTCCAATCCTGTTTAAATCTTAGGTATTCCAACCAAGCCGGCTGCTGCTTCGTTACTCTTTTTAATTTGGTGGATTGACTCGATAATATAGTTAGAAGATTAGCAGAACCCTTGGCGTCATCCATAAGTCTACCTATACGACTGGATATGTCACGGGAAAACGTCTGGATATTGACTTTGTTAATAGTTTCCATTTCCACTTGTTTGTTCATTGTGACAGAAGACTCAAATATTACAGGTTGTTGGATGACTTCTTTGCGGTCAAAGCGGAACGTGGAGTCAAAGAGGTCTTGAATGGTATGCTCATTTAAAGTAGAAGTTTCCATTTTCCCATTAACAGTCATCCCATTCTGGAAAACCTTTTGGCCACCAATGTTGGAAATTTCTTGACTCCCAACTCTCAACGCGTTGTCAATTGAAATGTCATTAATTTGTTGAAGCTGACATTGTGACTTGTCCTCAACATCAACTTGCTGGAATACGTATGAGCCATGTAGTTCTTGGGACTTTGTTAAGCTGACGCGATCTCTCAGTAAAGCTTGCAAGTCTAAGCCGGAAGTTGTCACCACATCAATGTTACCACCAACATTTACCAGATTTTTAAAATTGACTTGACTTATTTCACGGGGGTCATCCTTAACCACAAAGTCCTTCATTGGAAAGTCAGAGAGTTTGTCTATAAAAATATTTTCACTTAAAAAAACTGTACCCACTACAAACGTGTCAAAGTATATATTCTTGTTAAAAAAGCAAAATACATCTATACCCATAATTTCCATGTCGTTTGCATTTATGTCACCATTGATCAACTTCTTTCCAGTAAGAACTTTACCGTTACTCTGGTCATCTGTAGTTCTAACAATATCTGCATTTATCATTTCCAGATTTAACCCATTCACATTGTTAGTACTTAGAAAATCCACGGGTTTAACAAGGTTTCCTACTTGCAAGGGCTTTGTAAATTTGTTATTTCCAGAAATGACCTAAAAAGGCACAGAAGATAATAGATAACTATACAGTACGCAGTGTAAATGTAGTTATTGCCTTGTAATTCAGTATTTTTCTGCAAACCCATTCCATGTTGTCTTTCATCAATGCGTCGTCCTTAATAGATTGCAAATCAATGTCATTAAGCCATTGGTTTGGTGAAGATATTTCAAAAGTCTTGAAACCTCCAGCTAAATGAACATTTCCCAAAATTTCCTGCGGATTAGCATTTGTCACAGCATTTCCAAATAAATAACTTAGTCGTTGAATGTCTGGCAAGTCCTTGGTCCACACTAGGTCTCCACTAATTGAAACGTGATCGAACTTGCGAGCACCATTAATGTTGATAGAGTCCTTCATATTCTATTGTTTCACATTACCCCATATTAAATTATTTTAATAGGATAAGGACTAATATTCTAATATTCATTTGTTAGTGGGCAGTTTAATTAAGTTTTAAGATTACCTCGTTGAATTTTACACCATTTATATCACCGACAACTGTAAGAGGGCCCTCTAAAGTCGTTTTTGTGGATGCAAAGTTTACTTGTGAAAACACTTCAATATTAGGCACGTTCGTAAAGACCACATCGTCCAAAGATACTCCTCCAATTTGATGAGTTTCCAAATTCTCTATTGTTTAATTTTTGGAAATCATACGTATTATTTATATGCTGATATCCATACAAATTGTTATTAAAAACTGGGAAAATGTTTGATAACCTTACCCTTAAAATTAACGTTTTCCAAACTCCATTTTCCATTTACAGTTTGAGGCTTTGATTTTGAGAACATATTTTGAGCAAGGTCTTCAAAGTTGATTTCATTTATTGAAGAGCATAGTAAATGATTTTTCATAGCCACATCCGTGAATTCTTTGATTCCACTGATAAGCAAGTTTGGAGAATCCACTCGAACAATCTTAACCAGAATAAGATTTTAAGCAGATTATTATTCCTAATTATTATCCTTTCAAAATTAACAATATTTAAATGCAGTACCTTGGCCAAGTGCTCTGAAACAGAAATGTCATTAATCTTTTGCGTAAGTGATTCTCCAAAAAACTCAGCTTTCCCATTAGAAAACAGTATTTGTCCTTGGATAGTCTGACTTTCCGTGTTCTTTAAGAATATCATATTTTCAGCAATTTCTTGCACTGTGAACTCGTTCAATTTTACAGTTGTAAGCTTGTCAGCTATTAAATTAATAGAAATATGTTTAGTTGATCAGCGTCAGCGTTTTTACTGATTGCAGCTTATAAAATGCAAATTTTTCAACTTACCATTAATATTCTTCATAAATAAAACTTCCCCTTCAATAAAATTTTCCTGGTCTTTGTAAGCTGTAGTTTCTTTAACGTCCACCATGTTCAAGTCATTAACTAACCCATCCACTTGTACATTCCCATTTTCAACAATCAAATCATCAAGTTGAACAGAGTTTTTGAAGGTTAAAGAGCCATCAATCATTTGATGATCGTCTGTTGACAGCATCACAACATCCTTAACTGGATCCATTCCATTTAAAGTTCCAAAGGTGGCCCCATGTTCAACAACAATGGGACTCTGGAACGTTTTATGTCCTCGAATAACTCCTTTGAAGTCTTGGTCTACAATCATGGACTGAATTTGAGACATGTCAATCCCTTGAATTGTTTTACCCTCAGCCATTATTACATTCCCCAATACGGTTACAGGTTTCTCAAATGCCAGTGGTGTTTTTAGCAATATTTGATCAAGATCAAGTTGAATAAATTCATTTGGGAATGAAAAACCATTTATAGATTGAGTACTAAAGTCGTCAACCAATGTAGATTTTCTGTTTGATAGAACTAATTGGGGCGTATCAACAAAGTTGTTTCCAGATTTGGACCAATATTTTGTTGCAAAGTCAGAAATAGGCGTGCCGTTTAACAACTCTGAATGAAAGTCATGTGTAATTATATCTTTGATGAAAACTGGTGAGTTGTTCACGGTGGAGTACATGTGTACTTTTTTCATGTTTGCTAGTTCAGAGACGTCCTTTCCAGCTATTGTAATTTCATCCAAAAGGGTCACATCTTTAACCTCAAAATCTTCCAAAACTACTGGTCCATTTATCTGAACAGTTTTGGCAGAGCGGAGGACAGCATCGGAAAGATCTATTCCATTAACTGTATCAGTAGACAATGGGCCAGCAATGTGGAGGTTTTGGACTATAAAGTCTGAAGTGATGCGCTGTGTTGTTTCAAAAGTAAGAAAGTCTTCACTGCGCTTTCCATTTATAGACTTTGTTTGTAGATGATCTACTCTCAAGTTTTCAAATGAGACAGGCCCTGCCGAACAGGAATGTTAGGCTTACAGATACTATTGCCCTGATATTGAATTTACAAATAAAAATCATGTTTAATACCCTTAATTTCCTGATCTACTCCATCTATCAAGGTGTTTGAAATAAAGCTATCCCAGCTTATAGAGTTCAACGTTTTCACAGTGAGGTCTTCCACTTTCACAGCAGCTTCGTCAGTTATTTTCACAGGGCCAGTGAACTCTTGTAACGTAGGGCTGTTGATTTTGGCGACAGTGGAAAACCAGGATGGTAAATGTACCTATAGTTAGATAAATAAAGTATTTTATTATTGTCCTCAGAGGGAAAATGTATATCAATGCAAACTTACGTCGTTTACAATGTCAGCAACAAAGTCTCCCTTTACAATTGGGGCATGCTTGTACCCGGAAATTTCCCGTTGTATGTCATCTTTCATAACGACTTGAGAAAACGGTATATTATTTACAGTTGCAGCAGATCCTAGCTGAAGATTGTCTCTTATTGAAAGGCTTTTTTCAAACTGGTGTACTCCCATCACGATTTGACTATCTTTCTCATTACAGGATGTTATGACGAAACCTGAAGAAAGTAAAGCCCTTTAGGCATATGAAAGCAAAAGTTATCACTAATAAAAGCTTACCATCCGGAGAAATTCTAGAATCTGCATTTCTGACAATGGCATTTTCAGCTACGAGGGATTCCATTGTCCAGATTCCTGTAACTTCTTGAAGCTTTGACGAAGTTACTTTCAACACATTATTTTCAATGTCACTCCAAGCCATGTTGTTAAGTTGGTCAGTCTGCAAGTAGAATTTGTTTTAGAAATACGTTTTGATTGGAGTACTGTTGTTATAATACAAAAGCTTCAGATAAGTAAATAATACCTTAATGTCAGTAGAGCCTAATTGTAAAGTATCAACTAGTAGCGAGTTGGTAAATGTCAACTTTCCTTGTACTTGGTTAGGCTTAGATTTAAACAAGACATTCTGCAGGTCCTTTTTTATGCCTGCAAGCTCGTCAATTTGGCCATTAATATCCGAAAGGAGTTGGGAGGGAGCCGTTTTGAAACGTTCTAGAAGACACAAAAAAAATCAATTAAGGATGAAGTGTGATGATCAAGATCAAGAAGGCAAGTGGTATTTTAGGAATATTGGGGCTACCTGAACTACCAGCTCTTTGTATTTCAGGAGTTATTTGAGCAGAAGCAACTTTAGAATTTGAAGGGTCAAGTTTAATTATCTTTTCACTGGCCAAAGTCCCATCAAATGTTAGGTCGGTATCGGTTGTTAGGATTTTTGCAGATTCAGAACGGATCCTTTCTAATGCGGGCTTTGCCTCTTGGAGGGATGAGCTAAGGCCTTGCAAACATTGAGACAGCTTATCTCCTGCTTCTGGTTTTCCGCTTACAGCTTAACAATTTGCGTAGAAAAAGTTCATCATTAAATGCCATTCTTGTGGTATGTGAAAACTGGAATCACTGTGGTATGTGGATTAAAGTTTTCAAATCTAGTTACAAGACATTGGTCGATCTACAAGTTTGACTGGGTAGATTAATAAAGATTCCGTTTTGGAAGACGATGACTTTTTTGTAACAGCCAAGTAAATAGTGTTTTCACTAATTCGGAGAAATCTAGTTTGGCTTATTTTCATTGGAGAACTTGATAGCATAACTTCTACAGGGTTGCCCTGTTCTACCCAAGTAGCGGTAATTTGTGTTGCAGAAACAGACCTAGAAAAAAATCGCAAAGCATTTCCATCTGACACAAGAAGCCTTGGTTCGTCAGAAGAAAGCTGTAAACAGTTCAATATGAGATTTTTCCCTTGAAGTCCGTCAAATTGTTGCCAGAAAATGAAGTCCATTCCTATGAAGAATTAATTAAGATAAATTGCCTGGGTGTAATACACAGTGATGATAAAAAATGATCTCACATACCCCCAAACCAATATGCAATGCTAGGCTCGTTCTCCTGACCAATTAGTAAAAAGTGTTCCTTTTCCGTGGTCATATATTGCAAACTTGATGCTCCGTCGCTCCAAAGTAGCTGAAACCTTTCCAATCTTTCCATGTGGTCCATTCTAAGAACTGTGGTTCCAAGCTGGAGCGACAATTATTTTATTTAAAAAATGTGACGATGTATATCAAAAGTAAACAACATTATATTCTTATTTATGAATACCAGCGTATCTCCCGTCGAATCTTTAGCCTGAGCGATTGCAATGTATTGTTTCGAGCTTATCGTGAATGTTTCTACAGCACTGGCACCAGTTGTTTGGATCTGATGAATCTCATCCATATACGAGTCAGCCCATCGGTATATCCTAATAGCAATTATTTTTTGCACGCTTAATTACTCAAACTCAAAGGTTAAAAGCTTTTTCATTGTTACATAAGCTTACGAAGAGAAAGTGGTTGTGTGCAGCTCATTGTCATTACAAATGGCAAGGAAGAGGTTACGCCTGTAGTCAAAAAAGCGAGCAGCAACAGCATTGTCTTTGTTGAGAATTCTTTGTCGAAATACTGGTTGCAAGGAACTGGAATGCATCGTGTAAATTGTTGAGAATAGTCCATCTGTAGTCAATAGAAGGAAGTGATGCTTCCACTCAAATCCCTAATCAAAATTAGGTGAAGATTAATACTTTATAGACGTTTTAATAGACAATGGGAGCCCAAACACCAATATCATCTGCATTTTTAATATGTATTGCTTGTTTCTTCATCACATCATCTTTGATTAATGACTTACATGTAAAACCATCTCGTTTGTTTGTAATTTCCAAGAACCAACTTGTGTTAAAGATTCACTTTGTGAAACCACTTTATCACGATTCAGTAATGTCGTCAAGTCATTCAGTCGATGAATTCCATTGGGTTTAATGAGATACGGTACTCCCTCAAATACAAATGTAGAAAAAGGACCTACTGACTCCACCATCTCCTCTCGAAAAGGTCCTGTCTTTTCAATCTCAATATCTTTGAAAAATCCAGCTGAAGCTAGAGTAGAATAGGATTTTCGAGTTTACTCGAAACTCTTAATAGGATTTCATCATATTTTTTATGAGCAGAGAAAGAGGAAAGCCTTGAAACATTCGCAAGAAATAAGCACTAAATTGTATTTTTTATGCCAGCCCTGATCTCACCTCGTTTTCGTCTCGTATGTGCATCCATAAAGGATTTGGTCATGTCAACATGAAATATGTCCAGTTCTTCCTTCATAATCTGCACCAATTCTTCGTTTTCTGGAGTGAAGAGTGCCTTCAGGTTGATGCATGTTGACAATTGTAAGCAGGATTGAATTAAAATACCAAAAACAAGTGTTTTGCAAAATTTTTCCATTTTTAACACAGCAAAAAAGGCCAAATATTCTGCTTGTATTTTACACAGCTTTGTTGACTATGCTCTAGCGTCACTTTTAGCACTTCTGCATAATCAGTTGAATTTAATTTCTGAAACATACATTATACAGTGTAGTAATTAAGAGACTGAACAATTAATGTAGAAATCTAACGATTGCTTTTGAATTGGTGAGTATCACTACGTCGAATTTCTCGGACTCATTGACTCTATCCGGCTTTTGAAATAAACTTGAATTATATTAATGCATGGAATACGGAGTACTTATGCTTTGGAAGTTCTTCCTGTTGTGTTTTCCTTTTCGACTTTCCAACTGTAAGTATGTGCTGGACAAACAACAAAGAAGGTGCCATCGAAGCAATCCATACATATACAGAACGCTCTAAAATTTAGGTGGTTTTTCAAAGATGACAGATATAGAGAGTGCTGTATTGACAATGACTGTTGATACCTAAACAGCATACTCGAATTTAGGTTCGTCGGGTTTGTGTGCATGCATATAGAGCCAATAACCTATAATGTATACCTGAAAACTATGTATATGTTAATTAATTTGGAAGGTAGGGTAATGGTGCTTGTACTTATGCTTACTTACCATTAGATTACCAAAGGGGCTCAAATACGGCATGAGAGTAAGAAATCAAGTATAAATTGTATGCTGAATGTTGGAGGAAGTACCAAAAAACTAGATGGACCTTTTCAGTCAGCTTATATTAAATCACATAAACATAAGCTCTGCTAAACTGTAACATGCTTCCATTGAATGCTTAACCATTTCATATACTTTCAACGCAAAGCCAAGACAGGGATTTCCAACTACAAAGAAAGGAGACATTAGGGATTGAATTTCAAAGATATTCTAATGAGCACGTATTTACATTTTCATGCTTCCTGATATGATATGATGACCGATGACAGAAGAATATGCAAATGCGTTGAAAGCAGCATGTTATGTATCCTGTGTGTAGACAAAGACATCATGAATGAGAAGGAATATAAATCCGTACAAAAATTAGCATAAAGTTATTGGTTTTTTACTTTTATTTGGAGTCTCAAAAAATAATTTCCAATTTACAACATGATAAGGGTTTGAAATTGCATTGTACATTGTAAGTAGTATAGGCATCTGATAATACAATGGTTGATGTATAGATTACATACCAACTCAACTCAAGCAATCGAATTGTATATTGCTACACCTGAAAAAGTCTGTTTCTAATACATTTTTTACAAATACCACGCATCAATTTTTTTATCGAGACAGGAAATAAGGCGAGCGAGCGTGTTTTACATATACTTGTCATATTATACAAATAAGACAGTCATATTTTAGCTTTAACGTTGTCAAATATCATATCATTTATTGATAGAATTATTTTTGTGAATTCAATAAGAAAAACGTCTTTATTATCATTTATCTTAGTCTTATTAATTTTCCTGCTTTTATGTACAATAACTCGAATCTCTTGTTCACAAGTCTTTTTTTGAAATTTTTTATACTGATATAGAATACACACACAGAGACATTATAAAAATTCCATAGACATTTAGAGCATTAAGGAATCCCAACGAATTTGTCATTTATTTAATACTTTTGGAGCTCTTTCATACAATTTCAATTTCCTTTTGGAGAATTGAGAATTTACTCATATTTTGCTTTGCAGATATGAAAGTTTTGTAGGTTTGACGTGTAGAGTTATTAGACCTTTGGAATAAATAAGCGATTGTATTTCTATTCGTCTTAAAACATACATACATACTTATAATATATTATTTAAAAACTGATTTCCTCAAAGTTGGAAAACAGATTGGAATGAAATCAGTCTGTACTTACAAACATGAACGTCAAACGTACAAAAACGAGAACTACCGACTAGAATCTCCATCTTTGTATTAAATTAAATGCATATAATATAGTTAAATGCACACACATAGCTACGCAGTATCATTTTGAGATACCTAACCACACAAAAAGTAAAAATATCTTTGTTTTATATCAAGCTCGCAAGCTTCCAATAATTGTTACTTATTATTACGTTATTACTTTTGGAATCTATCACAATAGGCGCTGACAACATCCATAGCGTTTAAAATATACGTACACAAACATATTAAAATCCTTAAGATTAAATCTTGTACCTTGAATTTTACAGTTTAATTGCTGCTGCATAAATAATGATAATAATTATTTGTAGAAAATTTAGATGAGTCGAGTAAGACTAATGATATGATTAACTGTAACAAATCCTACCGATACAACTGCCCAAGTGAAAACGAACCAAAGCCACCACTTGTGTCTAAACGGTGACGCATATGGATTGACATCCATACCAAAACTCGACATACAGCATTGTCTCGCCCTATAGCATAACAGAACAGGAATGATATATTGAATAGCATTCCCTGCATAACTACCAGTAATGCCGACTAAAATTTGCACATTTTCAACAAACACTGCCACAATAAAAGGTGGCACAATGGCAGCTAAAGGAAAAAGCACTTGGGAGCAGTAATGAGTTAGCCCTGAGAGGTGGATCCCGCTATCATCATGAATATTAAATAATGATTTTAAATTATTTCTAAGTGTGATAGCAATAATGGGAAAGTTGGTACTGAGTGTGAACACTGGAAACAGGGCAAGAAAATAGTTGACTATTTTCATTAAAATAGAAATATTAGGATTAGCACTATTTGGTTCAAAGTTGAGTGTGTATAGATCCCGTAAATTGTCAAATGCAAAGATTCCGGTAAATGCGAGTAGGAGATAAAACACTGTGATGAGACCATAGTCCATCATGAAGAGGCGAAATAAATTCTTCTTTTCGTTGATTGGGGTCACCAATGAGGGTAGCGAGTGATGACACATGAATGAGTAAATGCAAACTCCAAACAAGTTGGGAAGACCGTAGAAATTTGCAGCAATAGGGTGTCCTTTGCCCTCTCCTTTGATTAGTATCTTCAAGGCCAAAGAAATCATCACGCCAAAAGCTAAAAAAAATGCATATAATTAAATTAACATTGAAATCCACTTGACACATGTGACTGGAATTTGAAGGATACTATTATGATATGCATTCAGCATTAGCATTGATAAAACACCAAAGCATTTGGAATTCCATTCTGAATTTGTTCTATATATAACATAATGACTTTAATTACCTAGCCATCTCATAATGGTTGTTCCAACTTGAAGGTATTTGGTTTTAGAAACGTTGCAAAATGCAAATGGTCCCAATGTCAAAATGAACATGACTGTGAATATCCTGTAAGCTTGAAATCGGTCAATGGATGTTCCATTCATTATCCAACAAACTTCAGAATCAGGAATCTCAGTTGAATTTCCATCCATCGAAAAGTTCGCAGGCACAAATGTGCTGTGGAAAAATAACGTAAATAGATTAGGAAAAACCGGCAAACCTTTGTGCAATTTCTTTAATAAAGGACACATCCTTGACTCCTATCTCACTTATGGACATAATATGTAGTATTATGTAAAAAGTAGCGCTGACATCACTTACCAAAATACGTCCCGCAAAGACTTTGATACTGCTGCAACGTAAATTGCTAAATCTCCATAAAGATAAATTGCAAGGCAAGCATAAAATACGTAAACTCCAGTTCTTCCAAAAAACATGGCGGCCATTCGACCCTGAAATATTTAACATTCATTATTAGCCTTAGGGAATCCAAATTAGGGAAAACTTCAAGAAACACAAAATGTTTCATAAAAGTTAAAATGTTCTTGTTCCTTTACCATTTCAGTTCGTTCTTTGATTTCAAAATCAGACATGGCCGAGAAACTCTCAGATGGTTGGTGATAAGTCAAATCTGGTGGGATCAAAGGGTCTCTTTCCTCTCTTTGAGGTCGTCTGTTTGTAGCAGTAGCGCTAATAAGAATCGCGCTATCACCACTATCAAAATCATAGCTCCGGCGGTCTACTTTCCTTCGATATAATATTGCATTGGCCACTGACATGGCCTCGATAACAAATGTCACTGTCACAAAGCTGCAAATCAAATGCAATCGTTAGATTAAGTTTGTCCTGGTTCTTAATACAACCAGTATAATTTCATTTAAGACAAGTAACTAACCTCATGAAGGCAAGTAGCAAAATAATACATAAACTGAGACCCCATCCTGCATTTGCAAAGGCAGCTGGCAATGTCAGCGCTCCAGTCCCAACAATTAAGTTGAAGATATAGATCAGTCCCGTCTAAAGATACATATTTTTAAGTAATTGATATGTATGATACATCTAAAATCTATAACTTTCGGTTTTCGTTACCTACCCATGTTGAATACTGATGGCCATCTGCATTATCGATAGCAGGCATGTCACAAAAATGTGCAGGAGTCTAACCTGAGTTGAATATGGGAAAAAATATTTGCTATACGATAAAAATGCTACTGTAGTCCGTAACTCCAGTTTCTCATAATACTATCCTTGATTCTCTGGAAAGGTAAACGGGTATCCTAAAAAAATCAAACAAAAATTTAACGTTACACAAAAGTCAAGAGCATGTTTCTAAAGACAGCACCACTTATAGAATATAACCTGCATATTGCATGCAATAATGAATGAGATTAAAAAAGTTTACATAAATGATAGTCCATTGCCCTAATAAACTGATTTTACACTGACGGTTATTTCATTCAACTGTCAATCATGAATGCTAGAATATCTGTGAAACCACCGCGAACTATTACTGGTCTTGAAGTTAACAAGTGACAAGCATCCAACAGATCACATTACACCAGTGATACAGCAGAATACTGAACCGTATTACTAGACTTTCACCAACTTGACTCCAATTTGCACAGCCTAACTTCGAATATAAGAATTTGCCAATACGTACAACTACATGAGAGTTCTATTAAAACTGGTGTATGGTAAAGTTAACTTTTATCCATACAGTTTTTAGTTATCAATACCAGCAGCACAGACTGATTTTGGCTTTGACTTCAAGTAACCCCTACGCAAAACCTAATCTTTATCATAAATACATACTGATTGATATTAAAGCAACAGAAGCTACAAATGTTCAGAAAAACTTAATTGAAACTCTACTTATATTTTTTGATGCCACTACAAAACTCTATCCCTTGATAATTTAATTTATATTCATTAAATTCATTCTCATGCATTTTACCTAATCCTTATGTTTGTAGTATGTTATATAAATTATTTTGATGTTTCGATTCCTATTCCTGGTGAGTATACACAGTGGTTGCTTACTAAGCTTTTATCACAAACGTGTGATACAATCCAACCAAATTATATAAAACTTTTTTATCCGGACTGGATCAGTGGAAGGCTTTCAAAAAGAGATCTTGATCGAAGCATGAAATCTCTGCGAATGAGATCGGATGTAGAAAATGCAGCGCTTTATCAGTTTTACTCTAACCATCCACATTTATTGTCACTTACATGAAGTACGTCTGTAATCTCAAGTCAACAGGGGCATATTTCACTTCTTCATATTCTGAATGACTGCTCCAGGTTATTACTACATACCCAGTCCAGCCCAGTATTCTTTTCAACCTTACATACAGCTTCTTCTCACATGAAAAAATATCCAGTCCAGTACGGGCCAGTCTTAAGTAGTAAAAAGTGAGTGACGAAGACGAGTTGATTTGGTAAGCACGTAGAGAATGCAGAATATCAAAGTTTAATAGTGTTGGACTATGAACGATATTAATCGACGATCTCCAGTCTATTTTCTCAAGCACATGCTGGCTTCGTCTTTTAATGTATAGTAATCCTGTTTGTTAGGCAGCACCAAATTATGATTACTCAAATTTTCTTCTTTGACGGTGTAAATGGTTGATTATGATGTGATGAATTGTGCGACTGAAGTAGGAAAAAGAATCCTTGTTATGCCTCCCTCTAATACTACATGTCCAAGAAAGCTGACGGTGTATCTTATCTGTAGATAACACAATTAAAAGAGAATTAATAAAGCACCAAAAATGGTTATATTTGCACAGTTTAAAAAATGTTCCTATATCTCTGGCTATGTTGTGCTAATCAGGGATGAACAATTACATGACTTTCAATTACAAATTACAATTATCCAAATACTTCAAATGTGGCAATTACATTTAAATTCAATTACATGTCTCTGGGAAAAGCTACAATTACCAATTACAAAATACAGTATTTAATTACATTTGTAAATACAAAATACAGTTGGTTATTAAAATCCCTGCTACCGCATAACCAAAAATTGAAAATCCCTTGTTATAACAGTGAAAAATATGTTTATAAAAGAGGCTATAGGTCGCTCACAACCACCACTGAAACAATTTTAAAATTTTCAATTGCTGTGTCCAGTTTTCAACGTAGATTTTTCATTTCTAGTCCCATTAAGAGCAGAATGTTGCCCAGAAATGTCAAAAATGTAATTGAATTACTTTAATGTAATTAAATACATTTTCAAGAATTTTCTTCAAATAAATACTGTATTTAATTACTTTTTGGATTTTTGTGCTGAATTATCAATTACAAATTACAAAAATGTAATTAATTACGTAATTGAATTACATGTAATTGAAATACATGTAATTGTGTTCATCCCTGGTGCTAATAAATCGTGATCGTTTAGACCACGTAATGGTACATGATTCATGAGCCTAAAATCTTGCCCATTAAAAATTTAAATGGTACATTAGATTTTATGGAGGATTGTTTATGTTGAGTTAAAATACAAAAGTATGACATTACCCCTTTCGATCATGAGACATTTAATCAGACTTAATAACATAAACATGGAAAAGTTATACCTTTGGAAGTCAATAAGAAAATTATATAAAGAGGTGATGATTATATGTGTTTACCATATATATTAATGAAATCAAGTCAATATTTTGTTTGGTCACTTCATTTCTAACCGGCACAGAATATTTCTGTCAAACATTCTGTCTGTAAACATAATATAAAATTATTTTTACATTTATATATCTGGTTTAACTGTTATTCATAAACAAAGCTATTATTTTTACATATACAAGTGTGTATAGTTGATCAAATTTCATGTGGTGAATGAACAAAGAAATGAATGTTTTAGGCACATTCAACATTATATTTAAGTAATATAATAAGCACATGTCAAAACACGAGCTTGAAACATTATACTTCACAAATGGTTTAGTGTAGTGTATATAACCATAATCTAAGGCTATCTTTAGGTGAACTATATGTGAAAGACAAAAAGGTTAAAGGAAAATTTTCACGGATTGAACTAGATGTGAATTTTGTTCACTCATTCATTGAACACTAACTTAAACTCATGTGATACTCATCCAACTTAAACATATACAGGATAAAGAATATGCATGTTTACGCATTTACTTCTCAAATATATGATAAATGGACATGTTCCAGATACTAATGGTTTGGCTAGACTGCTTCAAACACGATGATATTGGATTCTATGAATTCAAATAAAACCCTGGATCAGCGAATCTGACCTATGCTGTAATTCAGTTTGACGGTTTACGTCATCCAAACTAAAAATGGATAGGTTACAAAAGTTATTTTTCAGATGCGTAAAGAAGGACATTCATTTTCCAACTAGCCGTTTCCTTCCCCTTCTACACCAGCTCCGACTGGATCTATAAATTGATTTTAACTTCCTACTATACTGTCCTTAACCATTTCGGAAGTTACTGCAATCATCATTAGTTCATGGGCACATGCATGTGGAAATTAAAATTCAAAACACGGATTTGGCGTGGTGCATCAATGTTATCATCATCTTGTGATGACACATGACGCGTTCCGGGGTCAGAAAAGAACATGTACACAAATTCTTTCAAGTACATACACACTTCAATGTATATAGTCATTCTGGTACTCAAGGCGAGAATGAAAATTTCAGAATCTTTAACCACAGTCAAATATTGAGTACAACTCCAGGCTAGAATGCATTTCACTACTTCACTGTGATGCGATATGAAGATATACATAATGATAAATGTATCATGTTTAGGACCCAAATTTGCTGAAGATGACGACGACATGGACACACACCACAAGAAACAACCACGCGAGCATTGGCCTTTGACACCATATATCTTGGGTACAGATGCCATCAAAAAATGGCAAATGTTGAAAACTGACTTATGAGTGCCTTTCTTTATGCACAGCCTACTTTACATCCAATGCGCTTATAGGATTAAATGAAAAACAAACTCTTGCCAATATAATCTAAATAAAAGACAGAGAGAAACTTACGGTTAGGAGTGTATCATTTCAGCCAGGGTGTTGAAAGACTGGAAGCCAATTTGCCAGCTAACAGCCATTATTTCAATCCAGTGATTAGTTCACATCTCTCGAATTTCTACGAGAGCAATAGTTAAGTACTGATAACATAATCGCAATTCTTTTATATTAAATCTTCACGTTCATTATTTTTACCCTGAAACTGAACGTGACGAACATATACCTTAAAACTAAATGCATTTCGCGTCGCACATCCCACCACCAAGAACATAAGGAAGATTGGCCACAGATGTTGATATCGTGGTTATGCTTTTGTAGTTTAGCTTCATGCTGCTCTTGTCATTTTTATAAAAACCTTTCCACATGCATGTATGTATATACGAACATTTTGTGTTATGTGTATGTACATTGTAACAGAAGAGTTTGTAAGCATATAAATATCTCATCCCATTGCTTTTGCCTTAATGTGTAATGTATCGGAGGAGTGCTCTCTGCTTGCTTACAGACTTACACAAACAAAAAAAGGTTGAATTCTTATCCGTATGGATATGGACAGAACAGATGGAAACGGAGCGACCAACCTTTACTTCCTCCTGTTGAATAAACCATGATATAAGAGCCATGAGCATCACTATCTCAGCTCAGCAGAAAAAGGAGATGCGAATCTAGCCACATTTTTTTTTTGCAATACATACATTACATCCAGACTAGAGAATATTAGTCATAAATGCATAACAAAGTAGATGAGCTTGGACAATGTCTTTGTTCTTAAAGTCAGTTCTTGCAAGCCGTGTGTAGTAATAGCTTGATGTTTTATGTATTAGCGAATGGGCTGCACTATGAAAATAATATAATCTGTCTATAAGCCGTAATTGGCAGCATTGTATTGACATTTGTACAAGTATTAAAAATTTTATTTTATTTAATATTTTCCCAGAGACAATCATAAAACTAACATAACTGCATACATTTGAAAAGACAGAGACACAAGTAACAAAGCTCAAATAATATTGAAAATCAAACAATCTATATACCATATTCACACGCTTAGTCTAAACCTGCATTTACTACTATGTAGTATGTGTATGTATCAATGTGTATGTATTACTATTATCTAGTATGATTATTGATAGTATTGATACCATATAGAGCTATGATCTGCCTATGTCGATACGCTAAAAGCTAAACGTTAAATGGTACACAAAATAACAAAAAAAACTCTTCAATTTAAAAATATTATTACTAACAATATTTTTTTGAACAATAAATTTATAAAGTTCAAGATGACTTCAGTCAGTCCAATATATCCATATGCTTCAACTTCTTGTATCTACTTCAGAGTTCAGACTCGAATAAAAGCGCATACATTTACCTTTATTTTGTGACCTATTGGTTTTGTTCATCTTCCTCATCAACCCATCCGTATGCTTCATCACTGCTGTCAACCATGTCGTTTTCTTCGATTACGATATCATCCAAATTTGACCCAGGTGGTACAGCCAAATCCATACGCTCCGGCACTACCGATGAATGACTTGATGTACCAGATGTAACTGTCTCAAGCCTATTGTTTGGCTCCTTATGAACCCTCTTACCATAATAACTTCTAACTTTCTGAAGTTTCGGTGGTTTGGAGTTACTGCCACTGATATGAGTTTTTGTATGGATTGATAAGTAACACTTTTTGTCAAACTTGCGAGGGCAGAATCTACAACAAAAATTGGCCGCAGGTGCCACATTGTTTGCAGTACTGCCAACAGCGACAACTTGTTTTTTAGGCTTTCGTTTATACTTTTTCGCCTGAGGAACATATGCCTGAGCTTTGTTCCGAAACAATGGGGTATTAACTTTTTTAGAAAGCAAAGTGTGGTTAGCTCCTAGCTCACCGGCAGCAATTGCAGCTTTCCTTTCTTCGTCATTTTTATGCGTAAATTTATGAGTCATTAGATTTTTTAACCATCCTTTTACCAATCGTCCACAAATGTCACACTCATGAAGAGGAATCAAGTGAGTTTTTTTGTGCACCCGAAGGGATGTTAGATCCGAAAACTGTTTTTTGCAGGATGGGCATGAGAAGAATTTTGTTTTCTTAGCCAAGGGTGCTGACACAATCTTCTTTTTAACAGGACCTTGTTTTCCTGCAATACAACAAAAAAAAGTATTAATAACAAGCCATTTAACCAACAACATGATGGGTGTGTTTCAAAATAAATCTGTTATTATCAACGTACTATTTGTTTGATGCGTATTCTTTATATGGATTTTCATTCGGACGTATGCCGACACAATCTTTTTTTCATAGTACTTTGTGATAGGTATACGGTGTGTACAACGACTACATTGCAAATAGTCTCCACCATCGGGATATGTTCCTCTATAGATCTTAATCCCTTCGAATAGCATTTTTCGTCTTTGAGATCCCGTGCCAATGCTAATAGGTGGGGGTGGTGCAGTAGAATCATTGTCCTCATCAATCTCAATGTCATTTCCATCTGGAGATGCACAGCTAAAACAACAAGAAAGTTTCAATTATTATAAAACAAAACACAAGTCACCATCTTTCATAATTTAAAATAAACGTTTCCGTCCCTTACCTAGTTTCTTGCTTCACAATGGAAGGTTTGTTGCCCCCACGAATGTTTGATATAACTAGGCTGCAACTATTTTCATCATAACGAGCATCGGGATTCAATGGTAAATCTTCATGTGTGCTTAAGTTCTGGCCAGGATCACTCTGCCAGTCTTCGTCCTCATGAAAACTTTCACAATCATTCCATACTTGAAGAGCTGACTCCTCTGCAGATTCTTCAGTGCTTGAATTAATGTCCATTGGATTCGCATCCGTTGACATATTTTCAACCTCTTCGTTATGAGAATGGATACTCTCTAAATCATTGCTCTTAGATCCAGTTTTTGAAAGATCCTCAAAAGAAGAAAATTGATTCTTGAGATTTTCATCCTGCATGTGGTTGTCCTTTGGTTCATCCGGTTGAACTTGAACCACCAAGTTTTTCCGTAAATTTTTCTGTATTATCAGCTTCTTTCGATAAACTGAAAAATAAAACCATTTCAAAATTTAGGTCTAACAATGCGTAATGATATGATAATGCATATTTGTTTTAGGGCTAAGCTATAACGAGGTAAATGAGTTTTCCAATACAGATCTGTTAAACCCTGTATTGTTATTCGTAGAATTAATTAAATACGGTTCCTAACATGCAGCATTTTAAAAGCACTATATTGTACTAATTTGTACATCTGTACTGATAAGAAGGGTCGATTTGATAATTGAAGATATAGTTTTTTATGTACTCGAACTTTGTAATTGCGCGCATTAAAAATAAAATTGATTGATCCTACTTGGCAGGGTTAGGAAATATTGAAGCGCGAATAAATGCTTACGATTAAACATCCATACTAAATTAAAATGCCAGCATCATCAAATGTCAATAAGATTTTTATTTCTACTGACCTTCCAATATCATGTTCCGGAGCTTGGAAAATCTTTGTTGATCCATCAGTGCAGCTGAAGATGACATGGGTTGCTCGTAATTGTTGAGGTTCAATATTTCTGCGTCAGCAACAATTCTTTCGATAGTAGTAGTAGCTCTAGCAATTCTGGCTTTTGCATCCTCTATAATTTTCTGACACTCAAGAATTTCATCCACTGGTTCAACACACGTGTCACAGAATGGAAATTTAATTCGCGTGAACTCCTTTGGTAGTTGCTTATGATCCAATTGCATGTGATTGCATAAGTTCTTGACCCGTTGGCTAATTGTTTCTGGATTTTCAGCGTCAGTTTTAAGAGAGCCCCCTTCACGCATTTCAATAATGACAGGATCAACACAAAACAAGCAGGATGTTGTGACTTTCTCCGGAAAAGTCTTCTCCTTTGCAGAAGCTACCCCATTGACAGCAGCATTGTTCGTTAAATTAGAACGACGGGAAGCAGGGACTGTTTCCTCTCCAGAAACTGCAGAGGAATAAGATCGCGATGTTGATACGATGTTCACCCTAGTTCCACTTCCACCAGGCACAGGTGCACCCCATCTCCTAAAGGATTTAGATGCAGTACCTGATATTTTACGAACAAGTCCATGTCCACCTCCTCTCCCAGCAGGCATTCGGTTGTCCATGCTCCCACTCAAGTACCCAACCTTTAAAGTCAATCTGTAGAAAAAGCAAAAGAAAACTGGATAAGTGTTTAAATCAAAATTAAAATTTCGATAATTAAACAATTAATAGTAAAAAAATAACAATGCCGAGTCTCTAATTCATCGGTAATCACGAGTCTCTAATCCAATGCTTAACTGTCGTTTGTACACAGTGTGGTAAAGGGTTTCGAGTTTACAGACCCTCGAAAAAGAAAAGTTGAGCCCTGACCTTTACCTTATTCAAAACCTTCAAACTAGTAAGTATATAATAAAGGCTTACGAAGTCGTCGCTATCATTAAAATGCTGATGGTATAAATTTCTCTATAAACTGCATACAGTTCGTTATGCTTACTTTTACGCTAATCAAATAATATCTATCAATTAATTTTATTATTCTTTACTACTTTTACTGTTGAACTCTGAACATTGGATTTTCCGTACGACTCTTCAATTCTTATATATACCGTTAATAACAACGTTTGCAGTAAAAGATGGTTAATATTGTTGATTGCAGACAAAGATACGAATTGATTTCTGATGCTGTATGATAATAAGCCTATGTATAATGGCAATCGTATCATGCTTGGGATTGATAGCTGATTGTAGGACTAATTCTACCCACCCCTTATTGATTTGGTGGGTTAAAGTATAGGGTTTAGCTGCAGTTGGAAATGATAGCGTGACATAAAGGTGAATGGACGCATTACGTCTAGGGGGTAATGTGGGGTCTGGGGTTGCATTAATTCCGATTCCTTAATTACTAATTCAACCACAGAACGCTGTCTTCATGCTACTTGTGATTTGCTATAAACAAACCAGTACCTACCAGTAGTTGCTGTGAATTTTAGATTTTTAATTCAAGTAAAACTAAATGCAATCAAATTTATAAATTCATATAAAACTGACCAACGTTATAAATAAAAAGTGTAATCTAGATCAAATTTTGTTTACACAGTCAGCATTATTGACATTCAACCATACAAACCATTAAACAAATGAATAGTATATCCCTAACCAATCCATTTCAGGTCACAAGTCCAAATTCAAGTAGAATTTAAAGTGTTACTATCTCATACTCACGCTCACATCATTTTAATCGTGTCAACATAAATAAAGATGTCTTAATTGTAATTGTATTCAATAAATTGTAAAAATAAATGCAAAATTCAAAAATGAAAATTTAAATATTTCAAAATTAGCTATACACAAATTGTAAACGTATATGAGCTATATCAAACTATTCTAAGAATGAAAAACATTTTGTACCTATTACCCTTCCTCACTTGAAAAACCTAAACCAATATACCAAAATAGTAATAAAATTGTTCAATTAGAAATACAGAAATAATACATACCAAAGACGTTTAACTGGGTAGAACTTTCACTTTTAATTAATCTTTGATAGTTTGCGCTTTAAAATATTTTAAATTTTATAAAGAATCTGTAGTTTTAGTAAATAAATTGAAGAATATTTGATTTCCCTTCAGAATAACGTGTAAGGTACAAGTCTGGAATCTGGAATATTGGGTTTTGAGATGTTTTTCTTTTATAAGCATACACAGGATGAACTGAGTATCTTTTGTTTTGAGCAGTTTGGGGTCTCTCTCTGGTGCTCGTTTTTATGACTAGAAGGCCAGTGTATGCATCATTCTACATCGCGTGCACACCCATGCTTTCTGCAATGAGTGCAATGGTTAATATCTTTTTAAGGTTCTTCATTTTTTTTTTGCTTTTAGCCATAGATTTTATTACATTTTGTTAAAATAATAATTATCCATAATCCATTAATCCTCAAATCAAACTATAATTGGTGCAAATAGGTACATCGAAACAGTTTCATTGCTTTCAATGACAATGCTGGCATATCCGTGAAGGAATTTTTTTGACAAGTTTCCTCCATTCGGTTTCGTTATTGTAAACACGTATTTACAAAGTAATTCATATCATTATAATAATATGTATATCATTTGCATTTAGTTTTAAATTTTACTATGAAAAAATGGCACCATGCACTGAACGTAATAGATGCCAATGCAATGGATGTACATAGTGCATGTCACCAAATGGCAATTAATATAATGTATCATGTTTCAGAAGCAAGTTAATCATATTTTTGTACAATTATTGCAAGAAAGATCTAAGTGTAATGAATATTCGAGGTTTTAGAAAACTACATCATATGCCAATGTGAAGTAATAATGCAATGCGAAAAACGAATTCGATTTATGTGAAATAATAGATACACAAGCACATTATGATGCTCATGATGATCATGTGGATTTTTACAAGTATTTTAATAAAAAAAAATTCTTTAGCATTATGAAAAACAAAGTCATTGATACAGCAAAGTATATACAGGATAGATTAAAATAGAATAGGAGTTGCATTGTAATATAAATGTATACATTTGACATTGGAGAAGACACAAAAACTAACTTACAAACTATCATAACTGTATAACAAGCATCATCTCTACTATAATCAGTTCATAGTCATTAAGTTCATTTGTTTCTACTACTATTAGAACGAAACACAACATCAAACTATGATCTGTTGATAAGCTAACTTATACCTTAAATAGAAATGGAACACAACATAACAAAAAATACTAATAAGAATAGGATTCAAAAGAAACAACCGTAATCTTTCTTGAAATATAAATATGTACATTTGATATTACACAAAAACACCAAAAAGTACTTAAAACATAATTGCATCTACAATATAATCAGTATATAGTCAATAAGTTCATTTGTTTCTACTATTATCAGAACCAAATCAAACTAGGATCTTTCTCTGTCGATAAGCTAACCTATACGTTAAATGGAACACAACATAACAAAAAATGTTTTATATTATTTACATGACACATTACTAAAAATAACAATAATTGATAGTATTCAAAAGAAAGAATGGCAATCAGTTTACAAAATTCAAGACGAGGACTCCATAAGTGTAATTCTTCAGTGCTACATCCTCTGCTTGTATCTACGTCAGACTTGGAGAAAGCGCATACATTTACTTTTACTTTGTTACCTACTAGCCTATTGTTGGCTACATCCATTTGATGATTCATCACTGCTACCATCCATCTCATTTTCTTCGATATCGATATCGTCTAAACTTGCGCCGGGTGGTACAACGAAACTTGTTAATTTGGGTGCCGGACCATCACTTGCGGCATCAGAATTACTTATCTCACGCCCATTGCTTGCGTTCTTGGGAAGCTGCTTAGGAAGATAACTGGCTTTCTCCCTCTGTAGCTTTGGTGGTTTGGAGTTATTGCCACTGCTATGACTTTTCATGTGAAGTGACAAATAACACTTTTTGATAAACTTGCGTGGGCAGAATCTACAACAAAAATTGGCAGCAGGAGCAACCTTGTTTGTAGTACTGCCAACAGCGGCAACTTGTTTCTTAGGCTTTCGTTTGTACTTGTTCGGCTGAGTAACATACTTCTGAACTTTGTTCCCAATCAATGTTCCAATGTGTTTGTTTGAAAGCAGGATGGGCGGGGCTCCTATCTCTTCGGCAGCCACAGCAGCTCTCCTTTCTTCATCATTTTTGTGCGTAAATTTATGAGTCATCAGATTCCTTTTAAATCCTTTTATGGTACGTCCACAAATGTCACACTCATGACGAGGAAGTGGATGAGTTTTTCTGTGCTCCCGAAGTGATGTGTGATCCGAAAACTGTTTCTTGCAGGTATAGCATGAAAGGGTTTTTCTTTCTACCACTGACACAATCTTCTTTTGCTTTGTACCCGGACCCTGCGTTTCTGTTATACAAAATAAAAAAAGTATTAATAAAAACCAGTTCATTAACAACATGATACTTTCATTTACTGTTAATGCATGATATCGTACTTTTTTGTGGATGTGTTGTGATAATATGAAATTTCATCCGGTCGTATGCTGATCTGATCCTTTTTTCGTAGTACTTCGTAATTGGAAAAGTGTAATGGCAACTGCTGCACAGCAAATAATCTCCACCTTCGGGATTTGTTCCTTGGCATATTTCGATTCCTTCATACCATCTCCTTTTATAGATGCCTGTGCCAGGAGGGGTGGATACTGCAACCGAGTCTTGGTTCTCATTCTCATAATCATCTTCATTTAGAGCTAAGCTTCTGAAATTAATAATAAAAGAAGCCGATGAAACAAGTAAACTTTTTCCATTTACAATGAAAATTTCCACCCCTACCCTACTACTCTTTCTTACATAGGTTCTTGTTTAACAATGGAAGTTTCGCTGCCCCCACAAACGTTTGATGTAGCTAGGGCGCAGTACCCTTCGTCATAATGAGCGTTGGGATCCAGTGCTAAATCTTCAGGTGCGCTCAAGTTCTGGCCAGGATCACTCTGCCAGTCTTCGTCCTCTTGAAAACTTTCATTTTCGTCTGAATTTTCTGCAGATTCTTCAATGTTTACGTTAGTGTCCATTCGATCCATAGCCATTTCTTCGTCTTCGTCTTCGGAATAAGGTTGTGTACTCTCCAGATCATTGCTCTTTGAGAATCCCTCAAATGAAGAAGACTGATTCTTGAGATTTTCATCCTGCATGTGGTTATCATTTGGTTCATACGGTTGAACTTGAACCACCAAGTTTTTCCGTAAAATTTTCTTCATTATCAGCTTCCTTCGATAAACTGAAAAATAAAACCATTTCAAAATTTAGGTCTAACAAATATAACAGGGTAAATGAGTTTTTCAATACAGAGCTGCTAAACCCTGTATTGTTATTCGTAGAATTAATTAAATACGGTTCCTAACATGCAGCATTTTAAAAGCACTATATTGTACTAATTTGTACACCTGCACAGATAAGAAGGGTCGATGTGATAATTGAAGATATAGTTTTTCATGTACTCGAACTTTGTAATTGCGCGCATTAAAAATAAAATTGATTGATCCTACTTGGCAGGGTTAGGAAATATTGAAGCGCGAATAAATGCGTAGGATTGAACATCCATACTAAATTAAAATGCCAGCATTATCAAATGTCAATAAGATTTTTATTTCTACTGACCTTCCAATATCATGTCATGGAGCTTGGAAAATCTCTGTTGATCCATCAGTGCAGCTGAAGATGACATGGAATGCGGTTGCACGTGATTGTTGGGGTGGATTATTTCTGCGTCAGCAACAAATCTTTCGATAGTAGTAGTAGCTCTAGCAATTCTGGCTTTTGCATCCTCTATAATTTTCTGACACTCAAGAATTTCATCCACTGGTTCAACACACGTGTCACAGAATGGAAATTTAATTCGGGTGAACTCGCTTGGTAGTTCCTTATGATCCAACTTCATGTGATCGCATAAGTTGGTGACCAGTTGCTTAAGGGTTTCAGTATCAAGAGTGCCACTTTCACGCAACAATTCAACAATGACAGGATCCAAGCACAACAAGCAAGATGTTGTGACTTTTTCTGGAAAAGTCTTCTCCTTTGTAGGAGCAGGAGCTACCCCATTGACAGCAGCATTGTTCGTAAAATTAGAACGAGGGGGAGCAGGGACGCTTCCTGCTCCAGGAACTGCGGAGGAATTAGATCGCGGTGTTGATACGATGTTCCACTTTGTCCCAGTCCCACTTACGGTTTCTGATGAGTCCCCTACATTTCTTTTCATCAAGGTCTTTGATGCCGGACCTGGCACCTTTCGAACAGGCCCAGGTGCACCCCCGCCCCCTCGCCCTGCGTTCATTCGATTGTCCATACTACTGAATACGATTCAGCGTTTAGTCAATCTGCAGAAAAAGCAAAATATCGACTACACATAATTAATATTAAGCACTTGCAAAGCAGTTGTGGAATGGCGAATTTGAAATGTATATCATAAAGTAGTTCTTCTTACATGCTGATGGTATATGAAGTGGCGATTTTATTTTATTTTGATAAACACATTAAATGACTACATTATTTGCACACAAATACGTACAAAATAAGAATTCTAAGAATGCACAACATGCATGATATATGATGATGATGTAGTACAACAAAATATTGGCATAAATCATTTGAGTTTACATAAAACATAAATCCTTTGTAATGCAATTATGGGTTATGAATTGATGAGGATAAGGATGAAAATTACCTTCAACCTTTTCCCCTTGTTGATTGCTATGCAAATATGTGTTAGCTATTTTTAATAACAGAGATTATTATAAAAAAAACCGAGTGAGGCCTTCAACTAGTACTATATAGTGTTTAAAGTAAACGTTAAGAATGAATTCGACCATAAAACTACCAAGGCCAATGGCAGTCAGTGCTCAGACCCCTGATTAGGGGTCCCGGACCCCTAATTAGAGGTCCGAGCAGTGACTGAATGGGTCAGAAACATAAAATATAGCCTACTCTCAATTAATAATAATATAACCAATCTAATCTAAGTAATCATGCTTGATTAAAGCAGTAATCACGATTCCTTAATTTAACCACGATTGTTAAAGAGCATCATTTATTGCGTACTCTGCCTTTTCCTATGACTATAGTTTGTGAATGAGAGAATTTTAGTAAATCCCACAAACAAGTTTAGTTGGATTTTTAAATTTTTAAAACATTGCATTGACGGACGTCATCAATGAAAACTATGGCTAATAGTTTGAAAATTATAAACTCGATCAGCATTATTAACAATTTAACGAAACAAAACATTACAAACGATGAACCACAAATCCTTCTTACAGTTAGAGCTATGGCGGTCAATACGCCTACCAGGCAGTTGAATTCAACTTCAATTCAATTCAGTTGATGTTAGCAGAATTCAACTGCCATGGTAGGCGTATTGACCACCATAGCTCTGTCTTAATCATGCCACTTTAGATCGTAAGATGCAAGTTTAAAAGTAAAATTAAATATTGTAAGTGTTGCTCACGTCATTCATATCAATTAAATCTTACAAGCCTTTATAACTCGTAGTGAAATCAATTGAATTCAAAATTTAAAAAAAAAAATTCATAGATTTTAAAACATACTAAACAGAATACGTTGTAAACACATCCCAATATGAAACATTTTATAATCAATGACCAATTACATTTCAAAACCTTCAACTAATTTGTTATTAAAAATATAGAAATAATGCTTACCATTGACTTAAGAATGAAGATCAAATTGAATTAAACGATGACAGTTTCCACTTGAAAATATTTTAGAGCACAAACACAATTTAGTAAATAATTCAATAAAGTGATTTGCTTAAACAAGGTTAAACTTGCTCAGAACGAGCACTTCGTTATTAGTGAGGAATTGTTCACTTCAGTCAGTGTCTGTCAGTATATACGTTAGGTATATGCGTAAATACAATGATGATACGTCTCTGATTCTTATATTTTTTCTTTCCATAATATATGCATACACAGGATTTGGGCATCTTTCATTTGGATGTACATGCTTTTGTTTTAGGAAGGAACTCCATGCACCTATTGTACATACTTATGTATTCAATCTTCAATATTTCTTCCTCATGCATGTTTAGGTTTAAATTTTGGTTCTTAAATTTTTGGGCTTTTGGGTATGGATTGTATTGTACGTTCAGTTGAAGGTACCCTCCCCCTCACTAAAAGCTTAGTTGCTATTTATAAAAAGTATGCTTAGAGCTACAAAATTATCAAAGAAGCCTTTATCTTCATTATGCGTCTCCTTTCCTTTCTTTCTTTCAATGATCCAAAAAAGATTTTCCAGTATCCTTTGTTCATTGTCGTTGTTGTCAGCATCACATAAATGTAGTAACACTATACTACTACTACCTTGAAGCAAGATTTGTCCACAATATTAAATAAACCCTTTCATTTATACACCATTTTACTTGCACCGATTGTAAAAAGTAGAAAATTTTATGGAATTTTATGGTATTATGAAAAAGGTACCAATAATCTATAAACAGTGAGATATCAATCCTATGTAAATGGCAACCAATGTCTACTCTGCAAGTCATCAAATAATGGTAAAACAATGTACCCCTTTGAATAGCAAGTACTCAAAGTAAATTGTCAACGTGGCTCACCCTAAAGGTTTAAACTTCCAATAGAACAGAAAATCAACAAAAAGTTGAAGCTTGTAAGAATTCTAAGTTTTGCAAGTACAATTTTTATTTGAAGAAATTTCAATTTGTGACAGAAAATGTTTTGGCTACGAAGATCTTTTATTTTAGGTATATACCTAATTGCAGAAAATTATAATTAACTTTTGTTAATTTTATGCACAATCTCTACTACTACATTAAATTGAGCATGGTGTACATGTTTGTTTACTTTTACTTGCAATGAGTCCAATCCAAGCGCTTTGCAATCTTAAATTTTTTCATGAATAATGAAAATAATTACAACCTGTTGGCACTCAATGCAAGCTGAATGCGCAACCTGCCCTTATAAGGTTACTTTACTCTCACTATAGCTCCAGAAAACAGTCCCATATATATTTCATTATCCAGAAATGAAATTTTAATTTGATCAGGACTAGATTGAGAATGTAAGTGTAGTTTTTATGCAAAACTGAAATCAAACCAAAGATAATGAGAATGTGTAGGAATATTATTAGTCATCCTTTAATGTCAATAAATGTTGTCGTGAATGCGCAGTGTATATATGAACTATAAAAAGCACAATAGCTAAGGCACCACAAAGTGCTCCTGTAGCCATATATGCAATGGCTAAAAACATATTTTTCCCAGCGACTATTGATGTAGTTGTCAAAATAATAGACTTTTCTCCATCGTATGAGCTTACATCATAATCTAAAACAACAATCAAAACATAAGAAATTCTAGTCTTTTGTTTCATACTTATTTAGTAATAGTATAAAATTAAAATTTTCAAATGTTTCTCCCACTCACTATATTGAATTTTTAGAGAGTAGTTTCCAGCAGGAAGGCCATTTTGAAATGGTTGAAAATTTGAATTTACAATCCTGTACAATTTTCTTGACTGCGGAAATGCAGCCGCTCTCATCCATACAATGAAGTCTTCGTTTAAGACACCATTATTAGAAAAGTTACTGGTGTATGGATCTAGTTGCCACAAACTTTTCTTCCAACCTAAAACAGTTTTTAATCAAGCTGTAAAATACCGATTCGAAAACGAGAATGTTCATTAATTCATGTTTACCCAATGGTTTGGAGAAGTTCAACCAAACAGGATGTTTTTCATTGTAAAATTCCGTTGAGAAATTGTATTTGTCATATTTATCAGATTCCCATGCAATCCCAGTTCTATTTAATGGAACGAGCAGTTCCCTGACTACTGGATTGGTGTTATCCTTGTTCTCCGTGTAGTATTCATCTATGTCTGGTGAAATGAAAAGTGTCGATAACGGATGGAAATATAAGTCAATCACGTCTGTAAACATACTATTAGCCATGAGTCCACATGGATAGATTTTTTTCTTTTTCCCCGTGGAATCTAAAACTACACAGTCCAGACCATAAAATTATATACATGCCCACATTTTCCATATTGTGCATGTATGCGCCTAATGCAGTATTTACCGATTACCATAACGGAAGTCTCCACAAGCCCCGGACGGCTCCTTTGGTTCTCCATCTTTATCAAAAAGGTTGCCTTTCAGTTGGTTCTCATCACGAGATAAGTAGTACTTTAAATGGTTTTGGTAAAAGTTTTTCAATGCATAATGCATGTATACTGTCCCCTAAAATTGATCCACATATGTAAGTATAGTAAACACAAACAAAACTTTTCTGAAACAACGACTAATCATACTAACGTACATTCATAGGTTTTTCAAGATGAAACTGGACACGACAGGAACAATTTTCAATGTCATTAGCATCGACAAAGATTCCATTTTTCAGATTATTTCGGGAGCCTTTAAGTACTTCTGCACATGTGCTTGCTGAAATTGAAATTCTTTTTTCATGAATTAACGATACATGATAGTGAAAAATAAAATGATCTATAACCGTAACTCACAATACAACTTACTGGGTTTCTCGAAGCTGATACAGTTTGTGTAAGGAATTGTGATTTCTTCAATGCTCTCTGCATATATTTTTATTCCTACTCCCATGCCTGCAAAGAACACCCCAAGTATGAGGAAGAATGGACATATTGTTATAGGACGCCATGATAAACGATATGTTGGTAGTGTCTGTTGAACGAATGGGGATTCTTAAAAAAAGAAACGTAAACTATTTTAATAACTTGGTCGTGCAAAATCATTTTATGATTAACTATCATATATTATTGCAAGAGTTGCATTAGTTTATGATAGATATAGTGCTGGTGGGTGACGTACCTCCAATTTTTCTACTAATTCCTCTGTTCCAGATTCCTTTGTGATTTTCATCATAAAATGTGTAGTCCGTATTATGGCTATATCTTGATGATGGGGTGTCAGTCATGGTTTGAAAAAGTACAGTATTCTTGAGTAAAATGTTGTCACTCAGCACATTTTTTTATAATTTCAATAGCTTCTAACCATACTCACAACGAAAAATCTGTAAGAACTCCCTAAAATAAAGTAATTTAACATTGTATATATTTCTGTGTAGCAGATGAGCATGCTATGCCATACTGTTATCTTCCAATGTGTGAAACAATATCCGCCTTACCTTATTCATTCATATACAATTTCATTTATATGCAATTTTGGGAAGATAACCTAGTAGGCATGTGCTTTATTTTATCAGTCTCATTATCCCTCATGAGTCATGAGTTGAGGATGTGTGTACCTAATCTCTTGCGATATTCGCAGTGTGAATTATTGTTTGCATATTATAATATGTAATATAATAATATAACAGGAAAACCATTTTTCATCGATGATCATGATCATATTCCATAAATTTCGCATATTGCACAGGTGGTTGATTATAACTATAACTGATAAAGATTAATAAGTACATATACTACAAACATATTGAATAGTTCAAACAGTCACAGCTCAAAGCGTAATAAAATTAGCATTTCTCATTTCTGCTTTAACTTCATCATGTACAGTGTGTGTGTACTTGTGCGTACTCATGCTGCTCGCATAAGCTTGATGTGACGATGATTATTATTTACTTTGAAGAGGAGCCAATATGACTTTAGTAAGATGACTAGTAAAAATTCAAGGATAATTTTTTTTATTGGCTTATTCGTTTGGTCACCCTTCTGTTTGGAAATCAGCTTATGTTGAAACAATTTGACACGTGAATAAAGATTTTTACAATCTACAATCAATGAGCATCCAAAAATAATCCTCATAGAGTAAAAGAAAATTTAAAACATTGTAATTTGTTAAAGCTCGGTTTTGACAGCATGGATTGCATACTGCAATCCTGTGATACGAGACCAGTCCCAAAAGTTGGTAATAGGATTATACGATATTCCCTTTACGTTAATTGTTTCCATTCCATCTGTGATAAAATAAATATATTTTGAATTTGAATAAAAAAGGAAGTGTAAATTATTAAATATGCCATTGGCTTGTCTGTATGTTATAAGTAAAATATCCATCTCATACTTGATTTCAAAACATCTTGTACTTCTTCCAGTGTCAAAAACTTTTTCCAATCGTGTGTTCCAACAGGAAGTATCCTAAGAACGTATTCTCCCATAAGAATGAAGCCAACATAAGAAGCAATAGTGCGATTTGGGGCAGTAATAAACACTGATCCACCTGGCTAAAGTAAATATAATCCACTTGTTAATGAGAGTTTAATGACTATTATAAAGCCGTTCCAAATTGATATCCATTTATAATAAGTTCCTGCCCTACCTTTAGTAACTTTAAAGCAGTCTCAATAAATATCTTTGGATTTTCCACATGTTCTATGACCTCTGACATTACAACAGCATCAAAATCATTTTGTGGATGCTGCACAACATAGTCCTCAATAACGGTACATTCATATGTTACTCGATTTTGCAAATCATTGGTTAAATGATTCCTGGCCATTGCAACGCTTTTCTCCCCAGGGTCTATTCCTACAACTGTTGCTCCAAGTTTCCCCAGTCCCTGTTTTTAAATTAAACTTATTTAAGAAAACTAAAACCATGAGAATTGAATACAAATTTTAGAATATTGGACCACTTCCACACTTCAGATAAGATTCCACCTCCACATCCGATATCAAGTATTTTAAATCCTTCCAAAACATTTGGCTTATCACTGGGTTCCAATCCCTTTTCCTTTAAAATACCATCACAGATGAAAGGGACACTATAAATGTTTTAAATTGTAATAGCTTAATTCATAGCAGATTATGCATATTATTGTACGTTTTAAATTACGGTGCTAGAGCTAACTAACCGTATTTGATTGAATGAAATAAGTGGTTTAACAGGTCCATCAGTTTCATCCCACCACTCCAAACCGTTGAAATGGTTAACTTCGTCAACATTTACGCTCCCAATATACTTTTTGGAGCTGTCGGAGGTGGCACACTCTTCGTCTGAAATTTTATCGGAACCCGAACCCTTTTTGGATTCCCCATTATGACTCCGTTTCCAAAACGTTAAACTACTTTTATCTTTCATCATGTTATCCTGTTAACACCACAAAGTTTACTACTGGGACTGTATAAAAACAACTTCTTTGGTCTTCAAAAAGTATATTTGCTAACTAATTCTCACAAACCTTTTACTCCTTGGTTGCCTATTACAAACTAAGTATACTCATCTACATCATTAATGATCGAGTGGTTTGAATGAAGGCATGATTATTTACATAACTAGCGAATGCTATTTTCACATGAGCTTGTTTACACATTCCAAGTCAGCTTTCTTATCCCAACCCGAGATTTACTATAGAAGCAAAATGTCTTGCCAAAACAAAGACGCGAGTTTAGTCGGAATGAATGAAAACCAGTTTTGGTATATCAATACCCATTCGCAAGCATGTAACACGCTTAACCATTTTTGTACTACGATAATGAACAAACTCTAAATGCCTCAGTCATTTTTGTAACTTCATTAGAATTCCATAAGCCATGATATAAAATGTTCAAGACGTGTTTGAGGATGAGGAACCACTTTTTAATGTCTCCATGATTAAGTAAGGTTGAGGGTTGGCTGTGAGAACCGTTTGGTGTTGCGCTTTAGACATACAAGCATCAGATGTATAGTAGTATAAGAGTTGATATTGATGATAATTACTGCTTATTAATAGAATAGACAACGGACAACACATCAACTGGATTGCATAACTATGTTTGTGAGAATTTCATTTCACAAAAACCTGATCATGCAGTCTGACCTAGGTCACACTGCATATATTATATTATGTTTTTGCTGTAATGCATATATACTATTTACAACGCAACAAAATTAGCAATATTTAGTCACAGCGCCTTTGTTGTTGGTATTTTTGATTAAGGTTTGCGCTTGTAAGTGTCTATGGTAGTTGTATGGTAATAAGAATGATATAAATTCTCCTTCCGTATGTGAAACCTCCATTTGCATTTATAGTATGAGAAGAATATGAATGTTTCAGAAACGCCAATTAAAAATGCGATCATTTCATACATGATTTAAAGGAATAAACTCGCCTTCTTAGCAATCATTATCTATGCATCTATGTAATTCGAGAAACGTTTTATTCTTTTTTTTAAATTATTTCCCATTACGCAATAAAGAGGAGCAATAAAATTTCTAGAAAAAATACATCATTAAATTTTTTGCTTGATATTTGCAGGAAACAACAAAGTCAGTTTTTATTTACTTGTACTCTTTACTCTGTTTTTGATTTTTCGCTCGGTAGCCGGTTTGGAGAAGTATACTGAATGTACAGAACTTGTTTAAAAAAATAATACTATTAATTGTTATAAAAAATGCAAAGCTCCATACTTTTGGTCTTCCAAAAGTATGTATGCACATACATATATTTCAATATAATATACAGGCAATAGAAAGTGACAAAGAGGTGTTAAACGAAAATGAGGGAAGCTTGTAATGTGTGGCTCCTTGGCTAGTATCACCACAAACGGGTTTAGCATTTCTGCCCAAGTTCATCAATCAAGCGCTTAAGTAGTACGTAAGTTTTATTCCAAAGGTAAGAATTTGGGGCGTACGATACAACGTACGCTTGAAGGACTACTTCTATCAAACCTATAGAACATATTTGACTCCACCTAATCAACAAAAATTGGCAATGTCTTTCCCCAACGTTTTTTCCATTGTGTAACATTAGAACCCTATATATAGAAGTTCCAAGAATAATGTCCTCATATTTTAGTATTTGCATTTTGACTTAACATTAATCCTGGTCAGAATATGCATACCTTTATCCCATGCATGTACTTTAATATATA
The DNA here is from genome assembly GCA_964034955.1 of Orchesella flavescens. Taxonomy (NCBI): domain Eukaryota; kingdom Metazoa; phylum Arthropoda; class Collembola; order Entomobryomorpha; family Orchesellidae; genus Orchesella; species Orchesella flavescens. The sequence continues at coordinate 25,693,990 of OZ035954.1, read as the reverse complement.
GCTTTAGTTGATAGCAGCCAAATAATTCACCATGTAAACATTAAACATTGATGCCAGAGACGGACAGGTTGCAAACAGTTTTACAGGTAAGCAAAGCACAAGTCACTTCTCCTTGCACACCTGTACCTTACACATTTGTATTATGAGCATGCATTCTACTTCTAATTTTTATAAAAAAGGGTGGAACCCTTTAATATTGAATCCACATGTAGGCTTGTCTGCACAGATCAACACATTCTAACACGTATAAATATATTTAATATTTTATGTATGTAACGTGTTCCATCAGTCAAATTAGCAGTCTACATGCGATTTTCGTGCCCATTGTCAAACACAATTTTCTAAATATAAATAAATTGTCCCCAATTGAGGATGGGAAAATATGTCGCTCGTATTCCCAGTGCAGTAGTTGTAAGTTTGTTTTCAAAGCTGGAAAACCCGTATTTCGTTTTCGTATAATATGCTGGGTAGTGGGTATATACATTTTACAGGTTGATAGTAAACAGCTTAATTTACGATTAGATAAAATAGTCGTATTATACATACCCTTATTTTTTATGAGATTTGGTAAAATGGACAAAAGTTATTCATGCATGTTCGATAAAATGCTTACTTGGGAAAACCAAAAAAAAACGACAAAAGCTGTTTTGCATTGACTTTCGTATAGATTTTTTTGTGGTTTGAGCGCTCCAGATAAGCCAATATTTTTTTCTCAAAACATATACAGAATAATGCCGAAAAATTGCTTTGTCTGCACAGGTGACTAACCTTACCACGTTATACGACCGTTGTTTTTGTCGTTATATGCACATACCTTTTAGAACTCAGGAGCAACCCAAAACCTGGCTTTACTGACAACAAAAACTGAATGCTATAAATAATTTTCTGTCAATTTTTTTTGTCTCACTCTCCGAATGTTTGCAACGTAATACATACATATATATTGGGGAAAATGTGAGGAGCAACATTTCTTAAATGCAAGCCTCATGCCTCTTTCTGTTTTCTCTTTGCGAATTCATGCGCATCATTTTAGGAAACCCCAGAAGTTGAATGGAAGAAGAGAAAATAGATAGTAATAATGTTAAATGTGTACAATATACATTCGATTCGATATACACACACCATTTTCCATCCCTGATCTGCAAAACTCACAAACATTATAGGTTTAACAAAGTGTATTCGAGAAAGTCCTTATATAAACTGACTTTTCGCGTGTTTTCAGAAGTAGATCCATTATTGCTTTGTTAGTGTGCCCGTAGTAATAGCACACCTAATGGATGCATGCATGCGAGCTTTTATCATCATTTCCTAACAGCTCGTCTTGTACTAGTACCTATAAAATGAGTCCATTATGATTCATTGTGAAAGGGAAGAGAAAAGCATTAAACTTTCAAGCATGTGTGCATGCCCCATCACCAAAAAATCCATTACATGGGAGGAAATTTAGCTTTCCATTCAGAATCCTTCATCTTTCACAAATCCATGACTTTTAACACACACACAGGTTTTCCTCCATAGTATTTATTTCTAACACCAACAACCCAAACCTAGACTCTGTCTGTTGTATGCAAAAAAAATATAGTTTAGTTGTTAGTGGGCTTTAAGTGCATTGGGATTGGAACTTGTGATCAGTGAGAGTTTGTATTGTAATTGTATATATAACTGAATTTATTGCTCCCAAATGAATTTGACTACTCATCCTCATTAATTGTATTGGAAAAATGTGAGACGCCTCATAAGAACCAAAGAAAACGAAAGGACGGATAAAGACGGTTTCCTATCTAATATTCATATATAGACATTCAAACGTGTTGTGGTTATATTGACTTGAGTTGGCAATGTGTAGTTTCAAAACACATCATAATCTACGAAATACCTTCCTTCAATTTGGACAGCCTTTTTGTATTGTGAAAAAATAATGTGGCAGTCAAGCCTTTACTCGCCATAGGGCTCAATTTGATGTTGTTACGTATTCCTATGTAGTTATATTGTAGACCAAAAATAGACTTTTTTCGGTGACTTGCCATTTTCTACTACAAGACAACACACCTACATATTAGAATATAGTATTTTCTCCATACTCTTCCTGGGTGCATGCATATATATTGGCAACACTTTCATACTCGGATGGAAAAGGAGGCACCCTTCCCTTCTCTTCTGCTAGTTACCTACTCAAAGATATCCCAAAAGAAGAGTAGAGAAGTAAAGTGCTTCCAAAAAGGGTATATCATCCCATGTGTGCAAGCATATGTACTGTGCAAAAAACGTGTCTTGAAAACTAAGCAAGCCTGGGAAGAGCAAGCAAGCCTTTGAAATCGATCGTGCCCCAAATCACAAGCCAACAACCAGTCTCTTTCCCTTGCTCTCGCTCTCACCATTGCTTTCTATTGTGTAGATGATAACTTCTCTACACCGAGAAAGAAGTTAGCATGTACTTGCCCACTTTCTTTTTCGTGTTTCCAATGTGAAAGCACGGGTGACTCTTTTTTTTTGCAAAAAAATATATAGCTAGGTTCAAGAAACTCTTCCTTATTTGAGATTTTTTTTATTTAAAATGCAAACGTTCGCTGTTATTCCATTTCCCCAGCCAGTTTGAGTTTAGCATCCAGGGATTATGCAGGCATAACCTTTTCTTCTGTAAATTATAACATCGAGATTTCAAAATACAACGAAATTATCGTGTTTACTTGTGTGATTGTGGGTGTACGTAATAATACGTATCATGTGTGTATATTATGTGACCACGCTCTATCTTCACCTAGATATTAATTTCGTTTTCCTGTAGCATGTCTTTATTATTGCTCAGGAAATCTAGTGGCTTAAAATGAAATCCAAGTGAGAAATGAAAGGTGCTATAGCTATGCATTACTAAAAGTAATATTGATATAGTTGACGAAAGTTCCATAAAATTATCCATTATAAATAATGTCGGATAATCAGAGCGATACGTCCTCTATGGACGCTCGCCCCGTCTATTTCCGACCATTCACAAGGGATTCAATGGTAGCAATAAAACAACGAATGGCAGAGGAAGCAATTAAAAAGAAAGAACTGGAAGCGAAAAAGGCTGAGGAGGTAAGTTGGAGGAATATTTGATTGAATTTGTAAATTATTAGTGAGACATGGGAATTCAGTATTTGAAATATTATGCTGCAATCAATAAAAAGGGACGAACAATTCCCCGAAAATAAAAACCTGATCGTGAAAGTACAAAATACAAACAAAAGTATTTTCTATGCAAATGGTTTTTCCAGTGTCGAATATTGCGACGCAATATAGTTTCTTTATATAAAAAAATAGCATACAATTTGCTTTCTGTTGTATCGTATTGTTCGCAAATGGTGATTATTGGAAGCATTTTGGTTATATAATGTTGAAAAATGTTGGATGATAAAATATCCAATAAATTATTAAATGTTTTAGTCACTTTAGTAAATCTATGTATATCAAATGGCACCTTATACCAGATAAACCGTGTGATATTTTGTGTTTGGTGTTTTTATGTTCCAACAACTGTCAATTTTTTAATTATGAAGGAATAATAATACTCATGCTAAAATGAGATAAATATATATATATATCGTTGTTTCATAATGTACATGTTGCTTTTGTGACTCTATAAGTGTGTTACAAATATTTGCCTGCTTTTCTGTGTTTTATGTGGTGCTGCGTTGCTGATGCTGCCGTTGTAAATTGTTCCCGAAACCGGTTTTGTAAAAACACACAAATTACCCCAATTCGAATTCCTTTGTATCAAACCACCACCCAAAACCCCCCAAAAAATAAAAATCATTTAAACTGCATACATATATAGCCCTACTACTCCCTAAAATACCCACAACAAAGTACAAGTAAACCATCCGAGTGCCGTCTCAGGATATTTTCTCTAAAGAAATCGCGATGAAAATGATTGAATGTATTATTCATTCCATTCAAATAACTTCCTGACAGTAGGAAGGGGACTTGAAGGAAGAGAAACAACGTGAGAATAAATCATGCCGTTGTAAGTTTTGAGAAGATCTACTACACACACAATGAGTGTTATAAGCAGATAATTTTAATCTTATAGAGTAGAACCATCATCAGTATTTAACAAAATTCTCAATGCACGGGATTCATAAAGTTTTGACGTAATAATCAAATATCAAATTTGACATGACATATGCCAAGGCATGCAAGATACATAATATATTTTTGGCTAATAAATAATTAACTAATCCTGTGCATTTCAGAAAAAAAATGGAGGGAAAACATTTCAGTTTTCCCCTTTTTTGTTGTATATTCCATATACTAAACTGAAATTACCTTTATCTTAATAGTGATCTAACAGCATGACAATATTATTATTCTTCACTCCTCTAAAAATACATACATTGTACATATGTATGTATTGTCTATTTTTGTGGTATGATATGATAAGGAAACTAATAAAATTAAACTACTAGAGATACCAATACATATTTTCTCCCTTAATTTTATCTTCCACATCATCCTATATATAAACTTAGAACTTGTACCTTCGTTATAAACTTAAACCATGCCCACATTTAATATCGGCAAAGTTTTGGAATAACTAATCAGCATAATCAATAGCTCGGAATGCTGCCCCTTCCACTACTGCTGGAAATTTCCAACCAAATTAATGTCACCGTCAAATTAAGTATTAATGCATGGCTTTTTTTGAAGTGTGCGTGCTTGCTTCATTTTCATTCGCTTTTTCACAAACAAATAAAAAGGATCATCACATCACAAAGTATAGATGGGAGTTTGCATTGTTTCCACGAACGTACTCACGAAGGACTATTCAACCTTGAATGTTGGTTGAGCAAAACAGCATGCTGCTAACCTAAAAAAAGCTTTGACTTTTGAGTATACTGGTTACTGGTTCAATAACGCAAACTTGATGAGAATCTGTCACATGTAATATAACTGCATACAGCTATTATAATCCTGTCCAGAGAATTTGCCTGCTTCCCATGCAAAAATGTTAATAATGAATCCTTTCAGCTTGATAAAAAAAGTTAACATCAACCAAGCAAATGCTTTTAGAAAGAGTAAAAAATTTGTTAACGGTAGATGCAAAAATTAAATCACTAACAGCAAGCGTGTGCCAAAGTGCAAACACAACTACTATACTAGCAATAATATCAAATAACATTTTCTATTTTTGCAATAATGTGGCTGACAATGCAGATGCATGATGATGATGATGATGATGATGATGATAATTCCAACATCCTCACATAAACTAATGATCCTCCTGGTGTAATTATGTTAAGCTAATACTACCATAAACGTTTACAGCAACGATATGACGAAGATGATGAGGATGACGGCCCTCATCCCGATTCAAACTTGGAGCAGGGAATGCCCCTTCCAATTCGTATGGCGGCGGCTTTTGAGCAGGATTTTTCTGGCATACCTCTCGAGGACATAGGTTGGAAAATACAAATAGAAATATAAATTACCGGAGTATAAAATACATTGACTTAATCTATTTATATATCCATGTTATTTGGGGAGGTAGTACTTCATGAGTTATCAACACAGACGGCGTAAAGCCTTATTTCATTAGCCCTGGAGAAACATATTGGGCTTTCACTGTCCCAATTTGACTGAAGACTGCTTAATAAAGCACAAATTGGGACAGTGAAAGCCAAATATCCTTCACCAAGGATAATGAAATAAAGGTTTTACCCCGTATGTATTTATGTATGTGTTCATAACTCATGACGTACTAAGTGCACACAAAACATATGGATCGGATCTGGCTCCCAAGCTGGAAAAACGTTGTTAAATCTATATAGATTAAGTCATTATATTTGATGAATTGATGATAATCTAATGATGATGATATACATATGATTTGATGGTGATATTTGATGGACCCGCATTGAAGATCCGTTTTACTATAATATGCCGGTATGTTTACATTATAGAGGAGTGAATTGCTTAAAAGTGAATTATTGCTTTTGCAAGAGTAAGTACTTAAAGGAATCAATACTTTTTACATGCAGACGTTCGTGATTATAACAAAGAAGAAAGACATTTTTCGGTTCAGCGCAACGGAAGCCGTTTGGTTACTCACTCCATTCAACCCGGTTCGGAGAGTTGCTGTGGCTGTTTTGACACATGGACTCTTTTCACTTGTCATCATTACAACAATTTTATCCAACTGTATGGTCATGATCATGCCTACGAGCCCTGTAACCGAATCAACTGAGTTAGTGACTTTAGAAAATTTAGAACATTTTAGATTTTAGTCATAGTGTATTGTTGAACCATATATTTAGAAGCATAGGGCTTCATGTGGATAGAGACGAAGCACTATAACGCAAACGGTCCAACCAAACATTGATAAAAATGGAAAGCCAAGTTTTACCTTGGTCATTTATAATACTGTCATTTGATTATGAATTCGTTGGCTCCAATACATTTGATAAGAAATCATAGTTAGCTTAAATTTCTCTAGATAAAATGTTGGTAATCTAAAAATGAATTTGTTCAATTTTCATCTTATGCAAATGTAATTCTTGTATTTTTGTAGAGTTGTCTTTACAGCAATATACACATTTGAATCCGCTGTAAAGGTGATGGCTCGTGGATTTATTCTGGAAAAGTTTACATACCTTAGAGATGCCTGGAATTGGCTAGATTTCGTAGTAATCTCCTTAGCGTGAGTAAAGTATATTATAGTTTACTAAATTAGCTACGCTGAAAGTTACATATTTAGCTTATTCTATAGTAGATGCTACAGATTACATGGACTGGTAATCTGGTCGCACGATAGTTTCTTAGTTTCATTTCCTTTTATTTCACTCTCCAAACCAAACCCTTTAACCAACTTCCTCTCAAGTTATTAATCATTCATCTGCCACCTGTGAATTACTATCTTTACCTTTACCCTTTCTACGAATTATTTCATTCCCCACACAAAAAAAAAATTCTGGTCATAAATCTGCAAGTAAGTTTCACTTCCTGGAAACTTTTATATATTAACTCAATTTTATGTTCACAACATTATTGGGCGTTGGCTTTATTTTATGCATACTTCAATGTGCAGCAGCAGCAGCTTAATAAAACCATTTTTTGTACAAATGAATATAAAACAGCTATGTCACAATGGGTATCAACTTGGGAAATCTGGCTGCTTTACGAACCTTCCGTGTGCTCCGGGCATTGAAAACTGTGGCTATCATACCAGGTATGACAGTCAGTCCTCAGAAAAAATTCTGGCTTAGTAAAAATGTAGGGACCACATAAATTTATGAAGGAATTAAATTTATCCTTGTTTCATAATTAGGCTTGAAGACTATCGTCGGCGCTGTCATTGAATCTGTAAAGAATCTGCGGGATGTGATCATTCTGACAATGTTTGCATTATCCGTGTTTGCTCTGATGGGTCTTCAAATCTACATGGGTGTTTTGACACAAAAATGCATCCGGGTTTTCCCAGAGGATGGTTCGGAAGGCCCAGATAGAGATGCAAATTGGCATACATGGAATTCAAATGTAACGAATTGGCATCCATATCCTCCGCCTGAAGGATTATCTTCTGGCGAGTTGGATTATCCATTGTGTGGCAACTCTTCGGGTTCGGGGTAATAAAGACATGTGTCGTGTACAGAATTTAGACTGCAAATGTAGTATAGAATGTAATTAAAAATATCGGATGAATGTGTGTTGTAGAACATGTCCGGAAAACTACACATGCTTTCAAGGTTATGGGAAAAATCCAAATTACGGCTACACATCTTTTGATTCATTTGGATGGGCATTCTTGTCAGCCTTCCGGCTAATGACACAAGATTTCTGGGAAAGTTTATACCAACAGGTATAACAAAATCTTACTGTGTAATCGAAAATTCTGGTGGTAAATATTGATAGACTACAATTAAATTTTATGTTGCCAGATTTTACGATCGGCTGGACCATGGCACATGTTGTTCTTCATTGTAATCATCTTCTTGGGTTCATACTACCTTGTGAACTTGATCTTGGCCATTGTCGCCATGTCTTACGATGAACTACAAAAGAAAGCTGAAGAGGACGATATGGCTGCAGCTGCTGAAGAAGAGGCTATGAGAGCCGAAGAAGAAGCTAGAGTAGCAAGAGCAGAAGCGCGAGAGACCGCTGCTGCTGACGCTGAAGCAGTTGCTGCAGGAAATGACCCAAACAAATCTCCGCAATTTTCTGCAAGAAGCTATGAAACATGGGCGGGTGATCAAGGAGGAGACGAGCAGGTGAAAGATGTAAAATCGGAATACAACATGTCTTATGCCGGATCTCATTCTAAACTGAATCATGCAGCGCGTGGGAAGAAAGTTGATGTCAGTGTAAGCTTAAGCTTTAAATTGTTTTATTTAGTTAGCCTTTTAAAGTACACATTTTCCATTTCATTATATGGTGCTGTGCACGTACACAGGCAAGCATAAGTCTTCCAGGAAGTCCATATAATGTCCGTCGAGGCTCACAACCACAGCCATATGGCCGGGATAAACTAATGGTTTTATCAACATATATGGATGCACAGGAGCACTTGCCATATGCGGATGACTCAACAGCAGCAACTCCAATGAGTGAAGAAAATGGAGCAATAATACTTCCATTTTGTAATGGACTCCATCAAACCCATACTTTACCAAGTTTTGGTAGGCCATACATACATACAAACATACAAACGTTCGTCATATCATGACATTTTAAGGTAGAGCTGAGCTCCATTACAATTTATCGACTTTTTTTGCTAACTGCGACATTTCATTGCAGCAATGGGCTCAAGACATTCATCTTACAACTCTCACGCCTCCCGTCTCTCATACACTTCCCATGACATTTTATCTGGAGGTCGTCACGGTGGATTTGGTCACGCAGTCACAAAGGAGAGCCAATTAATTCAAAGAGCAAAAACATTATATGGGGACCATCCGGACAAAGCCTACAAACATTTTGACGGAGTAAGCAGTAGTCTCCGCAGTCTGCTGATGCACGCCAGGGCCTTATACTCCCACGCACGCTACTACTACTAATACAGATTGTTCTTTTAAAAAAAAGTCTTTGGCTCAGGTATTATTATTTGCGCAAAAACTTTCCAAAAAAAAAACAACATCAAAAAGAGCTATCAATTGCTGCTCAATCCAAAAAACTTTTCGAGTCATAGTTGACAAGCCATTTAATTGTTGTCTTTCGTGTGTCCCTATAAATGTCAAGTCAATGTATTATGATGTTGATGTTGATGTACTTTTATCTATCTCTATACATTCTTCTCACTTTCTCCACTTTCACTTGGATGAGATTAAAGTGTTTAAGGCGTGTGTAGTATACCTTAATACTACAGAGTGGTGTGTGATATATCGGTTTTAATTATTTTACTTACTTCGTAGGCTTTTCGTTTGCTTATTTCGTAAGAATTAAGAAGTAATTCAATCAAACGTAAATGAATTACGTAAAGGCATATTTAAAAAAAATAATTCTGAGCTGTCCGTCGTCATCTGGCGTAATCCAATCCGTAATGGCAATCCATTTCAAAAACAATCTGATGTTCTGCTGTATTAAGCTTTCCTATCAAAATCTAAGAACAAATTTTTTCACAAGTTTTAACTTCATTAAGTAATCCGCTTTTACTAACAACGAAGTAGAAGTTTCATATTTCAATGCTCATATAGTATATCGTATTGTATGTAGTCCTTTATTTGGCATGAAAGAAAATCAGATTCAGGTTCTATTTATTGTTTATTTATGTTCATTTGTCTGATACGTGTTTTTAATTGTGATGTCCTTCAGTGTTTTGAAGTGAGCAAAGTCCAGTAAAGTAATGAAATGCTTGTAGTAACAGTAGCTTCTACGCATGACTTTGGATAGTGTGTAGTTGTAGTGCGTGGTAGTAAACAGAAAATGCTTTTAATAATGTGATTTTTTAATAATCTAGCTCTAATTCATCGTAACCCTTTAAACTAACTAACATTGAACATGTTCATTTAAATGCTGACAGAATCATTATGGAAATGTAACGTGTGCTATATTATGTAATGAACCAAAGGAGCATTCTGGCAGTGTGGATGATATGGGGAAAGTGAAACAACCTGTAGAACGAGAAGGTCACTTTTCAAGTCATCAACTTCATCCAGGCTCAACTGCAGTTGATATGAAAGGTAACGGATGTAGTCAATAATATAATGCTAGATAGATTAGGTTAAAGTAAAATTTTACAAAACTGCCATTGCTCTACTACTGATGGTGACCTTCGTATGATTTGTACAGACGTGATGGTGCTCAATGACATTATTGAGCAGGCAGCAGGGAGAACAAGTAGATTAAGCAGAGTTAGTGAGCTGGAAGAAGAGCCTATGAACATGAAGGAGTTGATAAAACAAAAGCTTATAGAAGGTTGCTTCAGATGCATTGGTGAGTTCTCGAACAAAACAATTAGCATGATATGTTTTACATGATGCGAAGAAATTTGGGCTTATTGTATATGGGCATTCAGCAATGTTATTTTTTCAATTATAATTAAGATATCTTCTGCGTGTGGGACTGTGGATTCCCTTGGAGTCTATTGAAAAAAGTTATAGCTTTCATCGTTTTCGATCCATTCACGGAACTATTCATCACGTTGGCTATCGTTGTGAACACAGTTTTTATGGCTTTGGATCATTACGGTTTGGAAGAAAACTACATTATGGACTTGACCTTAAAAACTGGAAACAAGGTAATAATAATTCAAAGTTGGAAGCATAACTGTTTTACATTTACTCTGGTGTAGGCTAACAACAATTGCCGTTGTCTTCAATCTACACTCTTTTAAAATTAATTTGTAGGTTTTCACAACAATTTTCGGCGTTGAATGTGCAATGAAGCTAATGGCAATGAGTCCTAAATTCTACTTTCAAGTTGGGTGGAACATATTTGATTTTGTCATTGTCGCACTTTCATTGATTGAATTGATATTTGAAGATGCAAATCTACCTGGAATCAGTGCTCTCAGAAGCTTCCGTTTGGTGAGTAACAAATTAGACATTGGCATAATAAAAAAAATATGAAATCGCCAACGCCTTTGAATGAATCGGTTGCTGTTTCATTGTAGCTTCGAGTGTTCAAGCTTGCAAAGTCTTGGCCAACATTGAATTTGCTGATCAGCATTATGGGAAAAACTATGGGTGCTTTGGGTAACCTGGTGTTCGTTTTGATCATCATTATCTTCATATTTGCCGTAATGGGAATGCAGTTGTTTGCGAAAAATTACTTTGGTACGTGTGATGTCATTAAGTATGTAAAAAATTGTAAAATGAGGATATTCCTTGAACATTTTTTCATAATATAAACTGTTTATGCAGATAAGACGCATTTGTTTCCTGGAGCTGAGCTACCACGATGGAACTTTACTGATTTCGGTCATTCTTTCATGATCATATTCCGCGTATTGTGTGGAGAATGGATTGAATCCATGTGGGACTGTATGCTTGTAACTGGTGGGGCCTGCGTCCCATTTTTCCTTGCAACAGTCGTGATTGGAAACTTGGTCGTATTGAATCTCTTCTTGGCCTTGTTGCTCAGCAGTTTTGGTGCGTCGAATCTGAGTTCTGCCCCTGATCCAGAAACCAACAAGCTGGCTGAAGCTTTCACCCGCATTGGAAGATTCATACGATGGGTGAAATCTATGATACGAAAGTTCATTCGCTCAATCGTGGACACATTGATTCGAGCAAAAAATCAAATAGTTCCGAGACCCCCTCCACCTCCTCAGCCTGAAATTGCTGCACAATCAGCAGCGGAGAACAATACGGATGGAACCGTTCCACGGAAACGTCCCAGACTTGCCGACACAGCGAGAATGGTTATGAATAGCAAACGACTCATGAACAATTTGAAACAACTGCAGGATGCGGACGCTGCAAAAGATGAAGCTGAAACTATATCAATGAAGTCCTATGGGTCTCATACGCACTATCCTAAAAAGAAACAATTGATTGATGTTGGAGACGGGAGTGACTCAGATGATGATGAAAAGAGGGATTTATCTAAAGAAGATTTGGAATGGATTGAAGATGAGGAGTGTGAAGAAACAGGAGAAGGGGAACCACCAGTTCATGTTCCTAAAGGAGAGGAAGATGAATACCCTGCAGATTGTATGCCTCCTCATTTTTACGAACGTTTCCCAATATTTGCCGTGGATGACACTCCATTTGGAACTGCTTGGGCTAATATTCGCCTCAAAACTTTCCGATTGATTGAAAATAAATACTTTGAAACTGCTGTCATTATAATGATATTGTTGTCATCTCTGGCGCTGGCACTAGAGGATGTACACCTCCCACAAAATCCTATTCTAACAGACATCCTGTTTTACATGGACAGAATCTTTACGGTGATATTTTTCTTTGAAATGTGTATCAAATGGTTGGCCCTTGGATTTGTCGCATACTTCACGAACGCGTGGTGCTGGTTGGATTTCGTTATCGTAATGGTCTCCCTTATCAACTTTGTAGCTGCCCTTGCTGGTGCTGGAAGTGTTCAAGCCTTCAAAACTATGAGAACCCTAAGAGCTCTTCGACCTCTGAGAGCCATGTCAAGAATGCAGGGCATGAGAATTGTTGTGAACGCCTTGGTTCAAGCTATCCCCAGTATCTTCAATGTGCTGTTGGTGTGCTTGATATTTTGGCTCATTTTCGCCATCATGGGTGTCCAGCTATTCAACGGAAAGTTTCACAAGGTAAATTTAACTTTGTAATTTACATATGTATTTACATTTAACATATTTGGTTCATAATTTAACACGATGCATTTTATATTAAACAGTGCATTGATCCAGATGATGGAAGTCGTCCCGATTTCAGAATCATTCGAAACAAAGTGGAATGTCTAGCTAATAATTTCACTTGGGAAAACTCTGTCATGAACTTTGACCACGTGGGCAAAGCATACCTTTGTCTATTTCAAGTAGCAACATTCAAAGGATGGATAGGCATAATGAATGACGCCATCGACTCGAGGGAGATAGATGATCAGCCCCATCGCGAAACGAGTTTTGCAATGTATGTGTACTTTGTGATTTTCATAATTTTCGGATCCTTCTTCACTCTGAATCTGTTTATTGGAGTAATCATTGACAACTTCAACGAGCAAAAGAAAAAGTCTGGAGGATCAATGGAAATGTTCATGACAGAAGATCAGAAAAAGTATTATGCGGCCATGAAAAAGATGGGAAGCAAAAAGCCCATAAAAGCAATACCTAAACCAACTGTAAGTGCTTTAAGTAGCTGATTTGAATGCATTGCATGACAGCTCAAAACACTTTGGTTGGACGCACAAGAAGACTTGATATGTTTGTTTTTTGTGTATTTAGTGGAGACCTCAAGCTATCCTATTTGGGATCGTTACTAATCAAAAGTTTGACATGATCATTATGTTGTTCATCGGACTAAATATGTTAACAATGACAATGGATCACTACCAAATGTCACAGGTAAATACATGCTCGAAATCATAAAAATATCATGACAAACGAAAATTATTTCTTTAATAATAAATTAAATTCCTTCATTTGTGGTACAGAGCTGGGATGACTTTTTAAGTCTAATCAACTCTGTCTTTGTTGCAATTTTCACATGCGAGTGTTTCTTGAAAATGTTCTCCCTCCGTCATCATTATTTTATTGAGCCTTGGAATCTCTTTGATTTGGTTGTCGTGTTCCTGTCCATAGCTGGAATGGTGCTAAGTGACTTGATTGAAAAGTATTTTGTATCTCCTACGCTTCTTCGAGTCGTCAGAGTGGCCAAAGTCGGTCGAGTATTGCGTCTCGTCAAAGGAGCCAAAGGAATACGAACGCTGCTGTTTGCGTTGGCCATGTCACTCCCAGCTTTGTTCAATATTTGTTTGCTACTTTTCTTGGTGATGTTCATCTTTTCAATTTTCGGAATGTCATTCTTCATGAATGTGAAACTGAGGGGAGGTCTAGATGATGTGTATAATTTCCAAACATTTGGACAATCCATCATTCTACTTTTCCAAATGAGCACCTCAGCAGGTTAAGATGGATCCATGTTTATTATGTATCATATTTTACACTAAAAGTCAACATTACTTTATATCAATTGATTGACATTTCAGGATGGGATGGTGTCCTGGACGGTATCATAAATGAAGATGAATGTGACGAGCCAGATCCTGAGCTAGGGAGAGCTGGCGACTGTGGAAATACTACCGTTGGAATAGCATTCCTATTAGCATACTTGGTTATCAGTTTCTTAATCGTTATTAATATGTACATTGCTGTAATTTTGGAAAACTACTCTCAAGCCACTGAAGAAGTTCAGGAAGGATTGACAGATGATGATTATGACATGTACTATGAGATTTGGGCGCAATTCGATCCAGATGGTACAAAAACTCATAAAAACATTACATTTAAAATATTATCATGACGTTTTTCATATTGAAATGTCTATTTTTAACAGGTACACAGTATATTAGATATGACCAACTTTCAGACTTTTTGGATGTTCTTGAACCTCCGTTACAGATTCATAAACCAAACAAATATAAAATTATATCAATGGACATTGCCATTTGCAAAGGTATAATGAGCATTTGAGATTCACATTACGACTACAATGTGGTCAGAAGTTTTATAAATCACTTTTTATTTGTTAGCCGATATGATGTACTGCGTGGACATTCTCGATGCCCTCACCAAAGACTTCTTTGCCCGTAAAGGAAACGCAATAGAGGAAGCAGTGGAAATCAACGAGGTTCAAGTTCAACCAGACAGACCTGGGTATGAACCCGTTAGCTCCACACTCTGGAGACAGCGAGAGGAGTATTGTGCAAGGCTCATTCAGAATGCATGGAGAAAGCATAAAAACGTTCGGTCTAGGAGTCAACAAGGTGACATTCCAGAAGAGAGACCTGAAGATGAGGCAGATGAAAATCTCAATTCTGCAATTGTTGTTAATGAAGTTGGGGGTCCAAAGGTTGTAATTCAAAATCCTATAAGCAAGTCTCCATCCGTTGCATCTCAAGTCACGGAGGTCTAATTTAATTGGTAGTTTTCAAATTAGACTTTACAATGTTGAGATATTTTACAATCTTCTCACACTTTTCAACGAATAAGGTAAAAACAAACACTCTAAAATATAATGAAAAATGAAATATTTAAGCAATATACACCGTAACGCATAAAACATAATGTTCCATTCTTAATCTCAAATTTTAAACTAATAATAATAATTAACCCTGTGTTTTTATGAATACCAACTGAACTCAATTATTATGCACACAGAATTTTTTGAGTCACACCAGTCCTCTTAATTTAAATAAATTCTTTGCTACAGTATATAATAGTTATTGCTTCCAAGTCAAAATCTTATATGACACAGCAAAAGCTCAACTTTTCAAGTAGTCCATTTGTTGAAAAAGGAAAGTAAACAGTACAGACTTCCATTTTATTGTACCTCCAAGCTAAACGCACATCATGTATGTAAATACATACATCTTCGAATAACCAATCTCTTGAATTCCTAATGACAGGTTTTACTTATTTAGATTTTAAAACTATATTCATGTCCCTCCACCATACCACCGGCTTCCATTCCATTGACTAGTCATTTTTTGTAATCATTGCTCATTCTCATGAGTTCAAATTTTATGTGATTTTATAGTTGATGTGATGTGTGTAATTTCTATAAAATAATTAATTATGTGTGTATATTATGTATTAACGTTGATTCTTGTGCAAGCAATATTACATTAAGTATAATATATATGATTGTGTTTGTCTATGGACACTTTTGGTGATCCGGTTTGTGATAGCACCTAAGCAAGCAACGCTCCAAGTAATGTATCCTTTTCAACTTCCAATAAATGACTTTTATTCAATAACTTAAACAAACTGCGCTTGTACTAATCAACAGCAGGCATATTGAATAAGCTAAATTTGGCTAAATAAAAAGATACAATGAATCATAAAATGATCGATGACACAACTCATTTCCTTTACATATATTCACCGTTTCAATTTTCGTGTTCTTAATTTTCAATATCCTTATATACTACACGTCAACACGTCATTGTCAAAGACCCTGATCATCTCATCTAAAGCTTACCAGCGCACAGTAGTTGAAAATATTAAATCTTCCGACATCATGTTATATTTTTATATTGTAAAGACGAAAAAAGAAACAGATTACAAAAAACGGTCAATCCAGCTCAGAGATAAAATTTATTTTGTTTTACCTTCGACAGGAATGGAAAACCATTTATGTTCCTCTTGAATGAAGGGGGTTATTAAATTAAAATATGATATTTGCAACACAGAGGCACTCAACGCAAATTCAAAATTGTCAAATTTATCTATTCAACTTCTGAAAAGAGCAAGAAACAGCGAAAGAAAGTAAGTTGTTAAACGATTAAAGTTGCGAAACACATGCATGGTCCTCTCTCAATTCATGGAAATTATAGCACTTTGGTCATAATAATGATTAGGTATGTGCTGTTTTGAATGGCATCACATAATGGCACTGTGTGCTGTTTTTTATTAAGTTTGCCCATGTTCGTGATGCACATAATTTATCCCTTTTCTTATCCATCATCAATGGAAATTAAAATAGTCGTTTTCTGCTTTTCTTGATGTGAAAATGGAACAAATTATTGAGGTGTATTGCCATTGAATTCCAGTAATCCATACATAATTGATAATGAAGGTCGAAAATTTCTAAAAACACAGTGTATATGTGTATATGCATCAAAATTTTATTCCTCCCCCATATATTTCCGGTGAAATTTTCCACCAATAAAATCCAATTGCATTTATTGTAATTAGTTTATTTTATTTCAAATGAAATTGTAATATTTTTTAAAGAAATTCATCTGGACATAAGTTTAGCACATTTTCCAATAAGCTGCTCATGAGAACGTGAACCTACTCGACATTACGATGTCGTATTACATTTTCAGAAATCTCGAAAACCACTTTTGGAAGTTGGTTTTTATACTTTTATTGCTCATGAGTCAGCCCCGTCATTGTAATACTAATTTAGCAGTTTTCCCAGTCTCAAACACTTTTTCAGAGCATGGTGACACACTAGTCCACGTTGTCTCTTTTGATGAGAGTAACAATATCTCTAGTAGTTCAGTGATTGAAAATGCTTTCATTTGGAACTATTTGCGTTTGAACAGCATTCGTGTGGTAACATCTCAATTAACAGGATTCCCATATTTGGGAAGCAATGACATTGGGATCGGACAATCTTTGGAATCAGGACGGTTTAAAAGCTTGAGATCAGGAATTCGGTTAAGTGCAGAAAGGCACACAGATCACAGTCTTAGCTCCATTTTGTTATTTCCTGATAGTCTTAATTCGACAATACAAGTTATTCATCAAAGCGGGGAAGGATATTCGGAAGATGCAACTTTCTTTATTTTCATACGTGCTAATCAGAAAGAAGAATGGATTCAGTCTTTTTCAGATTTAAATAGTGTTCCAGATTACCCTTCATTCGTCTCTAAAATTGTACTTTTACCTGTTTCGTCAAATGAGTGTGGTGAAAACATCAGTAACACTGTAGACGTTCAAGAAGGATTGCCAAATCTGGAGACTTCATTGGGAGTATTATGCTTTCTTTGTGAACCTTCGACTAAAGT
The DNA here is from genome assembly GCA_964034955.1 of Orchesella flavescens. Taxonomy (NCBI): domain Eukaryota; kingdom Metazoa; phylum Arthropoda; class Collembola; order Entomobryomorpha; family Orchesellidae; genus Orchesella; species Orchesella flavescens. Next base: position 25,676,353 of record OZ035954.1, on the reverse strand, counting down.
AGTGTGGCTCCAAAAGTTTGACCTTGATATCCCAATCCAAGCCAAAATCGAAAATATATACCAAAAGTACAATTGGAATGGCTACGGAGCTACTGCATCCGTTGACGTATTTTTTACTTCCAAAAGCTCATTAAAAAATTGTGAGTTTGTTGCTTATTTTACTAGAAAGACAGAATGTACAGAGGTTAACATTATTCTGGAACTTATCTTCAAAAGCCTCAACGTAACCCGAGAGCCGGGTGCAGGTCTATATCCAGAACCGCCCTTGGGTCCCCCAAAATTATACGTGTGCATGTTTTGTGACAAGCAGTCGTTGGGTGCTTTCACTTTCCTCCGCATGTACTCATTTCGGTACACCCATCAAACGGAAAAGTTATATTATTGTGATATAGAAACAACTTTTGAAGCCGTCAATTGGTCATTTTTCTTAGCACCTATTGACAAATTCGTGTGGTTGTCCCTTATCATATCTTCTTTAATTTTGGCATCTTTAAACGGGAACCTTTCTGCAGGACTTTCCCTTTATGTTTGGATGCTAAATCAGAATTTAAAAAATACAAATGGGATTTTTAAAAACCGATGGTTTGTTGTATCTTCATTTGCCGTTCTTGTAATTTCCTACTGGTATATTAGCTTCATTACAATGGACGTAGTCGTCCCACTACCACCTAGTGTAATTGAAACACACGCGGAGCTTATAGAAGCTGGCTACAAATTTGTTGTGAAAACCGATATTAATATCATGTCACTCCATGCATCACATGGAAAAGTATTTAAAAAGTCGGGTATTGTGATATCAAAGCAAAATGTTGTGAAAATGCAAGAACCATATGCAGTTTGGGGAGAGTTTCCAACCAGAGGGGCAATGGAAGGGTTGGCAAAAATAAAAGGAGTTTCTATGCTTCCAGAACGGTATGCTTCTAAAGTTTTTAGTAGTAGAAGAAGAACTGGACGCTCAAAGAAGGGCTTGACTTGTAATGAGGTTAAACAACCAGTGAGAACTACTGAGCCAAGTATCTGGTCAAAGTTATACTTGGCAAAACGAATGTATTTTATGTTGCATCATATCTTTGCATCGGGAATGGATGTCTTTTGGAAAGACATTGCGTTGTCACATATGATGTATGAAGTAGAAAATCGAAATGGTAGTTGCAATTCGGAAAATTGCGAAGAGTTCCAAAAGTTATCTTTGTTTAGCCCAATCCTCGTTGCATTCACGATGCATGGATCTGTGTTGGTAGCAGCAGCATTGGTTTGGATTTTAGAGCTTGTATACTCACATCGAAGGCTGTTAAACAGGACTGTACCTATTCCTGATATGTCTGAATCTATTTTCACATTGAAAAAAAGAGGCGAAGCTTAACAGATGAATTCGAAGTGGTCATTGTTCCATCCTGGCTATAATCTATGCACTATATGCACTTCTTTACAATTGACCCATGAACTGTGTTTGTCTTTCTGTCTCAAATTTACATTGAAAATCCCATAAACCCAAGAGTTTTATATCATTAAATATTGACTCAAACAAGATTTTTTATGGCTATGACTATCCATGACTATCCATGACTGACATATCAAATTGAGGAAATGCAATATGAAACAGTTTGCAAGATAAATATTGTTGATTGTTTTCACATGTAACACTTTTCAGGACATTTAGTTGAATTCAGACGAAAATTTATTTGTTCTTCTTCGTTCTTAGTTAGGTATACACATTCAGGACAAAATTTGTTCAAGTATTTAATGTACCCATATCCGTATGTATATCTTCGTATTGCTTATTCGAATGCTTCTTATTGAATGTTGGTCTAAGGCGAAAGGTTTATCTGAATGAAAATATTTATATTAAATATTGACATACCCAAATAAATTGAATTCCATATAAACTGTAAATTGAACTTTCATTTGCATGAAAAATTCATTTATATTCCTTGAATCACTTGCTCATTTTTGCTAGCTTAGCATAATCATATATATATATCATTCATGTGAAATTCCTTCAACGCTCAGGAAGTGTTAAAAAATTACAAATATACATATTATATTTAACATACGAATTTTAACTCGTAAAGATGCCGAGAACATCTTGTAAGCGCTCTTTAATTAGCGTTACTTATGTAATTAACTTGGTTTCACTCATTCTACTAATAGTAGAAGGATTCCATGTAGCAGAGACGTCCATAGTAGCTCACCGCACATTTTCCCGGTATCAACATGTCTCTCGAACTGATAATGAGATCTTGGAAATATCTAGAGGTGAAGAGACAATCGTTATCGAAGATTTGGATAATGACGAATATGGTGAAGATATTCAAAATATGGACGTTACCTGGAACGAAGACGATGATTTTGATGATGATGGAACCTATTCATCATCTCCATATTCTGATTGTGGATCTCCTGGAGTAACCCTGAAACAATTTTCAGTGAGTCCATGTGGTGGAGATCCATGTGTGATTTGGAGAGGCTCCAGATTCATTTTTAATGTAACGTTTGTACCGAAAGTAAAAACTTCGCGACTGCCATGCAGACTAACAGCCAAATGGGGTTTGATTAAGAAGCAAATCTCCTGTCCTCAGGTTCTTAAAATTTACATTAACCATCCCACACTGCGCACTGCCATGTTATTTTGGTTTAGCGTATAAAACATGTAAAACGAAAGGTTTTTATCTTTATATGTATCATTAATTAATTCCAGTCCGATGCATGCTACTCCAGTGGAATGAAATGTCCTCTTCAAATTGGCAAAACGTATAATTACACGATTTCCATGAACGTTTCAGCAAAGATTCCCAAACTCAAGTATTGGGTAACTGGCTTACTAACGGATGACTATGGACGGCAATTTATGTGCTTAAATGTTCACGTCAAGGTAGTATAACTTTTCATGTAAATACGTATTCCGAAGTTTCCGTTTCTTCCTGTGATAATTGTTGAATGAAAATATCCTTGTGAGTTACTAATGGATAAATAGTCATGTTATAATTACGTTACAATAAAAAAACCTAAAATTCTGAAGAACGAAGGGTCATTGGGTGGTACATATTGGGTATACATATATAATATGTATGTGCATTCTGTACAAAAAAATGCTTTTTACTTTTTGTTGTTAATTTTCTTTCATCGTACATTTTTTACTATCTGTAATAATTATTTACATACACCTCCTAAACATTTTAAAGTCTATTGTGTACTAACTACTATATAGTTGTTGATAATATATACGATACTGCAAAACATGTACACGTTCCATTTTATAATTCAAGAAGTACAAGTTCATGTTCACTTGGGTTTAGTTGTATTATTTAAAATGTGTGCTGGAATTTTCATGTTGTCTAAATCAGAGGAAAGTTTCTTTGGTGGTACTGGAATATCATACTTTTCCAAAAATTCTTTAATCCCCAGTTCTTTTCCCTGTAATGGATTTTTACATGCTCCTGCAAAAACTATCAAGTCTGACTTCATGTCAACTACTTGAAAGTAGAAAGGATGATTTACATGAAATTCGATTATTTCAGGTCCTGAATCATCATCACCAGAGGCTTTGATAGATTTCATTGTTTGCGTAATATTTTGGAAGTGACCTGATAAAAAAATGTTTCAAGGTTTTATTAACATTACAAGGAAAAATTGTAATTGTTTTTTTAGTTTGTTTTGTCACAATTACTTGGTGGCTTTGCACTTCCTGTTTCGTTCATATCCATCACAACTTTTTGAAGAATTTGTGATATGCTCAATTCTTTCGGTGAAATGTGTGCCAAGCCAGAAAAATCAGCTTTATCAGTATGAAATATTGTCTCCACTCCCATCTTATATATAAGAAAGTATGTGTTAATATTTATAACTTTTGACACACTGCATAAATCACAATACTTTACTATACAAATTCATAAATTAGGTAGTACCTCTTTCATCGGGCTCTCTAAATCAATTGTGCAATCGATTCTGAAGCGAGGAAGGTTAACTTGAAATCTGGAATCGGAGGACATCTTACTTCGAAATTTGTACATATCTTTAAAGTATTCTGCTGGAGAAATGGACTCTAATCCTGATTCTATAACTGGTAAACCACCGTGTCTGTTTGGTAGAAAGATTACCAGTGCCAGCCGCTCACCCTGAAATAAAATTTTTGATTCTTAATTCAGTATATCATTCATGAATCATGAATGATTATATAGTTTAGTGCATTTTGTTTTATTCACCTTATACGGAAGCACCAACGCACGGCAATTCAATTTGTTAATTGAAACGTACAGCAAGTTCTTCAGCAGTCCCGACTTCATCATCGACACGCTTACAAATTCCTTTTCGTTAAGGAAAAATTGCATTTCTTGAGTGAGAGCTGGATTGAAGGGATGAACCCAGTTGCCCATGAAATAAATTGGGTTCAGAAAAATAATTTTGTTTCCAAACGTTTTCTTGGTTAGTATGTCTCCTAGCTGTTTACTTCCAGCAGCATGGGCCCAATGGTTAATTTTTTCGAATGTTTCTTCGCGATTTTCGTCTGAAAAGTCGACCTCTTCAATTTCAGCTGCATGATAAAGGACTTTCAGTTTAGTCATATAAGATTTTTTGGGTTTATGGCTCATATCCACAAACATTTTGTATGCATGTTTAAATGAGAACGAATCTGGGTCATCCTATGAATTATAAATAGTTGTTGTATTAGATTTATCTAGTTAAAGGCCTGAAGAATGCTTATACGACGTTTGAAATTCCAAAAACCTTTATGCAGTTTAGAAGGGCTGATATTCCAATAATCAAATCTGAGCTATCATCATTATCATCACATTCATTTGTGCCGTCTTTTGTCCCACGATTTTCACTAAAAAAAGCTTGAATTAGCTCCTCCTTTCCACCACCCTGACATCCAAGTGTTAACATTGTTGCGGAAACGCAAAAGCCCAAGGGAGAATAAACCAAGTTAACAGTGTGTTTTTCCTTCAGTGGCTTTGATTAATAAAGGAACTTTGGTAAGAATTTGCTGCAATTATTTAACCAATCTTTATTGGCAGAGAATTAAATTAATCTTAATACCAAATATAACTCGTTCGCAAATGTGCGAACATGATTGACGACTTTTTGAACTTCCACATCGGGATCAGTCTCCAAAGAATGATCTGAATTGCTAGACTCCTCTTCAGTTTGTACTCTTCGATTTGCCAAATCTAGTCTTTTCTGACGACGTCTCAAGATCCTGTAACGATTCAACTGATCGCTGCCTCCAGGAATAAGACCCGATCTGGCAGCGCCTAAGGATATGGGACGGGATCTCGGCATGTTGGTCGACTAAATGTGGATAGTTTATTATTATTTTTAGTTGATAATATCTGTTTAGCTGCAATATATTCTAAACAACAAGGGATTTCTCACTCTATAGGAATTAGCCAAAAGGGTTTCACATTCCCCCGTAGGTATGTATCCTGTCCATTAGATTCTTTCTACTACTTACTTCTTACATCGTGTAAACTCACCCGTGTACCTAGCACAGATTATATCGATAAAGTTTCCTTGGAGTTCGTGCTTTGTCTGGCTTGAACCAAACTATTTCTACTACAATTCAACATGATTCCAAACTCCTCAACAAATGGAGTTGTAAGTTGCTTCTGATGTGTTACCCAAACTGAAAACGCTTATATGTAAAAATGCTATGATATATTATGCTATCACGCAAAATAAGGGAATGCAAGATTATGTAAGCTAGATTAACCATGGGACATGAGATGTTTGAACACAATCTTTTATTGTTGCAAATGATGCAACCAACTATAATGAGAATACGGATAGAAATATAGTCTTAAGTCTTATAACAAAAAAAATAACAACTGAACGTACTTTTAGGTAAAACTTGAGAACTAAGATTGCATGCTTCAAGTTTCAACTTAAAAATTACAACGTATTCGATAACTTCTCTGATAGATAGATGATAGATCAATAATGCTCTCCAAGTAAGCTCTAATACGCTTTATAATCGCATTCGTTGAGTAAAAGGAAATGTTAAACACGTTAAACAGTAACATAAGAAGATTAACATATTAATAACATAAAAGTAAAACATCAATACGCTAATAATATATATTTCGGTACAACTTTATACATTTACTAACTAGGCACAAGGCAGACATGTTTTTAACAAGGTAACTCAACTGGATTGTAATGAGCTGCGAAGCATAATATCCTACTTTTATTTCCAAAGTAGGAGACAACATAACATCAAATTTATCAACCACAAAACTATGACTGAAAATCGAAAATGTAAATCTATAACTGAACTAAAAACTAGTCGATAACTATAAACTATAATCTACGTATGTATTCAAGGACATTTTGAGATGAGCGAATTACTTATAATTTTCATAATTTTGGTTTGGAAGAAAATTACTCAAGAAACAACCACTACAACTACTACTACTACTGACAAAAAATAACGGCATGATAAAATTGTATTAATATCGAACGTGTGTTTTCTAATGTCCAATGTTTCATTATTAGAATGCGTTAAAAGTTAAAACAGAAACAAATTTCACTTAACGCGATACATAAAACACCATGTTCCATTCAAAATCACAAATGCTTATTTATAATAATAACTTGTCATAGAGTTTTAGAGCTTTAATCAATGTCAACGTCTTCATCTTCCTTAGACTGCTCACACATTTTTCCATTTTCTTCTTTTTCAAAACTAGTATCTACTTCCTTATCACTTTCTTCATTTTCCTCAACCCCCTGGGTTTGTGCTTCCACCTCCATGGTCGAGTCAGCAATAGAAGAGTCCTCATTTTCTTTTTCTTTATCATTGTAGTCGTCAATCTGCGGGGGGCCGCTATCGTCTTCATCCTCAGGTATAGGTGAAGTGGTTGCAGAGTCTTCTTCCAAATTAGTGTCTGCTTCAACTGTTTCAACATCACCGTCTGCAATTGGGTCCTCACTTGCCTTGCTTTCTTCTAGGCTCCCAGCTTCATTAGCCCTCAGTATTTGAAGCCAATGTGTGGAGTACATGTGGCCAGACGTTTGTCCCGCATTGGCAAAGGCTTTAGGACATAACGGACACTTTAATTTATTTCCCATGCCATGACACTTCTTCAAATGCAGTCCATAGTCAGCCTTATTAACATAGGAATTGAAACAGAGAGCACATCTATGTATTCCATGACCCCTCAAACAATCAGCAATGATGCCAAGCTTCTTGGCAGTGTTTCCACAAATCAAACATTTTAGTGCTGTTCTTATAGCTTGGATTGAATGTAAATCATCAATTTCAATTCGTTCAATAGGTGACCGACCAACACCAGGAGGGAGAGAATCCACGTCAACCACAAGATTGGGTTTAGGTCCTGGCTTATTAGTAGTATTTGTGGAAGATCTTCTTTGAATTTGAGCTGCCACTGCTTCAGCCTCCACCTTTTCCTTCTCAGCTTCAGTAGCCAACATACAATCCTTATGATCCAGAAGATCACAAATATTGAAAGTGATGGTGCAACCCTTGCAACGAAGTAATTCTGATGAAATACGATTTACTTCTACATTCAGATCTTTGTGCTTTGTTTGTAGATGTAATGAGATGTTGGGCAAGTCACTATCCCCGCAAACTGGGCAATCAAGTGGAGGATAGTTGAGTTCAGTCGCTTTTGATTTGGAAGCTGTTTCAGCAGATGCTTCAGCTTGTGCACGGCTTGCTAGACGAGCACTTCTTGGAGGTGTGTGAAACTGGACCTTATAGGATGCTTTGCTTTCAATCGGAGATTCTGCTCGTCTAGGCCTTGGCTGACGCTCTGCTTTTCCTGAGGAACCGGAAGAACTTCGGCTTGGTTTCACCTCCTTTTCCTTTTCTTCGTCAGTCGCCTTCACGAGAGTTCCACAGTGGAAAGTGCCAGCTTGTGTACCACTTTGCAAATGTTGATGAAACTCCATTGGCTCTGAATACTTTGTTTTGCAAGTTACGCATTTTAAACCATCATCATTCCCACCAACGATTGTAAAAAGCTTTCTGTACTGTTGGTGCTGGTGACCACAGTGAATCATGAAGCCACTATTTTGGGGATAGCGTCTTGGGCACAAAGGACATTTGCTTTTGCCAAAAAACCCTTGCCGATATTTGGTCACAGTTCCTTCAAAATCCTTTTCCTTGTTGGGGTAGCAGCGACCGTAATGCAAAGTTGCTTTAGATGCGCTGTCTGAGCAGTTCTCACAACGTTCGCAGACATATAGCCAGTGGAGTTGCTTTATTTTCTTTACATCTAGTAGCTCTGAACCATGAGACTCTCCAATTCCAATTTGTGGATGCCTTCCAGCAAAGTTCATTACTGCTGCTGGTCGTTTCTTTTGAGCTTGTAATTTAGCCAATTTGATCTTTTTTGACATTTTCTGAGCATCTGATGTAACAGCTCTTGCAGATTGGTTTTGTCCAACCACAATGTATTTTCCACCTTCTTTAGATCGAATTACAAGACGCTTTGGCTCCCCTTGGTTAGCACTCGGGGTTGTTTGCTGCTGAAGTCCACTGAAGCCATGAATTTCCTTCTCGTGAATGTAACACATTTTGGGAGTTCTTGATAACTCATCACAAAACTGGCATTTGAACATGTTGATTCCGACGTGACGATCCTCATGCCAGCGCCAAGCAGATTCCGTTTGGAATGCAGTTTTACAGACTGTACAAATGTTCTTTCCGGAAGGAGTGGGTTCGGAACCTGATTCATCAATACGCATTCTTTTCGAAGATCCTTCAGTAGCTTCCTGATTAGTTGCTTCCCGTTTTCCTAATTTTGCCATCCAATCCCTAATCAATGTTTCTGGATCTTCGTCTCCATCCTGTTCCGTCATGTCATCCTCCACTTCAGTTCCAGCTCGTGGTGTTAGCCTGCTCTTGCGAGAGTGATTTGTTGGGCGTTGTTCCACCTTAACGAGAAATGGGAAGATGAAAATAGTTTATACTAATATTTAACTGTGAATGCACGTAAAAGTTTTAGATTCTGGGTAAATTACCTGTCCGTTTGCTTGCGGTTGTCCATTGCCGTATCCTTGCATTTGATCATAATCTTCCTCCTCCTTGCCAACAACTTGTTGCTGTTGTTGTTGTTGTTGTAGTCGTTGCTGCTTTATGTTTGCTATAACTCTACGCATCACTTGCTGTTGTTGCACTCCTCCTTGTCCTTGAGATGGTCTGGTGGTCACGTACACCACCTTACGCGGTAATTCCACAGGTTTAAGTGGGATAGGTGGCATAGGCGAAGCCGTCATTGGTTCCTCTCCACTATATTCTTCAAATCCAAACTGGGACCACGCCATTCCAAACATTGTAATGAAATCCCCAACTTGTTTGATTTGACTCATAGTTAAAATCACACGGTCGCGGTAAGTTAATTGAAGTATGAGTTTCATTATGTCAACTTTGATGTCTGGAATATTGACCACAGAAACTTCACCAGTCTAGAAAAAACAAACAAAAAAAAACAAGTGTTATGAATGAGCATCATGACATGATACAAAGAAGAGGTACAACTTTTATATACAAAAAATCAATTCCAAGTTGGAGTAAATGTTGTACCTGATCTTCAAACAATTTCGCAAAAAACTTGCTTGACGAAGCCATGATAACCCTATGGGCTCGTAACTGATGCCCATCTCCCAAGATGAAGATAACATCGGTGTCATCATCCACAACCGTGCCATTTTTGAGGTAAGCATCGTGTAATGGACGAAACCGACATCTTAAACGCATTACTACAAAGCACATCATTAAATCATCATATTTAAATAAGATGCTCATCAGATTAAAAACAAATCGTGCAATTTTTCTTAAGAAAAACAATAAAAACTTACATTTGCCTCCTGGGGCAGGGGGTCTTCGAGCTCCAGCATTCACATTATTTCCAAGTGAAGCCGGCAGGCTAAGTCGATTTTGAACCACCACCCCTCCTGACTGTTGCTGCTGCACCCGATGAATTAGTCCTGGGCCCAGCCCAGGAATTACACCAGCATTCATCCTTTGTCCTTTATTCAGACTCAATTCGATACTAAATCTTCAAGCACTACCAATCAGTGCTTTCTTCAGGAATTTTTACACAAAAAATCTGAAAAATGAAAAACAAAAAAAAACAATTAAAATTCAAAAAGACATTAGACGTTGTAGTACATTAGCAGGTCGGCGTGTGAGAAAGAAGGTACGTGGCCATTTTGTAGCGCCCAGAGAGATACCAGAGTTTGCTGATGATATTAATTGTCACGGCGTCACGCTTGCAGTTTAGTAAAAAGTATCAGAAAATATTAGCTAAAATCATTCTACTTTCCAAAATTACGGTGACAGACAGTGATTAGTAATATACTTCATCACCTGGATTTACTCCCGAAATTTAACGAGTCATTCTAACGTGGCTCCCTCCCAAACTGCGTGTAATTACGTGCTGATGAAGCGACAATTGACACCACGTAGCTAATTAATTACGGCAAGGAATTGCTTAAAATGAGTTGGGCTGCTAACTTTAATTTATTCCTACCGTTCCGCTCCTTCACTACAGTCGTATTCTTATTTAGTACAACTTAATGTATGTTACAAGTGCGGAACTATTAAGACTACGTCCCTCACGTCACGGAAGTTCAAAACCAGTTTCGACGCACTAACCGTGAAGTCAAACGGCGAACTTCGCAACGACCTTTAGCTTTGAACAAGAAAAAACTAGGAGCTTGTCGTCGTCAATCGACTTGGAGAACTTCGCCCGCCCTCAGCAAACGATATCTCTCAACTTTTCATGATTCCCTTGGACCAGAAATTCAAATTGTGCTTACGTAAAAGTTAAAATGGCGTCCTCAACTTGCGTTGCCCAATTTCGACTAAAAATATGCTAATCATGAGCTGTGTGACTCAATGAAACGGGGTGGAAGAAGAAGTTGGAAGTGGAAGTACAAGTACGCATTACTAAAACCGTGTTGCTAGTAATATTATCGTGTACCAAGTTTTTCTTTATTCCTCTGGTGGATTCGACTCCTCCGCCGAAGATCCTTTACTTTAGGTCTTTGTGAGTGAATATTTGGGCATTAAGCATTATGCAATTCAATGCTGAGTCTGCTGAAGACGACATGAGAGTATGGTTTTTTACTTGCGGTGGTACAGTATTTCGTGTGAAGCGAAGAAGTGGAGTAAGTTTTCCTGAACATGAACAAAAATGAAATTTCGGCGTGGTGTACGTGTACTAAAAGTACCTTTACTGGCTTTACTCATGAACTACTACACATAGTGTGGACATGATGCCAAAGCAATGATGCTTCTCTGGATATCGTGGCAGTTTATGTAGATATATCCGATAAAGCAGGAGAGGGGGTGGTCTTAAATAAGCTCAGAACAGTAGATCTACATAATATATATGAGTGTATACCTAGTGAATATCCTTTGCATGCTTTGTTACAGAGAAAAAAACGTTGAAGAAGAAGAGAAGTGTACCTCATCCTTTGTGAACCAAGTTCCAAGTTCTCAGAACTGACTGAAATACTACTACTAGAAGCTTTGCTTACATAAGTAAGATGAACAGCTTGTTTTTTTATAAAGATATATTATGTGTGTCCTTTCTTTCCAATACTTCCAATGCATTATTACATCAACTTATCACACTCTCTCTACACTAATGAATGGTGAATGGTGCACAGCACAATGCACAAAATGCACTGTTTGTGTCTTGTGTACTATCGTTTCCTCATCACAATAATATGATATGATATGATATTTACATGATACTCCCCTTGAAAATCACACGCCGTACTTCGTAAAAAAACATGACCTGCGATCTGCGATGCGACATGAACTTTAACGCTATAGATTTCAAATCTGCAAAATGCATGGATAATCCGATATTTGACATGAACTCCAACTGAAACTCGCTTACCTTCCGATTCCAAGGAACTTTGAGCGTAGACTTCAGACTGCACTCTGCACTACTACGTCGATGATGAAGATGATGGCGATGAGAAATGATATTCTGCAAAGAACAACTGTAACAGTAACGGAAAATTAGTTTTCTACTTTGGAAAATGACTACGTAATTTAAGAACGGGTTTATTTAGCCTTTCCCTTAAGAATATCCAGAAAATATTTAAGTGAGAAGCCACACTTGGTAAGTTTACCTGGCTTGAGATGCGGCGATGCAAGCGGAGTAGTAACCAAACTAGCACTGGAAAATGAAAGATGTATTCCAAGAAGTAACTTGGCAGTACTTTTGCAAAAGAGTTTCTCAAACTTTTCTCGGACTTTAAACGAAAGGAATATATTTAACCTAATTTATTTAATTCAGTTGTTGTGCAGCGAAAGAATTTATGTATGTATGTATGGTTTTTCTTGCTTCCTCCTGCACATTGACTGATTTGGTGGTATGATGGGCAATGAGTCTCTTTCTCTCTTCTTTTTGTATTACCTACGCATCTAAACTGTCCTTCTGTACTCTCTCTGCCCCTGGTGTTGTTACACTTGAAATGAGAATTGTGTAACACGCTAACACCCAGAGAGAGAGATTTCCTGAAAAATTATTTTGCTAAACAGCAATAGATTCTAAGTTGAAGAAGACGTCTCCCACCCACCCATCCTTTGTCCCTCTAAATTATAGTGACATAAATTGGAAATGAGTATAAAATTCATCACGATATGATATCACATAGAAGATGAAGGCGATGCAGTTGATCATTGCATGAAATGTTTTAACAATATGCTAATCACGCCCACACTAAACAAGTTAACAGAGTTATAATCCTTATCCCGTCTTAAACTTACCCGACATCCTCTGAGAAATCTTGTGTTAAAAGAAAGCATGTAATTGTAAATACAAGCATATATGATATGATTATACGTGCAAACATGCTTTTCTTCATTACATCAGCATTTTTATGCTATGCAAGAAAGATTTTTGTGTTTGTTAATCAAAATGATCATCATTTTTTAGAAGATGTGAATGATGCGATATAGAGAAACCTGCTACTGAATCCATTTAGGCAAGAAGTAAAGCAAAAACATGTAAAAAAAACTTTGAGGATAACAATCATAAAACAAAAGTCGAATACTTAATTTTCTTTCTAACAACTTCCTCCTGAAATCTTTCAACATCTACCAATCTACTTACAGTGATTTACTGATCATATATGAGTGATGTTGCGTCATGATGAGCATTTTATTGTATGAATACTTTTATCCTGATCATTGCATGCTTACTTAAAACTGTGGATGAGCTCATTGTACTTTACTCTTCCATTCATTCATACATACATCTCAAATCTTACTACGATGGGTATAACAATATCGGAGTATTAAGGAGGCCAGCACAGCAGCTGCTGTATAAGAAGATGAAGGAATAAAAACATACACACTCCGCTCAGCACATTATGTATTTTAGCGGACATTTAAGGATAAAATTAAGTTACGCGAATTTTTTCCTGCAATAGAAACGGTGATACATGTAGGTTGCATGTAAGTAAATTTCATTTTAAGCCAACTCATGGACATGGTTTAATTGTATGAACTCCTGACTGATTCATGACAGCAAAGCAATTTGACATTTCTCTTATCACACTTAAAAAACAAGTGCGAAGTGTGGAGATCCAGAGTTTATCAGACGTCAATAACATTATAAATGTACTATATAGTTATCATGAGAAGAAGAAATAGGAACAAACTGAATTAATTTCCTTTTATGTGCTCAAATATTTTTTCAGAATAAATTTGTCTTCAAATGATTTATATGGAAGGATCCTGAGAGATCGTGATACATTTATCACTCACTCAGCAAATACGTCCAAAAAAAAGCGTTTGTTTGAGCTTTGGAGGAAATGGCCAACCTAGATGTGTACATCAGGGATACAATTTGGACTTACATGATCCCCATAGGCATTCTGACATTCTTCTTAATTCTGTTTCTAACTGATTCCTTCAAAGTGATACGACAATGGTGGGCAGATACAAAAAGTCTTTCAAAAGAAATTTCATTTTCCGGGACACTCAATAATAATAATTGTTTTCCTTGGTGTTCAATCACACAGGTACTGCGCAAACTATCTTCAAAACTTCAGCGAACTTCATGATGAGATGATTGAGCCGATTAAAAAAGCTTTATTTGCAGATCTCAACAACATAGATTCCAGACTAACAGACTTGAGAAACAAAGGCTTAATAAGAATTCTGGAAATTGGAGTTGGATCCGGTTCCAACTTGAAATACTATCCTCAGCAGTGTCGGCTAGTGATCGTGGATCCGAACCCACATTTTAAGCAATACTTTACCGAAAACATTAACAAGTTTCCGGATATCAACCTTGAACGATATATAGTAAGCCCTGGAGAGCGTCTTCGGGGGATTGCATCCTGTACAGTGGATGTGGTAGTAACTACAACGGTGCTTTGTTGTGTGGAAAACGTAGCCAAAGTTTTAAAAGAGATTCGCAGAGTGCTTGTTCCGGTATAAAAAAAATGTGTTGATAATGAGATGATGTAAAAAGTATGCAAATTATCATGCAAAATGGGTAAAAAATTTGGTTTAAAATTTCAGGGTGGCCATTACTACTTCCTTGAGCACGTAGTAGCAACTCAAAACACAAAGCGGTGGAAGCTGCAGCAATTTGCCAATTGGACGGGTCTTTGGAAGTGGTTTCATGATGGCTGCGTATTTCGCCAGATTGACGAAGATATTGCGAGAGCAGGATTTTCCGATTTAGACATCAGCACATTTGTACTGGATGACGATGCTCAAAGCAGTAAATCAAAATTGATTCAAATGATTAGTCCACATATAGTCGGCGTAGCCATTAAATAGATAATATTTCTCGTAATTTAATGTATACAGTTAAGTTAAAAACACAATGCACTGGTGCTTTAGTCGTGCCATACACCATATTATTTATGTTTTCACATTATGTTTCCATAAATTTTGTACAAACCCGTCCGCAAGTTTTTGATGTTTTATACAAAAAACTCGAAAGTACACATATTTATATAATGAGATTATGATTAGTAATTGATTATTACACAAAAGGTGATATAAACTATCCTGTGATTTGAAACCTGCATATTTTAAAAGCAGCGATTGGATGGAAAAAATAAATACTCTATCATCAAAATTATTATTATGAACTTGACTGAACATTCATTTAATTATTTCATGGTTTCAAATTACATTGTCATTGTACTTTGTATACTTTCATTCAACATTATAGCATAGAATTTAGAAATCATGGAATAGATGCTGCAGCGACGCAAAGTAAGGAAAACACAGCGTTTTTTGTTTAGATGGGGTACATGCTAATATGCTAAAGCACTAGGAGAAAGCATATGATTTACTTTCCTGCATGGTGTACATGGTATATACTATACAAGACAAGATAAAAGCAATGTCAATGTTGCAACTTGCAATAGCAGAGAATCCACATCCAAAAAGATTCCATAAATGTACAAGTACAATAAATGTGCAAGTAAAATCTGCTCAAGGTTGAAAGTTCATGTCAAAACCCTCCTTGACTTCATCCTTCGCAAAAGCGGAAACAAAAAATGGATCAAAATCCAGGTTCGTGTTCCTCAACAACAACCCACAAGTTCCTCCATCATCAGTATCCTCCTCACCAAAAAAATTTGTCTGCTGAGCGTTACGCTCCCCAATTTAAAGCAAAAGTTTTGAATTACTTATCCCAACAAGATGATCATGAGGATGAAGATGAAACCCTCACAGACAAACAACCCAGTTCAAAAGCAAAACACAAATATGGAAGCCGAACGATTGCTGCTGCAGCAGCAAAATTCAACGTTCATCCCACTACCATTTCCGACTGGATTCAACACAAGAAGCGACAAGCAGAACTGAGAAAGCTCAAGGAAATGGTGTCAAGCAGTAGTGGAACTGAATCGAAACTCAAACAAGTTTCAAATGGAAACCCAACTAGTAGTTCCTCTAAGGCTAAGAAGACCCTCACTACAAAAATTCGCCCAAGAGACAAGTTTGAAAGTGAAATCGTTGACGTTCTCAAGCAAGAACGGGAGAAAGCATCGTTAACTAAGCAAACAAACGTGCAAACCCTAAAGAAAAACATTTTACTCCAAATTGAACCAATAATTAGTGGGGCATCAAGTGAACAATCACAACAATTTTTGACATCGTCAAAAATCCCGTGGTATGTCGTTTGGTGGGGAAGATTTAACACGACTTGCAACAGTACTAAAAGTGGGGTGGTGGAGGTGGAAGATGATGCCAACAACTTAGGTGGTGGTGCTGCTGTTGTGGAATTGGAACCGATTGCGATTGGAACAAAGAGTTCCGTTCTCAAAAGGATATCGGTAAGACTAAAAGACTAAATTCATTAAAATATACATATTCCCAACAACATTCAATATTATATTAAAAGTGAAAGCTGAAGCTTATTGCAACGAAAGCTGCAATAAAGGGAAGCATGCTCATCCATTGAAGTTTGCTTGCAAAATTGCGAGGAAGCAAAAATGTGCATTTGCAAGATATTGAGGCTTGCGGATAAGAAGGATGTCAAAAGTTGTCAAAAGGATAAAAAATATTACATGTATAAAAGTGTTTATGTACACAATGGGGCATTATGCATAGAGAGCTCGTACGTTGAATCCGTGTTGTTTTGAGGCGATCCATGTGCATAATGATAAGCTAAAAGCACTTTTCTCTAGATGGACACGTGCATTCTTCATAAATTCATTTCATTCATATTTATGTTATTGGTTCATTTGGACAAATAGTCAACTTTTTGTTACTAGTGAAAAATGAAAGTAAACAAAAAGAAAATTGTGAGGGGTAGACCTTTCGAAGATGATAAGGATTTGGATTCCCCTACTAAGCAAGGTGGGAGATCAAAACCCTTTTCCATGCGAAAAGTTACTCCAGCCATTTCAAATGTGAAATCCCGTAAAGATCTCCGGAAAGAGTTGAGGAAAGCAAAGAAGGCTCAAAAGCATCAGTACCTGTTGGTAAAATGTGGCCGGGCGGATTTGGTCCAGAAAGCGGCAGATGAAATTGCTGGAAAAAAGAAAAAGAAACGGAAGAAGAAGAAAAAGAAGAAAGGGAACAAGTCTGAGGAGCAGGATGGTGATGATGGTGTTATAAAGGAGGAGGTTAAACAAGTTAAATTAGAGGTGAAGAAGGAGGGAAGCAAAAAGGACAAAAAAGAAAGGGAACGATTGGATCCAGCACTAGAGTTGAGGAAGGAGGAGGCACAGTTGAAGCTGGAAATGGAGGAGGTTCGTCGCAAAAGACTTATTGAAGAAAACGAAGAAGAGGAACGAAATATAAATCAGTTGTCGAAGAAATTGAAACTGAATAAGAAAGCGACGATAGCGAATACTTTCAGAACTGATGGATTAGATTGTAAGTTTCAAATAACAGAATGTAGTTGATATTTAAGAGTTTGAAATTAATGAATTTTCTAAGCGTTTGTGTTTATATTGTAGATGTTTTAGAAATCTGCGAAAAAGCGAGTGGGGGTAAAATTAAAAAGAAGAAGGGGGACGACTCTGATGAAGACAGTCTTGGTGAAGATGGAGATGAGTTTGATCATGGATCTGATGTAGAAGGCGACTCTGATGAAATGGGCGAAGAGAACGAATTAGAAGGCGATTCTGATGACGACGAAGGAGCAGATAGTGAAGACGGCGGATTAGACGCTGAAATATTTGGATCAGATGAAGAAGACGAAGGTTTGGATCTTGGAGAAGATGAGGATAACCCTGACAATTCTAATGATGATGAAGACTTTGACAATATTGGAAATGAAGAAGACCAACTGGAAATCAAAAAGAAAAGTAAAAAGAAAAGCAAGGAGAAGAAGGATGATGATGGTATTTGGGAAGATATTTATGGCCGGCTTAGATCCAAGGACGGAGCAGTGGTATGTTAAATTAAGTGTTTGAACGTAAACTGATACCGATAGTGGGTTTTAAATACAGTAATGAAAATATTAAAATTTTTTGAACAGTTGGACAATAATGGAACAGAAATTTCAACCGAGAAGCCAGCAAGTAGTAGTGGAAAATATGTGCCTCCAATGCTGCGAGGAAACCAAGCAAAGCGTGAAAAAATCATTAAACAATTAAAGGGATTGCTGAATAGGTTGTCAGAAAGCAACATGCATAGCATAGCAAATCAGGTACGTAGTAAGATATGTAGAAACTGTCAATTTTTTTCACTCAGAAATTTCAGGTTTGTAATCCAATTTAATTATATTATTTTCAACTGTTCTTCTTTCAAGATTGAGGAGATGTACATGGCTAACAGCAGAAATGAAATGAATCAAACTTTACATGAGTTATTGACTGCAGCTTTAGTAAGGCCTACAATGGTGCCCGAAAGGGTGGTTTTGGAACATATCATGCTTATTGCCATTTTGCACGCAAATGTAGGAACGGAAGTTGGTAAGATAAAAAAAAACAAAGCATGAAAAACATTTAAACTTATTCCGTTGTTATTCCAAAAACCATAAACCTTAACCATTTGCTGTCTGTTAGGTGCCTTTTTCATCCAGTCTTTCACACAAACTTTTAAATCTAAATATGATGCGCATGACTTAACTGGTGATGACGATAACAAGGAATTGGAAAACATGAGTCTTATTATTTCATTCATCTACCATTTTAAGGTCAGTTTAAGAAATGAGTTCGTGTGATAAAATCCTCACCGTTCGTTTACGAAGCAAATGCAAACAAACTGTGTACATTTTATATTTATTGCAGATAGTTGATGCTTGCCTTATTTACGACATTCTTAAATTGCTGGGAGAGAGCTTTAAATCAAAGGACATTGAAATAATACTCACTGTTCTTCGAAGCATTGGTTTTCGATTACGGAAGGATGATCCTACGGCTTTGAAGGAGTTAATAATAACGCTTCAACAAAAGGCATCAAAATTGCAAGCGGGTGAATCAGGGTGTGTTTTAAACTCTTCTTCATAAAAACCTCTCTTTCCTTAAGTAAATAATATTCGTCATCCTTTCTTTGTCATCTTGACAGAAGTGCAAAAGTGAAATTCATGCTCGAAGTACTATTGGCTATTCGCAACAATAACATGAACAAGATTCCAAACTATGACCCATCATTTGGAGAACATTTACAGAAAATTTTAAAGAGTCATTTACACCCAGGAACTTATGTTAGTGAGATGAAAATAGGATTGAAGGACCTTTTGAATGGTATAAATCCTTTGCACCACCTTCTTTTTTCTGTCGATGATGTATTTGTATAACAATCATTGCTAATTAATAATGCGTATTGACAAATAGTTGATAAAGCTGGAAGATGGTGGATTGTTGGATCTGCATGGGCAGGTAATCAGGCTGATAAGGAAGCTAAAGAATCAGACTCAACAACTGTCACACAAATGAGTTCAGAAGATGCTGAAAAACACGCAAAGTTACTCAAACGCGCTAGATCACAAGGAATGAATACAGACGCCAGGAGAAATATATTTTGTATTTTAATGACTGCTGAGGTAAGTAGTGGTGAAGCATTCTTTATGTTAAAAAACCTTTAATGTACCCGTTAGGTAAATGGCTATTATACAAACACAACTTTATTCCTGCAGGATTATTTGGATGCCTTTGAAAAACTGAATCATTTGGACTTGCGCAATAATCAAGATCGAGAAATTATACATGTCTGTACTTACTGTTGCCTTCAAGAAAAAAGATTCAATCCTTATTATGCATTTATTGTTTCGAAATTCTCAACAACCGACAGAAAACTAATGGTAAGGAGTGTCGAAGATAGGAATCAATAATCATTATAAAATCGTTAAACACAACCCGTTGACTAAATGTTTTTTACTTGACGCTTTCAGCTTGCACTCCAATTCAATTTGTGGGATCGCCTTAAGGATTTAAAGAGTTTGACCAGCCACCAAAGGACAAATCTTGCACAGCTTCTCGTTCATGTAATCAACGATAAAAGTCTTCCTTTATCCACCCTGAAGGTTATCGAATACACGGAAATGGACAAAACAAAACTTAAATTTCTCACCAAAGTCCTGACTGGTATTTTAATGCAGAAGGATGTTGACAACATGCAAGAAATATTTATTAAACCTGCTTTGTCCGAAAAACTTGGATTATTCAGAGAAAGTCTTCGTTTATTCTTGAGCCATTTTATGCTTCAAAAATCCATTACGACTACGGATGGCTCATCCGTTGAGTCAGACTTGTCTCCAGAAGAAATGGAAGCTTTGAAACAACGTGTCAAAATGGCTGAGAAATGCATGACGTTAGGGAAGAGTAGCCTTTTGTAGACACTTTCTTACGTGGTTTCAGTTTAAACATGTAATTCACTGTATGTCATGTAAAGAGATTGTATAATTCGCATAATCTGTTTTGTTACTAATTAATAAAAAGACTGAATGAATCTTTTAAAAACTAAAAGCAAATTAAAGAGGTTTTCATTTTTTTTTGCATTGCATATAATCTGCAATAATTGATATAACATGACATGCTGTAAATTCAGATGTATGGCTAAATAATAAAACAATCAATTCAAATTTTATTTTATAGTATCCACCGAGTTTCAAAGAGGAAGTACGTCATTATGCTGAAGCATTAGGGCAAAGGAGTGCTTCTCGGCTGTTTAGCATTTCCCAAAAACGAATATTTGACTGGGTTACGGATGATAAACCCGACTCAAGTACACGCAAAAGGGCAGCTGTCCTGCGGACTAGACGAAGAAATCTTTCCAAAATTCGAAAGTCTTTGGTTTTCTATACGGGATCAATAGAAATTAAAAATTTTCACCAGCCAAAGCCGAGCGCAAAGGAGATAGATGCTAAAGTTGAAACGGAAATACATGAATGGATACAGAGTCAGCTACCCAGAAATGTTCCAAGCACCGAAGTACGTCAAAAGGCCAAAGAGATTTACAGGTATGCATTAAACTACTTGTTGTACTTAGCTGCGATGTTGGTAAATTACGGAAGATTAATATTAATATTAAGGCGTTTTTACAATCAACTTTTTTTTAGAAACCATGGTCGAATGGAAATAGAATGTTCGTATGGTTGGTATCGTCGATTTAAATCTAGAATGACCATCAATGGAAAAGTGCCTAATAAGACACGGCATGAGGAAGATGATCAGCTTGTACTCACTTGGCTACTCTCGACCTATGATAATAATGATCTGGTATCCTACAAAGACCTACAGAGCTACGCACAAAAGGCTCTTCAGGAAATCAAACCAGAATTTAAAGCGTCAGCAGGATGGGCCATGCGATTCTTAAAAAGGAATCATGCTATCATTAACTGGGACGGAATATACTTAAACCCCCTTCCCCCAGCCCTGGAATGGCAGGTTAATAACTACCGCCATCAGATGAAAACATTTCTCAAACAATTTCCAACGAGTGCGATTGGGTGCATGGATGAAGTACCTCTAAACTTTACGAATCCTACCCTTGATATGAAAGCCAAACGCGAGACACAACTAATCTCAAGACTTAGGAAGCATTCCATTAAAAATTGCGATGCTACCGTCATATTGGGGCTTTTGGCAGACGGAACATTCCTTCCCCCTATGGTAATTGTCAAAGTAAGTTTTCACAAAAAAATTCACTCTATAATAATATCCATCATCCTTGTAAAAATGGTTAGTTTATGTATTCTGTTATTGCCTTAAATAGGGACAACTGAACAGTTCCATGGATCAAGTGTACAATACTCCAGAAAGTTCAATTATAGCTTACTACAGCAGCACCACAGAACCTTCCTTTGGTTGTTTAGAAAAATGGTTAGATTTGATTTGGTATCAAAGTGTCTGTGGACCTAGTAGTTTAATGGCTGACTCGTACAATGTTCATCAGCATCTAATAGAAAAGTGCAACTTGTATAACACCGAATGTGTCTTATTCCCAGAAGGATGTTCCTTGAAGCTTCAGCCACTCAATGTATTAGCAAGGCAAATCTTTATGGTATGATGACCATTGCTCATTCAACTATCTAAGATCTAAACAACCTTAAACTTTAAACCTAACGTTTGATTGAAGATCGAATAAAGTGTGTGTGTGTGTGTGTGTGTTTAACATTTCACTTCAATTTTTATAGGAGAACATGGAGAAACTGTGGCTATGTTATCTTAAACCTACTGGAGATGAATATAGTGCCAAAATTAGGCTTCCTACAACCAACCAAATTGTACAATGGGTTCAAAAATCTTATGAGGCGACTATAACACAAAAGGTACATCATATCCTTATGGCATTTTAAGCTCCCACAAAATTCAATGTGGAAGAAATAGATCATGACCACTTTCTCTAACTTTCTATTTCAGGAAAACCTGGCTGAATCTTTTCAACGTGTGATTGAAGGCTGAATATTTGTAAAATCACTAATCCTAAATAAAAAAAATCAATTACCAACCTTACATTCGAACTACTACTCAAAGCATTCATGGCATTTACTGACATTCTATATTCTATCTTACAAAGTTTCACATGTAGACTTACTGAGCGGAGTCAAGAGTGAATATTGATCGTGTTTATATTTCTATTATAATATATAATTTATACACTTTTATAACATGAAAGTGGTTCAATTCAATTTAGCTGTAGAACTGACTATTGATGATTGAAGTTTGCGTATATATGTCTTCTCTATTCTTCATCACCACCTGCATGTCCATTCTTCTTTTCTTTCCGCAGCTTGCGGTGGAGAAGACGTCGTTCCCTCTCGTATTCTTTCATTCTAATCAAATAACTGTAAAGAAAAAGTGATTTAAACTTTAAGTTATGTCATGAGGGCGAAACGATTTTTGCAAGTGAAATGTTATAAAATTCATGCTCATACTCACTCTTCGTATTGACAGTGTTCCAAATTATGTTTTTCGGGGTGGCATCGGTAAACCAATGGGAATCTGTCCTTTTTGCATTTCTCAAAATTTATGTAATGATGAGCACAAAAATCCCGAAACTTGAGAGGAACTTTTGCTGAATTCATCTCAGCTTCTGTAGCCACCATTACTGTAAATCAGACAAGAAATCAGCATACTAGTAAGTATTTTTTTGTCATCATACATGATACTTTTTTTTAATGAAAGTGGTCATTAGTATTATAATAATGGAACAAAAATAAAAACACTACCTCTCTCCTTCCGTTGCTTCCCATCAAATCCAAAATTCGGGTCAGCAGTCAAGTTTCCATTTCTAAAATCCGGGGTAGTTTTACTAAGAGGTTTCTCCAAAACTAAAATTGATGGAGGTGGAGTATTCGTTGACGCTACTCCACCCATTGTTGATGGTTCTAAGATTAACTTTTAACCAAAACACACTTAACCACCTCGGTAATAATTATAACGAAAAAAACGGTTTGTTATTGTTGCACAAACACACACAGCTGAACAACTGGAAATGGGGTTCATAAAAACATCCAATACAGATGAGAGTTAGCTACATTCACATGCACTATCGGTGTATCGGCCCTTGTGTATAGTATATAACACCACAAAATGTTCTTCTACATAAAAAGGTAGAGACGGTTCAACGTGTGCGGGCTAAAAACAAAATTCAGGCAGAATATAGCTGCTGCTCTTGAGTTGGAGCAGTTGAATGCTTGATAATGTTGAAGCTCTCAATCTCAAATTCAATACACTTTCGCAATATTTTGAGAACAAAGTCAAAAGTTGAAATTGTACTTTTTCGAGAATGAGATGTAGGTGAAAGCAAATCTAAATCTATCGTCTGAACTGAAGACGAATGCGAATTGGGATGAATACCTGTGATTATGAGCTTTAATGTAAAATATTTTAATGATTCCATGATTATTGGCTCTTCATATTTTATATACGGTCTTAGACTTCTATCTTGGTTGGAAGGTCGTGGAAAGTGAAAGCTAAGTGAATATGGCTGATTATATAGCATGAAGTTAAAATTACCAACATTTTTTTTTTATAAAATTGTCATTTATTTGATTGTACTTTTTTCTTTGAATGTTAAATTATAGTAAAACATCTTCTCACTCTTATATTTATGTGTATCCAAATCTTGTGGTATAATTGTTGCACACGTATTGCTACTGCAGTGCGGCATTGGCATTGACCCTCTAGCCTCTAGCGCCTAGTTATGTCTTCATAATCCCTTTGAAAAAATCGATACATATTCCGTTCTCCAGTTGGTTAGGAAAGTAGCCAACGCGAATAGTCAACATTCCAAAATCAAATGCAATCTAGTTCAATGCTTTGAATATTTCTGTATATTTTGTTGGTTGTGGAATGGAAAATGCATAACCAGTATAAATATGAAAGGAATGGGAATGATAAAGAATGGAATGGAAACGGTATTTTTTTAAAAAAAATGTTTCATTCAAACTGCATCTATGTTATGTATGAAATTGACTTGAATTTTCCAGCTGTAGGAATTTTCCATGAGTCATATTTTCTGTACTCTATAAAAGAGTATATAAATCATTTTCAAGCATCGATGATCATTTAGGACATTTATCATTTGTTAAAAGTCGAAGGACGAAGTGATAAGATTGATGTCATTTGTAAGGTTGAAGGTTGGTAGCAGACAGATGCATGAAGAAAGAACATATACTTTGTTACATTTAATACAAATTTGAGAAGAAGCATGATTTACTATTTGAAATTTACTTACAATTTTGTCAGGGTGCGAATAATTTATGATGAATTTAAATGATTCTGTACGTTATATGATGGTACAAAAGTTGGCAAATAATACAAAGAATCACGAGCACTTGGCTGAAACCGTTTTCCTTTCTCCAAGCAAAACTAAATGGGTTTTCCTTTTGGCCTTCCGTATTTGGGTGAAGGCAAATACCATACCATTCCTTTGTACGGGTGTTATAAAATGGAAATCGTCCTGTTGGATGGGTGACCGAAATGTTGAGGCATAGTAGACCCGTCACACATTCAGTGACATGTCTCCCCGGTTTATTGTTTTGCTTGAGCGTACAGTGATTAAAATGGCTGGCTACGCACTCAAAGGTCCCATCCGAACGCTTTTGCATTGTCAAACCTTTATGAAAGGTTTTAAAGCTTAAGTATTCGTAGGAATATGTGGTTAAATTCAATCGAGGCTTGGTGTCAGGGTCATTGAAGTCAATTTGGCTGAAGCGACTCCCACAACCACAATATCCTTTGATTTGTTGGTAGTCTGTTGTATCTGGCAAGCAGTCAAATTCATTCATGTCAAGATTGTAGTTGTGGTCAGTTTTAATGCACATGTACTTCGGGTCCATAAATTGGTTTGGCTGGAGATGAGTTTCGATAATAAACAAGAGCTATGATTGGTATTGTTTCTAATTGATTGAAAGTTGAGCATAATTATTCTAGTTTTCATCATACTTTCGTGTGTAACACATCTTTCTCTCCAGTTGAACAAGTGAAAGGTCCATCAGCAGCACAGTCCCGCACACCTGTCATGTAATGTTTGTAAAGCATAAAGTCACAGGGATCATTTAATTTGGGTCGATGATTTGGAGTCACTTTACGAGTTAGATTTCCTGACGTCCAAGGTGCCATACTAGCTATTGCCATATTGCATGATATCAAAAGGATTACTAGTAATTTTGTGGATGATTTTAATATGCTGCTGGGATTCCTTACTAGAATCATCAGCCCCGATTAAGTTACATAATAATAAATAAATAAGTTTAAGTATGCAATAAATGTTAAAGTTAGAGATTAGAAATGCCGTACATGGCTTGAATGTTGAAATTATTATCAATCTGCTATCAATAGTCTGAAACATTTAATTTTTTTTATTCACGTACTAGGCAACATTAGATAGTTAGGTATTCGACTACTCCTGAAAATTCAAGCGGATAGATAGGCACAAGACAAGACCCACCACACCCACCTTTGCTTTGTTTTTTACTATTGCATATTGTAGCACCGACGAAAACATAGTCTTGAGCCGTGGGTGTGCCATGCCATTCCATATTATGACAATGCAAGAATTAAATATTGAATGAAGATTTAATGCAAACAATTGCGAATTTTATTGACAATCCGTTTTTCAAGCAACATCAGCAAAACTTTTATTTACTATTTTTTTATACATTGACTCAAGCAGAATCTCTGTACATTAATCTCTTTGGTTCTCATTTTCTCCGCATGTATTTTTAATTTTATATACATGTATAGTAGTAAGCAAATTAGCGCATTTTTTACTCGCAGTAATAGAACTTTGGCCTTGTAGTACACACATCATTTCCAATAATCAGATACAACCTATTAACGTACTTACAAACGCTCATGCATCACAGAATCAGTCAATTTAACTTCATTGCATCGTTTTCTTACAAACTCCACACTATAATTACTTACACATGCATACTCAAGGACTGGGATTAACAATTACACGGATAACATCACTAACAACTTTCATCTTTACATACATACATACATTACTATTACTACACAAATGACAATTCAATATGTATATGAACACAATAAAAAATTCAAATATTATTCGAAAGCTACATATATACAGCTTTCCGAAGCAGTGATTAAAAATATGACACTTTAGCAGATAATGCGATCGATGATAGTTGTTTTTTTTGGAGATAGTTGACTATAAATACAGCAAAATATAAGGAATCAAATTTGATTGGAAGAAAGTTGTGACGGTGTGCCTTCCTTCAGATTCAGTCCGCGTCATCCCTTTATTTTCGTTGGGTACTATCATACCATATCATTTTAATAGTATCCCTGATGTCGTTGATGTGATGGCGGCGCTTTACGTGGATTACTGTTACTGCTCACGTCAATTCGCACATCTGAAAAAAGAAAAGCAATAAAAGTTTAGTTTAGTTTTCACTTTCATAAGAAAGGCATTTATATCATAGTGTTTGTAGTATAACAAAGTGGAGCTATGCGTAGAAAAAAAAAGTTAAAAAACGAAAAGTGAACACTTGCTTTCAGAAACAACCACTTCACACTTCCTCGTTAAATAAAATACAGCTTTTCCTATTCACCTCCTTTCTAAGGAAAACAATGTTGATCAAAGTAAACAAGTTAGGAAAACAAAGAACTACAGAAAACTACATGCACCGGCACCATACCCAACTTTTAAAGTAAAAGTACTGCATACAACTAATACAAAGAGTACAATCTTCAAGTGAAAGTGAGGCGGATGAGCTACATGTGTTCCATTGTTGTTCGTTTTATCCCAGTTGTGTGAACAAAGAAAAAAGTGAAAGCAAGAAAAAAATCAGTCACACTGTGCTATACTGCTGGCTGGTTACATGCAAAAGATTTTCTAAGAAGCCTTCGTTTCGATTTCCATCAAGGATTTTTATTTTCACGTGGGGGTATTTGCAAATGAGTTTAGATCCAGCTTGTCTAACAGTTTGAAACTGAATCCCTCTACGTAACGTAAAGTTAATGCTGGATAAATCCCTCTATGTACTTTAGTCTTTAGTACTTCGTTTGGTACTAAGCTTAGCATTGAACCTACAAAATGTCAAACTGGAACATTTTCTCTCAACCACCACTACCTTCTCTTATATCCTCTGTGTAAAGTGTACAGTTGCTTTATCTCTTCCAACAACATGAAATGTGCATTTATGCACGTACATAAGTACATGATATAATATTCAAATGAGTTCTGCCATTAGGAATTCCGATTTGTATATGTGTATGCCTATAAAAGTACAGTAACATTTTTTAAGGCGGAGATTATTGGTTGTGGTATATGTTTTTCGTTTCCGATGCTAAAAGAGATGCTCACGGTTTTTATTGAACGTTTACAAACGACTTGGGAAAAAGTCCCATTTTCATGTTCCATATGGTCACAATTGGATCTTGTTGTGTTGTTATTCAAACAACGCAGTCAGTTGGCATTTTGAATTCGATACAACATCCAACTTCCTAGAAATTCTGTGCTTTGATGCAGATTTCACTTTCTACATAAAGGTTAAGTGCAGCACTCAACAACACTTGAAGTTGTTGCATTATAGACAAAATTTCCTAACCAAAACACGAACTTGCCGCATCATTTCCATCAGAGCCAAGTAAGTTCCAATCCCAACAACCGAAATGAAACTTAAATATGAAGTGACATCTTGAGCTTCATACAACAGAAATATTAATGCTTGGCACAAATTACAACTTCAAAAGAAAGACAATTGGTTTCCCATCAGATTCATGCAATTTTCATAAATTGAATGTGTGTATAACAATGGGAGTGAGGGAACGGGAACGGAATGTCTTTTGGCAGCCTAGATATTCTGGCATTCTTCGTTTTGGATGAATATCTTGCAATACCCAGGTCCCAGATTGATTTGTTGGTTTCATACAAAAGGAACAAATATTGGAAGGGAAATATGCGATTGTAATGGAAAATAGAGAAAGTTGCCTTGAGGAAAGGGAAAATCAGCTAAAAATATTCTTTTCTTCCCCAACCACATGAACAGGAAAAGCTATGCAAAGTACATTTCCAAACATGGAGTTCAAGTTGGAAACCTTACAGAATAGAACATTTCTTTTTCGTTTTGTCTTCTTTCTATCTGACTCCCTTACTCTCACTCCGTCTTTCCAAGAGAGATTATTTTCTATTCAAAGTATCCAATTTGAATTTGACATTGATATTCATGCATGCATGCATGCGTTGGTTGTTCAAAGTGGTACATGGCTCCCCCAACTCTTCCGTTACTACTTTCAGGAAGAATCATCATCATCTCCATACATATCATTGGCATTTTGTGATGCATGAATGATCGAACGCTTCAGTTTTTTCAAAGTAGACCACCACATACAACAAGGCTTCATATTCGAGGATAACGCAGCCGGGGAGTATATCAACTAAAAAGCACCTGAATTTCATGGACAAAAAAAAGAGTCTGATCTATTTTTTTTCACTGCACAAGAATGAATTATCAATATCTATGCCAGTGGAAACAGGTATGGTAGTGAATAGTGAATGTGACGTTCTGGAAGACTGGGGCAAACCGTGCGTTACGGTGTACAAGCAAAGAAAAGCGTTATTTTTATATGTGAAAGCGTTTGGAATTCAAATTACATGTTTTATGTTTCGAACCAAAGAATTTTCGAGGTTGATTGAGTCACTTGTCAATAAATCACTGTTGTAATCAATTGCCTCCTCGCTATAAAAAAAATACTTCACCGTAAGTACTTTGGCTCCTTTATTTTCAAGTCTACAAAAAATATTCAAGTTGTAACATTATTCTAGTCAACCCACGTTATAATTCATTTTTAAATTTCTTCTCATGAAAAGTCACTTATTACATATTAATATTACCCGATTGTATATATGTAATGATGATGTTGATAACTAATGTTAACTTTCAAAAGAGATTTTCTGGACACTTCTCTGTTTCCCTATATCCTTTAATCCTGTTTTTCTTTAAAGAACTTGATTTAGCTGGAAAGCCTTTTGCCTTTTACCATCATATATTTTCTGTACGTGAGTTGAATAATACCTTTTTAATTTACAGTTACTCCCACACATACACATGGTATTTTAGAGTTTAGACATTTTTCTAATAGACTCTATTTCACAATACGAACAGTAGTCTGCAGTTAATAAGAAGGTAAGTACCACATAATGTATAAGTTAAGAGAAGAAGCTTCCTAAACGATATGGAAAGTTGTGTGTGTTGCTATTACTATGATTATGACCTATGCTGCCTACTGATGAAACTTTAAGATAGAATTGCGTGCATATATATATATACCTTTTAACTTTAGTCAAGCCAAACGTGTGTATAATTTGGATTTCAAGTTTGGTTCTTTGTAGAGGAGAGTTTCCTTTACTTTATAGTTTTTATAAGATTCAGTTGAGTCTATAAGTGCTCTTTCACTCCTGATAACAATGCAATTTCAGTGAGTAGTTAAGTCCTCTTTTATAATATACATTTACATTACATTTAATGCGACAACCACAAAAGAAAATACTGTTTCTTCTCCTATATGGCACTCTAGCCACTAACTGAAAATTTCCCCCACTTCAGCAAAAAAACATCTTTTCTTCCTAACTACGAAACCGAACTTGAACATCTTACGACTTTTCACTGGAAACGCAGCAAAGTGATAGGAAAGAGCACAGACTTTCAGTTAACGGAAAGCCACAGTAAAAACCCCAAAATGAGTACGGACCGGCACCCCACCACAAAAGATGCTTCTCCACTTAAACTACATATGTACGTAAAGGCACATCCTTATTTCCGTGTGTGTGTGTGTGAGGTGAAGCAAACGAGAAAGACTTGCAACGAAGCGGACCACAAGAAGTTCGTACGTTGTGCTGCCTAAGTACTTTTTACTTCTTTGGAACCGATGGTATCACAAGTTCGTAAGCTGTATAATATTATGTATCAAATCAAAATGAAAGTGGTTGAGCTCAAATTGTGCATCTGTGAATTATTTCATATCATCAACCAATAATGGGAGAAAGCAAACGAGAACGTTTATTTAACCACATGTATATTTATATCCCCACTTTCCCCTTATAAATGGCACTCTATAAAGTCTATAGACGGTTTGGATGCCGACTCCGACTCTTATCTATCAGAAGAGGTTTGTACCTTCTCCAATTTTAATTAAAAAATGAAAACCATTTCAACCCATCATGTACACACATACCTCACACAAACATGGATCGGAGTGGTGGAGGAGACATCATGTCGATGACGCAAGCAATAAAATTTGTGTACATGATATACTCTACTCGTAAGCCTCCAATTTTGCGGCAACTAGTTCATGTACAGTCGAGGTCATAAATATACGGAATTCTTACTTGCATTGTTTGACACCGTTAATTAAGACAATTAATTTTTGACTTTCTACACGATTTGAGATGATAAACAATCCTCATTTAATGGGCTTCCAGATGACGTGCCTCTTGGCCCATCAACTAAAGACGCGCCAGCAAAAACAGCATAAACATTGCATGACTTCAAAATTTTGGTGGTCAAAAATGTACAGAATTTTAGAGTAAATTAATTTTACAACAAAATTTTAATATTTTGTGTGACATTCCTTAGCTGCAATTACTGCCTAGAGTCTTCGGAGTATTGAGAAGTCTAGTACTTGCTTTACATAAGCTCCAATCACATCCAATCTTCTATAGTGGCCCCTTGAAGTTGGATGAGATTGTGTGGGTGGAGGGGTTTGTTCTTGAACCTATATGCCCGAAATGTTCCAAGGATACTCAATGGGATTTGTGTCAGGGGGCTAGGAAGGCTATCCAGAACATCTACCTTCTACTTTCGGAACAATCCCTGCAAAAGTTTTGACATGAACTTGGAATCTTTGTTCTGGTTGAGGGTAACCCCTTTCTCCAGACCCATTTTTCTTGCAGATACATGCAAATTTTGCTCACAAATGTCCAGGTAGGTGAATCGACACATCGTTGTCGGAACAAGCGAAAGATTTCCTACACAGGAAGCTGTCATACACCTCCATATCATGATTTTCCTTGTAGTTTGGCACCAAGTCAAAGGTACCATGCTGAGAGAATTTTTGCCGATTTTAGGCCTATCAACTAATCTCACCCGTGCTTCACGATTTTGGAAGGAAGATTGGTTTTTTGGCCACTAACGATGCTCAAAGTGTGTGAGGAAGCCGTGAGAACAATTTAAATCGAATTGTGTTGCGCCAACTGTAAAACACGGGTGCGTTAGTTGGTAGGGTTAAAATTGACAAAAATCCTCTCAACATGGTACTTATGACTTGGTGCCTAACTTCAAGGAAAATCATAATCTGGGGGTGTATGATAGCTTTCTGTGTAGGAAATCTTTCGCTCATTCCAACAACGATGGGTAGATTCACCTATCGGGACATTTGTGTGCAAAATTTGCGAGGAAGCCGTAAGGAAACTAGGTCTGGGAAAATGGTGCACCTCTCCCAGAACAAAAATTCCAACTTGATGACAAAACTTTTGCAGGGATTGTTCCGAAAGTAGAAGGTAGATGTTCTGGGTATCCTTCCTAGCCCTCGGACACAAATCCCATTGAGTTTCCTTGGAATATTTCGGAAATAAAGGTTCGAGAACAAATCCGTCCACCCACGCAACCTCAGTGAACTTTAAGGAGCCCTCAAAAAGAATGGAATGGGATTATAGCTTATGTAAAGCAAGTAATAGTCTTCTTAATGCCCCGATGACTCCAGGCAGTAATTGCAGCTAAGGGATGTCACACAAAATATTAAAATTTTGTTGTAAAATTAATTTACTCTAAAATTCTGTATATTTTTGACCACCAAAATTTTGAAGTCATGCAATGTTTATGCTGTTTTTGCTGGCGCGTCTTTAGTTGATGGGCCAAGAGGCACGTCATCTGGAAGCCCATTAAATGAGGATTGTTTATCATCTCAAATCGTGTAGAAAGTCAAAAATTAATTGTCTTAATTAACGGTGTCAAATAATGCAAGTAAGAATTCCGTATATTTATGACCTCGACTGTATTGTGGTTCACAACAGAATGAGAACATTAGTGCTTTCTCCTTCTTCATCAATTCGCAAGGAGCTTTTCTCTGAATAGCGAGAAAGTCTCATTGAATGCCAATTCAGTTTTTTTCTTACTTGACTTTTTTTCAGATGAATCTACAAAAAAAAATTTGCGCTATCCTTCTTTTTGTCAGCGCCAACTTACCAAAACTTTCACTCCTTTTCCACATTTCATGTCTGAAGTCTGAATGTGTACATGTATGTGGTCTCATGGTCTCCCTTTTTCCTGCTCTGTTACGTCTTTGTTAAAAGGCAAGTTTTCTGGCGTGGCCTTTTATCAAATAAAATGTTTATATATAATATGTACTATGTACTTAGCATTATTACCGACCAACCAACCCTCTCTACTTCATTTCTCACTTTTCCTCACATAATATGCATATGTCGTCGTCGTCGTAAGGTACTTAAGTAAAAGAAGTAGTAAGTACCAAAAGGAATATTACTATGTACTTTCCACTTTCACCATATGATTTAGTGCATATGATTTCCGGCTAGATGAGAAGGGGACTTTCCTACCCTCTTAAAAGAAAGTATCTGTCTCCACTATCCAACTTTTTAGATGCCATTTCCTTTCTTATCCCAACTATTGTGTCATTGCCTTTGCTGCTACCTACAACCTACAACTTCAGTAAAGAAAAAAGTACAGATTCTGTCCTTTGCGTGGTGTCCCATCCTCCAAAAAGAGGAACATCTTCTTTTCCTAATTCCCCGGAGGCTTTTATAGCTTCTTTTTGCATTGGATTCATGGATAGACGTTCAACGTTGCTCCCCAAAATAATAACTTGTTCGGTTTATGCTGATTTTCGATCCGACAAAAACTTTTTACTGCCTATTTTGTAGCTTTATAATGTACCCCAATAACTTGCCAGCATTTACAGATATATTTGCTTGCTGCTTGTGCAAAGTGGATGATGATAAAGGATTTTTGGCGTGCAATCCTAATTTGTGTTGAAAATTGTCAACGGACAAAATTCTGTCATCTGCTGTTTGCCGTGATGAGTATTGGATCATTCGATGAGTGTTGATTGTTTTCAGTTTTATGTCTTTGACTTTTGCTACTTTCTGAAGTTAATCGGATCATCGTCAATCGTGGGATAAGTAAGTGAAGATAACGTAAACTTATAAGTATTTGAATAACGAGTAACCTTCAAAACCTTTGTACAGAGAGCTGAAAGGTAAAAAGTAGGTACAGGTGACAGGGAAATGACAAATTTTGTGAAAATATATTGACAATTTTATTAATATTAGTTTGCAGTTTGGACCAAACCTTTAAGTCTTTACTAACGGGGAAGTCAGATTTAAAAATGGACAGCAAAAACGATGGATCCGTTTCAGCGGGGAAACGTGAAAGGAACCAAAACATCCAGGTGTATGTTAGAATTCGACCTATGCCGAACTCAGGGTCAGTTATTGATACTCCAGGAACGCGAGAAGTGGTTGTGCGAGAGCGTACCGTTGCGAATGTCACAAAGACGTTCACTTTTGATAAAGTTTTTGATGCTGTGTCAACGCAGGTAAAAACTCGAAGCAAAAACGCATTACTTTAAATAATCCTTTGAATTATACTAGTCAATTAATTTGTGATGTCGTTGACATTAACAGCAAGATGTGTATCGAACCGTGGTATCACCATTGCTGAAAGAAGTCCTACTGGGTTATAACTGCACTGTATTTGCTTATGGTCAGACTGGAACTGGGTATGATAATCAAATATAAATATATATGTAACGCGATTACGATTCAGCGACTTATAAATGGTGTATTATCATATCGATAGGAAAACCTACACAATGGAAGGAGATTTGGGTGAGAAAAAGGGATCAAACATGTCTCTAGCTGGACTGCCAAGTTGTGAGAGCGTAAGTGAAACAATAAAAAGTAATCCTAATTCTTTGCTCATCGTGTAGTATTACTAACCCTATGGCATTCATAAATTATATTACAGGTACATGCTGGTATTCTCCCCCGTGCTTTGAGCCAACTGTTTGATGAAGTTCGAGCCATGAATTGTGAATTTCAAGTTCGTGTGAGTTTTCTAGAGCTCTATAATGAAGAGTTGTTTGACTTGTTGGCGAATGACCCGGCCCAAACGAAAAAGTAATGCTCACAGTTTTACATTCCTTTATATAATGGGTCAAAAAAAATTATTTGCTTTTTTCGAAGGACCTTACGCATTTACGAAGATGCAAATCGCAAAGGATCTGTTGTAATCCAAGGTCTAGAAGAAGTTATAGTACAAACGAAACAAGAGGTATATGATGTGGTGTCTCGTGGGTCTCAGCAACGAAGAACCGCCGCTACTTGGATGAACGATTCCTCCAGGTAAGAATCGTAATTTTGGGTTTCTTGGTGACTCTTTTTACATGGTTTTTGCTTACACGACACGTGGGATTTAATTAATATTGTCATTTTGTTTTATTCAATTTCAGTCGCTCGCATTCTGTGTTCACAATTACAGTACACATGCGAGAAAGTACTGTGGACGGCGAGGAAATGGTGAAAGTAGGCAAATTATATTTAGTGGACTTGGCAGGTTCGGAAAATATTGGAAAGTCTGGTGCTGTGGATAAACGAGCACGTGAAGCTGGATCCATCAATCAGTCCTTGTTGACTTTAGGTCGCGTTATTAGCGCCTTGGTAGAACGAACCCCGCATGTTCCATATCGGTGGGTAGATAGATATAATGCAAATTATTAAATGTTTTATTCTATCGTAGACACTAATTCTAACATACTTCACAGTGAATCTAAACTGACCCGGCTTTTGCAAGATTCATTGGGTGGTAAAACCAAAACATCAATTATTGCAACCGTCTCTCCATCGCCATCTAACATTGAAGAAACGCTAAGTACTCTTGATTATGCTCATCGGGCCAAAAACATCATGAACAAGCCTGAGGTTAATCAACGCATGACGAAGCGTGAAGCTTTGAGTATATATACGGAAGAGATTGAGCGGCTTCGAAAGGATTTAATGGCAGCCAGAAGTGGAGTTGGGTTTTTCATCGATCAAAACAATTACGACAGCCTTCAGAGTCAAATAACATCGTTGAATTTGGAACTTGTTGAGAAAAGTAATCACGTCCAGAGCCTGAAGGGTACTGTTGAGGCTAAGGATGTAAGTTGAAGCATTGATACCTGATACTAATATGATTTGTGATCGAATGCTAATGTCTTCATTGCAATAATGTTTTGAAATTTAGAAAGAGATTGAGGTGGAAGTTATGAAACAAATGGAGATGCGACAGGATTTGGATCTGAAAGACACAATGTTGGCTAATGCTAATAACAGAATATCCTATCTTCAAAAACGCTTGATAGAGACACTGACTCACTCTGATGAGTTACAGCACTTGCTGAATGCTCAGGTAGAAACTGAGAAGAAGCTGCAATGTGAAGCTGGAAGTCTTTTGCAGACTACAAATGAAACCGTTTCGACAATTGAAACTCTGTACTCTCGCTTGGATCGAAAGCAGTAAGCATGCAAATGCGAAATCGGGCGAAATGATTTTGTGTTGGCTTACTACATGAGTTCCTCACTTTTGTTACTTTAAACATTTTAGGAAGGTAGAAGACGCTAATCTAAAGCACACCAAACGGTTCCGATCCGATCTAGATAACATGGTCATGACTGCGGATTCTACTTTAAATCAGATTAAGGAAAGAAATGTGTTGGCGACGTTGGACTTTTTTCATGAGCTTGGTAAGCTGGTAAATTATGTTTTGTACGGTGTTTGAAAATGTTATCTAACTTGATTTATATGTAAATAATTATTTTTTTAAATTAGATGAGCACAAAAATTCCCGGGGCAAAATGATTGATGCCTGCCAGGCAGCAGTGAAAAACTCATTCACTGCCTTTTTGACTATTAACAGTGCGATGACTGACAATTTGGAAAAACTGGTGAGAGTCATAATGCTACAAAGAACTATTTTCATGTGGTAAAAATTTGATTCCAATTATTTTTGCTGAGGGTAGAAGAAGAACATTTCTGCGGCTACTGCGTCATCCAACTTGTTCTTCACGGGCTCTGTAGAAAATGGAGTAAAGGATTCCAAACATATGAAAGATTCGTTGACAGAAATGACACAAACAATGAAAACTCAGTTGGCGTCCATGAAAACGGAAGTCAACAAACTGAAAACGTCTATTGAAAATGAGGTAAATTGTTGCATGATTACTATACACAAAATAAATACGTATTCAATTGTTGTTGGTCTACAACTACAAATAAAACTATTTTTATTTGTATTACCAGTTCACAAAGTTGGAGGAACGGGTAAAGTCCGTT
This sequence comes from Orchesella flavescens, assembly GCA_964034955.1. Taxonomy (NCBI): domain Eukaryota; kingdom Metazoa; phylum Arthropoda; class Collembola; order Entomobryomorpha; family Orchesellidae; genus Orchesella; species Orchesella flavescens. The sequence goes on along the minus strand of OZ035954.1, from coordinate 25,639,634 downwards.
TTATTGAATGATGCAAAAGAGTTTGTGAGGCTGGAGAAGGTGATGCTCACCCTTAAGTCCAATTATAAAAAATTATCCGATGAATTTGAATCAAGCAGTCAAGATTTCGAGTTAAGGGAAACAAAGTACAAGGAAAAATATAAGCAAATGATTGCTCAGATGAAACAGACTGTTGAAGCTTTTGAAACGGAAACTGATAAGCACATGGAAGGATCAGCTCAATCTCGAAAGGACTTCTCACACAAGTTCACTGTATCTACAATCGATGGCAATACCCTGTTATCAGATGAACTGAAGATGGTGCAGACTTCTAAGGCAATTCCAGAAAAGGTTGCAAATGACTTTACAAAATTCAGAGAAAGAAATGTGACCGCGCATCACAACCGATTGAAGAATCTATATGAAAACATGGACGAACGTATGCATTCAGCCCAGCAAGTCGAGAACAAAGTCAATAGTGTCATATTGGCCCACGCCAATACGCTTAATGAGCACCTCACTAACACCAGTACGCACAATGAACAGATCGAAACTGAAGTAAAACGGTACATTGCAAACGCGCCATTCGAAGCACTCAAGCTTCGTTATGAAAAGTCTAGAGCGGGTGTTGCTGACATGATAACAAATGTGGACAAGACCGAAAACCTCTTTTTGCAGCAGATCCAAGATTCATCTAATAAGCGATTAGAAGAAATGTCAAAGGGTTTCGAGTTGGCTTCAACAGATATACGGAAAATTAGCGGATACCAGAACGAGTTTTGGGATCTCAACTACTTGATGGACTTGCCAACTGGAGCGACTCCAATGAAACGGGAATACAAATATCCAACAAAGTTTAGCGCGACTTCTCCACATGACCGTGTGATTCAGCGATACCGCTCAGTGTCTAGAAAGGTTGTGGACACTCTTCTAGAGTGTGAAACAACAGGTACGGATATCTGTCCGTCAGACAGTGAAGACGAAGGGAAATTGTCTGAAGAGGAACGGGAGAGAAAGAAGCGAGAAGCTGAACTTTTTAAACAAGAAGATATGGAGACACAAAAACAACGGGAGCAGTGGGATAAGGAAGAACAGAATCGGACCAGAATGAATAAGATGGCAAAAGCAAAATTGGAGAAAGGAACACCTTTAACTGATTTGTTGCAAGAGCTTGGTCGTGCAAAGTCTAGAGCTGAAATTGATCTTGAGAAAAGTAAGGACGAAGAAAGAGATGCGCTTGCGCAGCCAGTTTCTGGGGATGAAGACGAGGGAATTCAAATTTGTCGAGTTCCACCACGTCCCGCTAACCTGTTACCGGAAGAAAAGGAGAACAACATGCCAGCGGTAGCTCCGGTACCATCTTCGAAAAGTCGTAAAAAATCAGGCGGTAACAAGAAAAAAGCTCGCAAGTGAAAGCATTGTATTTAAAATTGGGTAGGTAGATGTAAGTATTTTGAAATATGGTGGTAATTATATAATTTCTGAACTGAAAGGCTGATTGAAATATTTGTTTTGTACCTCTTTTAACATTTTGTAACATATTACGACGTTTGGCAAGCTTTCGAAAAGTTAGTCCATTTGAATTTTGTATGTGTTTATATCTCAAGTTTCTAAAATACTATACGAATAATAAAATCATGTCCTAAGTTAACACTTTTAATATACTATACACTACTTCTTTCTATATGAAGCAAACAATGTATAAAATGCATAAAAAGCCATAAGTCCAGCTCATAAAAAATAGCTGGAGGATGGAGAGAAATGGAGTATTCCAAAAGTCATTTGCAGTTTCTTCAGCTCCATTTATACATAATGCACTGCATACTGCACCGTGAATAGTGATCTCCCAAACGAAAGTATTAACTTGTTAAGATGAGCGAAGCAAGAATGCAATGAAATTTTCTCCGTTTTCCCCTTTTTAGTACCCATTTCAAAGACTTTTTCACCCTCCGACCAGAGCTCCAGCATTATACTAAAAGCATACATCCAAGTTATAAGAATAGAAAAGATAACTTTCTTATTTTTTCAGAGAAAGAGTAAAAATTGCTGAATTGAACATTATCAAACGGAACGGAATATTATAGGAGGAAAAAGATAGGTAATATGACCTGTGTGAGATGATATTAGATGAGTTTCATGATTATGTCAATATGCCTTTTCGATTTTTCGGGAAACATTGTGATATTGCGTGCCTACGCATTACTACATTACATTACTTTAAGTGTGCCTTCAAGTCTTTTATTGCAATTTCATTCCCGAATCAAGTAAACCAAACAAGGCAAGAGACGCTTTAAGAAGAAAACTTGTCCCAACAAAAATTGCTTTTTCCTCTTCGTTTTGCATCATCAAAAAAAACACAACTGCGAGATAGAGATAGGTAAATTCAGTATTCATTCAGTGGTTGGTACTATAATATTCCTAATATTTTAAGTGAAAGCGTAGCATACATACCAAGAAAAAAAATGGATAAAATTTTGCTGACGCTGCTACAAAATGCTGTCATCATCAGACTCCACATGACAAGAGACGTACGGTGGTACGTCTTACGCTGTGACCTAAACTGTGTTGAGCCATATACCTAACTCTAATATGGTATGACTGAAGCTATATTATACTTACACTACTACTGTGCAGGAGAAATTACGACTTTGAGGACCATCTGCTGAACCTTGCCTTCTGGACCTTGTCATTGTAGCAAAAGTTTTATATGGTACAGATTCTCTCCTTTCCTCCTTCCAGGAGAAGAATAGTGAATAAAGCACTTAACTTTGGTTTATTTTTTGACTTAATGCATTTCTGAGATTCTAGAGAGGAGAGCTGGAATGGAATCACTGAAAATCTTTCTTTTCCTGCCTGACGAAAATGATAAAATAGGAGTAGGACCAACCAACAAGCAACCATGTTATGCAATAAAGTACATTGAACTGCAGGAAAAATAAGGCATCCTTTTCTTGATCTTAAATCCGTTGATCTCACTCATGTATGTGCCCTAAAGATTTTCTAGTCGCAAAAAAGACCGAAAAGGTTAAATGAAACAATGAGTAAGAAAGGGATCATTTCTAAGAATTTTATGAGGAGAGCCGACGTGTATGTATTTGTGAGAGTGTAGTTAACGTTCGGATCTGTGCTACGTTCTAAGAAAATAAAGTAGCCGAGTCAAAGTGCGCCCTGCTTTCAAATTATTTCCTCATTTTTTTCAACTTTCATCCCATACATGACTTGTTTGTGTACCACACACCGGCTCAAACCAAACCATTACTGTAACTCATGAGATAGCCTAAAATGGGACAGGAAAGAATCCAAAAAAGATTTCCAACCATTATCTTTATTCACTGCATTACATGAGCTGAGCCTGAGCTAAGTTGAGTCAAAGGTACACCCAAGGAATGAAAATCCAGAGACAAACGTATCAACCCCATTTCCTTTAGTTATCACAGGAAAAAGTATGATACCAGCAAAAAAAAATAAGTTTGAAGTTTTTTTCTTCTAACATCCTTTTTTTTGCTTTCACAAAGACAAAGCGTGATTTACACTTGTTTGTACAGTTGAGCTGTTACGTGGTGGTAGAAAAAGTCAATGAAGCAATTTGCTGTCAAACGTTTGAAATTCTTTAGAATGTCATGAATGTGACTTCTTCCTGACTCTAACAACGACCTAGCTTATAAGTACATGAGGAGGAGGGAAGGAGGATGATGATTCTGATCCCGTTGTAGTAGTAGTTTCCTATTTTACTTTTATTGCTCTTCTTTAAAAGATTCTCAATCACTTCATGATATTTACTACAACAAACTGCAAGCAGAAGCAGACATACTTTGGGTTTTGCCAAAGTCATAAAAAACGACATGAGTAAAGTGCGTACCGTCGTGGCTTTGGTTTTGGTGGAGGAATAAGGGAATGAAATCCAAAATCATGGAAATGGAGAGGAGAGAGACAGGCTGCAATTCAAGAAAAAAATGTAGGGATTTTATATTTTTGGAAGGTTGTAGACACATAAAACTTGTTTTTCATGACAAGATATATGACATTAGGCAAACTTGTTACTGAAATATCTACCGAAACAAACAAAGCTATTGTTTGAATCAAGTAGTTTTGTGCTTTCTTCCGATACTTTTGAGGGAGTGGAGAAACAAAAACGTGAAGCTGTAGGAAAAACCTTTGGTTTCAGAATTGGTAGTGTGGATTCAGATTTGGCTTCGCCTTTCCTTTCTCATCTTATTTGAGTACAACACTTCACCACATCCCACGACACATTTCTCCTTCTTGTAGAGAGCTAGTAGTTCCGTATCCGAAACGGATTTTAAACATTCCAGAGCCGGAAAGAGGCTCTATATGTAACTTATATCGGGTTGGATGGATCATGAGCATTTGCTATAGATGCAAAAACATTTACAATAATACTAATACACCAACTAAACTATATATATTGAGACTGTTTTTTCATCCTATTCACTTTTGTTTTGTAACAAAAGGGCAAATTCACAATAAAAAGTGGTTCCCATCCACAAAATTCCAAGGTCTCATTTTTTTGTGCTCTCATTCAACCCTACTCACACATTATTACGTCTTTGTGTTCTTCTAACCGAACCGAGTAGCGGATGGACTTTTTGGCTACCTCTTCTTTCGGCGTCCGCTCTCCATTTTTTTTCTTCCTCTTTATCATGCCGCATTCTCAATTTTCATTTTCTATACAACTTACCATGCACAAGTGAAAGAAATCTGGAGAACGAAAAAAAACGCAATGCAACATAACAGCCGAGATTTACTTGCATCGCATGATCATTTTCTGCTTGCCTGGCTTTTGTATCTGTCTACGAAATAAAAAGCCAAAAAACAAAGCCAACAACTTCTCGTTTCCTTTTTATTTTTATTCTCCTTCCTTGGGAAAATATATGGACAGGATTTATTGATAAAAAATTAGGTGGAAGGAGACTATCAGCAATGCTAAAAAAAACTAACGGAACAAGGCAAAACGGCCTTTCCTCGGTATTAAAAAGAAAACTCTGCCTTTTTCCTCTTCCCGTATAATTTAGAGTAAACTCATATTAAAACAACAGGAATAAGCTGAGAGCTATAAAAATTTGTAATTTGATCGCCCTGCTCTCCATACATTTGATAGTCGGAGCAGAACAGCGAAGTGAGAGGCTCTTGTTTTAACTAACCGAGAAAAAGAAAGATATGGAGAAAACGAGGAGAAGAAAAAACAAGACGAATTATATCTCTCTCTCTCATGATGCAATGAAAACAAGAACAAAAACCGACACCGTCACCTAACGGTCATACTTACTTATATACTAATGCATTTAACACGCCACAAAAAATCTGTTCGTTCATACGCAAGAGTTCAACCGTACCCAGAAATATACAAGTCCAAATATTATGCTATGGCTGTACTAAACACACACAATGTGAATCGAGTTGAAGAGAATGCTATATAGTATGTACATTTTAACATTTCTGGTCAATATGGACATACACAAGTTGTGTTAAAATTCCCAAGAGAATAAATGAATGAATGAGCGAATGAACACACAGGACTAAAAACATATACTTAACTGAGATACTACACTGGTACATCATATCATACTACCAGACCAGACCAGACCACAGTGAAAATCAGCTAGAAAAAATTCGTTTAAGCAGAGCAACACCGAGTCATGTTTTCATATATGAAAGTGTAACCATCCGTCCTAGCATGGCAAAAGGAGAACAGAGAAGTCAAGTCAGCAAATATAAATAAAATCTTGTTTTATTGCAGCAATAAAAATTTCATCTTGATGCTAAAAAGAAGGCATAAGCCAACATAAAGAATGGCTGATGGCTGTTGTTTGGAGTAGAAAAGTGGAGAGCGAGACAGAAGGAAAATGTGTGTACTACTATATAGTATGAGTATATGCCTCCGAGGATGTGGTTGCCATCAGGTCTTTTCGGTGCCACTGGCTGTGCATTACATCCTCAATGTTTTCATGATGTTGCTGCTCATGACGATGATGATGATCGGGATGAAAATAATGGAGGAAAGCATACTGGTGAAAAATTCCTCTCTTCAAGAGTAAAACCCCCAAAGAAAAATTCCTACCGAGACCTTGGATCTTTAACGAAGGATACATAAACAAAGACCTATTGCTTGTCTACCGCGGGGGCTAGAGCGGAGCCTGGTAAAGAAGAGAATTTATGTATCGAATCAAATCAAATCGAAACAACCTCATGGCGAAAAGAAAAGGCGCTTTCATTCTTTCACCGAGTGTAAAAACAAGAAAATCGAATCAAGAAAAGTAACTGCTTAAAACTAAAAGGATAGAGAGAAGTGGAAAGCCAGAAGATGAGGAAAGAAAAAGGAAGGGAAATAAAAAGCCAAGTTTGGAATAAAAATACGAAAAGTTAAATAAGTGATAGATATATGCTAACGAAAATAAACGATGAGATGAGAGTAGTTGTTTCCTTTCTCCTCTCTCTCAAACCCTGGTTTTTCTCTCTCTCCCAAAATATTCCATTCAGCTAATAGAAGAAACATGAGATTTTTTTCTTACCAGTTTTCTTTCTCGGATGGTTATTAGGAGAATGTTGTTGTTGTTGATGATGATGATGATGAGGAGAAGAAGATGGAGTAAGGTAAAAGTTCTCTTGGAAGGACGCTACTACTCCTGCTGTTGAAGCATGAGTTTGTGGGTTCGTCGATGATGATGATGATGATGATCCCACCGTCAGCATACTGTTGCCTGGCATGGAGTGATAATAGGGATTATTATTATCACAACTACCACCTCCACTTTCACCAGCACCACTTTCTTGGTGCTGAGGTGGAGCTTCTAGAGTTACTCTGATTTCTTCAGTTTCTCCAATTCTAATAAGATTGGATGTGTCTGGTGGTAGTGGTATAAGTGGTGAGCATAGTAGGATACTTGAGGATCTCTCATTTAAAGAGAAAGTATTTCTAGGCCCACCTCTCCCATCATCAGAATTACAGTCGCAATCCTCCTCGTCAGTATCCGCCACGCTGGTGACTTCTTCCTCGTCATCTTCATCAGGATCGTAGTCATCATTATCATCAAACTCATAGTCAGGATCTTCATGAAGTCTCCTTGGATAAAATGAGCCTTCTCCCGTGTCCTTACTATTACTACTATTACGTCCTCCCACAAATGGGGACGACGAGGCTGATGATGATGACTGATTGTGAGATCCTTTGAGCAATTGTCCGACCGTAGTCCAAACTCTCACTTTTTTGGGAACAAAGTACTTATAATTCTCTTTGATTGAGCTTGTCAGCACACAAAAGCCGACTATTGCCACAATAAACAGGAATATAACGAAGGAGATCACTAGAATCACAAATAATGTGTAGAGTTTTCCACCAACAGCACTTCCGCTCTCACCGCTATTACCGTAAATGTAACCACTATGGTTGGAGTTACCAAACTCGCTGAGTATTAGCGGAGCTAAATTGTCATTAGAACTGCTGCTTTTATTACTGAGACCGCCGTTAATTGTGATAACACTTGGGTATCTGGAAGAGACCTGAAGAGCATTTTGACTCAGAGCGTACAAACTTTGGTAGAAGCTATTTACCGGGAAGAAATTAGGATATCTGATCCCATTGCCGGAGGGTGATAAAAGCGATAAGGAAGCGGTTTTCATACTACCCTTTGTATTCTTCTGATGATGCTGAGGATCAAATTCTGCTTCAGGTTGAGAGCTCCGTCCTTCTGCCAAAGATATTGGGGGAACCTTTGATAAAACTTGGTTTGGATGATGCTGATTGTGAAGATGATGATGGGAATGGTAGCGTGCAAATAGGCTTTCATCTTGATCTGTCGCTTCATCATCATCGTCATCCCATACTGAATTTCCGTCTTCGTCTACGGCGGTTCCCAATGTTGTCCCCAAAGTTGGCTGGCCATTTACTGGAGAGAAATGTTCATTTTGACCATCACCATTTTTCGTTATTGTTATGGGACTCGCCAACACTTGGTCAGTGTTGATTTTTCGAAGGGGTTTGGGCCTTTGTGTCTTTCCCTTGTGAAAATTATTATTGGATTGAGTATTCCCTAGTGAAATTTTATCTTGAAGAGTGGCACTGGCTCGTGTCGTGTTCACAAGAATCCGCTCACTTTTGATCGTCACCTTCGGCTCTCCGCCATCAAATGGAAATGTTATTGATTCAGGGAGTATGAGTGGATCCAAAGATGCTTTGGAGACATCATTTCCAACTAGATTATTTCTCTCCTCCTGCTCCCCGCTCCCGTTTTCTTCAACGGAAATTGTAGATGAGCTTGGGAGAGTTGCTTTAGAAAAGGAAAGGGATTCGTCAATATCTCTCTCAAGTTTTCTTCCTCTATTTGACATCTCATCGTTATCGATGTCACGATCATCAACGCTGGAATGAGTTTCTGGGTGAGTGGCATCCTTTTTGCTTTCACTGGGAGCAGAGTTGCTCATGGCGGAAGAAGAAAGGAGCCTTGATTGAGATTGCTGCTGAAATGACGAGTCGGGCTCGGATCCAGAAGATTTGCTGACGTTTTCAGTTGATGTTATAAGTCCAACCTTAAATTTAAAATGAGCATATAAAAACTTATAATATATCATCTCTATATACATACGCTTTCAGCCCAGTTTGTTTTTAGTATTTCGATCAACATGCATAAGGACAACTTAAAGTCACCATTATAATGAAAAATCCAAATATTATTATTACTATGCAAGTTGCAACTGAAAAAAGTAAACCAGCACAAAAATCCCCTTCTGGGTTGATTGTATTAAGGTACAAGTCACGCTTTCCCCCAAAAAAATGTTTTATTCTTTTGACTTGGCTCCAGATCAACTGCAAAATAATGTATATTATTATATAACATGAAGGAACTCTTTTTTGTTACCTGAATAATGTACACAGTATCCGGCCATAGTGATATGGATGCTGAGCACGTATCCGTCACAAGATTTCCCCTTAGTCCTCCTCCAAAAATTTCCCAAGAGAGTAAAAAATTGAGTTTGCCATCCTCTCCTCCCTTCCCGTTCTTGTGGCTGCTACCACATCGTTTTTGCCTTTGGTTATTACTACCACCACCACCATCACCACCAGACCTAGCATCATGATCCATTTCTCGTCTCCTCGTCTCACTTTGAGTTTCATGGGAATCATGTACAATCCTTGAGTTGTTTCTCAAGGTCACTGTAAAACTACTGGCATTATTCGTTTGACGAATAGTTTTGTCATCATTCTCAGTATTTCTTTTGAATATCTTTCTACTACCATCATCATCATGAGCATCCCGTGCTCCAACCAGGTTGTTAAGAGTCTCCTCCTCTTGGCTAAAGTCAGTGTCACCCGGATAATCCCACGTCACTTGTGTCACAACAAGAAACTTTTGATAAACCATTGATACAGTGTGAAGTCCCCAGTTCTGAACATTTTCACTTTCTGACGACGACGAAAGTGACATGCTTTTTCCATGAGAGAAAGTAAAAGTGTTCTGCTCATCATTATCAACATTGTCATCATCAACATCATGGCCAGTTTTGTAAGTGTTGGCGTCATTTTTTCCTTTACTTTTATAGTTTTGTTGGATACTACTACCAAGTTTTAACAACTTTTTCACCTTTTCACTGCTAATGCTACCCCTTCCCCTCCCAAAACTTGTGTCTTTTGATGGGAATGCCAAGATCTGATTTGAATTCTCATTATTTCCATCCCAATCCACCCCAATTCTAGCCTCACTTTTTTTGTTCTCAACTTTCTTTTTGACTTTCTCCTTTTTCTTATCCAACCCACTGACAACCACTGACTGATTTCCTGTCTTTTCATTAGAAAAGTTGAGGCTGGCTGGTGGATTATCAATGCTGCCACTTCGATCAACGTCTTTGACGGCCAGGATCCCTTTGTGGTTTTCACGGTAAACCTGCTGCTGCTGGTGCTGGTGATGATGAAGGAGAATGGTAGTGGAAGGATTGGGATGTTCTTGTTGATCATGATGATGTTCATTCAAGTAAAAGTGGTAATATGAATTGTTGAGCTCGGCAAAATAAACTTTTTCCAGACCTCCTTCTGAGGTGACTGCCAACACCCAAAGAGTAACTTTTGACGGGGGATCAGTAGCAGAAAAAGAAGAGGAAGAAAGTGAAGACGGCATCATCATCATCCTCATTCTTTGTGAATTTTTTCTCATTGCTTTCTCTTTTATTTCCTTCTTCTGGCCGAACGCACCTGCTGTCACTTGCTCACTCTTTTCTTTTCCTCCTGGTCCTTTCTGCTCAGTTGGCAGTATTATTGGTAATAAGATCTGAGTTGTGGTTCTTTCCACTGTTTGGTCAATCAATTTCCACCAACGGGCATACGTATCTCTTGTCCCATCGGGTTTCAACTCCGATTCCCAACTTTGTTCGAGAATGATGGAATACACGGTTGTTGGTTGGAAGCCGTCGCCGCCTGGCCTCTGGCTCCGTGGCTGCTTTTCATTCTTCTCATCTTTATCATCGTCATCATCATCATCAACATCATCTTGATCAATCCCTTTTTTATCCTTCACCTGAGCTGATTCTCCTTCCGGTCTGTTATTGTTATTACCAACAGTTCTCCCACCCAAGGGCTTTGGCCAACTCAGCTGGAGAAAGTGGAGTGGAATCCCGTCTTCACCACTTTTTCTCCCAACAACTTGCCCAACTTTAAGCCGCGGCTCACTAGGAAATGTCTTGAAATTGGTTGGTGAACCGGTATCTTTGGATGCCTGCTCAATTGCTAACAATTTCATCAACGAGTTGTTACTACTCTCGTTTCGCTTCGTTTCTTCCTCAACTTTATTTTGCCCGTTGGGTAATTGCTGTTGTTGCTGAATGGGCTTCTTCTCCTCTGCCGTCTTGGATAGTTGTTGTTGTGTATGTTCCCATCGTCGTGGAAGATTGGAAGACAGTTGATTTTCATCGTGGTGTTGTTCCACTAAGCCCTTTTGAGAGGGTATATAATGATGTTGTTGATGACGATTGTTATTACTTTTCCTATCAGCTTTTTCCATTTCCACGGGCGGCTCTTCCCGTTGGATATTATTATTGCTGCTGCTATTATTCCCATTGCTGTTATTACCAGTAGTCCTGATACTGCTACTACTACTACTACTTGGTTGGCTTTGACTTTCATTTGGTATCGTGTGTGTCTTACTCCTGATCGCGTATTCATTGCTGCGTCTCGATGTTCCATTGATACTTTTGCCATCAGTCGCTGGAGCCAAATTGGGTCGCTTTGCTAAGGGAAACTTCCTCTTGCATGACTCTTGGCAAGCTGACAACTGCAAATTATACAAGGAAAACGTTTTTTAGTGAAAGAGTAAAAAAACCTTCCTTTTTTTGCCAATCATTTATATAAAAATATAGATCCGAAACAGCTAAAATGTGATTGCAGATATCCTATGGTATAGAATTATGTGGGGTGTGACATGAATATGGCAGATGTCATTTTACAGAACGTCCACTACCAGTCTGTTATTAATCCACACTCAAAACGCTCCACCTTTTAACTGTGTCAAGGAATATGACACACATTTTGCAAAAAATGCATTATATACTTATGTATATACCACATATATACAATATTTTTGCCTGTACAAGATAAACTCTCGCATTAAAAGGATTTTTGTTAAAAATAATTCAATAAACGTTCAAAGTTTGAATGGAATACTGTGATTCTCTCTCTCTCTTTTTCTATTATCAATTTCCGAAATAAAAAGATTCCCTTCAAGTCTCCAACTAGATAAAGTGCGACATGATGTCATTGATTCAACAAGGTTTCACCTCTCCACCTCCATTCCCCTCCAACATATTCCTTTCTTGTTTTACAATCAACACTCCAAAATAACTACATAAGTACATAATAGCATTACCATCTTTTCTCCTTGCAGCTTTTCTTTCTCTAAAGTATGAAAAGAGCAAGAAATCTTTTTCCCAAAAAAAGGACGATCCCAAATGTCTTGCAAAAAGAAATAGACGAACAAAAAATCGTAAAAAAAACTTTTTTTTTTAGTCTTCTTCACATAAACTTCCTTTGGGAGTAGCAATAATAATCAAGGAAGAAAGAAGACATCTCGCTCTTTTCTTTCTTTCTTTTCTTTTTTCCCTGGGTGAAAATAAGATTGTCCCATCATAGTATTACATGCCGTGAATGAAGATGGAAGCTTGAAAAAAGTTCTTTTTTACTTCTTTGAGACCTTTTTCTTTCTCTCTCTCTTTTTCGTCAGGGAGTGAATCCACACAACCGTATCCCATATCGTATATTATTCTCCAGAGCATGTTTTCTTTCTAACCTGATTGTTGTTAGTACATTAAATTCCATATATTTGTGTGGGCTTTGGCTTGTTTACAAGTTTTCTCTTTCGCTTCCCAAAACAGAATCAGGGAACTTAACAACAGTCTTCTTTAGTTAGTTTTTTTTTCTCTTTCCCTCTCACCAACCTCCTGTTTTGTATGTATTACTTACTCTTTTATTTGTTATTGCTGGTTTGGGTGGTTAACTAATATTTTCCCGTGTGTTCTCATTTCCTTCACTGGTATACAATGATACTCATATCAGTAATAAACATACGGGGCAATAACAATAACAATGATTATATGTCTACTTCTTCTCGTTTCCTGAAGTACTAATTCTCACGAAAAAATATCTTTGAGGAAAATCGCTGTTTCATATAGGGAAGCAAAAAGGAGGAGGGTGCAGAAATAAAGTAAAGTAGAGGTGGTACGGTGTCATATGATGCTGCTGAGGATGACGATATGTGCACACATTCGTACCTATACAATATTGTGGTGGAGTAGTGTATTACATATATCTATAGCAAGAGGTGGAAACCAAAAAGTACTTTTGTTTCAGTTTCCCCCAAGATGGTATAATTTTAAGAGATTCACTCTTTCCAGTTTTTCCTCTTCATCTTCATCACTCTAGAGAAAGATGAAAGGGCGGACAGTTCTTGTAAGAATTTCATTTTGGGGAGTACATTCATTTTGTACTATATATCTGAAGGCGAAAAAGTATGTACATAATGGGAAAATGGTAGGTGGTTTGGCTGATCTGCTCCTTGAGATAAGTTAATGGACATGAGTTTGCTGACTCATTAATTTTGGGAAAGGTGACAACTGAGTTGTTTTGCCACTACTTTCCTGTTGAGAAAATGGAGGAGGAATGGAGTATAAAAACATGTACATAAAATGTGTTGCACACTCCGTTAATACTGCTTCATCTTTCTCATCAGTGGAAGGAGAGAACCAAAACATCATCATAATCATATCATGACACAGAAACATTTTCTACTATTTGCTACATGAACAAAGAACAGCATGTGGTATATATATGTCCGTATATAATATCCATTCATTGTATCTTTTTCCAAAAACTTTTACAACTTTTCGCTGCTTGAGTGTGTGTCTGTTTGGGGAATGAATCTTATATGACTTCAGTACAGTTCGATAACACGTTTTACCTTCCTTCTTCATGGGAGTAGTCAGAGACTACTCACTTGTAAAATAAACTATTACCGAGAAAGCTTTTCGTTTCCTTTTGAAATGAAAGAGCTGAAATGTGGACATTACACGCAACCTTACAGAACCCTAAAAAATTGAAGGCGAAGAGAACTGTAAGAATTTTATGAAAGCACATACTCACGACTTAAGTAAGTAAATATGAAAACGAGTGATCCACAGTGTATGCATTTTCCACATAAAAAGTGCATCAAATTCATACGAGTTCTCTCACACTTTGTAGAATAAACCAGTGAGCTAAAAGCCAGAGAACCACATGCAGACTTTTGTTGCAAGTTCAAAAGAACCAGGAAAAATATATTTTCAAGAAAGTTTTATATGATGAATTGCAAGTTCGTATGCCATTTTAAAATAATTTCTCAACGGGATTTGGTTTCCGGTTGCTGAGTTGAAAAATATAAAGAATTGGTGCCGTGACGTGACCTTTTCCTGCCACGTGTTGTGGCTCAGTTAAATTATATAACGGAGAAACTTGTAGGGAAGTCTGAGGGCAGCTCTAAAATTTCAAGATTTAATTTCGGAAAGAGCACTAATGCATAAGGGATGTATAAGCATTTCACTGCAGTAACTTTTTAATAATTAACTTATTAACATCATATGCAACTATTAGATGTAAGCCAGGCTGGTCAGCAATATTAAACATCCTTTTTAGATCTCCTTTCAATGCAACCTTAATCGTTACACACGTCTACACATTTTGATAGCTATAATGTATATGTAAAACCAGTTGCTGTTTCTCTGTGGCCCCTGTACTGCAATATAGTTCCACTTCTACTTCCACCCTCTCTTCGGAGACTCATAAAACCATAAAATTTTGTGCAGCCGAATTACATCTGTGTAGACTACACGCATGGGGGAAAGAAGACAACATAACACAAGATTTACAGCATATTCTGTCGTTTTCCATTCCTAATTGCAACTTTCCCTCTTGGCTCATTTGAAGACGGAGGTTGATGAAGCTAACGAAAAATTATTTTCTCTTTGTTGCCCTTCCGTACAAAATCACTCTGCCAAGGTCCGGAGGTATGAAACCGGTAGGGCAAGAACAAGCCAAGCATTTTATCTCATTCAACAAGGAAAACTCTTCGTTTCAAAATGATGGTGATGTGTGTGGTGTGGTGCGGCTGATGATGATAGATACAAAAAGAAGGCACAGCCGTTTCAAGACAAAAGAACTTCTGAACTGAAAGTACGAGGCCCGATTCCTTTTTCCTACCATATATTTAGCATATAAATGTTCATATGGTTTTTGTTTCTAGCAAGAAGGCTCATCTTCCTTATCTCCTTCCGTCCTTCTAACAGCGGCTACTTCTTCCAACACTTGAAACTTTGCAATAAAAGCTATGGGGGGAAAGAGTCCTCTGCTCTGAGGATAAAGACAGTCAAACGGAAGAAAATGTGTGGAAGCGACGGAAAAAAGAAGAATTAGAATTTGAGGGGAGAGAAAATATATATTGTCAACTGGAGGAGAATGAGAATGAGGAGGATAACTAACTTTTATTTATAGTAGACTTCAAGGGAGAGCCGAAAAAAAAGATGGTGAAGGAGATACATAAAAATGTGTTAGTTTTGCTTGAGATAATTTGTAATGTTCCCTATCCTCATTCCCAAAAAGTCATTTCACAATCCACCACAAAAGAAAAACTTGAAAAGGCAAGATAAGAAGTAGGAAAGACGAAGACACGAAGCGGGGAGAGGTAAAGAAAAAAGGGAGGAAAAAGAGACAAGGAAAGAGATAATGTGTGGTCTTTTAGGTGTTATTATTGCACTTGTGAGCATCGACATTATTACCGCTTCTGCTAGCTGCCACATACATTTGAAGATACATTGTTCGCATTCGTTTTCGTTAAAACTTATTTGAACCAGTTTGGGTGTCGAGTATATAAGAACCATAATAATATGCATCTCCATGTGTGTGTGTGTTCCAATAATACCCACCTCAACTATACTAATGCGGATTCGGGTTAGTTGTTGTGTATCTTATGTACATCATTGTGCAAACTACGGTGTATGTATAAGAGTAAAAAAAGATAAATAATGCTTGCATGTGTATGGTAAATATGCGTTTTATAGGGATTCCGCAATGAATAAATGAGTTGGAGTGGAGTCGGTGAGTTGAGAAATTCCCTGGGTTTTTTTGAGGGGGTGAGGTTTTAAGCTTGAAATATATTCAGTAGGAGTCAAGAGAAATTGTGTGCACATAACTTTTGCTTCGAAATGAGCAACCAGGAAACTAATAATAAGGAAGTAAGAAGGGAAAATAAGCAAGTTTTCTACATTGCACAAACTACATAAAATATACTATATATATACATACCTACATAGTATATTATTCATGGTGAGCGGAAGGATGCATGATGGGATGTAGTGTGAGCTAAAACTGAGATACTGAAGAAGAAAATGTAGTTTAGAAAAGGGGGCTCAACTCAAGACAAGAGGAAGATTTGTCTTTTTGTAATTTACATTCCGTGAAACTGAACAAGAAATATATATGTATTTCAACCACGAGCACATTATCGTCACAAAAAGACAAAAGTTTCAAGACACTTTCAAGAAAGAAGCTAAACGATATTTTACTTTTGGTACAACACAACTACTTCTTTAGAAATGAGAAAAGTGATGTGATGTGTGTACTTTACTTCTTGTGTAATATACATGGGATGTCAATGAGCAAACATAAAGTTAGCCAACACCAAGATTCAAAAGATACTTGACTTTGTTCCTTTTTATACCACACACACACACTCTCTTTCTCACTTAGATTCGGCTCTACTATTTCACTCACTTTGTTTTTGTGGTTTTAAGCTAATGTAGAAGCAATTAAAGTTTTGTAACTTGAGAATTTTCCATTACGTCGAAAGAAAGTAAACATTTATAGGCTGAAATAATGAGTTGGAGCGTCTATTAAAATAGAACAAAATTTTTGGTGCTTTACGTACAGCATTCAAACACTGGAAAGCAAAATTGCTTCAAAAAGTTTGAGCTTCTTCAACTATTCATGTCATGTCCAAAAACATTTAATTTAAATCGAGAAGGTGTAAAGTTTCGGAACTTTGTTTTTAATTCTATTTGTTATTGATTGAAACATTGATTATTTTGTTACAATTCTGATTTTATGTTTTTACGTAATCTCATATAATTTTTCGGCCATGTTAATTTTGTGTGTAAAAGACCTATGACCTATCCTATACCACCTATTGCACTTGTTTCCAATATTACAATGAATTGCTTAATAGTTTACTTTCACTATAGATTAAAAGTGCAAACGGCCCTTGAGCTTACTTTCTGACCTAATAAAATGCATGCGTGCTGAATTTTGTAGATGAATTTCCTGGGGCATTGTTTACATTTCTTTGTTTCAAAACTTTGCAAATAAATTAATTTTGTTGCTTTTTTCTGAGTACGCAGAAAGAATTGCAATAAATTGACAAAGTAGAGCTAACTATTTGCTACTAAATAACAAATCAGAAAATTCTATTTGTTCGCCCAAAGCTCCAACTCCAACTTGCGACGGAGAATCCATAGCTTTTAGCAAAATGTAAGTTTGTATTGTACATACAGCATCCTACGAGCCAGTTTTAACGAGCTTTATTGCTGTTTACGTAAGTATGAAAATCTCATAGACAACCTCTTAAACGTCATGCATCTTAAGTGAATTTATCGCAAAGTTTTTATGGAAAAACATGATCCCAGTTGGAGTCGTCACGTCACACAGTTTAGGTACATCATTTACAGACTAGTAGACCTTGTTAGCAGCAAATTTATATGCTTCAACTAATCGTAAGCTTATATGAACACACAGCACAGCCAAGCCAGCTTCACGAACACGACTATATATGACAAGACCTCCTTGTCCAACCAAGTGACATGTAAAACATGGGAAGCATGCATAATAAGCCTTTTGCAACTTTTGTCCTACTTTTCCTACATATTCTAGGAAACATCATCTATTGTGCAGATTTATCAGGGGAGCACATGAATCGAAATAATAATGTTGAATCTCTAAACTTTCCTAAATATATCTGGATAAAATGATTACGACGAAGCGTCACCCGTTAGCGAGAATCGCTTTGCTGTCCTTCAATTTGTCTGTCTGGAGGCTCAATACTTGAACCACAGAACTTAAAAACTAGTTTGGCTAGAGTTTCAAGGATTTTGCGTTCCGTCTGTCAAATTAATATTTAGTATAAGTAAATGTAAAATTATTTAATTAATACACACTAATGAAATGTCGGGTCAACAGTCTATATAGTCATATATTTTTATCCATGCATACTCAAATTTTAATAAGAGTTTTCAAGTTGCCTCCCTCGACTACTTCTGTATTGGACATAATATTTATTTTTCTTCTTTACAATGTTTACCCAAAGTGAAAACGGAAACAAGATGGACTTGCGACATAACTTTTACTTTTCCCTCTCCTGTTAACTGGATACATTTATGGCCGTTATTATTTCACTTTTTGTTGGCTCAGGATTTGGGAGAGCAAGCAAGTTTTTCTAGGTTATTATATAGTCTAGTGTATTGTGCAATGATGCCATTTCTTGAAAGTGAAATTACGAAAACTTATGTAACAAGGCTGTACTATATCCACCATTATGTGTTTTACAAGGACAATAATTCCATCCGTTTTGTTCCATAGTCAAGGACAATATTATGAATGTATCTACATGACGTGGGATGTGTTGGAGCAAGCTTAAGAATTGGAATATCTTCTATATAGTCTTAAATACAACAGTGTGAACTTTATTTAGACACGTTCGTATTAAGCAAAAAAGAAAGTCAAAAAGGAAAGTTAAGAAAAAAGTCTTAAATCAGGATCTAGCTCGGAAAAAGGAGACAAGAACTAAACTAAAGACATAAACATCAGCAGCTGGCTGTATCACCAAACCAAACCACGTCAGATAGAAAATCTAGTGATTATGGCAGAGAACACATGTAACATACAAAGTACGTATATCCATACATAGGCAAATTTGGGAGATACGTGTAGGAGGAATGAGCAAGAAACTCTTCTGCCTTTTGCTTTAAAAGATATCAGAAATGAGACGAAGTACTTTCATTTTGAAAGTGGTCCTAGTGAATGCAAGGCCCTCTTTCTATTCACTTGATTTGGCTAAAAGACATCAAGTTTCTTGGCCCACTCCCATGATACTTAAATGAGCCGACTTTTGGGGATTTAATAATATTACTAAGACATGATAAAAAGAATATGAATATTTATGTGTTATGTATATATACATTTGCATACATCTATTTTAGCGGAGGAACATGGCATATACCACCCCTTGCAAAACCTTATGTTGTATGTTAGTCAGCTCCAAATAATAAGATGGAATATTTTTGTATTCATTGAAAATATTGTAAAGAGACGAGAGCCTCACTTAAATTGGACAAAAGTAGTGAATGACTTGAGTGAATATGGAATGCTAAATATACTCTTCGCTATCGCTTCTCCGTCCGCGAGCTCATTATCAACTTTTGTTGTGTTGAGATCCGAGATTCGTTTTTTATGACCGAATATATGTATATGTATGTCTTACCGGATTTGTGAACAAAGTGCCCTTCTTTTGAAAGTAGAGAAATAAATAAATGGTAAAGGACCATGCGAACCAATAAAAAACACTAAAGACTCTAATATTCCAAAAGGCAAAGGGAGACAGAGAAATGGGTCTCATATGGTGAAAGTTGAAACTTTTTATTTGCAAACGAAAAGTTGTTGAATTTTATGAATACTTGTCGCAAAAATAAAGTAGAACTTATTAAGTCATTATTTTATTTCGTATCACTGTTTTTACATAAAAGCCTGCGTACACGACTTCCAAAGGCAGCATGCTTTTGTTCATTTAAAAACAGTTCTATCAAACTAGAAAATTTTGATTAAGTTATTATATTATTAAAAAATCAATAATATGAAATATCAATGCAAGTATGTTGATGCAGGGGATCCAGTAGCTATACGACGTAGAATAATTTCCAGAGTGTAAAACACAAGGCACCTGTGATATTGTCAGTCATGTCATATAATAATAATAACTTTTCGTCACATTTTCATCTAATTGTAGTATTTAGTTTTAAAATGCCAGAAGCTAACATTAACTTAGCTATCACGACCATACTTGCTGTAAAATGTTTCATTTCACTCTTTGTACTAAACTTTGTTTTACAAAATGTGGCGAAATGCTGCTACATCCAAGGAGAAACTTCCGAAACTATTATGATCCCCAACTTTTTCGCTTCATTGCTTCAGGAACGGCGACATAGAACATACAGGAGGACATGAACAAAGAAATAATAATCTCGTTACAACTAACAATAGAATGGAATATCTCTACCTATCCATGTTCTCGGTAATCCTCTATAATGGCATGTCGCAACTCTCTGCACTATAACTACTTTGGATAATTGATAACACTTTGGTGATAATTACTCTTCGCCGTTCCTCGCATCTCTTTCCCTTCCAATACAAAAACGCAAACATGCATGCAATGTGTTGCAAAAAAAAGTTGGATAGACACTTTTCCCTTTTCTTTCCTTCTGTCTAAATTCCATGATAAAACAGCATGAGAGCAAAGTGATTTTTTTTCTGGTTGGTTAACTTGGAAAAATGAAAACGAGACAGCTTTCTATTCTATTCACTTACAGTTACAACATCCGAACGCACACACACACCACACCAGTCTTTTTCCAAGAATCTCCATTTTCATCCTAACAAGCCAAGCCAGTCAAGCCAACATTCTCCCCAACAACATGTCTTTGAGAAATGCAAAAAAAACGTGTGTACGGACAAGGAAAGGGAGGTGGAAGAAGGAGAGAAGAAAAAAAGCTCACGTTGGCACGTACTTCACATCACCCAACACATTCCCCGTAAATTCTCTTGGTACTCCGTATTATGACATGGTACATGGTTGCTTACACTCAAGAAAAAGTTAAAAGATGCAGACAAATACACAACCTGTCATCATCATCATCACAGCATCTTTTATATGCGGTTAAGTAAGTCATAATAATGAACCTAGTTTGGTTTTGATTACTAACAATTGTAGCATGTATGAGTCTGATCGTCTCAACTCTGCTAAAGTGGTCGCTGAAAGATTTACCTATCTCAATGCTAACATTGAGCAGTGATCATAGGCGGTAAACTAAATCTTGGAACAATGGACCGTCCAAAAATGATGGTAAATCGAAAATGACTTAACCATGGGTGGACAGTCCGACTTTAAAAAAATGATAGTTAGTATTTAAATAATATATTAACTCCGCCGAGAATCACCTATCTCTCGTTTTTGTTGAAAACTAAGCAAAGCACATAAAAATGAACAGCCCATGACGTCATTTTTTCGAAATTTATGTCAATTCTCTTTTGTTCACAACTCCGAGACGCATGAAAATAAATTCTCAGTTTTTTTTGAGTGGGGTCTTAACTGCTTGAAGGATTTTATTCAATCATAAAAATGATTTTATTTTCATGCGTCTTGCCATTAAAGCCTGTTAAAGTTTACATTGATAACGGCCAAAAGTTTCGAAATTTCAAATTTTCAAATTTTTGGTATGATTATCAATGGTATTCATAACGTTTTGGAATAGCCAAGTTGTCTAATACTTTTTAGTTTTCGTGTAAATAATTATTTTATGTTACATCATAAATTTGAAAAACTAAAATATTTAAGTGAAAACTGCAAATTTCAAAAAACTACAACCGCAATGTTTTTCTCCTTTAAAACTGTATTTATCTGCATATGAAATTCCCAAATCAAAATTTTGTCAGCGACCGATTTAGCAGAGTTGAGACGATCAGACTCGTATATTGCTTATTGCAAGGCCTTTTATATACTTTGCAAATTGAAAATGAATGCCTTCTTTGCATGAGCATTAGGAATAAAATGTGAAAGGTTTATAATAGTTTATATCATGATTATTTATATATATTCGCTATATCGTTTCAAATCAAGGTCATCAGAAGATGGTTATGTTTATGAAAGAGAAAAAGTATTAAGCCACTTTCAACTTTAAAATATGCAAAAAAAAGTTAGCATCAGCAAGAAGCTTCTTTACTGCAAAGCCGCATGTGTTTGAGCCACGTGCTTTTCCTGAAAACAATTTTGTAATGAACTCCCATTTAGAAAAAGATTGCCTTTTGCAAAAACGTAGATTAATTTTCTGTTTTATTATGTTGCAACTCTTTCCCCATCACTTTGACCACATACTGACAGAACACGAACAATATTAGCTATATAATACACGAGCCCCAACTGCTATTCCATAGAATCGTAAAGAAATTGGTTTGTATAGATAGACTGATTGGATTTTTTCAGTTTTATATAAAATATAGGATTGGAATTTGTGGCTTTATTTAACCGGAATCATTCATCCATGCTGGCTACTTATTTCACATTTTGGCTTAATTATATGATACAATGAGCGTTAGCATCTGGCTGGGCTCTTTTGCTCGTATTCAATTTTTCTTTATATCAAATGGGTATACTATTTTTCAGAGATGGAAAAGAGCAAATAAATTGATTCGTTTTTCTGAGATTAACTTCCACTTTATTACTTATTTGATACATATTTAGATTAAAGACTCTGTTTAGAAATTAGAAGATTGAAATACTCATATCGCCCACTTGATTACAAAGTTGAATGGAGTATTATGGGATTACACACGGCTTATGATTACTTAATATAGTAAGTCTATGGAAATGATCAAAGAGAAAGTGCAACTCATTTTATAGATTTAAAGCTTATATTTACTAGAACTGAACAAGTCAAAAAGAATTCAAAGAATTTGGCCTAAATGATCGTTCAAGTGATTTCAAAATAGAAATTGAAGTTCAAACAAAACACATGATGGAATACTTTCTTCATTTACAGAAAGCACAAAATCACAATCTGCTGAAACCAATACAAAACACTCGACACGAATCAAGTTTTCATGAACACGAGCAAGTATGTATATAGGAAAAGGGATTTGTTACGGAGCAATTTGACTAAAATGATTCGTCGAACCCTTTACGTAAAAGTTATGTTGTGAACAATTTGGAAAATCCTTGGGAAAAGTACTAGGGTAAATATATTATAGAGAGCGTATAATATGTGTACATCGTCAACCAAATCCGAAAAGAACTGAAGCCAAAACCACGAACGTCCAGCATCACGCAATCAACCATGTCCACGTAACACCACCGATCCCGATTGTGATTTTGCTCTCTAATGATGTCCATCATCAGCATCATGATTTGACGTGGTCGTTATGTTTAACCGACGGAAATTCTCATTACGAACCACAAATCCTGTCAAACACAGGGAAGCATGACCAGTGGCTCTCAGCTTGAGCTTGAAAGGGATTTGATGTATTTATGGGGAGAAATAAAAAAAGGAGTTTCGTTAGGGTTTTAGCACGAGCCTTCCAAAAAAAAAGAAATTTTCTGCTGTTTACCTACACGTATCTACATAACATAGTAGTACATACATATTATGGATGTTTGCATCGGAAGGTTTTGTTGTAAAATATCGTGGAACGAAAGAACTTGAGTATTTATCTACGGAAGGAAATTACATTGTTTAGAGTTTAAGCTCATGTTCTACACATTTGGCTGGATGTTTTAAGCTGATGCGTGAAAAATCAAGGGGATGGAGAGAAAAGTTCAAATAAGAAAAACCGCAGCAAACTTTACGGAATGAATCTTTAAGAAAAAGAGTTGGTAAAATGTACATGTTATACACATACCAAAAAGGAATCACCGAAAAGTATGACGCAAAGGGAAAAGGATGGAATTTTCCAAATCCCACGTTTCACTGATTACTTTGGTTAAAACCATGACTGAAAGGTTGGTGGACTTGATGGAACGGAGGCTTAAGGTTGAAGATGAAGTGGCTTCGTTCCTTCTATTCGTGCCTCCAATGCAATGTAACTAACCAGCAATCCATCCACGTTTACGCGACAAAAAGCATGACGGAATGCTAAAAGCTTGTGCTCATACTATATGATCCTGATTCAAAACTCATACATGTTGACCCTAATGATAACAAAGAAGATGAGACATATACCAGGGAATCAAGTCAAATTACCAAATCTTTCTCTTTACTCATCATCATCATCATCCTCAAGTCAAGTCACTGAGTCAGTACAGTAGAAGATTCTCTCTCCCCAATGAGCACTGATCCCTTTTTTGGTTTATAAGTAGTGTGTATGCACTTGATTAGCTTTAGGAAGACAGATATCCCACTACTACATTCGCACACATTCGTAGTGGTACGGCAAACAGTAAGCAGGGTAGCAGACTAAATTGTGTTTTCTGTTGACAGAGCTTAATACTCATCAAAGACGATGATATCATCGTATCATCATGCTACTCTTTTGTAGGATTTGATTAGTTTAGAGCAGGAAGAAGAAAGAGAGCTCCTGGAATTTCTTCAAAAAGCGTTTCCAGATTACATTTTTGTCCTGCAGACTTAACTAAAATGGGAAATTTGCATGCTCGTTTTTTTTCTTCCTTGAGTTTAAAAGTGAGCTTGGTGTGTCTTAAAGCTTGAGTAGTCGTGATGTGATACCTTGAAACAAGGAAGCTAATCCTTCTCTGTCAAAATACAACTGCGAAACGAAGGAAAAGTTCACATGATGATACACTGTTGTGCTGATGCTGATACATGATCATCATCATGATGCCCATCCTGAAGCAACTCATCGTGAGCACATCACGTAATCTCCATATCCAAAGACAAGCAGGAGTAGGAGCAGCAGCAGCATCCAGCCGTGCCAACTGCAAGTGGTGTTAGGATACTTGATACTTAAGTCGGTAAAGAAAGTGTGAAAGATTTTCCACGGTTCCCTGCTGTTAAGAAGTCGTCGGCTTAAGCTAAAGCCGAGGAAAAAGATAGAAAGAAAAGTTCAGGAGTTTTGTTGGGAGAAGAGTGAGAGTGAAGCTCTAGCGTGTATGTTATGTATGCCAGTGGCACAAGAAGATAGAAAAAGAGGGATGTTGCACTCCATGTTTACTGTAATAATCATCGTGTCAGTCAGCTTGTTAAGAATCCTATATATTTATTTAAGAATGCTTGGAATAAATACACTCTCCCTTTAAGGATGCCTACATATATTATGTAAGTACATAAGCGAGCTGGAAGAAATGAATATACCTTGGTTGTAACGTGATTAAATTGCATAATGCTGTTAGGAAAAAGCCGATCATCATCTTCATTTTCTCATCATCTTGTAAATGACAAGGATGAGAATGTTATGCTGATGATGATGTAAAGAAAAAGGAACAAGTAGAGCAAAAGCAGAGGGAGTCAAGTCACAGAAGATGAATGTTGCAAGACAAATTTGTGATAATGGAATCGCTTCTTAAGGCTCCCTTTCCTGATTCTTGCAATATACATATATATAAGTAAGTACATGTGGCAAGATATACATATATAGTAATTTTACGTAAAATGTTTGCGCAATGCAAATTATACTTATATAGTATAGAATCCTCGGATCTCATTATCGTCATCGTTGTTCAGAGACTCAAGTGCTTGTTCTCTTATGCTGTCTGGAACGATAGGAACTGTTGAGGACAGGTAGCAATTCTAATTATTTCCGAAATGCTCTCCTTCCTCTCTGCTTCTGAATCTGCTGAATGTTTGCCTTTCAATTCTGTAGATTAGAAAGTAGGAGTGGGACGTGGGAACCCCATGAATCTGACTTAAACATATGAGCTAAATGTAATTTTTATATTAAGGAGCAGATTTTCAATTCAATAATACAACAACTAATAGGGATAAAATAAGCTCCATTCAAGGAAAGGTGAAAACTCATTTCATTAATATTTTCATATAGTCAAATGATCAGCTTTACTTTAAGCTTTATTAAGCCTGATTTTCAGCTTTACTGTTGAATGTGAATTTAAGAAATCGGATCAATTATTTGTAAGGTTATAACAAAGCAGTTGTATTCAAATAAAATAAGCAGCACCCGCATGTACCTGAAAATAAATTGGTGGAGCTGACTAACTGACTTCCTGGAAGCTTCACCAAGATAAATCAACATCAGCTCTAAATGCTCCCATTTTCTTTACACCTACCTACCTACTACTACATTCCCAATTTACATACGAGTAAGATAAGCCCAACACATTCTCTATGTTTCTTTGCATGTGTTGACATTCAACCTTTTATCAAGTCATAATTCAACAGGAAACGGGAGAATGGAGGCGGAAGGAAGGGATCCATTTGAAATAAGAAATAGAGGAACTTATTCATGATGTATTTAGCGTTATCTCATCTTCGTCAAAAAAATACTACTCTCTTTTTCTGTCAAGATGTCTTGTTTTTCATCAAGTAAAGCATTCCTTTTCAACTTCAACATTCGCTTACATATATAAGTTTGTATTCACTACGAAGCGCACACAAGTTCATAAATGTATTATATAGTTGAGAAAAAGGCCCATTTTTAAAGATAAACTGAATCCATAATATTACATGAATTCTTCTTGAATTATTCATGTAAAGCCTCATTTCATCATCCCATTTTCACAACGTGATTTTGATTCCCTTCACTTTCAATTTTAAACTGGGGATGAGAAAAAAAGTTGCATATTATCAAGGCGTGCGTGGTAAGTTGCCACTATTGCTCTCACAGTTTCTCATGGAATGATATTAGGACATTTTCCCTTCAGAAATAAAGTCAGTCACGAGAATGAGTTTGGCCAAAAACAAAAGTTTAGCAAAAACCGATTCCTGTTTTTTACAAAGAAGAATAATCGTTGGCAAATATTTTAACGTTCCATTTACAATACCTTTGAGAGTAATAAATGCAAGCTAACATTACTACATAACGTTAGCTAAGTCAAGTCTCAAGAAATTTAGGCACCTATAACACTCGTGGGACTTGGTTGGATATTTGTTTTCGCTGTATCCACCTTCAAATAACCCACACGGTGGTTGTATAACAGCTAAAGAGCTAACGAGAGTGACATTAAAAAGTTAAAACCCTTAAGCTGCAATCCATGATCACTTTGTGTACATTTCAAATTCCAACTTGCCCTAATTTTGTTATGGTTTACTTTACTACTGCATTTCTTTTGACAGTTGAATTTTGATCATGCATAAATGCATGCACTAAAAGCTTCTGCAAACTTTCAGAGACAGATAGCAGATAGAATCCTTCCATATAATCATTAGTATACTTACGTCACGTCCTGTATTTTGTGGAAGAATTTAATTTAGAAGACCTTGAATCCGAATTTGTGTGGTTCCCTAATAATTACGAGCTGTCTATGAATTCGACAATTTACTAGTTAACTGACTCTCAAAAACATCATTTAATAATGTTAATGTTAACGTTTTCCGGAGTAGACTCAATGGGCAATGTGAATTTCAAGTAAAAGTCATGAGCATTTTATATAAACGGATGTTAAAAGGCTACTAAAAAATGAGGTAATTATAGAACACAAGGACATTTTGCATTATCACCATGAACTCGGTTGTATTATGATAAGGGAGATGGAATACAGAATAGAACGGGTTCGTGCCTTGGAGCGACAAAAAAATCCCGTTCTTGGAATGAAACTGTGAAACCAAAAGCTCATCAAGAATGACGGGGAATCACATCAATTATACAGAGCAACGAAGCAAAAGACAGACAGAAATTTAACTGGAGTGAAAGTGATATTTCACCTTCATTTCACCAGAAACTAGCTGGAGGCTATTGTCCCAACTCCGTCATTCTTTAGCAATGCACATACATAGTTTGGCATGAATATGCATGTCGGCAGCCATCAGGAAACAGGACAGCAACGGAAATTATACTTTCCCAGTATCTCAAGTCATAAAGTGGAAGTCCCTACATGTGCCCTGGCGCAGAATAATATGCTGGTACTGGTCTGCTCTAGTTTAGTTTTTACACTCTCTGTAAACTTACTAGCCCTGTCTGTACTACCTACAAACTTTTTGAGAAAGTCTCTGACAACAGTAAACCCATAAGTACTTTATGCAGGGTAGCACTAAATCTTTTGGTAACTTAATTTGCAAGAGCTGTATTAAATGAATATAAATGATGAGAGAAGGATGATACAGCTTATGACACGTATAATCCCACAGCGGCAAGTCACTATATAGTTGATAGTCAAGTTGGCTGTCGGTGTCCCTAATATACGCCACCGTCAAAAGGGTGGCTCTAGCTTTTAATTAGTAGTTTTTAGTCTTCATTAGTGAAAATATTGATTAATGATTCATTATCGTCCATTCATGCATCAAGAAAGTGTATTTTGTTATTCATCCATGATGTGATATGTTGCAAACAACCCTTTTGTGACTTTTTGTTTCGGATTCGGAGATATATAAGAGTGCTTTCAACAAGCAAACACTTGATAAAAAATACGCTGAGTTTTGCATTAATTTAATCTTATTTTACATAAAATAAGTAGAGTACCTATACCTCCTTCAGGGCTCAACTGGCTCAACAAACCGTGTTTGTGTGCAGATGTGGATGAATATCATGTTATGAATTTCGTAAAATCAGTGATATATACATATCATACAATTCTGAGGACTAAGCTGTGTTGTTGAATAGTCTTTTAACGTAGACCGGGTGCTACGATTTGTTTGCTTAGTTCACCCATTTTTCTACTTTTTATTACGCCATGATCACCATACCTAACCATATGACCGAGCGAGGAAACTGAAGAGATAAAGTTTTTTTTGTTACCACCCGAATTCAGTATTAAAACAGTTTTACAATCTGAGGCAACACATATGGCATTGCAAATATAATTCAACACGCACAGTAGTAGTAGTTGCTACTACTGCTACTACTACATTTTATGTTTGTAAAGTGATGATGATGATGATAATTCCCTAAGCTTCTAGCTTCCCTCTGATTTTACTCACTTGCAACTTCACGTTAGTTTTCCGTTATGCGTAATTCTAGCCTCTATAATTTTAACGAGATTATAAAGCTCATGTGAGTGAGTGTGTTTTTCAATGTGTTCTCATCTTGTAAGCAGTCTTCCAGTTTAAACAAGAAACCATAAAAATACTCTGAATTTATTTGATCCTAGCAAAAAAAAACTACGTTCAAAATGGTTTGTGGCAAACATGGCTGATTTACACCTCTCCAGGGGAAAGTCGACAACCAACAGAACTAGTTACTTTACTTCATTTATGTACTT
This sequence comes from Orchesella flavescens, assembly GCA_964034955.1. Lineage (NCBI taxonomy): Eukaryota > Metazoa > Arthropoda > Collembola > Entomobryomorpha > Orchesellidae > Orchesella > Orchesella flavescens. The sequence continues at coordinate 25,610,994 of OZ035954.1, read as the reverse complement.
TTTTCAGAGTTCAGAAGTGAGTCATCTACTAAATGGAATCTTTCAATGTTTCTTGGTTTATCTATAGATACTATAAAATGGTACTGCAATTCAAAAAAAAAAAGCAGCAGTAGTACCAAACAAAAACAGTCGCCATTTCCGTTGTGATAATGATACCAAGAGAACATAATAGCTTCGAGACTTCTTCTATGTCTTTCAAATTTCCTCCTCAGATCTCAACAAACTTTTCTTACTTTTTCTTACACAACTCTAGAAAAAATGCACTTTTGTACCTTGGAGCAAAGTACCGTATCATAATATGGCTCATGAGATGAGAGAACGAGAAGACAACGAATAAAGATTGTAATGCTTAAGACAAGACACTTCTAATGTCTTTGAGGGACTACTTATTTGAGACTATAGAGAAGAATGTGGGGCAAAGGAGACAAAAAGAACAAGAAAGAGAGAAAAAAAATGAATTCATGATTTAATCCGGAACTAGCAATTTTTTACCATTTCCTAAATCTTTATCATTTCTAAACAAGTCCCAGTTGTCGTGTTTCACTGGAACTGGTATGTGGTTCAAATTGCCTCTAATCCTGGAAAGTTTTTGCGATTTCATGTTCTCTCTCCTCTCCTTTGCCATTTCAGCCACTTTTTTATTTTCATACCTTGGTAATTTGACTGTTACTTTTGAACACAGTCATTTAATGCCATCTGCTACAACTCCACATTGCACAAGTTACCCTCATATATATCCACACAGTTATGTGTAAACTTTTTTCTACCTTTGTTTCCCAAAAGTGCGGATCCTAGGGATGTATACAGTTGGAATAATTTTGCTGAATAATTTGCCCAACTTGAGCCCTTTCCCCTTGTTCCCATTCATTATGCAAATGGAGATTTGAGAAACATTTTTGACTATCCCTATTATCATTCCTATTTGACCGTGATGAATTTGAACTCTAATCCGACCACATTTATTTGTCGCGCATGGGCTTCTTCTTTTTTATCCCTTAAATATTACGTTTTCCCCGTCGTCTCCTCCCGCTATAATAAGAGGTAATAACAATAGGAGAAATGCCACAATTTGCAATATTTCCAACTGTCAAAATAGAAGACCCAAGGAAGCAATAATCATTTTTCAACTCTGGGGAAACAAGACTTTTTCTTCATTTTGTAAAAAAAAACCAGGCTAATATAAGTAGGATTTAAGCTATAGGCCGAAGCATGTAGGAATAATATGAGACTCCTTTAAGAATATCTTATGAATACGTGCATCCCATTCAAAGTGCGTGGCTGTGTGGCATTCATCTTTTTAAAAAGAGTGAAAAAGACGACAGCGTAATACTAGTGTGGTGTGGCGTGGTGCAACTTTTGCGTGTGGAACGATCAAGTGCGTCCCTCATTCTCATTTTTAGAAAAAAGGAAGCAAGGATTTATAGTGCAACTGTAATACCATCATATTACGCTGTTGGCAAAGAAAATGCAGTGCACTTGCTTATGCACTTGTGCTCCTGTTAAAAACTTTTTTTTCTCCAGTTTTTGTTCAAGGAAATGAGCATTCAGAAAGAAGGAGGATAGATTGATGGTGTAATAGGGAGGAGAATTTTTTTTTTGGAGAGGGAGTGATCCTCATCATCAACATCTTCAGTATGAAACAAGTGAACTGGAGTGTTGTTAACCCTCTAAAAATATACATGTAAAACGAGAGACCTAACACCCTCTCTCCTCTTCCTTTATTTTCTTCCTTGACTAATATGCTTATCCGCAGTTATACCGCACTTAATCAACTATGATATGTTGCAGGAAGAGTGTTAAAAAAGCCCCCTTTTCACAAAACTCAAGTGTATGGATGGCATTCGCATGAATGAAAATATGCTTTTGAATTATATTATTAGCTTTTGAATATGGTACTGTACGTATAGTATATATGCACGCACGCATATTCTCCTCTTCACTTGCTTTATAAAAAAAAGTGAGAAAAATGGGTGGAAGAAGTTTCCACACAAGTTATTCAACTTCAGATGCAGAAGAAAGGAACAAGGAGCCCAAACCATATTCCAGTGCAAATTAAGCCTTTTTTGTTTGTTTGAAGAATGGAAGAATGAGGCATAGGGAAAACCTTCTTTTCCTGCGTGTGCTTTCCTCACCTCATAATATTTCATTGAGGAGCCTGTTGTCGCTTTTATTGTTCGACAAGGAATACTTTTACTATTAGAGGGGAAGAATTGGATGATGAGGGTTGTTGTTGATGCTCTTCTTTTGGAGGGATACCATTTGCAATGGGATGCTGCTAGACTTTTCTGGCATATCTCTCCAAGTTGAAGTGGAAGAAACAGGATCAGTTTGAGGTGCTCTCTTTACCCCTCCAACGACGCTGTCGTGGTTATAATCTTCAAGATGATGATGATTCGTTTGCTTCCCTTGTGAAAAAGAAGTGGATTCTGACTCCGTTTCCACTTCCTAAGAAAATAAAATCAAGAAAAGGAAAAAGATGGGGAAAATTTTGAGAGAAAAAAACTGAATAAAGTAAAATATATGAGTTTGAGCTCCCTTCAGGAAGGAGAGAAGAGGATGTGTATACGAAATATTTCAAAACTGCGGCTGCAAGTCGAGCGATAATATATATGGGATGAGATGTGGTTACTCTCCAAGTGAAATCAACTTGGTCTCGTCAGCAGCTCTCTTTTTTTCGGGGAAATCTCAAGGGTATCAAAATCAACGATGGTAAGCAACTCAACTGACAATTTCCCCACTTGTGTGATTTACTTTTTAAAAAAAATATTTCAACTACAGTAATGCTCATTCATAGTGAATGCCAACTTTCAAATACAAACTTTGGAGCTTTAAGACCAAGAAGATGCATCATGTATATTTTTGTGGATAATGAGACTTGACATTTGGTTCGTTCCACTCGAAAGAAATTTATTGTGGATAACTTTTGCACAAAAAAATCATCATCTCCATTTTATTATGCAGTTCTTTCTTAAACCACTCGACTGATGTGTATGTATTCATCATCGTCACCAGACGGATTTAAAAAGGAATACTCAAGCGTCATGAATGTGTCGAGTCTGAATAATTCCCATGATAGTATGTTTGAATGGATGAATTCATGTCATGTAAACTTAGTTGGGATAAGCTCTATATAAAAAAAAGTGAAAGTACTTCATTCAAAGTAAACTATGATGAGGAATGATAAGAAGATGTGTTTTAAGTAAATTTTCTTTTCCCATCCAAGGTTGAGAGAACTGGAGTGGGGAAAGGCAATACAAATCATTATTGGCATACCAATAGGATTCGGAGAAAGGGAGATGGATGGAAATGATGTGATGCTTCTTGTACTCAACTTGAATAAGAGTAAATGATAGGAATGAATGGATAGTGAGAATACATTTGATCGTCTTAACAAAAGTATACATCGTTCGTTCGTAGTTTGTACCCCATCTCCTGATGTTGTTGCTCTGCTCATCATATACCATTTGTGTGTGCTCATGATTGAATCAGATTTGAATTGGCATGTAAAATGAATGGGATTCATGGAAGGGGATTCTGAAACAGGATGAGAGAGCGAGTCGAGCAGAGGAGAAGAAGACATGTATTGCATTCCAAAGTAGCTTTTCCTTCGGCATTACAAGCGGAAGAGAAATGAATGAAAGTGTACAAGGAATAAAATGTTGTTTCATTGATTCCGATTCCCTCTCGTTCATTCATGTAGAGGTAAAAATAATGCTAGTAAAAAAAATTTGGAACTTACTGAATCAACAGAGAAGCCCCCATCCCCAGCAGGCTGCTGATGATGATCAAGACAATTTGCTCGACACTGACTCAATTTGACAAGACTCTTAATCCATTTGTTCATAAGAAGCGGTGAGGAAACTGGAGAAGGATGATGAGAAAGAAGAGGGTTCGTGCCACCATCGCCATCATCATTGTCTGTTGATGCTGAATCATAATAATAATCCGACTGATGTTCACCATCGCTTTCCCTGCCTCGTCCTTCTTGTCCCTTGTCTCCTTTGTTCTTGTCAACTGGTGAGAACAAGGAGGATTGTAAAGAAGACAAATAAGACAACGATACGTTGTCCATTTTAGTAGTGACAAGCCTTGATTCCGTATTCCCCCTGGATCTCCTGTCAAAGAACTTTTCATCGCCGTTCCCTTCTTGTTCATCTGCAGACTCGGCGTTGTTGTCATTGTCATTACCATTAGCATCAACATCAACTTTTTCGTCATCATGTTCTCTGCTGGTGACAGGATTATTACCACTGTTAGTTTTATTGGTGGTGTGACTTTTGCTGGTACTCTGCTTCTTCTCATTTTCCGCAACCCTTTCAGGACTTTCTTGCAACAAATTTGCATGATTATTGATGCCATTTGCATTTCTATGTCCTTCTTGTAAAATGTTGGGGGCTGTCATGCTCTGGGGCGCAGTTGACATAATTCGATGTGACTTGTTGTTGAGATTTCCTGCGGTATTATTTACTTTGTTGTTATTACTTTCAATGGGAATATGAATTTTAGTGCTGCTGGTGGTACTGGTGATGGTGACTTTTTGAGATATTTCGACTCTGTCATTATTACTATTACTATTACCTTCATCAAAATCATCCTCACCATCTTCATGGAAGTGAGAAGGAGTGTGCCAGAGATTACCAGGCTCCTTCATCTTCAACTGATCAGCATTTTGAGTGGAAAAAGAAGGATTTGGATTTCCTCCTGAAGATATTTTTACATCATTTGTCACCATCACTTTATTCTTATCTCGTGCCATTTCTTCTCCAAGCTTTCCTCCTACTTCTCCTCCTATTTCATTTTCCTCCTTGATTTTTCCTTTGAAATGAAGGAATGAAGAAGAATTTGGAACCGGGCTTGTAGAAGTCTTCTCCTCATTCTCCATGTTTTTACTCCTCATTGTCATCAAGAAAAGATCATCATCATGAGCATTAGGATTGTTCACAGATTCTTGAGAATGAGTTTCCCTGCTCACTGGTGGAATCCTTTCCACTTCCACCTTGGCCTCTGATGTCACTCTTTCCATTTCCAGTTGTTGTGTTATTCCTCTCAACTGATTTAATCTGGGGGTAGAATTGGGAGGCAATAATATCAACGGAGACAAGTGAAGCAGTAGTTGCCCTTCTTTTTCTTGTTGTGAGGAACGCACATCTGCCGCATTATTTTCCAGAGAAGACGACTCACGCATAATAGCTGCTCTAAGCTTATTACGTGGAGTAGGATTTGTCACAGGCTGAGACGTTACAAAGCTGGTAACAACTGTGAAAATGAGAAGGTAAGAAGCTAACAACAACAGCATTGTTACTCTGAAGCTGTTCCGGCTGCTTCTCCAATCGCTTCCGGATTTCAAGTAGACTGACGACGACGACGACATGCTTAACACTGGCATTCTACTACAACAATATCGTTGTCGTTGTGTTATGTGTCGTCTTCCCTCGTAATACGGGGATTATTGGAGAGATGAACTATGAAATGTTAGGGAAAAACCTCAATGTAATAATGAAATCACTACTCCAACAAACAACAAAACTGGAACTAGAAAAGTGAATGTGTTTTTTCCCACTGTTTTCCAATTCGGAATGCATTAAGGGGAAAACTCATTGATAACACCGGTTACACATGGAACGTGCTGGGTGTGTAGCTGCTGTAACTGACATGACAAGTTTTAATAATAATAATGTAATGTTAATTCCCTTATTTTCTACTATAACTCTCCTCTCTTTCACCCTATGTTGTAGTTATACAGACACAATAATCCAACTTACAAAAGCTCCTTTCCAAACTTTCAATTTGGTATGTTCACATTCGGGAAGAGATATTTCATGGATTCATTCACACTTTCACTTTTCCCAAATAATCGGCCAGTTGCCATTCTCACACCCAAAATCTGTTTTACTCTCGTAAACTACTAAAGTACTAATGCTAGCTGATTATCTACCTCACACACGTACACTCATTATTCCCAGCAGTTTTTTTTGCGTAATAAAATAATAATGATTGTTTTCTTTTGATGGTGTAATCCTTTTAATAGTATTCCAAGTTGATTTTTTTGTAAGCTACTACAACAGTTTGCTCTTTGTGAACATGGTGCAGTGATTATATATTCTATGTGAATTGAATTGGGTAGAGTAAATTTGATTAGTGAAACTGGATTGTTCCATGTTGATTTGACAATTGGTTTTTTTTTCTTGGGGAGAATTGAGACAGATGCTGGAAAGTCTGAAGTAAGTAGTAGCAAGTAGTAGGAAAGGAACAAGACTTGTGCACGGTACACGGTACCACCCAAAATAGATCTAAATGGCTCGAGATGCTGAGCCAAACTGAGTCTTGAACTTGATTTCAGCTTCGTGGTTATTACAGAGTGCGGAGAGGAGAGAGTGAAGTGAAGAGACCGACCGGCATGGATGAAAAACCAAAGGATGGATTCGTGGTGGTAAAGGAAGGAGCTAAAGCTCCGTGTATAGCCACGGCCACAGTAAATTCAGGCTGCTTGTTGATGACGATAATATTATGTGATGTTTGTGCCTCTCTCTCTCTGCTGCCTGAAAAGAGGGAAGATGCAATGAGGAGATGAGATGCTTTTTACAGCGTTTAATACAACGCAACATGCAGCAAGCAAGCCCACATACCATATACAACTCATATTGCACAACATAAAATTTCACTGTTGCTCCCGTAAAAAGGGTTTCATTTTAGTAGTTTAGGATAGAGGAAGAGCAGCTTTGATCTGGAAGAATAAATTGTGGATGGATAGAGTGAGTCAAAAGGATTCCGAATTTTGAGTGGGATGTTGGATGTGGGATGAACGTGCTATACTACACTGCTCAATATTCTTATGAAACTTGTGGTTCATATTCTTAAATTATGAATGTATTTATTTTACTCTACTCTACTCTACTCTACTTTACGCTAGTTTACTCTACTATAATTCCAGAAAGACAAAGACGTCGGGGCTTCCTAGATGTAGATGTTTTGTGTGTATTTAACCAACTCTTTTTGCTTTCAATATTGTATGCTCGTTTATGGAAAACCAAGAGCATTGCTAATGCTCGTTGTTGGCTTTTTAGTTTCAGTTTTAGTAGCTCTTCAATAAAAAAAAATTGCTACTGTGCTGTATTTTTTCTTCCTTTGTGGTCTCTTTATTTTTACCGAATCGATAGGAAAGGATGGATAGATGATGATGATGATGATGGGCTAGTAAATGGTGAAGATTGTTGAGTCATTTTACATATGGAAATTAGAGGCACTTTCCGTACGTACTCTACTCCTCCTATTGTTGCTCATAACAAAGGGATGGTATGGAAATGAGGTAGAAATTCTCTAATCATGCATATAAAACAGGAGGGAGCGAGCGATTCGAACGAAACGGAGCAAGCAAAAAAGGCTTCCTTTGGAATTCAAATAATTTTTATTTGATATCACTGGGGTACACTATCAAATAGCAATTTCGGATTGAAAGATGTAGTTCAGCCTGGAAAAAATTACTTTATCAGTTTCATACTAGATGAAAAAAGTAGTGTATTATGATGGGCATTACTAGCTCCAAACTCCAAACCCTTTGTCATACCTCCGCCAAAAAAAAATGCAATTCGTCTTGCTCACGTTCCGAACCGACGCTTCTGTATAATGGGAATGTATTTTATTTTGTCATTAATGAGTACTATATCCCTATTGTGCTGTGATGATGTGAAAAAAATAAGAATATAACAATGTATATGATGGTTTATGTATATTTCTCCTGTATTAACATGATTGTGTGCTTTCATTGTTGATGGAAAATAATATCAACAGATCATTAAATTTGTAAATATAGTGACTAGAAAATTAAAAGCGGTGCTAGAAGAAGACCCTGACAGCTGAAGAAGGTATAATACCTGAAGAAGGTGTAATCTATGGAACCTTTGTAAGACTATGCACCGACCAAATAATAGAGATGAGAAACAATGTCTTCGTATTTTAACTAACTCAAATGTACTTTTGTTTTAATGACACGGCTCTGTATCTAAAATTGTTACTGTTTTAATGGAATATTTGTTACACACGATAAATATTATCGGTGCATTGGCACAATCTTAATTATGATTACGCTGTATGGTGTTATGGTAGGGAGACCAATCGCTGTAAGGGTGACTGATATCATTTAACACTTAAATAAAGACTCTATTCTATTCTATTCTACCCTAAAGTTAAGTATTAGTCCAGCTGCGACTTAATAAAGTTTTACAATGTTATCAGTAAACGGCTGAAATCAGTTATCATTTCCTCAAAATCTTCTTCTGATTAAATTTTAATTCAAAGTCAATGCATATACTTATGTATGAAGTTGGGTTGCATTACTGTTACTACTATACATATCTTGACTAATTTCTATTTCCATATAATCTGTGTCATGCAATTTGTGCATGTGCAAGTGCACGAATTTCATCTCACTTACCTCCAATTACTGCATAATCTCTTGGTGTTTTCTGTGCTTCAATTTTTTCTTGATCCTTTTATGTAACCCTCTTTTGTCATAAATATATGACAACTGAAGCCGAACCCACAAGAAGAGTGAAACAGGTGCCGAACATGAAGGGCTATTAGCTGCTGCTGGTATAATGTGGTGTGTGTGTAAGTGCATTGCACACACATAAATAAGCCATCCATATATTACAAGAGAAGGAGTAATTTGTAATTCCAAATTGTATGCAGTTGCACGCATGCCACTGCATCCAATAAATTTCTTGTTGGTCTCTGCCGCTCTCAAAATTCATTTCAGTATTACTATTGTAGCAGTATGCAGACTTTACATACAGAAGCCACAATCGAAAAACACACAAAAGTCAGGTAGGTATAGGAAGGCAGTGCCCAACTAATAAATTAAATACCTAAAAATGCATCTCCCTAATACGTAAGTGGTAGAGCATGAGCAAAGAAAATTGAGAAACCAATAATCTCAAATATGCATGCAGTCATTCATCCATGCGGTAGGTTGAGTTTAGTGAGAGCCCACAAATTCTTTTTCTAAAACATGTGCCTGATGTACATATCAATGTGCATGCTTTTAACTAAAAAACCACACGACAGAATTGGATTTTTTTAACACAAGACCATCTAGACTAGTTTAAAAAAAATAGTGAGACTAACTAAAACGCAATCTGAGATGAAAATTAACGAATGTTTTTTATATCTTATACTTTTGTCGGGTGGGCTTTTTCCATCTTCTCCATGTGCCATCAAATCCAAGTTTTGTTCTCATGATAATTTTCATTAATAATTTTTCTTGTTAGCGTAACCTCCTTATAGAAAAAGGAGTTTGGATTGTGGAAGCTCTAATAATAATATTATGATGGTTTGTAATGGTTTTACAGAAGTCGTTATTATTACCTTCCATTATGACAAAAAAGGAGCATAAGTAAAGGCTCGATCATCAACACAAAAGTTGTACCATATGCCTCAGTCTTTAGCATAAAAGAGGTAGCAGCTCAGTCAGTACAGGTGCATTAGAGGGATGAGACGTCGTGGGATTTTCTGTTTGAAGGATGATGATGACAGTCATGACATAACGTGTTATGCAACTGACATAGATGGTGGTAATAAGGAGAACAAGAAAGAGAACGAAGGAAGGAAACATTTTTTCTCTCGTAAGCTCTCCTCCGCTTCATCATCCATTTCAAAGTGAAGATTAAAGACGGAGAGGCAAAGGGAACTACAGAGGAACACATTAGAGATGAAAATGGGTGTATTGGCTACATTAAAGTGAAGCATATTATATACAGCACTTCACTAGCATCATCGCATGAGAGAACAACGAACAACTTCTCCATTCTGATTTCCCTTTTTCCGTTCAATTCGTCTCACTTTAATTTCAAGACTGAGAGAAGAGGATGCCGACGTCGACACGATGACTAATTGTAGAGTACATATAGCGTACAATACAAATTTATGCGTACAAAAATGCATTTTGGTATATTTTTTTGTTTAAACGTACAACCCTTTTTATTGCAGCGTTGTTCTGTTTGTTTAACATGCACAGTGATTTTTTATATAAAAAATATATAGATTTTCAATTTATCCAGGTAGACATAGACAATTAGACATGACAAGATGCACATTTTGAAGACATACTGAAGAATGGTGTTGCGTAAATTCAACCTAAAATGGGAAGAATGGTATATGTGTTCTTCACTAAATATTTTACATTTTACGCAGCTGAATTTCATTAATTGAAATCAATAAGACACTTAAAAATCATAGAATTCTTCATTTCGACCAGTACTACTTTCATCTTCATTATTCGCTGGATGGCCACCATCATCACTACCACTGACCCCAGTAGTTGGATAGGTATCCAGATTAAAATGGGAATAGCTTTGTGGAACATGTTGCTGATGTGGTTGATTATGAACAAATCCAGTTGACCGATCATCTTCGCCAGACTGAAAGTGGTTTTGGTCCGGTTCGTGATGTGGGTATTGATTTTGATGACGGCTTTGTGTGTATCTAGATCGATGGGGATGATGGGCATCATCTTCATGTAAATGCTGGTGACCAGAAGGATCCCGTTGTTGATGAGAATCCGGATGGTGGTCATCATGATTGTGGTGATGATGATCAAAGGTTGCTGGATGGTGGTGATCGTGATGCTCATCATTTCTCTGTCGATGGAAACCACGTCCAGATCCAGCGGAAGGAGTAAGACCAGGATCATAGTCGAGCTCATCATAAGCAACCTCTATTTCTGAAGATGATGGAGAGGAAGATGCATTTCTTGGAACGGGGCTTAAAACGTCATCATGATGATCATCATGTTCAGGCGACCAAGACAAATGACCTCCTCCACCGCCTCCAGCACTACAACCGTACATTATATTGATCTTTTTCGCATCCCAATAGCTCATCTTTTGACGAACTCCGATTTTGACCCCGTTTTTCTGCAATGTAGAGGAAAAAAGAAATGAGGCTATAGTAATTTCATGAAGAAAGCGCAAACGACGGCAGTTTCATTTCAGATAAGAAAATGGCATAAAACAGCATATTATTTAACAAGATATATATATTTTTGATGCTCGACGGATGTCACTAACCAGAGGACGAATCGTATCCGCACCGTTATTAGAGAACGCCTTTTTCTCATAATGCATCTGGATAGGAGTAGAAATTTTTTTATAGCAATTTATATATATGTATGTATGTATTTCGCATAAATATTTATTACATGTCAAACTCAGTAATGCGAAAAATAAAACTTGTTCCAAATTTCAAACTCACAATGCTGTCGTAATCATAAGGACCGACGGAAGTATCAGTTCCCCGTTTTTGAAAGTTTGATTCACGACCAGTTCGAATATTACCCCAGAAAATAATGATGTAGTCATCCCGATCATGTCTTACATGCTCATGCCGGAAGCCTAGGGCGTGCATCATCTCATGCATTGCAGTTCTACAATACATAATACCAACCAAACCAAGGACGAAAATAAAGCTCAGAAAACTTTTGGTAATAAAAATAGAGCAATACATTCATATAAGTATATTAAAACATTTTATACCTATGAGTTATACAACCTGGAGATGTTCATGGAGGAAATATTCTTCTTACTTTAAATCGCCTTTAATTATTTGTTAATGTTCAAGTTTATATAATGTGTTTTTTTTTAAATTTTAACTACCTGGAGGCAAACCCATCTCCTTATTGAAGTTTTTCCCAATGAAAAATATGTTGCGCAATTCATGAAAAACGCAGGAAAAAAAATTAGGATTGGATTGATAAAATAATGAGCTATTAGTAACTTTTACCCAGAAAATGGTAACCACTTCAGAGTTACAGCTAATTTTGTATTTTGCAATAACAAAGACGGCATACAATTTTAAATAATTATTATTACGTACTTGCTTTCCTCTCCCAATTCGTCCAATATAACTCCAACATCCTCGTTTGGTGGTTCTGGTGATGTACACATAATCCTTGCCATGAAGTGCGCCTTCATCCTCATAAATTTCGAACTCTACGCATGTCTTTTCCTGGATCTCATTAAGTCCACCAACAATCGTACTGTGCTCTTTGTAACCTAGCTTGAACAAAAATATCAGGGGCTGATGATGTAAGATCAAAAGGAATGCTAACTCTACATATCAATTCATTTCATGATATAATGTCCACCATCATCATTAAAAATGAAAATAAGTATTATATATGTTGACTCGGAGTATTTATTTATTCAACCGGAAAATGAAGTGATTTGTAAAATACTTGGCATATAGTCATATAAAATAGTATTAGTAGCATTCACTAATGAAAATGTTAGTCGAAAAAAAATGGGAATAGAGAAGTAAAAAAGCGAAAACTTTACTGTACGTGGGATCCATCACAATTGGAACATAAGTTTTGTGTCCCCTCTTATACCAAGTATATTTCGGGTTGATTCGCCCACTAGCCATAATAATATCCTCAGGTCCATGGCCAACTTGATTGCAGGATGGACCTTCCCCCGAAACTGGTGACACAATAAAGGAAAGTTTTATTTTTTTCAGCTACCCGCACAAAAATTAATCAAGTTATGTATGTATTCACGCTCGAGAATATTCATAGGGGAAATCCAGGAAGCAGAAACAAAATGGGATGACAAAAATCCCGTAAATTCATCATCCATTTTTTCATGAAAACACACACTCTAATCAGCTAAATTTGCATGAGGAATTTGGGTCGGAAAACAAGCTGTTTGGTAGTATTCCCTTACCTGAGAAATTAGATATAACACACAAAAGAACAAATCCCACAGTCACAACAATGAACACAAGGCTTCTCCTATGGTGTTGATGGCGTTGTTGTTGATGATGATGATGATCATGATGATGATGATGATGCGACTGCTGTTGAAAGGGTAACGGTGTGAGACGAATCATTTGTCTTCCTTGAATCTTCCTCTTCAACTTCAATGTACAAACAAAAGCAAAAGTCTTTTGCTATCTTTAGGTATTTACTACTCCTATTATTACTACTTTTGCCTCTACCACGCCAGCCATTCGTGTGAATGAAGGAGGAAAACAAGTGTTGGAGTTGTACAGTCAACAGTAATATGCTGCTGTTCTGAGAGCTTCTGCCTTTCTCATTCAAAATCAGAAGAGTTTGAATCCAATTTGAAACGTGTTGACAAGCATCTATTCACTTTTTTGGTTTTTCTTTTGACTATTATTATAGCAGATTACCACTATATTATGCGCGTATTATGTAACCTGTTATCAAATCTTGTTATTTCATTAAAACATTTGTATTGTAAAAAGTCATCCCACGCCACAGGTAAAGTATACATATATGTAGGAACCACACGAATATCACTTTATTCCCATCGCTTATATAAGAAACAGATAGAGATAGAGAGATAGTATATTTTTAACCCAAGGTAAAACAAGGCACGGCTCGTCTCCAGTGATGCATACAAGACGACCCCCTTTTTGTCTCAGATATAAAGGCTTTTGTCAAAATGCCGTATTTTCCCCTAAAAACATAATCTTTTCTGGTTTGATGAGTTTCGTATATTTTATTTGAATTTGGAATTTGAAGGGATGTACTTCTTATTATATAGTTCACACACTAATCCCAATTCCCAAAAAATGTTTACTCGAGCTCGCGTCAAAACGTCATCAACTTCAACTTGCTCAATACCTTTCAGGAAAACAGTTAGTTTATTGGTAAATAACATCGACAATGTTGTCTCATGTTTTTTAATATTGCGGCTTTTCAAAATCCATTTCACAAGATAAAACAGCGAGAAGGAACGTTGGATGCTTTTGAATAATCAGCATGATTCCACCTCAAACTCAAACCCCCAATTCTCCCTGTTTTTCGCACTTGAGCAATAAAAAAATAAAAAAAACTTTTGCATGAATAAGTAAACACACAGCTTGCTTTGGGCTGAAAACTTTTAAAACAGGATGAAAATGAATGAGAGATTTCATGGATTCAGAAACTTTTCCAAAACAAATAATATTCACTAAAATACCAAGAGATGTAAACGTGAGGACGACGGAAGCCAGACTGAACCCTGACAATTTGCGAGCTCGAGAAAAAAATCGAAAGTTTAATTGGCCTGCTTTCCTCAACAAAAGGTTTGGGGGATGAGTTTGTAGTTTATTTTTTTAACTTGAGAAATATCAAGAACATTATGTATACACTTGCTATGTTTTTAGCATTTTTATTGTCATTCCTGCTGATTGCGATTACAGCACAATGTATATTGTTGACTGTAGCTCTCCCGATTGTGTACTTCTTATGTAAAAAAAGGACCTTTTTGTAAAAAAGCATCATTGTCGATTTTAATTTGTTTTACGTCTACGAACGTTCATACATCATGATATTCACAATGCACTTGCATTTAATTGTAACTTGTTCACAAGTTTTTCTGATTTGACTTGACTCCTGCGAGTTGATAAAAAATTCACATTGAAATTTAATGGTTGATAAAATCTATAAAAAAACGTTTGTAAAGTCATCTCACAAAAGTCCCTACTCTCTTATACATATATGTAGTTTTTAATTCATGGTATTGCCATTATAACATTATTAGTCAAAGTTTGGGAGGTGAGGTGAGGCAAGTTAAAAATAATACCTATGAATTGAATTGAAAACACCACAAGATTTTCAAATCATCAATTGACTGTTTTATCTACGCTGCATACAATAATATTTTGTCCAACCAAACTCACACAAGAAACGGTTTAAGTCGAGATGAAACAAATTTGTGGTTTTGACATTTCAGTTTTTTTAAACGCTTCATTTATACACGCGTACCTGATATGATTTTTACTTTTTAAGATTTGACCTAAACCTAAACCCTTTACGAATTGCTTTTTTTCATTTTACGAACTGGGGGATGAATGAGTTTGCTAATTTTTCATTATGCAACTCGAGATTAACTTGAAAACTTTTTGTGGTGCGTCATGGGATACGCATATGCAGGACGTTTATTGCACTCTCCCCAAATTGTTAAGCTGCATCAAATCAATATGTGAAGAAAAATTGCATAAAAATTAACAATGCATGCATGTGGGAGAGAAAAGATTGTCCAAAAAACTATATCATACATATGGTCGAATTTACTGAATCGTAAAAACTTTCAAGGATATAACAACAAAGTTTTTTTTAGTAGAATTACTATCAATACCCTTGCTTAATTCACTTAAATTCAGAAAGTTGATAGCATATTTTGTCATTCTTTGGTAAAGGAACCCTCAAGCCTCTATAGCTTATTTGTAATGCTAGTCATCAAATTATTACTCCCAAAGTAGTTACACATTGCATGGTGTATTATGGAAAACTCAATTTTTATTGCTTGCACAAATGATCAAACTATATCAGCTTTCATCCATTTCCTTTTACAAATCGGATACGATTTCACAGCACTGCTGCCTTTTCCTGAAACTTGAGCTGTTCGTTTGCTGCTACAGTACCGTACGGTATGTAAAACTCAAAGCGAGTGTATTATTGAACGGAACAAAAGCATCATTTCATTAGTTCATCCCGACAGTGTGCTTCTACACTGTAGCATTCACACGCTACTCTACACAGTCACTTCATCATCCGAGCGACATCTGCGGCGCATGAGCCTATCAATGAAGGGGAATGCCACCAGTTTACAAAAGGCTTCAATGCCTCCACACACACAGAGTCATCCCAGTGCATGAACATCATCAACGTCAGTACACAGCGGAACGAGGAATGAGCAACAGCTCAGAGTACCATTGTATTATATTATTTCATTCTGTAAAGTCATTCAAGTCAAGTCATATTATTGGTTGTTGAGTCATTAAATAATTGTTGTTACATCATTATATATTATTGTGTTGCGTCAGTAATTAGTTCATGTCATAGCCAGTCAGTTAGAAGCGTCGGAAAGGATTAGCACGATCCCATAAAGATAAGCATACCCGTTTGGAATTGGTTGACATCAAAGCAAAGCATATGGAGTAGATGTGGAGGTGGTGTCATAAAGAAGAGTAAAAGGAAAGAACGTTACAAAGTGGCGCTCCGACTGGGTTCTTTTCGACAATTAACTAACTGGTGAGTAGTTAACAATAATTAAAGCGTAAAAAGAGAAGACTTGTGATCTGGATTTTTGTGAAATTGGCTGTGTACTCAAGGTAAATGATAGAAAAAATTGATTTTTAATGCGTGGGTGGTACTAATATGGATTTTATTTGTTGGATGGGAAACGTGACCGTCTGACATTGGGGATTTATGGTTTTTAATTAAACTGATAGTAGATAGGTGTGATAAGTGAAAGATATAGTAAATTAATGTAGGAAAAGGTTAGAAAAAAGCCCATTTTTCTTGTAAAAGTTAGACGAGTGAGTAGAAAAGTCAGGCTAAGTACAAGATAGGTGGAGGTAATGAAAGTAAGTTTTAATTTATGAAATGAAATTAAATGAGTTGTGAGTTTCTTTCATGTCTGAGGAAACCCCAACTGGAAGAAAATTAAGGAAAACTACCATCGATCAGAGGAATCGGTGTAAACCACCTTGGAAGAAGGCGGATAAGAGGAAGAGGAAGAATACTCGGGGCATTATTTTTGATTCGGAGGAAGAGGACGAAGCAAATACAGTGGTGGTAATTGGAACACCACAACCAACAACTTCTGGAATAGTAGTAAACCTACCCATTCCCACCCCAACCATGTCTAACGCCATACCGAACGAGGTGTTGACGGTATTGACGCCAAATAAGAAAAAAGCACTTGAGGATTGGGTTGCTGCAAATAAGGTGGTAGTAAATGTACCCGATATTAAGGTAAAACAGTTAAATACAAATATTAAACCTCCAGTCTTTGAGGAACTGAAGAAAACACCGAACACTTACCTGGAAGAACTTGAAGCATATTTTAAAAGTCAAGGTTTTGATAGAAATGACTTTCTTGATCTTTTACCCTCAGTTCTGGCTGACCACACAAAGAGTTGGCTGAGAGCAAAGAAAGCTGCTGCACAGGGGGCATATGTCTGGATTACCTTCAAAACGGATTTCAAAGCGAGATATGACACCCCTGAACAGCAACAAAGAAGACAACATTACCTTGCAACAAGAAAGCAAGGGGAAAGAGAGCCTGTAGATTCATACATTTGGGAGATGATGGACCTAGCACATCAAGTCTACCCAACGGAAGTGGAAGCGGCGTCAGTTCTACGATGTAGAGACGGCTTACAACCACGGTTAAAATTGGCGGTTGGAGAATTACAGAAGGCAACGGCGGAGCATCTTATCGACAGATGCCAACAAGCAGTACGAGATCTTAATGCTCTCGACAGGATGGAAGATAGGCGAGGAAAACTGCCTCCACCTCCGATGTATAAAGACGCAAGGGAGGGTCAACGACAGTTTCCACCTCGCGATGAGCGTAAGCAATTTACAAACAGACAGTTTAATAATTATTCAAATAATGCTAATCATAGTGGAGCTGCGGGATACCAGCCGAAACCGAAGCCTGAGGAAGCAAAGACAGGCTATGTTAATAAAAAGGACTTTAGACGTGATACGAGAGGAACGTATGGTAAACCGCCTCCAGTTAACAAACCACTTGGTGGACAACCGACAACAAGAATCAACCCACATGCAGACAAGGACTGCTACTTATGCAAAAAGACAGGACACATCGCCAGATTTTGCCCGACATCGGCATTTTTTGCTGAAGGAAGAAAAGATGATGAAGATGAGGGCAAGGACCAGAACAATGCTAATGAACAAACTTTAAACGAACAAGGAGGGCAATAGCCAAGGAACCAGCCTGCGCTCTCCCTCCGTTGAATACTAATGATGGGGTTCCTGCGATTTCAGTCTTTTCCGAGGCGATGTCTATACCAGCTTTTTTGGACAACGGGTCAGCACACTCGTTGATCCGTAAGTCATTGGCATTAAAATTAGCAAAAACATTTGATTCAGTGAAAAATTTTAAACTCATGTGTATGAATGGGAATACGATGGAACCTCTGGGAAGTCTAAATTTGAATATACAAATTGGTCACAAGAAGTTAAATCACACTTTTCTAGTTTTTGAAAAATTACCTTTTCCGTTGTTCATTGGTAGGGATTTGATTAAAAAGTCAGATATGATAATTTATGAGAATGGTAATAAGTTTTGGTTTCCTGATATGCCAGATGTGAACTACTCTCTTAAAAATATTAAAGGAAAATTCGTTTTCATGTTGGAGCCTACAAAAATTCACAAATTAGAGGATAATGTTCTCAAACGAGTTCAACGACTTTTAAACAAATTTTCAAAAGTAGCAAGAAAGGATGGTTCCTTAGGAAGGACATCCAAAGTCAAACACAAAATTGAATTAACTAGTAACAAACCGATTAACGTAGCTCCATACTTTTATCCACCGAAATACTCAAAGGAGATTTCGAAGCAGATTAATGATTTATTAGACAGAGGTCTTATTCGAGAAGTTAATAATTCGGAGTACAATGCGAATATTGTTTTAGCTCCGAAACCAAATGGGAAAGTCCGTATGGCTATCGGGTACAAACGACTTAATGCTATTACTAAAGACAATTTTTATCCTATGCACAAAGCTTCTTACATTTTGAAAAGATTACCGAATGGAGGATACTACTCCAAAATTGATTTAAATTCAGGCTTTTGGCAAATAGCCATGGACGAAGAAAGTATTAAGTATACAACTTTTAATTTTGAAGGAAAATTATACCAATTTTTAGTTATGCCCTTTGGGTTAAAGAATAGCCCTGCCACTTTTGTTTCATTGATGAATGAAGTTTTAAATGGAATTATTGGAAAGTTTTGTTTTGTCTATGTTGACGATATAATCGTCTTTTCAAAAACGCTCGAGGAACATTTTCAACATTTGGAAGAAGTTTTTAGTAGATTACAGGCGGCAGGCCTAACGATAAATGCAGAAAAATGTCAATTTTGTTTGAAGGAAGTTGAATTCCTTGGTCACTTGATTACCCAAGAAGGAATCAAGATGCAACCTGATAAAGTTAAAGCGATTGTAGAGTTACCGGTTCCAAAGAGCAAAGATGAATTACATACTTTTTTGGGCATGTGTGCCTGGTATCAAAATTTTACACCCCATTTTTCTTCAATGGCTGAGCCCTTATACCGGCTGTTGGGAAAAAAGGTTTGGTGGCATTGGGGCGACGAACAAAACGAAGCCTTTGTTAAGATGAAAGAAGCCTTATGCAGTGATAGAGTTTTAGCGAGTATTGATTATAAATATCCAATTGTTATCAAAACTGACGCGAGCAATGTTGGTCTTGGGGCAATTTTATGTCAGTATATCGATGGGGAAGAAAAAGTTATACACTATGCTAGTAAACTTTTGAATAAGTCTGAGAGACTATTACACGCCTGCGAAAAAGAATTATTGGGAATTCTGTGGGCTACTACAAAGTTTAAAGAATATATTTTTGGGGAAGATTTTTACATTGTCACGGACAATAAAGCTTTAAAGTATTTGCAAAGATTTAAGGATGAAAACACTAAACTGGGGAGGTGGGCATTAAGATTATCTGAGTATTCAGACAAAATAAGACATGTGAAGGGAAAGGACAACGTGGTTGCGGACGCGCTATCAAGGAATCCAATCCCACCGAATGCAGACGAGCCAAACTATCTAGATGACGATCCGGATGTTTTGTTCGCCCCTGTGTTTGGATTAATGGAAACAGGCCCTACCCTCCAACAAATCAAAGATGAACAAGAAAAAGATGAAGATATAAGGCAGATACGACAGCAGTTAACCACCAGTCAGACGGCGTCAACGTATGACGGTGGCTACACCCTGAAGGATGGAATACTTTGTAAGAAAGTTAAAAGAAAACTGAGTGTGAAACGAAAAACGAAGAGGAGGAGGAGAAGGTCCAGTAGTGTGTCGAGCATCGGTTCCGAGGTCGCTACTCAAAATCCCGAAGCTCAAGAAGAAGTTGCTGATGGTGAGGATCCCATAGACAGCAGCGCTGGACAGCAGAATGAAGTTGAGATGATAGAAGTACCAGTGATTCCCAAAGAAATGAGGGGTAAAATCTTGCGTATATTTCATGATGATCCTACCGCAGGTCATATGGGGGTGAAAAAGACCCGCCTGCGTATGGTACATAAAGTTTTTTGGAAAACTATGTTTAATGATATAAAAGAGTATGTTCGTAGTTGTGATATTTGCCAGAGGGTCAAATTCGACAACAAGAAACCAGCCGGACTGATGGGAAATGCGGAGATAGCCAAGCGTGTATTCAAAAAGGTTTACATTGACTATTTGGGTCCGTTTCCAGTCAGTGCTAAAGGTCGTAATAAGTATTTACTAGTGGTTCAGGATGAAGTAAGTAAGTGGGTAGAATTATTTCCGGTTAGAGAGGCTACGGCCAGGAAAACAATACAGTGTCTTAGGGAAGTCTTTTTCCGATTTAGTTTCCCTAGGGTTTTGATTTCTGACAATGGGAGTCAGTTTACTTCAAAATTAATGAAAGAATTCTGTAAAAAATTTACTATAGACCATAGATTTTTGAGTAGCTATCATCCACAACAAAATCAGTCTGAGAGAGTTAACCGTAGTTTAATTCCTATGATAGCTTCTTTTGTAGAAAAACACTCAAGTTGGGATGAAAATATACAAGAATTTGCGTTTGCATTGCGCACAGCAGTTCATGAGGTCACGGGTGTGACTCCTTCGATGTTAAATTTAGGTCGAGAAATAATGTCCTCATTTGATAGGAATTTGGAAAATCCTCAAGAGGATAATAATGTTGATTTATATAAGTTTGAAAACGTTCCTGCTAGATTAGTTAGTATAATAGCAGATGTCAGAGAAAATATGATGGCTGCAAGAGCCAAAAATAAAAAGTACTATGATTTGAAGCGTAGAGAAGTCGATTTTACTATAGGCCAACAGGTCTTAGTTAGGTCATATATTTTATCTTGTAAGGATCAGGGTATTATGAAAAAGTTGGCACCGAAATGGTGTGGTCCGTTTTTAATTGGGAAACAAATTAATAAGGTTGTTTATTTAATAACTGATTTAAATGGGAAGGTGAAGGGAAAAAAGCATGTTTCTGATATAAAACCATATGTAAATAGATTAAGTTATATTGATAATAATGAAAATGATGTGGGCGAAGAGACTACAAATTCGAATACAAACGAACCAGTAAGAAGATCTGGAAGAACACAATTTGTTTCTGGTAAATACGTAAAAATGATGAGAGGAAATTAAATGACGTTATTTGTTTTATATGGCTTTTACAGTGGTGGACGTGAAGGTACCGTCCGCTGACAGGCCTGGGAAGACTCGGCAAAACTGGAAGTCGAAGTAGTGGATGACAGAACATCGGTTGGGATGTGACAAACAACAACAATGCTGTACAGGAGTGAAGAACCGTTTTCTCTCTACATTAGTGGAGTGGAGAATGAGCTTCTTGCTGGAGCAAAGCATCCAGTGGACCACCTAAGATCTCAGGTCAACCTAAAAAGAATCTCGGGAGGAGTCGTTTTCTCCCGAGGGGGACTTTTGGAGGAGGAGTATGTAGCATTCACACGCTACTCTACACAGTCACTTCATCATCCGAGCGACATCTGCGGCGCATGAGCCTATCAATGAAGGGGAATGCCACCAGTTTACAAAAGGCTTCAATGCCTCCACACACACAGAGTCATCCCAGTGCATGAACATCATCAACGTCAGTACACAGCGGAACGAGGAATGAGCAACAGCTCAGAGTACCATTGTATTATATTATTTCATTCTGTAAAGTCATTCAAGTCAAGTCATATTATTGGTTGTTGAGTCATTAAATAATTGTTGTTACATCATTATATATTATTGTGTTGCGTCAGTAATTAGTTCATGTCATAGCCAGTCAGTTAGAAGCGTCGGAAAGGATTAGCACGATCCCATAAAGATAAGCATACCCGTTTGGAATTGGTTGACATCAAAGCAAAGCATATGGAGTAGATGTGGAGGTGGTGTCATAAAGAAGAGTAAAAGGAAAGAACGTTACAACACGTACGTACAACTACTTTAATCCATGGCGAAAATCCAATTCCTAGCAGAAGAAGGAGGATTTGTATTCAGTCTCATTTTCCCATTCATGTTTTCAGTATTATGATGGGAGCTAATGGGAATAATAATATAAAACTAATGAAATTCCATAACCAAGCCAAAACTTCCAAGTATGAACTGTCTCATAATTCAAGCAGCATAAACCCCTTTTCTGGCTTCTCATTCATAGTTTTCTGCTTTCTTGATGCTGATAATCCTAATCACATCACCAAATTCACCAAAACCCTTCTCTTGTTTTTGGACTTGGTAATGCATTTTGATTCAACAAATATAATTTCAATTCGTAAATTAAATATTTCAATAGAACCATCGACTCCAACAGAATATATGTATGTATTATAATCATCGCATAATATTCACTTTGCCTTTACGAAATTTTAAGGATCGGAAATAAAACCATGGTTGAATTAGTGCTTCTTTTGAAATCTACGTACGTTGATAGAATACAAACTGGGCATTTCAAATTAAAAACAAAGAGTTTTAGGGAGACCTAAATGCAAAAAAAACTGTCCATAAAGAATAAATTACGATGCACTATTTTAATTCAAGGTAACTGAATGTGCCAGATCGGTAGAAGCTTTATATAATTATCGCTAAATATACCTAACCATTTACATTTTTAAAGACTTTTGTGGCCTAAATGCTCCAGAAACATCCAAAGAAAGAAACGCAATATACAATACAGTATTGAAGAAGACGTTTTTCCTTTTGCTTGAGTACTTATGAACTATGCATTTTTAACGGCGCGTCTTCTTCTTTTGGCCAACCCAACCATTTGTTTCTCGAGGTAAGGATTGTAAACGCAGTTTTTATTTACAGTTGCCTTTTCCTTGAGAATGATTACACGTTTTAAACCTTTTTGGTGTAAAATATAAATCAAATGTCTTCAACCTTCTTGCTCCACGTACCTATATCAATTTCCATTGCACATGTATATGATACGAATGAAAAGGTGACGCAACATGGCGTGCCAGAAAGGAGTTGTGCAGCGGGACATTATTAATAATTTTGTGAAGATTTGGAAGAACTGGGACCCTTCTCTATTTTTATAGCTTTTCCATATCACAATATGCATAGCAAAAACAAACGAAAAACGTTTCGTTTATAAACAGAATTTGTTGCCTAATAGTGCAAAAATCCTTCCGGAACACAATTTGCAAAAAAGTTGTTGTCTCTCATTAAATTTATTTTGCAAGTTACGTATATTCTGGTAGTTTCTTAAAGTCACATGAGTTACAAGTAAATATTATCGATTGAATACAATAAGACACAAAAGTTTCCAAACATGGGACGTTTCTTCATTTGGTTCAATGTACATGCCTATACCCACTTTCCGTTCAATTATGAACGTTGGTGATACACCTCCTGAGATAATTACTATTGCGTGGTTTGATAAAAATCAACAATTATCCAAGTTATAGACTTTTTACTTATCAGTCATACTCAAAGAAACTATTAAGTTCAATGTGCCTAACTAACTTACCAACTTGAAGTTTATTCTCAAAAAGCAATAGAAAGCAAATGGTGAGTTTTTGGTACTTTTGCAACGACTGGGGCAACGTGAACTAAAATTCAAGGCCGTTTTTCTAGACCAGTTCTAGCAGCCGATCCGATCCCTTCTAAGTGAAAGAAATCGTATGGAAAGAGTTGTAAAGCATTGCTACTTCCGATTTGTTCCTCCAATTTATTGGAAATGAACGTTGAAGTCTGAAACGTGATTACTACATATATACTAAAAGTTATTCGTACAGCAACAGTATGAGAATGAGTGCGTCATTAAACTCGGGCCCTCTTGTTGGCCAAGAAAACGTTGAGACTGTAACGATAAGCTCTGAAACGGCAAACACTCAGTTTTCAAATCATTCAGGTTATCATCATTATCCTACTGCAAGGGACTACGAACCAGGTAAATAATTCATATAAAAACTATAAAACAAAGTTTAAGTTAATGCTGGCTTATTTTATATTTGATTTTGATATTCGCTCGGTAGCCGGCTTAACGTTTTTAATGATGACCTCTGCAATTACTTGGATAATGCTGCCAGGTAGAAAATAGATTATGTCATATATCAGAATATATATAGAAAAATATCATGTTCATGTAAAAATATTCATGTCTTGTCATGCAACCAAGCAAATACGCATGTTCCGTTCATGTCTCATGTCAGATTTTCGAAATTTTTAGGGGTCGGCTTCTTCTACTCGGGATTAGCAAGGAGTAAAAGCGCCCTCAGTCTACTCATACTTTGTCTATGGTCTGCTGCGATCGTTTCCGTCCAAGTATGAATTAACTTATAATTCTCACATATATTCGCATCCACTTTGTAAAAGCATATATAATTCATTACTGATTTTTTATACTTCCAGTGGTACCTGATAGGATTTACTTTGTGTTTAAGCAACACAGGTGGCAAAATAATAGGGAATTTGGATCATTTGCTAATGAGGGAAATTGGGGATCGACCATCGTTTACACATGATCAAGTTCCCCTGTTGTTAGCAAGCGTTTGGTACAGCTTGTTTGCTGCCATTACACCAACAGTATTTCTAGGCGCTATAGCGGAAAGAGCTAGATTTTTCCCAACCATCTTATTCATATTTTTGTGGTCAACATTTGTCTTTGATTTCCTATGCTACTGGACTTGGAACAAGAATGGATGGAGCTTTCAACTAGGATGTAAGTAATGAACTTTTGTTAAGGCTATGTTATTTTCTTTATGGCTAATTTATTAAAAGGATTTTTTTTTCATACTTAAAAAAATACAACACATAGCCTTGGATTTTGGAGGCGGTAAGATATTCAAGAAATTTATCCAGTTTATTGAATAATTCTTTTATGACTTACTTAGTGTAAGTAACCATTTAATTTGTATGCATTTTAGGAACGCCAGTCCATCTCAGTTCCGGAGCGGCGGCACTTGCTTTTGCGTAAATTAATTTTAAAGTCTGAGTATTTTTTATTTACAGAATTCGAATAGTATTTTAAAAAAAAACATAAATTTGTGCTCTTAAAGATACATGGTCGGGAAGCGGGATGACACGTCAGAAAAACCTCCCCAAAATATGTCAAATGTTTACCTTGGTACAAGTTTCATATGGTATGAACATGAACTGAATTGAGTCTTTATTTACGTGTCTAGCCATTTCAGTACACATATTACTGTTCTCCCAACATGAGCAACAATTAATGTTTTTAATAATTACAATAAGGTGTGGGTGGCTAGTGGCAAATGCTGGGTCTGGGCTGTATCCCCATATTCGAGCTGTCAACGTATTTGTGACCACAAACTTGGCTGCCTCCATGGGAGGCATTACATGGGGCATTATTGATTACATTCGGCAGGGCCAAAAGTGGTCTCCTTTAGGATTCTGTACTGGGGCAATATGCGGTTTGGTTTGCATCACTCCTGCTTCCGGTAAAAATGCATTGCAGTATTATACCAGAAAACAAAAATTGTACAATTGGAAATGTTTAAAAAACTCTTTAATGGATCTTTAGGATATGTTACACCAAGTTCCAGTCTCTTTTTTGGTTTTGCTGGTGCACTCTGTTGCAATTTTGCCATGTCTTCAAAACGGTTCCTCCAGATTGATGACGCCTTTGACGTGCGTGTTCTTCTAATTAAAAATCCTTAGATTTTATTCATATTTTTTACTCTAATTTTAAGTACACTAATTTCTGTTGCTGCTGCAGGTATTCTCATGTCACGGAGTAGGAGGCATAGTTGGGAACCTTCTTACTGGAGTTTTTGCCCAACGTAAAGTTGCAGCTGTTGATGGCCAACACATTCAAGGTGGATGGTTGGATGGGCACTGGGCACAAATTGGCTACCAAGCTGTAGACACAGCAGCTGGATTCGCGTGGTCATTCATTGTCACAAGCCTCATTCTATTTTTTATTAACAAATTCCCTGGGCTTCACCTCCGAGCATCCCCAGAAGAGCAGGAGGTGGGCCTTGATAAAGCAGAACTAGGAGTAGGTATATATGAGCACTTGGATGAATTGAAACCTGAAGTCGTTTCAGCAACGACCATTCATCGAAACGTTATTGCTATTAGTACGATAACTGAAAATGGACATGGTCCTATCATAAAGAACGCTCATAATGGTTTTATTGTGGACAGCGTTGGTGTTGGTGGTAAAGAGATAGCTGATGTTGAAACCACTGATCACATTTAGGTTATTAATGGAAACCAAAAGTTTCATTTGGCTGGAAAGAAAAGTATGTTGGCAAAAGTAAGTGGACGATAGCTTAATATTATATGGAAATTGTATGAATGTGGTTTCATTTATCCAAGCTAAATCCACACAAAGTATTCTTTCCGCCTCAGAAATTTGCTGTCATTGTAATAATATTGTAGTGGTATTTGTTAGTACTCCATATGACACCCTTTTATTGCCTATTTTCACTGAAAGAGACCAAATGCTAGGATGATCATCATACAAAGCACTTGATGTCGCCACTTTTTGTGGAATATTGTTAAAAATATACATAAATTTTATATATGACTATCGCGGACTATCCACACAAAAGCAGAGAGCGATGACACGAAAGCGTTATTATTGTGATTGCGTTGGTCTTTCTTGTAGACAGAAAGCAAAAAGCGTTGTCCACCATTCTTACAAAAGGATATGGTGAACCCTGTGTGCACTGGAACATTATTACATGCCATCGCACGAATAGTAATAATAATCATAATGATATTGTGCATTTTTTGAGCGGACTTGTCTAGTGTCTAGTTTGTGTGTGTGTGGTTGCATATAGCATGATGAGAAAAGTGAAGTCAGCCCAAAAGAGTTTTCGGATTTGGATTGTGTACGGGGAAAAGTGAGCCAGATTCCTTCAAGTCAGAAAAATATTCTCTGAGAGGACATTCGGTGGTGGTGTGTGTGTGTATAAATATGATGATTATGATGGCACTCTTTTCCATCACATCACAGCAGATCACAAATGCAGACAGAATAAGAACGTCACGACATCACGAAAGAGAAAAAAAGTCATTTTCGTCCAAAAGCAAATGGCATTCTTTGGTTGTGGAAAAGAATTCATTTTTCTCACATCAAGAATCCCCACATTACATGCATCTGACATTAGATGATGAACAGTTTTTTTGTAGCTTGATGCAGTACAAGTGTTTTGGTATGCATGCGTTCATTCATGCAACTTGGAAATATGTGCGTTTGTTCACATATTATATATAAGCTTATACTTCGGGTTTGGGGTACATTTCACAAAGCTATAAGGCATGCCGTCATCCCCAATTACAGCAATTTGTAGGGGACATTATATAAGATCCAGAAGTGAGATGACGGATGTGTGCATGCGTACAGATACATATTTCTTGTCACTCTCTCTGATAATGATGATCATTCTTGTTTTTTTACTAGTTCTCCGTTGTCGCCTGCTTTGTTAAAAGGTATAAAATACTTTTTAAAATAGCGATGATGTTCAATGTTCTCACAACTCATGTCACACAACTGACTCTAATTTGTAGAAAAATTCCTGGTGCTCTTTCATCCATTATGGAAAATAATGTAATGATATTATTATTCAAAAGTACACATTGAGAATTTATGTATGAGTATATTATATATATGAATAGTCTTTCGTAATGATAATCTGCAACTCAGCCTGTTAAAAATTTATGTTTGGCTAAAATAAATAAATAAAATTTTACCTCCATAATATAGTAAAGCAATCCGATTGAACATGCAAAATGTTAGCTTTGAGTTGACACCTTGAAAAGTTATGGTTTTGTTTTGAGGGGGACTCCAATATAGAAGAACCCTGTCTTATTGTTCAGTTCACACCTTCGTTTCACTCTCTGTTCCTATTTATCCACTTGAAAATTAGCTGAAATAAACGCATCACAATTGACAATAGAAGGAAAAGTAAGCATTTTAAAGTAATTTTCATCCAGCAATCACAAAGAGTACCCTAAGTAAATACATTCATATCTCCCAATCTGTCCATCTATTTTCATAATCTTTTCATTTCATCTTTTTTTCCCTTTCAACTTAAAGAAAAGAAAGGAAACAAAATGAGTGGCAGGAAAGGTATATTGTGATTAGGGAGTGATGAATATAATGCTTCCCTGCTACCTGAACTTCACTTTCATTTGTAAATACTTTATTGTGTTGTTACCCAACATGACTATGTACAATATTGACTTTTCCTCAGACTTGTCATGTCATACTTTTAGACGTATTGTTGCCGAAGCTCATCTTGTCAGAAGAATCTGCAGAGTCCATCATGTTGTCATTAAATCATCACATCACATCTCATCATGCTAATACACTTACTCATATTTTTAACAGAAGGGAGAGAGAATGATGTAATCACGTCCATTTTCTTTTTGTATTATTGTTACTTTCGCACTTTTGACTTTATACTTTGCTTCAGTTTTACCTTCCCAAAAACCCTCAGCACTTGAAGACTTTCATAACAAAATCAAAATCCCCGTAAACCACTTGCAGTTAAGAAGAGTAAGAAGTATGTGGAGTGCTTTTTGGTATATATTCTTTCAAACTGAAATTAGTAACAACAGCACTTATCCAAAAAGTACTTGTGTTGACTGCAGACTGTATTATTTATAATTTTTTTTTTTACAATAAATGCATTTTAGTTAAGCTGAATACTGATGCACAAACTCGTAAAGGCTTTCTTCATTTGTCTACTTATATTACAATGACTTGGCGAAAAAATATTGAATCAAGTTAAAGTAATGAAAATGTTTAAAACATTTCAAGTACGTACTTATCATCGAATTAGTTTACTTTCAAAAACACGTAGTTCGTGGATTAAATACCACCAAACCAAAATAATTTAGTTTCATATTGAAAATACCCCTTCGTGCTTATAAGAATGAGTTTGAAAACATGAGACAAAGTTTTCAGATTCACATGTAATCCTTCAAATGCTGTGAAAATGACAATGAAGTTGAAGCATACTTTCATGACAGTTTTCATTTAGTACGCACATTCTTACGTGAATTAATTATAACATTTCACTTTAATATAAATATATGTATAACGCATACATGGCTGGATGAAAGAATGTAAAAGCGTAGTGGATTTATTTGAACATTTTTAATCAACGCCAAAATAGATTACATACATACACATTGTGGATGATCTGAATAAAAAGTTTAACTGTATCATGTAGTATTGTACGGTTCCCCAACCTCAACACACAAGATTTCCATCGGAAGAGCTAAGGCTACTTTTATTACGTGATGTGCCAAATGCTCATGAATAGCTTCCATTTCATTTCAATTGCTATCATCAAGTGTGATAGAAGTAGTAGGCTCTAATTTTACTTTGGATAGGGATGACGTTACAATGCAGTTTGTTTTAAACTGGTTTTCATTACTCTCGGATTCCGCTTTGCACTCTTGGTTTACAAAGGCTGAGTTAGCTAAATCAACATTATTGTTGCAACTTGGGATACGGGGAATCGCAATACTACTACTGCTGATATTATTTGCCTTCTTCACTTGTTCCACTACTGTAGAACGACTTCTATAACTGATGACCCTTTTAATGGAAAAAGCTTCCACAATATTTGCAGTCGAACAAGTCAGTATCTTTTCAGAGCCCATCCACTTCAATATAGGATACTTAGTTTTGCTTTGTGTTCCACTGATTGGGCATTGGTTTAAAACCGGAAGAAATGTGCTAGAGTCATTTTCTTCTCCGGTGTGACTGGTTTCGATTAACATTGGTTCTCCTGTCGCATGAAAAATGGAGAGACATCCACATCTCGTAATGCATGCAAAGTAGGCATCTCCCACTAGCCATTGTACATCCGATATATAGCAGCCCCTTTTCAACACACAATACCTCTCGAATTCACTCCATTAAACCTCTTTTAGCGTAGATTGATTTTTACTTAAAAATTATGTCATATGTAACTAATTTCTTTGTTTTTGCTACATACCTCTTACTCGTATACTCAAGAGAATCCCAATGATTGCAAAAAGTCATTTTTGTCCGCTCTAGTTTCACAATTCCACCAATACATGAGGGAATGTGTTCCACATGGGTATAAAAACCATCGCTTGTACTAACTACGATTGCAAGTTTTGAACAGTCTTGAGATAACCTAATTTTCATAATTTGGTAGAGAGACAATGATTCTATTTGTAATACAATTGTTTTGAGCATCCAATCTTACACTAATTCAAGAATCTTAACCTTGTAATATATCTCATCTCAAGATTCGTTGTAGTCTCACGTAGCCCCATTTCCAAATTAAGCTCATACTGAATTCTTTCCCATGAAACTGAAAACGAATCACTGGATTTTTTATTGATCCCATACACTACTTCCAGTTGATTACCTTCTAAGACACTGTACAACATGGCACCACCTATGACAGAGTTTCTATTTTCATCCTTGAGAGAGAAAAAACATGGCAATGTTTACGTGAATGGGCAATTACAGAATATATGGAATAAATTTCAATAAGTGACGGAACTCGCTTTCAAGTAACAAAGTTTTCCCTCAAAAAAAGGCGACCGTTTTCCCTCTAGCCACCTCATCACAAAGTTCTTGTCCATGTCGATGCAATACCATCGCCCAGGCACCTGAGATTCCTTTAGATTTGCTATGCTCCTGTTTCGAAGAGCTGTTTCGTATGAGGTCAGAAAAACGAAGCAGTCCTCGGGACTTAAAGCACACAAAATAATTAGTCCATCTGAGGATGCGGTGATATACGGGAAAATGGATTTGTAATCTTGAGGTAAAGAAAGCATATTTCCATGCTGTTGAGAATCCAAGTTGGGTGAAACCTGACTGTTTCTTCCAGAGAAAAAGCCTACAATATTTCCAACCGTCCTCGATACAAAATCATACAAACCAGAACTTGGTTGTAGTTTCGCTACGGAAGGATTCATAACATGCTTTACACTTTTTAAACCATCTGTACATACAAAAATATCTCCAGAGGGTTCCATTCCAAATAGAAAATTGCCTATCAGAACAATAAATCATCTATATCAAATCTACATACTACTTTTAAGCATTCAAAGTTACTATATAATATTATAAAAGTTACCATTTGAAGTTAAATAGCAAGTTGAGCACCGACGTATCATATTAATTGCAAGGGAAGATTCCACTATTTTACATTCTTGTAAACTAAAACAAGCTAGTATTGTCCCATTGTTAATTACCAGATCTATTTGCCCCGTGCCGGAAATCTGAAGCTCACGTTTCTTATGAAAAGGCAAAAATAATGGCAAGCATACAAAGCCACAATATCATGCTAAAATTTTCATCTGTTGAAAAGAATTGGTACCTCATTCGTGAACTGTTTTGACAGAGAAATGATACTCCAGTTTCTATCATCTTCTTGCGTGTCGATGTCGGACTGACCGATAATCGCAAATTTGTCCAACACTATTGTTCTCATATGTACTCAGATGCACGTACACAGGACGGGAGTCAAGCCGTTGTAGTTGAAAAATATTAAAATTGATTTGATTAATACTCCAAGCTCACAGTCTTCTAAAAATCTTGTTTAGGTTTTCCAATTTCTATTTCAAGAAAGCAAAAGTAGCGTAGTTTTAGCGTGGAGGAATTTGTCGTGATTCCCAACAAGATCTTGTACTTCTACATAACATTGAATTTTACAGAAAGCATGCCTTGGTATTTTACCGAAAAAGTTTAGATCTGTTAGCTGTTGATGATAACCATGGCGTACATTTGAACATTGAACGGTTATTTAGAACATTGGGAATCACGACGAATCTAATATGTCACAATTTACTAAACCGTAAGTCTAACCAAAACCAAAGCATATCAAGCTAAAGCTTAACTGATGGACAAAAATTAGCAAACAATCCCTACCAAAGAAGGTTGAGGATATTGAGTTATGAAAACATACGTAATAATATGCTGTTCAACAAAGGCTTCCTGACATGTTTTGCAACTAGAAAAATTATTGTTGAGGCAGTATTGTCATGTGTTGAATCTCCTTGGGAAAAATTAATACAAGATTTAGACAAAAAGCATTTTAAAGTTATGGCTTATGACAACTTGATCTTGATATGATATTTAGATGCAGTAACTCTGACTTACGATTAGCCGCATAGCTAACTCTACTGAATTAGTAGTACTCTAGGCTAATGTTAATAGTTCACGATGCTCGAGTAATGAAAGTTTAAACAGTTACACATTTGAGAGATTTTTCTGTAAATTTATTTGAAAGAAAATAAAAAAAATTCTGCATATCTGTATTAATTTGAACTAACAGCACTTAAAAAAATAAACACTCTATATTTGCGTTTGCGCAATCAAACTCTAATCTGTCTACGAGCACTGTCATACAATCACTATCTTCATTAAAACAAACTATTCCATCCTGTTGATTTAAAACGTTCATAACTTCTGAATACGACCAATGGTACATTCTTAATTCTGTTAAAGCTGGAAATTTTAAATTTTCTAAAACAAAACAGTAAAAATCCGCTGGTTTCATGTCCATTGGTTCCTCGATACAGTCGTACGAAATTCGTTCCAGGTTGAGCAGTTTCTTGCGTAGCACTCTGAGTTCAGTAATTTTGGGTAGCTGAGCCAAATGCAGACTCATAATGGAACACGGCAACTCACATATATTGTTGACCTTTTTTAGTGTAAAACACCGGGGTGCTCGTATCGTATTTCGTTGGTAAATATGACAAACTTCTAATTTCTTAAATGTAGAAATAGTAGAACAGTTAAACACATTGGGATGATAGTAGCTGGCAGTAACTTCCAAACGCTCAAGTGTGTCCTCGCAAGCCGGTAGAAGCTGATCTAATTTAATAGAGGAGCGTTGGACTACTTGAAGTTCCAAGCTGCGAAGCTGTTGTTGACTTTTGATAAAATCTAGTTCTACAGAAAAAAATTCAATCGTATTATTATTAAATAAGCAAAACATTGATTTGTAATCATCTTCAGTGATCTTGAGCATGCATTAGGTAAAATTAACTACTAAAGCTAACCAAGATCACTCCAAAAGCTCGCAAAATGTTGGTTAAAAACAAAACGATCCACTCTCAAATAGTCCAATTTCATTTCCATAAGCTGACTGCGTAGGTTTGGGTACGTCTCGATTTCCAACGACGCATCCGTAGATTCTGAGTTTGATACTACATAAAAACCTTGAGCTTGAGAGAGGGATAACCTTTTTAGAACGTGACGATGTTTAGCTAGGAAAAGGTAGATCGAAATGCATAGGCTGAAATGATAGTGATAGTGATAGACCCGAAAATACAAATCCGATAAATGTGGGAACTCAGTTTTCCTTAGGAAGAAACAAATCTTTGAGCTTTCAGTCCTTTTTCCAACGCATATCTAAAAACAAAACAACAACTAACATCATATTCCGATACTCCCTTTCTGATATCTCATGTAAATCCAAGATAGGCACGTAAAAGCGGTTGCTGGAAGTTAACTTACATCTAGTTTTGTAATGTTATTAAATTGCTGGAAATCCAGTTTCTTCAAAATCATCATTGGGACCGATAAAAACCCAATACTAGAGATGGTTAAAGTTTCCACATTCTTGAGTTGAGGAATAATGTTCATCAAATCTAGCCCCGACACAGATTCACGTACATGACGCAGCTCCTCGCGGTCTTCAGCAAACCCACTAGAAAGTGAGTAGGGAAGTGGTACATTGTCATTATGCATTTTCAACATTGTGCCAGCGTCCCCTCCGATTATTAAGTGGTTCACAGATCTCTGAAACAATTCCGGGTCATAAGTATCTTTACTGCTAGTAGTGAACCGAACTTCTGGAAGTCTAGCAATCCTCGAAGTTTCCAATTTCACCAAGGCCAGCGACTTCAAAGCAATGGATGGATCCAAGTTGACAAAACTTGAAACACTCTTGTCCGTCAAGCGTCCAGAGTAAACGAGTTTATCCTGTATAAGATGATTCCATTCTTGACAAACGCCACGAGCATTTAACGCAGACTTGAGATCTGTCTCCAGCACCAGGTTCAGTATCATTTCAACTAGCTGCAAAGAAACAGGCAAACATCCCTTGATTGCAATATTGACATAACATAACATGTAACATGACAATATTGAATGTTCATGGATGGATGTTCCCTTTCCAAAAACTGTTATTCTCTTTATCACATCATGACAAGCACTTTATCCTCATCCTTCTCCTAATTACAAAAACCAAACCGTTTAAAACAAAAGTATTTTACTTAAATACCTCAATCGGAAGTCTGTTTTGGAAATATGAAACACTAGCTGATTGAGAGTCCTCTTCATTTTGCCTTGCAATGGATTTTCGCCTTTTAGCATCTCCACTCGTTTCACAACCATCTTCCACTCTCTTCATTTCCCAGATAACCACTTATCACTTATAGTTTACCTTATCTCGTTTTCAATGTCAACAGTCAACTAATCTAGATTGTGAGAAAGCAACTAGATCTTCTAAAGACACACTGACACATGCAACAGTCAGTATTTAAACTGAGCTATAGACTGAAAAGTTGGAAATGTCGAAGAAAATTGATAATTGCAATATACAATATACGAAAAATTATTGAGCTATTCTCATTTTTTCACACTGAGAAGCAAAGATGAAAGACAAAGTTTATTCGGTAAAGAAATTGAATCCAATTTTTTGAGAAAATCGGAAACAGGAAAATTTCCTTTTTTATGTGCATTTTTAGTATAAGTTCAGGATGCGAGCATTCACAGCATCACAAGGCAAAAGAAGTAAAATGTCAAAAGGTAAAAGTTTTACTTACTGAAGAGGAAGTGTGAAGTTCCTGTGAGACGTGTTCATCATAATCAGTGATTGGTGATGACTCAGTGATGAGCACAGTCACACTTTTCTATTTCAAAGTCCTTCCACGTTGATGATGACCAGGGTCGATGACCTGCTCACAGGGCTGACACTGACCTTTGCTACCCCCTTGTTGAATACCTTGACATGTTAAATTAATTAGAGTAAAGGTGTAAAGACTTGCAGAAGAAGAAATACGGACATTCACATTGACAATCTATTCACATAGCATCACATCACATAACCATCTGGCAGCTCATCTGCGTGTTCGTAGACGTAAATATTTACTCATCTGGGTTCATGTGGAACACGCAGATACAAACATTCTTATTCTTGCAAACGAAAATGCAAAATTTGCAAATTGAATAGTCACAGTCAGTAGTAGATGTAAAATGAATGATTTTATTTCATTGTTACAATTGAAATTATAAAATATTTCTTTCTTTTGTATGGTGAATATGGAAAGTTTTGGAAATTCAAGTTACAGGCAGGCAGGTCAAAGAAAATACGATGACGCAAATCAAAATGTTCTCCTTCAAGAATTTGCAGAGTATAATTAAGTATAAAATTTTTTAAAACCAATTTAAACCCTGTTCATAATAACCTTATATTTAATGGTGAAGAATTTTTATGGTAATTGTCTTAAACTCAACATCAACCTCATCGTCATCTCAAAACTCCCCACTAACTAAATTCATGCAATCAAGGAAAGATGAAATTGCATAATGTACTTAAATTTTAAATAAAAATTTAATCCTTGTGCCCTTTCCCATTTCTTAACGACGATAGCAATAGTAGCATGATGCTGGAGCAGATGATGATTTACTGGGCTTGTAATCCCATGAGGATGGCGATGATGACGATGATGATGTGGCTTTTCTTTGGCAGTACTTTCCCCACGCCACACACAATACTTCACCCCTTTGTTGTGTTCCATTTCAATTTTTCCATCGTATCTTTCTTTCTCTGGAAAGTGAAAATCCTTCACCACTACTGTATTTAGATGGAGTTTTTCAGTGCATGTTGGTTGAAAAAAAGTGGATTCAGAAGGGATTTTGTGAAGTATTATACACACAGCACGTTCTAATTGGCATGCATATTAATGCAATCATGTATGTAAAGCGGAGTGGGTACGCTGCTTCCAGCCTTCTTCTTTTTTTTATTGAATTCTCAGTGAGACCCTATAAAATGATTTTGTATTGTGGTGGCGTTATGCATTGTATGTGCCATTGGGGAGAATTATTAAGGATTTTACATTCAACTCTGGTCTCCTTCATCTTCATCTCTTTCAGTCGCAGTGTGTGTGGTGGTTGGTATGCATGCACAATGATGAAATTTCTTTTGGTGCTTTTTCACTGTATAATATACTAACGGGCTCAGAGGTTTAGGGAAGTCATCTTTAACAAGAATGGAATCTTCAGTCAGGACCAGGACCATGCCAATGCCATACTCCAATTTTTCAGGGTAATCAACTTGTACGTGTACAACCGTAAATTTGTATATGCATGCATCAACATCATCCATTTCTTTATGCTCGTCAAACTGGCGACGATGTAAGCATATAGAATAGATAAGCAGATTTGGGCTAAAAAAATTCGATTGAATAAACCCAACTGATTTTTAATGCAAGTAAAAAGCAAGGAGAGCTTATAAAGCCTTGACGTTTGTAGATTAAGGGGAAAAGTTTGGAGATGTTGTTGGTTGCATATCTGGTTTCTTGAAATTTAGTGTACAATTTTACACAGCATGCATGGTAAAAAGTACATACATACAGATGCAATAAATAAATTGAATGAACATTTAAAAATAGTTATTTTTTGCTACGAGAAATTCACTTGGAGAAAGTTGTTGCTAATCCGTAAGTTATTGATGTAATTTTATTGTGGCTCAGTGCAATCAAAATAAACATTTACATTCATCTAATTCTTAAAACGATCGTAAGATTTTGAGTTGTGCGAGACTTTCACCAAGCTGGATCCAGTTGAAAAAGTCCAAGAGAGAAAGTTACGAGCTTTCACGTTCCCTTCCAATCTATTTTCCAATTTTCTCATTTTTATGCCCCCATATCGAACAGTCCTCCTGACTGTAAATTCAGACTACTAGATACTGAAATGCTACTACTACTAGTACCACCACCGTTTCCGTATCCAACAACACTAGAGTTGGAATTACTCCCGTTATTTACAACATTTCCCATTTTACCACCTACGACAACTGAGCAAGTGGCAGCGTTTCCATTTGCCATCATCATTTCAGAAGAAGGATTGAGGAGGCAAGTCGCCACGCTATTTCTAGAGGCAGTTCCGAATTGCCCTTCTGAAATGAAATTTGTGGACCCACACTTGAGTTTGATTGTTGAGCACGAGAGAAAGAATTGTGTGAACCATTCACTTCGTTGGAACACGTCATTGGATTGAAGATGGGCTTTCACCTGGACAGACGTGATGTACACTTCCGAGCAACATCCAAACACGACAAATACAATAAAGATCCCATCAAAAACCATGTACGCCACGAATAACCGACTAGTCCACGTCCAACTGCTGAGCACGAAGAAGAAGTATGAGTTTGTCATTGTGGTTACGAAGCGAACGTATAGATACAAAGAAATTGTTTGAAAGAGAGATGAGAGCAGGAGGAGAAGGACAAAAATTGAATTTCCATGAACTTCGTTGAAGAGACTTGTGAGCAATTGGATTTCTCGGTATATAAGCGCTTCTTGGATTTTTTCCTTGGTTATTCTCAACAGTTTTCCTCGGGTCATGATGCTGCTCAAAAAACATGAGAGAAAGAGGACATAGAAAAGTAGTTATTTTCCTGTTATGGGCTAATTTTATTGTTTTACTCAGAGTATAAATCTAAAGCTTAACATCATCTCTCTGCCTGGTTATAAAACGTTTAAATATGGTGGTGTACCTGGAGTACAAGTTGAGAGCAGATCTTATTCCATAGCATCCAATCAGTATTTGTCCACACGTCCAAAACCCACGAATGTTCACCACCATGTACCATATCATCATGTTTAATAGGGCTGT
Source organism: Orchesella flavescens (assembly GCA_964034955.1). Classification (NCBI taxonomy): domain Eukaryota; kingdom Metazoa; phylum Arthropoda; class Collembola; order Entomobryomorpha; family Orchesellidae; genus Orchesella; species Orchesella flavescens. The sequence continues at coordinate 25,573,121 of OZ035954.1, read as the reverse complement.
GACCGTCCCTGTGATAAATTTTTGTACCATTTGATTGCTCGTGATAATGGTGATCCCGGAGGAAGTGGATGAAGATAGATCATTGCTACCACCATTAGCGTCTCCCAATTCACCAGAGGATGCATAGGTAGAAGAAGATGAAGATGTTGTTGTGGTTTGTGAGGTTTGCAAAAAGGCTACAATATTTAAGGGAGAGCTGGGCTCAGACACCACAACTAAAATGGATATCAGCAATGGACCAATGTTGTTGAAGAACCGAACCAAAAGACAAAAATATTTGGTGATTTTTCCTTTGCAGTCAGTTGGCAGTCTTAATCGTCCTATGTTTAAGATATAACCAAAAAGTTATTTGAGAGATTTGAAAGATTTTTTTTGGGAGAAAATCATAATATTAGCTTTGCTTTCTTCCATGCAATTTACCAGTATATTTTTGTTCAAATGCAATCATTCCATTGAAGAATGCTACGATGGCATGAGCGGATCTCATGTTCCGGCTATGAATAATGGCCACCATGAAGAGAAGCAAGGCACAGGAAATCCGTTGAGTGCGATTGTATCCTCTTTCTATTCCAGAGGTAGAGTCGCCAGCATTATTGGCGTTGGCAGCCAAGTGGTATTGTCGGTACAAGTCATGCACTATAAGAACAAGTCCCAGCTGGAACGTTATCACAGATCCAATACAAGTAATTGCAGACTTTTTCACTTTGAATTGGCCTTCATTTTGGTCCCACCAAATTGGTGCTATTCCAAAAAGGGAGTAGCTAGAGAGTTGGCTTACCAAATCTGGTAAGAGTCCGTGTGCAATAAGCATGATTATACTCGATTATAATTAGTACTTTTACAAGTTAAATAATTATTAACTCATTCGAGTATTCTGTCAATGATGAGTATGAAGCAATATTGAGCACCATTTACATGTGGCTGTCATGTCGCAACTGAAGTCGGTAGGTATACCAGCTTGGAGAAAGTAGCAGCGGTATTTTGACCAAAAAAACATTTCTTTTTTGTTTACGAGTTAATGTCAGTCTGTGACTTTCTTCAATGGTTAGACAACCCGTGCCTATAAAACACCCGTCCGTATATTTGAGTTGTGTGTTGTGCTATGAACCCTTTTTGTTTGAGCATTTGGAAGCATCAGGTAAAATTACACGTAAGCTTTCTTTTTTGCCTTTATGTTTGCATTTTAGATTACCTACGAAAACAACGTAGAAAAGAAAGACTATGACCACTTTTGCCAAACGAAATGCCATCTATTTTAGCTAGAATTGTCGATGAAAAACAATCACAATACGGTGCAAAAAGACTATTTTTCGTTTATATATATATATATATATATCGATTTAACCTACTTTGTAAACCTTTCTCTAAAATTGGGATTTCCGATAGGGGCAGACCGATACCCATTTTGGGGAAAGAAGTGGATATTCCTTTTATACTGACATTCATATACGAGTATGTGTGTAAAACTCATGAGTTGCATGCATTATTATGTGTATTCCTTTTCCAATGTTAGATCATTGTAGAATCATTCCTGATTAGTTGTCAATATGATTATTATTATGACAAACACTCATTCAGTTATCAATTTCTTGTGTTTCTATTTCATACCTGAAATGAAATCAAGGCGATGGTTTCCTATTGACGTCATTTTTATCAAGACCTCGGGCACATCATCGTTATGACTTTTTATTTTAAGCTTTTGAGCTCTCTCCAACTTCTAATCGGCAGTCGTCCGGCATTTACGTGAAGTAGTAAGCATGTATCAATATAGTCAAGTCCAAATGGTGTAATCAATAGAAATAGTATTAATGAAAATCTAGCTCTAGTTCAACCTGCGTTGCTCATTTACCTAAAATTGAAAGCCATCTCGTTATGATTTTGCAAATTGTTAATGTTGACGTGGGTTGTTTTAAGTTTAGTAAATATCTTTGTGTTTAAGAGTTCCAGTCGTCGATACTTTTTACCCATTTATCTACACGTATCAATTGATAGACCTAGGAATTCATTTTCTTTGTCTTCCACGTAACAAATATTATCAAGAGTTCAGTAATATGCTTATGAAAATGACGTTACCATTATGGAAGGAAACCCGTTATTCGTTTCCCTTGAATTCTCAACCATATTTCCTGGAAATACTACATTAACGATTCTGACCGTTTGTTTGTATTACATTAATATTATATTTGAGAGATAGTTTGAACTTGCGAAAACATGCATGCGAAAAGCAAAGATTTGAGAGCAGGCTTAACAGTAAGAGCATACTATTGACTATGTATATAATGAAAATGAAACGCTAAACGCTACGAATGAATACGATGAAAACACCAACATAGAATGAAAAATAGGATGCCCAAAAGTACTTTTGTGGTTTCGATGTAACATGTAAGTGACACAGGTTTTCCATGATGGATGGTCAAAGTTACTGATGCCGAATACAGATTATTAGAACACAATGCACAAACTGAAAAATTAAAATTAATTAATTTCTCTCTCTAATTTTAAACCTATATTTATTTAGATGATATAGTTCATAATGCTTTACAACATGCTTCACTTTGTTTTACTTGCATATTTGTTCGTTCGTGGCATGAGCTACACAATTGTACATTATCGCTGCATGTAAATACGTTGTAAGAGTAGAGTGTGAGATATAATATTTCAATTGAGACCATGTAGTGACTCCAACTTCAGCTTTTTTTGATGAGTTGAAATAATTCAAAATTTACTCTCGGTTAAAAGAATGGAAATACAAAATTCATTTGGGAATTACGTTGGTTGAATGTGAAGCTGAGTTTAAGCTATATAAATGATAGACGGATGATGATGGTGATGAGCGATATTATATGTACCAAAACAAGCCCAGAACAAAGAAGAAGCATCTAAGAACATAAGCGAAGAATCTACCTGTCTGGCTGTCTGGCTGGCTGATTCTTGGACACCATACTCCTACTGAGGTAGCAATGTGGTTACGTGGTGTTTCCATGCAAATTGCCACACTATGTAAAATTCTCACGTAACCACATTGCTACCTCAGTGGCTCAATTTCACACGAATAATCAGCTTCTAAGAACATAAGCGAAGAATCTACATGGCTGGCTGATTCTTGGACACCATACTCCTACTGAAGTAGCTTTGTGGTTACATGCATGTGAAATTCCCACGTAACCACTGTGGTTACGTGCTGTTTCCATGCAAATTGCCACACTATGTAAAATTCCCACGTAACCACTGTGGTTACGTGCTGTTTCCATGCAAATTGCCACACTATGTAAAATTCCCACGTAACCACTGTGGTTACGTGCTGTTTCCATGCAAATTGCCACACTATGTAAAATTCCCACGTAACCACATTGCTACCTCAGTGGCACAATTTCACACGAATAATCAGCTTGGTTCAGATTAGACTACCGCCACTTCTCCTGTTTTGACCCTCAAATTTTGCTATTTATCCGTTTCTTTTACCTTTTTTTCAAGATCACTAAATTTTAATACACAATTGGATTAATAGTAGCTAATGGCGATGGGCTCCAGACTATAAGGTCATGTCACTTATGTAGATTGTCTTATAAATCCATTGAGATGAGCGTAATAGTAAAACTGGGATCTGATTGGGATAGAGTTCAGTTTTACTTCTGGGTCGTTAAAAAACTGAAAATTCGTCAAGGGTTTACTAATAGCGTAGTGGGCCATATTTTTCATGCAATTTTAGAATGTGAAAGAAACACTTATCAAAGAATATCCTTCTGGCACTTCATTTTATGGAAAATGACTACAAGAGAGAAGAAACGGCAAACAGACCAAAAGACTGGCTATTCCTTCTGTTAAAATGAAATGTAAATATTCATGCACTTAACATGATTGATACGAATTTAAACTAAATCGATTCACTGTTGTGCCAGTTTGTAAGTACTATTTACATACTCATGTTCACAAAAATTAGGGACTAATCAACCTTTTGGTTTGTTCTTTTGGCTTTAAGATGTTCAGGAGTTAATAAAAACGTTTAAGAGCTGAGGTGTATTGTTAGTTGTAGTTATAAGGTTAGTTTTAAAGATTCCCCTATCGTTAATTTCAACCGTGATTATCCCAATGGATTTATAAGACAATCTACGTAAGTGACATGACCTTATAGTCTGGAGCCCATCACCATTAGCTACTATTAATCCAATTGTGTAATAAAATTTAGTGATCGTGCTATTTTCAACTTTCACTTCTTTCTGCTTATCAGCAGTAAAAAGCCGTTTGCCTTTGAGTATTATTGCAGCATGCTACATGTAAAAAATGCAATTGTTCCTGCACTTAGTGCAGGAACGGGCCCCTTTCTAGTATAAGCATAACTAATGCATAACATGTAAAGGGGAAACATAAGATGTGTTGTTGTTGCTGTGCTATACCGTATACTCATGAGCTCATACTATTAGTCATATTGCATGCGTGACCCTGGTAAGAGAAATTCCAATGGATGTCTTCTCGGTTGTGTTGTTAGTATACTAGAATGTGATGTGATGTGGAATGAAATAAAGGAAAAAGTACTAGTACGTGACCTGGCTACTCAAATTAAAAGAGAAATGATAACAGAAAATCCCAAACCACTAAATCATCATCCACGAAATCGCCAGCCTAGTTGTATGAGCTCTTTCAAACGTAAATATCGCACACCCAAACAAACTGAAGCAACTGAACTACATAATTTTTGTGGAAGAAAGATGAGTTGGTATACTACATGAATCACTTAAGTTGCAAAGAACCATGTAGAATATTTTTTTAGCATTAAATATAGAATAGAATGTGGTAAAATGGAACAATACACTACGTGTTGTGTTTTTGCTACTTGCTTTATTACGATGAAATCGTATTCTAACAAGATATAAAATAAAACAACTAAACTACAGGGTAAATTCTATCCTGAAAAGTAAATCTAAATCTAAATGCTTCTAGTATTCAATTATGTCTCCAGCTCAAGTATTTTCCTGCCCAATATTTATTATTATCCCACAAACTTAATTCACGGTTAACTGTTATTGTACAAGTGTACAAACAAAATACATTTGGGTAGTCAGTTAACAAAAAGGTTGGATGACTCATGCATTAGTTTAACTAATCAATAACGAGATTAACAGCCAACCACTTATTAATTATAATTGAATTTTATCTTTTATAAAGGATTTTTAATTTTTCCAGCAATTTAAAGTTCTAACAGAAAATCATGTACAATGTATGATTTTTTTATGTACTCTAATAAGAATGAATATAAATGCAGTTTTACAAAATCACGTCTAACTATAATACTCTATATATAATTGTAGAAATGCTTTGTTACACACACTAGTATCACAATACGAAACCGGATTATAACCACGGAGGTATAAACACCATATATATAATACTTTATTTTAATAATTATTATAAAAAAACTCCTCCATGATTACACCTATACATATATGAATGTATGTTGTCGGTAGTTCATGTTGTATGTAAAATCTGCACAAACTCATCTATAGTAATTTAGAGATATTAAAACACACATAATAACACTTCACCAATAATCTCATAGTAGTGTAAACGAACTTTACAACAGCCATTTAAGATGAAACAACTTCCAGTGCTCTTCATCACTCTCAATCCAATTTCTAATGGTCACGCCATTTCTGCTGCCCATAATCACTTTTAGCTTGTGAACATAGAGCTCCTTCAATTGCTTGATCCAAATCGTCTAAATTGATAGATTTTGTCAGCCTTGCCTATATAGTAAAATTTACAATGATAAGAATTAGAATTTGCACAAACATTGCAGAAATCGACATCACTTTATTGTTAATTTAAAAATAAAAATGAAACATTGTCTTCTTACCATTTCTCGAAGAACCTGTTGTCCAGCAATTTGAAGTTTTTTCCTATCATCTTCAACTCTGTCCTGCTTCACAATTCGTAGCTCATTCTGAATCCCAATCCATTCCGTTAGCAAATCTTCATGCTTGCGAGTCTTCACACGAACACTTGCTGGCCCATTCTCCACAATTAGCTTTGAAATTACGCCTATCAGATCTTCCAACTGCTTGTCATCAGTGTTTGGCAGCGAAGACAGTAAATGCATTTGATAACCTCTACAATCATCAATAAACAGTCACAGTTAAAACACATTCAATCTCCCACAAATCACTGCGTAAACCAAAATCTAGTCAATTAAATGCCTTACCTTAGGGATCTCGAAAATTTGCTTAAGCTAAGACTCGATAAGCTCGGCATGTCATGAAAATTTTCTTCTTGTTTTACATCCTTCTTATCACTAGCAGTATCGCAACCCTCACTGGTTGAAGGAGGTTGTCCACGAAGAAACCTCCGTTGCTGTGACCAGTTTAGATTGTTAACACTGTTGCCGAAGCCAACTTTACACTGAAAGTTACATGGTTCAAAGGTCAAAACTGAGGTGGGAGTCGTGACACCCCTTACTACTCTACTTCCACAACCTTTAAATGCACCGATCATAATGAGACTGTGTGGAAAAGTTATTTTTCGTCTCTTCAATCAAAACTTGGGACCTCCAACAACGTTGAACGCCAGCGAATCAAAGTACTCACTCCCACTAGTGACTAGTACCACCACTGCTGACTGTCACTACTCATAAGTCATCGGTAAATCAGTCACTAAACAAAATTACCTTAAAATTGGAAGTCGAAATGCGGCTAAATGTTCATTCTTTAACAACACAACAAGTACAGTTTTTCACTCCTGCTTTCGAGACAAAAGAACAGCGAACAAGAAGAGATCCAACTACCCAACAATATGCATACAACACCAAAGAGTACAAATATATTCAAACAAATCTGTTGTTATGCTGAGAATCTCATGAAGAGATTGTTGGTCATCATCATCTGCGGATCAGCTTTTGGTGAAGAACATCATCTCTACATCAGAACATGGATACAGATAATATACAGAATCAAGTCTTTTTCACTCCAGCCTTCCTCAACAACAAACTAGCATGCATGAAAGCAAAGGCAAATAAGCCAACATGAATTCAACATAAAAGTTTATACCTAATGAAAAATGCAAAAGTCACTTGTACGGAACGTGAAAGATACACATTACATGTTCATGTGTATATTGCTGCCACTGAACTAAAGTGAGCATGTGAATTTGTAAGCGTTCATCGTGATCAGATGAGTCGGATCACTCGATGGTATTATTGTGCATAAAAATGTGCATAAATATTTTTGTTTCTTTTGTGTTGTGATTTTCGGTATATATACTTTACTTTTTAACCATCATCATCATCCTATCGCTTTAACTTCTTGTACTTAAAGTCAATAAGTACATTTCACATCACATCATCGCATCACAAACAACATTTAGTGTATCTCATCTCCTATATCTGTCCCACCAACCACGAATGCATTGCACTCCAAAAGACCATGCTTTTGTTCACATTTACTAAGACTATAAGACTAACATGATGCAATATCCTTAATAAAAAATCTGCATCTGTATCACATCACACATTACATCCAAATCCAACATCATCATCATCGTGATTGCCTATTTATTGCCTTTATACTCTTGAGTATAAACCTTACTTTGTAAGATTCAAGTCAAGATTAACCATCAATTGGCCTTTTTTCCTCTTGTTCGTCATTCGTGGTTCGTAGTTGTGATTTAATTTGTGTATCTTAACTTATATCTTCTTGTCGTATCTTTGCGTCTTGTGAAGAGTCAACAAGCGTCGCTATGATTTTCTCTGGTGTGGTGTAACATGGACATGACAAGAACTCAACTTTAGCTTATCAACTCGCATTTCCTTCCAGTCGGATTTAAGAAGAGCTAACATACATTGATTAAGTAAGGTGTAAGGTAAGACATTATACATAATAATATATTAACATTGAACATTCATAAAAAATTGTTATTTTAGTCTTTGTTTCAATCCAATCCATCAATTTAGTGCAGTCAGATAGGAGAGATGTAGATGATGACGATTGGCGACAGACTTTATTCATCATATTAGAGTAGAATGTAGAACCTGCAGCTGACATTGATCTGCTTCATTCAAATTCAATCATTGAAAGGTTATCAATCAAGCCTCAACCAGCCAGATGATACGGCAGGGCAATACTTAAGACTTAGTCATTAATAGTAGTGAGGTTTTCTGGATAATATATGGTCTTATCAACATCAAAGCAGCTTGGTTCGTTGGGTTCCAGCTCCAGCTGTTGCTTTATAAATCGTTTGCGGATCATCGTGTACATATTATGTAGATGTAGAGATTTTGAGAGATGCAATATATATTGAGGATGTTTTAGTAACATGCCGCGAGAATGGTCTCGTGTTTTAGATGCTAGAACTAGAAGGTTGATGCTGCTATATTTTTATATCATGATAGCCCAAATGTTGAATGTTGGTAAAGATGAAGAAATTGTGTCAGATTGATTTGCAACACGAAGAACCCATGCATGCACGTAATACACCTGTTGTGCAATATTTAAAGAGATTTTTTATTACGCTTATTGTAGGTACGGCTAATTACTTTTTGAGCATTGCATTACAAATACCCATAAATGAAATAGAGAAATGACTTTGTGGAGTTTGTTGAACGCACAGAGTTGACAGTAATATGTTACGGTCAACAGTATAAGGACAAAGACGTAGGGTTTTGTTTTTTGCTTGTATACTTCAATTCAGTTTAAAAATAGTGTCATGTAAAATACCGAATGGCTTGAATGTATTAACATTGATAAACGTTAGTGATACAATATTTTATCACTTCCAATGATTAATGAACTCTTTATTATATTTTGTTTTTAATAGGCATTGAGAGCATTAATCCTCATCAACCCAACTAAACGAAGAAAACCACTGTTGACTGTTGGCAATTAAACACCCGTTTACCCCTGCTTGCATACTCGCAGGGGGTCATCTGCAAGCATTTACCATTCTTCAGTGGCCTTCCTTACTGTCAATCGTAAATAGTGTAGAAAGGCAACTACTATAACAAGTGTAAACAGTCTTGCAGCAAACAATGGAAATGGAAAATTCTAAAAACCATAGTTCTAGGAGTGTCTTTACAGGAGACTTGAAATCAAAATCCAGATCTAGATCCAAAGAAAAGATCAACAACAGCTCATCCAAATCATCTCCACCTGAAAGACCGAAAAGTACCTTTAAACCTCCAGCAAATTGGGTGGATGCTCCAGAGTTTGTTCCTCGTTGGCTTGCAGCTAGTTCAGGTACTTTTCATAAATTATTTGTCGATGTTAGGTAGAGTTGTGTGTGTCATCATATAGCTAAATTGCCATAAGGTTAACAGATCTTTGATGTTTCAGCAGACCAGACAAAAAAAGAGCCATCTGTAACCACCACCGCGACTGCCTCATCAACCAAACCTAGAAGCTATGCAGCTGTTGTTGGAACTGCACATGCTACAGATGCTAATACAAACAATTCTGCAACCAACGGTAATTTTAAATTATAGCAAAAATAAAAGGTATAGTTATGCCACCAACTAAAGCAAAGCTTAAAAGGAACTTTCTGTTTTTCTGGGTAGGAACAGGAACTAAAGTGAATTATTGGGAAGAGTGGTGTCCCTACCACATGCTTGGTGAATGCCGGTTTGGAGAACAGTGCCTTATGATTCATGGTGCTAAGTGCGATTATTGCGGAGAGTTTCGTTTGCACCCTACAGATGTTCCTCAAAGAGACAAACATATAAGAGTATGCTGATTGAAATGGATACTTTATTTTATTGGGAAGTTGAAAGGCTTTTGTTTTAAATAATGATCATTAATTCTCATTCAATTCCAGGAATGCATCGAAGAGCATGAAAAGGATATGGAACTGTCCTTTGCCGTTGCCAGATCTCTGGATAAAACTTGTGGGATTTGTTATGAGGTAAATAATATATTTTTTGACTAAAGTTAGAAATTGATAATAGATCATCTAAGTAAATTAAATCATGATTTTTTTGTTCAGAACGTAATGGCTAAAGAACCTGCTAGTGAGCAGCGATTTGGAATCCTCCCATCTTGTAATCACTGCTTCTGCTTATCCTGCTTACGTCGATGGCGTCAGGCAAGGCAGTTTGAAAATAAAATTATTCGTGCTTGTCCGGAGTGCCGTGTAACTTCAGATTTCGTGTGCCCAAGTCGTTATTGGGTAGAAAATAAAGAAGACAAAGACAAATTAATTGGATGTTACAAAATTGCTTTAGGGTATGTCCCAAGACATTACTTAACTTTCAGTTGCATAAGTTACATAAAAATAGTTGAAATGCCTTCAAAAGCCCAAGCACAAACTTTAATTCGATGATTGTAACTGAAATTTTTTAACATTTCCATAAACTTTTTTTTATTCTAGCCAAAAATCATGCCGATATTATCGTAATGGAGAAGGACAATGCCCATTTGGAAATAAATGTTTCTATCTTCATGCCCTACCTACTGGACAAGTTGTTGATGTGGGACCGCCTCGACGAATTATAGGAGCAGAAGGCAGAGTTCCCGGAAGTGGCCAGGTTAGTAACCTTTTTTAACTATTTACTAATTTATAAGGACTGAAATTATTTTCTTTCTTTGGTTACTTTTCTCTAATTTTTTTGTCTTTTTACTAATAGCATACGAGTTTATGGGATTACATGGAGGATTGGGAACTCCAGTGGATGGATATTGAAGAAATTATGGAAATTCTGGAATTAGGAGATGGTACCACTGTATCTGAATTACTCGAAGACCTAGATGTTGTGGACGATACGTTTGATTATTGGCGAAGATCTCAGTAATTATCATATCAGCAAATTCAAAAACAAAATTGTTTGAAATTATTAGCATGACTTCCGGCGCATACTACTCGTCAATAGTATAAACGACATTTAGAGGATATGACTAGCCAATTTGTCTTGTCATACACGACTTTTTTTTAAATGAATTGCGATGAATAAGACATACTTCTAGTCTACTTTAAAACGATATTAATAATAATATCTTCATGACTCTGCCGCTTACACTCCGGATTTTCTGTCTGTCAATTAATGTTTCCCTATAAAAGATCTAGATCTATTCTATAATAGCCATCTATGTATATGATCAATGAAATCTCTCGTATTATAATTAATTTCTAAAGCTTAAACACGACAGATGAGCATAGTATTGTATATTTTACTGAACGTGAGAATTTTAAATTTGTTCAAGTAAACTTCTTCTATCTCAGTAGTTTTTATAACTGTTGAATACTTAACTGGTGCGTGCGTAACGTAGCGTTGTTAGTCAGAGTCAGATACCAATCTGACTCAGTGAAATAATTTGTTTTGTCTGAGGTGAAAGTAGATTTGTATTTAATACATTTATCATTAACTATTATTATTATTATTATTATTAGCGTATGTAATATAGGGTAACTTTGTTCCTTGGGTGCTACAAGGTTTCTTTGATTAATTTTCTGATTTTAGTCTTTGCAAAAAAAACAGTTACTGTCTAAAGTGTCTGTATCTCCCCATTTATAATACTAATAACCCAATAATTCCGAATCAACTCATTATGTACTACACTAACCATGATGTACGCACAAGAGTTGATCATGGCTGTTCTCCACCAGTCAAAGCCACTTAATTGGTACGAGGACTGTCACACAATTGATATAAAATGCCAGTAATGCCTTAATCAAAGTCAATGTCATCATTAAAACAATCTTCCATTCATATATTTTTAGTCATTAGTTGTTCTTGTACTGGACTTTCCGCCTCGATTTGATTTTTACGCATTGTATGCGTGTAGTATAAATCGACACATTGGAATAAAACAAACTCCAAACCATTTATAGCTCGTTCATGTGTTTTTATTTGTGAATATTTATTGGTCACACGTACATTACAAAGTTTTTTTCCCGGATGAAATGTCATTTAATCATTGTGTCACGTGCTAAACATTAGTATTATTAAATTTTTTATGCAACTCTATCATCCAAGTCATAATTATTCAGAAACTGTGGGGGCTTCCTCGCTGGGAACTTTTCCTCGATAAGTTTAGCGATTCTTAGCAAATTAACTTCTTCATAAGGTTTCCCAATCAAACATATTCCAAAGGGCACCCCATAGTTATCATAACCCACTGGGACCTAAACATACAACATTTGAATGTCTTAACACATATTATGAGCGTTGCCTAAATTTCAAAATATGTAGCTATGTATTTTTACGGTAATTGAAGGGTATCCGGCAATTGCTGCCATTGTCCAACCAATATATGGACTGTGACGAAGAGAAGGATTCAAGTTGGTATCATATCGTGGTTCACTGGGAACAGCAATGGCATCCAATCCTTGTCTAAACAAAAGTTCATCAAGGTACTTTTTTGTAGCGTCACGATTTCCATTACGGGCCTGTATGTATGTTTCATTTTTTAGACCATCTGTAGCCTGGGATAACTCCAGCAGGTCCTGATTGTAGCCTTCTGGACTGGGATGGTCCTTGTTGAACTGAATGATATCATTCAAAGAACGAATCATTCTCAATTGAAACTGAACAGTTTCTTCTCTAAGGTAGCGGTTGATGTCGTGCTTAAAGTCATGAAGTACAACTAGGACCTCTAATAAAAACATAATACCCAACCAAACATCAATATATTACCAAGCTACATTTGTAACAGAATGGAATATTTATGCAAAAGCAAATCTCTTTAAACTGTAATACAAATTAGTTATTACCAACTTCTGAAGTATTTCTCAACTGCTCCCAGGGAGCCTCCACAGGATCGCGAATGTTAACCAAGTCGTTAGCTTTTAATTTTTCAAGTAATTGATTGAGAATCGGTATTTCTTCATTCAAAATGGGAGACTCAACTATCTCTGGATTCCAAAATGGTTCTCGTGGAATGCCTACTCTGAAAAGTGCCTAAAACATTATTAAGGAAACGCTACAGAAAAAAGTAACGTATGCAACGATGGAACGCAAAAGGTTTTTGAAATCGTACTGGATTGTCTTTCATTAAACAAGATGCGTATGAGCCACCACATTTCCTAGTTCCTTCCTTCCGGTTCTGTCGAACTAATGCATCAAGAACTATAGCTGCGTCCATTACATTTCTTGTAATGGGTCCAACCTTTTTATATTCAAAAGATTTGAGCATAATATCTTATTTTCAATACTGTTGTGGCTCTGCAGTATATGCAATACATACCGTGTCTTGAGTGTGAGAAACCGGAATAACTCCCTTAGTAGAAATTAAACCCAAAGTGGATTTCAAAGAAACACATGAAGCAATGCTGGAAGGTGAAATCAACGAACCGTCCGTTTCCGTTCCAAGTGTCACAGTTGCTAAATTCGTTGCGGTACTAACTGCAGACCCTGAGCTAGATCCTTGTGGACTGAAATTTAAGTTGTAAGGATTCTTGACTTGACCTCCGCGGCCACTCCATCCGTTCGGAACGTTACTTCCTCGAAAGCTTTTTTTTAAACAAGCATAATATATGCACAATATCATCAGTAGTTGGCGACAAAATATCTTTTGCCAAAGATGATGACACATATATATATTTTAGGGATTTACAATGAAAACTCGGCCAAATTTGCTTTCCCTAATATGATTGCTCCAGCACTGCGTAGCATAGCCACTGCATTTGAATCCCTGACCGGTTGAACTCCCAAAAGGGCAAAAGAACCTGCAGTAGTCTCCATTTTGTCTCGTGTTGCAAAATTATCCTTCACGAGCACTGGGATTCCATGAAGAGAACTTCGTACACGATTTAGCACCTTTCTCTCCATATCCAATTTCATAGCTATGGATAGTGCTTCCGGATTTATCTCAATAACCGCTTTTAGGTAAGGATTCATTGCTTTTATCCTTTCAATATAACACGCTGTTAGTTCTCTTGAAGTTAACTGATTTGTTGAAAATAGGTTTTGGAGCTGTGTGATTGTTATCTCGCGTATGTCAATTCCATTGCAATTGGAATATGCAGCGTCCAAGGTCGTAAGGGTTTTCGTTTCACTATCATTTTTTGCGTTTGGAAACAAAAAAGAGTGAGCTGCATCCAAACTTCCTATTTTTAATTCTTGGGTTTTATCAATAATTGAATTATTCACAGAAGGCTCAGAAACTGAAAAACAAATCTGAATTATTAGGATGAAAGTATTTGCTAACAACATCATTGGGCTTTTACTACAAAGTAGTACCATTTTTAGTTTTCTGTTAAAAGACTACTCATGTGAGCTGCCAAATAAACTATACTAAAACATAAATTGTAAATAAAATGTCCATCCACATCCTTCCTTCATCCTTAATACGCCTCTAAGTTAAGTTAAGTGGATGGCGTCACTCATTTATTATCATAAGTATATAAAAATCTACTTTGGAAATCGTACCATTATCATTATTCATTCAGGGTTCCACATATCCTTAAGTCTTATTACGGATATTGTAATTGTAGGTAGTAGATGATGATGCTACACCTTTATAAAATCAGCAAGTTTATGAATAGCACACACACATAAGATTAACAAAAATATCATTAATTAATGCATACAGGCAAACAATGAATAAATGTTTGTAAACAGCCTAACATTGTATCATAATCTTGGATTAACGAACGGTTCTGCTAGCCATCAATTTATTGATACATTCATTAATTACATGTGCTCATTCCAACATACCAATACATAGTTGGCGATGCTATGATATGTAAAAGGATACGATAATACGATCTGGTGCATTTTATTAATACATTGTTAAAACCTCAGACCAATGAGTATATATACTTATTTCGTAGGTTAAAACAATTTAGTCAAACAGGAAATGAGTACAGATGACTTAACCTTCACGTAGTCTTTCCTGTAAAATTTAAGATATTGCTGATGCCTTTACGTTCTGATGATGATGACGTTTACTCTTTAATAATTGGATTGAAATGTGAATCATAATTCATTACGAACCTCATCACCCAAAAGTAGAAGATGAAAATGCATTCGCAGTAATAAAATATTTAATTGTTAAACATTTCGTAAATCTTTCCTCATACATACATCCTTATATTATTGTTATAAGTTTTTTCCCTATGGATATACAAGTAATAGAGTCACAGTAGAATTTATAAGAATGTGGAAAAACGTCAGCACGGTCTTTTTTGTGTAGTAGAAGCAATATCCATTTTGAATCCTTAATGGTCGTAGGCCCTTTAAACTTTTTTGAACATATTTTTTGTTATGTGCTTCCTCGCCGTGGCCTTTCCTCCACGAGTCAATGAAAAGTTCAGAATATTTATGCACAGAGGCTGCTTTAGAGTATGCAATTGCTTCAAATACAAACATTGCAAAGCTCAAAATTGGGTAGAAAAAATAGTGTATTATTGGCATTCTATGGTAGAATTTTATAGTAGCATAATTGCACCCCACATGACACAGCCCGACCACTATGGAATGGCCAGGAATGACCCAGTTCCGGAAGCATTCTTCAAAAATGTTGATGGATACGGTAAAACATTTGAAAACTTTAATTCGTTGAAGGATAGTCCAGTTTCTTTGGTTAAAATCTTGTTGGCGCTTACTAAAACAATCATATAACATTATATAAATGTACACGTTATATGGTCATTATATTTTAAGCTTAAGCAAACATTGTCATTGTGTAGTAAATATTACCTCATTTTGATTAGCCAAAGTTGAACATGAAAAAACCAAATGAGAACTGTAAACATATAGAACAGTGCAATACACCAGACACAAATAATGAACCAGGCTTCAAATGGAATGAAGATTGCTGCTATTATCCAACGGTTCCACAAATGAATTCCGTGACGAAAATAATTGTACATATAATATTGTGCTGCTGATGCATTTCCTATGTAATACAACATGAACACGAAAACGTTGCCGATTCCAGCTAAACTCATGACAAACATGTACTTTTCGAATCCATCACGGTCTTTCCCACCTGCAGTTGCCATTAAATATGGCATTCCATATTTACCTTATAAAATAATTAATTTTTCAGTATTTTAACTTTTTAATATTTTTGTTTCGAATTCAAAAACTGTAAGTACATACCTTTCAGTTTTGCGTCAATGGTCATTGTTTGGTTAAGAAAATGTGCAATTAGTTTGTATTTTTTGATGGTATTCACTCCCAAATACATTGGTAAAAGAAAGAGCACTAAAAGGTAGGCATGAAAATATTTTTGTATCCACGATTCTTCTGATCTACTACTCGAGGATGTGTTAATTATGATGAATTTAAATAACAGAATAACGACATGTAGCCATAAAAATATGGTAGAGCAGTACCATTTTAACTTTATGAGAGGTGTGGGGCATACCGACACCCTATTTGTGTTTAAGTCCCACAAAAACGGCGAAAATCCCATGAAATGACACAGATTCACAAACTTTCCGTACAAGTTTTTCGTGTATAGACTTAACATGGTGAGCACAAAAGTTTAGAAAGCTTTTAGAATTACAGTAAATTAATATCATTCTGTATTATGCACACCTCGTCCTCTGTGACTTGTTCCAGCGTGAAGGAACCAGGAAGGAACTGAATCAAAGAGAATTGAAGAGGCTTCTCTGGAATTTATAGCATTTTGTATGGGGGAAAGTGAGAAATCCCCTTCCGCCGTTATTAAGTTAATGTATAAGGTAAATCTTGTCAATTATTCATGAATACCCTAGCTGACCACAAGTTTGGGACTGATTATAACTAAGTTTCGGTTAAATGAGTTGGTTTAAGTAAGTAAAGACCACGGCGACCCCAGTAAATATACATATAATATTAATCGACGCGCTTAGCTAAATATTCATAATTTCTATTTTTGCCAAAAAACAGAATATGTGCCTAAACATATTTAGGTTTGGGAGTCACATGTTTGCGGGTTTTGAATCGCATGACATTTAAAACCATCTACTGCAATGTAATGCAAATCTAACCAAGATTTATATCAGCCAACGATGAACAGAGTGTAAGGTGCAATTGTGAGTTGTGTATATGCTCATCGATTTAACAACATTCATCATTCATGTTATTTTAGTGCCTAAATAAAACATGATCGTATCAGACCAAATTAACAAATTAGCATGAAAAGACTTTTGTCTTTAAATCTTTTAATTAGTATGACATGAAAAATAATCTTTTGCCAGCGATCATGTACTTCATTCGCGCGTCTGTCAACGTAAATATTTATAATAGATAAGTATGATTCCATTGCTTCTGTTCTGGCATTTCCTGATTTCTGATAAAGTTGCCTTGATACACAATTTATCATTCATTTACCCACTCGAAAGTTGAAGTATGTACAGCGCTGGTATGATAACGTATGGCAAGCTTATTGAGCTGATTTAACCTTTCACTTTAATCCATGTAAGAATATTGAATTGTAATATGTAAGACTTATTATTTTTAACAATTCTATTAACTTAAATAAGAAAAACTTCCAATGCCGTGGTGAATACTTCCATCCATTCCTTTCTATATGTGTGGCATATCTTGTATGAACACTTTTTAGTGTTCATGATTAAATATAACTTCCGGACTAAGTACTATCATTACTCTATACCACATTTGGCATTGACAATGACCATTAAAGTATAACTACCTTGTTTCATAAGCTTCAAAAACATTGCTAAACCATCAAAATTTTTAGGCCTACAGATTCATAACTTAGTCGGAACGTTTCTTGCATTGCATGCAAAAAAATCCTACGGTTGACAATACAACAATAAAAGCAGTGTGAGAATTATCCTATACTGGCCTATCTAGGAATTCATGGAATCTAATCCAGACAAGCTCTGAAACAGCTAATATGGTAAAGGTACATGCATACATACATATATACAGAAGGTTTATATAATTGAGTATGACCACAACGATATTTTTTGCTATTCCAAACACCAGAATGCATAATGGTGTAATTACACTATAATTACTGACATTGTTTACTTTTGCCTTAAGAATTGCCAGTGTATATGTGTAAGTAAGAAATTGTATTTTGGCAATGATGAATCTATCTATATATCATCTACATCAATTTATCTGCATTGGTAGAATAATTTTGTATGGATAGTCGAATATGCATCGTTTTATACCACCTTGGGTAAAACAACTTTGCAAAGCCAAAGCCAACTGAATGGCAACAATTAAGTCCAGCGTCTTGGAGCCAAATTCTTCATCTCTGCATATATTGCAAAATATTTAAAACATGATTGCACAATCCAATATCCTATGAAATAGATTGGATTGGAAGATATATTATATTTGAACAAATCACCTCATCTTAAATTTTTGTGAAGGGCAAAAGTAGCATTATTAGCAAAATCTCATCCCCGTGTCTGTGTCTTGCAAAAAGTTACATTACAGAGCAAAAAATTGCTCCAACATTCATGTAATCTATTCACCATTAAGATGCGACGAGTACGAGAAAAGTATTTTTTGTTTTTCTTTGTTCATATCCACAATCTCCACAATATCCTGTTTAAAGTCAACCATACAGCAGTTTTTTTTACCAGGGTTTGTGGGAGCTATTGCACAATTTTCATACAAGCGTGTGTTTATCTGTAAAGCTCTAAACATTGGATTGGTTGCCAAAAAGAATCCCAAATTCCGTCAATAACACAACATGATATGCTTCCTACAGTTATATGATATCAAATCATACAACCATGCATATACGTTTCCCATATTTCATTTTGGGTCGACAGAGGTTATAATGTTATTTATTTCATATATTTTAAGTAAACTCTCGAAACTATATCATGAGAATTTTTCTCGGCATCACATCATTGATGGTGTTAGTAAGTACACAATACAAGAAAAACTCGATAGTACACATAAATAGCTTGCTTGTTGGTATTTCATTGAGTCACATGGAACATGCTACTGTGCTCTTAGCTGGATGAATTCAACCATGTGTTATGGGAGAAGTTTGCTTGGGGGTTTGACGCAGAATCAGAAGAGCGTTTTATGCTCAGTTTAACAAGATCATATGAGAACCAGTCTGAGTTTTGACGAGAGCAGAGCAATATATAAATTTATAGTCAAGTCTATAAACAAAATCAATTTCAGGACATACCTTTTTAATTAAAATTTTTTGCCAAATTAAAAGTATAACTTCGTACGCCATGACCATAATTTCTGAGGATTCTGACATGGAGTTGGATAGAGGAGGAACGATCAATTCTGAAGAACTTAACGTAACCTTAGAAGGACAAGATAACACAGAACTGAAATCAAATGGAGAAGTAAGAGAAAGGTTTAAAGAAAAAGTGCATAAGGATCTCTATACTGCATTAATAACAGAAGCTCCCTATGTTCCGGGAGACGTAAGTCCTCTCGTTCCATTAAGTGAAATTTCTTGGATTGACAAATCCTTAATAGAACACAGCATCGGCTTCCACAAGAAACATCTTACCCAACTCATTCTCGCTAATACTGCAGCTCTCATGTTTGGTTTTGCTGTGAAGCCCAACTCTGCGGTTATCTTACGAACAGGAAAACTTCACAATCCAGAACTCTCCTTTCATAGGTATCTATCCACAATACAAAGAATTGGCAAGTTTTTTTTATTCACAATCGACGAAGCGAAAGCGTTCAAGGCCTTTGATACCGTGAGAAAAATGCATGCCATAGCAAGCAAAATGAAAAGCCAATCAACTTCTCAATCTCCTGCAACCGAGACCTTGAATTCATCTGAAAATTGGAAGAGTGAACTTGCTCAAGCTATGCAAGCCGACCTAAAGCACATTGATACATCATCCGCTCCAAAACATCTCTTGACATGGGATCCACCACTACCTGTGAGCCAGTTTGATATGGTCACCACACAATTTGGGTTCATCGGTACTATGTGGTTATTTCCAAAAGTATTTGGAATTAAAGACAGATATGAAGAAATGAAAGGAGTTATTCATGTTTGGGCCATTTATGGAAGACTACTTGGAATCAAAGATGAGTTTAGTATTTGCATCAAACCAGATGCGGAACTATTTGACAAGCTGTTTCGAAATATTGTTGTGGAAAGTCTAAAAACTATGGATGAAACTGTAGTCACCATTCAAAGTGCGTTCATGGAAGCTTTTACTAAGCGAATACCGTTTATGACTTATAAAGCTTTGGTTTACACTGGTCTCCAAGAGCTGGAAGGATACAATGGAGAAAACCTGTGGAATCTTATGTCATGGTGGGACAAAGTATCTGTCAAGCTGCTACAAACATGGATGTGGTCCATGAGAACCAGCTCGATAATCAGATTTTTCATGAATATTTGCACTGGGCTGTGGATACAATTTCAGTTTTGGATGCATTTACCAACGAACATTTGGGACTGATTGTAAAGTAATGTAAGGCCTGGTCTATATGGATTGAAGTAGTTGCAGCGATGATCGCATTATATATGTGCTGTCATATTATCGCTCAAGTGACAATTTGTGATATTACTGGAATATTGTTTATTAATAAATTTTAGTGCCAATTCTGCCGAACAAACAACTTTCCAGATAGACGTAGATTGCTAGTTACTGTAAACAATAAATATAGTATTTTATTTTAGACAAATATTAAATACATATACATCAATAACATAGTATGAAGCACTCAATTATTTGGTTTACGATTATCTTTTGCTGTATGTACTTGATTTTCGTTTCCTTATTATTATACATTATTGAAATACTCAAGTTTCAATCACACTGCAAACAATGAAAAAACCATATTCGTACACGTATTATGTGATAAAATACGAATAAAACATAATCTTATGAACAATAAAATTATTCCAAAAAAATAGTATGCAATGGTTAACCACATAGGGATTCAAAAGCTTAAATTAAGTATGTAAGTTTATCTTCTACTTTCTCTTTTTCCTCCGCCAACAAAACTCAGCACCACAGGTAACCATATCAAGCCATGTGTAGATCCAATTAAAACAATCAGTAAATACATTCTAAAATAAAATACCTGAAAAATTTTAGTCTTGGCAAAGCCTAACACAACAATGCCTACAATTTTCGTTAATGTAATTCCAGAAAATACTGAACTACCAACACCTCCTAAAACTATTTTAGATTTCTCAATATTAGAATCTCCATCAGTATGAGCAAATGCGCAAACAACGTGAACACAAAACTCTACACTAATTCCAACAGCCATGACTAGATTAACTAAACTTAGAGCATTTAAGCTAATTCCGAAAACGTACATCATTCCAATAAGATTACTAATTATACATAAGATTGTTGTAAATACAAGGATTGTCTCTTTAATTGAAAATGTACCTATAAGTACGACAACACAAACACCTGCCAAACCCAAACCTAAATTAAGTATAACCTGATGCCATGTATCCAGGTATTGCTCATAAAATACATAAAAGACGGAGTAAGGAAAAACAAGAAATTCGTTGTCCAAAGTTTTTGTAATATTTTCACTTAAAAATATAGCTTGTTTCAAAGCAGAAACATAATCATGAGACGTCTTTAAAACTGTTTGGTAGGTCATAAAATAACTCGCTACTACTTCAGTTTGATTTTGGACAGTTCCTAAGCTCACTGCATTTTGGTAGGCTGCATGGCCAGCTTTTGGACAGGTTGTTGTTGGAATGTCTTGCAAAAAGAAGGGGATGAACTTTCTAAAATCTTCCGGTTTCATTTTCGAATCAGTAACTTCTATACCACACTGGTTACAACTGTTATTTGAGTTTGGACAAAATTGACCATCCGATGTCATTTTACAGCAGTCCTCATTGGCAGCCCAATCAATGTAGTCATCTAGCCAACTGGAGGCTGGTTTTGCAATGAATGATGAATTTGAAATTTTAGAAGCTGAAAATATTTGAGAAACAAGGCTAGATGAAGAACCGCTTGCTGCAATCTTATTCTGAATATCCCAATCACTCAATGATGGCGACGAGGCGTTAGAGGCAACAACGAAATAAACAGGAGGTCCAACTTGTAAATATTCTGCTAGCGAGCTGCAATGTTTAAACCCATAAGGAAATTTAAAATAAATCATTTACTATACATGACAAATGATCGCTTAATATTGAAATAACTTACTTAAAGTATTTGAGAACGTATGAGTCACTTGGCATGGATAACTTTTGGTCCAAGCCAACATCAACTTTATGGATGAGGGCAACGCTCAAGCACAGCCACGAATAAAATATAACTAATATTGCTAACCGTATTCGCTTGGATCCCAAAATAAGTGGTGCATAACAATTTGAGAAAAACCATGTGATGAAGCCATTCTGAGTCACTGGTTCTTTCTGGTCGGTTCTATTCTCTCCAGGTAAAGCTGTTTGATGGTTAGGAGAAGGAGAAGACGTTGAAGGTTCCTCAGAGTCATTGGTAAGTATTTCATGGCCATCATTTTTTACGTTTCCCATTTGTTCACAAACTCCAAATATTGCTACAAATACAGTAATTTGTAATAAAAAGTCTACTATCAGTGCAACAGCAGAATAGTATGCAAAAGTTTCCACTGCAGGCATTTTTGCGACTAATCCTCCAATAAAGAAACAAACTGATTCTGAAATCACACTTATTAGCAAACTAGGTCCAATATCTTTCATAACTTGACCGATTCTCTCAGGAATGGGCAGATTAGAATATTGAAATGTCCGATCATAAGTCTGTACAATAATGAAAATATTATCTACACCAACTGCTAGCACAAGGAAGGGCACAACTTCCATCACAATTAATGTAGCAGGTACTCCAGCAAATGAGAATAGGCCAATACTGGCTGTCACTGATAGTAAAACTAGAAAAACGCCAGCGAGAGATAAAAGTAGACGAGGTAACCATTTGATTTTTGGCATTTGTACTTGAGGCGTAGTTGATTCTGGGGAGCTTTCTTCAATGAGGCTTACACCAGATGTACGACGATTCATCTAAATTGTAAAAAAAAAAAATCAAAAACACACAAAAAGTTTAATTGAGAAAATACTTGTAATCCCTTTAATAGCTAACGTAATAGAAAAAATGAGTTTAAACAATTAAAAAATTACCTGTTTCCACCAAAAGTACCTCCTCCATGTACATCTATTAAATAACTGAACAACATAACTTCCAAATCCCCCCAAGCTCAACGAAATGTAGAAAAACATAAAAATGTAGGACAATAAAATTGTTTTAATTTCCATTTTGCTTTCTCTACTCAGTTCGTCTTGGATAGATCTTTCTGATGTAAATGCCACACTCAAGTTTAATTTCTCTTCATGTGTAGCGCTCCAGTTCTTCATGTAGCTAATAAACGCAGATTCCCAAGCTTTGGCCTCTTCATTAAATTCATCTTCGAGATGATTACGAACTACAAATGTAAGGATCGTGGCGTTTGCCAACATATATGCTTCTTCACTGTCATCTGGGAATCCTCCAAGTACAAGTTTATAATCGATGGGTCCACCAAATTTTCCCATGCAGCTTTGCTGCAGATGAGTGCTGTCGCCCATGCTTGCAGGATTTTTGGAACAAAACAAAAAGTGGTCCAGGTACGTATCATTTGAAACAGTTTTGTTCAAATTAGCCAACGAGTTTTGCCAATATTCCATCAAACTAAAGATGGTACAGTTTGTTTCCAACGGTGTGAGACAAATGTTCTTCAAACTTGCATCATTCAAACCTTCAATATCATACTGAAGCTTGCTAATTTCGTAAAGAAATTTCTTTTGAAAAACAGGACCAAATGTTTGTGTTTCTCCATCGCCATTTGTTCGGTTAAAGGAAGGATTACTAGATGAAATTATAATTTGCTCAGTACGAAAAAACGGGGCAAAATTTTTGTCGAAAAAGTTTTTTTCAATGCGTGTTCGAGAATGAGGTCCTGCCCACAGTTCCACTGGATCCGTTGTAATGTTAAACAGGGGAGTAACTAGAGAGGTGGAGAGTATCATTGGTATGAACAATAACAGCATGGTAAGAATAGGATGAGCGGCTGAACCTAAAAACGATCAAAATCAAAATTATCTCTAATTTGATGCATTATATACGTAAGTTTTAATATAGTAACTAGATGTGAAAGGCACATAAAATTATTACTATTATTACCTCGGCCTACAACACAAAACAACTTTTTGATCGACTGCTGGGCCCGTTGGAATAAACTAAAAGAATCCATAGGATACATTGCCAAAACTTCTCCATCTGGGAGCAGCCGATTTGGATCATGATGGTCATGATGACTTTGATTGTTACTTCGTCCAATTTGTCCATTTGGCTGCTCCGCATTATTACACGCTGCTGCTTTGTCAGTGAACATAATGACAAGAAAGGCAATGAGCACATTACCAAAAAGACATACAATGCCCATTAAGATAAAGATTCCATCCTTTCCAAATAACTTCCACATAGGAGGTTCTAAATCAGGAAATGGCTGAGGTGCTGGACACGATGCTTCACAGTCGACACACCCACATGCTGATGTTACATTCTGTTTTCAAAAGCAGTAGCAATGTTAAACTCTGATTCATTGGATAATGATAGTTAATATTTCAACATTTGATTACTGATTATAAAAAATTATTACGTCTATCCTCTCATTGCACTTGAAGGCCTTTTCCGGACTAAATGGATTGAATGGACCGGTGTAGTTACTAGGCGTGTAGCTATAAATTATGTCAAATGGACTATATCCATTTGTAGTGGAGCCCATGTAATCAAACCTATAATTTATAATTTTTTATACCATAACGTCCTATTAAATATAGTATTAATTATTATGAAAAGAAAAAGTAGAATAACTTTACCAGCGTTGCGGTGTACAATGAAATGATCCCCATGGTCCACAAAGCATCTGAAAAAATAGCAAAAAGTGTAACCATTACATGTTTTGTTTACTTAATTATGTATGTCTAGTTCATAAATCTTAATTTGTGTCCTTACATCCATAACGGGCTGGTTAGTTGAGCTCATAATAACACTTTTACAGCTTTCATAAGTTTCTGTGACATAGTAATCAGTGACGTATGCGTGTAATTCAGTGACCACATTTCCTAAAAGCAATAAAAGATTTAAAATTCATTTTTAATCTTGAAAAGTGAGCGAGCGAGCATACTTTAATAGGACAACTTACCTAGGGTTTCGTTCTTAGATTTTGTGACATTCAAAAATTCAGACTGACTTTGCCCACATGCCAGCTCACAAATTATTTGCCTAAAATTATAAAAGCAACTAGGACACCTCCCAATCAATGCTTTTGGCAATTCCAAATTTCCTTGAAGTGTATTTATCTGATTTGCAGAGCAGCATAATTCATCCCCATATTTTTCCACAACTTCCGGGCATATACCTTTCAGCGTTTCTAAACTTTCAGAAGAGTTGAGTTTTTTCGGAGGGCCATTGTAAACGCAATTTGTATTAAAGTTAGGGCTGACAGGTGATGGTCCACATTCTTCATACATAACACATTGTGCTTTTGATGCTCTAATTCCATTGTCTGCAAGTATCTTGGTATCCAAACTTGAAACAAAATTATTGCTGAATATCAATACGGATACTGAAAGAAACGGCAAGATATTCATCCCGTAACGCCCCATCATAATAGCCTCTTTGGTGTCAGGTTAATGATCCAAAGCACTGTAGTAAAACTGTTGTTAAGTAGTTTACATTTATCTAGATTGGTCACAAAAAGTAAAACAATTTTCTGAGTATACTACTAGCAAAGTTTTAAACTCATTTAAATAAATCAAATATTACCTATCCAGTTGACATCACCCCAAAACATGGGATGTATTCTTGAGCGACAGACTTCTTGCGTGTCCAGTGGGTAAGTCAAATCCTTTGAAAACTACAACGAGAAATGCAATACACAATAGTAATTAGTATACAAGCTTCACAAACGGACAATTAAACCTGCAGTAGTCAGAGTTGAAAATGCACTTGACAAAATAAGAGCAAAACAAATACCAAGAAAACAAAAGTGAAGCACTACAACTACAAACTACGCCCAACCAAATGCATAAATAAATGATAAACCAATCCAGATTTATATCCGCCCAACCTTCCAAATAAAACGCTGGGTCAACAAAATTACATGGCCGTAGCCGATGACTTCTCTTCAGGACTTATCTACATTGGTTGGCTTCCTTTGCTGTACCCTTAGAAGGTGTCAATGGTGTCATTAAATAACACTTCGTAGCACAGAAACACACTAATTTGATGCAATTGGATTCAGAGAATTATCACAAAATATATGTTGGCTCATAGTTAGTTGCACTTTCCGTTTCTGAGTATATTTACAATTGTGTAAATGACATTATCTAAAAGATGATGATGGAAGGAAGACATGAAACACGAAGGCAAGATAATTGGATTAGTTGGGGTTTTTTGACAAGGAGTTTTTATGTGAACAAACAAGCGTATTTACATTTTGTGCATGTGTTTGTGAATCTCCGTCATCCGTATGTTTTCTTGTGTATATACTACTTCCTTTTCGCTTCGCTGTCAAATCAATCTGGGTTTATTTGATTGAAGTGTATGAATCATCACTAGTATTTGTCACTTGGTCACGGCGTACATGTCGTAAATCACATCATGCACTTTGAACGTAATAATATTTTGCTTTTATTACGGATAAGGTAAAAGACCTTTGCTCATCCATGGGATGAAGATAAAGAATCCTACATTTTTTCTTCCTAGCCTGAGATGAGAGATTAGGTCATTCAAGCAGATGCCTTAAACTGACATGAACTGGATAATAAAAGCTGGACACACAAAAACAGAATTATCTGTATCTTTTTCTTTGGTATTTCATTTGCCTTAAGCCATTCTAAAATTCCAGTGAGGTTGAGGTTGACACACTGGATCGGAGGCTTAGACTGGAATGGAACAGAAGATTTGAACTTGAATGGACTCCCACATGAAAAGCAGATGAACAGAACAGAGAACAAAACCTGTATATACCACTACAATAAAACATTATGCATGTAGCATTCCGCATGTGAATACAATAAAAGCTATATATGCTATATGGATGGAATTTTATGGGATACAGAGATGGAATGGATAATATTTTTATGTATTTACTTTAAGGTGGTATAGAATATGCGTGTATGCATTTTACTTTGAGATTCGCTAAAATATTATGCAAGTTGAAAACCAATTGTCTGCAAATTCCATTTATAAGTATATTTTACTAACTTATATAAATGCTTAATTCTGAACATATTTCCTTATGCATTCTTTGGCAACTTTTTTCTATACTACGACAAGAGTATATTAGGTCATAAATATAATAGACATATAAGTACAAACATCTATAAAACGTTACAAAAGCAAAGACTCATCGGATGAAACTCATCCACCCTAAATTGATATTGACTTGATTTGCGTATTACGCTATACACATATATTAGAAATAGTTGATTAGTTTAGTTCAGAGTTCAGGTAGCAGCAGGTCCATTATCACAGTTATCTGAAGGTTCAGTTGTTGGCATAGATCTAGATCTCGTAGATGCTTGCAGTCTTGAAGAGTGAAATCCTTCAAAATCACTACTCATGCCACTTGCACTGGTATTAGCAAATACTTCAGCCAACCGATGTTGTTGAAGGACACGAGCCTCTTGTTTCGTTGATAAGGCATACGCAAGGAAATAGAAAATGAGAGGAATAACCCCCACGATTCCAAACCCTATGTGTAGCCAAAATTCAACTTTTCTTTCGGGAACACATTGGAATAATTCACTCCACAATTCCCTCGTTATGTTCATCTATAGGGACAATAAAGTTGAGTTAGCGACACCTTATAGCATTGGAATGTTTAAAATTTAATTGACTTGTACTAGTTGTACTACTCTCGGACGTACAGTATCCACAACATCAACACAGACGTTTTCCCCATACATCTCCCCGATTTCCATGTATTTATAGTTCATTTGGTCATAAAGAGGTTTGCAAGCGTCACAAGCTGTTTGGTTCAGGCCGGATATGTTGGCGTTCAGCCAATCGTCGAAACAAACTGCTTAAAGCAGTTAACCAATCATTAATTATAAAATATAAAATTTTATAAAAAATAATTTTTATTTTTAGACAAAAATTACAACCTTTGGTTCTTTCGTAGTCCATCACAAACTGCCGAACTTCTTCCGTTGCATTGTTGGTCAACGTTCCATTTGGTAATCTTCTGAAGCATGCTGAAATAATTTGGATTTAACTTAAACTTGAATGTCTATTCAAAGGTCAAATCGAAATATTATGCTTTCTAGTAAATATTTTTGCAAACTTACAATCGCACTTTCCCTTGGCCCACAAATCTTCCACGTATTTATAAGCATCACTCACAATTTCTACCCGATCTAAGTTTAAAAAGTATTCCTTACATGGATTTCCAGCCTCGTCAGTTTTCTGCCAAATTTTGTAAAAAAAATGGTCATCATTTTAAAGTCATAGTTCATTTATATATCCATCATCACCTGCCTCTTTTATTAAAAGAAAAGTCTTACAGCTAGAAAATCCCGATGGACCTCGACCACACGAATGTAATATTCGACACACCATTCGCAAAGATGAATTGGTCTGGCATTTGTAACAGAGCACAAAGTGAAATTAGAAATTGCTGACCCAATAAGGGCAACAATTTCCTTACATATATCACTTGGAGTTATGATGTCATCAATTGTTTCCCCTATAGGTGCATCTCCAAGAAATGACGGCTTTGAACTGTCGTCATCCCCTGGTGTGCTGTGAACAGGACTTGCAAATAGCCTGAAAGGAACATATATTTAGATTTGAAGTTATATAGCAGAAGATTATCATTTCCTTTACAAAGTTATTAAAGGCTCAACTTACAAAATTACACACCAAATCCCTATAATATACTGATACTGGGTAGAATGACGATGAAGCTTCATTATGAGACCTTGTCACTACAATTGGAAATCACAATCGTATACATTTGTTTTCTCCAGTTTTCTATCTATCCTATAACAATAGTTCTTTTATCTCGGTTGTGGTGGATGATGATGACTCTAAAAGT
Source organism: Orchesella flavescens (assembly GCA_964034955.1). NCBI lineage: Eukaryota > Metazoa > Arthropoda > Collembola > Entomobryomorpha > Orchesellidae > Orchesella > Orchesella flavescens. The sequence continues at coordinate 25,544,188 of OZ035954.1, read as the reverse complement.
CCCTACTCAGTGGGCAGCCAAAGTAGATCCAGTAAGGTATTTATAGCGAATTTTTTTGCTAACATTTACTCATCGTTATCCGAAAGTTCATATAAATCTAGTAGCAGATTGCGTTAAGCCATCACTTTTTGTAAAATCAGTGTCAGCCCAGTTTTTGGATGTTCCTGAGTTGATGAGAGAAAAAGTGTATTTCCTCTGTCTGAACTCTGAAAGTATCTATATAAGGGTTTCAGTGAACGCACATGATCCTATTATGGATCAACACAGCTGCTTGTACGGCTTTAGATGTGCATTAAAGAATGAAAAGGATAAAGTTCTCGTTCAGCATACATATATCCAGCCAATATTCAACAAGGTCCTAGTAGTAGTAACTCAAAATGTTTTTGTTATCCTATAATACTACACTCAACTTTGCAGCAATATACCTTTCTCTTATTCCCCCGCTCCATGTTGTATTGATAAGGTATCCTGCCTAAGTAACTCTTCTAACATATATATGCGCTATGTGTGTGCAATGTCAAATATGTGCAGCAGTAAGGACTATTGAAAAGCTTTTGGATTCTTTACTCTTTATAAAACAATCTATTTATGAGCATGAAATAAACAATTTCCGACAAACAATTCTAGTCAAGTAAAATTCGTTTATAAACAGTTTCAACTGGAAATTTCCACAAGTTTTGGGAAACTAAAATTTGTAGAGTTGAATGAAGGTGAAAGCTACACATTAGTATAATTTTTAATGAAAATGGAAACTCAAACAGCTCAAGCATTGCAGAACCGGCTTTATTTTGTTTTGGATCAGCTTCAAGTAATGGCACGAGAACTACCAGTGTATGTTTTGGATAATAAATTACTACTTTTAGTAGTGTATCCATTAAATTTCACATTGGAGTTGGATTTGCTTATATTAAAACAGGGTAAACTTTTGAACATTTTATAGGAAATATCAACAGCGTATAAACCATGAATTACTGAGCGGTTTAGCGAATACTTTACTGCATGATACCATTTTTGAAATCGTGAAGGGGCTCAAGGACATCCAGGTTTGGAAATCAGCTTATTATGTTGAAACAGTTTGACACGTGAATAAAGGTTCTTATATTATTCTTACATTCTTCTTACAGGATGTAACAGAGAAACATTTATTTCAGTCAAGACTTCAGTTTCTTGAACAGCAAAGGCGTAAGCTTTCCAAAACTAAAACTCATCCTTAAAATTACTGATGTATGACATCCACTAATTGTATTGTGTTACCATATTTGATATTGAGTTGACTCCTTTTTATGCAGGCGAAAGGCAAACCTTGAAGGAAAAGAAAGGCTCAACTCCTGAATATACAAGTGAGGTTAAACGAATTCAATCAAAACAAAGAATGGAGCAAAAGCAGAATGACATGAAAATCATTATGCAAATTGACCAAAAAGTTAGTGATCAACAAGTCATGATGGAGAAAGCAGGAGTGCCTGGGTTTCATGTGACGAATGATCCTTCCGAAATTCGTTTACAAATGTACCTGTTTGAGTTCATCTTCAGATTAAGTGAAATGCCATTGCCGCCTGCGATGCAGGAAGAAGAAGGATAACAACTGAAATAGGATTTATTAAAATTACATTGTATATAAAGTACTCACGTACATGAATTGAATACTCACGATTGCAAGTTCAAAGTTAGTTTTTAAAATGTATACCACTACGAATATTTTTGTATCTCAAGTCTACATAAGAAGATTTGCCGTCTTTAAATATAAAATTTTCAACCGACCATAAATACAGGCTGTTTTTTTCAAGTGAACTCATTTTGAAACAACTGACAAAGAGCCGCTTCTTTAGTAAACACAGAAAGCAATACACCATTTTAATCAGGTGAGTCTGCTCTTCATTTTCCGCTATCGGTCATGGCTTTTGGTGAAGCCATGCCTGGACACCAGTCACATGAAGTGGAATCGCTCATTTTGGAGCTTTCCAAGAGTAACTGCGCCCAGAATAAGATAATTTCAACGTTAAAAGTGCATGGAATTAACGTGTCGAGATCAGCAATATACTAAGTAATCCATTGCAGAGGAAAAAGAAGAGCTGCGCATGCGGTTGGAGCCACCACACCGCCTCGGAATGCGGTCAAGAGAAAGCGGAATCAACCCTTGATCAGGAAGGTCGACCTTTTTACCACGAAAGAGAACCCGTCTCCTACATGTGAGATGGCTAATAGGTGCCCAGTTTCCTCCTCTACAATTCACAAAAAAATTCATGAAGATTTGTGGAAACGAACCTTCAGACCATGTCTTGAAAGACACTCATCGTGCAAACCGGAAGTCGAACTGTAGGAGCCTCTGTGAGTGGCAACTAGAAGGTGGAAAGAGCGGGTTCGTGGTCACCCATGCCTCGTCAAGGTTTTTCCTCAATGACTGCAACGGGACGAGGAAGATCTGTTATGCTAAGCAGAAACTACGAGGTGGAGAACCTCGTTATAGAAAAAATTAAAAGTTTAGTGACAAAGTGATGGTGGTGGGTGCTATAAGTGGGAGGGGTGTGCTAACTGCGTTCAGAGTACCCCCAAATGTAAAAATTAATGCTAACTAGTATATAGAGCATGTTTTAAAACCTCAAGTTGAGGTTCATATTCCAAAACCTTATGGTGAGGACACCTTTAAGGTGTTCATTCACCACGATGCCGCAACATCGCACACTGCGCGTTTGACCGCTGCGTACGCCAACGAAGTGAATAAAAAAACAGGAATAACCATCATCTCCAATGAGAAAATACCTGTGAAAAGCCCTGCCGCAAGTCCCATGGATTTCTTTGGCTTTGGCTACTTGCAGCAGGAGTTTTTCCGATGAAAACCAAAATCTTGGATGGGCTGTGGAAAGCTACAAAAAGGGCGATTCCACTTCAAGTGACAGGTGTCCAAGCAGGGCTTCACCAAAAGCAATGACCAATAGCGGAAAATGAAGAGGAGACTCAACTGATTAAAATGGTGTATTGCTTTCTGTGTTTACTAAAGAAGCGGCTCTTTGTCAGTTGTTTCAAAATGAGTTCACTTGAAAAAAACAGCCTGTATTTAATGAATTTGATAATTTATTTGTTATTACATTTTTGCAAACTCTCACATAAATTAACTCAGCTTCATAAATATTGCCTACAAACTTGTAAATTATGTAGCATTAAATAATGCATGCTCTAATTTCAATATCATTTATTTGTGTTATTATAAAATAGATTAAATAGTGAAAGCCATCAAATTCTTAAATCAATAGTCACTCAAACTGTTTGAGATACTTTTTCCGGTGACAATTTTAAGAAATCTCGCCATTAATCAGGTCGCTCTGTATTCGTTACTGTAAGTTTGATATTTTATGAGACAGCAAATGACACAAAAGAGCGAATAGCATTAAAAATGCAATTCTCAAGCACTCATTATGTTGGAGTATGAATTGTAATAATCATTTAATTATATTATTGTTGGATTGTTTGCTTTTAAAAAATAGAGCGCATTCAAAGTCTTTTCATCCTTTAATACTTGGTTGTGCCTTGTTAAGTGGCTATACTACATGAAAAGTGCAAAAAATCAAGCTATTTCCTTTTTATATTAATTTGATTAGATTATTAAGATCCGAAAAATGAAGTAATCCTTCACGTATGCCACACAATGCAATGATGAAAATTTAATATTTATTCGCATCCCACGATGAATAACATTTTAGACTTATCGTTAGTTAGATAGTTAACAATTACAAGTTGAGCAAATTTGCAGCAAACTAAAAATGCTGTAAGTTTTAATTAGGTTAGGATGGAAAAGTAGTTGTAGAAAACACATTTTAAAGCTAAACGACATTCCAACCCATCCAGTGGTAATACAAAATGCCATACAGTGATAACATAATATGTCAGTAGACATTTATAGCATTGTTATTAATATTATTATAAAACTGTACGAGGATTCGTTCCGAATACAACATGAATCAATCCATGAAAGTCCCATAGCCTATTTGAAAAATGCATCCAAAACTGAAACTGTACCCACAGCCACCCTATGATATTCATGAAAAACCTGATTATCGAGCTAGTTCTCATAGACCACAACCATGTTAATAGGAGTTTGGCGGATACTTTGTCCCACCGTGACATCAGATTCCACAGGTTTTCTCCCTTATATCCTTCAAGATCTTGGAGACCAGTGTACAACAAGGCTTTATATGTCATAAACGGTATTCGCCTGGCGAAAGCTTCCATAAACGCACTTTGAATAGTGACTACAGTTTCATCCATACTTTTTAGACTTTCCACAACAATATTTCGGAACAGCTTGTCAAATAATTCCGCATCTGGTTTGATGCAAATACTAAACTCATCTTTGATTCCCAGTAGTCTTCCATAAATTGCCCAAACATGAATAACTCCTTTCATTTCTTCATATCTGTCTTTAATTCCAAATACTTTTGGAAATAACCACATACTTCCAATGAACCCAAATTGTGTGGTCACCATATCAAACTGGCTCACAGGTAGTGGTGGATCCCATGTCAAGAGATGTTTTGGAGCGGATGATGTATCAATGTGCTTTAGGTCGGCTTGCATAGCTTCTGCAAGTTCTCTCTTCCAATTTTCAGATGAATTCAAGGTCTTGGTAGCAAAAGATTGAGAAGTTGATTGGCTTTTCATTTTGCTTGCTATGGCGTGCATTTTTCTCACGATGTCAAAGGCCTTGAACTCTTTCGCTTCATCGATTGGGAATAAGAAGAATTTGCCCATTCTTTGTAATGTAGATAGATACCTCTTGAATGAGAGTTTCGGATTTGTCAGGTTTCCTGTTCGTAAGATAACGGAAGAGTTGGGCTTCACAGCAAAGCCGAGTAAGAGAGCTATAGTGTTAGCAAAGATAAGTTGGGTAAAATGTTTCTTGTGGAAGCCGATGCTGTGTTCTATTAAGGATTTGTCCACCCAATGAATGTCTTCTAATGGAACAAGTGGAGTAATATCTCCAGGAACATAGGGAGCTTCTGTTATTAATGCAGTATAGTGATCCCGATTAAGTTGTTCATATGTGCTTTCTCTTACAACACCATTAAATTCAGGTTTCATCGGAATTGTACCTTGGTTATCCATTTCAGAGTTTTTGAGTTGTAAACACTTCAGAGTGGGCCCTCTCTCTCCCATTATCATAATAAGACCCCACTATCTATCACTATCCCTGAAATTATGGTAAAATATTTGAAGGTGTATGAAATTGCAACTTTATGGTATTTAAAATTGAAAATATTTATGGGAGACAAAAGTAGCTTACTTTGTTTCTGCCTTGACACTTCAATTATTGATATCGCTCTCTCTTTGGCAAAATTCATACTAGTCGCTCTAGAAATCTGGTTGTGGGTTTTTTATCGTTTTCCTTAAGTAAGGAAAATGATAAAAATCCACAACCAGATTTTGCAGGTTTGCAGTACTGCAACCTTGTTTCATTAGGCACGATGGGTGCATAGCATACATATAATAAACCGGGTAACACAGGAGTGTAACGAACTAGCAATTTAGGGTTTATAAAATAAAACTGATGACATTTGACCCTAAAGATAACATCCAAGATAAGCGCATATCATGGTTGTTTTGTTGGTCTTCTCTAATATTTAGCTGAAACGCCCTATTTGAAATGCATCGAAAGAGATTCCCTACTTGAAGTGCATACAGTATACCTGATGCTTGAAAACGGGAAGGTTATCATGACATTTGACCCTGAAGATAACATAAGAGATAAGTGTGCATAGTACCGTTGATCTTCTCTCTTGATTAGCTTTCGAATGATATGTTACACGGTATACCTTACGCTTGAAAACATGTGGCAAGGGTAACTCCGATTTGGCCCATAATTGAACTTGATTCCTCATTTTTCCTAAGCTATAGATTGGCGAAAACAGAATTAAAAAAGTCAAAGCGTTCTCGAGTTATCGTGCCCCCGAACGGACCGACAGACCGACTAGACAAAGCTATAAACTAGCAATAAATTGCTAGTTAATAATGTGATTGAATTGGTTAGACATTATATTATCTTTTGTGACTGCTTTGCTGTCCAACTGGTCCGACTCTCTTAAAAAATTGTGAAACTTCGAAATTCATGCTAGTTGCAGGGTTTTGTCATTTTCCTTATTGCAAACTTGTCCCATTAGGCACGATGTTCCAAAAGCTTTCATTGTCTTCGATCAATGTCTCCAATTGGCATACGCTCCTGAGACACCATCACTTGATGATCCGCAATTAAATGGATTGATTATTTTAATAATCTGGTTTTTTTTCTTCTGATTTTGTCCTAGCTAATTAAAAAATCTTGTTCAGTATATGATGTGGTGTAGCCATCCGGCAGTATTTGTCATGCGATATCAATGCCAACAACTGGAGTGTAAAATATACTTAAAAGCAGTTTTGCAACTTTTTATGCAACACCACCTGTCACCAAGGTTGTGTGTATGTACCTAAACAAAACAATTGTTTTTTATTATTGATGATGTGACAGTATTAGACTTTTTAGAGGTCATGTGCAACGTAAGCTATCAAAATAACTTTGGAAAGAAAAGCCTAAATTATCATATTTTCCCAGAATATTTATATTTTTTGTAATGAATCTGTTACTGCTTCAATTTACAGTATAGGTTACTAACTGGATGAATGATTGATAATGGATGTAAAAAATGGTAAAAAAATGCTGCATTTGCAAAACAAATATTATATACATAATGCATTTGAAGAATTAAATACAATATATGTATATCAAGTGAGAATTAGCAGGGAAATTTGTTACATATTTATTAAAGTGTTAGGTTTTAGTAATGATACACGACAAAAATAAAATAATAAAAGCAATAGAAATACCATCATCTTTATACTTTATATGTACATGCGTTAAAATTGCTGTAAGGTACATTTTTATGTTTATTCAATAAGGCGTGTAATACACAACTAAAAGCAGTCTTCATAATATATTTAATAACAATCACAAGACAAGAAGAAAAAAAATCACTAATAATAATGATAAGGTATAGAAAATGGTTCTTGGGAGATACTCATGCATTTAATATACAAACACACAATTCACAACTGCGGCTCTACTCATCCATTTTTTCTCTCTCTTGTATACAACAAAAATGCTATTAATTGATAATGTCAATAAAAACCATTTAAAAACATGGTTGAGATTTTTCTTCCAAGCTGTAATTATTATAGCATATCATGTATCGTCAATATATCATACAAAATTATACAAAATAAACGGTTATTGTCAATCATTGTGATATACAATTATTAGTTGTATGAAACCTATAGTATATACATATGTACTACGTACGTGTATATTTACAAGAGATTAAAAAGCTGTTGGGTTTCCCCTCTCTTGCCTCTCTTCGTCGCAATTTAATACATAATAATAAATCTAAATCATAATTCTACCTAATTTTATTCAATTATCTTTAGCTGACACTATAAATGTATATTGTTATTTATTTACAAATTTGAAAGGACTTGTTGTGGAGATGATTTATGAGTTATATATTTATTATTACAGTACTATTAACGGTTGTTGCTGTACAGTAAAAGTTTACATAAATTTTTTTATAGCTTTATTAATACTTACACACTTATATTATGAATATTTTTTTTATCATGGAAAGTTTTTTTCCCAATCGATTATCATTGTCCTGAAATTACTACATGTGTAAAAATAAGTACAGAATATATAAAGTTGCTCAAAAATATGAAAAAATGCATTAAAAACTGCTGCGCTGCGACCACCAACAAATAACCTTTAACAATCATACTCACCCATTTTTCCAATTGGCGTAGTTCTCATCTCATCAACAACCCGACCTCATTGATTAGAAACGAATTATTTGACTTTGCCATCATCAACTGAACGGATTGCGTTTTTTATGTCACTTGTCTATGTATATATTATTATCAACTTTTTTTTTTTTTTACAAAAAGTGTGTTTTTTTGCTTTCTTCTGAAAATGCTCTCTTATCTTTTTATTATTCATATCCATACAAATCAAAATAATGTTATAAATCATTTAGTCAATCATCCTTCTTTTTAATAATAATACTAGAGGATCGCTGCTTATACTAGAGTAATTACTGATTAATGACAACACATTGTTTTGTAACCTATAACGAGAGTATGTTTTTTTAAAAAGAGTTACGAAAAAATATACATTTTAGTCTATACAGTACTACAAATGCTCATACCTTGGTGCTCTGAACGATGGAAATGAAGAAGTAGCGGCCGCTCTATACTCATCGCCACCACTAGAGCTGGTGGCAGCTGGAACACATCCTCCACTAGGACAAATGGGAGCACTTTTGGTATACATGTAAGTGGCTCCCGTCATTGCAGCCACCTCGTCAGGAGTGCCTGACATGAGACGCCTATAATTGGATGCAAGTTCAGCTTGTGAAAACTGGCCTCCATTTGATGATGCTGATGATGACTCGCTACCCCTAAATGAGTTGGAGGTTCCGGCAGCAACTGAATCTCCAAAATTACGCTCAATAAAGCTACCACCTCCGCTCCTGCGTCCTCCAACGGAGGAAACCCTAAAACTGCTTGTGCTACCACTACCATCGCTATCATCACTGAGGGATGAATAGCTATTTCCACCGCCACCTGATTTGAAGGAAGAGCTAGTAGAGCTACTAGAGACTCTTCCCCGTTTTATGATATTGTCATTATTTGAAGCTGCAAAAGTTCCACCTGCGATAACTTGAGCGCTATCAATGGCCTTTTCATTTTCAATCGAGGTTGATGGATTTGTAAGAGTGCTACCACCACCGGATTCAATGATTCGGGTGGTTGTTTTACGAATGATGACGCTACCACTGCCACCATCATCATCATCATCAATACCACCATAACTTTGAGCTTTAGTAGCAGCACCACTTGAGGATACGGAGGATTGACGGAGAGATGTGGAGGAAGCACGGAAATTGTTTACATCACGGTCAGAGTTACTTCTTACATTGAAATTTTCATCGTCTGGAACATTGCCGTAGCTTGGAGCTTTGACATCCTTACGGAAGCTTGATTCGAGAAGTTTTCTTCTGGTGCTGGAACTACTGATGGATTCATCATTACCAGCACCAATTCCGTAGGCTTTGTTTGCAATGTCACGATTGGTAGATGCACTGGCTGTGCCGCCGCTGCTACTTCTTGAGCTGCTTTCACGGAAAGAGGATCTGGAAGATTCAACACGTGGTCGCGTGGCTGTTACTCTTTCACGGACATTTGTGCTGCTGTATCTGGCAGCATTACTACTGCCACTACCACCACCACCTCCGGTTCGGGTTCGTCCACCACTACTACTACTTCCGCCTCTGAATTGTTGTCGTGTTAGGGTTGAGCTGCTTTCAGTGAATCCTCCTTGATCTACTCCACCACCCTCAACAAACCTTTCTTCAATTACTTGTCCGCCACCATTATCTCCATCTCCCTCAACAAATCTTTGTCGCTCTTCAATTATTTCTTCACGGACAATTTCATTATTTGCTCGTTCTCTGACATCTTGAATGTTTTCAACGTTTCCACCTCGGTTGAGGGCTTCTTCTCGAGTAACTCCACTTTCCCGATCCGATCCACGGTCATCGTAAATGACTTCCTCAACGACTTCTCTGCCGCCGCCGCCAGAATTACCTGCAACATAAGTGGCGTGGTTAATGGACGCACTGGTTCGTAACTCATCATCATCATCCTTATTGTCTTCACTAAATCTACGTCCACGCACACCACCGCCGCCTCTAGTGCCAGATCCAAACCCTCTACCCCCACCCCCTCCAGTTCCTCTTCCGCCGCCCCCAACTCCCCCTCCGTTTCCTTGTCCTCCACCACCCCTGTAACCATTATTACCACCTCCTGCACCCCCTTGAAAACCATTTCCGTTTGCTCCTCCCCCTCCAAAGTTATTCCCGTTTCCTCCAACCCCTCCTCCACCTCCAAAGTTTCCACCATCGCCACCACTTGGTCCATAATCATAGTCATCATCGCCCCCACCTCCGCCACCACCAAATCCTCCTCCACTTCCACCACTTGGACCCGATGGAATTCCAGCCCCACCACCAACGCCTCCTCCACCACCAGTAGGCCCAAATCCAACTCCCGCATTAGGTGCAGGAGCATAGCCTCCACCTCCCGCATTAGGTGCGGGCGCATAGCCTCCACCCCCCGCATTAGGTGCAGGCGCATAGCCTCTTCCTACGCCTTGATTCTGAGGATAGCCTACGCCTTGTGGCGCGTAATTAGTTTGAGGATATGTTGCATATGTTGGTGCAACTTGTTGGGGATAATAATTTGGACTAGGAACTGTGACCACTTGTTGTTGCGGGGCTACATAGGTAGGGGCTACAGCTTGAGGGACATAAGTTTGACTAGGTATCACTGGCTGAACATAGGAAGGAGGACTAGGCTGGGGCACATATTGCTGCTGAGGAACATACTGAGGACTAGGAGCCACTTGCTGTGGAACATACTGAGGACTAGGAACCACTGGCTGTGGAACATACTGAGGACTAGGTACCACTTGCTGTGGAACAACATACGCGGGAGGACTAGGTGGAGCTTGTACAATTTGCTGTTGTGGTTGTATTGGTGGTACATACACGGGAGGACTTGGAATAACGTTGTTATTATTTTGGGGATAACCGCCCGCCCCAGGATTATTATTATACCCGGATCCGGCACTTGGATTATTTGGACGTCTCTGTCTATTATAATTTGGTCTATATCGATACTCACCTCCACCTCCTTGATAGCGCCGGTTATTTACAACGGTTCTTCTACTAGTTGTATATCCACTACTACCACCTCCACCACTACCACCACTGTCATTACTGTTGTAACGATATCTACGGTATGAGCCTGTATTATACACTGGCTTATCGTAATAGTCCGAGTCAGAAACTGAGTTTCTTGAGCGGTCAATGTATCTTGTGCGCTCTACAACTCTACTTCCAGCAATGCCGCTTGGCGCAGAATTTACATAATGGACTCTTCGTATGGTTGTTGCACCACCTCCTCCAACTCCACTACTCAAACTACTACCACCACTACTACTACTACTACTATGTCTACTGACAGTTGAGCTACTACTACTACCACCACTATCGCTGTCTCCACCACGACGTCTATAGATTATACGTCTACGAACTACTGTTTGAGCTGGTGGATCTACGGACACTATGCGTCTTCTAATGGCACTTCCACCTCCGCCGCCGCTACCACCGGAACCATACGATCCAGAATTAGAGGAATATGTTTTCGAACTATATGACGATCCGCCAGAACCACCAGAACCATAAGACAAACCGCCGCCAGAACCATAAGATGAGCCGCCAGACCCGTACAACGTTCTACTACCAGACCCGTAAGAAGAAGACGATCTACCCCCAGAACCGTAAGATGATCCACCAGAACCATAAGACCCGGAACCATATGAAGATGAAGAAACTCTTGACGAACCTCTTCCACCACCTCGTTCCACGACTTCTTGTTCCACAACTCGCTCCACAACACGCTCCGTTGGGGTAGGGGATGGTCGACGGATAATTACCTCTTCCTCAACGACACGTTCTCCACCTCTAGAGCCACCATCATTTCTAGATGATGTCCGCTCGCGAATAACTTCCCGATCACGATTCCTTTCTCCGCGATCAATTATCAAATCTGAGTCACGGTTGTCTTCTGGGGTGCCGTATATTACTCGCTGTCTTCCCCTTCTATAGGTATCTGCATCAAAAGTAATATAAAATAATGTGTTATTTTTTACATTTTCAGTTTTCTATTATCATAATGTTTTTTTAAATTGTATAGCCTCATTTATGCATGAATAATCCAAATTTTTGTATATATGTGAACTTCCATCATCTATAAATATAATTATTATTTGCTTCATAACAAGAAGGTAAAATCAGATAAAAATTTTTGTTTTTCCTCCCTCGTTAGTTGTTTTTTTCTTTTCATTTCTCACACGTAATACTTTTTTTTGTCGTGTGCTTGCAATTTCCAAAAGTAATACATACTTAAGATTAGTAGAGCAACTTGTATTAAATTTTGGCATTGAGTGCATATTTTAAATTAATTCAGGCACGCATCATAAATGAACGCCATACGTGATGCAAGGTGTGAATTATAAGGTGTGAAAATAAGATTGTTTTTTGTAAACAGAAATTAAGATTTAGGTTTAGATTGGGAAATTAATTTAAGATTTATGCACTTGCGACCTTATAAACAATATCATGAATATTATATACGCATATGCTCCTTTTGACTTCCACACTCCAGTAATACCACTTTGTTAATGACGACTTGTTTTTATTTTTTATTTTTTTATAGTCATTAAACATAGCGCTTCAAATAATAAATGCTTCCACTTTTATGCCCTTGACAAGAGTGCCTTCAGGTCAAATTAATTTAATATTTATCCAACTCATCATTTTCAGCATTATACTTATGAGTTGATCAAAATCAAAACTCGATTAGGTAGTAAAACACAAAGATGATGTGGTGACCTTGGGATTGTTTCAACGCATTCTTGCATTACATTGATGAAATTCACAAAAACGCCGAATGTTCCAGAACGATATGAAGCAACCATGAAAACAGTTCTAGTGCTGCACCAGACTGGAGTGAATAATAAGGAGGATGAAAAATTGTTGTATAATAATAATTGAGGAGCAAAGATATTTTAGCGAAAAAAGGAAAACAACTTTTTTGGTAAAAAAATCTATAATATTAAAAATCTACGTTCATCATGATGATGATGATGAAACTGTTAGGATGCAGTGAGTTTAATTCCATTCGCTTTCTGAACACATCCTGCTACCTGCATAAAATGGTATGGAATTTATGGAAGGAAAAACTACGTAGCTATTCGGTTTATAAATTTGTAGTTGAAACGTTGAAAGTACCTTTGTCGTCATTTTTCCTTTTTGCTATTCATGTATAATCTAAAGTGCCTGCTTGATTTGGATAATGATATTGCAAACTTCGCAGTTAGTATGTTCAAGTTTCCTAAGACCCCATCTTAATGTACCTACATAATTTATTATGTATTATATATAGCATATCATATGCTCAACAACGTAACGAACGCTATTATTTTGAAGGTACTTCTGGTTTGCTCAGTTTCTTGATTACGGCTAAACTCCTCTTTTATGGTATGATAAGCAACTCATCTTTACTTTCGCTTGGTTTGGTACTGGTAAAGTGAATTCATGGTGTTTTAGACGTGTTTTGACGGATGTGTTGCTAAATCAAGAATCATCTCATCTCAACCGCGAAGAAGAACATATAGCAACTTGTGAGGCTATAAACTGACAGCACTTTTTTTCAGTTAAAGCCTTTGGCTTGTTTCTTACCCTTCATGTTTTTTATTAGGTAACGCAATGACGTACATTGGGATATCAAGATTCATTGAAAAAAATCTTTATGGATAACCCCATGTTAAACATCCAGCAAACCAGATACACCGACTTGCTACCACCTCCCTTATCTTGATTTCACAGATTCTTGACTATGATCTTTAAAAGAAAAAAAATGTTTCAGACTGTGAGTCCATAATAAACTTAATAATTTCATTTTGATGATTTTAGGATTTTGAGGATGTGGTGTGGACTGTGGAGGAATATTTAACAGCTTTCTGATTGTTGAATGGAAATCCCTGACCTGAACTTATCGTTAGATATATGTATGAACAGTATCAATGCAGATTTTAAAACCTAACTGCAAATGTGACGCATGATGATATCGTACTGTACTTTGTGTGGTAAAATTCCCAAGTAATGAAAAATGCAAAAACAATACGGAATTCCCCCTACTAGATACAGTTTTCTATTTAAAGAAATCCGGATTGACACACATGCATTTTAAGTCCAAGAAACTCATCTTCAAAGAAAAATGTACATGCACGAACTAACGTATCGTTTTAATTAGCAGCCCATCGGTACAAATAAGATCCTATCAGATACTTGGTTCTGTCAGCCTATACATGTAACTTCAATTCATTTTGTGATTAACTCTGTGTTTTTTTACATACATATATATGTGCACTTTGCCAAAATCTCGATAACGAGGACTTTGTTCATGTTCCACCAAGTTGTAAGGAGGCTTCTTTTTCTTTGTGAGATTGTCCAAGGTTATGGTCAATGATTGCAGAATTTAAAAGAAAACCTTTCACGTGGTTAAAAGTAACCATTATTTCATACCTGCTGTTGGCCGAGGTATCACATCATTTTCCCCAGGATATGATAGCGGTCTGTCAGGTACTGGATAGCTGTACCCCTGGCTTGAAACTTGGTATACCACACTTAAGGTTACCAAAAGGGAGAGGAGCAGTCTTTGAGGTTTCATATTTGCTTAAATTCACTATATATATAGTGTTGCTTGAAGAAAGTTGAAAAGAGTAGCTGGTATTTCCTGCAATAGCCAAATAAAAATATTGCTACAATTCGTGTAAATTATTGCACAAATGGTAAGAAGAGCATTTCCCAAAATCATGTCGAAGGAGAAGCAGTTTTATACCTATAGTACAAATATTTAAAAAATCATGAGGATACTTACAGCTTTTAAAGATCCAACAAGAAGAATGAGGACTCCAAAATATCCACATCCACATATAAACTTTGAGTTGCATTTACTTTATAAACTTCAAAATATTTTTTGACACTTTTGTGCTACTATCCATCAACAACTTGTTTCAGTTTCATTTTTCTCCACTTCAAGTTTTCAACCATTATTCTCCCCGTTGCACTCTAATATTTGTAGCCAACAATGTCACATGTTAATTGTCATCACACTACTGCATATTTGACTATTTGTTGCAGTATGGATACACTTATTATTATCAGTTCAAAAAAATTAAAGTTGACACACACAAACAGTTTATCTTTTGATCACAACTTATCGAACCAACCAACACACGAAACAACAAAACATGTCCTCTTATTCTCAAGCTGATACGCAAACTGAGAGTGTCCCCCGTTATTTCGTTTTTCGAGAGTGATTTCGAGTCGGCAATTGTTCAGCTTCTAATCATAGGTTTGTCTAAACCAAAACAATTATTGAAATTACTAGCATAGGTATCTCAACTTTTCTTGTGAATTGTTCACTGTTGAACTGTCTCATATGCACTGAAACCCATCCTCCAAATACTTTCTCTATTTATGACCTTTAACCATTGCTTGCCTTAGACTCTAATACACTTCTGCAGTCCAAGACTGGGCTCATCATCTATTGAATTGCTAACGTCATCGTTTCTCACCTACACACATGTTATCAGCTCTTTTAATCCAAATCCAGCTTGCCATCACCTCACCATCATCAATTTCGTTAGAAAAAAGAATGCTATAAATATGAACAAAGACACAGGAGGGTGAAGCGAATTCTTCTAAAAAAACTAGTAAATGATGATGCTGATGATATTATGACGAAGGTATACATACACATATTATGCACATATAACTTGTGTAACGTTCACGTATAAGAATACATAACTCACATACTCCCCCTTGCTTAACTTAACTATTTAGTCTGATTCTGATACATTTATCGTCGCCGGTGGGGCATGGAGATGGAGAAGGTCGGAAAGACGTGCCGTATACACCAAACCAGTGTACGCGTAACAATGACTATATAGCTCATGATAAATAAAACCAGTATTATATATATTTTTATTGCAGTGTTGCTCCGTTTTTTTATGCATAGCCAATGTGCACTGAAAATGATATAACCATGCATAACAATACTATTTAAGGCATATCTTCTTTTACTCTCCTTTCCTTTCCATTTTTTTCATATGACGTGAGCAAAATCATCAAAGTATAACCAAACTCACTATATCAAATGCTTCATCATCATTACTTCTCATTATTAAATCATACACATCAAAAACTTATGTAAAAGTAGCCTCAGCCACCTTCTTCTCGTGAAACAAGGGATTCCACCACCAGTAAAATACAACAACAATTCATCAGAATTTAAGTATTATGTTACACTCATTGGCTGACGTCCTTTCAATTTTCATTGAAGTTAACGTGCAAATGTCATGCCATCCTCATACTATACCCTTTGCAGCTTATTAGTATGTTTTTATTTCATTCCACAACCCGTCTCACCGCAATAACGCTTTAGCTTAATGAGGTTGTAAACAATCAGGTGCACGACTTCATTCATCACAGTTGGAAGATTTTGAGTCATCGTCATCCCCCTGCTCTTCTTATATATATTCATCAAATGAAGACGAGTTCAATTCAAATGCATTTATGCCTTATAAGTATACCCTTGCGATTCTATTCTGTTTAGTAAAGCGATCCCATTATTCCGTCAGTGTTAAATTGGCACTTCAATTCATTCACCTTAGGTACATACATACATTTGCCCAGAATTCTAAAGCATGAGTCGTTTGTGTACCTTTCTTTTTACAGTGAGTGAATTGATCATCTTCACTTGCCTTTTTTTAAAGAAAAAAAATTAGATCTACAATGGCAAGATAATTTGCTGGATTGGACAGCATAATGACAGATATCTAGCCACAGGGCGCCTTCTCATCAAGTCAGGGATTAATCATTCAAATACTTTACTTACGTATTTTGTCAAATGTTCAATCAATTGATGATGATATCATGAGATTATATATAGCATTGTCCACATATTTATATGTTTTTGTACACCACACCACACACACTAGTCCCAGACACCCTGTGAAAAAATGTACCTGAACATGCGCACATGCAGAACAAATTGTGGCTGACATAATATGTATATTACCAATTCAATTCTACAATTTTTTTCTGAAAGGGGAATTTTGACGGTGGGTTTCTCACGATCACACTGATAGATCTTGTCAACTTATCATCAATACATATATATGTTTACATTCAATTCGTGGTCTGCGCTGCTATTGTTTTAAAATTAAGAGTATTGAAATATCAGTATAGCATGATGACAAATAATGCAAAAAAAACAACAAAAGTTGACTTTGATTTGATGGTGACGATGAATGACAGCAGAAGCTTCGAACGGGACAGGAAATTTAATAGAGGAGCAGGTGGGAGCATTTCAAATAAAAAGTCTCACTGGCAAAGACAAAGTGTAATAAATTGATATAATAATAATGTAATATGATAATGCAAATGCATTTTTAGAACGCAAATAAAGCTTTTTTAGTGCACTTTTTGCAGGTATACCTTATAGCAGGAATGTGTGGTTTAATATGGTCACGTACGATACTCATTTTTCACAAAAGTCACACCATCGTTTGTCATCACGTTACATTTTACATGCAAGTGAAGAAAAAATGCATTTTTATTGTTGAACCTGTACGAGTGTAAAGGTCTATGTCTGATTAAGCAATGCCCATGTATTTTTAAATTCCATTCTCACTTTTTTTATGCTCTCGTACAGCGTAAAGTTCTAGACATTTTAAGGCTTATAAAAAATATATTATATAAGATGTAAGATGGGAAATCACTGATCTAAAATTCCTAGACTCCCTACATCTAACCTCGTGTTATATTCAAAAGATGGACAGTTGTGGGCATTATATCATGTTTATATTTCAATTGTTTGAATATAATTTTGATAAAAATTGTTTTTTTCCTTCTATATACTCATTGTGTGTAATGAATGAAAATGACACTGAATTAGTTGTACATTTGCATTTCTTAAACAAAAAAAATGTTGAACGCTTCAATATGGAGTACTTATATGCTTTATCAAAAGACAAATAGTGAATGTGTGGGAATTGACCTTTGAAGTTTATTTTCATCACTACTCATCATCATTTTTTCGGTAACTGATGCTCTTTTTGATGATGAAGACTGAGCTCTTTTGAATTTTTTTAAAATCAAGATAGATTAAAATTGTCACAGTGCTAATAAGTGGCTTAAATGAGACAGATACATTTTTAATGAACTAGCTGATAGGAATCATCGGTCGACATTCTATGTCATTCGAATGAAAATGAGATGCTCTACTCTCGTAGTTTTATAGTGCATTAGGTAGTGTGTGCCACTTTAATTGAATTCCTCAATGAAAAATAGAATACTCTATTTTGACTTAAATCTATCGTTGTAGATCTTCACTTTACATGAACGTTGCCGACTAGTAACATCGGCTTCTGCATACAAATCGACTGATTATATATCAACCGCAAATCATAACCTGACTAAAATGCAGTTTTAGGAAATATTTATTGACTCATTGAATTGCTTCTGTGGGAGTTGTGGATGTACCTCTTACAAGTCTTGTACAACTGGGTACGGCACAGGGCAAATAATTATATCTAGATTTTACTAGCAATTGTGTAGGCTATTTTTAAAGCGACAGTATGATGTGATGTCTGTATATATGTACATATACTTTAATTGATAATCTTTTATCGATTCTTCAAGTCAAGTCTTCATCAACCCTGTAATTTCTCACAATAATAGTTGATTCTATAATAACTCATACAATACAATAATATTCTTAGACAAAAAACTCAACACTAAATAATAGCATATCAAATGTGATCATTTATAGATAAGCTTGAAAACTTCTCAAGACGAAAAAAAATGCAAACGCAAAGTTAGGCTTGTAGCAAAAATTATTGACCTTTTAACAAAATTTATTATTTCACGCGGAATACAAAAAAAAATATGTTCTTGTACTTTTCATTGTAAACAAAAAGAGCATCTCATATTTATTATTATTAATTATTCACAAGTTACAAACAAAAACATAACAGCCAATAGAACAGAGCCGAGTAATTCATACCACACTTGAGTAGGCGAATTGATTACAAACTTAACTGGTGGCTCATGTAATTATCATAAATTCATAAGCATGTGGATTCACATGTAAACTTGAAGTACTTGCAGTGTACATTCTCCCTTTTTTTATAGACACTTTATGTATCATATCATGTGCTAATCCCTTGTGGGTGGTAATCTATACCTACTTATCTATGAACTTGCCAATTTATTACTGAAATTGTTGATAGCTGATGCTATATAATTTCACATATTAAGGTAAACTCTTACGTGATATGTTTTGCATAATTATTAAGGCTAATTATATTTATTATCCGGAGGGCATGTCAAGAACTGCAGTTTTAGTGCAAGTGCAGCAAGTCTACAATTTTTATGAGATTTGTGTCTAGGTGAAAAAAAATACAACTGCTGAAATCTAATTTGGCTTTGGTCGACCATTAAATCCATTATTAAGTCAACGTAGTACAGAAATGTTTGCTTGTAAATAACAATAAAAAATGATTAAGAAATTAGGAGAGTTAAGAAGAGTTAACTATATACTGACATAATATTTTGTACCTAATGAATATCTGTGCCATTCACGAACAATTAGCGTAACATATACATCATATAACACAACTCTCCGGAATCTATTGACGTCCAACGAGTCAAATGGACATGAAAATACGCACATATACATGTGTAATGCGCAACGTACTATTTTTAGAAACGTGTAAAAAACCATCTTCTGTCAAGATAAAGAGGGAAAGGTATGACTGGTAGTAATTGTTTTGCGTTCCTTCTCGCCCCCTACAAAACTATCCATCTTAAAAATTCCAGTCAGACCAGAACTAGTCGTATAAATTATTTTAATTAGACGCCCCCAAAACATTATCCTAGTTAGCCTTCTACAATGGAGTACATTACATTATACACTATATTATATTATATGGAGTACATTATAAACATACATAAATCCTTGTTAAATCTCATAACACTCATGTTTAAGTAATTCATTTAATACCCACTTTTGCGTACACAAATGCATACTATGTATATATGTATACCTAGTTCCGTAATTCATCAATCAAACAAGATTTTTATTGCTTACACTTTATACCCTTCTTCATTCTTTTTTAGAAAAAAAGCCGACAACCTCGCTTCTGCCTACGTCTGAGACGTTCCTAGACTAAAACACCTGAAACTGGACTACCTACGTATATATAGAATCTAGAGAATCTTTTACTTTCTTATAGTTTCCTCACGTAATTAATGACGTCATATGAGCAGAAATTAAAAGTTTACTCTAGACAAAGCAAGACACGTCAATTATAATTTTTAGCTCGTGCATAGTCATATGCAATTCACAAACCAAAAGAAAGAGGTGAAAAATTGTAATAAACAATAACCAAAAAGTTCTCCAGAATAAGCTGTTTCATGAGGATTCTCACGTCATTCCAATCCAGTATCTTACAACAGCATTATCACGCTTCTTTGCACCAACTTTGTTTCCTTAGGTATGCCCATCGATGCATGTGAGATAAAAAACATGGACCCCATCCTATAAGATATTAATTCAACATGAAATCTCAATCCTTTTCAACCCCATTCTTTCATGTAATTGTTCAAGTGAAGGAAACGAAAACAAATCTTTTATATATCCAGCAGGGATAATAACATGACTATTTCTGCACCTTGCTCTCGCGCTCACCTAAAACGATGAAATGATTGAGCATTTAGTTTCATCGTTGGCTCGTATCATGTGTAATCTTTGCCTAGGCCGAAGACGAGTAGAAGGATTATGATGTATGAAGGCTGGAAATGCAGTACCCAAAATATGATCCATCTTCAACAGCAAATTCCATTATAAATTCTTTTCTTAATTTTTATCACGTGTGCGCATCAAAATGCAGATTTTGCTTTTTGATATCGATTTTTCCTTGTGTGGTGGTTTCTAAAGTTTCCCCCAACTGCACTCCATTTAAGAAAACAGTCTCATTATAAAAATTTCTAGGGATGTAGTAAATTGAAGGGTAAAAGGTATATAATTTTGTTCTTTAATGATATGGACATACACAGTATTTTATGACTCTTTATTATTTCAACTAAAAGCTACATACATTTGTACATGAGGATGATCGCATGCATCGGGAAATGACTGAGAAAATGTGTATAATTTTAATCACGGAAACTTTACATAAGGTAATAAAGCTGCGTTTTTATTACTTCCCAAGAAATACTCACCCAATTTTCATGATGATTCTGATTCTCTTGACAAGACACACATTCATCCATACATACACAATTTTCTTACCTTACCGTAATCATTAAAATGCACGAAGGCCAGTGTCATGCTGTGTTGGTAAAATAAAATATATAATATATGTATATTTGTACCTGTACTTTATGCCATGATGATGCTGCAATCAAAGAATGCATCAAATTCTGGAAGCTTTTCTGAATTAGTTGTTATCAGCACACTGGATCTAAATTGGGTTTCACCTTCGAAATAAAAAACTTTAAAGGTTGCATAAGCAAAAAATACAAAACACAATGGTAAATTGGTATGCAGGATGACCTTTTCATTTCTTTGAATCAGGACTTTCTTGAAAAACATTACGTCATCACACACAACGCTGTATTTTGATGCACGCGTCTATTTTCATTTGAAATGTGTTTTCCGTTGTAATATGCAATTATATAGCTTCTGGGCTTGAGGAAGATCCGGGTTATTCCCTTTCATCTTTCACGGATTAACAGATTCAAATTCACAAGTCATGTTTTCAGGTGTTATCTGCAGGCAGGTGAGCTCTAACATTTTTTTTGTTGAGCATGGCAGTGAAGTGAAAAGGTAAATTTTGGTATATTTTCATTTTCTCATTGCAATTTATTTTGAAGATAAATCAGGAAACGTAGTATGAAGCGTATCACAGTCAAATCAACATGTATTTTTCATGTGATAAAAAATCATCAGCAGCAAAAATGCAGCTGCAATAAATCAGATGGGTCATTCGATAACATCAACTATTCTACTTGAAAGAGAGAGAGAACTACCAAAACAACAAATTCATATTTTGTTTCACATTTGGTAATGCGTATAATTTCACCTAGTTTAATGTTGAATTATTACAAAACTCACTTTTGCAAAAAAAAATCACTTCCTGCAGCACCATTAATTGTGACGTATGTGTGTGTGTTTGTGTGTAGCTGCTGGAAAGACCTTGATCTCCGAACCATGATGAGCAATTTATGAAGCAAAAACTGTAATAAATTACAAAAGATCGTTCTGGAATTTTAATTCCTAAATGCAGTGTGGACTGCATTTAAATAACAGAAATGATTGCTAGGTTGCTTCCTACATGCAATTCGGCGCCACTCAAATAATGGGAAACCCTAATTTTTCATACAATTTCTCTTGGGAAAGGTCCGTGAAGAATTTGCATTTATTTTAAATTTCCAAAAAACAATGTCGTGACTTCAAAAATAACCTAAAATATGACATTAAGCCAGTACGAAACACCTAGTGTCCTGTAAACACAGTTCCAAAATTACTAACTGGAACTCTCATGAAATATCAAGATAAAGTGTAACCATTATAATATTTTCCACATATTTTAACTCAACGTCTTTAAGTGTTCGATACACGAAAGTATTCCAATAGTGCAAGCATATTTAATATGTATTCCACTTCAATATTTAATATTAAGCTTTAAATTTGTTGGGAAAGCATTAAATCATGCTAGTAGGAATAGCTATATATGTAGGGGCAACTTGAGACAGATGAATTTTTATCATTCCTATAGTGTCAGTTTAACAACAGATGAAATTCATTTCATGCTTAATTAGAATTATCTATAATTCTTGCATGATGTCAGCTGCCAAATCAAGTTAAAATTTCGTTCTCACTGAACTCTTCATAGATTGCATTTTTGTTTTTAGCAAACGTGAACATGTGGTGCAAAATATTATACCGTCTTCAGAAACGTAATGTCGACAAAAATACAAGCTTTATTCATTTCATTCGTTACGCCATTTCCGTCTCTTGTCAGTTTGATATTTTTGCCCAGCATCATGTGAAATTTTCACTCAAAGTCGTCTGACCTTAAACTGTTTATTCATTGCCAACAACTTTAATTCCTCATTGGATATGATGGAAAATGGAACAGGCACATATTTTATTCGTGCCATGTGAGTACACATTTTACAAGGAGTTTCTACTTAACGAAACTCCGCAATGAAAATAAAAAGTAATGAGCAATTAAACGCTTGTCAAATGGTCCTCGACAAAAACTGGGTTTAATTGTTGTTTGCACTTGTTTACTTCCTTAAAACATTGACTGAAAGTTATTAAAAGGTCATTTTTAATAGATTTACATGTAATGTTCAACAACAAAGTGGAAGTTAAAAAAACTCGGAATGTTTACAAAACAAACACCAAGAACCAAGAGAATATTTTCAGCTTGTAGTCTTGATTCTGTAAAAAAGGGAACGAAACATGTCTTAATTGCTTGTTTTCACGCATGAAAATAAAACCACGTCTTCCCAAGCGTGTTCTTCGCCTGATTGATGACGGTATTGATTACGACGACTCCAACGAATCAAAGTTAGCAGACGACATTACTTACAGTGAATAATTAAGCATGCATAATGAGGCAGATGTTTAAATGTAGATAAGAGTCGACTACACGTGTTATGGCATGGCACAAATCATCAATACACGCAAAAAGTAATCCACAGATATTCTTACATGATAATGATAATGAGCATACGTCTAAATCTAAAAACAAATGGAATATGATACTGCGTAAAAGAAGTTGAAACTGAAATTAAAAATCTTTCATCTAAAAGTCCAAAAGTAAATGAAGTTCAAACAAGTTAAAAATCTAGCCTGTTGCTATCAATTTGAGGACAGCTGCACTTGAATTTCATATCCTATAGCTTGGCAGTTGGCGCCTTCGTAAATGACACCACTGACTGGTAAAATGTTTCATTGCGAATTCTTCATTATGATAAAGCAATTTGCATAGATTAAAAATCATATCGCTACAAGTTACAACATGCATTAACGCACCTATTTAAATATAGGTACAAATGGTTCTGGCCTTGGCTGGCATGGCATGGCATGGCATGTCACTTGGTGGACAAATCTTTTGAGAAATCAACAAAAATTCTCTTCAAATCTATGTAATGAACAGAGCACGCCATTCATCAAAAAGTCGAGAGTGAAAATGAGAAAGACAAGATGAGACGATTTATCAAGCTATATGATATCACTTAAGACTTAGACTAAATAGAATAAATACACATAGAATGGCAAATTTATGGAAACTCATCAAATCTTTCAACATTCATATGTGGCAGTTGAGTTAACATTGCTTGCTCTTCACTCTGCTCTATATTTAGATTAGCCCGAAAGATTTTTATTAGGATTGAACATATAGCGTAATAAGAAGCCAAAGCCAGTCCAGATAAGTATTTTTGACAACATACAAGGCTCATATTTCGTGTGGATCAACTTTGTTGCTGTTCAACTTGAACGGAAAAAAACGAGTAAACTATATTTAACAGTTAAAGTTGATAAATATGTCTATTTATGCGTTTCTGTGTGTAGTATGACTTGACTATATGCACTAAATATATCTACCAAGATTAGAAGAAATGGAAAAAACGAAGAGTTTTTAAACATGAACTCATTTACATGGGTTTAGCAAGGTTTTTTTTTCATCTTATGTATACTGTGTACAAATGCTCTTGAGCTTGTTCTTGAGTGAGATGTGATTTTGGAGACTTCAATAAGATTAAAACATTAACCAAAGGATGCACCCGCACTTATTTGCATACATCGAATCACTCGTGCAAAAATTGTTTGTAGCTTTTTCAACAAGTCTTCAATTGAATTTATATATTATTTAAAGGGATTAGAGTGGCAATGGTTTCTATTTTAAAATGGGATTCTATTCTAGTTATCAGGATTTGACACTTTGTGTTTTTATTTCATATAGTGTATTATTCAACGCAATTATTGTAACATCTACTCCAACACATGACAGGTAAAAGCACTAATAAATTATGCGATATTGTTATCCATATAATTTTAGTCTCGTTTGGGAGAATGTGTCATTGTCATTCCATCAAAATAAAGTGATTGCAGTGTAATCGAGCATACCCTTAATATATAATATAAACAAAGGTAATTTATTTACTCGTGTTTTCACCCCTTTCCAATTTGTGATTCACAGTGTAACGACGACTAGTATTAGCAGCAATAGTGGTACCAGCAGCATCAGTAGTAGTAGTAGTAGTACTAGCAGCAGCAGCACACTCCAAAATGTCAACCATGTCATTGACTACCTTCATGCGTTGAAACGATCTCAGGATGAGGTTTTCAGAAAGGTACGTTCATCGCTCGTTAATTAGGTATATAATAATATAATATATAAATACATACATATGTAACCAGCTCTTTATAATTGACTATTAGAACTTGAAAGCATTTTCCCAGTTTATTTCTTCATTAATCAAAACCTCGAAACAACTGCATTTCTTATATAATCCTGCCTCAACATCAATATCAATCTAGATGCACGTACCTATACATAGCTATAATATTATACCTGATTAAGTATCTTGAATCTGAGGCAAAGCACCACGAGCCTGCTTAATTACTACAAAAACTACACGATACACCGATTACAATTCTAATATATAATGATATATTTATACTGCGATGAGAATACGAAACAGGTTTTAAACACAATACTGCATGTTGTACTATATGTACGAGTATTTAAAAGAATCTGTCAACGAGAGTAACATCAGAATAGTACAACAGTGATTATGTAACAATCAGAGTCAATGTACCTATATAGCTATGCATTAATTAGCGAGTAATCTATAGCATGTATCATGCATTGTAAAGATTTTTTTTCTTAAAAAGAAACTAATCGAATCTAAAAATGGGATGCATGCAGTTATTATACTACAAATGCAACATTGATAAGTTAGTGAAACTATTGAAGGGCAATACAACCAGAACTGCATTTTTATGACATTATGATGGTTTGGAGGAGGATTTAATCTTTTGTGTTGATAATAATATTTGTTTTATTAAAAGCTTCTATGTACATTTGACATTATTCTGCTTTCCAATGTACAATAAGGTGCAATTGCTAAATTACGAAGTGTTTTATCACTTAATCATGTACATCTGCATACGCAATAAGAAATGACGGTGTCCCGGATTCAACAATTCTGTAAGATTAAAATAACGATGCAGTTTTGAATAAGCTCTATAAGAACTGAGATATGATTACCATGAATGCAATTTTGATTTCTTTAATATAAATTCGGCTTTTTCATCTAGACTTATTTTTTGTACAACATTCTAACAGCATGACTAGTTTACTCCAGTTTGGACTGTGTAATTAAAGAAAATATTCACAATTTGTTTTGAAATCAAGCTCAAAACTCCTTCGTGGTAAAAAATTATGTCAATTGTCAATTGACAATGCCAGTATATTCAAACACGGAAAAAATCGTTTTTATTGCTCATTAATGCAACAATCTTTATAATGTTTATGAAAAACGCGTGTAAACTAGTAAGACATCGGTGATAAAAGTACATAATTAGTTCGAGGTTGAATATCATATGTCATAGATATGATACAATTCCACAATAATTTACATTTGTAAATTCTTTAACAATCAATAAGAATCAGCATATAAAACAGCTTACTATTATTATTATATTTTAATATTTAACCCACTGCTTTTGTAATAAACTTGCCGTGTGCAAGTACCTAATCATTTCTTAACCAATTGATGGTAATCATGTTCTAATGTCTGAGAAAAGGGATTCATCCATATTATTTTGCATATTGTGAGCTAGCTAATAGTTATGTATCCTAGAATTTATAATCGCAAATGACATGACATGAGCCGACGTTTGACAGGCAGCATAAAGTTGGCACTTTATAATCAAGAGTTTGATTTTGTAGCAAGTTTTTAATGTTTCTTATTGTTTTTGTAAAACAGATTGATTGGCTTACAAAGACAGTTGAGGAGAAGGACCATGAAGACTACAAATTTCGGCTGAAATTCTCAAGAAAAGTTCACACTCTTGAAAACAAGGTAAATATAAATATGCATACTAAAGCGTATTTTTATGTATGTAGAAAAGTCATATTATAATATAGCACATGTAAATACGTACGGTCACAATCCTTCAAATTAAAGCAACCTATTAAAGACCTCAGCAAAATAAAAGTGAGAGCAAAGTGTAATAAATGAGCAGAACTAAATAAAAATGTAATAATAACAAATTAATGTCCCTTGTGCAGAGACGTTACTTGTAGTTATTGTAAACCTAATGATGAATGGGTTAGCTTAGCTGTACCGCTACAGCCACACCTGTTACATGTTAAACTTTTGCAAAGCTCGTCTAAAAGTAATCGGGTATGGTTAACGGTTTAGGTTAATTAGATAGCTGCTAATTGTACCATATATGATTCTCACGCCCACCTTGAATTGAACCCAACATATTTTATAAGTATGCACTTGACTTGATATTTTTTACCAATTGTATATATGACAATATCAACACAATTGAATTGCGGTTAGAGTAGTAAATATTATAAGCTTTCATATTAACCTTGGTATTCAACCTGAAATATTTTAGGTGTTGTACATGGAGCAAACTTTCACTCAAAAAGTGGAAGAAGTTGTTCAAAAGAAATTGGATGAAATAACTGAAAGACTACGCTATCAATATCAAACATTTTCTTCTGGTGGCGGAGGAGGTGTTGGTGGCAACAGTGCTTCCCACGGTGGTGGCTCAAACAGTCAACTTCAAAATCAACAACCTTTCCTTTCACACTCGAACAGTCGCTATCAACCCAAAAATCAGTATCATCATCCAACTCACCAAAATAATTGGGGCTTTTATGAACATCCCATTACACAAAAAAGGGTGAGAGACACCAATTTTGGGTATGAGCCTCCAACAAGAGAATTGCCTCTCATGTCGCTAGTGGCCAACGCTCCCGACTCAACTTCAAGGTCGTCCTCGGATGTGAAAGGTGGAGGTTCGATATCCTCTTTAACATCTTCAGCAACTGGTGATTCCGAAGGGGCAAGGGAAAGGAGCCAATTAGCTTCATATGTTGAGGAGTCCCAAAAAAGATTTGAAAGCTTGGATACGACCTTGCAATCTCTTAAAGAAAATGTACTTTATATAGATCTTTCAACTCTTATTTCGAAATTCTCTCTCTTATGCGCTTCGCAATGTTTAATTTCAACAATACATTTTTGTATGTTTATTAGGTAACGACTTTGGGAAAAGAGATTACGAGAATTAGACCACATCATCAAAAAGAAACTGATAACACTGAGGTTAGTTCTTTCAATTTAAATCATTTAAATATGATTTAATTTCTTCTAAAAGTTACAATTAGAACAAGATATGTGTAAATTACTTAAAATTCGTTAATCTCATTTTAATTGACAGATTTATAAACTTTTGGCTGATCACTCAAAAGATATTACTCACTTGAGCCAAAAGCATCAAGAAATGAGTCAACAAATCCAGCATTTTTCTGTGGAAATGGAAAGAGCTGCAGCCAAACGAGAAAATTCAATAAATGATTCGTTACATGAAATGTCTTCGGAAATTAAGAGGCAAATAAGCTCCGTGAAAGCTTATACTAAGCGACAGGTACGCGTAAACCTTAACATCAACGAAAGCTATCGGTATATATCTTTTACAAATCTGATTAAATCTGTAACTTTTTAAAAGTTTAAAATATTTTTTATTAGATGCAAAATTTAACAACTTTAGCTTCCAATCAAGCTCCCGACAAATTGAGATGTGCGCAAACACTACTGGATGAGCTGCTAGCACAGGTGTCATTCTATTAAAATATTAATGAGTATTGCATTATTAGCTTTTATTCAAATGTGAGTAATTCGAATTTATGTTTGCATACTACAGCTTAGCAGGCCAAGATCAAATCAGCAACCTGTAATACATACGGATTTGATAGCAGATCAAGCTGAGAATGATCTTGAAGGGGAACATCCTATTGGAACAGCACCTACTACTCAGTACACGGACAATTTAACAAAAGAGCTGCAATTGCAGCGACAAGAAGTAAACATTTAGTATTACTTTTATATTTACAGAGGTGCTTGCATATACAGATGTACATGCGTATGATTTTTTTGGATAGATTATGGAACTGAAATCCGAAATTGCTCGTTTGAATATATCCCAAGTTTTGCTGATGCGAACAGTAGACGAAGAAACTTTAAAAGTAAGTCTTCTTGTTATGGATTGATAATAAATTAATGGTTATAAATGCAGTGCATTTAATGTTCTTTAATTTAAAATTTCAGCGAACGGGTATGGCTATATTACACATTACACAATTTCTTAGAATTTATGTCAGATATACATACATACGCTTTCAAAAGCTACTACGTTAAAATAAATGGGTAAATTACTGACAAGTATCAATATGTTTCCCATTGAAGAATAGTACGTCCAAGAGACTGCACGGAAATAAGATTGCTGAGGAATGTTAGCAGTGGTGTGTATTCCATCTTTCCACGGAAGAATGATATCTCAACTGACGTAAGCAAATTTATGCATATGCAAAAGGCTATTTTCCACTTGGAAAAATTTATTATGAACTGCAGGTTTACTGCGACATGGAAACTGATGGAGGGGGCTGGACTGTCATCCAGCGCAGGGGCGAGCTAGTTGATCCACTAGCTGGTGAAACTCGGGGGACCTTCAATAGAAGCTGGAGAGAATATGAAGATACGTTTGGCAACTTGACTGGGGATTTTTGGTTGGGTAATGTGAATATCAATATGGTAGTAGTATATACGTAATTTATCGAGTAGTTTAAACTGAAAATTCTGTAAATATCTAGGGTTGTCAAACATTGCTTCTCTGTGCCAACTTGGAGTTCAGCAGCTTCGAATTGAGTTCACGAATTGGGCTGGGGAGACGAGATATGCTAATTACCACTATTTCAAAATTTCAAACGCTTCTGACTTGTATCGAATAAGTGTTTCAGGATATTCAGGAACTGCAGGTACATAAATTGAAAACTAATTCATTGCAACCTAACCAGATAAGAAAGCAACGAGACCCAAATCTTGAGTGTCTCACCTTTCCCCATCTGTTTACTAGGAGACTCTCTAAAGCGACATAATGGAATGGCCTTCAGTACATTGGACAGGGATCATGACACTGATCCAAGAAGGCATTGTGCCAAAACGTATTTTTCAGGGTGGTGGTATTACGCCTGTTTTGAGGTTAGTTGTCTCAGCGTGTGTGTAGAAAACACTTTTCAAGAAATTGTAATGGAAAATTGTCACTAACCATTGATTGTGTTCATTGTTTTAGTCAAATCTGAACGGATTATACCTGAATGAGAACGACAGTAACGGAACGTATGGTTTTGGAACTGGAATTATTTGGCAACATTGGATGGGGACTTATTATTCTCTAAAACGCGTTGAAATGAAAATTCGAAACACTTTCATTGGAGATAGTCAATACACAAGTAATATCATGACCGCTTACTCCTAAGATATTCACTCCGCTTTAAAAAAAAACTGCGTACTTAGACTAGTAAATTAACTGCCAACGCTTAAAAATTGAATTTCTCATTTAGCTTGTATTACGTTGCTTTATAGACTATCAAAAGTCTATTTATTTCGTTACATTCTACTTTTTTGTTATATATTTAATTAAATATATAAAATTCATTTTGACAGCAAAAATAATGTATTTCGTATATATGTATGTATGTATAATAAAAATCTGCGACAGGTACAGAAAAAGTGGATTTCTTGTAAAGTTATAAGTTGAATGGGGAAGGGATGAAACGTATATATATTTTGTGTTAAAGCCCACTATCACTATCAGATTCATCTTCTTCAACGCACGGAGATGTAGGACGGGTAACCATCAGGGTTGAAGCTCGTTCCAATAGTTCATTTGCTTGAATTAATGCTTTGGGATTTTTAGAGAGCTCTGTAAAGATAAAAATGTCACGGGTGAAATAATGCATATATTATGAGGCACAGAGAAGAGTAAATACAAGTTATCGTAATATCGTACCTGTTCTAAATCGTCTATATTGTTTGACCCAGTCTTTCAACTGCGTCTCCGCACTGTTTTTGTGATAGCTTTCTTTCTGAGTTAATTTTTCATTAAGCATTTTGAAATCCAGATGTATTTTGGAAAGTTGGGTTGTCAGCGTCCGAAGTTGCTCCTGACAATTTTTGGCACATTGAACGGCAGGACTGTCAACCACACTTGTGGTTGGTTGGAGAATGGGAGTACAGTAGCATCCTTCTGAAATACCGACAGGACCCTGCAAAAAAAGCACGCAGAAACTTTATGTCTCCGTTGTTTCATTCTTATATTATGATTTACGCGTAAGAATTTAATTATTATATACCTTATGAATGTTCCCTGCTAAATCTAGATAATATAGTTCACCACTTCGCAAAGGTTCTTCCGGAAGAGAATCAATGTTTGGAGGTGGGAACGCTTGAGGATTTGGGTGATAATGACATCCATAAGGAGACCAATTAGGGACGATATCATTACTCGACCTGGATTGACTTGGAGATTCTTTGGAGCTGCTCTCGAGCGACCTTTTTGAACTGCCACCACCAGATTTATCACGCTTATGATGACTTTTCCCACTACTTCCGCCTCCACTTCTCCTTTCCGACGATAAATCTCTCTTCTTATCCGATTTATTTTTGCTCCCTGATGAGGACGCAGATTTACTGTTATTGTACTTTGAAGCCCTTAGCTCATCCCGTTGAATAGGAGTTATCACGTCGGGTGGGTTTTGAAGCATTTGGCATATATCCTCGTGTTCTTTTCGAAGTCCGATGTCGAGAGCGGTTTCTCTTTGATGATTTCGTTGATTAGTGCGGCAACCCGATGTCAAAAGGATTTTCGTCAACTTTTTACGACCCATTGCTGAAGCAATGTGAAGCGGGGTGTCTCCATTCTAAAAAGAAAACAAGAGAACAAGCATATTAAGCAACGGAACCAATTTGGTCAGAAAATGTTTAGACAACAAAACCTCTTAAAAATGTAGTCATTACATCCCATTTACATGCAAAAAAAGTGTCACCGAAGCAAAGTCTACATATCTTCAACATTTTATGAACAGAAATATCCCGCAATGTAATGCAAACAATGCAATGCGTTTTACTTGATCTCCTACATATACTCATTTTAAACTACGTCATCCAAAAAAATACACAACAATAATAATTATTCTTTAAACGATGAGAATGAGACATTGTTAGATAAAAATGGTAAAAAATGCATTAAATTCCTTATTTGTCCCATTCATTAGGATTTTTTGGCGATTTTTTTCCACATCTGTCTCACTTGTCTTGGATATGTCTACTACATTGTCATCGAAAGATAAGAAGCCATATAAGTAACATGGGCAAAACTATGTTGATTAGGAAAAATCTCTAATGGGGTTTTCACTTTCAGGCTCATACTTTGTTTCTCGTAATAGATAGTAGATAGCAAGTTGACAGTTGTTGTACAAGAACAGTTTTGTAGATAAGTAAACCATTTGCTATTTTCCTTAACATTTTCATTTATGAAGCTACACATGCCTCTGTACTTGTACCTGTACCATTCTCTTCCTTTTATACAAGCGTACACAAGTCCAAGTCACGCCATTTTCCAAAATCTAAGCAATAATTTAATGATTTCACAATCTCCAAAGTAAAACATTCAATATAATACTCCCATCACGATCGAGACGAGAGTCGTCGCATCGCACATTTAATCACATCAACTCAACTCAAGTAAAGCCTGTTGGTTGTTGACGATACATAATAAGTCACCACAATAAATTATTCAACGAACTGCAAAGAACTCTGTGAAGATGAAAAAGGAAGCGAAAGTTCCTCTTGATTATCAACGGTGGAATTTATTCATTGTATATACTTAGTTTATAAAAGTCCACGTGTCCAAATAAGAAGTAATATATCACGCTAATACTATGCAGATTTGTAGCGCAAGGGATTCAAGATTCAATGCCAGCATTGAAATTTGGAATTTCAATTTAGGCGAGCCTATATGAAAATTGCATTGTGAAAACTGACAAAATGCTTAAATTGGCGATACATATTAGTATATGCTCATACTATTTCTATTGGTAATCTACTTTAAAGAAAATGTTTGTTCGTATTTCTGCATTATTGCACGCCAGGAACTGACGTGAAGTCAACATCAACATCATATCATCGCGTTTCTTCATCATTGCCATCATTATCGTCATTATTTCGCCTTCTTCCTGACTCCATTTTGACAACCACCATTTATTATTGATTCCCAATAGAGCAGGTGAGTTGGTGAGGTGAGGCTAAGAGCATTTATATCCGAAAACAACCATCAAGTACAACAGGTCATTTTATAATGACTTTCATAGTCAATACAATACTAGTCTTGTGAAGAATAGATTAAAACTTAAAACTCGCATGTGTACCAATATTGATACATATGAACATGAGAAATATCCCATTCACCTGTTCATCGATGTCGGAGTTGGAGTACGGTAAAATGAACGAATGAGCATATATTATGAATTTTACGTGGAATGATGATGACCGCTCAGCAGCAGTCTACTATCTATATCCTCTTTTTTTCCTTAGCAGGCCAACAACAATTGAGGGAACTCAATGGACGCATTGATTGACTGACCAGACTAAGACTTATCAGACTTTTCTCGCGATTTCATCTTCTTCTCATATGATCACATTCTTATCCTTTCATTTGCCAAATCACCAAAACCAGACAATGCAATACCAGACTGGCAGATAGTATTTATTGAATGTTGTGATCCTCACATGACAGAAATGCGAAAAAATATATTGGTAATGATATTTTTTATTTACCATCGTTCTACGTAGCTGACTCAAGACGAAGAGTCAAGAAAACCAAAACAAAAAGGGATTCTCTTTGAAATTAAAGGCAGGATAAAAAGCTGAACTTGTAGTTTTTAGAGTAAAACCATGATTGAAGATTATGGATCTTCCTCCTTCACAATTTTTTTCTAGTTTGCCAATCAATTTGTGAAGTTGAAGGAATACCCGCTTTACCAGTTGAAACTCAAACCACCAAATTAGCAAAAAAAAAGAAATGAAGTCTCTGAAGTACATGATTTCTTCTGTGCCTCCACATCGACATCGACACACATGATGATCTATCGCCTTTATTACGGTGATTATCGGTACGATTGGCATTATAAATAATAAGCCTCTACGTACGTTAGTATACGGATTGATCCGACCAACAACCATACCATTTTATTTACAGGCTTAATATTATTGCTTATTGTGCAAAAAGTCTTGCTGGTCTAACCCTTTTAGCCTTTCCTATTGAAAAAATATTGCATCTCATCTTGCCTCAATTCAGATGTCTGCGTGATTGAGTGAATGAGCTCATCTGCCTATTAAGGGAATCTGTCAGTGTAAACAAAGGCTAATTGAAGACTGAAAACCCCTCTATTTTGCCTCTTCTTCTTCTTTCATATCTTCATAATAACAATAATAATCATTATATCGTGGCGCTTCTCCTTAGTCGTATTTGCGTTGCTGATGAGGGCCAATGATAATATTCCACTGAGGTGGAGGAAACATGACGGGATAACATGTACTTTTTGTAAGCATAGATATCTGGGCATGTGTGTATATACAAGAAAAAAGATATTGACCTGTCCACTTAAACTTAAATTATCTCGCGTGGCCACATTCTAACAACTACTTTATGCGGCTGAGTTGACATTTATTGTCCTGAAGGAGCAAAGCATGCTCCATTCACTATGCTTCACCACATTTATACTCAGCAGTCACCTCACCTTTATCTCTTCCTCCCTTTCTCATTACTATTCACAGTTGAGGTTTCTTATTTAGCTTGAGAGAAAAAGGAGGATGTGTTAATGAAGTGGTTCATCCATGAAACTGGACATGCTAAATAATGAGAATACATGGGAGAATGATACTGATTCTATAAGAAAGGGATAAAAAAGGTGGATATCTTTATTCTCACTTGTTCTTTTCAAAATGGATATTATGTAAAAGCCAAAAGCATTTTGAAATCCAAAGAGAAGAAAGATTCCTGCCAAAATTCTAATATCTTTTTACGCCTGTTTCATATGTATCGCTGATTCAATCCTAATCCTACTGTGATATCATTAAGGTGTAAACGAAACCAAAAAAACTGGATTATTTCTTTTGGACTTAAAGAATGCAGTAGAAATGAATGAGTCGTACATATATGTTTATGTCTATATGATCTCCATTCTTATTTACAATACCATGCCACGCCACGTCAACATCTCATGTCATCCAAAAAAAAATCAGAAAAAATATAAAGATGTGCTCATATAATATTCGTAACATGACATGACATGCCCTGTCATACCTATCTTTTTTGGCAGTGACAGTATCCAACGATGACAATAAAATATCAAAAGTGAACAATGCAATGCACACACACACCACAAAAAAATGGCTGCGTAAACATTCTTCTTTACTCGTGATATGGTAATTGAAATCTTTATGGCATTTTGGTAGACACTAGACCAGTCTGTTATTTTGTTGTGATATCACTTTCTCATCTCTTCCACTCGCTTTCCACTTCTTTCTCATTTGTTTTACGATACAAGATTACACATTCAAACAAAAAATATTATATACTTACTTTATTTTGAACATCTGGAGCAGCCCTGGCACTGAGTAGAATTCTTGCGACACCAGCATGCCCATATCTGACGGCGGTATGGAGGGCTGTGTCCCCATACGTGTTGACTAAGTTTGGATCCGCTCCTGCCAAAAGTAACTCACGAGCTGACTGGTTATGACCAGCTTAGAATTGAAGAAAAAAAAATTATATTTTTTAGTTAACTTAGAATTTGAGGTCTCTCATTTCTATTATGCTGTCAAAATGCATAATCTAACAAAATTACCTTGACAGGCTAGGTGCAGTGCTGAGAATCCACCGTTGTTTTGACGGTCCACTGTCGCCTTGTTACTGAGCACCTTCACTAAACGTGAGAAGCCACGCCAGGATGCTTCGTGAAGACAGGTATTCCCGTGCTGTAATAAATATTTGAGAAAAACAAACCACACCATCATAAAAATGTCCAAAATAAAAAGTTACATCTTCACTAATTAGCAGCAACAATTCACACCTTGGTCGTCAGCATGAAATGAAAACAAGGAAAAAAAAGAATTCCTATTTGATTCACTCAAATTGAATTGAAACTTGCAAATCGAATTAACATGCGTGGAGCAAAATGAAATGAAACCTGAAATGAAAGATTTCAGCATAACATAACATACTTATCCCAAATCTTTCCCATTTCATCATTACACCTTTCATTTACCGTCCTATTACGCGATAATATGTTGACGGAAACTGGCATATTTTTGTTAATGACAAGGTGTGAAGTGAAGGGATTGTAGGATGATGATAAAAATCATTCGTGAATATATGAGCAGCAACCATATACTTATTAAAAGTGGCTGGGACTGTAATGCAATTATCAAAGTTGATGATCATCATCTTCATCGTCATAATCAACTGGCTGTGAAGAAGATTATTGTTTCAGTGAGCAAAACAGAAAACAAGAGCCTACAGCACGTTGATGACCAAGTGTTCCTTATCACAAGAAATCATCAGTTCATCAATATACTTAATCATTAGCGATTCACCAAACAACTACAAGAGGAAAGCCCACTAGAACTTCTTCTTCTTCCTCCTCCTAATACATACAAATTACATAATGACAACTCTGAATTTTTTTCCTCAATAAAAAGTATGAGGTGGATGTGACGAGAAAATTGAATGAAGCCAGCAAAATGTTACCATTCTACTGATTTGTTATGGTTATTGACTATTGACCCCTTTCGTCCGAAGACTTTTATAATACTATGCCTGTTTCTGTTTCCTTCTGGTTTTTGTTCTCTTGCCTTTTTTGCATATATTAAAAGCGTTTATTTGCTTTTTATTTGTCAGTCAACATGTTTAGCAGTGCAAGTCATGATTTTTTTACTAGTTTTTCTCTTTGGTCTGAACTGAACCCAATATTTATCAACAGTTAAGTTCCAAAGTCCCATGCTACACCTTTCAATCACTGAATAATTCACTCTTGAAGCTGTGTAGCCTTGTACTTTTAGCCCAGCCCTATAATTCGGTGTACCTGGAGGCAATTAAAACGAGCTCAGAGAAAAAAAGTGATAGTGTGTAAGCACAAGAAATGATTTACATGACTAATTTGTACTCTCTCGTTCCTTGGAGTTGAGCAAGCCTTGAAGGATTTGTTTTGTTTTTTGTAGCAGAGCAATTAATTCCTCCTTATCATTTGTATCAATCATTGGTAGAGTAATACGCAAAATGCATGAAAAAACTGGAACTAGACTGTCATGACATGGTGTACGCGTATGATGATGAGGATGATACGATAATGACGACGTTGATCATCATAATATGATACCGATATCAAAAGAAACAGAGCGTAATAGGAGTATAATGTATAGCATTCTTTGCTCATGTTCTTTATTCTGCGAGAATTTTATAGTTTTCATATGCGAATACACACACACACCTTCCTGTTGTCCATGTCCGGGATGAGAAAGTGTTATTGAACTAGACTCATCGCTATGCTTTTCGTTTGCAGAGAGGAGTAAAAGAGGAGCGTTCTTGCTGTCTCAAGCAATCTGCGAATCCTCTTGCTTGCTGCGTGCATAGTTGATGGTATGCGAAACAAATTCTTGATTTTTCAACAGATGCCCTAAACATTGATTAATGTTAGCAGTTTACATGATGGATAGTGCAGTAGTGATATGTAAAAAGATACACTTTGAAGGAGATGGTGATCGCGAGATTAAATTCCTAGTTCTTAAAAAGTTATCCTGAAACGGAGGAATGTGCGAATTCCTTTTGAATTAGAAATGTATATCAGACGTCCACTGTAATACGCGTGGAAATTGTTATAATCTCTGGTTAGCCAAGTGAACTTTGCATTTGATAATACGAATAAATGATGACCTGTAACATAATGAATACATTGAAACCTTTAAATTCATGAGAGACGCTGCAACTCAAAGAAAAAAAATAGCGTGAGATTTCGAAAAAGATAAAGAATACTACTACGGCTATACCCACCGTATTTCTTCGTTCATGTCAATTTTGACAAATTACTAGATGCGATAATCTAATGATAAATAGCGGAGAGTACGGAAGGTTCTACAAATCTTGATTTTATGGAAAATAATGGTAACATGAGCCGAAGCGCCATGAATTTTTTTTTGTCATGAATACTTATCTGCATTGCTGCTACTTTTTTGTTTCAGTTTTCACTTGAAAGTGATACTAAATACCATATACCATGTCAAGACGGATATCTTGGACTCATTAATTTCCCTTTTTGACGCAGAGTAAATCATGAATCATGAGTTTTCACAAAATACTTGAATGTCGACTGTCGTCATCCACCTTGAAAAATCATGTTGACACATGCCATTTTACGAAAAAGATAAATTGGCATCAGAACCAAAAGCATTTAGAAACGCCTCAAAGGTGGAAAACAGAAATATGAGAAGCCCGCAAAAATTCCAATCTCCTGATCCTAAGTAGTAGATTATAAATGGTTAAAAATTTCTTGTTCGAAAGTATCACTTATCAACCAGCCATTAAGCTATCAACCACAAACTTGACAATTTGTCGGATGATAATTTATTGCAACTAGTTGAGCCGGCAGGAGCAGTATGAAGTGGACGAGTGGACCGCACTTGCGATAAAAAATTATGCTTTTAAAGTGTTTCATCTTTCTATTTTTTTATTCCATGAATTCCAATCTATATATTCTTCCCAGCAGAGGAGAAAAAAAACAAGTTGCTCAGTGTTCACCAAACACCCATTAGCCACACCAACAACAAAATACATTTTAATGATAATGGTTTTATCTAACCAGAAAAATATATTACTTAATGGAGCTCAGATGTAAATTCAGGATAAAAAGTGTTCTTCCTCCCCTTAACGTCGTTTCACTACTGATTTAAAATCACTTCCATTTTCATTTCCATAAAACAACATGAACAAGACAAGATGACAAAGTATCCACCCTGATGAGATTTTGGTAGGCATTTGGCATTAGCTTGCAAAGTAAACTACAACAACACTACCTCATCCTTCTAAACAACATTATGAGGTCCAGTCTTGTATTTTCTCCTGCAAATCATGATATGATTGCTGCTATATATTTTACATTTTTATAAAAATCCAAGTCAAAACTTGCTCAAACCTGCGGAGGTCAACTATATTTCACACTCAAATTATTGTTACAAGCAATAGAAAGAGACTGAAAGTGGGGAGAGAAAAAAATGCACATTTTATGAGATTGAGAAGCCCTGTCTACTACTTTTGTGAGACAGTATTTTATGAGTTGTTTTTTCTCTTGTGTCCTGCAAACAACCAAACATTTTAGTTTGTTGACGACGATGACGATGATATGATGGTATCAAGAAATAAAAAGTGAATGAAACAAGGGGAAACATGATCCAGTCAAAATAAGTTATTCCCATTAAAACATACTGCGCTGGCCATTTGTATGCGATATGTGAGCTGACCAGCAAACTATTTTTTTTGTTTAAAAGAAAAAGATTATGGCAGTCCTGAACATAATTTACAAGTGAAGAGGAGGACACACACAACTTGTAACATATATCCCCTTTGAATATTCAATTAAAGTTTTGTAGCTACTTGAAACAACAACCAACTTTACCAACTGCTTCTATTCTCAAGTGAAGCCCTTTTGTGACTACCTAACTGTTTTACCTTATATGCTTAGTAGATACATTTTATACATACATAATGTCATATGAACTGCTGATCACAGCCCACACATTTTTTTCTGTGGAGAGCAAAACTCAAAAGAAATTGAACACGTTCCCGTCGTTCCCATTGGGGTTGGGCTCTCTTGAGGTTTTTATGAGTAACTTCAGAAATTGTCAGCTATCAGCAATAAACAAAAGCGTTTTAACCTCAGAGGAGAGAGTGTGCCCGGTTGTTTTACAGGTAAAAAAACAATGTGAAAATTATGTAGACACACACACACTCGTAACCCGTGAGAGATAATGTGTGGAATGTTAAGTAAAATTAAAATTAAGTAATTTCATTCCGGTTTTCATTTCATGACACGACGGCTACTAAGCGAACAAGCTCTCAGGAATTGTACAACACCATTCCATTGTCCTTTTTAATTCCACTTATTTTTTGCTTCGTGCTCGTGGTGTAATTTAAGCCGGAAACTTTTCTATAAAATGTAAAATGGCACTATATATTTCCCTACCCGCCTGCCTACTACTGTACATAATGCTAAATTTCCCGAGAGAATAATACCG
Source organism: Orchesella flavescens (assembly GCA_964034955.1). Taxonomy (NCBI): domain Eukaryota; kingdom Metazoa; phylum Arthropoda; class Collembola; order Entomobryomorpha; family Orchesellidae; genus Orchesella; species Orchesella flavescens. The sequence continues at coordinate 25,503,971 of OZ035954.1, read as the reverse complement.
TTGATGAATCATTTGAGTCAAGCAGGTGGAGAACGAATATTAAAATGTGTTGACCAGTTTGTTTTTCCCATCAATTTTTCTCTTGAAGAAAGGAGCTTCCTCCATTTCATTTTTGGAGACATTCATATATAGTCTTATATATGAGAGTCCCTTCAAAGAAAGGTTGACTGGGACTCTCAGTCTGAGAGTATAAAAATTATGATTTGGTGATAAGGCATTCAGCTCTTATGAACCTTTGATAATATCTTCTTAGTTGCAAACGGAACGGAAGTTATTACTAGCCTAATTATCATATCTTTTAATGATTAATTATCAATTACATCAAAGATGTATGTAATATACGGTATATCTTGAGCAAATCTTTATTTGCTTTATTGCATCTATAAAAAGGCATCTAGTTCATGATACCGGAACAACTCAATGTAATATATACGCCCATGCCCACTATCAACAAATCTCTTATTTTTCTCTACATACATAGATCAAAAGGCTTCATAACAATAAAATTATTGTTTGATAAAAGTATATACTTAGTTTGATTCTCCCTGCCACGTCTATAATCTGGTTCAAGTTTGATATACGAATGTTAAAAAAAGTATATGGTATATGCGGAATAACAACCTGTGAACGAAGCCGTAATTCATTGTAATGGGGTTTTTATTTGAAAAGCAATTATCCTAGTGTGTTATAACTTTTATAAGAAAATAAAATCGGTATATCTCATTACTCTTTTTATCACAATTCCGAACTACGGACACAGTAATAATGGCAAATTGGTAGAAAAACTATCAACTACATCGTAAAGAGAAGGGAAGGGAGTCGTGCAATTTTATGCAAAAACCAGTAATCAAACAAAATAGCAAACATTGTTCACAGTAGTTAAATCAATGGCATAGAGTACTAGTCAGCAGCTATTATCTGTAATATAGGAGAAAGCAAAACAATAGCGTTTTATTATTACATTACGGAAGGATACGGACACGGACGGACGAAACTGCTAGTCGGGTCAAGTCACAAGCATAAATGCCACCATGTGGTTTCCACTACTTCATAAATTTTTTAACCTTTTGAATGCATTCTTTATTCCAACTCTCCAATTAGTGCCGTAAAACCATTAAATAGCAGTAGAGATATATGTTCAAAACGTACAAAAAAAGCTAACGAGTCAGCATCCATTTTCTGTGAACAAGAAATATCAATTTGCTTTTCTCTTTGTTTATTATGCGGCAATAATATGCAATGCACACAAAACAAATTTCTTTAGCCATTCAACTTTATTAGCGGATTATCAATGAAAGATGGTGGTAATAATCTGTCGTTTCTGAGGCGGAGGATTACTAAACGTTATAAATTGGAATTTCCAATGTTTGATTTACTAATAAAATTAAAAAGGAATCAATATACGAAAAACCAATAAATGTTTGAGTTTTTTATTCCTTGCAATAAAAAGTTGATTTCTTAAGGGTTGGGCAGTTGGGTGGCAGGATGAAATACATAAAACTCTCTGCATGCATGTATGTATATGTGTATATGTACTGGCTGGGATTTTAAATTATTCCTTCGGTATATTTCAACCTCAGGTATCCATATACCGAATGTTATACATATGTAGTCAGCCTAGTAATATTGACTACTCAAGCCGTCGTTTCAAAAAAATACACAAAAAATCAACTTTGATCCTGCTCTCCTTTGGTCCATGTCCCACGCACCTCATGTCTTCTCTTCATAGTCTGTTTGACGGACTGCTCAAGCCAAACATAGCTCTCGCAGTAATTAGTTTTTTAATCATTTTAACTGTTAAATCGGTCAATTTTAAAGTGCTATTAACTGGAAATAGTATCTAAAACGTCCCTGCACCAACCATGTCGTCAACGGAAACGGGGTGAGTAAAATTTATTATTTTAATTTGGGTTAGAAAGGTAGATAGGGAACTATAGTGAGGTTTAGAGTTTTCTTATAACGAAGAACTGTCAATATAATTATGTTGAGCCTCGTTCGATGACGTGGTCACGAACATTATGTATATATTTTGCTTATCTGAGGCTCGGGAAAGACGTGGTCTTCCCAATTATTTTCAAACAATTAGCCTCGTTCGATGACGTGGTCACGAGCATTTGCTTGATTTTAATCAAGATAAAGAACTTGGAGGCTTGGGAGGGACGTGGTCCCCCCAAATATTTTAAATGACAGTTACATTTTTAGCCTACTCAAAGGCAAAATTAAATTAAACAAGGGAAATTTAAAAATTATAGAGAACAGCAAGACCAGTCAACAAAAAGAAAGGCAACAAGAAAGCCAGCCAGTAGGGCAAGAGATGTCAATTTAGGAGAATTATCCAAAACCATTTCGGAACATGGGGCTGCTTTAGAGTTACTGAAGTCCGTTCCAGATCAGGTTGCTCAGATTTTGCAAGCATTGGGACCCAAGCCACCAGAGGTGGAAGATCCAACTGATGACGCTAACAACGTAATGTATGACGATGATGGTCATGATGCAATAAAGGATTTGCTCGCATCCAGTTCACAGGGTACTAGAACTAAACAAAGATTGATTTAAAATTATATCAAAGGATAAGATTTTAAGTTCCACCTTGACTGTAAATGTCCAGGTGATGATGATAAGATGATCTCTATTTTGGAAGAATCCAATCCGGTCCAAGAGTTCGGACCAAAGATAAGTCAGAAAGTTGCCGACTCCATTTCGAATTTGTTTGAGCGTAAATATCCTAAAGATAAAACGGAAAAGATCAAGAATGAAAACAAGATTCCGGAGAATTGCAAATCTCTACTGGTGCCTAAAATCAATGCTGAGATTTGGCCCTCTCTTCCCCAAAAGATACGACAGAGTGATTTCTCACAACAGATGCAACAGCAACAAATTTCGCTTGCTTCCACACTCATGTCAAAAGTGGCTGAGAACCTGTTCTTGCAAAAAGATGATGCTATGAAATCAGTTCGAGAAGAGTCATTAAAGTTAACTATGGAAGCACAATTCGTGTTGGGTGGATTGTTTCAGGATATTTCATCCAAAAGGCGACAGGACATAAAACCTACGTTGAATAGCGAAGTTGCTGGCATATGTTCTACCAACATAAAACCAGGAGAATGGTTATTTGGAGAGAATCTTAATGAGCTGATTAAGTCAACTAAAGCAGTTTCAACGCTTGTTCGTTCCTCTGTGAAGTCAACCAAGTCACCTCGTTACTCTCCTTACTCTCGACCTCAATCATCCAAGAATTTAAACTGGAACGCCCCACTTGCACGAGGCAGGTGGGGGGGAAACCAACGCTTCAATCGACGACCAGGACCATCCCGCAGGGGCCAATTCCATCGATTCCCAGCGAGCCAGTAAAGGTACAGGCTGGAAGTTTAGCTAATTTTATTTCCCAATGGGAACAAATAACAAGTGATAGAGAAATTCTGGAGGCAATAACAGGTTATAAGCTACCATTTCATACGGAACCACCTCAGTTAGAAATTAAACAGAAAGACTTCACCGAATGTGAAATTAAGCAAGTTAAATTATGTATAGATAAATTACTTCATATTGGGGCTGTTGTTGAGGTAAAGTCATGTAGGAATCAGTTTGTTTCCCCTATTTTTGTTGTACCAAAGCCTGATGGTACCGGTAGATTAATTTTAAATCTTAAAGCTTTAAATCAGTATCTTGATTCTCCTCACTTTAAAATGGAAGACTGCCGAATGGCAACTAGATTAATCGGGGAGAATAATTTTATGGCTAAGGTTGACTTGAAAGACGCATACTATTTAGTTCCAGTTCATCCAGAACACCGAAAGTATCTTAGGTTTAAGTTCGAGGGAAGGTTATTTGAATACCAGTGCTTACCCTTTGGGTTATGTACAGCACCTAGAATCTTCACTAAAATAATTAAGCCAGTTATGGGCAGATTAAGAAGTCAGGGTTTTAGCTCAGTGGCTTATATTGATGATGTTCTACTAATTGAACCAAGGTTAAAGAAATGCAAACAAAGCGTAGTAAAGTTAACCGAATTGTTAGAGTCCCTGGGTTTTCGAATAAATTACGAAAAATCTATCTTAGAACCACAAACAGAGATTGAATTCTTAGGTTTTTTGCTAAATTCAAAAGCAATGACAATTAGTCTCCCTGAACGAAAACGGGTAAAAATAAAACATATTTTACAACAATTTCTTAAATCAAAACAACTTACAATTCATGAGGTAGCTCAGATAACAGGCATTTTAATATCTGCTGTTCCAGCAGTACCGTATGGCCTGCTTCATTGTAGATCCATAGAAATGGACAAGAAACAAGCATTGTTCAACTCAAATGGAGATTTTAGTGTAGAAATGAAGCTATCTGAAAGGTCCATAAGTGACATCCACTGGTGGCTAAACTGTGTTTTAACTTGCAAGAACCGAATGAGAAACGATATATTTAGATATGTCATATCAACAGATGCGTCACTGAGTGGTTGGGGAGCTGCTCTTAATAGTGTAACCACACGTGGGTTTTGGAATATTACAGAACGTGAGCTTCATATAAATTCCTTAGAAATTCTAGCAGTAAAGTATGCACTTCCGTCTTTAATTGGGGAAGCTAAAGATTGTAATGTTTTATTGAGAATTGACAATGTTACAGCAATTGCTTACATTAATAGGCAAGGGGGCTGCCGTTCTGAAATAAATCATGATTTGGCATTTGGTATTTGGAAGTGGTGTGAAGAGAGAAATATCAATTTGCAAGCATCTTATCTTTGTTCATCCGATAATTACATTGCGGATGGGGCATCACGAGCCCAGTTAGACATATCAGATTTTAGAAAAGTAGTTTTAAAATTTGGTATGCCTATAATTGATCTTTTTGCAAGCTACCACACGGCCAAATGTGATCGCTATGTCTCGTGGTTTCCAGACCCGGGTTGTGAGGCAGTTGATGCGTTTACAATAACGTGGCATGAGTATTTTTATGCCTTTCCACCATTTAGCCTTATTCCTCGTGTATTACAAAAGATCGCAAATGAAAAGGCTAAGGGAATACTGGTGGTTCCGTATTGGAAGACACAGGCCTGGTTTCCACTTTTTCTACAATTGAAACGTTCTAAAGCTTTTATTTTAAAAGCAACTGACTTTGATTTAATTTATTTTACTGATAATAGGAAACATCCATTAAGCAAGAGTTTATCCCTCGTAGCAGCAATTGTTTCGGGTTGAAAGACAAGCTGAGTGATGGATGTAAAGCAATTCTGCGAGCTTCATGTTCCACACAAACGTGGAAACAATATGATTCGGCTATAAAGAAGTGGAATACATTTTGTGTCAAGAATGGTATCGAATCAGATAGTGTTAGTATTAAATATGTAACCGAATTTTTGTATGAAATGTACTCAAGTGGTGCGAGCTATGTAACTATTAATACAGCCAGGTCTGCATTATCTACTGTATTAGGTTATGTTGACAATGCTTCAATTGGTACCAATCCGACTATAACTAGGTTTATGAAAGGCGTAAGTAGAATGCGACCTCCTAACTGTAAGTATGATGAAACTTGGGATGCAAATGTAGTTTTAGAGCTGTTTACTAGTTGGGAAGAAAATGCATTACTGTCACATAAAGACTTAACTTATAAACTTGTAGCCCTTCTGGCGCTCTGTACTGCACAAAGGGTGCAAACGCTGTCATGCATTAAGTTAGAATTTATTAGATTTGTAAACAACGAAGTTATAATTAAAATACCGACACGACTTAAGACCACGAGACCTGGCCGGGGCTTGTGTATTCAATTAAGTAAATTTCCCAACTCAAAGATATGCCCAGTAACCTGCTTAAATGATTACATCAATCGCACCACATCCCTGCGGGAAAATGGTAGCTTGTTTATAACTACGGTTGCCCCATTTAAGGTAGCGAGTTCGCAGACTATTAGTCAATGGTTAAAAAGGGTTTTAGTTCTTGCGAAGGTAGATGTGAAAACATATACAGGTCATAGTTTTAGACATTCGTCCACTAGTAAGGCTAACTCTTTAGGTGTTAGTTTAGACTCCATATTTAAGGCAGCTGGGTGGAGTAATCGATCTAAGACATTCGCTAGGTTTTATAACAAACCTATTAGTAATTCTTCTGCTTTTGCAGATGCTATTTTAAGTAATATATAAATACTGATGAATTGAATGTAATAATTATCATATAGCTATGTAACTAAATAAATAAGATTTGAAGAAATAAATTGTTATGCATAACATAATCTTCGTGATTAAGTCTTGTATTTAAGTTTTTTAAACAGCTACATATGTATAACATTCGGTATATGGATACCTGAGGTTGAAATATACCGAAGGAATAATTAGGAATTATTCGAGCTCCGCGCAGCGGAGCGAAGAATAATTTAAATTTTCCGAGGTATATGGAAACCGAAAGGTATCCACTTCCCACCTCAGACCCACCCTTTTGGAAAATTGGTTCCTTAAATACTAAGACTTGAGTTGTGTTTTTCAGATTTTTTGAACATATGAAGAGAAGACATGAGGTGCGTGGGACATGGACCAAAGGAGAGCAGGATCAAAGTTGATTTTTTGTGTATTTTTTTGAAACGACGGCTTGAGTAGTCAATATTACTAGGCTGACTACATATGTATAACATTCGGTATATGGATACCTTTCGGTTTCCATATACCTCGGAAAATTTAAATTATTCTTCGCTCCGCTGCGCGGAGCTCGAATAATTCCTAATTTTTTTTGTGACATTGTACTCTACTCCGTAATCAAAGATCAGTTTCGCTCTGGTAATTTCAAAAAGGGTTTTTTTCATATCCTTATTTAAAAAGAGACAGAGCTATATTACATTTTAAAGTCAGAGCACTGACTTTATCAAATAATCTTTTTGCAATGCTGCTGCTGTTGCTTTAAGCTTGGGTATCATCATCATCATATAATGCAAGGCGGATTACATATTTCCTACAACCAAAAACTCTAATAGAGTACAATGACGTGACATATGCTGATACGATCTAGCCTGCTTACCTCCGTCAACATCATGGGAGGAGTAGAGTATAGCTAGGCAGCAGTGAGCAACTGAGCAGTAGCATCATGTAGTTCAATAATCAACGAAGCAAACAATGAAACCCATACTAGCTCTCCTAACTAACTCTGTCGTACTCCGCATGTCAGTCACTTCTTTTGTGCTTTAGATTAGGACACATTCAGTTTGCGTACTTAATGTATTTATATATATGTATGTTGTGTACTTTTTAACGCGTGTGCAACCAGAGTGTAGTACGCATCCCTTCACAATAATTTTCGCTCATCTACATCCAACATCCGCATTCGGTTCATGTTCATGCAAACTTTCCATTAGTAGACAAAAATCATTTTCTCAATACATGTTTCTCAGAACAAAGTCAAACAAAGCCATGAAGAAAAAACTGTCAAGTTGGGAAAAAATGTAAAGAAAATACAGGGCAAACTCTTCCTCCTCACAATTCACATATAAAATGTAACGTACGTCATAATGTCATCAACTCTCATGTCTTTTTATGATGATGTGTGGATGTGGTGGTTGGCTACCAAATTTTTAGTTCATATGTGTGTTGTGTATTTATTTGCAGTACATTTATTATTTTGAACATGCAAAGTGTCACAGTGTTCCAACTCCAACTTTTATGTATGCAAAGAAAACTAGTCTTCTTATTGGTCTCGCCTTTTTAATCAGTTTCAAAACTTCATTTATAAAAAAATGTGCTATCACGAAAACATCATATTAAGCATGCAGACACGCATGAAGCATCAGCAATCAGGAGTTAACATGGGGCACACAAGGCACAAGACATTTTTTTATGAATTGATATTTTATTTGTACACATCCCCCAATTGAACAACAACCAGTGATTTTAGTAAAGTTTACGGTCACAGTCGTTCGTTCGTTCGTCAACGTAAGGCAAAGGCAGTCAGGCAGGCATGACGACTTGCTGCTGCTGCTGCTGAATTGGCATATATAATAGAGGCACAACTCAGAAAGACATGATGAAGGAATGCTATCACAGTCGTTGCTCTACTAAAAATCATATAAACTATATAATTACACCAATACCGGGTTTCTTTTGCCTTCACCATTGAGGTACTGTCACTCTGTCCCACGTTCGATTTAGTGCCGACACTCGCCTTGCAAAGTCTACGTTATTGTTACAACTTTTACAACCCATCATCCATTCTCATCATCAGTTGTGTTCATATTAGTATGTATGAATTGAGGGAGAAAATGGATGTAAAAAGTTTATTAATGACCGACTACTACACTGCATTAATAATGATTATTAGAAAAATAGACAAAGAGCAAAATCAAGTTTGAAGAATGTCGAACGTCGTCTCTTTCTCTTGGACTTGCGTCTTTCTACTTCTTCTGCTACTTTTTTCTTGAGATTGCATATACACTTGAATGCATATCATGATCACAATGCAATACAATATCCATTTGCATATACTATATCTTGCTACTTGTTTTTGATTTCGAAAAAGAAAGAAAAAAGTCTACCAACTCAAGATTATATATTGAATTGTCGGGTGAAGCACACAAAAAGACCATTTATTCGTTAATCCAATCCACTATGCATTGCTATATAGTTGACAAAAAGAAGTAGACGATAGATTGTTGAGGTATGATCTTCCAATGAATCAATTGAAGTAAGTTGATAACAACTAGTTAACCAACTTCTTCTTTTTTGAAACAATCATTTTCTCTCAAATGCGCTTGACTTGAACTGAGTACATATGTATGTCCGACTCACGCACTCACTCTACTCACCTTTCAAGGTTTCAAAGGTTTCAAAACTACATCATTTTTATCCTTTGTTCTTCATCATCCCTATCTCTTGAATGACTTCTGTGTGTGTCATGTCAACTTTGCTTCTCTCCAATTCAGAAGACGATTTGATTTTTGGTGACGTGAACGTGAAGGATAGGTAAGAAGAGTTAGCTATAAGCTGTGTGACTCTTGAAGTACATTACGCATCATTAATCATGAGACTAGTTAATTCTTCGAAATATATATGGCTCTTTTATCAACTAACTTGCTTCATTACAGGTTTGAGGACTGACAAAACCAAGAACCTACCCTGGTGTGTATATAACAATAATATGTTGGGTTTTAAGAGTTATGTTGCAAACACGGTGCAAAAAAAAGGCCTGTGTTCTAAGGACAGAAGGAGAAGAAGATAAGCTAGTGCACCAATATGATATACTGCCCTTGTATCTCTTTTAATGGTATAGAGCCTCATAAATAAATAAATATAAAAAAAATACTCTGATGATGTGAGTAAAAAGAAGATGCATGGAGATCGATCCTTACCGAGGAATCCTGTTTTTCTGGTTTGGCTCCATTTTGAAGAAGGATTTTGACGATATTGAGATGGCCTGAGGCTGCGGCGAGCTGCACGGGATTACAACCAGCCTATATACACGCATATAATATGATGTTATTCACAGTGAGTAGATAGTTTTTCGCAACATATCACATAATGTGAAATGACCATCATCATCATATTTTTCACAGGGGATATCAGGACAGATATATATAATTCACAAGTTCACATAATTTTTCGATTCATTCAGCCACGTTACACGGTCATCAACACGTTCAACATCAACACAAAACCCACCAGGTAAAGTTGTATGTTCCATAGGGAGATTATTTCAGACACAAAAGCATGATGGTCATGTGTTGCGGAGCAGCACACCAGTAGTTCCAGTTGTTAAGAAATGTCCAATAATGAAGCAATATTTTCCCAGAGAGAATAAAAAAACCGAGGATGATTGTGTGTGGATCATCATCATCAAGATATAAAAACCAGTAGTTCACCAGTCGTTTGTCCAACATTCCGAAAAGAAGAAAGGAATTGAAAATGATGTTTCAATTCGTCAATACCAAGGAAGGAATCCACGAGGACGACCCCATAATGATGTGATGATTACCACATGAATGATCATGTTGGTTGAGATTCCCCGTTGTTCCCAAATATCATGTCATGATCACATCATTGATGACCAAATAATAGTCCCAGTTTCAACCGGTGGGCAGCAAAATTCGGTAAAAAAAAAGAAGAAAAACAAACCAAAACATTAGCTAATGATATGGTACAGGTAAAAACAACAAATAACCTAATGGTTTTGTAAGCAGATACTCGAAAAAACAGCGATCTTTTGCATAAATCATAATATAATAATATCTACATAAATATTTTTATTGCTTTTCGCACCCTCTTTCTCATTTTAATATCAATATAAAATCAAACTAATTTTTTCAAACTTTTTTTTATAAAAAATGGGAGCTTTCTTTGAAACTGAAACTTTTTGCTACTCCTGTCGGTGATAGCTCTTTTCTTGGCAAAAAGTAAGGATACTTAATCACCGGCGATTATTTATTTTCAAAACCGTTTTGATAAATGCAGAAGCCGTTTTGCAAGGCTAATTTTTTCTCAAGGCGATATATTATTTTTTATGCTTGCTTTGGCACACAAATCTTTTTTTCTTCTTGGCCATATTTCCATTAGAGCAGCACATTTGGTTGCTGTTGCTCTGAGTGTGCAAAAAAAATTTAATAGAAAAATACTCCGTCCGTTGATGCCGACGTTAGGGAAAATGTATGAAGATAAATCAGGAAGAGAAAGAAAAGGGAGGAAATGGCTGTTGCTATATTCATTATTATTTCTTGTATGAGCATGGTCAATGGTCCTCTTTGTTCCGCTTGCTCACGACTCAATTTTATGTTTTGATTTATATAAATACGTTACTTCATTCGTCATATGAAATAAATTGTACTGGATTGCTTGCTTGTGATGAAAATTCATATGAGAATTTTTTAATATATTGAACACATATAAAAATGGAAAAAAAAGTGTTTTGATAGATGACAACTGCTAAATGATTCCTCTTTTCAATTTTTTTATTAGGAGAAATGAAAATTACTGTCTAAACTTCTTTTCAAGAGAACGTCAATATTTACTTCAAAAATGAACATTTTAGAGTGCATCTCAATAGATGCGTGCAGGTTGTTTGCATACACATTTGTTGGCAGAAGTTGAAGTGTGATATGAGATGGGATAATAGTATTCAAAGAAGAAGCATGCTGAGATGAGTGTTTTATGTAGATAATTTTTTTTTGCCTAAAAATGTGATGATGGTGGTGGTTATGATGTTGATGGCTAGCGGCAATGATTACCACGTTGTAATAATCATTTTTTTGGGTAAAGATTTGTAAGTATGATATGATGGTAAGGTGGGTAACAGGACGCATGCAATATTATTGTATAGTTGATAGTAGTTTGAACATTTATGAGGAAATATAGATGGGTGGCTATAGTCAAATGGAGTGAATATGATATTACTTTTGGTCCGATGCTTAAGATGACTTTCACAAAAAAAACTGAAATCACTATTATTAGTTGTGGCAAAACAGTTTATCTTCAAATTGTCTAAAACCTTGACTCCTTTCTGTCTGTAAAACATGTGTATAATAATACATAATACGAACTTCAACTTGATACCGGACAGGCAAGCTAGCTATATCATCGTTCGTGGATACCTTAGAATGATGATACATTTGAGTTTAAATCGTACAGAAATAAAACAAATTTTTCGGCTTAATTTTTAATTCTAGTGCCATTCTTTTCGGATTGATAAATACGTCATAATAATGCAACACTATCTCCGCTTGTATTCCAGCCTTAAATCTGTCTTTGTTTTCGCAGCTTAAAAATATTTCCTCTTTTATCTACACGTATGACACTAATTATTGTAAATGCCGTCTGTTGAAACACTTACAATTAATATTGACAAAAGACTGAACGTGGCTGACTTTCCGATTTCTAAGAACAATAGTTCTCAACAAAACTCTCCGACCCAGCAGGGGTATTGTACTCTCTTTTAAAATAGCAGCACAGCAAGAAGCAATGTCGCTTTTCTACGAGTAAACGAATACGTGTCATATTTTCTAACAATGTGTTGGTAGTTGGTCGTTTGTATACCTTAAAAAGTAAACTTGCAATATGAAATGAATGATTTTTTTGCATTCCACATTCTAAACACACACGTGTCCTTATTTGCTTTCTTTTACGTCTTAATTCTGCATAAATAATATAGAATATTTCCCTTTGTACATTTTTGGTACATCACACATATCAAATCAACTCTGCAAAAACAGACGTCGGCATCTCATTGTAAAGTTTTTTGATGAACAGTGGAAAAATGGGAGAACCGATTTAGAAAATTTAAAATGGAAATGTATGCATAAATTATGCCATTATGTCATATTGTACAAGAAAAATATATTACATTTCTATTATTATGCTTGTCTTGTTACTTTCAACTGAGAGAGATGAAATAAGTTCTACCGCAACGTGTACACTTTTCTGGACGCCGCAATTCATGTTGCATGCAAATAATGAAGTAGTGTACATTCGATGTGGATGAAATAATAGCCTTCATATCTTCATTATGTTCGATGTTCGTAACATGCCTATACTCTGTATGAAAAACACTAAGGTATGCAAATAAAACTTCAGAAAAAGCCAAATACTCGCGTCATTTCTAAAATCGTCGAAAAAATATCGCTGATAAAGTTAATTACAAGAAACAACACAGAATACACATGATTTGTCATAATCCTCGAGCAAACCCCTCATCACAAGGTTTCAAGCCTCTTTATGCTAATTACTTGAATATGAAGATGTAAGATAAACATCAGCATTATATCCTCATCAAGAGTGCATTATACATACACACCAGTACCGTACCACCAACATTTATGAATGTAAATTGTAATTGTGCCATGTTTTGTGCGTACAGGAAGGAAGATGATTTTCATCTTAACACTTCTTCTTAACAATAACAACTATTATACTCAACAACCCGTGTTTTTTTAAACATGACAAGTAAAACACACACGGAGCAACAGGAGGAGGACTATTAACCAGCAGCATTGTAAGAAAAAATAATTTTGTATAAAAATTATGCTTATTATATTATTCAGAACGGATGACAGTTAGTAGAGCCTAGCCCACTTTTTGGCGTTAAATCTATATCATTATCTACCATTACAATTGTTAGGGAAGCTTAACTAGTCTAAAGCTTAATTATTAAACTTACGAAATCCTCCTCATCAACTTTGGCACCAGAAGCAATTAGCCTGACGACAGCTTCCTCGTCCCCAATCAGAGAGGATGTGTGAATGAGAGGTCGTACCTTGAACAACAAAAAATATGGAAATGAAATAAAATTAAGGAGCTTTAATCAGTTAGTTTTTGATTTTTCGCTAAAAATCTGACACCGTTATTCATCCCAATTCTGAAAAATTTCCTGCAAATGCTTGATTACGTTGTGAATTTGAGTTGAACCCATTTTCTTTGATTCTTCCTAGTTCTTGCATAAAAAATATGTCTGCCTAAATGTATGAATAGCATTTTTCTTAAGAAATTACCACAGGGAGCTTCACATTTTTGTTTGAGATGATAAAGCAATGAACTTGAATTTTGATTTTGACAATGAGAAAAAACAAAAACGTTTACTTTGCAAAATGAAAACTTGCTCTGCTCCAAGTGAAAAAACAGTGGAGATTTTTGTTAGATGAGGGTTGACTGAACACATTATAATCTTTATTGATTGGAGAGAGCCGGCAGCAAGGAAGAACATGTAATATACTGGTTTGGTTATTCATAAGTGCATCATCATCAATATTCGCATCGTATCTCTTTAAAATTTATTATTATAAAATGTTAGTATTTAATGTACATTTTTTTGCAATCTGATTTACATACGGTGCATAATAAAAAAAGCTGCAATGTATGTTCTAGTGTTTGCACAACAGACCATTCGTTCGAAGATACATTCACAATTCACATTCTCTTCTTTGGCAAAGTGTGGCAATAACTAAAAATGAAAAAGGACACACACAAGGACGCCATAATGATATGGTACCTCCGTCTCGTCTCATCCTCTTCATCCTCATTGCGTTACAGAGCGAACACTTTTTGACTTTGACTTTATTGAATTATCCTGAGGCTGTGTAAGTTTTGAAAAATGATATAATAAGAATTTATACATTGTAAAATTGAAATTCTTCTTTGTACTTGGCAAGAAGCAAGTAGTAATCGATTGAGATGATGATGATCTGATCGCTTTTTTTGCATAACATCCCTTTTCATCTTCATCTACATAAATTCTGGATGATGATTCAATGATCTATAATTTGCCCTGATTTTTTAAAATAAAAAGCAGTTGTTTTCAAGGAGGAATATTTTTTTTTTTTAAAATTGGCTAAAATTACTTACTTGCGAATGATACGGTGGTGTAGGGTTTTCATTTTGATGATGATTATTATTCTCATGCGAAGCAACTCCATTGCTTATACTTGTCCCTCCTTCCATGCTTTTTATTGCGTGTTTAAAAATATTTTAGTTTGTGTATAAAAAAAATGATTTTGAAGACAACTGAAATGAACACAAGCTGTCTACAAATTTTTTCCCGTGCATGACCTTAATCCAGGTCACATTCCACACTATGTCTTGAACACATCCCAGTAAAGTTGACAAAATAAGTAAAACTTTTCATTGTTGAACCAACAACCTCTCAAAATTATTATTATTGTTAATGTTTTACAACTTGGTCCATCCACAATAATAGTAATAAAATTCTTGCCATAATTTTTTATTGCAAAAATGAGTTGTAAAATCCATTTTGTAAAAAAAAATTGTTTTCTATCAGTTTCGCCACATGTTCTTTATCTCATCAGGAGAACAAGAGCAAGAGCGATATCATCAAGAACACATTACATTCAACTTCACACAAAGTTCTAAAGATGATGATGATGATGAAATTTTGTTTCTGCAAACATTATCCAAAATTCCATGCATGCTTCTGCGAAGAAAGGCCACCCTTTTCAAGAGCTAAAAACTCTTATTTATAATACCTCCACCCAAAATAGGGAGAGAACGGAATTAACTTTAATTTGAAATCTTGCGTATATTCTTCTCCTCTCCTTCTGCTTGTTCATCGCTCATCTCACATGTTATATTTTATCGGACAATAAAAAACAGTTTACTCTGCTCCCACCACGACATGGCAATAAATTACGTATCACATCTATACAATATTTTTTTCACCTCTTCATCAAATTCATAATTTATCTTTTAGCCAGCATAAAACAAGTATCACTATATACGGCTTTGCTGGTGGATTGTATGAGAAGAGTTATCAATAGATGCATTTCATTAAACACATAAATTGCAAGCTTTTCAATTGGGAGACGATGCAGGGAGCAACTCCATATTTGATAAAAAGCATTTTATATAACACAATAGAGACTGTGTATTTGTGTAGAATATAAGTTAATCTCACTTCATGATGTAAAGAAAAAAAACTTTTTTAATCTAATCGAGTGGCAACACCACCATATCATCAACAAGAAAAATTCTTGGCAGTATTAGAGATTCCTTGTGTTGAACTGCATTACACACACACTCATTGTATTTTGTAACTCAACACCAACAAACACCAGTAGATATACACAAAAAGGGAAGCGATATGATATGGTCAACAATACGCAATATCTTTATATTCCATTTTCATTGTGGACTTCGTTTTTTCCTTCATTATTTCATACCTGCTTTGCTCGTCACTTGATTACACATTCACCACCATAACACAACAAACTTTTGTATGTTCAAAAGGAAAACCACACGATGTGCGATGAGAGAGATGAAGTTTCCTATCGTCAGTGTTGTCATAAACTAAATTAAGTTTTGCAGTTGCACTCGAGCTACTATGCGCGTACCACACCACTTGAGTAGTAAGTAGCATTAGTATTTAGGATGGACATCTGCATTCACCAAAATTCAAGCTTCTCTATTCTCTTCACATGTTGAATGGTGATCAAAGAGGTTTATCATTCCTTTTCCCAAAAAATATTATAGGACACCACAGGTAACAACAATCCATACATACATATCCACATTTGCATTAGAATAGAATGATGATGATGGTAGCTGCATCCAAAAGCCAAAAAAGCTCGTCTAGCTTATGTTGTGGCCAACAATGGCAAAAATGGTAATCTATATCCACATCCACCACATGATGATGTCTTTTTTTCATGCGGGAGTGTCCCCTTTTTGCGTCTACAAAAGTTGACTACGTTTCGTGAGTCAAGTAAACTCTTTCATCAAAACGTCCTTTTTCAGTGCGCCAATGTGAGCTGGCTGTTTCTCTACTTGTCACGTTCATGGCACTCCAAAAAAATAATACTTGTCCCATTGCTAGGATAAACGAGGTCGTTTTGTTTTAGCTACCATCATGCCATTGTAGAATTCTAGTGCATTGTACTATTGTACATCATACAGCATATTTGGCTAAAGAATAATTAATTAAAAGCACTTTAGTTGTTAAATAGAAAAAAGCCTCCTTTCTACACTTTGCGTACATTCATTAAATACGAGAGTAAATCCTGTGCCAGTGCCAGGTGTAATTATTATTAAAAGAGAATTATATTTTAATTTCATACTGGCTTTCAAAAAAAAATCTATTTCACAACAACAGCTATAAAAGCTCTGCTTCTTTTAATTTTGAGGTGGTAGGATACGCATTAAGCATATCAATATATAATTTAATTACTTTTGGCTTACCTGCACAAATAAAGTACAAGTCGCTACTTTTTCCATTACATGTTTCAATTGCTATACATGTACATTAAATATAGCTAACGATCACGATACATTTTCATTCATAAGATCATTTATATTATTGAATCTGAATGGATCCCCAACAAACAAAACTTTTCCTTTAAATATCAAACGTGTGGCACTTTTTTTGGCTTGTCGTTTGTTTTGTATTATTAAAGAGTATTTAAAAGGGAGGTTTACTTAATCTTTCGCCTTTTCAAAACTCTTTCGTTCTTCTTGATATTCAACGATCACAAGGAAATGAGTAGCAGTAGTAGTATAGTATACAGCTCTTCTCAAAAGTAATTTTTGTTACTCGATTTTATTCACCTCTTTGCCAACTTGTTAAATGTGAACAAACACAAAACATGACACAGCAAACATACACACAAAACACATTAAAAAGGTATAAAATGAAAAGGACCCTTTTCTTCTAGTGTACAACGGCAGAGCATGAGCTTTACCAATGTTTCGAATTCGAAATGCTATTTTTTTTGTAAACACACACGGTAGTGAAGACTTCTACCACTGAAGCGTTAGCGAATTTTTTTTCTCACAGCATTCCGTTTATGATTAAAAGAGTGTAATGTTTACTTGTCTGGCTCTTGATGTGTGTGTATGTGTGTTTGTGATTGAGTTAATGAGTGTAATACAAGTAAAAAGAAAAACATTGGTGGGTAGTAGTAGTAGTAGGATTAGTAGACGAGAATGAATAAGAGTAAGGAGCTCGAAAGTCGTCTCTTAGATATATTTAGATGCTAGCTCCTTGGCTTGCCTGATCATTAAAGGGATATAAAAAATGGTTAGGTAATAATAATGTGGCTTTTATATTCATAAAGCGCATATCATGCTTGCAGTCGCGTAAAAAAACGAAGCATATTGGGCATGAAATGAAAGATACCTGTAAAAATGATTGTGATGTGAATATGATGATGCCAGTAAAAAAAGAAGTAACCTGCCCTTGTTGTCCAAGAGTTAGTTAGGAGGATGGATCTCATCATCATCACATCACACAGTTGTTTAGAGGCGGAAGGCGATATACAGTATAAGCTAGAGGGAGATTAATATACATGGAGCTAAAAGGACTTTATTTTTTACCTGCTGTACTGCACTACTGCTACATAAAACTCAACAATGAGAGGGACGCAACATTACGTATAGTTTTATGTGCTAAAGTTAATCCCATATGGATGGGAAACAGGCAGACGTTGTATTTTACATTACATTGTATTGTATTCTAAAGGTGTAGTAGTAGTAATAGTATATACTTGTCCGTAGGGGAGCAAAAAAATGTTTAAAAAAATAAAGATGAGTGGTTTGGGTTCAGGTGAAAAAAAACTTCATCGACATCACATGTACAAGCATGCCTTGGTGTTTGATGTTGTCTGAGTTTCACCATATTCCTGTAACTCCGGTGTGTACGTACGTGATGTTTTTACCTGCTGCATCTGTAATCTACTGCTTGATAAACTACATGCTCGTATAGAAACAACAATGCAATGCAACGACCAAGTCGAGAAGACACAAAAGTTAATTTTCATTTTTCCGTTCTTCCCTTCACTAACATATAAGAAGTTGCATTAGGATATTATGGTATGCCTTACTTGCATCACATATAATATTGCATTGACTTGACACAACGCAACGTGCTCTCAGCTCGTCAGTAGGAAAGCATCAGTTTTTTGTTGCCACTTGTGGCTGCATGCCATAGTCATATTCCTTTGCTCCCCTTTTTGTGTTGCAGAAGTAATGTTACACCTTTCAACAATGAGATACAGTTAGAAAAATGTAGCTAACGTGTTATTATATCGGGGAAGAGGTTGTACTTTTGCTGTTTCAAGAGTATTAGGCAGTTTTGTAGCACGTATTGAATGCTAATTAATTTTCATAGCGTTCCCTGCCGGAAGGGAATTTATTTCTTCCAGAATCTCCAGAGCTGTTTACTAACGCGAGTTCGTATTACTATTCACTCACTCAGGAGTATACGAAAGAAAAAGAAGGCATGTCTTAAAAAACCGCACAGAAAGTTATTGTAGAAAGATCTTATTTCTAAGTCTAGTGATGATTTTTCTTTGTATAATAAAATTATCCTAACCGAGTACTCTTATATTAACATTTGAAGTACGATTACTTTGCTACACGCAAGAAGTAACGATGTTTTTTACAAGAGCATGAGCCGGCTGTCAATGAGTGATAATCAGATCACGCATGAACGGTCATGGTCACATGTTATTATCGAGATTTAAAATTTAGATACCGTTTCCTCATGTTTTGTCGGATGTGTAATTGTAAATCGGAATCTTTTGGTAAATGTTGAAAACTTTTTTTTTCACGTATTTGTTCATAAGCTGCCGACTGCGATGCGGTATTCGATATTCATTCTCTGCTTTTCCTGAAGTACATGTACTACTCTTACAAAGTGACTTTTTACAAGAAGAAATACATTTTTGGACTTTCGGCAAATACTAGATTATATGAATAACTCCAAAATACAAAGCCACCGTACGTATCAGGCGTAATTGAAGATTTTTTTGCTCGAAAATGATACTGTAATGTATTTAGAGCCGTGCAAAACGTTAGTACTCATAATCTGTACCGATCAAATTTATCAAGCTCCGCCAAGTTTTCAACAACCATTTTCATTTACCATAGCTCGGGGACCTTAACATGGTTTAATAGATCTATTGTTATTACAACGAAATTCTAATCTAAGATCTTTTCCATTCAATCCATAATTGCTAAACAAAATTCCTGTACCCCTGCCTGATGCGGAAGGAAAAGGATTTCGTAATCACGGGAGTTCGTCTCTCAAGTAGCTTCGTCATGCTCTCGTTGCCATTTTCTTAAACTGATGGAATGAAGGAAAATCCATTAAAAAGCACGACTCAGCATGCACGCCCGCAAAAATGCTCCAAGCCGGACGTAAATGCAAAAGGTCCGATTGGATATTTTTAAGAATCCCTTTAGCTACGTCGTAATATACATTTGCTCAAAACGTCCTGGCTCAATAAAAGTACACCTGGGGATAGTTTTACATTTAAAAAGCTGCTGGCAGGCTTTCAAGTTGATTTCAATCAGATTGGATTTCTCATGCCACTGCACTGCTCTCCGCTGCCGCATATGATGATTACAAGACGAAGTGAAAGAAAAACATCCATGCACGATCGACATGTCGTCAAGAACATATAATACATAAAAAAAAATTTGATTTGAGCTCCTGATGAAATTTACATTACATGTAATGTAATCATGCCTCTGAGCAATTCCGATCGGGCAGAAGAATTGGAGCAATAAATGGCAATTGCATATTGCATTACAATTTTACAGTAGTATATACGTATGCGGAGTAAAAGCACTTTACTATAACTCCTAATAATTCTACATTATATTATTGTACTCTTCGGTTCCTTTGCATTTAGAATTAGGTACGGTAAGAGGATCTTCTGCAATAAACAACTCTGATTTGATTAAATATACAGCTAATTTTACATGCAGAATGTTGATCGAATGGGGTAGTGTAATACTTGGCAAAAAGGATTTTTCCTCTTGCCTTTACCATGCATCATACAGAGGTTACAATGTGTTAAAAACGGCTTTTAAAAAGGGAAGTGTCAGTTTTGTATCTTTTCACCATTCGTCATTGCTCTTTTTCTCAAAAGAAGAGTACCGCGTTGCGTCCTTTCTTTTAGGGTTTGGCTCTTTCATTTGTCGGATATACTTTTGAAGTGAGTACATCACACAGCAGGCATCGTTAAACAGAGAAAGCCCATCAACAAGGACTTGTTTTGGAAAGAAAATGTGAAAGATATGCATCATTATCATTTACACAATGCCTCCTCTGTTATCATGTGATGTCATCAAAGAAGAGAAGAGAAATGGGCTCAGGAGGACTCAAGTCAATGACAAATCGTATGTACATGAAATGTGGAGACTGGTGAGAGTCATTTGAATAATAACAAACTAACATAAAAACTGCTCAAAAGTTATGGGCCAAAAGTTTGAGCAAGTGTATCTGTAAAAAAATGTTAGCTGCAATTATAATTTTAGACCTGCCGAAATGCCCAAAAAATGCAGGGAACGCTAGTGATGTGATTACTGCGCACGCATTAAAATATTATTGATGAATTGTGCATATGAGAATTCATCAGGCCTTTGTAAAAGCTTTTAGGAACGTCTATAAGCAGAAAAAGCTTCTGTCTGTGTGCTGATACTTACTTATGGCATGGCATATGGATTGTTTTTGGCTCTTGTGGGTTTGGGTTGTTATTTCACTGCACCCACACGTAACGTACAAGATAGCAAGACAGTCACGGAAAGCTGTCGAGTATAGCCTTATAATGCAACGATGAAAACGAAGAGAGATACTCGACTTCTTCCTCCCCTTCTCTTATACCATACCCAGATATACCCATCATGTATAATAAAAGCACCCAGCCCATGCTATGAGAAAAAATACATTGAGGGTATATGCATTGTTATTATTCTTGCTCGTAGGCGAAATGCTGAGACATTTTTTTAAAAGTATCCCATTTTAGCCCTGCCTTTAGTTGAACACGCAACACGTCAAACGGGCGTGGGTACATTAACAATACTGACATAATTATTACATTTAAAGCTAACATTTAAAAAGCCATCTTTATTTACCCCAGTTGGTAGCAACGCATCAGAGAAAACATGACGTTTCCATGTCTTGTGTGCGGAGAGCTTCCGTTTGTTCCTGAACAATCAACTTCATCCTCTTCGTCATCGTTTATGCAAGGAGGAGGTCGTGGAACCAGCAGCGGCTCAGCATTTAACGGACTTGGTGGAGGTACTAATAAGAGAAGTGCTCCAGGTTGTGGAACAACAATTCGAACATTAAGCAAAGATGTCAGTGACAAAATATTCCAGAATCTGTGTCGCCACTTGTACGTCAAAACGGAGTCGTATTGGTTCATACAAAATCCTGGAGAACAAATGCCGCTGTGTGCAACCTGCTCTGCTGTGGTGGTGGAAATTTTTACGTTGCAAACTAAAGTTGACCAATTACAATCCGTGATTAAAAAGCATATTTGGAAGTTGGAGAGAGTTGTGGCTGATACAGAAATTGCAAGTAATTGGATGGCAACGAGGGAGGAACAGGAGGGTGAGGAAGCAATGTGGAATTCAATTCCTTGCCCACCCTTGGCTATTAGAATTGCACGAGAACGGCATCACAAATTTAGGCAACAAGTTTTACAAAGTACAAAATGTATTTTATAACTAACTTGTAGTGGTAACAAATGATGTTACCATCAACCTAATTACATTATTTATTATTATTCCTTTTAGATTTCAAGAGTAAAGTGAAACTCAGACAAAAAATGCGAGCAGCGGATCCTGACGGAGATGAAATGTCGGAAATTGAACCAACTTTCACAGTCTCCTTTTCTGAACCTGTGCTGGATGATTTGAGACAAGAGCCTTCTTCAGCTCATCAGTATCATCATCAACCTCAAACAGCAAAAAGAAGTCGACTAGATGATTCCATAAGAGTTGCCAGCTCTCCAATTGCACATTCTTCTGCGTCGAATCCTGCTAGTTCCGTTACAATTTTGAATTCCAGGCACCAATCACAATCTCAGCAAAACTTGGCTAGTAGTAGTAATGTAACACAGCCTAGCATAGTCATTCAACCTCCCACAACCGTGGTGCAAACTCATGAACAAAATACTCAGCAATTTGTTGATGAGTCGGAAATGTCTGATGATAATAATTCACAGGTAATGTAATATTAGCTTTTAGGAAACTTGACGAGAAGAGATTGATAGCTAAATGACTTACATGTACTGATTCAGGTGTACCCTGATGTCCAAATAGTTTGCACAGCCGGTCCAGTTGATTACATGAAAGAAGAACAAGAATACAGCAATAGCGGTGATGGGGAGGGCGAAGAATCAGGACTATTGGAACAAGATGGAGGGTACTGGAATACTACTGGTGGCGATGGTACACATATATATTACTTATGGTTTTGGAATTACTTTTTACTTTCCCTTTAATAATGAAAGTAATGTTTATGAACTGTGTAAATTACTAGAAAATTTCGAAGATGAAGACGAAACTGCGATCCCAGAAGGAGAAGAGGCTACCTGGCTAGCTCCTGGTGTGGCCCTTCGTAAATCCTTTTTGAACAAGCTGCAAGCAGAGCGACTCAAGCCCTCCGTCTTTCTTCGGAAATTAGCATTTGCAGTGTTTGGATTAACCACAATTGCTAATTCAAGTGGGATTTCTGGAAGTAACAAACCAGGGGCTAAACCCTCACTGGATCGTTTCAAGTTTGAAGCTTTGAGAGGTAATAATATTATTGAATTCATAAAAGTGCCGAAAAGATTGCTCATCAAATTATCATCATTTCATGTGATATTCCTTTTTTTAGAATTCACAATTGAAACGTACGGAATACGAGAGGACGTCAATGAACTAGACGATCTGAACCGCAAAATAAGGTGCAATCGCAAACTCATTATGACCATGGCTGCAATACCATGAGTATATGGACTTTTCTTTATACATTGAGTGTAGTATAGTATTTTACTCATGTCAATGTTTATATTAACTTTCAGAACCATTTGCTGTGACGCAAGGAAGGCATTAAAGCGTCGAAAAAACCGACCCGTCGCTGCGGCACGTGACTCTTTCAAATTCGATAGTGACATGCCCCCAGTGACCCCAACTGAACAAGGAACCTCTGTAAACTCCGAACTTTTCGAACTTGCTTCTATCCCCGAAGGAGCTAGCAACGATAACCAACCATCCTCCTTATTAATTGGGCATACAGAAAGCCTAAATCAACATCACCACCATTTTCCGGAACAGTTGTAATTGTGGAATGAGTTTGAAAAGGAAAAAGGTCCAGTTGTGTAAATAAATGAGCTACAAATAAAACTTAATTTAAGCAAAAGAGTTAAGCTAAGAAAACTACAAATAAATGCATTTAAATTTTAAGGTGCATTCAACTTTAACTTAGAATCATTAAAAAATGTTTATAACCTCTCAACAATCGTGTTTGCAATTAGAAAACTCGAACATTTTTTTTGTTAAGCATCCAGTAGAAATAAAATTCTCGTGTTATTTTTAAACATGGAATATAATTATAATTGCTTCATAATTATTTATTATTAATGTCATTTCAATGCATCACGATGAAATGAAGCTCTTATATTGTGTGCATGCATACTTCGTGTGTATATTTTAGTACACAAACTTTACAACACAATCTGTATATATAAGCATGTAATGCCGCATCTGATGTGTTCCTCCTATGTATATCTTGCACTTGCACAGTCAAAATTGGATGGTATGGGAATCATAACACATTTCTCTGTGTGCCTCTATAAACAAAAGATATTTTAGAAGTATTTGTCGTTCCACTTTTCGACACAAGCAACGTGTTACCTTCAATATTAACTGACATTGTAAGGTGGTTAGTTTGGCCAGTAATAAGTCTTGGATGAAAGGGAGATAGAAAAAGTCGGGGTTGGTTTTGAATTTGCTGAAGAAGACATTGGCAAACAAGTGTGAGTTGGTCACGGTTGTTACGACCGTTTATGTTTCATGATATAATCTCCAAGTTCGAGTCTCTGTAGAACCTTCGACATAATGGAGAAATTGAATCCCGTCGAAAAATTCAACCGATTACGAAAAGTTCATAATGGTTACATTTACGCCAGAAATAAGGAGCATGGAGTGGGCTTGCATAGGGTAGAACTCAAATCCGGCAATCTCTTCTTCGTAACCGCTGACCTCACACCCTCCTGTCCAATGAACATAACCTTCTCCCCGCTGCTGACCTCTGGGGAGGAGGTTGAAGTTAATGGAGAGAGTTAGTGAGGTTAGCGGTTAGAAGGAGAAATTGCCTGTATAACTATCCTTGAATTAAAGCGATGTTACTGGACCTGTTTAAAAAAACCATGTAAAGCAAGACTGGTGGAATTTCCGTTGGGATACTTTAAAGAAACGGAGGTGGAACACATTTGCGGATACAATGACTTGGAGTGAGTAAAAAAATCAAGCATCAACATGCAAAGTGATTGTGGCTCCGGCTCATTTGAATAAAGCAGTTTAGAGGAACATCATCCATTGTGGAATATTTAGCATACGGCTGAAGGAATTTAATTTTTCAAGGCCAACCAAGTAGAAATTAGAATATTAGTATTCAGATTTTTCCCAAATCAATAAGGATATTTTAAAAGTATACAACCTTCCTTGTGGTGTGATATACATAAAATGACAGGCGCCTATTTCGTTTTCGTTCTTTTAGCTGTGTCTTTAGGTACATTTTGTGTAAATGCAGTATAGTGGGCATAGCATTGCATTGCTACATAAAAGATAGAATTACTTTTTAGTGGATTCATCTTTTCGTTCCAATTTGCTTGTTTGTTTGTCGGTGTTCGAGAATTGTTTAGTGTTATCAGTAAATATTGTTATTTCCTTATTGCAATTTCAAAATGGTTAATAAAGTCAAACAGACTAGAAAGCGGCGACAAAGACTGTACCATGAAAATCACGTTTATCATCTGGACAAGGATGCTGGCACTACCAAATATTATCGTTGTATTAAACGAACAGAGCCAGCTTGTTCTGGAAGATGTATTTCGGTTTATGGTCTTATAACCTTGACCCAGGGGCATACATCATGTGACGGGATTCCTGAGAGGGAGTGAGTGTAGTCGAAAGTTGAACTGTTGGATGACATGCTTATTGTACCAATTATAATGAGATTTGTATTAAGTTTGCATGAATAGCAGGTTACCCCGATCCGAACTTTAAAGATTATTCCACAAATGGTGTTCCATCTGACTGGGGTAGTTAATAAATTTTAAACGATGGATTTATGATATTTTTTCTTCTTTCTTATCACTCAATTGCAGACAAGCCAAGGATGCTGCGATAGAAAAGCTTAAACAGTTGACAATGGCAAGCGAATGTGTCAAAGCTATTGAACTTGTACGGCAAGTGATTAAGGAGATGCCACCGGAAGCTAGGCATCTAATGCCTAGTGAAGACAGTTTGAGGCGTAGAGTTGGAAGATGGGCTAATCAAGCAGCGATTAAGATAGTGAGACCAACTCCTGAAGATTACGTAAAAAATATGGTTGATCAGGTAATTTGACTCCGACAGCTACTTAAGTTAAATATTTTTTCCACAATTGGTGTGGAAAGTAAGTAAGTATTGTGTTTATGTGACCCTTAAGGGGGACGCTGAAAACTCTCGCGATGACGGCAACAGCAAATCTGGGGAGCCATCCGCTCTATTTGCTAGTATTAAGCTAGAGCCTCAGGAGGAGGAAATAGATGAGGATGATGTGGAGGATTTGGGAAATGGTTTAAAGATATTAAAGAATAAGAAGATCAATGGACGCTACAGAATTATGATTAAGAATCAAATATATAACTGGAAAAAGGATTACACTGGAAGATCAATGTAAAGATAAAGATCATATCTTTTAGATATTCTAACAAACTGAACAATCCCATATAATGTTATAACTAATTTTAATGTTTCTTTTAAATTTTTTTACACAAAAGGTATCGCTGCCGGGAAGGTAGAATAGGATGTCCGGTAACAGCAACAGTTTACAATGATGATAATCGTTATATTCTTAAATGGAAACATAAACATGAATTACCAGTGGTCAAGCAGAGAAAACATAAGAACAGAAAGTATGTTTTGACTAACCACTTTTACAAACTGTAAACCTTGAGGTTCGTGAAATAATAATAATATTTATATGTCACTAATGAAGGCATCATGGATTGAAGCTGGTAGACGATGATGGAAACCAGATTGGAGTGGTTGATTCAATTGATGATATCCCTGTAACAGGAGGTGTCGATGGGAGTAGCAGTATTGATATTGCCGAATGGTTTAACAACCCATCAACGTCGGAAGATGTACAGGTATTTACTGCAATATGAAAAGTGTAAATATCCGGCAACGGATGACAATTTGGTGTAATGATATGAAACATATTGTTGGCATTTGTTTGAAGGGTCAAGAACATTGTGTAATTGGGGATGATGGCCCGATGGATGATGGTGGTGACGATTTTCAAGCGGACTTTGACCCTGGAGAGCCGGATCCAGTAGAATCTGAATCTATTTCCTTCAATGATAATAAAACAACAAACAACATCATCGGACGATCAATAAGAACACCGAAAAACGTTGCTAAAAGGTAAATGACTTTGAGATCAACTTGAATAAGAGGGTAGACATATACGGGTTTACTTAAATAATTAATTAAGATTCTTTCATTTTGTGTTCATAGTGGAGAGCGGTGCTATGTATGTGGTGATGAGCTACTTGTGTCTGAAACCCTTTCATCTAGCCAAGAAACATTTCGTAAAGCCTGTTGTTATTTAAATGTAAAGTCAAAGTCGGAGTGGTTCCCGAGAATGGACAGTTCCAAGTTTTACTCATTTTGTGAATCTTGCACCACGGAAATTACTAGAATCCATCAGCTTTATAAAAAAGTTGACGAAATTCAGTCTTTGATTTTCAAGAAGGTTGAAAATGTGGAAAAGCGCATAGCGGATGCTGAAATTGTGGATAACTGGATGGCTGAAGCACCTCATTCTTCCGCTTTAAGATTTGAGGGATTCCGAAAGCAAGTTTTAATCAGTAAGCACAATAATAAATTATTGATAATTTCATATCATTTTTTATGGAGAATGATTTAAAACTTTATGATAATTATGTTGATGGATTTTTTATCACATCACAGATTACCGTAATAAGCTTAAAGTACGGCGAGAAGTTCGGGTGGGGAAGAAAATGGGTCATGATTTTGTGGAAATACAACCTATGCGGTCAGCTCACATGTTTGCTACTGATCCTGCTGCTACTAATGCGTTTAGTAAATCAGTGTCTGTAGATGATGTTGTTGCCGAAACACCACCAGCAGAGCCTCCTCGGCGTGGAAGGGGCAGACCCCGCAAATGCGTTGAAAGTTCAATCGTTGAACAGAGTTCAGTAGTGGAGGACTCATCACATTTCGATGATGCAGATGATCACATTGGATTTGATGATTCTCAAGAAGAATGGCCAGAAGAGCCTGAAAAGGAAACAAAATTTTGGAAAGATGATCCAAGCAAATTAAATGTTGGTAACGTAAGTGTGAAAGAAAAAGAGGATAAAGACGGTGACGATATGGAACCTCCTGCTGATGATACTATTGAAGCAAGTGATGATAATGCAAGTGATGGAAATGATAATGATGATGGAGATGATAGTGATGATGATTGGTACGTGTAATAATGTCTTAAACATATTCGGTGTAAACACTTTTACATTGCCCACTATGATTATGATGGGGTATTAATTAAATTGCATTACAGGACTGTTGAAAAACGCCAGAAAAAATCCACCACCAGGAAATCTACAAGTGCAGCTGGACCAATTAATCAAAAGGAAACGGTTACGAAAAGGCGTCCAATGAAGCAGGATCGTTTCCCGGACACAATAGTTAGAAAAGATGGCCGTTTGTTTATGCAAGGTATAGAAATAGTTAAGTTGCCCCCAGGGAGTTACAGCCGAATGCCATACAACGAAGTGTTTATGTGTGGAGCCTGTGACAAAATGATGGTTAGTTTTTGGAAAATCCGAGAGCACATTTGTGGCACACATTTAGGTAAGCAACAAGAAATGTACACCATGATTGAAGTTTGTATTTGTATGTCATAATTATAATTCATGTTTTAATTCTCTCATAGAATTGTACAAATGTCCGATTTGTGCAAAACCGCTTGCTGAACCAAGGCTGATTCCAAAGCACATTGAAAGGAAACACAAAGATCGAAAGTTTGATGATTGTAAAATTTGTGGAAGACCCTTAAAGGGTGGTTCTCCGGAGACAATGAAGTATCATATTTACACACATTTAGGAGAGGAAGAAAAAAAAGATCCACAGTATGCCAGCTACTGTCCACCTTATAAAAAAGATCCAAACAGACCAAAGAGAATTATAGCGAGAAATACGCAAACTTTTCAGTGTTCTCAGTGTGGGAAAACATTTTTAATAGCAAGCGCTTTGAAACGGCATGAATTAACTCACGGAGGCGATGCTGTAAAAGTTCAGTGTCAGCATTGTGGGAAAACGTATGCTCATCATAAAGCACTAGGAGATCATCTCAACATTTGCTCCTTCAACAAGAACATTACCAGACAAAGCTACCCCTGTCCAAAGTGTCCACAACGATTCAAGAACCGGTCCACTCGCTCGAAACACCTAAGAAAGCATGATCATTCTAAACCCACACCATACTCCTGCTCTAAATGTCCAAGAAAATTCACCAGTCGAAATGGATATAAAAATCACATACGACTTTGTACTGAAACCCCAAAGTCTGATCCAGATAATATTTATCAAGCAATGGTGCCTGAGCATTCCCCAACATTCGCACATGGACACCATGGAAGTGCACCAGTAATGGAAGTTAAACCTAGTACATCGTCTCAACCTCAACCTCATCACAGTATTACGTACTTTCATGATGCAATGGGTATTTTGCAGTATCCAACTGGTTTCAGCATGCATCATTCAGGTGGCCAGTAGTTGTAATTGCTCCTCGGCCCTCGGCGTTTGAAAATTGCTCTAAATCGGTCTTTGTGATAATAAAAAAGGCTTGGTAAGATGTAAAGACAAGTTCATTTTTATTCTTTATTGTTTTCTCTTGTAAATATCACGCTCAGCAAAATTATATATATCATTCTATTTGCAGAACAAATGTCAATCCACTTCATACTTATAATAATAATAATAATAATTAATCTAAGAAATCAGTACGAACGAAGCAAAGGGTTTGCTGTAAAGTAAGTTGGTTTGTTTTGTTTAATTTTTTACTTTTGACTCCAGTACCTTATATAATTACTTTGCTTTGGTTTTAAAAAGCACTCATAAATGCGGTTAACAGTTTCCACTGTACAATGCAAATAAGTAAATTATAGCTATTGAAGAAATTCATTGTTACCAATTTTTTTCGTAAGGGTTCACTTTAAATCAAATCGTGGTATGGTGAATATTATTATGAGATTTTTATGTTTCATATCATGTAAAGTTATTGTACTCTGCCACACACGTTCAAATGTATAATTTAGGTATATGTATACTGTCATTCTTTCTCAAAATACATAATGTTTGTTTTTTTGGATAAAGTTTACAGTATGATGGAGTTGGAAAACATGTTCATATTATGTTATAAGTTATATTTTTCTAAACTAGTTCGTTGATTGATAGGTAAAATGATTGATGTTTTTTGTGATGTGATTCAAACTTCACTGTCAATGTTAACGGATTGGGACAGACATGTGTTTAGACAAACGTACTTTTCATACTTTTTTTAAAAGAACTTACAACTTTGCTTAAAAATCGATTCAAAACAAAACATGTTGTTTTCATGAAACCTTTCTTTCTGAGTGAATGGGATAATATTATTATTTTTACTTAAATTTTATGTTATTAATATTAAATTTTTAAGTATTTTATATATTTACTATGCGTAATATTCGAAAAAATACAACCAGTCTGAAATGTTACTACAAAATAAAGCAAACTTAGTATTGAGACCAGTAGAAAAAAATGAGTTGAGATACTATATTTTTCTGAATTTTACATTTTCCCATAAAACTTTTAATTTTTAAGACACTTTGCCAAAAATAATGGTTTGTCTTCTTGCATTCTTCACAGTACACAATATGGTGAAGCCATAAAAATTAAATACCTGTACGTAACCTACATTTTTTTTGTATTCAGATTTATAACGCTTTTTATAGTTTAAAGGTGCAACATTTAAAAAGATATTTGCATCATATATACAGATTGATTGCGAAAACATGTAAAAGTCAAGTTCAATACAGCGGATCCTGATTAGCAGACTACTACAGCAGTGTCACAATACATCCATTGCATTCTTCTCTACAGTAGTACATTGAAACTAAACTTTTAACTAGAATAACGACGATACCGATAGTCCAACCCGAAGGACCCGACATCAAACACATAATTAATATATTAACCTTACCTAGTAGTAGATTCAGTTCTTCAGGCAACATCTCCATTTCCTTCTGACACACATAATGATTAACTTTTACAAAAAATTCTATACTATATTATTGAGTTGAACAATTACAGCGGTATAGCGGTGCTAGAAAAATGTAATTAAAATTATTCCTCTCTATTTTTTTTAGCACAGAATGACATGACAAGTAATATACTACGCACGGTGTAATAATACTTTAAAATTTAATGAACAAGCAACCAGCGCAGCCTCAAATTCACAATCACTCTCAATCTTTAGGGCAGAACAATGGACATGTCCTTTGCATGATTGTAGTATGTATGTATTTTAGTCTATAATATGCATTTTTTTATCTATAAGCGTTCCATTGAACAACTGAAAGTACCCATTCCACATGAGACATGGGTTCGCATTATTATTAAATGGCAGGTTAAAATGCAATGTAATGTGCATAAGTGTAACTGGATATAAATAGTAGTAGCAGCAATTTTCACGGGAACTATTAGCAGAAAAGGACTAAAAACTTTTGAAAAGATTTTGTATGGCAATCTTTGATCTTACAGACTACAAGTTTAGAGATACACTCGTCATTAGTCGTCATTATTACATATACTTTTACGAGACAAATGTGTGGAATATCGCTAAACAAGCTACTTTTGACTTTAAACAATTTTGTGATTTCATTGTGACTGTTTGCTGACTTACTTCTAGTTCTAGATAAAGACATTACGTTATAGCTACTACTGTACTTCATTTTTTATTAGTTGCAACCATTTTTTTAGTATATGACAAGAAAGAAAACTGACTACTTTATACGAATACACAGTAATAACGTACTCTAGTATATAACGTATCATCATGACTTTGACTTTTGTTTGAATACTCTGGAAAACAAACCTTGCATAGACAGTATAATGAGATGCATATTTTTATAGTATTGCAATTGCATAGCCTTTTTTTTTTGTTCCTACAGATATAATCCGTATAATTCTTGTCTGTTTAAATATTTGAATAATAATATTGTATGTAGCAGATAAGTTTATATCATCTCTCTCTCTCGTAATTACATACACAATTACCAATCAAATTAGTTTTTATCGTTTGCTAGCCGTAGATGGTCTCACATTTCCCAGGTGTGCAACAATGTTAGCTCTCGTCGGTGAGTTGATTGGTCTCGGTATTTTACTTCCAGCTAGACTCGGTGCAGTGGTGTTTGATGTATTAGATGAAGTGTGAGATTGTCCTGGGCTGCTTCCCTTTCTCGACTCGTCACTTGACAGCAACTCCCACTGCATTTGCAATCTGCGGAATCTCTCAGTGTCTTTGGTGGAGTCGGGACTGAGTCCTTTTGTGTGAATGTGAGTTACTCCTCCACCTGATGCCACATTGGTCAAATGACTACCATCAAAGGATTTTGGCCTTTGTGCTTTTGTTGGTTCTGACATACCCTTTTCTCTCCCATCATCATCGTGACTTCCTCCACCACCACCAGCGTGATCACCTCTGTAATTACTCAATTTCGGCCTTGAGGGAAATCTTGCTAGGAGCCTTGTGTTGAGTGTAGATGTGGGACCTGGAAGGCCACTTGCTGGATGATGATGGTGATGTTGATTATTCCTTTCATGTGTGATGTTTTGGGCAGTCTTTGATTTAGGAATGGTACTTGGTGCAACTCTAGTTGTTTTCGGTCTTTCATCTGAAAATGATCTCTTCATTTGAGATTTTTTCAGTTGATTAGCATGGTATTTGGAATTCTTGGACTGGGTTTTCACAGGCCTTGCATCAGCAGATGTGGACTTTCGTGGTGTGCCACCAGTAGAGCCTGTACCGGTTGCGTTGTAGCGACTAGAGCCTTTCACAGAGTTCTTTCTGGAAACTGGGAGAGAGGCAGGAAGAGATTTGGTTGGGGTCACCGGGTTCATACTCTGATGAAGCAGTTTGGTTTCATGGAAAATATCCAGTTGGAATGCTGGGAATGGAGTTTTAGACAATAGGTGCATGTTGACTAGCATTTGATCGTAGAGAAATCGTGTTGTCGTGTTGCATAAAAACATGAAGGCGTCTGGCTCATAATGAGTTCTCAAGAGTCGCTCCTTTGTCCGAAGAAAGGTTAGCCATGAACCGAGATTCCGTAGGCTATACATCAAAAGCACAAAAGTTGATGGAATTAAAAAATAATTATTTTCAGATCCACAACGCTTATTAATTAGCTTGTTATTTATTACTTACTTGAGCAAGCCGCAAACAAAAGCGTTAAATTTCATAGGCCCTTCCGCAAGTAACTCTTCACTATTGATCCTGAGCACGAGCTCATTCAATGACTGGGCCGTTGGGCCTGTTGTAAAGAGGATAAAAGGAAACAAATGTCACATATTATTATTCAACTCGGCTTGTCATGCAAACAAGCATGAATCCAAAGAGAAGAGCCAGTCATTAATTTTCAAAAATCCTATTTTTTTGTCAAGCGTATGAAACCACTGACCATATTGTATGGAAGCTTCCACAACTCTCCAAACGGTGTTTGGAACACGGCCAAAAATTGTATCCAAAAAGGGACATAAACCATCACTGAGAAGTGAGTATAATGCAGGGCACAAGGTTTCCAACACTGTTTTTCCAGCTGGCGTTTGTGACATGATGTTTAGTTGAAGGCTTTTATGCGGAGATGCCAAGCATGATGCAAGTCCGGTTGTCGTCGGTGTCATTGCAGCTGTGTCACCAGTCGGTGTCAGTCGGCTCTTGTCAGCTGAGGAAGGACTTGGACCGCAACCACTTCCACTTGCACCACTAGTCGCAACGTTTTTCATGGCTTGCGTTGTCTCCCAAACCGATTGGATTTGATTAACTGCAGCTGCCACAGCGTCTGTCAGGCCTAATAAAATATCAAATTGGATGGAGAATACTTTTTATTTCATTTGAGACTATGCTTTTACTACTGCAGTCCCCCTTTATTTGATTACTTCTCCATTTCTATAATATGATAACGTATTGGTTTCACATTTGCCAAGACAAATAGTTTCCTACTACTTCATCATTCAACTGGAAAGATTGATCATTCCATAAAATCAAATGTGAAAGTCAACTGCGCAGAAAATAACAATGTTAAAGAAAAAAAGGAAAGAGACACATGGAACTGGAGATGGAGAAAGCTACATATATTATATGGAGATATGGAACAAACATCAATCTTACTTTGTTTCTGAGCCATATCAATCGGAGCTTTCTGCGAATGTGCGCCACCTTTATTGCCAGAGTTTGGACAGAGTGGAGCAACGTGTGCAATTATTCTTGCGGCAGCGGCTGCCCCTCCATCATCAAAGAATGCATGATTCCTCAATTGGAAATGATTGTCAAAGTCGACAAAAGACGTTTGCTTCGGTGTATTAGTAGGCACCCGCTTATGATGATGATTACTGCTGCTATCAGCACACGTGGACTCTTCCGATGATGAAATCCCAGTAAAACTTGGAATGTTATCTGAGCTACTCATTGATTCGTCAATATCCTCAAAATGATGTTGATTATGTTGTTGATGAGTTCTACTTTCTCCACCACCACCACAAAGGGAGTTTTCACTTTGTCCAGTTGTGCCTCCATTATTATTAGAAGTCGCAGTTAGTGCTAAACTCTCCAATTGTTCCAAGTTCTTTGCAATTTCAGAGGTAATCTCAGCAACTTCTGGAAGAGTCTCTTGGAGTGAAAATCGTTTAAACTTTTCTGCAAGTCCATTCCTATTCCTATTGGATGTAATGCCGACTTGCTGACCTAAGAACCCTGCTGCGTCATTCATACTATATCTTTTGGTAGGATTTTGTCTCCCTGGATTCCCACCATTCAACCTCCTTCTCAATATTACCGGACTTTCTCCAGCAGCTGCAACTGCCGCAGCAGCTCCACCACCACCACTACTTACACCGCTATCTCCTGCAGAGTCTCTGTGTTGTTCTGGAGCATTATTATCCTGCGAGCTTTGTCTAGAACCGCTGCTGCTGTTTCTGACATGTTGATAATTTTGACTACAACTTTCTTCTTTAATATCCGCCGTCTCTTTCTCGGAATCATCTCTCTGCTCACGCTTCTCCGGTGGTTTGATTTCAGCGAGGATTGCTTGGTACTCTTTGGGTAGCAGGAAATTCAATGATGGCCAATCCTTTACGTGACTCAAATCTCTGCACCGTAATTCCTCAATGTCATTACAAGAGAAAGGTCTACGTCCCTTTGGAACGTTGTGGAGTTGCGCTCCCCCACCATAACCCCCAGTACCTGGACAAGCCATTGAAGTTTGTGTTCTATGAACTCCTGCCATTCTCCCTGATGATGTTTTATACCTTTGGGGCATTAATATTACAGGATTTTTAGGTCGATGTTGCTCCAAAAATCTCAAATCTGGTAGAGTATAACTAGGATAGCAAATGTAGACGGGAGGTGGCTGACTATTTTTTTGATGTTGCTGAGAATGTGACTGAGCATTTTGTGAGCCTGAATGCTGCTGCTGTTGATGATGCTGATGATGATGATGGTAACTTCCTTGGCTGCTATTTCTCTGAACTGAGGCATTATTGCAAACTTCATTTGCCTCATTGTTTGAGTACAATTTTGATGAGGGGGGTGGGGTGACTAGTGTAATTGACGTTTGAATTTCAATACTTCTCAGTTTCCTCACCGCATCTGCAAGTTGCGTTGTAGTTGGAGATGAGGACGAGGTACTTGTGGAGGAATGCTTGCGAGATCTATATTTACTGTAATGATGATGCGTAGGGTGATGAGGATGGTGATGGTGAGTAGGCGTGTTCGTTGGTATCATGGCTGTCGGGTTCCTATTATTATTCCAAGACTCTTCCAAAATTTGTGGGGTATTATGTCGACCGGATGACAAGCTTGAACCTGTGCCAGATGTCATCATGGGATTGTTATTGTTATTACTGTTGTTATTATTCATGGACCCCGAGTCTGTCATGGAACTACCCGATCCCAGCGTCTGTCTTTGACATTTTGCTATGTGCCTCTGGTAAATTTGGGCGAGCTGAACGGTTTGCACGTTTTGAATGTCAAATAGCTTGATGGCAGCTGCAGGGTTGGTTCTAAAAATGCCCAAGTTGTTGGTGATCATCGTCATATTATTGTTTCGAGGTGGGTGAGGACAACTTTGTGTCATGAGAGAGTGTTTGCTCAACGTCCCCGTTGTATTAGACCAACTTGTCCTGTTTGAAGAGTTGTTGTTTGGTGTGCCTCCGGTGCTGGACTCGTTGCTTCCATTGTTGTTGTCGATGCTTCGCTGTTGACTCCCTGTGGAATTGTTTGAAGTCACTTGCCTCCAGTTTGTCATCATATTAGGTTCATTTTCAATTATTTCGGAAGAAGGAGAGTTATTCCCATCCGCAGGTGCAGTTTTGTAGGTGCTGGACGTGCTGGACTCCTCCATTCCTTGGAATGCAATTGTGTAATTATTCCGGTTTGTCATGCATGTTGCCAAAATTTCCCCTGCTCGCGTGTCCAATGAGTCTGTGCTGAATGTGGAGAGCGGAAGAGCTTCCTGGTTTTCATTCATCGGAGAAAATAAATTCTCCGATTTGCAGATGGACATGTCCATCGATTGGGCATTCTGATCGTCATCCTGTAATTGGAAATGCCAATTAAAAGTAAATCAGCATATTTCGAATTTTTTGTATCATAAAAACAGATTTGTGCATGCATTTTTAGATACCAAACAAAATAGAAACAAAGGAAAACTTCAACTTTATATCTACAAATATACACATACATACTTAATATATGGCATGGTTTCATTTGATATGAATTTTGATAGCTTAATGTGTATGTACCACGGAATGAGAATTGCCCGTCATTGAATCTTCAAAATCAAGATGCTGCAAGATCGAGCCTGTTATGCTGGCAATAGTTTCCCCCTGCTGCACGATATGATAGTTTTTTTATCAGATTTTTATTTTGGAGATGAAGGATGAAACGTGGTGAAGTATAAAAGATGTGGCAGATTAGAGACAAGTGGCATAATAGACAGGATAGTTGGAGTAGTAGTAGTTGTAGAAGTGCAATAGAGCAGCAGGAAAAAACAAAGAGAATAAACAGGAAATTCATGAAAAATATATCCTTGAAAGCTTTCATATTTTTTCGTCAAATGATGCAAGCATACATGACATACATGTTTAAATAGGTTTTTAATCAATATGCTAAGCGTCCATTTTCCTCATATTACATTACAAATGCAGTCTGTGGTGGTGGTGCGTCAATGAACGGAGAATGTAAACATACAAATTTGCATATATATATTGCATTGCAACACATTTAAAGTTCATCAACATGTGCACCACCAACCGAGTCATCTTTTATCAGATGAGAAATCCAGTGCTAGCCAGATTTATAACCACATGTCACGTCATTCACATGATAACATGATAATGATGATAAATCACTCCAAGCCACTCAGTTGCATTATAAAAAAGTGTGTATTAAATCAAATCAGACAAAAGACAAGAAAAAAGAGTAAAGACAATAATATGGACTTATGGACTATGGACGCCAGACACGACTTTAAAATGCGTATATTTCCATGAAAAAAATTTAAAACTCAACGTGACACGTACGTATATACTCACTTGGAGATCGGAAGCACAAAGTGGGGGAAGTCTTAGGAGAATGTCTTCAGAGTGAAAATCTTCAATGTCGATTTGCGCCATTGTAGCATCAAAGTCAGCATTTCCATGATGATGCGAGGCCTCCCCCAGGATCTCCCCCAGGAGGCTAACAGGATACTCTGGAACTCCAACAACGGGCTCGTTGCATCCAACGCCGTCAGTCTCAAACCTTGGGTTTAGAAACGCAAAAAAGGAAAAACACTTCTCAATTTTGTGAAATGAAAATTGATTCAATTAGTTTTCCCTACGCTCACGTGTAGGTACCAGCAAAGCACTCTGGAAAGTTTTTTCCATATCAAACTTTAACACAATTTAACGTTCATATGCTCTGCTTCTTCATTCTTCATCTTGTTCTAGAGAGCATCTACCAACCACCATCACCGTTGGGAAAGAAAACAGCTTTTTTAACTCAACTAGCCCAACTTTTTATCAAGAAATTTATGCCAAGAGTAATATCAGCTTTTATGGCATATAGTCACTACCGTCTCAAGATAAGATATGAGAAAAGAATAATATTTCCTCATATGCCGACGTGACACTACCAAACCATACCACACCACATCCACTAGCCTAACAAAAAGAAAACTTTCTCCTTGATCAACAAAAATTTTCACTTAAATTCACTAGTTTCTGGCACAAATACGTACGTAACGTAACGCAAAATTCGTTGAGTTACTCTTGTACTTGTAACACCGGATGAAAATAAGGAAATGTGCCATTTTCCTCTCATTTTATGCATACATGCGAACAAAAACTATCATTTTACGGCAAGATGAGCCAGCCAGTTTGAGAGCAGCATCATCATATCATGCACGATATGAGAGAGAATGAGATCACGTAGAATAAAATGCTGGAGTTCCATGTACGAACTGCGATGTTAGTGAACACAGGCCTCTTCTCCAGTCAATAATAATGCTCCGTCTGCTCTTTTAACTCTGACATTTGTGTGATTGTGATGCACACACGTACCATACTTAAGAATGATATCAAAACCTGCTTTTTTATACTACGGTTCAAACATATTCAATGAAGATTTTCATGGTAAGTATGCCCTGCATACTATCCAAAAGCAGCTTAGTTTCACAATATGAATGTGATGGTTTACAAACCTAAGATCCCGTTGGTGGTGATGATGACACTGTCCAAGAAAAATCGAGCAGTTGCAATAATAGCAAAATACCGGGCTTTGGCTTTGGCTCAGCTCTCAACTTTTTCTGGTGTGCTAAGTACCAGACCCAGGGCATGTAGATGTGTGATATAAACAATATCACACTAAGTAAGCAAGAAGTAAAGCGAAAAAAATCCTCTAATAGAGTAAAAGTGAGTGCATGACAGAATGAGTTTCGTATTAAGCAAGTGATAGAGCTAGAGTAGAGCACGAGCAAAAAAAATAGGAGATGCTCTTACTCCTTCGGTGTGACTCATCCTTTAGAATGATGGTTCACCGTATTGTGTTTGCTCTTCTCGTGAAACAACTAGTGTGCTTGTTCAGCTTCCCTTTTGCTTCTTATACTGAAAGCATGCTGCTCGCATGCTCACAAACCGATGGCTTACTCACTAGTAAAGATTTACTATAATTCCCATATATAAAAACCCAAACCGTGTGTTTCTCATTGTAGAAAAGAGGATAGTAGTATATTATTGTATGAGCAACTAATATATCCTCATCCCAACTCATCCATCTATCTACTCACTCAGCATCACTGGAATTCTATAAAGCTACGCTTTTGGCTTAGGTTCTCTCTGGCCTGGTCTGGCTCTGACTCTGACTTGACTTTGCCTATATATTTTGTGTGATGTAATGTAATGCAGCAAAAAAAAGTTTACAAGAACTTCTTCCTTATTATACCATCATGCATGGTTCCCTGCCTGGACAGAAAAGGAACTTGGGCTTCCTTGATTCATCTGTACGTTGTACTTTTTCATCATCATGGCAAGGCAAATAATCCACCATGTAACCGAATCTTTTTACGTGCTTGGTTAAGTCTAGTCTTGCGAAAGAGAGAGAAAGAGACTCCTAGTTTTTTACATGCTTATATTATGTCAAGCCTTGTAAACGAAAATATCAAACTAAAGAATATCCTAATGCTTCAAAAAAATATTCTGCACATGGCTTAGTAGCCTTTACTTTGAGTTGTGTTGTGTACGTACTTACTTACAACGTGCATATGTTCCTTCTTTTCCTATTTCGTAAGGCCTTTCCTAAGATGATATAAAAAACTGACAGAAAATCTATCCATCCGACTCATTTTCATAGTTGTCGTGTTGTGATATGCTCGCTCAAACTTTAACTTTGCAAAAACTTTCTCATTCCCACTTTCGTCCCTGTAGCTTGGCTGCCTCCCTTTAACATTGATGCTTACAAAAAAGATGTAGTCATTTGCCTTCTCCATCTACTTATTCCATTAAAGTAAGTGTATCAGGTCAAAAGCATACTGCTTCTGCTGCTTTTGGTTATTACGATAATACGCTGCTTGCTGCTCTGCTGCTTCATTTTTGGAATCAGACTTTAAATTGCATAGAGTCATACTCCAGCAGATACAAACTTGGAACATACTTTTGTATCCGCCACATCCTTTAAACTATAGTTATTTTCCAAAAAGATGCAACATCATATCTAACGGCCTATCGCAAATAAGCTGGAGTTGACCTTATTCATGCAACTACAGATGTGTATTATTGCTTACAACATTTAGTGTCGACTAAAGAATGTTATTTTTGTTCTAATTCAGCAAGAGAGACACAAGGAAAAAGTGATGGTAAAGGGGAGAAACGTTTACTCCACTTTATTTTCCTGTCTCTCCCTTCATTACGTCCTTCTTTTCCAAATGAGAATTAGATTCGGAGGGAACTGGATAATAAATGTGTGTATGCCAAAATACGCCATATGTACAGCGTATTTAGCGGAATGAATAAGTGTCAGGACACACTAAACGCGATACCCACTACCTTTTGTACTTCATACCAACTTACATCTCTCCACGTCTTGTTTCCTAAGTGTATGAGTAAGTGAGAAGGAAAAATACAAGTTTACCAAGAGAGTCTCTGTTTTTCTGGGAGAAAGGAGACGGAACAATTCTAGTCTACTCTTGCCTTTCTTAATAGAAGGAAAACAAGGAGTAAAGTCTCGTCAAGTAAGGGTTTTCCCTTCGTTGGGAAAAAAATGTGTGCATTTTTTTTGGAGAAAAGTCAAAAAGATGTTTGCTCACTTCTTAATGGAATTACACATGGGGATGTGAGACTCTTATATAAATGAGAAGAAATATGTATGTATATATAGGAAAAATATAATGATGGGAGCTTTTGGAAAGAGTATGCTTTCAGCTCATAGATATGTATCTTTCTTTTTCCGACGAATACTTGAGCAAATTGCCCTAATGGATTCCGTGTCTTATCCTTCTGTTCAGGAAATGAAAGATACACTTTCTCCCATCCACCTCCTTTTCTCTCTCTCTGTGGCCATTTTCTTTTGATAATACTAACAGGTAAAACAAGGTAGGGCTGCTTGCAATGAGGATATGGGAACAAAAAAAATACTGATACTTTTGCGTTGGTTTAGATCGTATATGGAAGGTGTGCTTTTCATGCCTCTGTATTCGCATCAATCTAAACCTTATATACCTATTCAGTTGAGGACCTCGTGAAATGTTTAAGAGAAAGGTTGCCATCCAAACTTTTTCTATTTTCATTGGATAAATGGAGCCAAAGATACCTAACTACCTGATGCAGGTACCAAAGAGGGGGGAACTGTGAGATACATGCAGAAAACTCTAGCATCCAGCATAGCATTGCAATAAGTTAAAGTATTACTTCAAAATGAGGCGTGGATGAGGAAAAAAGTAGGGAATTTTCATGAATTTTCCATGATACAAATTTTCTCTGAGTGAGTTCAATATTTGATTCTGTTTTGTGTTTAGCTTACATCATTTCTCGTTATAGGTACACGAATGAAAGTAAGTACATGCATAGACATGTATTGCATTGCGTGGGTTGTTTGGTCAAGAATAATGAAATCTTGTAGGAAAAAACATCAGTAGGAATTTTTATGGGGCCATTTAGGCACTGTGACGATGGATTTTTGATGACTTTCACTATTCCACTTGCCCTGCTAACACAATAAATATGAAGTTAAAGGGGTTACTGCCATATTTTTACCGGAAAATTACAACAAGTGCCTCCATATTTTTTGAGGGCATCACATAACGCGCAATAACGGTAGATATCAGTGTTTTTATTTCACGCGATAGTGGAAACTAGTAGAAATAATTTATATTCAACTTGTAGTTCACATTATGAAACTGTAACACACAGAAGGAAAGGTCAGGAGAGAGTACAAATACAAGTACTAAAGAAAATTCAAAGAAAACATTCTCGCTGCATTGCACAAAGGGCAGTATTAGTCCAGTGGGATTTTGTCACGTACAAAACGTAGCATACTAATGTGGACCATATTTTTGGTCCCCTCTGATTGCTATGCCATGAGCTAACAAATAAAGACTAAAAAAGGCTTTTCTTGAGTATTTTCTGTGTTTGATTGGAAGATAGTGGAAAGCTCTTTTATGGAAAGTGAATTGCTAGAGCTGTACACATCATGGAACTCAAAACAGGTTGAAGTACAAATGCACAATTCGTGCACACGTAAAAAAACTGACGTCGAGACATGATGATGAGGATCGATTTAAGTACCAAACGAGTATATTTAGTATATAGGTCTAACCCTGCATATGATATTGAATACTCTTTTGTATTGCATATACACCACGTACATCATGTAAACAATAGTAAAGGATAAGTAGTGGGATATATATATTCTTTTCTCTGATCGTGAGATGAAAGCAGTCTTTCGTGCCAAGCTCCAATTTTCCATCTGGTGTAATTTATTACCAGATGTAGTGCCTACGAAGTGGATGCAAACGCAGTTCCTAAAGAAGCAAGTAATTTCCAGGCTGCATGGTGGCTTGGTTAAGTTATTTCGGATTATTGTGAAATACAACAACTTTCCATCAATTGAAAAGAGATTAGGTTTAGTCATGCACTCCCTCTCTACTCTCTATTCCGTCTGTAATTGGAGACGGGGATGATATATAAAAGTACATGATAAATTGGAACATCAGATTCCAATTGAAGAAAGTGAAGCGATTTTTTACGTGGATGCAGTAAAAGCGTTGATTTGATATTGAACACGTACAGTTTATTATATGTACATGTATCAAAACCATTCACTATGCTTTGTTCAATTAGGAGATAATTGGCTTAATTAACTTTTCAATCATAAAAGTGTTAAGTGACTAGCAGCGAATTTCCTGTAGGAAACTGGGATTTTAATTAGGGAGCCATTTCAGCATCCTATTATTCAACCCGCCTATAAAATCCTAGTAGTCATAAACGGAGCAGCGCATTCACCTTTCTTGTCCTTCAGCTCCCTAGCTGTTCGTTTCACGCTGTTGATTTTATTGACAATAATATAGAGAGACACAATTTCACTTTCGCTCACGTTTTTTTTTCAGGTACTTCCCGTTGATTACATTTTGGTAAAGAGAAGTGGGATTTTATTACTTTACATTCGTTATAGTTCACGTATACAGTCTCTTCCAGGAAGGACTCAAAGGAGATTCGACTACAAGAGAGAATAAATACATAATAAAATGTACATATGAACTTTGTACTGCTGACACAACCACTCACTATATACACGAGTGCACATGAAGAAGGAAGCATAATGTGAGGTGTCATGTTACAAGCCAAATACGTGTGTTGTGTTGTGTGTGTATGTTTCGCTCATGGGTATTTATACGTGATATAATGCGGGTACTCAACTCACTTGTCAGTGTTTCCTTTTAAGTCTTCTGTTATGATGAGATTCCCTTTTATTGCGCAATCAACTGCTTACACGTCCCCCATGGCTCATATGCGAAATAACCTCGCGAAAATGAATACATATGTGTGTGTGCGCCTCCTTTAAACTTATATGATACATGCATACATATTTAATATATAACTGTAAACAGACGGAGAAAGCCATGCTATATAATAGGATT
This sequence comes from Orchesella flavescens, assembly GCA_964034955.1. Classification (NCBI taxonomy): domain Eukaryota; kingdom Metazoa; phylum Arthropoda; class Collembola; order Entomobryomorpha; family Orchesellidae; genus Orchesella; species Orchesella flavescens. The sequence goes on along the minus strand of OZ035954.1, from coordinate 25,460,567 downwards.
ACATATATGTATATCCTCTTCTTTTACTTTATATCACATATAAAATATTAAATATCAGAGTCAGAGAGTAGAGTAACCTACCTTTTCCTTTTTGTTTTCCCTTCCTCTCTTTTCTCTCTTTCTTTCACTTCTCAATTTTCACTCTTTACCTTTACCAAAAATGAGCTGAAATCATTTTGTGGCCGTAAAATACTATACACCATCTTATTATTCACAAAATTCTATACATATTTTATGAGCTTCTTTGTAAAAATGACAAATGCTGAATGTATGAAATAAAGGGTGGGTAAATATTCAGCCATATAACTCTAAAACACACTGATCGTTTGTCTCTAAATGCAGACGTGTGACTAGTAGTCGCAACGGGATGAGAAATCTCGTTTCTGTCCCGGGAAAAATCTCATTTAGTAACATTCGGGTAACCCGTTTATTCCCGGGATCCCGATAAGATATTGTGTGTATGCTGGTACATGTTTCATAATTAACTAAACTACTTGTTAGTTACCAAATTTTGGGTTGGTTACGATCTACACATATGTATTTAGTACAGAGACCGGGACCCGGTCGAGATCTCGGGAAATCTCAAAGGGGTACGAAATATCATCGGGTTGCCCATCGAGATCTCATCTGCGACTACTACGTGTGACTGACATTAAGTTAAAATTGAAGATTACTTTTGAGACTAACAGAACCGCCACTGCCGCCAGCGCTGGCAAACCAATTCGCAAATGAGATGATGTGCTGTGCTCTGTATTTGTACTACTTGCACCTTTTCTGGAGGTATACTGCAAGGACACTAGACTCAGACTCACTTTGTCGGCCACGGAACAGTGAACGAAATTACTACAGTACGCTACGCTATACACTGTCAGGAAAATACTTTCGCAGTGACAGTAAGTAAGTCGTAATAGAATGCAATAATATATAATATTATGTTTTTAGCATTCGGGAGAATATTGTGGAGAAAGACAAAATATGAAAGGATGCAACGTTTTACGATCATTTTATTCACTCACCCACTCTCCGTGAACCACTGATAGTCGGAATGAATGTCATCAAAGTCATCTTGAAAGCTAGCATCCATAATGGGCTCCAGCTCCTGTCCTATCCCACCCACCGCCCCATGGAGGCACGAAGAGGCAGAGACTTCTCTATGGAAATGAGGGCCACCACCACCAGCATAATGTTGTGGATGCTGGTGAAGCTGCTGCTGTTGAAGCTGGTGCTGGAGAAACTGGTACTGTCGTCCGCCTGACGAGTTGCTTAGTAGAAATCGTAGAAGATCCTCCCTACTCATTTCCCCATTGTCCTCTTCGCCATCCTTATCATCAGCATAATTTCCTCCACCAGCTCCCGCACCCCGTACTTGTGTATCCTCCAATGAATCCCGGGGCAGATCATCGTCATATTCTTCTTCCTCGTTGTCCCTTTTTCTATGTAAATCAGAGGATGATTCTCCTGGATCCATGCTGAGATGATGGAGAAACCAAATGGAAGGAGAATACCGTGAAGAAGCTACTGATGATGATTGCTTGGCTACACTTTTGCTACTATTCTTCTTGTTACCCCCAACACAAGGTTTTTCCAAAATTCTGGCGTTGCAGTTGGGACAAGTGTTGATGGATAATGGGATTGGGGATGTCGATAAAGAAGAACGCTCCTTCCAAGAACTCTTCTTTTTGTTCAAATAGTTTTTCAAAGTAGGATTTGGATGAGCATGATTATTATTATTATTATGTGGAAACCGTTTATTATGTTGATGATGGTGGGCTGTTGACTCGATAATGGTATTCTTTTGAGTTTCAAGAGATTCTTCAACTTTCACTTGCTCTACTGCCTCTATAGGAAAACCAGCATCGCGATGACTGCTGGTTTCCTGCAGAGTCTGTGGTAGCTCGTCGATTTGATTTGTAGAGGCAACGAAAGATGTGCCCAGGTACCCTGAAAATATACAGAAAAAAAGTGGTCATAATAGAAACATTGTTATCCATGTATATATCTACCAAGTACATACAATATACGCATCGAACACACATTGTGTGTGAAAAAGTCCACACATATTTTTACTACTACAACAAAAGCCATTATATGCTAACATTTGGGAAAGTATTACTGTGCTGCGGTGTAGCTGGTAATATGTCATGTTACATAAATAGCAGTTTATCATATGACAGCCATTTAGGGACCTCTTTCTCCATTGTACTCCTTTCCATTGATCGATACTTATCTCATTGTGAATCCATAAACAACGAGAAAGAGATAAAGAGTTTCTTTCTCACACACTGTATATTATGCTAAGCAGGAGAAAGTGGTGTGTGGCATAATCATCAGCCTTCTAAAAGAACAATCCGGTTAAAAAATTGCTATTGCGACTAGGGAAATGATTATACATGGCCATTTTCCACAGTTGCATACATACATAGATATATGTTCTTTTTAGCATTCAAACTGATGGGATGCTATCCATTTATTTGTATACACAAGAAACTCAAAAAGAGGAAAAAACTGGATGGCATGGTTCGTAAAGTAAGGTTGATGTATGATGGCAGTTTACATGGAAAAAACCTTTTTGCCACTTTTTATTATGTCATGGTGGTGGTGGTGGTATGGTATGGTGTGCTCTTTTAAGTTTCAGAGGTCCATCCCTCTCCCAGTTTCACATCATGGGCCACTACCTAACTTTAAAAAGAATGAAAGACTCTTGTTTGTGTCTGTGCCGAATGAATATCAGCTTACATACACTTGTGCTTGTGATAGAGTAGAGAGTATGCATTTGTACAAGTCAGTAAACCAGATATTTTTAATGCTTTCTCTTTTCACTTTTTCAGTTAAGCCCTCGTCTCCATTTACTTGAGCTCCAGTACATATTTCTTGATTCCACACACAATGCAATGACTCAAGATGAAGAAAGTAGAGAGGAATTTTGCAAATAAAGTTGCATTAAACAGAGCCTCCTACCCGCCCATACGCATGTGATTGTATTGTATTGATGGGTACTTTTTGTAAAAAAATAAATAAATACAAACAGAATACAGTACAGACCAGAGCAACATCGCATATTGGAAAGTTTCAAAGTGTTTTTGGTGGCCTATGTAAAGTGCTAAAAAGTCAAGTTAAGGGCTTTATTTCCTTTAATAAAAACAGTCATCCATTCTGATCGGCTTCTGTAATTCTTTTGGTGTTATGCTCTTTACTTGTTGGAGTATATTGAAAAATGTTTCACTTCATTTCAAGGAGCTTCATATATACGCTTTTTCACCACAATGCATAATTTAAGAGGGAGCCTGACTTGTAGTGACAACGAGCGAGTGAAGAAGATTGCACAGCGAATATACATGATAATGATCTCATGCATGTATTTATGTGTCTACTCCTTTATAAATTCTACAGTTAGTTGTGTTGTCCCTCAGGAATATTGTTTTCAAGCTTGATCATATATAAGAACAGATATAGACATCAATAGGAAGTCAATATGCATAAACATGTACTTTTTTATTTATTTGTACATTTATATCTCTATACAGAGGAGCTAGCGTGGCATGGCAGTGGCCGTAAAGTAAACATTTCAATATCCTTGAAAGATACACAATCAACGCTCAACACAGTTTGCATTCCTCTCCTAAATTTGAAATTGGGAAAAGGAGTTTCTCCCATAGAAAAACAACCCAAAGTCAAAGTATTTTATGCAAAATTGAGCACAAACTAACTTCGTTGGAAAGGCGGAATCCCCAAAGTTTTTGCCCTTTCTTGTCCTTGCATGTGTATAGGTGCCTACCTTGTTTTCTCCCAACAAGATTAAGGCTCGCGTCGAGTTTATACTTTGTTGAAAGACGAATCATTTCCGAAACCAACTTTTCTTTAGTTCATGCATGCCCCATGCATAAATCACAATAATGTCGTTATCCATGTTTGTACCTACGTTCTTTCACGTTTAACCCAAAGGTTAAAGTGCCATTGGCCGCTTTCTCTTTGCTTAACAGTCATGCCACACACCATATACATATACCCCATTCCAGCAAATAGAACGGAGCGCTATCAGAGAATCAATACGCATCCGGTGGAAAGCACAAAGCACCATGCACGCTCTCTCTGTTCCACTTTCTCTATCACGAAGAAGTCACGAAAACTTTTTCTGTACTTGAACCTATCCTCTTTCTCTTTTTGTGGGATTGCGGCTTGGCTTGTTGTATACAAAAGCAGAAATATCACTTTTCAAGAAAACGCATCATTATTTCACTCACTCAGCATAGTATATATATTTCTGTTAGGTAGGTAGTAGGTAGTTACGCATGTAAAGTAAAAAAGATTATAAAAATATACTTCAGCATGAGTAATTGACAGGAAGAGTAAGTAGTAAGTAAAGTAGGTAGGTATATATTGTTTGGGCTTGTATAATAAAGTCATTCTTTATAGGATACCTTTTGAAATGGACTACGGGGCTCATGAATATACAGAACCTTCTTTATTACATATCCCTAATGGAGGTTAATGGGCTTTGATGATGAGGCAAGCATTTTGCTACCACTTTATAACTTCTAAAAATATAGTATTAATGAAGAAATCATGCAAATGTTGAATGTTTCCTCTTCCAACTTGATATATAAACAGTGTCTGCAAATTTTTGTGAGCACAGCAAAGTCAGCCTATTTTTTGGGGGAAGTTTGAGGAAACATTTCGTTTTTCCTCTGATGGAATTAACACGCGTGACGAGATTTACGATTATTTGGATTCTTTGACCATAAAAACAAAGTTTGGTGTAGTGTTGGACCTTGGTACGAATCAATTTCACAATATCATTTAGAGTACTTGCTGGAGCGTGTGAGTGAGAGGTTTTGACTTTGTCATGTCATTTGTTTGCAGCCTCTGGTCTGGCTGTTCAGACTGCATGAGATTGGAAGTGTTCTCATGTTCTGATTTGTCACATATAATATCCAACGCTGCTTGAGCTCAAGAATAGATTTGTTTTGTGAGCAAGTTTAATTGATTCTGGAAATGTGCGGTTTTGGGTTTTGTAGTTGGGTTGCTTGATGATTAACGCCACTAGTAGTGACAAAAATGCAAAGGTACTAAGTACATCTATTTAACATCGTAATTTCAATTTGCAACTACAGATATAAAGCGGAAAAATAGATATACTAAATCTTACTGAAGTCTGATTTACAAAACAAACAAATAACGCGACATTCAGACATTGCAAGCAGTTAACGATCAATTACAAGGTCAATAGGATTAACGAGAAAACCCTTCCTGATGAATAAATTTACGAATGTGCACGCAGTAAAAATTAAGTGTTTTTTAAATGTACACAACTTTATTCCAGGCTCACACTGGTACAGATAAACGCAAATGCACAAACAGCAGCCAGCATTGTAAATATTTTAGTTTCGGAACTTCAATCCGTAATACCGATGCCAAAAATTTAAAATAATAAGCCAAATGGGTTATGAATTATAACATAACATTATTCATAATGATCAATTGAGATTTGGGATGGCTAATTTACAAGGACATTGCAACTGACTTGACACGACTGCACTTCTAAATGATGCTTGCAACCATTTAAATGATTCCTGCAGAAAGAGATGTGCATTAATTCGATCTGAATATCGTAATGATTTACATTTACAATGCATACTGTTCAAATTATATTGCAACAAAATCTCTACAATCGTATTTACTAATTTTCTGGTTATGTTAATATTGTACTTCTTTGTGATAAAACTAGCAATATTCTATAAACTATAAAGTTTTAGCCATGCTTATTTTAATTCCTACACATTTCTTACCTGATTGCGACAATTTTTCAAACATTTTGTATGATTTTGCGGATATCTGAGCTCCCAAAAACCAGCACAATATGAACATTATTATTGCCTCCCTTTCAAATTATTGGCTTCCACAATTTTACCAAATATATACATTTTCTCCTTCTTTTCACATTTATTAAACTAGTCTCACTAATTATAGGAATTTGAATTGGTTTTATACAGTCACGTGGAAGCTAAAAAATCCAAACAATTTCCTTCCTTTTTTAGCTTTATTTGTGTTGAAAAGAATATGCTTCTTGATTCACTTGCATGTTATCTCTAAATTAGCTGTTAAAGAAAACTTTGAGAATTCATTCTATTGTGTAGGTACTACATAACAGGGTATTTGCAAAGTAGCAGTCACAAAACTTAAAAGTCCTTGAAGACTACACGACAACTCAACATGAGATTTTGTATCTCATTTTTACACTTTAAAACAAAACATCAAACTGATACCTTATAATACACATATCCCTCAAGCAATAATTTTTCCAACTGAAATTCCAACATTTCAAAGAAAATCCTATTATCATGATGATGATCACGCTCTGACTGAGAAGCCATTACCACAAACGTTATTCCAACTTGATGGGACAACATCAACGGAAATCTTTAGCAAGGTTTAGTTTTATTTTTAGCTCAATACTTACTCTCTATCTCTAACTATCCAACTTCTGCAAAAAACATAAAACCATCATGAGCATGTGTATTGGACTTACATAAACATTTTATAGCTAAACTGGTATATAGAAATTGGAGGCTGTATATAAGCAACACACATATGCTCTAATGCATTTGGGCATCATATCTGTAGAGCGAGAACGTTAAGCGATTCCACGAAATGGTAAGGGTTATATTACATTCGATATGTGTATATGATATACTGTTATATTATAATATGATATAACATATATACTTTGAAACAGTAGAAGATTTGTTACATATATCGCTTGCACAAATGTTTTCAGCCAAATATATCCAACCGAATCAACTCTACAATTTTTCTTCCACTTTTTCAACAGATTTTCAACAGAAGCTGTGATTTAACGAGAAAACATCTGTCTGCATCTTTATGCACCCTACGCACCCAAGAAAAAAAACTCACGATCAGTTTGGATGTGTGAATGTGTGTCCAAAATATACTTTACACTTACGTATTCTTCGGCAATGTAATACGCTGACAAGGCAAAGCTCCAAAAGCCTGCAGTCAGGAGTCGCAGTCAATACTCATGCATTTTTGAACACAACATGAGACATTCACTACTTTTCGTACCTCTCTTTCAAAACAAAAAAAAAATGCTGTGAGAAACAGAACACGATGCGATATTATCATTTTTTCAGACTATATAGACGTAAAACACTTCTTTTTACGAGGAATGCATTATATGTACCTACATGCAATACACTGCTTTTAAAGTCGCAAGTAAAAACAGCAACACAAAACACAACCGTTGATTTTGTCTAGTTGAATGTCGGCTTGGCTTAGGCTTGTGAAAACTAGAGATTTATCCTGGTTAAAAAAAGTCACCAGTAAAATATGCAAGCATGTTCAATTCAAGCTGCTGTCTTTATTGATGGCAATATTCTCAAGTGTAATTGCTGCTGGTAAATGTATGGAACATGAATATAACTCGCTCAGGCTCGCTGCTCTTAATTCAACCGGTTGAGAATTAGAAAGTTATGACTTTATGAGTCAGTTTACATGCTATTTTCCTCCCTTCTATGCAAGCATCCCAAGGTACATATAGTGTATAGCCCCCACTCATATCTATTATCATTATACCTTACTTTTTCATTCCAAATTTCTACCCACACACGGTGTGTGGCATTATAATTTTTTCTTGCGGAGGTAATTTGGTACATTCAACATTGCGCATCATTTTTCATTGAATAAAGCAAATGAGTAGAAATTGCATATCACATTTCATCCAACATGCATGACGATGTGATGACTAATATATCATTTGCTTTGGAATGATATAGGTATAACGCATCGCTTACAACTTACAACAGAACACTTTGTCAGTTCTCGTCTTGGGTAGCTATCAACAGTATGTATATGCAAATGTGAAATGTGAGGCATCTACATAGGAAACTGTGTGTAGACAAACTTGTCATAAATTAATATGACCCGTTGGGACGGCCAGACAGCCAATATAATGCCACAGTTCACAATATCAGTTGAAGAAGAATAAGTAGGCAGCAATGATATGTTTTGCCTACTTTTCATGCTGTAAGAGGAAGGAGTAGGATATGGATGAAACGTAGCGCAGCACCAAACCAGCATTAATGAATTATACAAATATGACTCAAAATGACACTTGTGAGAAATCTCAAAGGAATTCAAAGCATTCTTCTTCCCTGTCTTTTGCCTGACCGACAGCATCAACTGGATAGCGTATAGCATGGAAAAGAACAAGATCAGAATGAACCAAGAAGAGCGAGAGGAAAGGAAAAACGTGACCACAAAAACTGTGTTGATTTATGTTATATATTACATGATACGATATGAATATATATGCCTAAAAGATTCTGCAGCAAACGCATATATAATTTCTTGAAAGAACCCAACTCTGCAACGACGCAGCAGACCTCATAATCCTTAATCTTGTTAATGTCAATGGAATTCATGTTAAATTTCCTTCTCTTTTTTGTAATCCGCTTGTTTGTTTATACAAAGGAAATTGCCTGACATGCTTGACAGTTGAGACATTTGTTTGGAAGAGAAGGAGTTGTTGGTTTACAGAGCCAGGAAGAAATCAACAATTCCAAAAGTTTTGGGGCAAGGTTCCAGGGTCGATTTAATTAAATAATGACTGTTTACATTTTACATTTGCCTTTTCTTCAGAGAGAGGAACGTAGTAACGCAAAGACTGGAAAGAATTCTGTTGTAAACGATTTAAAGACAAGACAAAGTAGTTTGACATGTAAAACTATTATGCGTGTAATCAGACACATCTGTCAGTTGAATAAAAATAAAACAGCTATTCCGGACAGTTGTGCTTCGTACAATATGCAAATGAATGCTTTATAATGCAGTGAGGTGAAGTAGGCTCCGGGGGTTCTCCAGAAAGGTTTTATATAAAGCGTTTGAATTATTAATGGGAAAATGTGCTCATTCTCAGTTCTGCCTGTGTTATGTCATAATAGGGTATGAACTTCCTTCACTCAGTCAGTTGATTTATGACTTTCAGATTTACTACTTTGTTTGCACCTTGATTTACTGTTAACAAAACTATATACTGTTTGTGTAAAATATAATACACACATACTTATCGGATTACGTTGTTGTACGAATAATATTTAAAATATTAGATTTTGCAATTGAAATATGAAATATCCAATACTTACCGTAATTTTTACTGTGTCACTGGCATCCCCACACTGAAGCTACTCTACTGATTTAATTAAACATTCACTACAACTGCTCAATACTGGTTTTCAATGTATCTCAAAACAAAAATAAAAATGAACACCCCAACAATGAACGCAGTTGAAACACCCAACACACCCATGTTTGCCTTTTTCTTTATGCTTGCACATACATTCCAAGTGGAAAAAAAGTATTTCTCAGATAATATGTTCATCCAAGACTCTTGCTTGGTAATTCAATAACCCATTAGATTAATCCAGGAGCGTCTACAAAATTAGTATTCAAACGGAATAAGCATCATCATCAGCACCAAACCAAAAGCCACGACCTTTTCCAGCTTTCTCCTTGTATACGCACACACTCACAATTTCATTGTATATAAAAGTTGCATATATACAATATTGCCTTAGCACAAAAAAGAGCACTTGAACGAACGATGCAACGATGATGAGATTAGATCAATGTGGTCAAACAGACACAAAAGGAGATTACTCCTTTTCCTCCTGTGTTTCAACTCTGTCGGCTGGAAATTGCACTAGAAAAAATTAATTGAAACACTATAATTTAATGTCCTCCTCATTTTCCAGAGATCCTTGTGTTCTCTCCAGTTCGTCCAATAATTAAAGGAGCAGCAGACAATATAGAGATCACTTTTTCATTGAGGTACAATTTGCCAATTAGAAAATTAAAAGGAGAGTGTAATCAAGGGATTGAAGGAACAAACAAACTAGAGTATACATATTAGGACAAGGTTTTGTACACTTCTGCCAACCCACCATACCACACTGCTGGCTCCACTCGGTTGCTTTCACAAGAGAAGTTTAGTAGTAGTGGCTATCCCGACTTTAAAAAAAATAAGATGAATGTACATTCTGTGTGCTTTGCTTGCTTTTACTGAAAAAATTGTTTGTAGAAGGTAGTTTCACAACAGCCATTCTTTCTACAGAAAATGTCCCTATGGATGGAAAGAGTAGTAGAAATTTTTTAAGGGTATAAAAAATTTGCTCACACTATATATAGTGAAATTACTATTACTTATATATATACACTTTCTACACTGCTGCTTGCAATGTGGTGTGGCGGTGGGTATCATTTTGTACAAACTTCCTGTAGCATACACTTGTGTCCAATTCCAATGCATTTTTCGGTTGCAATAATGTTATACTATTAGAGAAAGGACAAGGCATTTCAGTTCTCTCTGTTGCCTAAGCCCTTGTTACAAATTCCACCATGCTACTGCTGCTTCATATGTACTACGTAACGCGCTCCAGTCTAAATCTGCAAAAGGCTCTCACTTCCCACTTTACAACATGTAGTAAATATATTATATTGTGTGCACGCATTCAAATGGGGTGTGGGAATAGGAGCCATATGAATACGCTTACTTACTCCTACATAATACACTAAAATAGTGTTTGTCAGTCAGTTGCAGCCAGTGTGCGGGTATATGCTGTTTAAGTACATCACATTATATTGCCTTTTTCTCCTGGAGAAAAGTGAGTGAGTGAGCTCATCATCTAAGAGCTTTCGGCAGGCTAAATTGCGTTCATTCGGCTCCAAAGACGGGGAGTTCGGGCTCCAATTCGGCCAGCGCTAGCATGTAAGACAAGGTCCATAAACCGAAAAGGAATTTTTAGCACTAGTTTCATTACATAAGAGGAGAAATGTGTATAGAAGATATACTTATGCAAGCATGGTTATACGTATACGGGCGGATCGATACCCTCTCGAGTCTCCTTTTTGACCGAACCCGGAAAGCTGTAACAGGCAGGCAGGCAACAGCAGTTGGTAGTGGTTTACTCACAGTAAGACACATGTACGTGGTTCCTTTCCTTCCAGGAGGAACAATGTGGTGTGTGTACCTTCCCTATATTATATGTATTAGGGCAACCACTGCCTATTTCATAACAGCAGGTTTATATGCTAATATAGAGTTATAGCAGCTCCTGTTTCAGTTCTCGGTTCACCTGGCTAAAGCGACGCTGCCTCGCACATCGTACATGCCAATAATATTTCCAATTTGCTTGTATAGCGGCGTCCTTTTGCCGTCTCTTTGTTCATCCTATTGAATTCATTTTATTAAAAAAACTCCTTTGCAGAATTTGTTTACAGAAAACCATGTCGTTCATAATGCTTTGTTCTAGTGTTATGTACAATGTGTACAATACAATATACAAGCACAAAGCAATGCACCAAAATATAGTGAGTAAGTACATGGTGCTAAAAATAGGAAGTAATAATAAAATTCTAACTCAATATACATAGCACTTCCCTACAACCAACGTTACACGAAGCATCTATCCCCTACTCTACCCAAAGCTCCAGTTCTCCAGCAGTGGAAAAAACAGCACCACGTCCATCCTGTTGTTCCTTTTGCTACTTCATCTCTCCAGCTTTCTTCCCCATCTATATATTTTCATTTATTCGTACTCGCTGGCGCCACCATGTCGTCTAGATCCATCCATTCCAGGCGCAGCTAAAAAAATATCTGCAACAATTACTTCAAGAAAAAGAATAATGGTGAAGTAAGATTCATTGCGCTTTCAAATACAAATGCCAACTCTTGAATACCAAAAACTTTTTATTTTTGTATAAATGTGCTGAAGTCGACTATAAACATCTAGGGAGCCTAATGCCAGAGCTATGTCATGCCAATATTATAAAACAGTAATAAAGTAACTGGTGCCATTAACTTCCACATAGATTCCCCATACATCACCATTTTTTGTGCCTTGTGTCATCGTCATGCTCAGCTAAACTTTCATCATTTTTGGCAGCCTACACCACACCAGTCTTCTAACGGTTCTAACTATGAGGCAAAAAAAGACGAGAACAAAATCTCCTTTCTAAATTGGGGAGTAGGAGGAGGAGGAGAAGAAGAAGTTAACTTGTGAGTGCCAAAGCCAAACCAAAAAATATATTAGCAGTGACTGCTAAATACTTTCCTGCTCACTCTTTCCCCCTCTCTCTCTTCATGCATGTCCTATCAAAAGAAATATGCCATGACATGAAATGCCAGCATCTGAAAAACTCTCCAAGAAAAAAACTTTCTCTTTGCATACATTTTTTACTAAACGGTTATGCACCTTGTTAGTCAGACTTTTCTTTATCTCAACCCGTTCCGTACTACTTTTTTTTATATAAAAAATATAGCATGAAGTATGACTCGATGCGGTGCGAGAACATTTCACTTACCAAAAAGTATAAGTACTCAAGTCACTCACTCGCTTTTTCCTGAATACCTCGCTTTTGAAAGAGGAGTTTACACACAAAGTAAGCCAGTTACAAAAAGGCTTACCAGAGATTCTTTTAGATTGGCAGCAAAAACTTTCCCTTTCTAAAGGTTTCCCGGTTTTTATCCTCTTCAACAAGAAAATATACACTATTTTATGGCTTGTCGTGACAGAAAGTTCATTTTTAGATGTAAGAGTCCTGTTTTTTTATCCTGTAGCAAAAAAAAACATTCCAAAAAGGAAGGAGGAGACTCCCAAGAACATATATTATGCAAAGAGACGTCTTGTTGTTTTCATTTAATTGCGTTATGGGCTAACGATAAAGTACTGTAGCGTAATAAGTGTGCCGCACGGATTTAGATATGTGTATAAATACGTAAGTTTTCCTGGAAATCCTTCATACTGTCGGGTAGATTATATAGAAACCAGTCTGGAAATCGTTTTTTTTTCTACAGGGCTATTGTAGAGATCCGTCCGGAACTCTGAAATGAAGTTGGGAAGGCGGAGAGGATTTTTTTTTGTTTTTCAGCAATTTACTTCATTCATATAACAGTACGCTGTTGTAGAAATGTAAAATAATGTATCCCTTCAGGCCAGTCCTGTGTTGGGGGAGCCGGGGAGTGGTTTTGTTGTGAAGGCACTTATTTGGTCTGGCTGGCTATTATGCTAATCATAATACCATAGTATGCGGTGACCTATGGTCGTCTGCAACTGTTGGAATTATAGTATTGAAGAGGGAGCAGAGCATTAATGAGAAATGAAAACGTTAGCAATCCATCTGTACACAGCATAAATTTCATGTAATGTATGATATAGTCATAATGTTTTCAAACAAATACTTGGAAACTTACCGAAATGTGTACTAAAAAAGAGAAACCTAAAACATGTTTTCATCCTGTCATAGCTAGTCATATTCATATCCGAGCGGCTAGACAGAATAGGAACAGTGCGGAAAGGAAATGAAAGCGATTGACAGACAGAAAAGCTTGTATTTTTTGGCAGCTACTTGACTGTACACTATACTGCTTTTGAATTTGAAGCATTTCCTCCCATCAGGAAAAGGCTAAAAAGCACTGAAGTGAAGGATATACTACAGCCCTGTATTATATCATCACTATTATTATTATCATGTTGTTATTATCCCCTTATTTCTTATAATATATATTTCCATTTCTCAAATAAAATACGTCTTGGCCTGGCCTGGCTGTAGTTAGTTGCGTTTTGCTAAGAAATGCTACACGTAGTAAAAATACACAACAATTTTTTATAATATTATTTATGTGTCGTGTGTACAAGAGTGTACACATCAAACCACTTTACAATTTTTGAGGGTAAAACGAATAACTTCCTCGACAAAAAAATTGAGTATTTCATCTCTTGTTGGAAATTCATATTATATAGCTTTTCATACGTGACATATAAACTGCTACATATTTACATTGAACAGCCTTTTTCCCTCAACTTATAGTGAACTAGTATTCGAACCAAATACGTATGTTTTTCTTCAGTCCCAGTCCCAGTCCCAACCCAATGTAATGTTGAGCGTCCCAACAAAAAAAAGACTAACTAGCTATGGATCCCGTTTCTATTGCCTTGAGGAAGCTGGAAAAAATTCTTTAAAAGTGCTCCACGACATTTACGAAACGAGAGTGAAGTATGCATCTGCTTAGAAAAACAATAAGAGTTTGTACTCCGCATGAACAGATTTTTAACGAAATGTATTCTGTATTCCCTTCCTCGTAAAGTACTTTTAACGAGGTTTGGCACTGGAAACCCAAACCATATCACCACTACCACGCCGAAGAAAAGTGACTATTTAATAAAGTTTGAATCTACCTGCATATAAGATATTTCATAATATGTAAGCATATTTTTTTCATGAACGACGGAAATAATGAAGCTTATGTATCTATGTATTTAAGCTAGAAGGTAGTAAGGGCATTACGAAAGACATGGTTGCTTTCAGTGTTCACTGCTCATTCCATATCTATTTCTTGGAATGGAATCCAAACTTCATTTTATTTATATGGCCCGAAGAATATCATATTAAGATCATTTTTTCTGTATACTTTTCTCCCGAATGTTGAAAGTCTCCATAATTGCCATTGTTCAACAAAGTTGAGCTAAAGGAAAAGAAGAGAGAAAGCAAAGCGTATTTTTTTATATTTAGAACGCTAGAACTACAAACCAAGGGCTATTATTGAAGGATGGAATATTAAAGTGTAATATTATACTATCGAATAAGTAGAAAGAATGCATGACATAAAGCAAGTCTTCAGAGGATGATAGCTCAGTTCACTCAGATAGATTTCTGATGAGATATACTTTCTTTCTCTTATTTTCCTTTTGTTCAATGAAAGAAAACAAAACTTTTTTCTCCTTTCCTTTACTTTCTCACTTTTTCCCCATATCACTTCAGCTCCAACCAACTTGCCAATTTTTTCTCTTCTGTTCTTCGTTCCTTTCCCTCTTCTCATTTCAGATCGTGTGTACAAGCTATACCTATAAGTACGTGGTTTGGCTTGACTTGACTGTGTGTATATTCACATAAAAAAAGTTGGATTTGGATGATAGAAAATAAGAAACAGAGTTTGGATTGGAAGGAAGAACTGCGAGTTCATTTGAAATGTATGCAAGATGGTACATTTCGTCCAACCACCGAAAAAAAGAGCGAGAAAGATTGTTTGAGTAGAGGAATAAGTGGAGAGAAAAAAAAATGCGAGATAGTTTCATAACGTAATTCTCCCAGTCCAATGCAATAACATTATTGTCATCTCATTCCCTTTCATTTTCATATGGATAGGAACAAGTGTGTATTTATGTACAGTTTTTTTATATTATATTATGTTGTTCCCCTGCTCCAACTCGAACAGAACATAGATCCCATTTATTTTTGTTTTCTCCATTTGCCAACAAGAAACTCGGAGGCTATTCAGGAAGGATCCAACCTCTAATTTTTTTCTTCCCTTTTGTTTCACAAGATGAGCTTGATGACGCAATAAGTAGTCAAGTTATGTAGCGAACAACGGCCATATACACCCATATATATAAGTTTGGATATGGATACATCCATATCCACACACAATCAAACTTTCTATTACTTTTGTGAAATGTTTTTGTAATACAATGAAAAGAAATAAGGAAATGGTAGAAAGAGAGATGAGAAAAAAATGCATATTGAAACTTTTAGCCACACACATTGTTTTTCTCTCGATTTTCCTCCATAGTCACTTGTTTGTGTAGACATAAAACGTGCATGATTACAAAACAATCCCTACTTCTTTTTCTAATTTCCATTTTTCCTTATTTTCTCATTCCCTTCTTCCATTTATTATCCTTCCGAGAAGTAAACTAACCCAACCGAAGAAGTAGCTATAAGAAAAAGGGAAGTAGTAAAGTAGTTCATGATGGCATCCTTGACAGTATAGATGAGAATGAAGTGGAGATTGAGATTCAGTTGCAGTTAAAATGAGTAGGTTTTTATGACGTTATGTTACGTACAAGTACCCAAGTAGAAAATTAAACTAAGCATAAACCAAGAGAGAGAGAGATGCTTTTCCGTGTATTCCGTACTCTCAGCGTTAGAAAGTAATGCATCGAAACCCAATGAAATATATTGGACTTGGGCATTATTACACTGCTTACAGCTTACAGCCATTTCATGATGCATAATCAACTCGTGTTATGTTATAGTACACACATCAATAACGGAAGAACAGGCGTAATCTTCTTTACACGCCCTATTGCAAAGATAAATTCCGTCATGCTTTTATAGCCAAGCCAATAATGAGTGGATGAATGAGAGTTAGCTCAACTGGAACTTAAAAAGGGGAAAGCATCAAATCATATACGTTTTAAAAAATACTTTGGAATCTACATCCAACATCCTCTCCAAGCTCCATTCCATTAAGGCATTGAAGAAGAAGAACAAGTTTGAAGCTGTATCATTCATCAGACAGATCATAATGTAATCAGGAATCTGAAATGGATGGAGAGAAAAGTATCTGGAAAGGTATGCAAATTAAGGATCTAGTGACGAGGAGGATGACGACAACGACTTTCCAAAAGTAGCAAATATTTGGAATGCACGAAAAAGAAAATCCATGAAGCCATGAATGAATAAGCAACTTCCCTTTTTTCTCAGTAGCACGCACAAATGGTTTCCATCCACCAAAAGCTTTGATGAGAGAGAGAGACTCGGAAAATCCCTGTAGGTATGATGATGTTTATGGTGTTGATGAAAGAAAGTAAGTGAGATTTGCTCCTTTTCATTTTCCACAACCTACGCACTACTTTAAGCTCTTTTTACCTCTCTACTTTTTGGGTATCTTTTCCATCAACGATTTTGTGAGTGAGTATCATCCTCTATCTCATCATCACCACCTACCTACCTATATCTACCTCACTCAGTCATTTTGCTGCTTTTATTTTCAACTTTGCAAGCTAATGCTGTGAATCTACAACCTTTGCTAACCTGGCTGAAAGAGTTTGTTACTACCTTACCCATGCTGGCTACTAATATTTTTTTTACAATACGGCTTCCTTTTCAGTAAGGTAATAAACTAGAGGAAAAGCAGTAAGCGGAGGAATTACTATCTTTTCCCATGTAATCCGATCCATTATCCATTTACACCATGTCATCATCAACATTCTCCTGTTATGTTATCATCTTATTATTTTTTCCTTTCCCCAGTTAGTTCTCAAAATGACTTCACACTGAACTCACTCTAGTGGCAGACTTATTAGCAGCGTCGTGTTGAATCTTTCCTTGCTTTCTTTCCTCTCATTGGAACGTTATCCATTTTAGGGGATGGATGGGAAATTTTAAGCTTATTATCGTATCACATACAGATGTACGAGGAGAAAATGGTAAAAGATAAATAGGAACAAACAGAAAATGAGGAGCACGATGGCACGACGATGACAGGAGGAACTTCAGATGAAATAATAATCAGAAGAAATGTTATGTGATGTTGATTTAGAAATGCAATTAACTAAAAAGTATACAAGTCGTCTTAACGTACATGTACACCATGTTTTGGTTTCTTTGCATCCTGCTGGAATATTATGTAATATTGACCGTTTCAGTTCACATAACTGAGATCTTTGTGAGTCACTCATTTTGTCATTAGAGCTGTCTCTTCGTTAAGGCAGCAGAAGCTTCTTGAAAAGGACTACTAATGAAAAATTGATGTTTCCCATGAATTTTCTGGCTTTTGATTCATTATGCAGTAGAAATAAATGTATACATATGTCACGTCACGAAGACCAAGACCAAACCAGGACAGAAAGCAAAGTGAAGATTTGTGTACTCCTGTCTTTAATGTCATCTTCAACACATTTCAAAGAGCAGAGAGCTGAGCCAAAATAATATGTTAAAAGGGTTGGCATTCCATTAAACAAAGTTTTGGTTACAAACTTTCTGCGAGAGCTATGAAAATTGCGAAGCTTTTCAGCGCTGGTCACTCATAATTTATTTATTACAGTTCCAGGATACTTAACGGTAGTGTTATTCATGAAATAATGATGAGGCTACAAAATATGATTCTGTTTCCTAACCAGATGTTGAGTGTTCGGTACATAAAATAAAATAAACTTGACAAACTCAAAATATAATTATGTACCTATAGGAAGATGTAAAATATTACGGAACACGTGATTTCCCTGCTCTCATAACTTAATGACATGCGTGTAAAATTATCAAAATAGTATCAAATGCAAAACTACTGCTAAAAATAAAGCCTCGTACATGAATTGCTATCAAAATGTATAAAATGACAAATTTGGTTGCGCTGTTAAATTCCAAGCTCCTTTAATTATTATGAATTATGATTCTGCTACGTAATAAATAGAGATTAAACATGAATACATATATTACATATCTCAACAACTCAATGTTAAAATTTATTAAAGGACGATATGTATTTTAATTACAAAGGTTTGTTCAATCAAACTTCTATCAATTTCATTCAACCCAATCTACCAAATAGTGGCAACTTAATAAACCCAAAACCCATCGGAATATAAAAACTTTTACCCTAATCCACTAAATATATAATTATATTAACAAAAACCAAAGCCCTCAAAGAAACCAACAGTTATCAAAACCCAAGAGCATACAGTTTAAAAAGTTAAAATTTACTATTTGGGTTATTCCGCATCCTCTCTCGTCTGGCATTCTTCTTCTCTATAAATTTCAGCACCTCTTGCCTAAAGAATGCCCTTCGCACATCACTTTCTGAAGGTCCATTTCTCATCTCTCTACTCTCACGTAGTCGTCGACGTGCTTCTGCCTGGCTGACCGTGGTTACGCTCACATTTGTAACTTCCAGATCGTCAACATATTTATCTCTCTGGCGAAAAGTGTCCAGAAGTGTGGAACGTCCAAAGTAGACTGGTCCAACGTCGTCGTCATCAGCAAGACTCATGTGGGGAGTATCAGTCCTTGGTGGTACCCGTGTGGATGATGCAACTGGCTCGGAGGTCACTGGTGGCATATTGCGATACTGTTCCGTAGATGAAGAAGGGATGCACCATGGTAGGGAAGACTCATTTTTGGCAGCTGCAGGTTCCTGTCCCGTTGGTCCAGTTTCAGCACACTTGAGTTGCTTCTCAACGGAATATCCATTAGCATTTGGTTTCACCTCGTCCGAGTCAGAGCCATCTGAATCCCACTTTGCAAGATTTTGTGCCATTTTTGCTGAGATGACCCTAGATCAGTTCAACAATGGGTAGATGGATGTCTGTAAAAACGACAAATTGGTTATATATTAGTCATGGGAAAAAGTTACGTATTTGAAATCAAAGATGCTTTTTATAGGCTTACCGAGCTTATAATAAAAAAGAACCTTAGTAAGGGCAAGGTGAATCACGAGCCTTCAGAAATTTACGGCTTGCAGAGCCTGGATTTAAGCTCCCAACCTTGTCCGGAGTAGCGTCCACTCAAGCGTCTCAGCCACAGTCTAGCACGAATAAAACGGACCTACAAAAATTGGGAAAAAATAAAACATTGTCAATTATTACGAAAGTTTTCATTCCCCGAGCAATTAGAAACAGTATATTTTATAGATTTACCAAAAACGACGGAGAATATAATTTTTTTTAAAGTTTCCAGACTGGCTTCCAAATTTCCAAGTCTTCGTCAATGGACAATAGCGCCTTTTCCCAAGTCAAGTGACCGAGCTGCTCGTATTGAAACCCCAGGCACCTGCAAATAATAAAACAAACATTCGATATTATTTGTATACCAAAGTTTCTATCTAAATAATATATAAAGTAAGTAGATTAATTTACCGAAAACTACGGAGGAAACTAACTGTTTTCAAAGTTCCCGATACTTCGGAAATATTCGGAAAAAGTTTCTGACTGAGACTGAATAAACCAGTAAGATGTTTCAAAATTCTGAATGTTTCCGGGAACTTTCTGAATAGTCAGAAGTCAAAAACAAACTTCAGGCGTAATCCCGAGAACGGACAACGAACGAATGAAGCTGCTGCAGTCAGAGGGCCCCTTTTTATACTGCTAGTTTGGCCTTGAGAACTACCTTGACTTGACCTGATCTGATCCGTTAAACGTAATAAGTTACAATCTCAATAAACGAACAAAGATAAAAATGACCTGGCCTGACTAGGCCTAAATCAGACAAACGTTTACAAAGTCCCAAAATGGAATTTGCAAATTGCAAGTATCTTTTGTTAGCAAACAGGAAGAAAGAGGACCTGACTGAACTGTCTAAAAATAGGAATTAACCCAATCTAAAATGAAACTTCCTTCGTTAAACAATCGATAAGGTGACTGACCCGTTCTGACCTTGTCGACTATCGTGATATCATATAAATTTGAATACGACTACGACTAGTGAATGTCAGTATTTGAGTTGGGTAAATTGTCCAATTTGGCCAAGAGAAAGGTGCCATTTGACAAGCTTTTTGCTATTAAATTTCATTTCATCTTTGGGTCCGTTGGTTTTTGTTTTTCATTCTAAAATTGACACCAGTCACCGGCAGCTTTGACATTCGAAAAATTTCAGGTTCAATTTTCTAAATCACGTTTGATGACCAGGATGCTGTTCAAAAGTTATCATGTCCGCAGACAGACTTACGATATTATGTGTCTCAAATCTTTTCATTGTGCACCTAAAGGTACCAGCAACCAGGTCCTTCTATGAATGAATGTTTGAGAATGATGAATTTATGAAAAAATTGAACTACTTAAAACAAAACTTCCACACCTTGCTCACACTTTAAAACTAGAAGGAAGAATACAGGTCTCAGATCCCTCAGTGTCTTCTCATTGCATTGTTTGGAGAGCGGAATAAGAAGTCGTTACTGCTTTGTCGTTTTTATTCATCACCATAATAATGCTTTGCAATCTTCCTCTTCATCCTTCCCAGTTAGCTATTATATTAAGTCGGCATTACACTATATAACCACACCGCATGAATATGTTCAATGTTTGTTTGCCTGTGAAAATTGCTTTGTCCTGCGGAAGCACCAAATGAAAAGATGCTTTAGGAGGGATGTGGATTCACATCTGCAAAAGAAAATTATCCGCTGCCATCATCACATCGTTAGGATGTATCTGGAGGAAGTGCGGCATATCTCTCTACTTCATTTCATATTAGAAAAATACTAAACCGGTCTCGCTTCCTCCTTTTCATGACGTGCGATGTTGTAATGATAACTCTCTCTCCTTTCTATGTGAAAACTTTTGTCCTTGCCGTCCTTCTTCATCCTTTTCTTTCTCCCATTTTGCTTGGTGTGTGTCTGTGTGGTGTGCTTTATTAAAAATAAAACGCTGACATGAAAGGATGTTTAAATAATCTGCTTATACTTACTCCTTGTGTGTGTTCTACAAAAGCGTACATCCGTGAGAGAGGATGGAGGAGGTGTAAAACGGAAAAGAAGATTTATTTTCTGCTTAAGAACAAGTACAAAAAGTTATGAAGGTAAGAGGGAAAGAGACGAAGAAGAGTTGACTTTAAGATAAGAAACAGGAGATTATATATATTTTTTATCATATACATAGTGTCTTGTCTTTGTCACCACCAAAAGTATATTGTTTATATATATTTATACCCTCAATGAATCTTCTTTTTGGTAAAAAACAGTAGAGAAAGAGAAGATTTTTTTATAAAGAATTTTTTGAGATACAGATAAAGCCGGCTCTGATGATGATACGCATATATGAACCAAGCTTTGAGGATGTGGAGTACCTCTTGCACTTGGATCCATTTTTGCTTGTCCTTCTCCAACATGAGATGATTTTCTTGTGGGACTTTGATTTAAAACAAGTGTGACTTTTGTTCTGGCTGGAAAGAGAGAGAGAGAGAGAGGGAACAAATGCAAGGCAGGTTCTGGTATTTTTAGAAGGATTTCTGTGTGCATTGGGTACTATAAGATATATTGAGTCAGTGTAACGATGATGAAAAAGTGATGATAATATTGCAAAGAAAGCGATTCTTTTATTCCGGTGATGATGCGTAGGAAGAAGTAAAGAATGATATAAAGGAAAAGAGAGAAGAAGAAGCAAAATGAAAGGGAAAAAGAAAAGACGAAAGTTTTTCTGTGACAGAGGGAAAGAAAGAAAGTTGAGTTGAGAGTGACAGCAAATAATATCTCTTCTTCTGAGAATATAAAAATCAAGTTTCCGCTCAAAGAGAAGGAAACCCACGGTCTGAAGTAGTGGTGAAAACGGATATAAATCCAAAATCAATAACTGGTTTATTCTTCCCAAACAAGCTTACTGATGACTGTACAATAGCTAATTCTCTTACCACAATATATAATGTGTATGCATGCATAACGCGTTTTAATATCCTAACGTATAATTTCATTGTGAACAAATTCTTTAAATTTAATACTTAGCATTAGTCGAAATAATCATCAAGTTTTCATATCAGCATTCTGCTTCGCTGAAATAACAACTAACGATTTACTGGGAACGGTAATCTGAGCAAGAAAGATACTTTTATAATTCTAAAAATACGTGTTAGAAGACATAACATACAAACATTCACATTGCAACACTGTCTTTCTGCTGTCGTGTACTTGTCTACTCATCTACCTGGGCTGTCATGTCGCATGCATGTCTGTCAACTTCCAACCCCTTCTTCTCGTGTTTTATCAATAAAAGGTCTGGGTAGAGAAAATTTAATTTCAAATACTGATCTTCAACTTCATCTTGTTTCGTGTTAATGCTCTCATGAAAGGGAATCTATATTTTTGCATTATGCACTATTATACTCGTATAATATATGAAATATTATATGAAAATACTTTTATATTAACGATAAAATGAATGATGACGGCTGGTTGCTTTTACACGTGGCGTATTAAAAAATGGCCTTGTATCCTTTCACTCCAACTGTGATGTGATTCAATGATACTATCCTATTCATTTATTTCATCATATACATACCATACGATTTCGTGATCTTCGTTCTCTCCTTTATTCGAAGAAAGTGACCTTCATTTTCATTCCAAAATATTTGCGATTCATATGAAATTCTTCAAAATAACTCATAAAACCGGTAACTCCAGCCCAACTCATGTAAAGAGTATTTTGGAGGATCAGGGAGTTGAAAGTCAGTCACGTTCTGCGGAACTTGGCATCAAAATTCAAGTCCATTTTGATAAAACCCATAACATATTCCATAGTTTTACATAAGGTGTGTATATATAGAAAGTAATTTGTTCCTGCGCATTCACGTCATCGACACTTAAGCAGCCAAGTACTACTCAAAGTTCCTTAATGATAATGATAACTTTTAAGCTCTCCAAATCTCTCTCATCTCTGCTCGTCCTCTGTGTAAATGAGTCAGAAAAGCGATGTACCATCATGCCCCACCCCACCAAGTATTATACACGGACTTTACATTTCTTTCCGCATAAAACATAAAAAAGTACCCAAAGGCTTATACGTTGTTAATTTAACAAACATTTCATTTTCATTACATCATTAATAATATCATATCATGATGACGATGATAATCAACCCTCCATTCGTATATATTACATGGTCTTGCATTCGAATTCCCAAATTTATACAGGATTTGATTAGAAGATACATATAACTCAAGAAAAACTGCCTTGCGTCCCCGGTTGTGTCATCAACATGTTTTTTTTCCAGAGATGATAATAAAGATACTCAGAATGATGATGATGATGATGTTTGGTGTGTATTTTTCATCAATTTATCTTCATCAAAGGCATTACATCATGCATCATAAACATAAAAATAGCCTGTCGATGTCTGACAGCATCGTTATTACTTCATCAGCCACGTAAAAAAATAATGACATGCAGATGCATGTAGTATAACTTGCGTGATTCGTATGTATTTGCCAAATTATGTATTTGAGGTATTTGTAATTTGACTAATTTGTACAGGCAAGCTGAAAACATGATGCGAACATGCAATGCATACTGATGAGATGCACCAATCAATATGCATAAAATGAAGACATGTGCAAATTATTCCCACGCGGTTACAAAGGTTATAGCTACCATTTCCGCTGCCCACTCCTATCTTCAGCATTTCTACCGAAATTTCATGCAATTGCTTTGTTTTTTTGGTACAGTATTTCACCGTATGATTTTCCATCATACTTGAAATGACGAAAGAAAAAATAACCCAAACATACCTGATCAAGGTTAAATACCATTGCATGTAAATTTGTTTCAACAGAGCTTTCATTTTTTTTTATATAAAATCGTAGGTTGGACTTATCTTGTCTACTTCGTTAGTCAACGGAATACAAAGTACAACGTACCACCCACACATGCTAAGCCTTTATATACTGATGTGTGTGCCTCGGCTGTTGGTAGAGCTGAGTCAAGAAAACAATTTTAATACCGTCTCTTCTTATTCTTACAAAGATTCTTTTAAGTAAACTCTCAGAATCTCATTTCCTCTGATTTCATTCAGTTTTTTCTAGTAAACTGACAGATTATAATGAAAACTTCATCTTACTTCAACTTCCACCACCATACCATCATCATCATACATATTAGAACTTTCACTTTGATTCTTCCTTTCTTTTCCCTGCTGTGTGCTCCGCTACGTCACCATCCCACGTCATCCTTAAAAATTGAACCCTGCTTCACATTTTAAAACGGAGTCTCCAAAATATAGTATCAGCACAAACATTTGGAAATCGCATTTAGTATTTTAATTTACTCTGTCTGAAATGCATATATCATATATGAAACTATATATCCTCACATGAGTGAGATTGAACCGTAGATTTTAAAAGAGAAAGAGAGAAAGAGAGATAGAGAGAAAGGTAAAGTGGTCCTATTTTATATGTATATCTGTAAAGTTGCCAGAGAAGTGTAAACACTATAGTTTGAACTGATGAAAGTAAACAAAATCTTAGTGAAAGAGACGACGATGATGAAGATGAAGGTACGAGGTATATGGTTGACACGATACGCTCTTGCTCTTCTTCTACTTTCTACCATGGTGGCAATAGCTATGACTGGAATGCAGATTGTAAGCAAAAAATAATAAGGTGGAAGAAAAAGGCTCTTAAACCCAAAGAGAGTGTGAGAGAGCTTGAGCTTTCGAAAAATTTACATAGCATCACTTTTCTCATTTGCTGAAAAAAACAAGTTATTTTCACCTCGTGTGAGAAAACCTTTTCTCTGCTTTTCAGAGAAAGAGACCCAAACAAAACACTATCAACTATATCCTGTCCAAATCCTACCTTTTACTTTAGGTGTTGAATAAAGCTTTTCCAGAGCCATTCTTTTGTTTTCCTGTAACAGGTATGTATAATATAATCCCCATCTCGTTTCTCTCCCATTTTAAATAAAAGATCCCTTGATCTTTTTTACAAGGGCTCTTGAGCTTAATGAGAATTTTCGCCTTGACATATTCTCTTTCTCTTTCCTTTTCTCCATATTATACCCTCATCCATTCTTCCTTTTTTGTTTGCAGTCAGAATCACTATAGTTTGCATTTCATCACATTCATACATGTATTGCATGGTGTAGTACTTTTAGAAGATGTTGATGCTTTTCAAGAATGAATGAGTGTTTCCTTCTACATTGAATCTATTGAAAAAACAGACAATACAGAAGTGTCATATTATTAAACAACTTTTTCTTTCTCACTCTTTTTTCCTTATACTTGAACCACTGAACTGAGCAAGAAAATTACTTGGAGATGAAAGATACATGTTTTTCTATATCAAACAAAACTACAAATCTTTTGAATCACAAATGTACGTATTTGTAAACTACTCTGGGTGAGAAAATAAGTGGAAATAAGATTGAGATGAATGAAGAAAGGGAAACTATGCATCTTATTTTTATCAAATTCTCTCCTCTCATCTCAGCGTTTTGACGAAATTACTTAAATCAAAATGGAGTAGCTTCTTGATATATTCTTAACGAAAAAATGTATTCATCCGTGGTTAACTTATTGGAAAGAAACAAAAAAAACTTTTGTATATATAGTGCCAATATTTCTCTTAGGCATAGACTCCCATTTTCCGACGTAGTATATAAATTTGAGGGCGAGAGCCTTTATGGAATAATGGCACCGCACGCTGAGTTGTAAGTTCTCCAATTTCACTCAAGAAAAGTATTAAATTTCAGAATTCTCTAGTTATCCTCATTACGTTCACTTCTTATAAAGTCCATTAATTAAGACTTGTATACTTTGCTCTGAGAAGCTCTGAGAAATTTGTCGTAATTATCATTCACTATTTTATTATAGTGAAGACGTGTGTGGGTATATTCTTTAGTGTTTCATTACAAAACTTTCTCCATTTTTACAGCAAAAAAACTCGTCCGATCTTTTCATAGACAGATGAGATGATGATGATATTGTATTGAAGAAAATAAAGTTTTCCATTAAAATATAATAATTATTGCTGGCTACGGTTCTTGCTCATGTACAAAAAGGAGAAAGTTTGAACTATCCAACTTTTCCAAAGAAATGATGCATTAGATAAAGATTTTATGTTTTTTGGAAATGATTCCATAAAATGAATGTGCTTTTACTATACTGAATGGATGAAATGAGAAAGGGAGTACGAATAATTAATTTCAAATTAATTAATGAAAATACAAGTGTCGTATTTTTGCCAAGAAATATAATTTGCTTCTCCATCCAAGCACAAATTTTTTTTTGATCTATTATAGAGACACAGACAGAGAGGCTCTTGGCGTTGGCTTGAAAGTTTGAGACGTGCGTGGAGCAGAATAATATAAGTAAAATTAAGAATATTCTTGATATCTCGGATCTTGATGAGGAACACAATGAAAATGAAGAAGTGCTTCTGTATCAAGTTGAGTGGCACTCTTGATTCGGAGCACATTGAAACTCTCAAGCACGTAGGTGCATCATACTTTATGTTCGTTTTTGGTACGGAAATAGCTATACTTTCTCTTGACGTACTAAAACTTCTCGGAGCCCGTGAGTGAAGGGGCTGGAGATTGTAAGGGAGGAGATGACGAAGTACAAAAGCCAATTAAAAATTCATCTGATATAATATAAAATACACTTTTCCCCTTTGTTTTCTTTTCTCCATTATCCTCGTCTTTTATGCAAGCATTACATGCATTAGGAGGGTTTTAGTTTAGTAGCTCTCAATTTTGGCAAGTAGACTCAAATAATGTTTTGCAATATTAAATTTCTCTTCGTCAATTTCAAACAGTCAATTATAATGGAAGCTACATGCATATATATATATAATGAATTTGGCGAATGAGAGTAGTACTGTCTGATATTTTGTCAAAGTTGAGTAGTTTGATCAGATTTTGACTGTTGTAAGCCAATTATTACAAATGTATATGCCAGAGAAACAAAATCAAACAAAATAAAAGTTCCCATCTCGTTCTCATTCCATCAGCTCTTATTATTATTAAATTTCAATGGAGGATAAACTTTCCTTTATCCTTTTTACCAAACTATCTTTGTCAAAACATAATCTGATTAGTGCCTACTGTGAAATTACAATCAGTGAGAAAGGGGAAATAAAACAAGGGTTCTATCCCATCTACGCCGTAAACTGTTTGCGCAATTAATGATATCAAAAGTTATGTGGGAAAAGTTTGATAACAATATTTTTTACTTCAAGGGAAAAATAGGGGGAAGAGGGAGGAGGACTACAATAACAACAAGCAAAGTTGGAAAATTTGATTAATATTTAAATGAGATAAACATGGGAAAAGTAAGGAAAATTCTGGTGCTTGTTGCTCTTCCTCCTATAAAATGCGTAGGTTGAAGTTGAAGTGAAAGTGGTTTGGTTTGGTTTACTAATGCCTATAGCATATTTTCCCATGCTTGGACATGGACATGGCTTCGAGTTCTGAATGAATATTGCTTGGCTTCCTCTGAGGGGCACAGGACAGACATACATATATCCTAAAAAACATCCAGTGTATTTTTCCAAACAGAAAATTTCATTAACTTGGGAAAACAAGAGTAATGATAATAACCGCAAGTAAATCGTTTTTCAACTTCTCTCTCTCTCTCTCTCCCCAAATTACAATCTATGTAATATATGTTTGAATGTTTGCCGTCACATCATGCCATGTGGCAAAACAAGCTCGAAATAACGACGCTAGAAACCAAGTTATATGTTTTATATGTATTGTTTTTTTGTCATTCTTCTCTTTCTGCAATATTATTCCTCAGTCGGGATATGCTACAGCTACGTTTACATATATGTGTGGTTATAAAAGGGCTCCTTTCTTTTTGTTATGTTTCGTGTGTGTACCACTCACTCTTTAACTCATCTCCAAACTTGACGAAGAGTTTATGAATATATATGAAAGTACATATATATGTATATAGGTATATAATGTTCATATGCTGCTGCTAGGATCTAGCTTTTGTGGACAAGTGTAAGTGTGAGAATAAAAGGTTTCATTTTGGTGAGAAAACCCATGTTCTCGGGTCACGTCGGGTTTTTGGCAGGAGTCATTGGTACATGTGTCACCAGAGTCACACTGCCCATATATTACTTATAAATGCACGTAAACACTGCTCTTGCATCCACATCCTGCTTTTATACTCAACTCATAAGTAGTATATACCATAGTGAGAGACGGGAAGGAGACAGACCAGTGTGTGACTACTCTGTTGTACCCCTTTGAATGATCCCCCATCTAAGTGGCAGAAACGCAGTGGCAGAATGAAAAGTAACGGTGGCAGAATCGCAAGTTAGCGGTTTTTGAAAACCAAAATGTACGGTGGCAAATCGAAAATTCAAAGTGGCAAAGTAGTACTTCAAAAACGAAAGATTATTACAAACATCGAGGTTGAATATCCCAATTTTATTTCAAATTTTGCAATCGTTAGGTAGTAATGTAATATTTTCGCATATCATGTACCAAGAAAAATATCATGTTCATGGCATGTGACATGAAATTCATGATCATGAAATGTATGCAATAGCAAACATCAGACAAGATATATAGGCACCCCAGCTTTTGATTGCTCTTATTCATAGTAGTTAATTGATTTATTTCTTAACTAAATTTATGATCAGTTTAATTAGCGTAGAAATTACAATTATAGAAACTATAATTTTAAAAATACATCTGAAAGGTTATTATTTGTCCTTTCAAGGTTTGTTGAAAAAAGAGAGAAATAAGCCTATCACTTCCCCTATATTTCATGTAGTATTTCTCATACTACTCTTTTAAATTAAAACTCAACTGTTTCACAAATCAAACAATCTTTAAGGAATTAAATACCTTCAACTGTATTATTACAATACCCCAAAACTTGATCAAGGGCCTTTAAAAATTCATTTATGCTTGTAAAAACAGCCAATTATAAGTTGTATGTTCTTTATATTGACATCTCTTGAGATTAGGACATTTGAAATTACTGTACCTCCAGCATTGTGAGCTGGTAAAATTAGACTATAATACCTTTTGCATTACACAAATCGCATAGAAAGAGTGTTCTCTTTCATTCAGTACTTTGAATATGTTCTTTCATTCCACTCTTAAGATCCCAATTCAGGATCATTGATCTAAGCACGCAGAGTAATTCTCATCAGCTGGATGCTGGCATTGATATTCCTGGAACTTCATTTCATTTTATGATAAAAATATGCCACTATGATTTTTCTGTTTTGCCACCATGCAAAGGTAAACCTGCCAGAATGATTTAGTCGCCTGTCACTGTGGATTTTTAAAATCAAAGTGGCAGAATCACAGTTGCAAACTGCCACTGTGAGCGGTCACCCTTTGAATACTTACGTTCAGAGACCAGACCAGAGATCTTATGTAGATAGATCCATGTGAAAGTTGGAAAAAGAGAGAGGTCCGGGTCCTGCCTCTTGGTTTGGTCTTGGTCTGGTCTGCTGCAGTATAAGGAATATTAGAGTAATGGTGCAGATGTAAGAGAAGCAACCTCATTTCTCCCTTTCTTTTTTACTTCCTCTCTCTTGATGTTGTAAGTAGATTACAACAAGAAAAAAAGTATATAAAATGGTATTAAAACGGAGAGCGAACAATGGATGCATGTCCTACACTATACAATATATATATGATATTATGTGGACATGCACACACAAGAGTATATATGCACTACATAATAGGTAAAGTGTGTGTTTTTTTTGTGTAGTAAGTACTCTCACAGATTTTACAACTCTTCCTTTTAAATAGACGCACACATCACATTATTACATCCCTCTAAGGATAGTCTTAAGTCCAATGGTGCAGCTGTAATAATAATGGCCACAGAGCGAGAGTGAAAGAGGATAAAAAAAGAAGATATAGTACATAATGGTGTTTTGGGGGATGTTATATTATAGTCTATCACAAGACTAGCCACATATATCGCTTTTCCAAGAAATATGTATATATAACGTTGTATATTATAAGCAACCAGAAAAATATATATGGAAGGAGATAGTCACATTCATTTAGATAAATCTTAAGTACCTCCTCAAATAAAGTGGCCAGAGAAAGTATAAAAAGTTAGGAATGATAGGAGAATGGGAGCAATAATATGTAATGTTATGAGAGAGAGATGAATCCCTGCTCAGTGATAGTCAAGTCTTAAAGATCTTTTTCTCGGTAGTTTATGCATATACATTACTTACATACAAAAAAGTATTTTATTTTGCCCTACTCTCACTCTTCTTCTTCCTTTTGTCCTCCTTTCAAAAGATTTGAACTTGAATGAACCTTATTTCCCAAACTTGTAAACATTTTTCCTTTTTCTTCTTCCTCAAAATGATAATAAGTGAATCCCTTTTCTAAAAGTGATACACACATTCTTCTTCAACATTGTGACTACTTTTTAAATAATCATCCTCTTACTTTCCCCAGTCTCAAAGCTGTTTATGTGAACCATGTCGTTTTTGTTGTGAAGTGGGGGTTTTATATTCTCTGCCCAAATTATTGAAATGAAATAGAAACGGGGCTATAAATGCATTCTGTGTATACCCATCTATCTTATATGAATTTAAGAGGGGAGAATCTTCTACTATAATGTAGCAGGACGACCACGCACACAAACAAACTCTTCAGAGACCGTGTGTTTATATTTGTGTATAGATGGACTCATCTCGAGGGAGAAATGTAGTTGGGCAATGTGGAAAAGTGGCTACTTGACATAACAAATGGACTTAATTAAGCTTCCTTTGCCAGACACTTTTACAGCACTCCATCCACAATCCACACTCACTAAAATACAATGTGTTTATGTGTGTGTGTGCTTGTGCATATTGCTTGAAAGAGAGAGAAAGAGGGAGCAAGAGAGAAAGAAAATGAGAGCATATACTTTTCTCTTAGCTTTCTCACCCTTTCTTCCGCATTGCATCAACTTAACGCATCACATGCCTGATCCATTCGTTTTTCTAGGCCAATTTCATTCTTCTTCTGAGTTACAGTATATATGTATATATACTCTGCATGTTTTCTTGAAAAAGGACAGAACACGACGCAGCCAAGATGCAGAGAGCTTTAGAGAGATAGTTGAATAACTTGTGATTTCACTTACTTACGATATCATTACCAACTTTATCCACCCATTTTCAATCCACTTGGGACTGAGTAAAATGATTTTTTGGAGGAGAGATACAAATGTATGCATTAGAAAAATAAATTACGAGTCCTACCAAACGTCATTACAATTCTTTAATTTTTCAGGGGAAAATCCATATATCATCTAATGTGATTTGTGTGTGTAGTTGTAATTGCACACTCGACTTTTTCCTCGAAGATAAAAGGGTTGTTTGTTGTAAAATACGCCAAAAAAGTTCCCTACTCTAGTCTAGTTTTCCAAAAACTCATAAATAGAGAAGGAGAAAGGAGGCACTCTCTCTGATACAAATTGTCAGAGCGAAGCGAATGAATGGAGCCACGTGGTAATAATGATACCTCCTTTTTGAAATGATGCAAAAACCCAAATTACGTTTTTTCTTCCTTCCTTCCTCCATCCACTCCGACTTTCCTTCTCAAGTCCCTAGATACCAAAGCGTAACTTTCACAAGAAGAAAAATTTGAGTTTGGAAACGGAATCAAATATTGTTGATATAGATGTATACATATGTATATTATGCTGCTTGTTTTGTGCTGGGATTTCTCTCGACTATATAGCATCATGATCATCATCATTACATTACATCACATCACATGGCATTCATTTTCTTTTGGAATCCACATTGAGAAATGTTTTTAATATCATGCAAGCAAAAAAGAAACATTAAGGGTTTTCGGTTCACTATACTTACCATAAAGGAGGAAGGAAAGGTTGTGTCTGTGTGTCGTGATTTTTTTGATAAAAAAAAACTTGCTCTCATATGAAAAAGGATTCTGGTTTCTGGTTCAAAAGCATGTTGTAGTCTAGTCTCCATCTAAACACCGACACCATACCACTACCACCACACGCGTATATATAGTACCCCGGTTTAAGCTAGTCGTTTGCCAGCACAATCAATTCAATTACCATTTGCAATTTATCATCTTTTATGTAGCCGAAGAAATCTCTTTGGGGAGAGGAATAGAGAGAGAAAAAAAATGTTTACGTTCGGCAGAAAGATTCTGCATCTTCTTTAGTAATGTCTGAGTTTTTTTCAGCGTGTGTGCCGAATTGTACATTCAATAGCAAATAGTAACTTCTTCCTTTCTTATACAGGGGAGTTTCATACACTTATTCAGTGAGAATTTTTTTCCCTTCTGATTTTTAACAAACCTTTTTTTTGCTTCTTCGTCTTCCTCCTCCTTTTTCTCTTCAGTTCCTTTTTTAAAGAAAGAAGTTCCATCGTCATTTTTTACTTGTGAACTTTAATGGAACGTTCCGTCGTTTGTAGTTGAATAGAAGCCACCCTTATTTATTCCTTGGATGGGAAAACTTTCTCCGATATATAAGCATCATTTTCATCGAATCGTATGTGATATATGCAAGTATGAAGTAAAAAAACTATTCTAAAACTTTATACAGCTTCGTCTTTTGCTATAAGATCTAAAAGATTTTGCCTCTCATGTGTCACCGTAAAAAATGTAGGTTGCTCCATACGATGTGATGATACGTTCCATATTTTTTCTTGATAACAAAACGATTCCCTCCATCGATATATTCAATTCATAAAGCAATGAGAAAATGTCCTATAAATGTTGTCATATGTTGCCCATTTAGAGTGATATTCCAAAAGGGCTTTCACTTTTCAAACAATTCAATTCATTCATTTTGGTTATATATGTGAATGAGAATGCTCTTTACATTTTTTTCTGCAGCAAGGCCTGCTTCTTGTGTTCAACTACTATTTGCCCTTTTTATATTACTCCTCAAATTTTCATTATGCAACCCTTTGAAATGATTTTTGACAAGGGCAAACGGTGGAAGGAAGGAAGCGAATTGAATACACGAAGAAAAATGGTCCAGTAGAAATAAACCATCCTTGTAAAATTATTGTATTTACGTAGGTTCAAATGAAAACGAAATTTGAGCAAATTTTTTAAAAATACAGTATTTGAGTGGTTCCTTTCTGGGTGTCATAAAGACGTCAAGGAGAAAGCAGAAAAAGGGGAGTATCTCCTGATGTCTTCTTTTCCACTTTTGTAACGAAATTATTTTAATAGAAAGAAGGTCGGAAGAAAACTGAGGTCATCTAAATCGTCAAAGAAAGCGGAGGAAAACTGCAAATGTCAGCATTAAACCAAGAGTACCATCAAAAGTGGCACCATACTATCCCACCACCAAGTGTGCATATTTATATAGTATTTTCCAAAGAGTATATGCCTTTCTTTGTATAGATCAGTAGGTGTATTATCAAATTTTTTGTTGAAATTGTAAAAGCAAACCATTTTAAGAAAAACGAGCAGAGTCAAGTGAACGAAAGTGGGAGTATGAGATGGGAATTGTGTGTATATATGTGTGTGTACAAACATTGAACGGAGAAAAATTGTAATCTATATTCCTTCAAAATACTCTCCTTTTTCTTTACCAGGAAGAAAGAAATAAAAGGAGAGAGACAGACGAAGAGGAAAGTTTAAACGAATCTATGAAATTTTATGGATACCCTCTGGTGGAAACCAAACACAAAATTGTCGCCTTTCCGCCTTCCCCCCATTTTCCCGTTTGCTTGGCTTATTTTTTGTGAGATACATATACATAAACTTCTTAGCCCGATCAGGATATATGTACGTATAGACTATATAAAGATCGTTTATGATCATGTTCCATTTTCTTATAAAATTTTGTATGCATCTTCCCCCCTAAAGTGAACGCGTTTTGGTTTTTTTTCTCTAAACTTCGATGGCATCGCGTCTCGCATATCGTTCGTAGAGACCTGCTCGTCGTTGTGTTCAACCATGCAGCATCAAAAGCATCAACATCTCTCCTCTCCCTTCTATTTTTTTCATCTTCGTTTCCTTTCCCAATTCACGATTTATCTGACAGTGAGCGTGCTTAGATCTTATTTTGGTTGACATAAAATGGCACCCAGAAAAAAACGGTTGAACGGTGAGCAAAGAGAAGAATAAAATAAAACGGAGGAGGAAAAGGGGCAACTCTTCCGTTCAAACTTGGATCGGGATGATGCTTGCTTGTCTTTCTGTACCTGCATGCATGTCTACATACATCTTGCCAACTCTTCATCCAGCTCTCCAGAAATCCAGTTATCCTCCTCCAGAAGAAAAAATGAATACATTCACATTTAAATTCACCTCATCGATAAATACACTTACCATATCCGTCATCGACTGAAATTATATAAGATCCACTATCATTTTATATATATCAGTCGCATTCTGAATATATTTCCTGAAATAAGAAGGATTGAGAGTAAAGAAGACACATGAAAAAAAGTACTGCAAGTGAAAGTACAAAATGTATGTGTATTCCAAAAAAAAACGCGTCATGTTTGTACTTTTTACCCTTCGATGTTCAAAAGAAAGAAAATATATGAGCGAGTGAAGAGAATCCCTTTTGAGCCTTGTCTCTCTTTGCTTTTTGGCTTTTCGTAATTTAAGTGTATGCATGCATGTATATGTGAGTGTGCATTGGTGCACACGTCTTTTCTAGTTTGCAAAAGGAAAATTGTAGCATCCTTCCTCCATCACGTCTTCTTTTATTTTCACCTTCCTTTCCCACTCCCTCCTAGAGCGCCCTTGTTCCTTGCTCCGATGCAACGTTTTTCCAATCGTTTGTGGGAATAGCAATCATCTTTATTTCCAAACGTTATGCTGGCCTGCATTTTACACAGGAGCTTAGAAATAGTGTATAAGTATGTTGTAGTATATGTTTATACGAAGAGGAGTGGGATAGAGATGCTAACTTGAACAAATACCAAATGTGTGTGTACATATTTTTGTATTGCCTTATTTTTTTCCTCCCTTCTTTACAAGAGCTCTTCACAAAAGGTCTTCAGAGGGCTGTAACATAACTATAAAAATAAAAATCCTCTTTTCCCCTTCATTCCCTGCCTTTTCCCCTTGGAGCCATGTTAGATAGATATATACACTTACACCATACCACACCAGGACCAAGAGCCAGAGCCAAAAAGCTGGTTTTTTTCTCATGATCTCTTCTGGATCCCTTCTACAATAGGGACAGGATTGTTACCATTTATTGCTGTGTGTGTGTGTGTAAAAGGATGATGTTTTGGAGGCTTTCCATTCTTGGCTAGTGGACCTGGACATTGAGCTTCAACTGAAGGGAAAAGTGAAAGTATTTTGTACTACTTATTGTTATTATTTCCATTCAATTACATTCAATGGAATGTTTATTGGGCATTATATGATGATGATTATGATTACGATGATTTTTTGTTCGAGAAATTGCGTTACGTGTCCATCTCAATAAAGTACATTGATGTAAGCTATGCTCAGTCACTTGAAAAACATTGGTATAAAAAGTGGAAACTGGCATTTGAGCAAGTATAAGTTTGATAAACAACGAATAAATACAAGGAAATATACAAAGAAAAATGTCCAAAATTTTCGATTCTCAAAAGTAAAGTTTAAAGTTTCCCCTTGAAAAATAAAGAAAAGAAATTTGATTCTGTCCAGCTAATACATTTTTCACATTTCTCTTGACATTTGATAGAGGATGAGGATTACATGAACAAAAAATATAATATGAGAAGCATACATATGAGCAGCAATCCAATATGAGATGGGATATGTAATGTTTCCAAAGTGTAATGCGATATCTTTCGATTGTCGATTGGAGACTGTCGTCAAAAAAGGAAAATGGTATGGTCCGTTGAGGAAAAATAGAAAGCTCTATAGTGCTTTCCTGTATACAATTTCCTTCCCAGTTCCTAGAAAATATAGCAAAAGTAAGAGCACAGCAGCACACAAGCTGAAGAATACTTTTTTATGGATTCCAAGAGAAAGGACAAAAGATGAAAGTTTTTTGGAGTAGAGTATGTGTACAGACAGAAAATCTTTTTGTGTAGAAACTTTTACTTTTCTTCCGTTACAACTTTTTTACTTTCACTTCATTTATTTAGGTATATAAATCCATAAGAACATAAAATTTTGTAGGTGAGAGAGGGTAAACCATCAGAAAGTAACAATAATTGTCAAATTTTTCCCGTTTAGGTGACTACCCAGTACATACTTTCTCCGGGAAGAAAATCCAATAAAACGTTTCTTCTAGGAACCAAAGACTGGAATGAAAATTTATAACTGAAATAAGTACACAGAAAGAAATTGAGAACTAAGTCTTAAGATGAGTTTGTAAACTCTTATATAAGTTTTATATATCACTCACTATGTACATACCGTCATGCATTCTGGAGCATTCTACAACAAAGATTCTTTTCTCAGATAATAGTTCTACCCACCCACATGGTTTTGTAAGCATTAAAAATTGCATTTTGGCTTGGTAGATGTAAAGCAAGTAATATTAATATAACAGGAATATATTGTAACAGTAATAAGTAAGAGTAAACTACCAGACAACAGCACTTTTTTCCTTCATGAAGACAAGGGGAAAATAATCATTATTTTCGGTTTTACCTTCCTCATTCAAAAAATCCTCAGATTGATAATTACACAAGTAAAACTTTCATTTATATCAAAGAGTACCAAACGAATTATTATTTTCATGACTTTTCTTTCTCACATAAAAAATTAGGGACGTAAATTAAAGAAAACGAAGGGAATAAATAAGAGGCGGATACTTGGAAAAAAAGGGAAAGTATAGGTTGTGGTAGTAGTTGTGTACAAAGTAGGAACGGTTCTTGTGGACAGACAGAGTTCTTTTTTCATTATCATTTATGAACAATTTATTCATTCAATCATCACTAGTCATGCTGTATATTATCATTTCTATTTTTGTATATATTTTTCCCGTTATATATAGAGTTGCAGAATTTGTTGGCTGTATTTACGTCACGTCACCTCATCATCATCATCATTATCAAATATATTATGTCGAACATTAGATTTACACGCTCTTTTGTAGTAAGTAGTATTTAACCAAATCATTAATTTTAACACTGTATATCGTCTATGGTAATTTATAAGTATCGCATTGAAAGTACTATGCTTTTGTGAAGGTGAGTAAGAATATTGTTTTTTTTTGTAATTTCCATTTTTTCAGAACCGAGTAGTAATAGATAGTAATAGTAGTTGTAGTAGTTCGTTACATTTTTAGTTTGAAAAAAGACTTTTACACAAATACAAACATCATCATAAATCCTTACATACATGTTTTAGTACCCATTGTAAAGTTTCATAGAGTTTTTTTTTCTTTTTGCCATTTCAACTATAAACTACGT
Organism: Orchesella flavescens; assembly: GCA_964034955.1. Taxonomy (NCBI): domain Eukaryota; kingdom Metazoa; phylum Arthropoda; class Collembola; order Entomobryomorpha; family Orchesellidae; genus Orchesella; species Orchesella flavescens. The sequence goes on along the minus strand of OZ035954.1, from coordinate 25,422,944 downwards.
GTTTGACACTTTTTTTCTCAGCATTTTGGTAGAAGTAGTTACATTTACACGTATGTACTTTGCTGATTACACTTTCATGTTTAGATTGAGAGAGAGAAAAAAGGATCGTTCGTATGTCATTCCATCTTCTCATTCTTGACACGCGATCTGTAACATTTCGACAAATACAGAAATACATTCACACAGCATGGACCTTATATTTTCCCCCTGTTTTTTCTCGCCCTAGTTAGAAAACGAACGAGGTGTCAGCAGCCTTGGTCGCATTATACATAATTAGTGCTGTGTGTAGTTATTTGTTTGAGAGTATAAACTTTTTCCCGTGTGTGTTGACAAAGAGCGTTGCATGATTACCTTTCTCTCTCTCTCTCTCCAGAGCATCGTATTCTTATATTTTCTAAACTGAAGTGAAATGGCACACGCGATCTTCTTTTTTTACGTTATTTTGTTGTTTGTTGCTCTTGTTATAACTTCTAACCTTCATTTCAACATACCGTAGTATTTGTAGAGATGGTGTTCATGAGGTGTTTTCTATTAGTATCGTTCCTTATGCTCTGGTGTTGCGGTGCCAGAAGCTTCCGAGTCCGAGGAGTCTCCTCCATCATCCAAATTCAATATGTCACCAGCACCACCCGTCTCCCCATCATCTGCCAAACTCTGCTTCAGATCTTCAGACTGCTCCTTCCTCACTTGCCAGTAGAACCAGCTGTAAATTACGAGAAATAAAGAGATACAAGAGAGGTGAGTATGAAACTTTTTTTAAAGACTGGGGTTACGTGATGTGGTGAAAGCAGCAAACCAAATACCAATAACCCGTTGAGTTGAGTATATGAAGTTCTACTTTTAGCCTGTTTTTGTAGGTCATATATGACACACATATTATAGTTTATATATTAATATATGCATAATATGTTTATATTTTCAACACAACCTTACTCATCAATGCAATCTAGAGACAAATTCCAGGGATTCTTTGCATATTTAACCTGACCATGTTCTCTTTTTTGCTCCAGGGCTAAAATGCTAATGGCACATAGCATATCATCAAAAGAGCTCAGTCTATAGTGGAGTAGAGTAAGTGGATCCGATCCAAAAAAAATACATATAATTATTAATCGGTTCAGTAGGCTACCCATCAAGTCAAATAGAAAGTTGGTGGAATTCACTTAAGTTTGATTACTTTTAAAGACTTTTTTGTACAAGGCTTGGTTGAGAGCTGTTTGGGCTAGAGCTGTGTGTGAACCAAACCAAGTGGTGCGCGGAACATGCAAAAAACCACCACACTAAACACTAAATTTCCCTCTGTATTACGGTTGGTCGAGCAATACACGGGAAAGTACAAGTAGATGCGAGGGCCCTACTCTGCTGCTCTGTGGCTTGAGGATTATCCTTAATCAACGTGTAATTAATCACATTTCCCAGCCCATTTATACGAAACTAGGAAATCCATCCGGTACATCGACTATACTGTATTAAGCACATCATCATCATCATCAGTACAAGATAATGATTAAATGTGAACTTTGCTTATGAACTGTGTCCTCTCATCTCCCTTGCATATGGAAATGATTTTCTCATTTCATATGGCTATACTCATTGTATACCTACGAAAAGGAAATGAGATGGTCTGATCTAATTTACTTTCCATAATATGGTAAAAGTTTTTCCAGCTGCATTGCGTAAATGAATTTTCCAGGGATTTCGGAAGGTCGTTAATGTTATTTTGTTTAAGTTAAACCATTCTTTTTTCAAGGCATGTTTAAAGTTTGTCATTTTCTTTTTCCTGTTACAGATTCTATAACGTCTCTCTCATACATTCATTCGTTGTTCTTTTTTCATCAAAAGTTTTCTCTTGGGATAACAAGAGCAGATGATCCATCATCAGGTGCCCATTACATTGATCACAAAAGCCAACAGGGATATAAAATGAATTAGAATCGATCTATCTTAGCTTTCATGTCAATTTTTGGGTTTCTCTTCTCAGAAAAATATTTTCATTGTATTAAATTACATTCACCACACGATGCAACTAAAAACGCCATGAATTTTTTAAAAATGAAATGCATGCATACGCTCAGTCTGCGAAACATTATATACGTTAGTGTTAGTTTGTGTAGATTTGCTTTTCATGTAAAGCGTAATGTAACATGTTTCCTGGTAGTTGTGAGTGTAATAATTGTTTATGTGCTCTACTTTTTGTAACATATTTAACTTGTTTTTATACTTTTCCCCTCTTGATGCATTTTTCATTAGAATATATACATAGTAGCAAGCATGTGTGTAGGTATTTCTTCAGTATGAGAGACGTGAGATAGAGCACGTTATCATATCATGTTTCACTAGGGATGTCATTCTCGACATTAACAATCTCTCTTCCTATTTATCTATGCTCGGTTCACAAAGTATGTCACGTATATATTAGTCACTGACTCGGCTACGGCATAATTTGCAAATTCTATGCATACGATTAGAATTCATTTAGCGTCAGACAACGACCAACTCTCTTCCTTGTACGCGTTTAGTCAACTAAAATACTTTTTTATGGGTTATGACTGGAAACCTAGAGCAAATTTATGTTTCGGCTTAGCGATAGAATAACAAATAATATCACCGTCAAATTTAGCAGCAGCAGCTAAAGCCAACCTCCTCCCGCTATTGTATATCTTTTGCGTTGTTGGCTGTTGCAAAAGAATGGATGATGAGGTGAGGTGGATTGGGTTGGATGAGAAGTTGCACATGAGTTTTAGTTTTATGCATGTGTTTATGTATTATGTATGCGTGAAGACAAAGAGATAGTACTCGCATAGTTTGGTTTGGAGCCGTAGTGGTACTTATGCCTTGAGTATAAAACGCGTGTCGCTTCTATCAAATCCAATGTTCTCCACCGTTCTCGTCCCTATCAAAATGACATTTATTGGGAGACTTCATTCTACAGATTGCTTCCTCCAATATTAATGCAAAGTGATCTTAACTTAGTGAACAGGAGGAGAGAAAAGGGAAAGACAAGGTACTTGCAAATAGATAAAGGAAGTTGAGTTGCAAAGGAGCAGGAAAGGAAAACGGAGAGAAAAGGAGTGAAGTGATGCAAATGTGTATTGATCGTTATTATTAGCACAGCAGCAGCCCCATTGTCAGTTGACTGCTGGCTTCAGTCAAATCCGACCAGCTGGGAGAAAGAAAGGTGTATGAGGAAAGGCAGATTGCAATGAGGAGAAGTTCGTTGGCATTAAATTGTACCAAGGTAGAATTTTCATGAAAAAAACTGCAAAGGAGTTTTTACCTACATTTACGTCTCTGAGAATGCAGCTCTCTAATATATATTTTATTTGACTGGAAGAATTTTCTCTTTTTTCATGAGAAATATAGACTTCAAGTCCAACCTCCAACTCTATTCCGCATTCTCATTGATTTGATTAAAGTCAGAGGTAAAGAAGTGGAGCAAAGACGTGATGTAATATAGTTCACATGTTTTTTCCCCTCCAAGTGTATAATATCAAGACAATGACTATACTATAAAGAAGATAACTACGTACTATAAAAGAAACTGAGGGAAAAAAGAGGTAATAAAAAACTGGAGCTCGAAAGTAAAATTACAATGCAAACTATCATCAAAGCACATCTTGCACTCTTTCTTACGCAAATATGAGGAGGACAGGGACGGTGATAGCCGCTGATACGAGGAAGAAGGCACCCGGGAAGGAGGTGAGCGTCATCCCTATTACGTTCAGCCTGACGACGGTTTCCTATTACACACTTTTAAATAGTGAAGAGTAGCAGTACGTTCGTACGTAGAGTAGCCGCACTTATAGTAAAAAACTTGGTTCTTATGTTTACGATCGGAACTGTTGGAAGAAAATGGTTCCTTCCTGGTCTGGGTCTGGTCTCGTATCTTGTCTAAATTCCCCTCTTGATTAAATGGAACAAGTAATGAATAATCAACTTTATCCCTTGCTGATTTCACAAAGACCAATTTGTACATGCATAGAGCAACTTTTTTGGAACAACCATAAAAACTCTAAAAAGAATCGATCCACCACACACAAGACGATGATGCAATCTAAATGTAATGTGATGTTGTGTCCTTCCAGTCAAATCAAGTCACTGCAGTACAATACAGTATAAGAAGTACCATCCGTTTCCTATTTCACTTCAAGAAAGGAGACCTTTCTTTCCCTTCACTGAGATCAGATCAGGATGATTTTACGAGCAGCAAGAAGACAGTTTTCTGTTGATTTAATTTTCCTTGGTAGCTCTCTTTTTCTGTTTGCTCTTACGAACCTGTATGGACCAAGTTGTCCTTGTCCCCAAGCACAAATTAAAGTTTTACTAGGATTTCCACTTGAAAATTGGAAAACACACTTAAGTCACACACTAGAGCCGGTTGTAGTTACAAATACAACGTGGACCGGCACTGCTGTGTACTACTGTGAGAAAAAAAGAAAGTCACACAAGCCTTTTTCTTGAGAAAGAAATGTTGGATGTTCTGTGTTTGTAGTTGGGCTCTGTAATGTTATGTTATGTTATAGCTGAGAAAACTGAGTGAGTAGCAGCAGCAGCAGTTGACTAGAACGATCCCGTTCTGATGATGACGACGCGATCACTTTTTCTTCTTCTTGAGGCTGCTTTTAAGACTTGACATCGGATCCGTTGAGCTTCCTTAAATTGAGAAGAAAGATTGATATCTTCTGTTACCACTACTCTGTCTTGTATTTTTTATAAAGGGGAGAGAGAGAAAGTTTTCTCTTTGTTGATAATGTTATTCTCGTGACGTTTAGCTACAAATTGAGTGCGGAGTTTAGAACTAAAAGGCCAAACCAAACTAAACTAAAGAGAGTATAGTCAACAACACAGCACCAAAAAGCTTTCTTTTTTTTATAAAAAAAAGAGAGTTTTAATTTAAACTATAAAGTGAAATTCAATGTATCTAAAGTGAAACTAGGCTGTGTTTACATTGCTTACACCAACAGCTCACAAAACCAACTGACTGATCGTGAGTGAGTAATTGAAATCAATGAAACTTTTATGAATTCATCCTTCACCTACTCAATCGTTTACTCTTTCACCATGTCAGCGAGTTAATGGTGTTGGCTTCGTGGACGTAGAGTAAAGTAAGTAATAGAGTGGGTGTAAAGGAAAAAAAGAATTTGTTTGCAATAACTTTCAATACAAATTCGGCTCCACACTAATAGCAATACACGTGTATTGATGTATGCAATGTAAACTGAGCGAAAATGAGATCTTACAAAGAGTGACCACCAGCAAGTTATTATTTTTATCTGACCCTACTTCATTCTCTCGTCTACATGTAATTTCGGTTCCTTGTTGTTTTCTTTTATCGCTTTTGATACTATTTTTCTATTAGAGTTGTTGACTACATATATTTTGTGTTGTTAGTGTATATTGTATGGCCTTGTAAAAACTTTGTTACGTTTATATATATGTTTTATGGTAAAGTCTTGTTATTATTATTATTGTTGATGTTTTTATATGGGCTTATCGCGCTCTACAAGAAGAGCACATAGCGAGCACGAGAAAGAGGTTCGTGTTGTTGAAGTACTTACTTGTTTTATTTCTAAAGCACACACAAGACAGAGTAAGTGAGAGCAGAAGAGAGAGAGAGTGAGGAAGATGTATTCGGAGAGAAAGTTGACTCCGTAGTGACTTGAATGTTAGTTGTTTGGCCTCGACTATATCTCAATCAGGGTGGCAGGCAGTGGAGAGAGCCGGAGAGAGGAAAATGGCATGTGAGGAAAAAGATGAGAGGACAAAGAATAGAGAATATGGTATACCTAGTTTTGTGGAGCCACGATAACTAGCAGTAGTAGTAGTAGTAGTAGCAGTGCTTCACAAACCAACACCAAAGCTGGGGAAATCAGACGGGAAAGTTTTTTGAGATCCAGATCCAAAAAGAGGAGAGAGTGAGTAGTAGTGATGTTGTAGTCAGTGCAGCAGTGAGCCAGGAATGAAAGTGAAGCTGAGAGGATTGGTATGTATATCAAACAACAGCAGGAGCACTAGAGAACCCAGAATCCCAGAGAATCCTGCTAAATCATCAAGCAGCAGCAGCAGCTTCAGAGGGAAAAACTCCTGGGTAAAAAAAGCTGCTTCTCAACTTTAGCCAGCTTTTGCCATACCATATCCATCCAGCAGTCAGTTTTAGTATATACTACCATGAGGAAAAGAGTGTGGGGTATTCCAAAGATGAGAGAAGGGGGAAAGATAGCTAGCTATATAGTGAGCTGGCTTCGTTGGTGGTAGGATGTTGCTGTTGTCAGCTTTCTCCTATGCTACTCCAACTATTCCTACTTATATTGTACTTCTTTAATAATGTACATAGCTACTGAGCTTCTGCTCCGCAAAAGCTTTTTTTCCCTGGCACAAGCGAACGAAAAACGTAAATATGCTTAAGCTTTTAGGCTACTTCGTTCGTTCGGTTACGTGGTTGAATGGATGAATACCATGCATACACGTAGAACGAAGCTATGTTTTTTGCCTACATGAGCTTGAATCTTCTCTTGCAGAAGCTGCATTCGTGATAGGTACATGAAGAAGCATTCTCTTTGTTTAAATGCATTACTTTCACCTTTGAGCATCCAGACATTTGAAATTCCTTGCTCCGGAAGAACAAGCCCTTAACCAAAAAATAGACAAATTGCATTTAACTAATTTAATATTTTCTTCTCAGAATAAAAACAATATGGTACTATATAAGGTGTCGGTTCTAACTTTCTCAGTGGGCGATGTTTTTGTTGGTTTCTGCACGTTTTCTACCATATTCTACCACAATTAACACCAACCAACTTTGTGTTTCAGCTAGATAAATACCTGTGGACTTTGGAGATTAGACACTAGACCAACGAGCGGTGCTATTTACTTACTGGATAATCCCAGCTTCACCGTCTGGCTTGACTTTCATAAAATTCTAAATTCTCAAGGGGGCAGTATGTGATCGTCAAAATGAGCAAAAAAGATGGAAAATGTGTCATAAGAGTAATATCTCCAATCTAAGAGCAACTACTAAACATCGCACACGTGGAAAGCTTTCACTGTAATTTATTGTTCTCTCTACAAGTCGACACTCATATGTGTTATGTAGTTGTATATGAGTGTACGTGTAAACCCAAACCAAACCATACAGCCGCTTTATTTCATAGCATTTAAAAATTGCTACTCCAAGGGACGAACCAGCCAGAGCACCCGCGGTAAAACAAATACAAACGTGGCTAACCGACGACAAACTGCTTAGATGCTTTACAAAAAATGAGCTGTATTGTGCATTTTCAAGGCAAATATGAGTTGTTAATGTTGTTATATAAAACGATGTACATTGCCCATGTACTACGCAAGTGTATTTGCACAGAGTCATAAATACTTCGTCGGAGGATTATTTCCAATGAGCATTAGATGTGCTCCATGATTCCATTGTATTTATTTATTATATTATGAGCGTTTCCAACTGCTTCTTGGGATGAGGGGGAGAAAATGCAAAAGTGTATAGGATAGTGGGTATACATCCCCAAGTTAGCTTATGAATGTGTGTTGTGTATGTGTTTTGATGATGAACACAACGGGAACGATGCGATCATCATCATCATCATGGTCTTGATGATGGGGTTCCGCTTCTTCCAATCTAGTCTACATATATTTACTTTACTTTCATCATATATTTTATTCCCTACAAAACTTATATGAACTTTTATGAATTTCCCGTTTTCTTTCTTCTTCCATTTCCTCCTTTCTTTTTTCGGGTGGAGGATATTTGCTACCATCATCTCTGCCGCCGTCGTCGTCAGCATCATTTTCTACTATGATTTTCTTTCTTATATATCCCACTCCACTCTCTCTCCTCTACTTCTCTATGAAGATCATTTCCACCTACATTCGGGAATTAAGGGCTGTGCAAAGCATTGTGTCAGCAGGAAAAGCTGGAAGAAGATGAAGCAGAAGGGAAAGAAGAAAAGAGAGAAAGGTCTTTTTTTTGCTTCCGTCTTGGGTATATTTTACTTTTCTCCCCTAACCATACGTATAGAAAGACACAGACAGATAATAGGGAGAGCTCGTTTTCCCGGCAATTGGCACAGTGGCCACGGTGCCAAGAAAACAAGGACCACAAAAGAGAACTTTGGAGCGAAAGTAATAATGAATGAAAATCTGGTACAAAGTGTGCTTACTTCTTATTTACTTTTGTTCATACGCCATAGCCTTTTATATATTTCTACACCATATACATAATGCATATTATCATTTGGTTTGAAATTGAGTGAGGAAGAGACTGTATATGTATATATTCTCGGGAGGTATATGTATATATGTTATATCTATAGCTCAATACCTAAACTTTCAACCGAAAAAGTCAAAAGATCTGGTCATTCATGTTGAGGACAGTAGCCTCGCTCTCGTTATCGCATTATCATCAACTGAACTTCACAACTTTATACACCATCCACCACCACTGCAGTCTTGCTTATTTTTTTCTTATATTCTGTACAGGGGTTCGTTCCCTTTCATTTTTTAAGAAGTTTTTACTTTCTTTCATGTACTCTCTCCTCTCTTGTCTTTTTGTGCTGAAAAGATATATGTACAATTTTATTTGATTTCGTGCTTCGCAGACAAAAAATGGTGTGTATGTATAACTACTTGGAATACAATATATATATATGATGAGATGGTTATATATTATACGAATGAATACAAGGCTGTGTCTCTTTCTTTACACACACGTGCATCATGTAGTTTATGGTCTTTTTGATGCATGTGAAATATACCACTTCTTTTGTGTATTTTACATAGGTTGTTACTACGAATGTGGCAGTTAGGCGTTTGAAGTATGATGTGCTTAATGCAGGGAAGGAATAAAATAGCGAGAAGAGAGGAAAGACAGACGTAAATTGTAAGGAGCGGAAAAGATGTGAGAAGAGGAAGGAAAGGAGCATTAGATATTCTCCCCTGATTTCACGTTTTTGATGCTGCACTGCTGCCTGCATAAGGAAAAAAAGAGGTGGAGGAGAATCTGGTTAAGCTACATCAGCAACATCAACATCATCATCATATTATTCAAGTCACAGTAGTAGTATATATAGTGAAGTAGTAGCAGTAGCATTCGTGGTAAAGGTAAAGCAGCATCTGTACAAGGAAAGGGAAAGTAAGATCATATATATCCCAAAAGTCAGCATATCACCAAGAAACAAGACGAATTGACTTGCTTGGAGCGTACCATGTTTGCCGTGCGAATCTTCACTCTCGCCTCCTCAATTTTATAGATGTGTACATACCAAACTCTACTCTATATGAAGAGCAGTAACTAGGGGCTAACGGCCATGACGCCATACATAATACAAAAAATAGTCAAAAACTTAACCAGTCAAGCTTCTGTCTGCCAGGCATGCATCACCCAAACGAAAATGTTGGGGAGTTGGGTGGAAGGCAGAAAAAAAGACAATGATGCTAAAAGGAAAAGAAGGAGCCAGAGATATGTATGTATATGCGGTCTGACTTGAGTTGGCATACTGCAACCTGCCACCAGAAAAAAATACTGCCTCAAGTCCCAATCCAAATTAAACGCTGGAAGAGAGCATGTATATAAGAAAATGGTGAAAGTAAAAAAAGAGAAATCTTGCCAGAAGCGTATCTAATACAGACAAAGAAACAGGAAAGCAAGCACAAAAAAGAGCCTCCAACCGAATACTAATCACAATCACTCAAAAAATAAAGTAGAATGCGTGCTGTGGCTGGCTCAAACAAACATCATGAATGACATGCATTTTACTCTTGATTCTTCCTACGAGACTTGCATTAGAATTGGATGCAATGAGCAACTGTGAGTGATTATAGATGCTTAAGTCGAAGCTAAGGCAGTTTTGGATCTGGAGAGTGGCAGATGCTGCTAGAGCTCTAAATATACGAATATATGCGCACACGCTTTAACAAAGATAAAAAGGAATACAAAATAATATATATCATACCTACAATTATAAATGACTTACTTTACTTACACTCGTCACAAGTATGACAGAAGAAATATACCGGCTTTAGCTTTGTTCTTCATGCTCATCTCTAATGGAAAAAATAAGAAGAGCACGAATGTATGTGGATATGCTTGCTTGGCTTACCTAATGTTTTATAAATTTTCTTTTTACCGTGATGCATTATGCATAGCCCACTCTCATTGGATGTGGCATATTGCATGTTAACAACAAAAAAAATAATATATTATTGAGGTGCTCCCAACAAGAAAACAAGTTTATATGCTAATAACAAAAATACTTTGAGCAGCGGTTATACTCATTTAACCCCGTGACTTCACTCGACCAGGCGACTTTGTCTTGTTTTTTTTCCAAGAGATTTTATCATCAAAAAATTTCTCTACGAGATGGCTGAAATGTTGAACTGAAATTTTGTGCTCCACCACAGACAATATGAGTCGGGATATTTTTTTATCTTCCACCTTTACACAAAAACTTACTGAACTACATCAACATTCGACTATGAGAGCAGCATATATTATAACTATTATAAAAGATTGAAAAATACGTATGTAATTCGAAGCATTCAAGCGTAGGTGACCTTGCCGCAATGAAATACTTTTCATGTAGAAGAAAAATATGAATGAGTTTGACAAGTAAAAAATAACATCTCACATTTTCCGTCAACATGGTCCAACCCAATTTTTTAAAGTCAACTTCTTCCACGTATATTTTTTGCTCTTTTTAACACCCAAAAAAATCCCCATTGTTCCATGAACCCACGCCACACGGATGAGGAATTGAATTATGAAATGTGTGGTAAAAATAATCTCCGAGAGAAAAGTTGCAAAAAAAATGGCAGGGCTATATGAATACGAGTTGATTTCATGGTGGTGGTATGGAAGTAGTGAAGGTAGCGGTATAAAAAAAGGCATTTTGTACAAAGGCTAAGACTACCACAGTCAAAACCAAGTCGTGGAGCGCTATAACGGTTCGAAACTCAAACGGTTGTAATGTAATGCTGGCTCATAGAAGACACTACCTCTTTTGTTTTTGAGTTGTTTGATCTTTCGACTTTTATGGCTGAAATAATGGCCTCTCTTGCAACTCTACTCCACGCAACATTGTACCACTCTCTCTCTCTCTCTCATAAACCCCAAAGGCAATCTAGTCGTTTTCCACTGGTGACATGGCCCAACGCTACCGAACCGGAATGGAATACTCTGTTTAATAACACCATTAACAAGGAAATTGTATTTGTATGCATTACCACCACCACCGTTTACCATCACCACAATATAATAACTCCAAAAGGGCTGATTGTGAAAGATAAAATTTTACCATCACCATCACACACATTATATTTGAGTTTTGTGATGGAAATTACAGTTTTAGCCAGCCCAGACCAGACGATGTATGAATATATATCAGGAGAAAGAGAGAGAGCAGGGTACAACTTCTTAATGATGTAATTAGTTGAAATGTGTAACCTCCCCGGAAGCTAATTCCTATTTTTACCCGGAACTTCCCTTTTAGAACTGTGCATTTTAGCCGTTTTACATTTTCAAGTGAGAATCATCAGCATTCATGTGGAAACGGTTGGACATTCTTCAGATTCCTCATTTATTCTTCACCATGATCAACCACAACAAAAGTGCTATGCAATCCCGGCAACTTCCTCCGTCTTGAAATCCGTTCACATTCCTTAGTAAGTATACATATTGAGAATATGGATGGCTGAACATATCTATTCCATCCCGTTTTCTTTGAACATACATATACGTACACACTTGGATTTAAAAGCTTTAGGCTACATTTCCTTACAAGAAGCTGAGACGGGTAATCTTTTAAAAGGAATGAGATGAAGTAGGTATGTATGTATATTCAAGTAATATGATAGTGGTGCTCATCGTCAGTGCTGAATGCAATGTAGTCACAGCTTTTTGAACCCATAATGCCCCTGTTAATGCGCAATTTATCGGATAATTTAAGCCTATGTTGGTTGGTAGCATGGTGTGTAGTTATAGATGGTTGACTGGCTAGTAGATTATTATTACCATTATGAGCATACCCTTTAGTGCTCTTTCTGCTTTCCCATTCTTTTGTGAAGGGGAGTGGACGTCATGCTTCGAAAAATACGTTAGATTTCAAGGATTAATAAAAGCAGTAATAAGGAAAGTAGCTCAATCTTCTTGAAAGAGTATTATATGGTCCTGTAGGGAAAATAGTTCAAAGTCTTTTTCTGGATGATTCTAATATTTTTTTTGGAATGTGTCTTGGCGAAATTAGTAGAGATTAGGGGAGCTAGAGAGAAAAAGAGAAAAGGAATAAGTTGTGGGAGCGGCGACAGAGATTTTCTCTGAGAGTAGCCAGGCGTCTGACACAATTTAATATCATTTCCTTTCTGGGCTCTGATCCTATAGTTTTTTCGGGTCGTCCATTAGAAAAACGAGAAGCCAGCATAATGCGAATTTTCTTATTTTATTCTATAAGCGTTGACCATAATATTGCCCTCTGGTAAGAAGCCTTGAGTTGTGCTTGCTCCAATCCTTTACTCAATAGTATTGGAGAAAGCTGAATGAATGAAGGATGAAAAGGATGAAAGAACAAAAGACGAATATATTTTGATGCCAAGAAATGCTCTGTGTTCTTCCTTTGAGGTAAGGTTAGCTAAGACAGATACGGATTCTGATGGTCGTATTGGTTCAGTGCCCCTATTTTTCATGCTTTCTTCCACTCCTACTTGATCATCTATCATTTTGATGTGCTGTGAAAAAAAGGTTGGGAGAAAGTGACCTCTGAAAAACAAAAGCATGAATATATAGCAAGTTAGCGGAGAAAGTGATTATATGGCAATGGCGACAATACATATGGTTATATATTCTATGATATGATGGTGATGAATAAACCAAAAAAAAAAGAACAACAGAGAACCACTTTGCAGAAAATGTGTATTATCGTACTGTGTGGGTGTGGAGCAATGTATATGGCATCATTTAATTCATCAAACATTAATATGGTGTGTTTTATGTACGAGAAATCAAAAGGACAAACGGGAGAAGCAGCCGCAAGAATCGCCAAGTATTTTCAGATCTCAGAAAATGTGCACACACATACACAAACCAAAAGTAGTATGCCACAATATTTCTGCCTCCCTACGTGCTTATCCACCATACTACCACACTTCAGATGGGATGCAAAGAGCAGAAAATGGAATCGGAAGGGAGTAAGTAGAGTATAAGGATGTGCTGTGTATTTCAAGGAGCAAAAGAACAATCTGTTCTTTTTTTCTCGAATTCAGCATTCGTCTTGAAATACACTACGCCGCGCCACATAACCATCCATACCACCATACAATTCACATAAACTGATTACCAGGACAGTCACACGTAAGAAGTGCCTTGTGCTTTTGCCCTCTGCTGTCGAAGAAGACAAAGATAGATAAGATGGATCATGATTTGAGCTTCCAAGAAAAGTACATTTTTTGGGAAGAATGAATGTGTTTTGGTTTAATAAACTTTGGGTTGGTTGTTGGTTGGCAGTCGGCAACCCCAGTTCTGGTCCACTCTCACACAGTCACACACACGTCACTCCTGTTTTCCTCGTTGTCGACCTTATACTTATATTCATATCCATGCATTACCATACTCTTTTGTTGGATTGCGTTATGTGATTACAAACTATCCTTGGTGATCCCAGAGATTGTGAATAACAAGATCGAGTTATTTACAGAGAGAGGAGAAAAGAGGAAAATCGAACAAGATGGATAAGAAGACAGCAAATACATACATGTCGCGTGTAGAGTCCTTATTACATCAAACATCTCGTGTGATCTGTAGAAACGTAGTAGTTGTAGCCTTGGTACACATGTCGACTGTTTGCTTTATTCCCTATATATTTACTTTCTAACCAAAACCAAAAGAGCAAAAACAGAAAGTCTCTATAAGGAAGTAAATGCAAAGGCATCCGAGTTGAAATTCAAATTTCACATGTATTTGTCCCATGTCTGCATAAACTAGAGAAAATGCTCATCACAAATTTCCTCTTGTCTCTTCCTGTCTTTTGTTTTCCAAGATTGAGAATTTATTCCCACAAAAAAAAGAAGAAGAAAAACAAAAGACTTTCTACAAAAAAAACAACAAGACGAAATAAATAAGGGAGGAAGGAAACAGCATGAAAGAACGTAACTGAGCAGAGAAAGCAGAAGAAAGGTTTCTTGTTTAGTCCATTTTCAACCAACAAAAACACACACACAAGAAAGTACACATACATACGTCTCTAACTAGCCGAACATACACAAATAGAGGACGTCTTTCTGGTTAGTTAATGAATGTCGTTAGATATTCACTTTAGTATTTCATGATGCTGTTCTTTCCTCTTTCTTGTTGATGTTCCATTAAAAATCTGCCTTTTCTGCAAGTTGTTTTTTGGGCTATTTCTTGCTCTTGTCATCTCGTCTTTCCTCCCTTTCCTGGGTCCGAGCTGGAAACCGAGAAAGAACATTTATTTTCTCCATCCATCTATCTTTCCGTTTAATCCAGCAAAAAAGGAAAGAGAAAGGAGATAATGCAAGAGGAAAAGTTCTCGTGTGGACTTTTCTCCGAATAGAGTGTAACATGGAGCAGTCGTCTCGTTACAAAACGAAATGCTATGTCAGCACTAAACATCATCAACAAAAGAATCATTATGATCACGATCACACAGAGGGAATTGGAAATGAATGCGTGAATGTATGTACACTACGTTGTTATATCCTATTTGGTTTGATAGTATTTTGTGGTAGTGGTACAAAATAGCGATAAATATCATCCGTGGGACCTTTTTACTGAATTCCAAAGGATTCACAAGATAAGTTCTTACATCTATACTGATACAAAGGAGCTTCTCCTTATGTAAAAGGGCTTATTATGATGTATTTTCGTGTAGATATAGGGTGGTATTATGGTATCGTACATGAAAATTTGTGCTCTTTCCTATTGTCTCTGTCTCTCTTTATGTGCTTTTTGGATGCCCTCTCACAATAACACAACTCAAGTTTTGGTGTATTGGTTGACGACAACGAGATCTGTTGGAATGATTGTGGGCAAAAATATAGGAGCTCATAAGCCCTCCACAAAATGTACAGCAAACAGAATGAAAGAGTGAGGGAATTCACGAGAGAAAAGGAGGAAAGGATGATGATGAAAGTTAAAAGAGTTGGCTCCTAATACAAACATGTATTATTCAGCAAAAAAGGTGGACTGCACACATACACATTTGTGTGTGTGTGTGTTCTGAAAGCAATACCAATGTTTATGTGTGTGGCGAGCCGAACATAAATGTAATGGGAATTGAGTAGATATGATACTCTCTTCTTCAAAGTGAAAGCATATAATATGCACACAGCATGTACAAAAAGGAAGAAATGAAAGGAGAATATTTGATACGTTGCTTGTTGACGATGATGAAGACCTCAGAGGAGAAGATCACAACTGGGGCATGTCCAGCCACAGCCACACTAAAATATTTTAACGGAAAATGAGATGGTGGAACGTATGTATAAATAATAAAAACAGAAAATTGTACAAAATTTTGAGAGCTTTTTGAACAGCAACATCAACAACGAGGCATCTTTTGTGGGAACATGATAAATAATATGTCACGATTTTCATCTCGTTTTCTTATGGCTTATTACGTCCTGTTCTGCTCATATTACGTTACATATCATATATAAATACATAAGTAAGGGGGTGAAGAATGCATGCATCGTATAATATTTTTGAGTGATACCGTATGGTGATGTTTTTACTACTTCTCCTTCAAGGACTACCTTTGTTTACCTTGATACTTTTGAGGTAAATGCTTTTAAAGGAGATCCGATCCGATACGAAACAAAATGGGGGAAGTCTGCATAAGGGATAGGTAAATGCTGATGGAATTGGGAACTGAAAAACTAAACTGTCACCAAATGCCAAATACTGAAATACTAATGTTAAATTGAACCTAGTGAGTGAGGAAAGGAGAAGCTTTTATGGCATTCAAGCCCTTAAGATAATATTATGTGTAGCTGAGGTAAAAGCGCAATTAGGAGATACAGTTTATGGAAATAGAGAAAGTAATGGTTATCAAAATAGTACTTATACAGCCTCCCAAGTACTTTTTCTATTTGCTCAGAAAAACTAATTCAAATGCAACCTACAACGAATCTGCTAACTCTCACAACACATAATGATAATGTAACTCGAGACCCAAAGTGATGCAGCTTCTCGAAACAACTTTGAATAAGTTTGTAGCAAACATCATCATATGTATATGGTTACCTTTCCATTTAATTTCGAGACTTATGACGTGTAACGAATACAAAAGAAATTCACATATGTAGCTTTGGAAAAGTACTTACGTAAGGTAACCAAAGTCGTGTAGTATGACAGACAGACCCGGTTCATAGAATACCAGTTAAAAATACGTTGGGGGAAAGTAGAAAGGAGTGAGTGAAATTCAAGAGTGATGGGAGTTGAGAATTAAAATACACTAGATCTAATTAGTGTATGACAAAGCACAAAACAGCAAACATGTTTTCAATAATAAACTTCCAAACTTTCCCCAAGTTTACACAAAAAGCAAAAGTGAAAAGAAGATGATGATGATGCGATGATGTTTTCCCTACCATGCTCGGAAGTCGCATTGGATGGTGGATAGATGGATGTGTATTTGATATATGTGTGTGTACATTGGCTCTCTAGACCACCACACACCACTTTCATTATTATTATTATCATTCATTACGTATCTACCTACGTACCTGATTTCTATTTGCACAAAGGTACGTGACTCAGCTCTTTAACAACAGGGAGAAAGTGGCTGGATGTTTAGCAACATTTATGAGAACTCCAATGCTAAAGAGAGAGGGCGAGATGGAGTTAGATAGGGAATGTGAATGAATGGCTACAGGAGTCTAGTGGAAGTGGAGTGAGAAGAATAAAAGTGGATGCGAGATGCACAAAAAGGGAGAAAATTATTACATTTTCAATCAAACTTCCTTTCACAAACTCTTGTCATCCAGTTAGTTAACAGGTAGACCATCCACAATTTATATTATAAATGTGCACCTAAAAGTATATTTCTGAATGGTGAAACGAAGCTGAAAGTTTTCTCTCTGATTGTGATGTGATACATAATACACAGCAGAACATACATAAAAGTTACTCCTGTGTCTGTTTCTTTTAACATTTCTGATGATTCTCCTTTCCTTTCCAACCAAATGCTTTCCATGAGCAACTCATATACAATCCACTTGAGCATGTTGATAAAATAGTGGCACGAAAGGTAGGTAGGTTGAATGTATAGGTATATTGGTAAGTGCCTCTATTTATTTGATCTTTTAAGCCCGAGGCCAGAGTCTTTTTGAAGTCATACGACGTATAACTTATAAAGGAGTTTGATAGTGTTCCAAAGTGTCGTTTGTAGTTGTACATGTCCATCAAACTTGGTCATATAGTGCAGTAGTCAGGTAAAGAAGGAGTAAAAAGGAGTTGGCTAATGAAAGGGAGTGAAAGTGAAATAGATGAGGCATATGCCTATGTGAGCGACACATGAAAAGATGGCGAAGGCAAAAGCACGTAGAGTGTACAGATACAGAAAGATACGTTCTTATGAGTGAAACAGAGCTGAAATCCTGTCCACCATCATCATGTGATATCTCCACTCAATTTGAAGCATATGGACTCATGTTCAGCAAAGAGATCTTTGGCAATTCTCCAACATATTGCTGAGCTGCTCCAAAAATAATCCATAAAATCATGCTTTATGCTCCGGTCATAAATAACGCTTCACATGTATGAAATCATGTTTATTATGAAAATTGTCATTTTGATTAGACCCATTTTAAAAGGCATTTGATTCATGATGATGGTGGATGGCAGCAGTATTATATGAAATCCGATGCAGTTATGATCACGACTCCAGTTAGTTCCACAATCCATATCCACCCAACATCACAGAAAATTCTCACAATGGTGCTGTTTTTCGAAATCTCATGCCAAATATTCTCAAAGCTTTTCTGAAAATATGGAAAGAGTAATGCATTTACAGTGGTTTGGTTTAGTTATACGAACTATACTTGCATTATATCCGGATATCCTGACATTCGCAATTCAACTCAGCATCATCGGCTTCATCTTCGTATGAGAGCCAAAGTGATGTTTATACTACACGCTATATGTACAATTTGATCATTATCATTCAGCACCCATCTATCATCTTGTCCTCTTCATAAAACCTCACCAGCTCACTCAAGCATACTCTAACATGTCTGCTGGAGATTTAGGATTGAGACTTCGTGCTCTAATGTATAAGTTGTGAGCTTTTGGGATAGAAAAGGAGGAATACTTATACACAAGTCAGGAAAAACTGCACGTACCTACGTCCTCTTAAATTTTGAAACCAACTTTGTTCTGGATATTGTACGTACACACGAAGCTCATGCAGGCTTATATAGTTAGTTGTTGTAAAGGAAAGCGGGACACATCTTCTTACATTTGTGCCCTTTTTGACTTATTATGTGCGTCCCTAGTGGTCGTCAGCAAAAGCTTGTAAATCTTTTACAGGGTGCTACACACAATGTCATGAAACAATGAGTACGTAATTTATTTCGGGGTAGGCTCTGGCATTGACGATAATTCCATTATATATGAACCCCATAGAAATAGACAACTTTTCTTTTAGAAATTGTAAGCAAGCAAAATGTATAACTATCCTGAATAGTTTTATTTCTCTTCTCTGTAAAGCTCCAAAACTAGCCGAAAAAGTTTTAACAACAGCAGCACCTTAACAAAGAAAAAAGAGTTTCATTCTTCATCTTCTTCTACAGAAAGGAGGAGAAAGTAGAGGGTATACTATACGCTAAGTATGTTGATCACCATTTCATTAGTTTTCTCCCAGTTTCTCCATGCATCATCATACGCCATTAAGGGATGCCATGGGGCATGAGATATCTATTCATTTTTCATGTATTATTATGTTCTGATTAATGAACCGTCAATTTTGACGAAAACTCCTAAACTACACTCTCATGATGGTGAAGCAATGAATTCTATTTACTGGATATATGCGTTCTACATGGTGGTATCTACGCAGTGCAGAAAAAACATGCCTGCAAAATACGAACTTGTGAATTGTATAAGCAAATGCAGTATCATAAAAACTATACTTATACGAGCTTATATAAGATATATATTACCTAACGAGCGTACAAGTAGTAAAAAATTGTATGGGGTTGTATGCTTATCGCTTGATTAGCCGCAACTTCTTCAGCTGAAAAAATGTTACTATACGGAAATCTTCCATATGCTCGTTATTGTCAACATGTTATTCAAAAGATATATGTTTTGCAAGTTGGTCATAACATTGCAGCGTTTTGGGAATTTCTAGGAATCGTAAACCTAAATCGCTGACGTTCCTATGATTTACTTCAGCGAACCCAGACTCGAACTTGGTCTAGAACTTTTACAAAGGTATGGTTTGTTAACTTTTTCGGTGTCACTCACTTGAATGTTGAAAGTATTCTTCTATTAAAAGCAAGACTAAAAAAATCTCCTTTTGATAAAGTCACAGGGAATGGCGGTGATGATGATGTATATGTGTAAGTGAATGTGAACATATGAAAGGGCTAGATCTCGAATTTAAACTTTAGTAAAGCTCGTCAAACAAAATTATTTCAAAGAGAATAAAGTAAGAGTGATTGAATGCATAATTTTTTCAGCTGAAACAACAGGCTGTCATGTTGCCTCCTTCAAGTTGTCCATGGCGTTGATTTCAACTTTTTGTTGGGAATTTGAAAGGAATGGGAAACTTACATCAAAGCCACGTGCCAGACCCACAACCCATTGACCCCACTCAATGGACTTTGCCTTGTAGACCTCGAAATGTTGGTAAAAGTTCCTTCCTGAAGTTGACGGATGAAATGGGCAACTTTCCAATGGCACGGTGTATGAATAATTTACTCTCATAAAGTTGACTTCATTTCATAATTTCTGTTACAGACTACTAATTTATATACCTAAGCGTTGAGATTGTATTTGTTTCTTACCAACTGCTCTATATAGCATTATAAGAACATTTTAAATTTGTGATTAACATTTAATCTAGTCTCAATTGTTTATGTCCTCTTATTTTTCTATTATTTTACGTTCAATAGTACACCAATGATATAGTCAACCGCATAATCAAAATGCTACTTTATCCTATCTACTTACATTAGAAAATTGTATCCACTAATCCTGCCTCCGCTTTGACCCATGGTATTGATATTTTAAAGCAGAATTCGAAAACATCAACCAATCAAAAGTTATCGAGCCAGACACAATAACAGAATGATATACATATGTCTCAAGTCTTTTCCACATATACATACCTTAAAGTAAATAATAATCGTTATGCCCTATTCTCTCATCTCATCTTCTGCCTTTGCCAACAAGCACTAAAATACTTGGCATCGCATCGTGGGAAGCCATCATTTGCCGACTTCATTACCAATGTCGTCATGTCCTCTAGTTATGAAATACGTAACGCCTCCCATTCTGAAGTGATACCTCGCTGGTATTAAATGACATTTGACCACAGCTTTTTCTGTTTGTTTAGCCTTCTGTAAATAAACCAAAACCTGAGTTCAATATTATGATTGCTTCAATCCAATACGGACGATATTTCCAAAACCGTAATAAATCTTGAAGAGAAAGCTTAGCTTTTCTAACAGACTTTAATACAGATATTAGCAAAACATCTGGATGCTTTATTGCGTAGGTGCTACAAACGACCTTTAACTTTTATTACGATTGTACGATCTCAACAAATCTACCACCCGAAAGTCAAATGTCAAACGGTTCCTTACATTTCTGGAATAACAACCTATACAGAGCTATTCTCTCTCTTTAGATGTATCCTTCATCTCCACGTATTCATGTTTAATAGATGTCTTAAATTAATATAACGCTTGAAAACAGTATGCTTGACCTTCCAAGTAAAGTCAGAATACAAAAATGAGCTATACTTTCAGCAGTGATGCCAGGCCTGGGTACTGTGATGTTTGTAAGCTTCTTAATCTTATGGTCAACTTCATCTAAGGTCAAATTTTGCATGGGCGAAGTTGTCAGTGTTGGTAATTGGAACAAAAAATTGCAGAAGGTCACACATTGTGATGCTAAAATAATGCATAAAAGTCCTTGGAAGAATAAAGCAAATTCAGGGCGATTGAAAAAACCGAAGATGATTATGCCAATAAAGGTTCTAATCTAATCAAAAGCTATACATTCTCTACATTTGCATGTCATTCTAATCCACTTTTTCAACCATAAGAGCGCATTGTAGATATTAAGATTATCTCGACCGGAATATAGTACACGCTCTACTCCAATATAATTTTCATTACTTGGAAATCCTTCACTATATTATGGCTTTATTATATTGAGCCACCATCGTTGAAGCTTATATGTATAATGGCTCAGCGAAGCAGCTCTGATTTTTTTATCTAGTTCACTTCTAATCAAACGAACTTTTCTTTTGGGAACATTTCAAATCTGAAAGGATCCTTGACTCAGGTAGCTCAACTGTAAATCTGTCGCCGTAATTTGAAAATGAGAGTTTCTCGGCCTCTTTGTATTCTGTAGACTATAGAACCACTTTCCTCAACACCTATTTCATCTATTTCTCAATGCAACGTGTAACACTCGGTGCTGTGTAATTTGCCCAAGTTCCATAAATAACTCGTCAAACTTTGTTTCATTCTTGTCAGAAGGATCTGTATCAATGGATTTCTTGGCTTTCTAAAGAAGCCATAAATTGTTTAAGCATTCCTATTGCTGACGCTTAAACTGCGAACTTAACTTCATCACATCAGTCTCACTCACGCTCAAATCCGACATCCACTAGTGACAACATTGAGCTCACAAAAACTTTTCTTATTGAGGAAACTCAAATATTTTACCATGTACAGGTAAGGTTGCATAATTAGTTTTTGATTGTATTCCTTCCCATTTATTCCCAAGTGGCACAAGTACTTTCAAAACTAGACTTTTCTATCCTTCTAAAACTTTTATAATAAATGATTCTAGTAGTACAGCTGCTTCAGCCGATTCATCATGTAACTTACTACCAGCTTGAAAACCAATTTTACCTTGCTCGTCAATTTGGTAAAAAACTTTCTCAAAGCTTTATTCCAAAAAAAAAAGCTTTTCACCTTGGCCAGAACTGGTTACGTATAGGTCTGGCATTGCGCTGCAGTTGAGTTGGGAATTCTGGGATAGAATCAAACTCTTTCGAGGCTATCCTAAAAAAGATAACAATATTTGATTTTTGCAACAGTCTAAATGAATAATGAGCAACTTATTGTTATTGATGCTTTGGCATTCCCCGTCCAGGCTTTTCATACTTTCCTTTAAATTACAAGTCTTCGATGGAAAATATTTTCTCAATTTCTCGTACGGTACAAAATACGGAACATAATTTAATGCATTTTGTATTTTCCGTTTTTCTTGAAATAAATTAAAAAGTCAGTTTATTGTTGAAAAACTGTATGAAGCTGGCACATAGAGTGAATTTTCACAAGTCATTGACAAACTATCTGTAAGCTTAATTTTTTTCTCATATAAAATCATTTTTCATAGAGATATCTCATAAACGGCCTAAATGGGGGTATTAAAGGTTGACAGATTGCAAATTGGACGACGACGAGGAGCTCATTTAAGGTGAATGTTTGACCAAGTGGAGTAGCTTCCCAGTCCATTTCGTAAAACCCTTGGAGAAAGTACAAATGGGTGACACTATTCATCTTGCCATCCGGAGTTTCTCTTGCTTACTCCGACACTTTTTTGTAGAATCTTAAAGGTTCTGCAAGCAAAGTAGCTGGTGAAATAATAGGATCATTTTCATTTTCCATGAATATCAGGATTCCCTTTGTAATGGACCAACTTTAGCTTTCTTGCTAGCCTCATAAATATCAGGTAGTAAGCTGCATGCTCTTTGCCAACCAGGGCCGTTTTCCAGAGCTGCAGGACAACGTCGACTGAGGAGATAGGTGTTGGTTGGAAGGAAGCACTTCAAGATTCTTTGTGAGCCCCAAAACAGTTCCCCAGGGATCGAGTAAAGCTACAGATTTGGACGCTCTTCCTGAGTAGAAGAGCAAAACCGTAAACCTTGTCATAATGTGCAAGCTCGTGTTGTAGGTTGAAAGGATAGCCAAACTGTGCCTATTTTAAAGCATTTGCGTTTTACTTAGCATAGGACAAAGTCTTGCTCCATCCAATAAATTGAGGGGCAAGCTTCACAAATAATTATAGGTTTAACCCTGAAATGGTAGTGAAATGCCAACAAGTTCGGATTTTTTGTCAAGAACAAATCGTTATTGAATTCAGGATCAAAGTTCAAACCTGGAGTTTATTTTAAATTAAAACCGAGGAGAGAATATTATTGCTGATAAATAACAATTAACAACTTTTCCACTTCCCAAATGACGATCATACGTCTACAACAACCAACCCAACTGTGAGAAAACGATATGGACGGCGTGTTTATGACATGATGCCATTAGGTGCAGATACTTACCTGCATGTTGTCCCGATGACGGCATCTTGTTATGTGAGAAAGTTGAGTCGAGCAAGACTAAATTTTTTTTAAAAATGCAAACAGCAGTTTTTGCACTGGAGAAGTCGTCAATAAATGTTGTTACTGTTACTACTGATGAAGCTGAAACAGAAAACTGTTGTTGCAATTTAATGACTTTGCAAAACTTCTACTGCCGAGTCTGTATTATAGTATTTCTTTTTTGGAATTTGCTAATGAGGTAATGTAATCTTCTCCCATTGATGAGCTGATCAGGTTTCTCCCAGCTTCCATTAAAGCACATAGTCCAACCTAAAGCATCAGGTGAAAGGGTCCACCCACAGCCCATGTTGTTTAAATCGGATTTATCAAATACCACCTTTTCACTTTTTCAGTCTGTTGTTGTTTCATTATAGTATTTCCTGATGAAAATTCTCCTAGGCTAATGTTACTACTTAGGGCCATTTCAGAGGCAAGTCTACAATGAATATGACCATTCTTCATCTGCATGCACAATGAAGCTCGATCAACACGATATGTTTTGTCTACTTGGCATATTCTCACTCCAAATACAACGAAGTGAGAAATCTACATATATGTACCAAAACTAAAGCATGTTGTAAGTAGTAAGCAGTGTCAGTCATAATATAATGCGTCTTTTCATTGATACCTTTTGGTACCTTTAACCTTATGTAATGGAAAGAATAGATCAATAGAGAACTAATGTGCTAGTGCGAACTGACAGTGGAGTACTTTACGGGTTATTTAGTGCAAACACTAGTCTTGAAAATGTTGTACTATGAAGACGGTTTAATGAGTTGCAAACGGAAATATCATTTCGTCATCAAAGCATGAACTTTGATTTAATGCAGAGCAGAAAATGTACCAAACAGTCTTGACATTAAGGTTCTCCAAACCACAAGCCTCCCATGTTGATTGGAGATTCTGAGATGATACAGCTTGGGTTCCACTCCATAATTTTAAGTATCGGTCGTCTAGTGCTTTATTAACTATAGATATGTATATAAGCTTCAGATCACATTTACTTAGAGCTACTTGTCGAATTCACCGACCAAAAATAAAAGTTGGATGAATTTTCTATTGCTTTTAGAGTTTTAATTTTTTTTATTGGTAGCAGATGTAGAAAGTTGGTTGAGCCAAGCAAACACAAGTTTCGTGCTGCAGTGGAGGATCTACATTGTAGTTAATTGTAAGCGGAATGAAGAAATGAAGCATTAAATGAAGCTTGGTCTTGCAGTTCTGTATGTAGATGCAAAAAACTAAATCTTTTTTTGGCAGTCCTTATATAGGCCCGTGGTAAACGCACTGAAAGTGAACGAATTTTTTGGCTTTACATTTCCATGACCTACGAGTGAAAACGGCGGAGCTTTGCATGTGTGTATGTAATGTCAGGGATGTCAACTGCAATCATTGCCTTCTTAAATTGATGATGACAGCGTCCAGCGTTTGCTCTGGGCCATAAATGAGCTAGGCGAAGCCCTTTCATTCTTCGTTTCCTTGTGTTGTCTAAGAAAGTTCAAACAGCATTTGTGGACTCAATTAAGAGCCTCTGTTAATATTACTGACACGGTTAATAAATGATGGGATCTGATCACCCGCTGGTATGTCCAACTTTGTAAGTGGTACTGGCATTACATGTGATACAGCGTCTCTTAAACTTTAACATAGGATTATTTTCGCGCTGTCTGAAGAAGAAAACTCATGCAGCAATCGTTGCATGGGTTTTGAATGTGGATTAAGCAACTGGATTATCTTGCTGTCTGTAGACTGTTACATCCAATTTAGAAATCAAATTAAGACATTTGATTTCACGTCATATTTCGCTCGGACTGCTATTTTGATATGGATTGTCTTATGCTGAGCCCAATGAGGAGTATGCAAGCCTGTGGAAAAAGAGAAAGTCGAATAGTGTGTCCTCTACCGTCCTAGAAAGCAGTTTCGTTGGATTGCGAACCAAACACTTGATTTGCTTTGTTGGTTTGGTGCTTCCTTTTCAGCACTTTTCATTTTCTACCACTTTTTTGCTCTCTTCATCAAGTGGCAAGATCTCAATCTCTGGGGAAATTAAATTATTAAACTAGGAAATTATCTAAAAGCTGGAAAAATTAACTTTCCTAGCTAGGAAATTATCTAATACCTGGATAAATTGAATTATCTAACTGTGAAATTATCTAAAACCTGGATAAATTAAAATATCTAATACCTGGATAAATTAAATTATCTAACTGGGAATTATCTAAAACCTGGATAAATTAAATTATCTAACTGGGAATTATCTTATAGCTGGATAAATTAAATTACTTATCTAAAACCCGAATAAATTAAATTATCTAACTGGGAAATTATCTGGGAAATTATTTAAAACCTGGAAAATTATCTGGGAAATTATCCGGATAATTGTTTAAAACCTGGGAAATTATCAGGATAATTATTTAAAACCTGGGAAATTATCTGCGA
Organism: Orchesella flavescens; assembly: GCA_964034955.1. NCBI lineage: Eukaryota > Metazoa > Arthropoda > Collembola > Entomobryomorpha > Orchesellidae > Orchesella > Orchesella flavescens. Next base: position 25,396,935 of record OZ035954.1, on the reverse strand, counting down.
AATTATTTAAAACCTGGGAAATTATCTGGGAAATTATTTATTACTTGGGAAATTATTTAAAGCCTGGGAAATTATATGGACAAGTATTTAAAACCTGGGAAATTATCCGGATAAGTAATTAAAACCTGGGAAATTATCCGGATAATTATTTAAAAACTGGGAAATTATCCGGGTAAGTATTTGAAACCTGGAAAATTATCTGGGAAATTATCCGGATAATTATTTAAAACCTGGGAAATGGGAGTAACCGAGGAAAATATTTAGGCGGGAGTAACTGAGGGAGAAAATGACGGGAGTAACTCAACCAAAAATTAGTGTATCAGACTCAGAATGTAATTTCGAGTTCGAATCTGTACTCTCTCTCTTAGAAATTCTCGTTTGAAAAAAGAAGAAAAAGTACTTGTGTGATAATTTTCTTATTTGAATAATGAATAATGTTTTCAACGGTCAGAGACTACTGGAACAAAAAATTAAAAAATTGGTGCTGAGGGGTGCCTAAAATTTGGGCCTAAAAACCTGTTTTTCATTACAGCCAATAGTGTCATGCTTTTGTAATGATGAGATAGGATTTTTGTTTTCTAATGAAAGAGAATATCGCATCGGGATGCGAACGCTTTATGTAGAACACAACACCTTGAACACATGTTTTCTGCTTTCGTATTTGAATTATGATTTATAAAGTTTTATGGTGAAAGATTGAAAGACAAGTCACTTGTCGTGTAGATGTGATTAAATGTCAAACTGGAACCGTGACAAGAGAACACGGAAATCGTTAAGGCTAAGTAAGAAGACAAGAGAAACTCAAGAAATCATCACTCTAGTTTAATTGCTTAAAATCCTTTAATCCGGTAAGCTTTGTAAATTAAAGGTTGGTTTGTTTCTTTCACATCATGATCTTTTGTGTCAATGTCAGTGACATAGTTCATTAGTTAAACATGGTGAATGAGTTCTTTAAAACAGGATTCATGTCCAGTTAGGAATAGTTTCTTGTGCTTAAAATGGAGACTGATAATATATGGTTTTTTAACACTTATATCGGCCTTTCCATACTGACCGGATTCGTTTGTAAATATAGTATATTATCTTTAACTTTGTGCTGAGCTGAGGCATGAGCATTATGTTCCGAGATGAGCTAACTGACGAATAAAATAAAATGATAGATTTGAAGTGGTTGTTTTATGCACGAGTGGAAGTCTACTAGATATAAAATAAAAACTTATGAATGCTTTTTCGCAGAATGTCCTCCTGGGGAAGGTTCAAGGAGTTTTTGAATCGCAACATTCTTGTTGTAGTTATGATTCCGAGCATTGCTGGACTTCATTATGCATGGGCGCAACTGCAAGAAGATGACAGATTTGTGGCTGAACATGAGAGGAGAGAATTTCCTCCAATTACTGTAATTAACGTCGCTAACTTATTATATTCGTTTGGAATCTCATTTATCGAAAGGAATTAATTTTTTTACGTTTCTAATTCAGATTTTTGTACCTTTTAGCTTTATAGATATGCGAAGTACATGGTTGGCCTTGGACCAAAGCCTGATAAGCCTCACCCTCATCCTCCTTCATAAATTAACTGGTTTGGACAAATTTTGGAGGCTTAGAAAATTCGCTTTATTGTCAGTGATTTCTTAAGCATTTATTTGTAAATAAATTAGCGTAGATGAGAATTTCAAGTCTTCGGTAAATAAATACCTTATTTAGCTCGGGAAAAAGTTTGTTATTTAAATGTTTTATTGCTCGTCAGAATTAAATGATGCATCAACCGAAATTTGTAACTATCTAAATGACTTTGTACTTAAATAATTAATGAAATTAGTACCATTCAGTTGACTGATTCAAAAGATAAACGAAATCAGTAGCATGATTGAATTATTGATCAGTACAGCAGTCATTTATGAATAAATATGAAACACATGAATAGTCAGGAATATAATATTAAATGAAATAACACAGGAAACTAGACAAGCAAATATTTCTTTCGAACCTTTAATTTTCAATATATTAATTAATTATGGATAATACCATCATAACAGCATCCGGAGCCTTTTGTTCATGTTTCATGTTAGCTTTTTATGGGGTGACTTGAAAATGTCATTTCAGTAATTGCCAATAGTAAACTTACTGATTATGTTACATAACACAAACCCGATATTAATTGTCGGTCATCGGCAGTATGAGTTTAATATGATGATTGGGACTTCATTAAATGTTTAAAACATAAATGCCTAGATCTATAAACTGATATATATGCTCTTCTGTTAATCGTTTGTCACAGCACATCTTGTGTACGTATTTTATGGTACGGTGACTGTCTGATCCGGTATGAGTAGCGTCCTTTTAGAATACAATAACCTCTTTCTCTCACGACTCACACCCTAACCTTAACCCATCTGAAATTACACAACATCCGGCGACTTTTTTTTTTACCTTAAGGACTCAACCACCCAACGATCTACTTGAGGTTTATAATAAATTAGGTTACATGATATGTATTGCATGTTTGTGGAAAGGGTCACTCCGTGATTATGATTATCCCCTCTCCGTGATGCAAAAACTTACCATTTATTAACTAGCAATGTTTGCTTGCTAATCGTTTTGTTCATTCTGACCGTCATTCTGTTCGGACGAGTACCAGGTTTATTGGGGACTACATACATACATAGACGGAGTTATAGTTGAAGAACAAGTACTGCTCTGTTATTTTCATACTTGTACTTCAAGCATGTATTTGATGTGACCGGAACCTGCATTTCTTTATGGTTTGATTTCTCCTCTGATTAAATTCTTAGTATGGTTTCACTCATGCCATATATATTTTCCTTTACATCTATCCTTAAGATCTAAACTAGACAATAACAGTCAAAAAGGAGCACGGCCATCATGTAATGTGGTAAATACGTTCGGTAAGCGTCAGCTATAAAGTCACAATGACTGGCAATTCTTTTATAGTCTCACCAAGATTGAAGAATGGCTTTGGGAAATGTTGTTTACTATCAACTCTCAAACTGATACTTTTATCCAGATTCAGTCTATACTTGTGCGTGCTTACTTGTCCATACTTTTATGCAGCATAAGAAAATTCATACCTAAAGCAACTTTTCTCCCAGCCAGAACCTGCTCAATAAAATAATCCCAGCTTAAATAAGATAAAAAAACATCTAATGTATCATTGCCTCAAAACCCTTAGTGTCATTCCATATGCAGATGTGCGTTCATAAAAACACAAATTATATACATACGAAATAAAGTTTTTGATACAACGAAACCAAGTTCATTAGGGATTTGATCATAATCGAAACCTAAAAGAAAAGGATACAGTGGATGGTCTTGGTCTACAAGAAGCACAAAGCGTCTTTTAGAGTCGAATCTTGTGTATTATTACTCAGAGACAGGCAAGTCATAGCCAACACTCAACATGCAAGCTGTCCATATTAAAAAATAATTTTTTATAGAGGTTCTCTGAAGCATAATGGACAGACAAGGCGATGATGTAATGTGTATGTACCATAATAATCAGCCATGTACCTCTTCTCAGCTTCAAATTGAACGAATGAGGATTACGGAGACTTGATGATTGTATCATTTTGATTTGATACTAAACAACTTTCTCAATCTTCATTTCTTCCAGTGTATTCTCTGATTTCGTGCCCTGAAGAAGTGCGTGTGCATCCGTTCCGCAGTTCTCCAGTCAACCGCTCAAGCAGCCTTCCTCCTAAGCGTCATATTTTTCATGTTGTAATATTTGTACCCTGCCAGATATGTAGCACCATTTACATGCTTGCAGTATCTCTGTTCCTAAAACTGCTGCCTACTATTTGTTGTTTGGTAATGATATCTGAATGAAGACATTGATTTTTTTGGAATCGATATCAATACGCAACGCATGTTTACGCATTGATTAGGAAAAGGAAAAGTGGTTGTTATTCGTTGTAATTTTATCCATTATCTGTTTTGTCAACACTGGAAAAAAATGAGTGAGTCTTCGGCAAGTTCCTATACACCAAATAAACCCAGCAATAGAAGATTTAGGATTCCGGTAAGCTATGGGTTTCTAATCTTTCTAATTAAAAAGTTACTGACACAGAGGAAATTATTTCATAACACTTGAAGTAATGAAAAATACATGGGAAATATTTGGGGTGACTTAATACTGAATACTTTCAACCTTGGATCATGCCATTGGGTACATTTTTGTTGCTTCAGAATTCGCCGAAAAACATGTTTAGTTTGCAGTGGCTTGGTAGAGTTGTGCTACAATTACTTGGCTTGATTTACGCTTAGTTTAGAACTCTTGAAGGAGAGTTGTTTACGCAGAATGAAACATTTTTATCTCTATGATAGCATTAACAAGGCAAAGGTGTCTTAGATCAAAGAAGCCGAAAAGTAAGTTTTGACATATTTCTGCTGTCATTAAGATAGTATTTTTTTCTGCGGTTCACTCAACTTCTGGTCGAAAGTTACAATCACAATTAATCGTTCCAGTACAAAAACGAGTGAGAGTGGTCACTCGCTTAGCTTTGTCGATTAGTCCTATACTATTTACAAAAGTTAATAATTATATAATTTTAGAATCAGAAGAAGTCAACAGCTAAGATTAACCAAAAACAGTGCTTAAAATCTAAATATAAGAAAGCGATTTATTACATTCCAATCAAGCACTTACAACATATATATTACATGCGCGTGGAGATTTATTTTGGTGCTTTATACCACAGCTTGTCTTGGCGTAAGCCATTGAAGGCTCAGACGCCAAAGAATCTTCAAGTCATTTTTCATTAAAAAATGTACCCTCCAGCCATTTTCGCAGCACATTAAAAACGCATAGTTCATTTTTTTTGTTCATGATCGAAGTTTTTAAAATTCATTTGTACTTTGTATCCTGAGGCAAAATAAATTTAAGGTTGTGTTGAGTAATATGAGGTAGTGGTATGCAATGTTTTTCAACATCTTCCTAACACAAAAAAACGCTTTTATTAACATGCTGTTTGATTCATAATGAACCTTTTTCAGGCAACGAATGCAATGTAATGAAATGAAAGAAAGTAGCAGGATTACACTACAGACGTTGCGTTTCTGACTATTGTACTTCATGCTCAACATTATTCATTGCATCTGACAATTTGGAACCTTTTGTCATAACCTCTTCTTATGTATGTGAGATGTTAATTTGATTCAAGGCCCTACAAAATTACTACAACCTTGCAGTTTGGGGAACTTCTTTTAAATCCCGTCCTCTGCTGAAAGGGTATATAGAATGAATATCTAGAATGGCTTTTTTGTACATTAGCAACTAACAGAGTGTCAGTAAATTTACTCTTATTTCCTTATATACATACCAAAATTGTCACGTTAAAAAGATCTACATCTCAGCTTATACTCATAAAGGAGGCATAATATCTGCTAACATATGTATACATAACAATGAGTTAATGGCTCCAGCCATTATAAAAGAAGCCATTATAAAAGAAGCCTTATAATGGGATGAAACTTCATTTTTAATGTTTTGTTAGCTAACGTTGATGTGCTGAGTTGCATTCTCGAAGAAGTTTAACTGTTGATTTTCGCGAGCTATTGATTTACACGAAAGTGAAATTCAATTGCTATACAACATTGCAAACTGATCGTGAGATATGGATGGAGCCAATGGAGCATTCAGTATATAAACCGATCGCATTTATGCATATCCTATGGCTGTATGGTAAAAAAGAAGAGAACCCTAGAACAAATCGTTTGTAAAAAAAATTGCATACCACAATTTAATCCATTACAGAGTATCCATGAAAAACATCACGTCTTGTGTCATCATCGCCGACTCGGTAATCCCTTACTCCGATAAGTATAGTCATTGAAGTCCACATGTAAAAAAAATATAAGTGAAAGTGGTGTCGTAGGTATTGATTTTTATTATAACGGCACACTTCGTTGCATTGTGGTACAGAATCTGATCTGCAGATATATTCTATTTGTATTGAGTGATTGAGTGTATCTGATGATAAGTCAAATCCAATAATATGTAACATATACTGATAACTTTCACACACAAAAAAGAATACTAACTTAATTGATATTTTTTACGAATCTTTAGAGTAATCCATGGCTGCCATACATCGGAGACTGTAGAGCCCTCACCAAATATTTAAATTCGAAGAAAGGTGTTAGTTGGCTCATACCCAAGTACCTGAATGCATTACTCAGGGGAATATCTCAGGTAAATAAACATATGTATGCATATTTCCTCACGCGAAATACTACAGTGATGCGATAGTATTCGGTAAGCTTACAAAATTATAACTTAAGTAACCTAAAATTATCTTGCATTTCATGTTTGGAAGGTTGTGTTTGCCAACAATCCTTTGGCTGGACTCGTCATTCTCATTGCGTTGTTCTACTCCAATATCTTAGTGGGATGTGCAGCCACTGTTGCATCTACTACAGCTATTCTCACTGCTGTGGTAAGTAACTGCGCAAAATACGTTGTGTAACAATATAATTTTTCTTTGAATATAAAACGGAGAATTGGAGAACCAGCAAATATAGCAGTAATTTAAACTTGTGCGGAAAGACGTTTTTGGGAATGTCCATGAGTGCAAATGAAACCAGTCTTTAAACTATTGTAATCGTTTTCGACCTATTTTTTATGTCCCTACAAGATTTGTTTTGCTAGATTACGGATCTACATCTATTCATCAAATAATTCATGATATTACATTGTCTCATAATCTTTAGATCTATGCGTATACTAGGTAGCTGTGTACGCATATGATGTTAATACAATCTAATTGCAGTCATTTGATTTGACGTATAAATATGCTGTATATTAATTCGATTTAATGATTCATCATTTTTCTGGAACGTTTCTGAGTAAGAATGAGTTGTTCTACTTCCCACTACTCACAAATAAGTAAATAATAGGTACTTACATGATTCAGCCTGACACTAATAATGCATTAAAGTTCATTCAAATGTCTTGTTTGTTAAATGAAAAATGACAGCTAATGCGCCAGCACCCATCCTCAATTGAAGCCGGTTTGACAACCTATAATGCCGTGTTAGTGGGTACAGTGACGTCATCCTTATGGACTCCACTGTATGGGCAGGCTGTGGGAATCACTGTCTGGACTTTCATTATTATTGGAGCTGCTCTAAGGTTTTTTAAATGAACTTGCTCATGCTTATTTTTTATATAGCACGCATACTTCTCTAGAGCCTATAGATATTCTCAGTAAACACACTCTGTTTGTTTTTCTACAGCGTCTTTGTGACATCAGCCATCTCATCAATTCTGTCATCGCTCAAAATCCCATTACCTGCACTAACAGTGTCATTCAACGTTGTTACCATTTTGATATTCATTTGTTTGATGCCAATGAATCATGACCATATTCATCATTTTGGAAATGCAAGCGAACCAGTAGCATTAAGACTTCAAGGACAAGAACCCTCAATCATTCCTTCCAATTTATTACATGAAAATCACTTGCACCATACTAGTGTCGTAAAGGAAGAGCCAGTACCCTCAAGACGGTTGAGAAGTCCAGAAGCCGCTGCTGGTGAAAATGCCGGTGCTTTAAATGAAGCTGAAAGCAACGCAAAAGCCCTTAATTGGGGAAGAATGTTATCAGGGATTATACTCTCCGCGGGTCAAGTCTATGGTGTAAATGATGAGATTGGCAGCGTTTTAATATACGTTGGGATTTTGATCTATTCTCCCATTCTGTTTATGATGAGCGTTTTTGGAGCTATATTGGGAACTGTCACTGGAATATTTTTTGCTTCGGCACCCTATACTGATATCTATACCGGAATTTGGGGCTACAATGGAATACTGTCGGCTTCAAGTGTTGGAGGCTTTTTTATTGTATTGACATGTCATAGCTTCGCCAATGCGATGGTCAACGTTGTCTTCACAGCATTGATTCAGCAGGCTTTATTACTTGCATTGGGATCGGTATGTTATAATACAATGAAATATTAAGTTATATTTATGTTTTCATAGGAAGCTTATAAATTATAAATATATGATTTTTCTTGACATTTTTTTCAGTTACATTTGCCGGTCTTCAGCTTCCCATTCGTTCTTAGTACATTTCTCTTCTTATCAGTGACCACTTCAGGAAACCAATTACCACGAGTTGAGAACATAACATTTCCTGAAATGCATCGCTACAATTACCGTGAAACGAATCGGGTAAAAAGGGAGGGCAAGAGAGGAAGCCTATCTATCAATGAAATTCCGGAAGAGAAAGAGCTCGTTTTGACAGATGTTAAAGTAATCAGTGAGGAGACTACTGATGCTCAAGTTGAAACTACAGTGGATACTCCTGAAGATGATGATAATACAAAGGTAGCTCAGGACGCTGAGTGAATAATTCTCCACAAGTGTTCACCAAAGATGTGAAAAAGTACTGCTTTGCTACCATTTCATTATCGAAGAATTTAGATTAAATTCCACGAGGCTCAATCTCGTCTTTAAGTCGCTTTAATTATCTCAGCCAAAGGTAGCTCCAGTAAAATGTCTGATACCTCTACCTCTTAGTTCTCAAATTAAATCGTGTTCAAAAGTTTTCAAATTAAAATATTAAAGTTCAAATTGAGCCATGTGCAAAACGTATGGAACTTTTGGTTACATTAATATTTATATTCAGAACGCAATATCAACTATGAGTCTGAAGGTGTTTGTTAACGAATATGTGAATGTAATATGAACAATATGTTATTTATAGAGTTTGTGTAAAAGATATATACTTTGTATGCTAATGTAGCTTTTCATTTTAGGATGCTGTGAATAATTGTCATCAGAACATGGCACACAGCACACACTTAGCAATGTTAACATGGCATTTTACTCTTGTGTTTTTGACTTTCATTCTTTTGATTATCATAAAATTAGCACGAGTTTACTACATATATTTGTATATACTTATTTTATTAATTTGTTGGGCTTCCTACTGTATTGTATATTAACTGGATCAACCACCAACCAAAGATTAAAATAAAATTTGTTAACAGTTTGTGTTAGCATTGATAGATGCTAATTGTAGCGTTTAGTCAAAATTTTTATTTGTCCTAACTTTTCATGCTTGTTACTTTCAACAGAACTCAAGGTCAAAAGTAGTACAACGCATTTCATACAGCAAAGCTTCAGTAATGCATATGAATAAAATGCATATTGATAAAATATCATAATAAAGTACAGCCTTCAGTCTAGTTTTTGGAAAGTCATATGTAAGGATATCAGACCACGCTTCTCAACGCTGGGACGAACAAATGAAATGAAATTGAAAAGGCGAGAGAAGTAAAGAGTACAATCAATCGGGAGGTTGAGAAACGTGAAGCAATGGCACAAAACCGAAATAGAAGATTAGCTCATGAAATAGGTGACAAGTTTGACGAAGAGCCGGTATATTGTACAATTATATTTGCACGTACTGCAATTTTATCATCTTATCGTTGGAATTCCGAAATTTTTAAAACATGAATTTCAATCTGATTTAGCCAAACTGGTATTTCTGTTTTGGTAACTGCGCAGCTATCGACAAATTTCTAAATAAGAAACATGGGAAAGCTTGGCTAGTGCCGAAGTTTTGTAATGCTTTCTTCAGAGGAGTAGCACAGGTATGGAGTAATTTTCAAAAACTTAAGTTCCTTTCATAGTGTAAAAGTTTTCTCGAAATACTAAATGTAAACTTTCTTGGTTATTCGTTTTGTAATTCAGGCTATCTTGGCCAACAACCCTTTTTCGGGTATCCTAATTTTCATTGGAATTGTTTGGTACAGTTTCACAGTTGGCTGGATTGTGTTTGCATCCACCACAGCGGCAATCCTCACAGCTTTGGTTGTTTGATACACCTCAATTTCTTTCCTGATCTGATGTGATAACCAAAAGTTCTCTTTAAATATAATATCTATTCTTCTAAATATAGCTACTAAATCTAGATCCCATGCTGATAACATCAGGACTGGTGTCCTTTAACGCAGTGCTGCTATCAAGTGTCATTAGTTCAATATGGACCCCTTTATATGAGCAGCCAGTAGATCTGAAAGTAGTGGCTTTCATAATAATGGGATCATCTTTCAGGTAAGCTACCTCTAGAACCAACCCTAAAGTTTATTTATTTGAATCGTGTAGTTATTGAAGTTATGGATGACTTTTTTTGTACTATATTACCCAAGCGTTTTCATCTCTAACGGACTCTCCAACATTTTCAACTCCTTCAAGCCCTCTCTTCCAATCGTGTCCATACCATTCCATATTTTGGCAGTTGTGATAATAACATGCTTGAGGATTCCCGTAAGTGGGGAAATTGGGGAAGTGAATGAAATGCAAAAACTTGCTATGAATCAATCTTTGGAATTAGTAAACGAGAAAATAATAGTTCTTCCGAAAAGCGAAAATTGGATCACTGATTTTAGTAACTCATCATCGAATCCTGAGTTTTATTCACAGGAAACATTACAAAACGTAAGTTTTCTCTTTTATCATAACAAAAAACGTATTTTCAATCACCCACAGACTTTTGTATTTTCTTACCCGTCTCATCAAAATGACAATGAAAGTAGTTCAAAATGGTGGTAATATGATGCCTGGTTTCCTTCTCAAGTTGTAGAATAGCTTTCTCTTGTTTAATGGTTTTTGGGTTGGCGGAGGTAGATGGACCAAACATTTTCACTATAGCCGCTATATATAAAAAAAATGAAGCAGGTGCGTTAAAGAAAAAGAATTAACATATTTCGATTTATATCCCCAAGAATGGTTTCATGAGTCGCTTACCAGTTACAATTAGAACGGTTCTTGGGGGTAATTGTTGCTTCACATTTGATTGAGAAGCTTGATCAGTACCTTGCGAAGTTTCCTCGCGTGAATTTTTACTGTAACAGTACCATAATGACAAAAGTCTATTGTAGTAGTAAATGTAATATATAAACACTCCGGTGAGATAGTTGAAGTGATTTTTGAGAGTATTAAAAAAAGTCTTACGCTTTTCCCGTCAGTGTACACTTTCTTAAGAAAGCAATGTCTTGGTTATGAACATGGAGTAAACTTTTCCTCACAACTTCCCTCTTGTTCGTGGAGCTGTAAATGTCTTGAATGGATGAAGTTGACATAATTACAGTCTCTTCTCCTCCACTTGGAAATTTAATGGTGACAAAGGGCCCCGTCAGCTTTAACAAAAAAACATTATTCAATTGATCATTTAGTAAAAACTTTAGATATTCAGCAGTTTAGAAAGTTTGAAAAAGATTTTACAGTGGATTGGCCTTGGTCCAATGCAGCAGTAGATTGTTGTAGCTGAGATGACTTGTTTGATGATGACGGAGCTACTTGGTCATGATCAATTTCCATTGCCTCACATATCTTCCTAAGCTGCTCAGTAACATGAGATTTCCAATCCTTATCTTCCTTCACGAACACGTTCCATCCAACTAGTACAAAAATCAATGGGTGAAATTTCAAGATTGCATTTGGTTGTATTAATGAAGAACTATTTGTTTTACATAAATATGAAGTCAATCATAGCTGTGATTCTTTCTGGAGGTCAAGTATTTGGAATAGCAGATTTATTCAGCAGTCTTTTAATTTATTCTGGACTATTGATGTTCTCGCCTATACTTACCTTCATGTGCTTACTGGGAGCAACTATTGGCACCATACTTGGTACGAAAATATAGATATTATAGACTTTACTATTATTCTATTATTATTATTATTATTCTAGCCAACAATTCGTTAGTATAGCAGCTTCTTTTTCTCAACAGGATTGTTTCTGACACCATTTCCAAATATCACCGTATTTTTGGGATTATGGGGATTTAATGGGCTCCTTTCATGTGGAGCTATTGGCCTTTTATATGTGTTCACGTTCCAGAGTATTATTCATGGAATTGCAACAACCTGTTTTACAGCCTTGCTTCAGTTGTGCTTGTCAAATTATTTTGCAACGGTTAGGTCATGACATTGATATGCGTATAAACAATTATAACAACGGGCATATAACAAAGTTTTTGCATTTCCACCTAGACTGATATTCCGGTCCTCGCGTTTCCTTTCATTATCAGCATAACTTTATTCATATCTGTGTTAAGTGATGGCCAGAAACTTATGAGGGCTCTCATCCTAACTTTTCCAGAACTACACCGAAAATCTCTACAACGACAACGGGATGAAGAGGTTAGTATCTTTCTGAAGAAACAGTAAGGTTAACTGTTAACAAAAACCTCATTTTTAATACTATGAGCTATGCTTTGCAGATAGGAGTGCAACAGGAATTGATGCATGGGCAATAGAAGACAAATACAATATATAACCAAATCGTATGCTAATAATAAATATGTATCTGAATAATCTGAAACCTGGTGCGAATCACTTCAAATATCCATATCCGTATTTATGATAAAAGCTTTGATGATTCCAATTGCATGTCAAAGCCAAAACCCATGTTATATTCGCTTTAATACTCATATATAAAAAGTATATATAGTTATGATCATGTTCCGTTAATCAGTAATCTTAAGTAAACGAAACAATAATTATTAGTCCGTAATAGTTAATTGACTTTCTCGGTTCACATAAAATAAAGTTTGTTTGTTGAGTTGTATTCGTTACAATGTTATTTATTTCAACATTGTTAGTTATTACAAATCAATTTTCAAAGGTAACTGTTCCACCCAAATCATACAAATCCATTAAAGGTAAAGACCAAACGAAGATTTTGTTTGTATAGACAGGCTCACATGCTGCTTTGTTGTAATTGTAAAGCTAAACTCATCTGCTTCAACCTACAACTTTTGTTCTTTTTCTGATGAATCTTGTAAACTTGAAGACGCTTGAACGTTAGACCACAAAATTCACATGTATACCACATATGTTCTGGATTGTGATTAGGCAAATGATGGTGCAGTCCGCCACGAGACTCAAACGTTTTCTCTGTGTAAAATATAATACATAATGTGACAAATAACTCATGTTGTTATATGTGTAGGCTTATTTCACAATTGATGATTGACTGTCAATTTAGAAAACTAAATCACTACATACCGCATTTATCACAATGGTACTTTCCGTCAGATCGCTTGGTAAACCTTTTTGTGCTTTGATCAGTTTGATCAGTAGAAGACGGCAGAGGATTTTCTAAAAAAAATGTGTAGAAAGAAATTCTAAAATTACTACTTCTTAAATATTATTGCATTCATCCTTAGTCGTCCCTATTGAAAGACTTCCGCTAATCTACTACTTCTTCTGAAAAAGATACATGGCTATGAATCCGCATCAATCCTTGGCGTATATCTTTGCATTTAAACCTTCCAAATTATATATTATATATATATGCGTCATCTTTGCTTCCGTTTTCCGACATGCTCCAGTTCGAGTTCATGTGAATAACAAAACATACCTTTGACAATTTTAAAATGTGGAAAAAACGTGTATAAATAGTTATTTCTAACCTTTTTATTTGCATAAGCATAGACAATAGAATTAAATTCATACAGAATTAAACTATTTACACTATACGATAAGTCTCCAGAAGACTTATCAACTACATGAACATCAAATGATCCATTTAAACTAACAGTCAAAGTAATAAATGCAATTATAAATACAGAGTTTAAGATATCCTTTTTCTCGCCTGGATGTGGGAACAATTGTCTCGCAAATGCCTTTTGAGGCTTACCCGACTCTTAAGCCAACGGCCACACTGCTTACATTTTAATTGTGGATTAGGTGTTGAATCATGATTAGGTAGATGTTGATATAGGTTGGGTAATGAAGCATACGATCTCCCTTTTCAAAAATTAAAAATTCAAATGATTCTACATTACAAGAAGTATAAATAACGCATTACATTACTACTATTTGAAAACTAAATGTGTGTACAAAAGTAATGCATCATTTTTACCACATCCCACAAAAAGACAATGATATCTACCATCGGTACGTTTTTCATACATTCGATATGGAAACTTTCGTGCTGGATTCCTGCTAATTTTCTTTTTGGAACTAGTTGGATGATCTGATAAAAATAAATATTTATATTTAGACACGGCAAGAGGAGACATGGGTAATATTGATTAAATTCTTACGAACAAAATGATGCACACCGACTAGCGAAGCCTTTCTCTAACCTAACTTTTTTGACCTACACAACATACATAGATGTGACATGAAGGATATAACAACCTTGCGACATGAATTTGCTTGTACTACTTTAAATATATGCTTAATTATATTCCAGCTGGGATTCCAATCAAACACAATGCAAATATATAGTTATATTAAATCTGACATTGCAGAATTAACAATTATTCCATGAGTACTCAAGTGCCTACGGAGAGCCTCTACTCTTGGTGATTTATACTTGTGTCCGCATAATGTACAAACAGCTTCAAGCGGGTAGCCTTTATTATTCCTGTCAGATATCGTAAAGTAACACCATGTTTTCTTGTCATTGGGTCTCCCTGGTCGTCCAATACAACGTTCTGGCACTGATGATTTCCCTGATTCTAATCCAACCCTCCCTACACAGACAAAATAACATAGGATCAGTGGTCGGAACATTAACTTCAAAGAATACTTTAACTTGAAAAAAAATCTTTTAACCCTGTTGGAAATGAATTTAAGCATTCTAAAGAAATTGGACTATATGAATAATGAATAAAACAAATGGGATGCTATAAATCCTACTGCCCCACTCTTTGTGTAAATTTTCAAAAACTAAGCTTACTTATCGTTATTTCTGCAATGTTTTAAATCACATCACAAATAATTCTCACCTCATGTAAGCTTAACATCTCCTAATTCATCTTATTGGCTAATATGATCAGGAATTCATTTGGATGAAGGGACTTTAAATGGCAACGCATACTGGAAGTGGCAGAATCCCTCCTGTAAATTAGTTTCCCACAAATAATGCATCGAGACCGTTTAGGCTCCTCTGTATCTTCAAAGTACCTCCATACTGCACTCGTTCGTGCGGGTGGTTTTGAGGCTGTATTATAACAAAAGTCATAGAATGAGCCGGATGTGTGCAATAGATTATCGAGTGGAATATATTTGTGATATTATGATGCGTTTCAGATGAATGAGTAAGTGATGTAAACTAAAATGGAGAAATGAGCTCGCATATGAAAACTTTTATTCTCACAATTAACTGCTATAGACAGAGATTCAAGTTGCAGTATTTATGTAATATCGATTTAGCTGTACAACAACTATACTTATAAATACTGCGGTTATGGCTTCGGTTCACGTTCTCCAAAATTTGACTTGGCAAGTTCGGAATGACTACGGTGCATGTGGTTAAGCAATGACGCTGATCCACCCCTTCTGTTATGAGTATAGCTTCGTCTTGACAAAACAAAAATAATAATAATAAAGGAATTGTTACATTGCCTACATTAAAGAAGAATATCATTGGACATGGTCCCAAATCCATATAAAACTTACTCGCAAAGTTTACATCGCCATTGTCGAATGTTTTCATCCCACATAAAAAAATTATACACTTTAGAACGAGTCTTAGAAGGAATTGGTCTGCTGGCAACTGAACTTTGATCTCTTTTACGCCAGAGTACATGAGCATTTGATAAAGCTGCGCTTTCCTCTAACAACTCCAGCGATGATGCCTGCTGTGGACGCTCTGAGGATGTTAAAACTTTACCTAACCGTTGTGCACTTCCCTGCTCTGGGGTAACTAGAAACATAAGTACACAATCTTTAGATTTTAGTGCAAAAACGACCTAAATATTTGGAAAATAAAAGAATACAACCATTGGTACCTACGTTCTAAATGAGGTGCCCATTTATATACAGAAGAGGTCCAAAAATTATCCCATGCTAATAAATTCAAGTGCAATATGGCGTAAATGTGAAATGGATAACGCGTAAAGATGTTTTAGTTTCATGTCATTTCATGTTTAGAAGCCCTATCAATGGAACATATGAAGGTAAATATCGAAGGTATTGTACGGTATCCCTAAGGACATTCGTAGGACACGTACTTGGGATATAGTGAATGTGCTGTCTGTCCGCTATCATAAATCACTAGCAGGTATGAATAATTTAAAATGTGTATGCAAATTCAAATCAATTTGACCAGTGCTAAAAGTATGAAGTACTGAATGTTTAAAAAAGGAGTCTTATTTGCTTTCATGTTCAGTCAACTTTTTATTATTCATATTCATTCCTTTTAAACTTTAATCATTATTAATTTTACCAGTACTAATAAAAATGCTCAACGTGGCACAACTTACTATATACATAACAAGGTAGTATAACAATTGTTGATTCTAATATCTTATTACAATGTCATTGCATAACATAAAGAAAACTTAATACAATAGGACACGCTATTCCGATTCAATTACGCAGTCGATATTATTAATAATACTTTAATATCTTTGAATGGCCGTTTTCAGAATACGCAAAAACATAATCGCATATATTATAGAATTAATCAATAATATAAAAGCTTTTTAAAGGGACATGCAGAAGGAGCGAATATCATCATCATACAATTAACTACAAAGGCTGTAGAACATAAAAGCATACAGAAAAAAATACTGACGATTGACTCATTTTTAATCGGTATGCACCAAAATACATGCAAGAAATTCGTCACCCGCAATATATGTAAGATTGGCACTCTCACAGCGGAATTACGTTTGATTGCAAAATGTTACAGAAGGTTTATAAATGATCAAGTCTTGCATTAACTTTGTTTGTCGCCAACTTCACATTTTTATGGTTTCTTTTCAAGTGTTTATACAAACAGTCTAAAGAATTATTCCGACCAGAAGGAGCCCGACCAACAGCTTCACTACGTTTAACAATCTTAAAACATAACTGACATTCACAGTTGCATGAATCTGGCAATTCAACAAAGTATTTCCAAACATGAGCAGCCCTTCGCTTTCTCTTTGCACTCTGATGACAGTTAAAAGCATAACCTGTAATTATTTAATAAAGATAGTATTTAATGGATGTTTTATTTATAAACCTAAGATCTGACAAAAACAAATGCAATGTATGTGTATATGTAGCTATTGCCAATTGTATGAAATCTAAACTAGTACGCGTTTCAAACAAGACTTAATTTCAAATCCAACCAATTTCAGATCATATTTTACTTTCCAAACTCTTGATTTGATGATATAATTTCAAATGCCTGTGTAAGACCATAGTGGTTGACTCGTTTCTGTGTATGACTTTAGAACACAATAGACATCTGCAGTCAAAGGAATCTTCGAGTTCAATGAAGAACTTCCAAACAATCGATTTTCGCTTCCTCTTTCCACAGCTCCGCCCACTGCTGACATTTCCTTTATTAACCTTTTTTACAGCATCGCCTAAGCATACAAAGGAGGACATATTCTTTACAAGAGGCGTGATTGCGATTATTGGCAATTACAGAATCAGATTATGTATTATATAAGTATTAAAAAGTAGCGAGTCTAAAAGTTTTAAACGTTGGCTTTGAGTGATAGGGCCCCGATAATCTTTTGAATACTAAACTATTACTATTTATGAAGTTTGTAGTAAAATTATATATATTTGCAGTAAAGTAACTATGTAATCAGATTTTACTGCCTATTTGGGTCCCGGTCCCTGATATCCTTTGGATGATGGATTTTCAAATGCCTTAGCAAACTGCTAGTACCATGCCCACGACCATGATTTTTGCCTCTGCTGACGATTACAGAGCACAAATTGCACCGACACCGTAACGGATTTTCCATTTTTTCAAAATAATTCCAGACTTCAGATACTTGCTTTCCCACATTTCCATGCCTTTTCTGATGATGCTTTCCTAATAGACTCCCTGCAAAGTAGGATTTACATATTTAAAACTAGCAAGCTATACTCACTTTTTACGAAATCTTGATGACGACGTAATTCACAAATGACATCAGCAAATCACTTTCTTTCCAGTTGTATCAAAAGTAATACCTAACACTGTAAATTGTACCTTCTAATGTTCTATCAAGTGGTGTTGCAAAAGCAAAACATTGGTTATCTGTTCTCTACTCAACCTTTACTACTTCAGAAATACTACATCTTCTTCCCCTATTATATTATGCAAACAATGGAAAACTATGAGAAAGATCGAAACAAATGAGAATGTGAGAATTAATTACGGAC
This sequence comes from Orchesella flavescens, assembly GCA_964034955.1. Lineage (NCBI taxonomy): Eukaryota > Metazoa > Arthropoda > Collembola > Entomobryomorpha > Orchesellidae > Orchesella > Orchesella flavescens. The sequence goes on along the minus strand of OZ035954.1, from coordinate 25,378,797 downwards.
AAATCAAATTATCTTATAGGCAAATGTTTGGGTGATTCTTGTTTAAGTGTCTATGCAAGGGGCTCGTGCTAATCCAACCACTTGGGGCAATATTCCTGCCTCTGCTCACAGTTCTATAACACAACTTGCACACACAATGTAAAGGATTTTCCAATTTATCAAAGTACATCCAGACATTAGAGATGCTACCCTGTTTACTCTTCTTCCCACGCCTTCCCTGATGCTTTATCAATGGAACACCTGGAAAGTAGGATTTAGACATTTAAATTGAAGCTTCAAATGTTTGACAAAATACATTATGAAAAACTGCCTATCTAGTTCAAGGGAGAAAAGTAAAAAGTTTCAACTCAATATAACTATTATTTATGCAACATTGGAGGTTTAAACAATCATTCTGTGATTTCCTATTACCATGAAGCTCAGATTATGCTGACCAGACGTCTGCGTGATACTTTCTTAAATGTTTATTCAAAGGGCTGGAGCTAACACTTCCCCTGGCATCTAGCTTTTTACCCCTTTTCACAACTTTATAGCATACTCTACATTGGCAGTCTAAAGAACCCTCCATCTTATCAAAGTACATCCAGACGCTAGATCTTTGCCCTGGCCTGTGTCCGTTCTGCCGTTCCTTGGAAAAACCTATAAAGGAGGATGCAAAACTTTTTTTTATAAATTACGATAATTGTAGTTTAAAAGACTTGCTTTGCTACATAAAAAAACGTCTAAATCCTAAATGCTTCATATATATGTATATAATCTTTCCCTTAATGTGATCGAGTTTAGAAAGCATGTGCTCATCAATAGAGACCTAAGTAGCAGGTCAGAACCACACAGACCACGGTATTTACATTAACGGAAGTCTAAGGTTTTGTTTATAGCTAGTCAAAGTTGGACAGACAAGATCATTGATCATTCATGAATTGGTGATAAGACTGAAAGCAATAATGGATAAAGAAGTAACTGGGCGAATGAAATGAAATCATTGCATTACCGATGAGGAAGCACGAGTGGAAATTAAAAATTAAAACTATAAATTGAGAATACTGTTCTAAAACCATGATGCCGTAATGTAGACTTTGAGAGCCACAACTTAAGTCTACATGAGCTGTAACATGTCATTCCTTAGTCCTTAACTTACCCCTTATATGCTATGAGTATCTAAAAAAACTGGTACAGATAAGCAGCGTACAAGCACAAGAAAATGCATCACAATACCCCACCTTTACCCTTAATTAATGACGACAAAATACTCATCTTTGTGGAAGGATTTCAGATGTTGCAATAAAGGCCCTGTCGAACCTCTCCCTCTGCTCACCATCCTAAAACAAACTTTACACTGGCATTCTAAAGTATCTTCCATTTCTTCAAAGAACATCCAAACCTTAGAAGTCCGCTTTCCTTTATACTGATGTACGTCACCTATGGAATACCGAATGAATGTTGGTTTTAGTATGTAAATTTGAGGGTCAAAGTCAAAATTCACCCAATTGCAAATACTAATCTAAAAGTTAATGGATCCACCAATGAAACCGAAACAAGCTACTCATCATTTTAGTTACTGTTAGAAAGAGCTACAAAAGTCAGACATGCAATGCAAAGTACGGAACAAGGCATTAAAGTATTCTTCTATTTTATTGCAATAATTAGCATAATTACACACACTGCTCCTGAGATAATAACCTAAAAATAATTTTGTGTAGTGAAAGGCGTTTAAAAACATCTATTTTTTTGAATACGCAATTTGTTCAGGATTTTGAGTGCCCCGTTCGCACGCTTTACTTTTTGCTATAGTTAGTCTGAATAGTGGTATAGCCTGCCAACGGACCAGATTCACAATCTTCAGGATGGTTAACTCGCATGTGTGTTAACATATTACTTGTACCGCCTTTGCTGGAGACACGTCGACTGCATATCCTACAATAGAACACACCTGGTGCTCCTTTAGCTGCATCAAAGTAATTGTACACAGGTGCCCGTCCCTTGTCCTTGTCCCCACTGATGAGTTGATAGTAAGGGTTAGGTTTCCGCCGAAAACTACCTGCGATTTCAGGCCAGAAATCACTCAATTACTTATTCATTTCATCCCTTGCCTTTGAAAATCGTACTCGATTTAATTCAGTCTCATCAATTCATTGGAAGTAATCAAAAGCAATTCTAAAGGCACATTTCCATAATAAATGAGTGGAAAATGAAAATACTGTAGAAAAGCGAGTTAATTTACTTAAATCTTACTGTGAGGCTCAACTTTCCACCTCATTACATTGAGAAATAAAACAATCATAGCTGCACTGCTGAGTTCTAGTTCCGTACTACTCAGATATCCAGTCCACATACTGCATGCATTGCATTCGCATAATTTCATTCTTGCCACAACCTTCTATAATTCCACAATAACCTTCTGGCCAATCATGACAGCTCATGTACTTCACAAATAGTACCATAACCATAACCGATCTGTGCAAAATCCGAGGACGGAGAACATACGTTTTTGGAATAACATTGCTTGTCAATTTCACACAATATGTAAAGAGTAGAAAAGTAGAATATACATATAATATTTGTATAAAATATAATATGCTAATGTGAATTTACTGTGCTATAACTGACAAAGCAACACTTAAACAAAATAATGTTTTAGAAATTCAGCATTAATTGATTTTATTCGGGATATTTTATTTTTGTGCATCATAAACAGCTTGATGATGTGTTTTTAAATGTCTAAGTAATGAGCTGGTGTTGGCCGAGTCGGCACTTTTGCCTCTGCTCACGACTCTGAAACACAATCTACATTGGCAACCTAATGAGTTGAGAGTTTCGTCGAAATATTTCCAAACATTTGACCTCCGTGTTCCTGCACGCGTTCCATGATCCTTTGCAGGTTGACCTGCAATTGTAAATGAAGACTTACTTCGTTTTTATACAATATGAATCAGCACATTGATATCGATTTCAATCTAACTTCAGAACTTCACTATCAACTTCTATTTTCATTCTTTACTAATATGATGTGTATGATAGATGATTTCCCAACTTTCACTGTATTTTAATTGTCTAGTATTGCAAAAAAAAATGCCATACATAAAGCACAGCCATTTTTAACTTTTCTAAAAAAAAATCCAAAATACTCACATATTGAGATTTACAGATTTATTAAGCCCTCTATATAATGTAACATGACAAAATACAAGAAACAAATATATAAATAATTTTTTATAGGATCTTGATTTTCCTTAGCAGGGTGATATGCCTGACATTTAAGTGTCAGACGTTATTTAAGCCTATTAGGACCATGACCAGAGCGACCCAAGGCCATGTATCTGTTGTATTCTAAAGGATGATTTCGCTACAACAAAGAAAAATTAAGTGACAAACTTTTTAACTGCTGTAACGGGGATGCTCTCTAGCGCATCCTTCACGTATATATATTATAAGCAAGAGTAGCAAGAGCTACTCCAAACACCTTGTAATATACTACACACCATGACTCTGTACATACTACCTCCGGTTCTAGTCAAAAATAAAGTAATCTCTCTTGAGGATCAGACCAGGATGGTTCTCTCTAAAACTAGCTCTCTCCACTCTTACTATTATTTTAGCATTGCTTTAGCATCGTGGTGAACAACGTGGCATAAAAGGGGACGCCATATTTGGACGACTTGGGATCGAACATAGGATGTGTAAAGGAACCTGTAGAACTCTGTTTCATGTGGCGATTTTAACCAGCTTTACCATCCATCTCATCTCATCGTTTTCTTTTGGTTTTGTGGTTCCCATTATGTTAAAAAATTGTAGTTTTGGATATTTAATTTGTCTTTTTTGTGAGCAGTTTATTTAGAGCAATTAGAAGTCCGAAATTTGTGTCAATTTTGAGAAATTTGAGAAACAGTTTTGTTTGATTTCAGTCTAATTTGATTTGGGAGTGTGTGTGCATTCATTGTCCATTCCAAATTCATTTTTTGATTTTCTGGTTTCGTTTTTTATGAGTAAGAGAGTTAGTGGAGTAGATTCATTCGCTTAATTTCACACACACGCACACTCATCTTCGATTTTGGTAATTTCGATGTGGTATCATTTATTATTGGAGAGCTTGTACTAATTTTTGTCTCTCATCATTATTTCAGAAAGGGAAGCAGTTCACACTACTGCTGCCTTACACCTCCGTTAGTTGCTGACACTTGGAATTGGCTACACCTTGGACTAGACGATAACTAGACTACCTGTGGACTATTTGCGTGACATCGGTAACCTCTTCCTGCCCTCTGTACCTGTGTTGTCTCCTCCGGATCTACCTCATTCAGATTGAATCTCCAACTTGATACTTCAGGGATTATTGTAAGTAGAGATTTTAATTATCCTCTTCCTCCCTGTCCTATTGTTTTTTCCTTTTTCACCAAGGATGAAATACTACGGTTGATATAAGAAGCACGTACATCTTTAGCTCATATTGTAGGCATTTAAGCAGTGCATTTTGAGTCAGTTTTGTCGGTTTTTTTAATCGGTTCTAATTGATTTGAGGATTTTTTTTGTTTTATTTTTCGGAGATTTCATTTCACTACATACATAATACAACGCAGATTTTAGTTCAAAGCAGATTCTAAGTAAGATTTTAAGAGGCAGAAAGCAAGAAATGTTTGCATTGGTTTATAGAAGAAGTTCTCATAGTACATTATTAGTGTTTTTTGAGTCATTTTCTTCTCCATTCAATCCACTCGCTGTTTTTGAGGTTCTTTTTTATGGTGATGATATGATCTTCACGCATATTCCACTCACTTCACATTTAGTCTAATGCGCAGGAGTTCACGACGACGTGCATCCAATTCACCTCGTGTTTTAGTTCCTCGGTATAATACTAGGAGTAATCCTATCGCACCAGTACCAGATTTCATTCCTATTTTACCTACACGTAGTCGTCGAAGACGTGGTGCACCTCTTTTAAATATGGAAAACAATCAAGTAGTCAATCAAGTAGTCAATCCAATTGGGCATGCAAATAACCCAGTTGTGAATCCAGTAGTCAATGCAGCTGTCAATCCAGTAGTAGTTCATGCAAATAATGTACCTGTGGGTCCACAGATTGTACTTGATCCTAATGTAGCACAAGCTTTGAATTTAAATGGGGATCAACAGAATGCTATTAACGCTTTTCTAGCACAACAAGTTGTCTTGGCTAGTAGCAACATTCGCGTATCGGGAATGCATGCAAAGTTGCCAATTCCTGAATACGACCCCAACGCAATGACCTCAGCTTCATATTTCACTCAATGCGAGAATTTTTTTCAAGCTCAAGGCATTCAGCCAGCTCAATATCATATCATGATAGGCACAACGTTAAAGCCTGACAAGAAGACATGGTATGACAACCTTGCTCCTAATTTGAATAATTGGAATGATTTCAAGGTTGCTTTCGCAGACAGATATGATGGTCTTCAAACACAAGAACGTAGAAAAAGACTTTTATGGAGTCGTCAGCAAACCATTAATGAGTCTGTAGAACAATTTGTAAATGAGATGGTACGTCTTGCTCAACAAATTGATAATACTGAGCCTGAGCATATTTCAGTTTTAAGGGCAAAGAATTCTTTGGTGCCAGATTTGAGGTTATATATCCAAATAGGAGATCCTTTACATTTGACTGTGAATGGTTTGTTAGAGAAAGCTGCCGATGCCTTCGAAGCATTAGTGGCTAAGGACAGATTAACGGGTAGGCATACAGCATTACCTTCTGTTTATGGTTTCAAGCAACAAAATCTTCAGGACACTAATGGACGGAATGTTCAAAATTCTAATCAGCGTTCACGAGGAAGAAGTTCATATGTTAATGGTCGTTCTTTTAATAGAAATAGGGGAAACTCACAACAAAATGGTTTTCAATTCCCTGCTTTACCTGCAATGCCTCCTCCTCCTAATCCGAACCAACTCATTCCACCCAATGGTGTATACCGTCAACGTATTAATTCCACTCCGACAGAACGTGGTAATTTCCTTCGTGCTTTTGACCCTAATCGAGTAAAATGTTACAATTGTGAAGAATTTGGACATTATGCAAGGGACTGCACCAAACCTCCTAGAAATCCAGCTCCTTTTGTTAATCCACCAAATGGTGTTAATCTTCTTTTTCAACAACCTCACAATGGAAATCAGTACGCAAATCCACCTCCTTTTGAGAATCAAGCCAATACTAATTCTTTAAACTACCGAGGCAACAGACGCCGGCGCCGTCGTTGATTAATCCTCGTTGTCTTGCTGTATCAGTACCTTCTTCATTCACAATACCTACCGTAGAGTTTTACACAAATTCACTTCGTTTTTATGGTATCTTGGATACGGGTTCTTCTTATTCACTTTTGACTTTGAAATTGGCCAGAGCATTGAACCTTCAAATAAAGTACACTAATTCTACGTCTTTACTTTGTGCAAACAGCATGAGATTAGAAACCTTGGGTTCAACTTCTTTTACAATAAAATTAGGACACAAGGAGATCCTTCATGAATTTCAAGTTGTCAAGCAACTTCCTTTTCCATGCATAATTGGAATTGACATTATACGAACCCATGGCATCGTTCCTATTCAGAAATTGAACAAATTTTTCTTTCTTGATTCTCCTCTCCAACTGTATGATATGGGAGATTCCTCCTCGAAGTCACTTGTCTTTATTATTCAGGAGAAGCATTTGAGTTCCTCTTCACATTCAAATGAAATTCGAGTTAAAAAATTATTAGATTCTTTTCCTACTGTATGTAGAACTGATGGAAAAATTGGGCAAACGGATCTGCTTTATCATAAGATTGATCTGAACACTTCGGACGCGGCATTCAAACCTATTAAAACTGCAGTTCGTCATTTTCCACCTAATTTGGCCGCTGAAATAGATAGACAAATTAAGGATTTGTTAGAAAATGGTTTGATTCGTAGGTCTCATTCCCCATACCGTTTTGGAATTGTATTGGATGATAAAAAAGATGGTGGCATTCGCATGACCATCAACTACAAAAAATTGAATGCATTTACAAAGGATAATGCTACGCCAATGCATAACTCCAATATAATACTTCGATTGCTTCCTACTGGTAGAATTTACTCCACAATCGATTTAAAGTCAGGATTTTGGCAAATAAAGTTGCATCCTGATTGCATTGAGAAGACAGCGTTTTACGCAAATGGTGTGTTGTACGAATGGTTAGTAATGCCATTTGGATTAAAGGGAGCTCCTGCTACTTTTACCACACTCATGAACTACGTTTTGAAAGACTACGTCATGAAATTTTGTTTCATTTACATGGATGACGTCATCATTTTTTCCAGAAATTTTGAGGAGCATTTGGTTCATCTGAAATTGATATTGGAAAGGCTGAAAAACGCAAACCTCTCCATTAATCTCAAGAAAAGTTCATTTGTGAGAGAACAACTTGAGTATTTAGGGCATATTGTATCATCTGATGGTTTAAGAAAGAGTCCCGACCGCGTTCGTGCGATTCTCGATATGCCAGCTCCAAATGATAAAAAGGGCATCAAAAGATTGCAAGGAATGTGTGCATTTCTTATTTCATTCATTCCAAATTTTTCTACCATATTCCAGCCCTTGAGTATGCTGTTGAGTAAGAAAGTTTCATTTACTTGGGGACAAGAGCAACAGAAAGCTTTTGAGAAATTAAAGAGAATTTTGACTCAAGATATTGTTTTGCAAGGACTGGACTACAAGTTTCCTATTTATATAAGGACAGACAGTTCCGATTATGGCATCGGCGGATGTTTATGTCAAAAAATTAATGGCGTTGAAAGAATTGTTTGTTACGCTAGTAAAACACTTTCGACTGCGGAAAGAAAATATAATATCTGTGAGAAGGAATGTTACGCAATTTTGTTTTGTATTCGAAAATTCCAACCGTTTCTTCTTGGGGAAAAGTTTACTGTGTTCACGGATAACAAGGCTTTGATTAATCTCAAAGACATCCATGATAAATCACGAAATCTCACAAATTGGTCTAATGAAATTGAAAGGTGGGGATGCGATATTAAGTTCTGTCCCGGAAGAGAAAATGTGGTAGCAGATTGTCTTTCTCGGGCTCCTGTGGATCCTTTGCCTGGTGAGCCTGATCAACTTGCTAGTTCTGAGGAAATGTATTTTCCAATTTTCGCACTGACTTATGTGAGTAACCTTCTTGATAAAATACGCACTGAACAACAAAACGACCAGGAAATTCGTAAGATCGTGTTTGAATTGAATAGTAGGGTTTTGGCCAGCTCTGCATTTCTCAAGTACAAAATTGAGGGTGATATTTTGTATCGCAGAATCTTTCCATTTACGCTAAACACTGCACTTCCAGTTCCAGACACTAGTGAAAATGAAAGTGGTTCCTCTTCATTGGGTAGAACTGCTACGAGTCCAAATATAGTTGAGAATGCATCAGCAGATGATGGTTTTCTGAGTGATCAAATTGAGTTTGATTTTGTTCCGTTTGTTCCGGATACATTGCAACACGAAATTATGCAATATTTTCATGATACACCTGAGAGTGGTCATTTTGGTATTTCAAAAACTCAAGATGCAATAAAACGTCGATTTTATTGGCATAACATGAATCGTGACATTGCTTACTTTGTCCGTTCTTGTGATGTTTGCCAGAGATACAAAACTGATAATATGAGAAGAAAAGGTTTGTTAGGAGATGTTCCTGTTGCAAAACGCGTTTTTGAAACTATTTTCATCGACTTTATTGGTCCATATCCAGTAAGTACGCGAAGAAATAAATTTTGTTTGGTAATAGTAGACCAATTAAGCTCCTGGGTTGAGTTGAAACCAATGTCAACTGCAACATCCATTAAAGTTATTGATTTTCTTGAGGAATCATTTTGTAGATTTGGTTCACCCAAAGTCATAATCTCTGATAACGCACCAAATCTTGTAGGCAAAACCATGAAACTTTTTTGTAAAGACTGGGGTGTGAAACAAGTCACTATTAGCGCTTATCATCCACAAGCGAATCGCGCTGAACGAACAAACAAAGATCTTGTTAGAATGATAGCTTCTTTCTGTCAAGATTCACATAAAGAGTGGGATAAGCATTTACAACATTTTGCTTTAGCATTACGTTCACGTGTAAATGACACTTTAAAAGTTACTCCGTCTCAAGTCATGCTGGGTCGTCAAATTGCACTTCCAATTGACCGTTCTCTTCAAAATCACACAAGTATTGATTATGACAATGACGCACGTGAGTTGGCTAGTCGTTTACCCGATCGTATGAAAAATCTTATTGATTTTGTCACGTCAAATATTCAAGCTTCCCATCTCAAAAACAAAGAGCACTACGATAAGAAACGTAGAGAATTTAATTTAAAAGTAGGCGATCTCGTTTTGGTTCGCAACAAGCAACTCTCAGATGCTACGGCAGGCGTTTGCCAAAAGTTTCTTCCCAAATGGTTTGGTCCTTTTAAAATCGTAATTAAAAAACCTGATTTAACTTATGTCCTCGACATGCCGAATAGATTTTGTCCAACCAGAAACGTCGACGATCTCAGACCTTATTTGAAACGTAACGTTCCAATCAAGGTTCCCGTGTCATTGAAAAATATTATTTTGGGTACTGAACCCGACATTCCAGTCCGAAGACAGCTCAGACCACGTAAACCCGTGGATTATCGAATTTTAGCTAATTATGGCCATTCAAATCCTTCGTAATTCTTTCCGTGATAAATTTTCATAATACATGTACTAATGATGTATGTTTTCTTGTCAATTATTACAGATGGAGTCAAAAATTGCGTCGGCCTTTTATTGGCGGAGGCAAGGCTTGAATGCTATGTCATTATCTCCATCTGCTCATCAGCATCGGCTCGAAATCAACGCGTCAACCGACAAGCAGTTTCCTGATCACCCTACTCCAGACATCGCGCAAGAGTTCCAGCTAATGAAACGTCATATTCTAGCTATAAATGATATCCCTAGTGATAAAATATTTATGTATGTTGATACTCTTGATGATTTAAAAATTGTTTGTGATGTATTAAAATGTAAGCATGAAATTACATGTGATCTTGAAGGTGACTACAGATTTACATTCCATACCATATCTTGTTTAATTCAAATGTCAGTAGATAGTCATGATTTTGTAATTGATGTTGTAAAGTTGTATGATCATGTTAGGGAATATTTAGAGCCAATTTTCCTGAATCGTAGTATTGTTAAAATCTTTTTTGGCACTTGTGAATTACCGTGGTTGCAGCGTGATCATGGTATTTTCTTAAATTCATTCATTGATGCGCAAAATGTGTATGATAAGTTTACAAAGAACAGCCAACTTTCGTCGTTTTCTATGTTAGTAGAAGATTTTTTGGGTATTAAGTTGAATAAAGCTTATCAGCGATTTCCTTGGCAAATGAGAAAATTGCCTGATGAAGCTATTGAGTATGCGAGACAAGATTCTCAACTTTTGTATGTTATATGGCAAATGATGAAGATTAATTATAGAGATTTTCTTTTGAATGATTACGATATTTCTCACGATATAAATTCTGTTTTGAAAAGGTATCAATTTCCGAAATCTGTTAATCCTGAGCAAAAATTTAACACCTGTCTTGTAAAACACGATACGTTGTTAGAAAAACATAGGGTTCTTTTTTGTGAATTATATAAATGGACTGAACGAACTGCTAGATTAAGAGATTTACCTGTGAATAATGTATTCAATGATGATGAAATATGTAAGATGACTGTAAACTTACCAACTACGTTAGACTCACTTATTATGTTACTTCCTAAGAAAAAAGTCTGGTTTCGAAATCACAAAATTGTCGTAGATAGTATTTTAGATTTGATTCAAAGAACTAAAATTGTTACGCCAACAAATACTAGTAACTTTTTGCGTACTTATATGTCAGGTTATGATTCTGATTCTGCAGCAAGCGACGAAGAAGTTTATGTATTTCCTAAAACACAGAATCCTTTGCAAGCGTCCCGTTCTCAAGACGTTGGTATGCTTGTAAATGACTCTGTATCCAATAACGTCGAAACACTTGCTAAAGATGATGAAATTTTGGAGAGTCAATGTGTTATGGATGTCGAAATTTTAAATCCGAATGGGATTATTACTGAAAATGATATGATAGTTGAAGATGAGGTTATTTCTCCGATAAATAATGTAACCGCATCGAAATACACTAGGTTAGATTTTGATTCATTAAATTTGATTCCAGATAATGAGTTAGTTGAAAATTGGAATTGTATTCGAAAACTTAATTTAGAAACTAACGTTAGGAATAGGTTAAGAGTTAAGAAACAGAGAGTAAAACAACGTATTATTAATGACAGGCGCTCACGAGTTGGACAGGTACCGGTCAAACTCCTGAGTACGCCCAGTCGACTTCGACGACAAAGACTACGGAAGCAGAGAAAACGTCAGGACGCAGCTAAGGAGCGATCAACAAATTTCACCGGCCGCCGTGTGGGGGAGGGAATCCGGAAGCGGAATTAACTTTTCCTAGGTGGTGAGGATGTAACGGGGATGCTCTCTAGCGCATCCTTCACGTATATATATTATAAGCAAGAGTAGCAAGAGCTACTCCAAACACCTTGTAATATACTACACACCATGACTCTGTACATACTACCTCCGGTTCTAGTCAAAAATAAAGTAATCTCTCTTGAGGATCAGACCAGGATGGTTCTCTCTAAAACTAGCTCTCTCCACTCTTACTATTATTTTAGCATTGCTTTAGCATCGTGGTGAACAACGTGGCATAAAAGGGGACGCCATATTTGGACGACTTGGGATCGAACATAGGATGTGTAAAGGAACCTGTAGAACTCTGTTTCACTGCTTGATTGTTCTGTCGTTATTTTCTTGTTTAAAATGACCAATTTGATTGAATCCACATTTACCTTTAAATGACCTAAGAAGTTGCCAGTCCCTGTTGATTCCCCCCGAACAATTCTAAATGGATGGCAATAGAGACATCTTGCTTCGATTTTCAAAGCGCCATTACTTTTTCGTTGTGAGTTTACGAGAACAAAGTTCACTCCGTCAATAATGGAAGGACATTTTCTTTTTCCATCAGATATTTTCGGACTCATGTCAACCCAAGATGATGATGGTATGACTGAAACTATGATGCAAAATGCAAATATGTATAGATCCCAACAAAACCGTTTTCATATTCGAATGTCTACTCAAATGGCAGCATTTTATTATGAATACTTCATACATAACATTCAGCAAACAAAAAAATACACTCAAGAAAAGTGAAAGCTTCAGGAAAATAAAATTTGATCGGATGCATGTTTAGAACCACAATTCCGTTTTACTCATTTGCAATTCTTCAGTAAGTATATTTTGTTAAACTGAATGAAAAAAATACTTCAAATGTTTTCAAATCGTTGAAGTCTCGACACCAGGATGCATACGACGCAAGTGTTTAATTAGATTACTAGTGCTGTAATTGAGCCCTACACTAATTGTAGCAGAACAATATTTACATTTGTACCCTAAAACTTCCCTGCCTTTCCGAATAGTATTTTCGACTTTTTCAAAATGCACCCAGACGGTAGACGCGCCTTTCCTCTTAAAATCCAAACCTAAGGAAAGACAATTACATTACGTGAATCGCGAAAAATTAGTCGTATCTCATTTGTAACCTTACAAAAATTGCCAATAAATCCTCATCATCAATGCCCTGATACATAATTTATTTTGCCATACAATGAGAAAAATTACGTGCAACAGAAACAAAACCTTCCTACTCAATATAAATGCATGTGAGCGTGCCAAATGGTAAACTTGTGAGCATACTTATATTCAATACTATGCAATAATGCACAACTCGAGAAAAACAATAATTGTAATATATTTTTGCCATTTCGACTTGTCATAAGGGCAATCTGCTTGCAATTCGTTACGCAAATAACTGCTGAAATCCACCTTTGAATTTTAAATTTATTTCGGTATAACAGAATTACAGTGTTTACCATTCAAATGTTTTCTTAAATCAGTCACACATGTACACACTACTACTTTGGAACATCTTTTACACTGATACCTGCGTCCGTCAATGTTAATGAAGCTTGTCCATACTTCAGAATTAATAGCAATATTAGGTTTTTTGTGTTTTCTTCCTAGAGAAAAATAGAATAACGAACGTACAGTTAAACGAAAGTGAAGAAAGTCATGTGAAACTTTAAACAACGTAGGAAAATGTACTTGTCCTATTTATCTATCTATTTAAGTGGAACATTAAAAATTGATATTTCACCTCATTTCATGCACCCTGTACCATATCTATCTATCCCTCTATTGACTTTTTTAAAAAAAAATATTTTTTCAACTGCAGAAAGTAAGACTAACCGTTAACAGTAGAGTATTAAATATAACTGATTTACGTAGCTTAAACAAACATTATTTTTGTAGTCCAACGAACTCGTTTCATTATCTATATATCATCCAAATCTTGGAAATTACAGAACAGCACGCGATAGCCCTTGGCAGTCATTGACTACTTTCTTTTTCGTTTTCTGCTACGTTCATTCTCAAATGGTTTAAGGTTCGTCAACTTGTTTGGATGGTTCTTTCGCAAATGGCGTAACAAATTGCTTGTACTTGCGCCTTTGGATATTGTACAACCACAAGTTCTGCATAGATATGTTCGCTAAGACCCGTCAACCTCAATGAAATACGAGTAGACACGGCTACGGCATCCACCTGGACGACGACGTTGACGATCATTTTGATCAGTATCTATAATTTCAGAGATAACTAATTGAAAAATGTACCTCTACAAAGGATGAAATATTGCGGCGCAATGAATACACGATGACTTATCAAATCGATTATCAAGTTCTGGTTTTAAATTATAAATTTAAACAAGTTTCTACACTGTATGATCTAAGGGAAACCTGTCTGAAACGCAGTCACTGTAATAATTTTGGAATGGGGACCGCTGGGACAGTGACTTTTAAATTTATTTTGGTATGACAGAATTACATTGTTTACAATTCAAATGTTTTCTTAAATCAGTCACACATCTACCCACTACTACTTTGGAACATCTTTTGCACTGATACCCGCGTCCGTCAATCCTAATGAAGTATGTCCATACTGCAGAATTACTTTTGCGATTTCTGCGTTTTCTTCCTAGAGAACAATAGAATTACGAATGTACAGTTAAACGAAAGTGAAAAAACGATGACTTATCAAATCGATTATCAAAAGTCTCGCACCATCAGTTCCGGTTTCAAATTATTAAACAAGTTTCTATAATGTATGATCTAAGGGAAACCTGTCCGAAACGTAGCCACTGTAATAATTTTGGAACGGGGACCGTTGGGACGGTGTTAAAATTGATTTTGATTTCATTCAACTAAGGAATGATTTTGAGAGTACCTTTTCCTACTACTTTCACAGTAATTTCACATAATAAATAGTTATTCTATAATTTGAGTTCTAGAGATTTTCCTAAATCTTTTAACGCCCTAAAACAGGTAACGGCTAAGCTTTAACAACATAGATATAAAAAGAGGTTATCGGTTATCAATTATTTTTTCCATCCCAGCATTCCATGTTTCAGCAACACCATGTTCACTTTTGACTTTATATATATATACTAGTAAGGGGCCCGTTCCTGCACTTAGTGCAGGAACAATTGCATTTTTTTACATGTAGCATGCTGCAATAATGCTCATAGGCAAATAAACCCGACAACTCGAGATGTAATCATGGACCTTCAGGTGTGTCTTATCTGAAATCATATGTTTTGTGTCAAGGGTCACTCTGAGGTTATCAAAAACGTTCCAAAATGGTATCTTTGGTCTACTCTCAACAGTAGCTTCATTTTGATGTATCACAACCCATACATTGCCATTAAAAAATATTTGACCTTATCATGGCCACAGGTCACGCTGAGGATATAAAAAAATGTCGAAAGTAGTATCAATGATCTACTCTCAACAGTAGCTTCATTTTGATGTATCACAACCTATACCTTGCTATTTAAAAAAATATTTGACCTCGACCTTTGACCTGGTTCCCGATAACTGATTATGCCCATCTTAGAACTTAAAGTCAGCTTTGACCTAAGGTATCGATTACTGAAATCAGAATTCAAAAATGTTAACCCGTTCAAAAGTTATGCTGCCCCCGGACAGACGACGCACGACAGACGACAGAGTGATACAGGCATTTTACTGCAGATAAGCAGAAAGAGGTGAAAGTTGAAAAAAGGTAAAAGAAACGGATAAATAGCAAAATTAGAGGGTCAAAACAGGAAAAGTCGCGGTGGTCTAAGCTGAACCAAGCTGATTATTCGTATAGAATTGTGCCACTGAGGTAGCAATGTGGTTACGTGGTGTTTCCATGCAAATTGCCACACTATGTAAAATTCCTACGTAACCACATTGCTACCTCAGTAGGAGTATGGTGTCCAAGAATCAGCCAGACAGCCAGACAGCCAGACAGCCAGACAGGTAGATTCTTCGCTTATGTTCTTAGATATTTAATCAATTGTTAAAGAGTTGCTAAAGTTGCTTGCTTAAACTAAATGCTCTTCTTTGGTTGAGAGTGTAAATATTGGAGTTGCAGAACACTTCAATGCCTCATGTCTCTAACATTAATGTGAGCTTCAATTAGATACGCTTATCAGATGATGCTGTGGGATGAAATGACCTCAAATGTTTCAACAAATTACTAGTACTTCTCGGATCTAAAACAAGTGCTCTATTGCAAAACTTGCATGTGAGCTTACTAACGGATCCTTGCTTAACTCTGGTAAAGTATCTCCACACTTGGCTTCGTTTTCCGTCGCTACCTATGAGTTTATTGAACAAAAAATTGAACAATTTTAACTGCGGTAGGTAAGAAGGTATTGTGGCTACAAGATAGGACAAAGTAGCATGGCCTTAATCTTACTGCTGTGACATTAACATTAGCTAACAATAAAATACTTTCAAGCCAAATTCGTTATTCATCATATCATTTCATACTACCTATGTATATGTACCGAATTCTTCAGAGTGCTTTGTTCTCAGATGTCTTTTTAGATTACTCGTGTTCCGCCCTGTCATAATGATTTGATTGCACAAATTACATCGATATTTAGTTTCCGATCCAAGAACAGAGCCAAAATAAGACCATGCGCTACTACGTTGACGATGCCCTCTGGGTCGCCGTCGCCATCTTTGGAGGCCTCCTGTTCAGATTAGGATATATAAGAAAGGTAAAACGACGAAATGCAATCGATAATTAACTAATCAATCAAATGTGAGCTTGGGTTGATGAGATAAAAAATGAAGAAGAAGCACACAAGCGCTTATACATGCCGTCAATGAGAGTCTGATTATCAAACAAATGGAAACAGAAGAAATCTTCACTCTTTTTTTCTAAATCTCACAACTGCTTCATAAGCTGGTGGATGCTTCACCATTAAGTGACGGCGCAGAAGAGTTGTACTGCTGTTGTTTCTGGTTATGATATCCCCACAAACATTACATCTGGCAATAAATCTTTCCATTATTCCGAAATACTTCCATACGCCACTGATTCGCAGATTAGGATTGTCACTACAAGTACACTTCATGGTACGGCTACCTAATAAAAAACGAAAACCTGAGTCTGAGTAAAAACGCAACTAAGAATTGGGATGTAGCAATATTACAGCAATATCAAAGTATCCTTAAGTTCTCAAGAAAATCTATTTGCTAACTGAATATATGCAAAATATAATGTTAATTTTTGTTCACAATATTCATTCAAGCTATTTAAGTAAAACAGTAAACTCATACACGTACTAGATGTTATACTTTGTTGAATTGTAATTTTCATATGCTTGGAGCCAAAAAGTAATTGCAGTTTTGGGAAGAAAGCAAGTATGTTTTTTCAGTTTTAATGTAAAATGATTGATTTGTGCCCTCATTTCAAAATCATTCCATAATTGTAAAAAATTGAGTTTTTACCATATTTGCATGATATAATTTTTAAATGTTATTTTGAACTTTATATAGTTTCAAGAAAAGCAACTTGTAAAATTTTAACCATCAATTTAAGAAAAAAGTAATTTTCACAAGAAAAAATGTACTGCTTCAGATCTACTTCACAAAAAAATATTGTAAAATTATTTCATAAGTAGATGATGCTGACTTCTTAGATGGTTAATCATTCCTGAAGTTCCCTTATCACATCGTTTAATTTCCTTAGAACATAATTTACACCTTGAAAAACTTTTTTCTCCGCCGAGATCCTCGTAATATTTCCAAACAATACTTCGACGGCTGCCTAATAATAATAATGAAAAACATTTGAATGTAATCAAATATCATATTAGATTATGCAGAGGCTATATAGAAGCTTCTTATCCGCCGTCACAAGACAAATGGAATATGGAATTAAATAGTTTGTGAGTGAGGCATATTGGTATACAAACGAATATTGGTATTATTTTTATTACCATACGCAGGTAGAGACAAAACTTTAAACTAAAAAATGAACTTTCGCTTTAATCATAAATTAAACGATAGATTCACAGAATTGTTCAATCAAGATGTAACTGATGAAAACTTCTGAGATGCCCTTTCATTCCTGTAGCTCCTCTAGCAGCTCGTTTAATTTCCTTGGAACACAATCTACACCGTGCCATATCTTTCCTGTAACTGACATCCTCGTAATACTCCCAAACATTACCTCGGCGGCACCCTAATGGTTAATGACAAACAATAATGTGAGTATATGACTGTTAAGTTGATGCCTAATTACCTAATCAAATCGGTTATCAGGTAAAATTAGCTCTGTTGCTAAATGTAACTAAATTGGAAACCTTTTTGGAAAGAATGCAAATTATTAAGTTTTTGGAGGATTCTGAATATTCTGCAAAATGTTTATATTCGTGGCTGAGGCTGGAGGTGTGGTTGTAGTCTTTGAAGTTTTAGCCAATGTTAAAAGCATTGCTTTCCTTCGACTTTCCTTCATACAATCCTCATACACCTTGTAAGACTCGGGATGCCTTCTCTGAAAATTAATAAGTTGTAGATTCAGAGAATGTAGAATGTACGTAGACCAGCTATCTTTAGTCTGGAGCAATTTGTATACAAACAAAAAAATCACCTTTAAATGGGTATTGAAGTTAGAAGTAGGAGTAAACCGTCCACTAATCAACACATTGTATGAGTGCAATCTGCAGCACGTCAAGCATTTGGCCTTTACCCTGCCCAATTCGTCCGTCTCCATTATTTCAAAAAATTGTCCATCTAATATGACTGAAACAAATAAAACATGCGTAAAACCGCCAGCCTAGATGAACCAGAAACTTTGCCAATCCTCTTCATCCAACCCATAAGCCGCCATATGACGAGTAAAAAAAGTATATGCGATATGAACCATATTTACAGTGCAACCAGACCAAGTGAATACATTTTTCGAGCATTTTTCTATAAAGAAATAGCAATCAACCTCTCTACGATATGAATTACGTTTGTTTACGGACAACCGAATTCCACACTCAACATTGAATATTTCATTGATATTTATTAATGACCTTGCCGGAATTCGCAAGAATCATGCCGTGCAGGAGAGGTATTTGTGCTAATTTACTACCTACCAACAATAATTATTTGTAAATTGAGTCATTTCAATTATTACTACTAGTTGCAAGTTGCAAATTTTTCCCTTTGTTCCCACTTTCACACCTGAACCTTGTTTAACACTACTTGATTAGCATACTAATGTCATGACAAGCCTTTGAGATCTGACCAACATCCATACTTATAGCCTTAAAAGGAATGGAAACCCACACTACCTATCGATAAATAGGATTTCATACCGAATCCCCTACCTA
This sequence comes from Orchesella flavescens, assembly GCA_964034955.1. Taxonomy (NCBI): domain Eukaryota; kingdom Metazoa; phylum Arthropoda; class Collembola; order Entomobryomorpha; family Orchesellidae; genus Orchesella; species Orchesella flavescens. The sequence goes on along the minus strand of OZ035954.1, from coordinate 25,359,986 downwards.
TGCTATGCATTAGTATAGTTAAAAAATATTTTGGCAACACTTTGCATTACGTAATAAACTGGAGCATTACAGATTTGGATTCGAAACAGTTAATATCTGCAAACCGCGTTCGGTTCCACGTCAAATGTTTTGATATCCAAGACCAAACCACCACCCAAAACAAATTCCTGATTCTAACAGCAGTAATTTTAAAACTATGCTCACTCATAATTAACGTAATGCAAGTGTGCCTAAATGATTTGATTAAGAAACTGATTTCTCACCTGGTAAATTTCCTCTTGAACGACCAGGGATGGAAACACTACTTGTACTTGGTCCAGGCACTGCTATAGGAGCTGATAAACCAGATAGTTGAAAACCAGGAGGGTCAACCGTTCCAATAAAGTCTTCCACCTCTAGATTTAAAAACCATAATATCATGGTAAGTCCTCGAATCACATTGATAGCAATTAAATAGTTTAAGTACAATTATTGTTTGATAACTATACATACCTTCTTCACCACCACCTTCATCATGCATCATTTCTGACTCTTCTTCTTCGTATGAGGCTCCAGTATAGACTTGTATTGGTTCCGTTTTGAGATTGTTAAAGTCTACCCCTTCTTCAATATCAGCCTCAACCTCATCAAACTGAGCGGAATTATCCAATGGATCTCTGACTCTGTTATCTTCAACCTCAGCTGAATACGATGACTGATTTGGTTTTGAACTTACGCTTAAGCTAACTGGTTCACCAATAATCACAGGACTTGAGGAAACGTTAATGGTGTGCATCGACGATGAAGGGCCAGGGTCAGTTATACGAGGCTTTTTGCTAGGAATTGCAGACGTGGTATCAATAGCTCTTGACAAGGAAATGCCTAATTTCTTTGAAGCTGGGCCTGGAGGAGGTACTACGTACGATGATCTTTCGGATGTCGAATGAGATGACCCTGCAACAGCAGCAGCAGTAGGAATCCCATTGTGAGAAGATTCCTCCCTTGACTAAAAATATATTTACTTTCAACTTTCGAACTATTGGATACGTTACGTGCATATGTATAGCAGTAAGTTACCATCGCATGACTATGCTCCTGATGTTCTTCAACACTACCCATCAAGCCTTCAACTTTAAGCATATTTCCAGCTTGTAGAAAAGCGTCAACATCTTTACTAGGGATGTCCACTTTTCCTTGGTACATGAAACGGATAAGGTATCTCAAGTTCTGCGCTGACACATTTCCTAAAATGATAATCGTGTTTGACTTATCGGCCCGATTTTTCTGGAAAATAAAAAATATATTACTTTCATCGCCTTGTCCGAAACTACTCCAATGCACATTTAAAACACTAATCATATGTCATACCTGAAACAGGTCCTTAAAGAACGAGCTGCAAAGAGAAAGCACCAATTTGTGGGCTTGAATATACTCCCCATCACAGGCCAAGGTCACGTCCGTCAACAAGATATCATCTTGACCCACCAGTTGTCTCAATCCATCAAATATATGAGCCTGCTGGGAACTCCAGTTAAGGCTATACGAATTGGCTATCGTATTAGACGGTGTGAGTGTAATCATCTTGCTAGTTGTTGGGATCGACTTGCATTTAAAGTTTAAATGTTACAGAGCCGTTTCCATAAACTTCACAAAAATGTCTTGTCCTATCATCAAAATCTGTTGTGATGAAACCAGCCAAGCCACAACAAAGTGAATGTCAACGGGAAGTGGGATGGGTCAAGAGTTGAGGTTAGCCCGTTCTGTATCCGTTTTGCTTTCTTTCGGGAATCCGATCGACTGGAACTTGGAAGAAATGTTCTAGCCAGAAATCGAAATCGGATTCAAAATGCAAACACCGATCACACAGAGTCCTCTTAAATCTCTCCTTTTCTCACTCGATACACAGTTGACAATTATTATTCCACTACTGAATCAATAAAACTGGCTGTGAAAATTGTCAAATGTATATTGGTTTTCTCCATCCACTTAACAACTAATACAGATAAACTACTCAAATAAATCTCTCTTAAAAAATTCCTCAAAAACCCAACAGCAGCAATTTTGACTTTCACGTATTTTAAGTAAGTAATCAATACTATTCATTATTTTTTTTATTAGTTTCCTTTCCTCCGCAAATTGCAAACCAAACAAACGGGCAATAACAACAGTGTAATAGCTTCACTAATACCAAATACCACTAATACAGAAGGCTTTGCGATATCGGTTCCGAGCGTGCATTCAGCTTGACAGTATAAAAATATACAGAAGAAGGCAATGCAATGCAAATGCAATGGCTCAACTCAAGGCTCAAACAACGCCAGCCATAAGATGTCGTTTGCAGCATCATACACATTATACACAAGCACAAGCAATACACAACGAACGTGCGTGTGAAAGAATACACAAGCACATAGTATAAAAGTATCTATCTGTACTATTCTTAATATACCTATATATATAACATATAACATTATTTGATACATTTGATATTTTTTATGAGAGAATGAGATAGATATAGAAATAGAAGTACATAAAATGAAAAGGAAACTAAATAATAAACCTTTCCTTATTTATACCTTATCCCAAACTCCAGCACTATGTGTGTCATAATGTTCGCAGCCGAAATGTGCCGAGTTTTCTGCAAAGTTTGGCTTGGGTTGAACTCACAAAAAGTACAATACTCATATTGTATACTTACTGTTGATGAGTTGAATAGTTGAAAGCTGGAGAATGTTGTATGTAGCAGAAACGAAACTACAAAGGAAGATAATGATACTAAACCAAACCACAAAAATGCTATCAAACAACAGAGTAGGACTAGACCATAACTTCATGCTACCTTTTCAAACATCACAAGTCACAAAAACTATTATTTATTCTGCCTTATAACTTGCGTAGCGCAGGTATGAAAATGGAACTGAAAGGGACAATTTTGTGTCGTTTCACATATATGCTTTTACACCGAGTCGGGTTGATGTTGATGATTTAAAATCAGCATGTAAACGAGTACAATTTAATGTTTAATGTGCTATAGGACAGTCAATAGTATGTATTAATTGATTAATTTAATACGTGTAATACTCATGTTACTCCTAAGTAAAGTAGCAATAACATTTTTATTTTCTCGCTTTTTACACGTTCAACGTTATCACAAGGTATTAAATATCTGGATAAATAAGTCATCTCTCTAGATGGATTTAAAAGTATGTACATGCATCAAGCAGAAGGACAAATCAGAATATCTCTATACTCGATCAACTTAAAAAATGACTAACAAAACAACAACTAAGCAAGTAGATTACATAATACTGCAAAATATGACGTAATTTAGCATAAAAAGATTACCATATTTACATCGTCAGTTGCTTTTCCAATCGTCTAAAATAATATCTGCAGCTAGCTGGCCAAGCATCCTACATGTAACATCATTTATACTTGTATGTCTTTGTTGAAGCACTGAGCCATCCACTACCCTGAGATTTTTTGTGCCTAGTACCCTGTGAAATTAGAAGAAAAAATTGCGTTGATTGGTTTTTCTGATTAACTGAATTATTAGTAATTACTCATATTCCATACCTTAAATGAGAATCCACCACTGCATCCCTATCCGACAAGCCTTTGCCTATTGGGACAGTCCCCGAGAATTTGTAAGCAGTAAAAGTAACGTGTCGAATAAGACACTCGTAATACTGATCACTTTTAAATTCAAAAGCTTCACATCCAGGTAAATTGCCTGGCATCAGTCTTCCATTAATATCTTGCATAGCGGTTGTATTCTCCACAAGCTTGACGGCGAACTTGACACCCTCGAGTAGGGATCTTGCATCCAGCTCATTTTCTAAATATTTTGGGTCGATTACAGGATAGCTTAAGGGATTAGCATCCCTTAGTGTTAGCCTTCCATGACCAACAGGACTGTTTAAAGTTACTAGTTGGAAAAATGAATCTAATTTGGCTGCTTTAGAGTAAAAGCGAAGAATTTCTGGTTTGAAATTAAAAGCCCGAGTTATAATTTGACTGATTTCCTCAGGCATTGATGTTGTAAGGATGTAAGAGTGAATATCTGGTTTTCTCGTTCTGCCCGTTTGCTTCGCAGAGTCGGTTAGAATTGACCATGTGCCCTCAGATAAGGAGGAACGGATAAGACCCGTTCCTGTTGAGAGCCATTGGAGTAAAGTAGGTATCGTCAAGTCTCTTTCAATAACCATGCTTTGACCTTCGTCTACCAAAAATGGTCCGACATAAGCGCCATATTTGTCTTGAAGATATTGACCCACTGGAAGATTCATTATTGTTCTTATCTGCAATTAAAATTAGACATATCATTAATGCGAAACATTACAAGACCAATAATAACAGAATATGTTTCAGTTTACCCCGTGCTCTTTTAAGTGATTTTTTGGCCCAATACCACTTAACATAAGTATTTGGGGACTTCGGATTGCTCCAGCACTTAAAATTACATCAAAATTTGATTTAACAATATAGCGTCTTCCATGTCTTATGTATTCTACCCCATATGCTTCATTGTTGTTTCTGAACAGTACACGAGTGACATGAGAAAACTTTCGAACAACCAAATTACTCCGCTTTTGCATTGCAGGTTGTAAAAATTCATGATAAGCATCAGATCTCCTTCCATTGTTTAAATACAAGTCCATTTTAGCAAAACCTAAAACAAGAAAACGAAGATGCAATTGTGTGTTACAATAGAGTTATTGGATTGCAATTACAGGAGGGTTTTAAGAATACCTTCAGTGTATGGACCATATCCATTTGGATCTCGTACGGCATAACCCATTTCCTGTCCGGCTCGCATTAGTGTGTCAGTGAATTTGGATACGATGGGTCTTTCTACATGGAGTGGACCCGTTGAACCATGCATTCCTGTTGTAATGCAAACAAAATGAATCACTTTCTATTAAATCTTGATTTCAACGAATATCTGCAGTAGTATAAGTATGTACCTTTATCAAACCAGCCGTTATAATTTTCCATTGCTACGTAGTATCTCAATATGTTAGTCAACTTCCATCGGTTGTCTCCAGTCTTATCTGCTATTTCATCAAAGCCCTGAACGTTTCCCCTCACATACATCATGGCGTTGAGAAGACTGGAGCCCCCAAGTACTTTTCCACCAGGCCAAATAGAGGTCTGTAATATTCATAGTAAACTTTCATGTTTGGTGGATGGGTATTTTATTGTTATTAATGAAATCAGTGTATTTTAAGTATTTTGGCATACATTATTAATCAGTCCAAAGCAAGCTTGCATTTGCGGTACAGTCTTATAGCCCCAATCAATCGCTGGATCGTTATATTGTGCAAATGCATAAGTAGGCACTGAATGAATGGGGCTGGGGGCGGCTCCTTAAATTAAATATGGAATGACATTACACATTATATATGCGATGATATGATACGTAGAAAAGTCCAATTACTGTATTCGTAACTGATACCGATAACAGTAACGTTAATCTTATCTTACCTGCTTCAAGAACAAGCACCGAAAACTTTTCTGATAAACGTGACGCCAACGAACTTCCTGAACTTCCGGCACCAGCTGCAAAAATTCATTTATATAAACTGTGTATATATCGAGAACATTTATATTTATAATATGATGAAAACCTTACCTATAATGAAGTCAAAGGTATCATCATTATTTTGTGAAGGCATATTCATGAGATCCATATTTCGGTCCATTTCAGTAAAGAATTGAAAACCGGGACTCATTAGTGACACTATCGTGTAAATTATTGAACCATATCTTAGAGCGGATTGGGCTGTTCCAAATCCCCCTCTCGTAAATGTTACTGCATTCATTGTTACCAAACTTTAAGAATCACTCACACACTTCAGTAACAACAAATTTTACTAGAATCTTATCCTTGAGTTGTAGAACAATAATAAGCCTAAGAGAAGTTACAGCTTATAAAACTTTCCTGTCTTTGTCTCTATACTTTCTGCTCAAAATGTTACAAAGTAATAATTGTAACCAGCAGTTTGATGACCAATATTTTCGAATCACTGGAAGGTCTGTTATCACCACTGCTGTCAACATGTTTGAATGCATTTTTAGATTTCATCGTGTAGTCATATACTCAACATTTTGTATACTCCATACGTTCAGGTATGTCTAGTCAATCATCCTTTTTCCTGTGAATATTTTTACAGCTTTACGTATTTCGGTTACAACTTAAGTATAGGGTAGTTAGTAAAAGTTAATTTACATCGTATCCAGAAATCTCACCCCTAATAACGGCCATTATTCCTTTTGCACCATTGTGTTCAATAGACAGGGCAATAAATTACTTCATACTTGGAAAATAAAAATGGAAATTTAAATTAGTACAAGGAAGGATATTTCCTCTATTCATTCGAGGTAGATTTATTGCATCACCTTCAAAATCGCATGCGCATTCATAATAAAATTTGAACTGTTTTGACCATTAATAACTTTTCAGCTTTGGTAGCTTATTCACATTCATATATTTTAATACCATGTATTGTTTGTCTTCAATGATGACGGACAACACACACGTCAACAGTTGTAAAGAAATCTACACACTTTTGCTGTACCTGATTAAGTAAATTTGGCTTTCCCGATCGTTGGTATATTAACAATTAATTGTTAAAATGCATTAACAATGACTATTCTTCTTAAGCCACATCATTAAACTTTTTCAAAAACAAAACATCTCCGTCTTTTACAATTTAGAAGCACATAAACGCAAACAAAATGTTTAAAACAGAATGCATAACGTAAGCGTTTTACTTGTTTCGTAACACTGAACACTGCTGTAACTGGATTTTTTATTGATGACGAATAATATGACAAATATTAATCACAAATGCCTTAAATAATCATGCTTTGTGGCTAACGATCCTTTTAAATGGAATTGCGGTAGGTATATCTTTTGTAATATCAAACTACTGTATGTCACGTTTTAACATGGTTAAAATAACGAATTTCCAGATCAAATAAAATATATGATGACACCAAAAAATCTCCGAAAATATAATATTTTTTTCATGTGGGATCGAGCACTTTTGTTTGTTGCTTTCAGTCTTATCATACAAACTGAAATGACAAAAAGTTGCGAGAAGGGATCTTGAAATCCACAATCATTACTCAATCAAACCATTCTTTAAAATAAATTTCAGTTCACATGACATGTTAAAGCCGGACGTGATGTAAAACGCATGACATTCAGAGAGAGGTAAACAATGTTACACTTCTAGACAAAGGTTACCCCACAATTATAAAAATTTTCCAGTAGGATGCTCAGCCCTGTTGCAAGAGATATCATTAAAATGTCATTGCAAAGTACCTTTTTTTATCATGTCATCGGTCATAAACAAAAAAATATAATGCTACATTGTCAAAGGTGGACAGTTGGCGATGGTGGCCTTCTTGAAAATTACATACGTAATGCTTATAATTTTCACTGCCATTAGAAGCCGCGGTTTAACTTAACGTGAGCAATCGAATTTTCACAGTGTGATTAAAGTTGCTCTTGTCTCGTGCACGCTATAAACTTGTGTCTGTTGCAATTAGATTTTAACACCAACTTTGACAAGCAAACTAGATATGTTTTGATGCGCAAGACAGTGACACTTGCTTGTTGATAATACCGGCGAATCGCGACGGCACGCTTCAACATTCAAAATAACATTCAACATTTGTCACTATCTATACAATCAAGTTTTTATGTGTGGTATTTTTATAATTCACCCCTTTATGTTAACTCAGACAACTGGTCACTAAACACTACACAATATTCCCTACTTAAATATGAAGCCTCTTTCCGACAAAACTTCAAGTGTGACACAATGCCTTTCTATCATGCTTTATAAAAATTGGTTTTGACATTTATTTGTGAAGATTTCTGTTTAGCTTCAGCTCAAAATTCACTGTTATGTGAAGTGGATTGGCGCAGATGCAAAGGCATAATGTGATTCATAAAATGCGATTCTCATTTATTGTAGCACCTACTCATTTATATTTACATAATACGCCTAATCATTCAACCTAAAATTTGTATGAACGTATATGTACCCATTCCTAATTAAAGCATAGTGTAAACTTTAGTGTTCATTCAATCATATTTCCGGTCCTCATTTTTGCATCCACATGCGTACAATCTCGCCCAAAAAGGATTCCTTACAGCTCACGTATGGACTTGACTTCAAAGTAATAATATATTTTAAAAGAGGTGCAATAAAATGGCTTGTTCAAATTATAATGATCACATAACTATTTAAATGCTACAAATGCTAACTGGTACGTAGTGAACCATTGTTTAAGCCTTTCGTATCATGCGAGCGTTGCTGAATTTTATGGGTTCACTACGTCGTTACATTACCTGTTATGAGATACATATCTGCACAAAAAAAAACGCACAGTTTGTATTATTATCTTGCGTCGCTTGTTTCAGGTAGCGTTTTAAATCTTGATGGTTGCCTGTTACTGTTGTATTTGATGATGACGATGATGAGGATTGAAGTAAGATTTTTAAGAGAATACATAAATAAGATTCCCTTTTCATTCATCAAGTCACACAAAGCTTGAGATAAGAACATAATTACTAAAATGTTGTGCGAATACACATCTACTAACACGTGTCCTTTACTCTGCACATTCTTTGTTTTCATCCGACGAAAAAGTATGCAAAAACTTGATAAAGAAGGTAACATTAAATATGCATGTTAAAATCGTATATTTATATAACATATAATGCATCGTGTTTACTTTATTGGCTTGCTCGCGTATAAAGGGGGACAAACAGTTTTATTACCATTTCCGACTCACTGCAATTGTTCCGTCAGGAAATCTCATGCCAATTTGCATTCTAAGCTGTTATTATTACAAAAAAGTAAAGCAATATCTGCCAACATGATCCTAATTTTCAGCCCACATATATGTATGTATTTAAAACTTATGTTTGCACTGTTGCACTGTGAGTATACAACATATAATTTACGCTTGCTAAGTAGTTTGCTTGCCCGCCCAGAAATCAATATATATTCGCTGGTTCATTTCCTGTAATTTTTTATGTCAAGCGGAATTATACTGAATTACTTTTACTGAAACCCTGACTTACATTCATTATACAATAAATAGTAACCAGATAGATATAGAGAGATATTCGTGATTTTGACATACAGAATTGGATTATCATCATGCTTTAAATTTGAAACATATTGACCACTTACATACACTAATTAGAAACCACGGTTAGCCTCGATTTAAAAATTATCCTTGTAAGGACGTACATAATTTTGCAAATGATGCGCTGAGCATAACCTAATTCTTGCCCGGGGCATATCTGATTAAAGAAAGCGTTGTCGCTTATGTTCTCTTTTTGTTGTTGTTGAAAATGTACACATATTTCGGTTTTGAAACATAGGAAGAGTAATCTAGAAATACAAATTGGCTAAAAAATTTTAAATCTCATCTCAAAATCAAACAAAAACAAGACTTACAACAAATGTGAAATCAACCTGATAGCTCATTATATAATGTGTATCCTACCGGTAATGAGAATGCTACAGAAAAAAATACAACATTAGCCAAAATTACCTTACTCACTTTTACTTGGTGTCTGCGTCATATTTGGCGTTGGCTTATTATACTTAATCTGTTGGTGTATGATTAATGTACATTTAATCTTTAATCCTGCATGCACAAATGTTCGGCAATACGGAAACAAAAATGAATTTTGTCCTGTAATGTAATACATGAATGGACTAAAGTATGAATGTTAAGGTGGCAAAGAATATATCTAGCATTATTAAATAGCACTCGACAGCAGAATGGCAGTCAGTGCTCAGACCTTATATTCCAAAAAATAGCTCCGCTGTACCTTATATATAGGGTCTTGGACCTTATATATAAGGTCTGAGCACTGACTGAATGGGACCATTCATTTCAGAGAAGAGCAGCAAAAAGAAAGATGTCAGATACTGGTCATGTACCATTTTGTTGCTTCATTGTTTTATGTTTATGAAATAGTTAAACTGATTTAATTGAACAAAAAATAATGTTACATTTAATTACTTGCACGCATGCTATATCCACGAAAATCTTGTGCACATGTCTCGGCTAGCTGACAGGCAATTAAATACGACATACGACGACCCATTAAACAACTTAAAAGATCCAAGCCAAAGTCAAGCTACCCCACAACTTACATATTTGGTGGCAGTGCGGTGGTCAGTGATTCTGGCGAAAATAGATTCTGTTTAATTTCTGCAAGTAATAAATTTCATTGTTCATATAATCTGCTGTTTCTTTACTAGGTGGGCTGCTGCTATGGACTGTGCGTGCCTACACAGACATATTGACCAAACAAATCATTCGAAGTAGTCCGTTCTGGTAATACAAGTTTAACAAAAGATAATAATTTTTGGATGATGGCAAGTGAAAACTTTCATGTTTTCAATCTACTGAGCAGCACGCACAAAGTTCCTGTTGCCGGCAAGATACGATTTGCGTCAGCCTTAGTATTTGCATACTAAAACAAGCAAATCCAAACCTATAATGATTACGGAACCTTTGAACTTTTTTTGCGACACGGCTGACCATTAACCGTTAAGAACCAATATTGGGACACACACAGATTAAATAGAAAATATCATTACTTTTTCAAAATCAGTCATAATTTTATTAATTTTCAATTCTATTGTGTACACATCTTACGTAAGTTTGTAATGTTGGACATAAAATTATCATGAAAATTATCCAAGTATTACTGCAACAGATACATATAAATCTGTCATGCATAAACAAATTACCTCTTTGTTACTGAGAGTAGAGGATATAGAATAGTTAAGAAGCACAAGCAAGGAGTCTTCCACTCTTGTACTCGTACATAGGATAAATGCAAATCTTCTTGGTGTGGTAAAAATCATGTAAAATTAGTGCCGAAAATTATTAGACTTCTACAGCAAAACGCAACAAGTTACGCATAGTGTAGCTTGGATAAGGAAAATATTATTCCGTGCAAGGATGTGACGGCAGAGTGGTGCATCAATTCAGTACTTCTACCATCAATGAAATGTCTCTCATAGGTACCGCAGATTCAATATTCTTTTCTTTAAAAAAACACATCCTCGTGAAAGACGAAGCGTACCACAGAATACCGCAGTAATGTTTGCAATTCTAATTAGTTTATTACAACAAGAGGTAAATGACGTGCCATGGAATAAAATTTGGAATGAAGAAAGCGATGAGAATATTAATTATCGATGATATGGTGTGTTATGTTGCTTATTTCTTCGTATCTGTATTTATTTTGTGGGTTGGTTGTGGTATTACTGACGGCATACTGATTGTGGAAAACATAAAAATGTATAATATACAACCAGGCAAGGATGACAACAGGACAAAAATGACTCATTATTACACAAATATGTAGCACGTCTATACAACCATGCGCAGCATTAAGCGTCATCGTCATCCCATTTCCCATTCAACTTCAATATTAACATCACATTACAGCAGATAAATCGTGTACACAAAGGATAAGGCAAGGTAATGAATTTTACTAGCGGATGTACTTTAAATTTCATGACCCTCAAAAAGGCACAAGCAGAGCAAGATCTATCAGATCAGACTATGGATGTGAAATAAAATATACGTGATTTGTTTCCTCCAACCCAATGCAATATTAGCTAGGTGATTAGTTCTGAAGTGGAAAGAATTATTATTTTCTAGTTGGTTTGTGTTAGCAAACTTTGCTTAAAAATTAGAGATTAAATTCAACAAAGATCATCGCGGAATCTATCAATGATGGGTTATCGAAAGAATTTAATGATTTGTGTTGTAGCAATTATTTGCATCAGTGCCTGCAATGCCAAGTCTCTTGTTGCACAGGTATGTTACAATGCAGATATGTTTAACATTCCATTTTGTCAATGATAATGTAGACCAATATGGAAAGTGATTTACAATTTTTTTTCCTTCATATCATGCTCATTTAATCCCAACAGTCGCAATATAACCTATCTGCGGGGTCATCTTCGGAACCTCTTACTACAAAACGAGCTTTCGTTTGCCAATGTGAGGATACTGCAGAGCCTATTTGTGCCAGTAACGGTGTAACCTACAAAAATATGTGCAGATTTGAATGTGCAAAACACAAAGTCCCACGTAAGTCTTTTAGTATAGCTCTATAAGTTTTCCAATTTACTGCCTGGGCTCCAGTTTATATAATATAACTCTTAAAAATCTTTCAGGTCTCCGTGTTGTGAAGGAAGGAGAATGTGGAAAATATTTGTCAAAACTTCAATTTTGGTCGTTTGGTTGAATTGATAACTATGTATCTCCTGAAACTCTCTAATTACTTGGATTTAGTTCCACCACACAGTCCCACCTTCAAGAACATTTTAGTTGTCATTTTAACTCAAGTTTTTATTAATAATGCTTAACTTAATTGAAGAATATATACCTTTATCATACTTGACCTCAGTTTATACCAACACTATTAGTTAAAAGATCGAGCATTATTTGTTTCGAGAAGCTTCGCTAATAAAACAAAACTGTTCGTTCTCGCCTTTCTGTTGTCCTGAAGTTCATCTTGTTTTTTTGCAAGCATAGCTCATATTATACATGTTGTGTAACAATGAAATTTATTCACTTTATTCTTTAAATAACCTTTACCTAAGCTTACAGTCAAAGCTCATCAATGTGAAACACTTTGAGGGCTGATTTGTGAGATATAATACAAAGAACACGTGCCATCTCCTATCTTACATCTTATCAACTAGACTCAGTCTTAATCTCTTAATATTAACCGATCATAATCTTAATTACTGACATTGATAATAGCATTGCTTGTTGAACTTGAGACAATGATGAAAGATATTTTATTATCATATCATTATTAAATTTTCGCATTCTTTATGTAGGCAGATGTTAATCTTATGCTTAAAGAACCATACCAGCCTAAATGCCGATTGTCGATACAGCGACATAATAAGGATGAATCTCAATGAATGAATCTCAAATCTCAATGTTGTGTCCTAAGTTTTGAGTATTTATGACATTAAGAAGAATTAATTAAGCCGTATCGGCTATAATTAATGGTTGTTGAAAGGATTTTACACACCATATCAGTTCAGCTACAACTTCCAATTAATTAAAAGTAATTCAATTTCAGAAAACTCGTTTATAGTTGCAGATTGTGCGTTAAATATTCTCATAATCTTCATATGACTCAGGAAATTCGACTTCCTCAAATTGAAATGCTGCATGAATGCCAATTCTGAAGCCTACAAGAAACTAAATGTTCTTTTAATGGTATAAAAGAGACATTAATCGTCAAAACTAACAATTTGCTTTAATTAAAACGTCCATAGTCCATTCCAAAGTCCAAGCGATAAGATCAAATATAAAGCTAACATAGATATTAAGGAACTATAAACATTTCGTTCCGTGTTAGAAAACTCATATAGCCCCAGCTTCATATTGCACTCATGATGTTTCCTCGATTCTGTAACTAAAAAAGTTACGGTTAGGATACCATTGGCGATAAGTTTAGGCGACTTAATACACATAAAGATTACTATAGACTAGACTACTGAAGAATGCAGCATTTGCATTTATATCAAAATACTTATTTTTTTGTAATTTAGAAAATCTATAGCCATACATTTCTGTATCTTAATCCTATATGTAATAATTTTCAGAAAGCCAACAAAAAATAGAGTTATTTATTCTGTAAGTAATGTTGAAACTACTCGTCACCAATTGTACTCAGGGTCTAAAACTGCATTTTTACTGGATATGGATACAACATACACTTTTTCGCATTTCACGTTCTATCTGGAATATAGTCAGAGGAATAGTCAAACTCGAGCCCATCATAATTCCAGTTCCGCAGTTAAATAGTTTGAAAGATTTCTTGCGCTTTGCGGTACGTTGAAAATAAAACTAATGATGCTACGAACACTTATCACTTTTGATTAGCTAACGATTACCCAAACAATACAGATTTCCGAAATAATTATTTCGGTGCGGTCAGCTCTGTTTGTTACACTGTCGTGGATGGGTTTATACCTCAATATTCCAATTCTCATCCCAATCCTGGCTTCCCTTGTCATTCTATCATACACAGCACGACGATGGTATTCTTGCTCTTCTCCCCCTCATCCCCTTCAAGCAGGATTAACCCAGCAAGGTTTAAGAGTGGTAAATCACTGGACCCTTATTAATATAATGTGTAAATTGATTGACAAAAAATATTGCAAATGAATTTTTTTATGTATCCAGATTAAAATGCTTTCCTCATGCATGTGTACCATATTTTGTTTGCTGACATTCCTCATAATAAGTCTTCAGTCTGAAGCCGTTTCCCCTAGCTCATTCTTCAGCAATTTGTGCTCCAACAAGGAGGATTGTCCATGTGTGAAAGATATTATGCTATCATTCACAGATTTAAAGGAAATAGGGAAAGTGTTAACATATCATCAAGCAAGAATATCAAGAATATTTCTTTTTGCGTTGGAGAGTGTGGCTTTGACTGATGTGGCATCAAGTGCAATAAGAATGAGTGAGAATATGGAATTTCGCATTGCAATGGTTAAAATTTAACACACCACTGACAAAACCGTTTAATTAAACTTTTCTAAATGACCCTTATTTTTCTTTATAATAAATTATAATTTTGTGTTCACTCTTTCAGAATTATGAAGGATCATTATTATTTAAACACACGTCATGGATTGTACTAGCAGCTTGGGTTTTCAATATCTCTAATGGAATGCATGAGAGTTTGATTTACGAAATTACGCTTGTCTTGTTGGTTTCGGTATGGATTCTTGCTGCTTTAATTGATGCTAACTACTTCAACAAAGAGAATAATGTAGAGCGGACAATTGACTACTCCGGATTTCGATACATAAAAGATATAGCATGGGTAAACTAATAAAACAAAATATTAAACTATTAACTTTAAAATGATTGACTACTATAGTAAGTAAGCTCAAATTCAATTACGATTTGGATGGATTTTTAATAATTTCAGTTCCAAACTGACATAGACGTGGTCTCCATGATAATTTCAATACTGTTATACTCCCAATTGAAAACAGCCCCAAGTATTGTATATCCCGACGAAATACCTTTATCCCAAGCAGTATTGCCGCCACGTGTTCACCACATTATGATCAAGCTACTTGCAGTTATCACTAGTGAATATAATTGGGAACTAGATTCCTTTCGGCTTGAGTCGAGCTCTGAAACGGAAAGATTGGAATTTACTGCGGAAGTAATTCTAATCCTGTTTGTTTGTATGAGCGCCTTAAGATTTAAAAACAATTTCAAGGTTTGTTTAAATTACATGGATCGCCTGCGATTAGTTACTTGGACTCCACAAATGATTCCGGCAGAACAACGCCATGATAGAAGAAGCTATAGAAGGGATTTACCATTCCATTGGGCAGATAATCCAGATGCGGATATGGGCGATATTCAAATTTTGGGCGTAGCTGAGGTATTTGGGAACTAAAATTAGCTGATAGTTGATACAAACACGAAGTTTGATAGATTAGAGAATTCGGAATGTTAAGACAAGAGGCAGAATGCCATTGAGAACGTTTCAACATGCAAATAAAAACTCAATACAGCAGAACAAGATCATATACATAATTTTATTGTATTGTATGGATGTTGATTCAACACATTTACTTTACTATTCATCGCATTGCAAGTCGCGATAATTCAATTGACACCAATTTTATTGTTCTACTCTATCCAATCGCATGATTCTAACAAAACTTGTACAACAGCTTCCAAACCAACCTTGTCAGCTTCCCCAAACGCTTCTGGTCCTTCGTCGTCTATATCCAATACTCCTAATATTTTCCCCTATAATGTAGAGTAAGTGGATCAATGTATTAAACGAAATATCCCCTTCGTATTTTCATGAGAGATTTGATATTTTGTTCCTTACCGTTGATGTACTAATGATGGGGACAACAATTTCACTCACTGAAGATGAATCGCATGCAATATGACCTGGGAAGTCATGCACGTTAAGAACAACCTGAGTTTTTTCAGTTGAAGCCGCTGCACCGCACACCCCACGCCCAAATTTGATTTCGGTGCATGCGACCTTTTGTAAGTGGAGTATCAAATCACTTAAAACTTATTGTTAACATGGTCAGGTAAGCATTATGCATAAAAACTCTGTCATACCTTTCCTTGAAATGGTCCTAATCGGAGTAAATTGGAGTTATCTTTTGCCGTCAAATAAAAACCAACCCAGTTCACGGGTTTTGTTTTAAACACATTTAAAGAGTTGAGTGCGTGGTATATTAATGAAGACGCGTTGGCAAGATTAGTAATCTGTTTGTGATCAAGAAGAATTTCATTAAAGTACAGAAGTACACCACAATAAGCTTTCACTGCTTATCATATTTTTTTCAAGATGTTATGCATTCATAGCAATATAGTATACACGCATCTCAATCACAAGCAAGCAGCATTTTACGACATTTATAGATGGGATACATACATATTAGTATATGAATGCAAAATTACTTATAATGTTATAAATCGTATGTACGAAATTCAGCAAACTTACCAAGTCACGCTGTCCGGAAACCAATGCTTTTAAAGTTTTTAATAATTCTTGATAAAACTCTTCTTTTGGAAGGTTCGGATCAAATGTAAAACTATACATTTTCAAAGTGATGGATAACGAATCGGACAATTATTGTTCTTCTGAAATTTGTTCCTTCCTACCACATAAAGTATCAATGATAAACTAATCCAAAAATTATGCTGCAGCTGCGACTGATATATTTTAGAGAGCTATAGTCACAGCTTTTATGCTTATCATTAGATATAGAATGTACCGAATGTAGAGCGTCGGCACGTCTCGTCGTGCAATTAGATTTAGAAGACTTGCTTATAGCAAGGATTTGAGATTTGATGAACCATTCAATTCATATTCGGCAATAATACATACGACATCCATAAACAGAACAAACATAAAAGAGAATTAAGACATTCTGACACCTGGCTGGCTCACCTGGTGCTTCTGGTCTTCTTCAATCTAAAGAAATGAACCGTGTTTGGTATATAGTGAAACCAGATCACAGATCATGGTTCGATATCTCTAAATGAAAATTAATTCTCATGTCATAATTGATGTTACTTGCAAAACATACAAGCAGAAGAGCACAATGAATTCATCAATATATCGTCAATGTCTCGGTATATATCGCAAAGCAAACACATGAAAAAATGCATGAATACCATTATCATACAGAACATTTTTATCCACACAAAAGCACACATCACAGCTTGACTTGGCATTGGCATAGATGAAATTAGGTATAACAAACCGGGGAGAAATTAAATGCATCTCTTGGAGAGATGGGCTATGGATGGGCTCCTAGTTTAGGGTTGTAGGTGTAAGTATAAAGTAAACACGATACGAAAGATGTGTGAGATCTAGAAGCTAAAGGCAATTTAGTTATCTCTTTATCTTTCGTCTTTAGCCGGACTAATTTTTTTCTATTCAAAACTCAGTTGTCAGTTGTAGTTACTGCCTAATTGTGAATTGAATACTTCTTCTTTCACCTGTCCTTGTCCCGTTTCATTCAGAGAATTGGAATTTGGTTTGGTAAGTCAAATAAGTATTTTAGATAAACTAAAAGGTATTAACAAATCGTCAATCGTAAAACAAAAAGTTTAGAGTGAGCTACACCTTGTGGCATTTAATTACGACTGCTTTAATTCAATTCAATGAACCTGACACTGACAGATTATTGGTGTTGTTAAACTTTAAATCAAAACTGCAAGTTTATGTACCTATACCTATTATTGCCAATTTCCTTGAAGTATGTTTTTGCTAATTAAATATAGGAGATATAGCAGTAATGGCACCTCAAAAGAATGCTGCGAGTAAAGAAGCTTCATCCCCTTCCTCAGCTGTGGCCCCTGGTGGGGGACAACCTCAAGGAAATGTCATTAATTTAATGGCTCTGGCCCCTCATCAGTTGGCTCAACTTAAGCAACAAGTTGAACAGGAGTTGACCTTTTACCAGGATGCTATCATCCAGCTTAAAGAAGTCCAATTGAAAATGCAGGAATCTAACAATTGTTTAAAAAGCTTGGACCCTGAGAAAAAGGAGATGCTTGTTCCAGTCACAGGATCTGTAAGCTTGTATTTTTTTTTTAATTATGTTGAATTTGGGACTTTCTGCTCGGAAGATATTTAAATTTAGAAAAGTTAACGTTTTGGCTACATGAATTAATTGCAGATGTTCGTCAAAGGAGAATTGGAAGAAGCAGATAAGGTTTGGATCGATGTTGGTACAGGATATTATGTAGAAAAGGTACTGTAAATCTTTGAAGGTTTTATGAGCATTTGAAGTTTTTTATTTATTGAAATGGCATACTGACGATTGATAATCTTAATACTGTTTTTGGTAGACCATTGAGGAAGCACAAGATTACTTCAAACGTAAAGTTGAATTTCTAACTGGTCAAATTGAAAAGGTACAGAGTGTGGGAAGAGAAAAGTCAACTGTCCGCCAAGGTAAGCTAATTGGGCAAATCTCTAATTGAACATACCAATTACTTCAAAGTACATTCTAATTTAGTAATGAATATTTTGTGTTGTTGTATGTTTCAGCTATAACGGAAGTTTTAGAAACAAAAATGATCCAAATGCAAATGGCACAAGCACAGCAACGTAAAGGTGTAAAGACGTAAAGAAGCAATAACCTGCGCTGTTTCTAATAGGATTATTTTAAGTTCACGGTTTTTAATCCAATTTAACATAAATCTATCGATTTTCCCGTATTATAATTTGTATTCAAATCGTCACTTCTCTTTGTATCATATAAACTTGGCTTTTAATGTTTTACACACACTACCATTAAGCGTAATGCCGGCCCTATTATAATTTTCGATTTCGATGAAATATGATTTGGTACGACTCCATTGTTTTATACGCATTAAAATTTCTAAAAATTAAAATTAAACTTTTCATTCTATATCTATTTGATGTGTTTTAGAAATTGATTTTATTGCCTGATTTTGCTAAACTTTTATGCATTGATATTTAGAAATTCCAGAAATTCATGTACGAATACATTTTTGAGTGTGTTGCGTTGCAATCACTTTACAAGAACGGTGTTTTCTGTTAACTCTGTTGAATCATATTGTGTATTATTTGCAGTAACATAAGAAGCGTGTATTCAAATGACAAAAATTTCACTTGACATTATTGCCTTTGGTTAACTCAGTTAAATGTACCGTTTGTTTGTGTTTTAACTCGTTGATTGTGCAACACTCTTCTACTCTGGGCTTGCCGGGTTTATTATCAATATAAAAGTCAACCATGTTAATTCACAAGTAAAATCAAAATCACTTTATTCATTCATGGCATGTGGCTTTGATAATAGGGAATCTACGTGTAAGAAGAGAACTATGTAAAAAATTCATTCACTCGTTTGTTTCGCCCATGTTTCTTATATTAGTTCTTTACCTATCTAGCTTTGCTATTTGAAGCGATAAGATAGTCTATATAGTACTACACTCCTAAATATAAATGAATATTTTCATGGCTAACGTTATTAAGTTATTTGGTTAGGAAGGTTCTCGACACTTATCGTTAGCTCGGCTTGTGCGATGCTCGACATCATGCCCTGGTGCATTGACGGGCTGGGTGCATTGACATTACACTACATGGGTTCCGGGCTGGGTGCATTTACTGCATTTGTAACGTTCGCATGGAAACAATTTGTTTCGCGTGGGTGTTTGTGGAGTTTCGACTTTCATTGGAAACGCATTTTCAGAGAAAATGACCTGCCGCAGATTTTCATTTCAGCCGATACAACTCATATATATCATTCGTATTCTCTTCCAACTCGTTTGACCTTACAAGCACTCTCATCGTCGTCTTTAATCGTCTTCTTAACTCTTACTCACACTTCAAAGCCTATCATGGGCAACAATTATAGTGCACCAGGCGGTGTTGATTCCCAAAACGATGGTGGGGCAGCCTCTGAACGCTCTGAAGCTGGATCTATTGATTCGCCCATTCCAAAAAAGACAGTTTCAAATTTAACCGTGGTGGTTCTCTCTGGCGTTACTCCGGATACAGTGGCACATGCTGATGGTGAAGATGGTGGAGCAGCAGATGACTTACTGCGGAGGACCATTAATAATGATAATGCTGCCGGTTTAAGTTTGGGCCCATTTGGAGGAGGTGGAGATGGGAGGCCCAATAATTTACCAATGGGAGGAGGTGGTGGAGGACCAGGTCCCCGACCTGATCACGTCCCTGAGCACTTTAAACTGAAGTCTTTGGGGGGCTTAGATGATCAGATAAGCTATTTAAAAAGATCGGTGTTGGTGCCCATGCTTCAACCTCAAGTGCTGAAGGAGTGGGGGATGAGACCACCCAAAGGAATCCTACTCTATGGACCACCGGGTAGGCTATTGCTGATTTTGATTATACCGTTCTAAGAACAAATACGTATTATAATTAATGTAATTATTATTTTCATTTAGGAACTGGAAAAACGTTCTTAGCAAAGGCGCTAGTAAACGAATTAAGAGATAACGGGCAGCGAGTCAATTTCTTTTACCGGAAAGGAGGTGACGTATTCAGCATGTAAGTTTGCATTTTTCCCTAGTTTTACAGCGTTATACAGCTTCAGACAGACCTCTTTTGATTTTGGGTGTACTTTGTAACTTGCAAATAAATGTGTGCTTATCATACCCAGGTGGTTCGGTGAATCTGCTCGAAAGCTGAAGGAAGTGTTTGACACCGCAAAGGCCATGGCTCCTGCCATCATATTCTTTGACGAAATTGACGGACTGCTTCCATCGCGAGAAAATGACCAAAGTCATGGAACAGAAGCGTACAACGCTGTCACTACTTGCTTTCTTGGCCAAATGGATGCTCTCACGACAGATAGAGTTTATATAATCGGTGCTACTAATCGCATGGAAGCTGTTGATCCTGCAGCCCGCCGACCCGGTCGTTTTGACAAACATCTCGCCTTTGGCTTTCCTGATCAAGAGGCACGTCATCATATACTCAAGATCAATACAGACAAGTGGGCCGCTGATGACCGCCCAACTGAAGATTTAGTGGGACGCTTGGCAGTCAAGTCCATTGGATTCTCAGGTGCTGATATTGAGAAGCTTTGCAAGGACGCTGTCTATGTGGCAATTGCTGAAAATAGAGGTAAAATCACGACCTCGATGAGGATCACTGAAGATCACTGGATGCGTGCTTTGGGTGGAATGCAGCGAACAGCTTCTAACAGCTTTGGTTCAGCACAGATAACTCCATCCAAACCCAATGCTGTTATATCCAATTTGATTGAGCTAGTTGTCAACTCCGCCATTGAGGTTATTCGGCCAATACTCACAGCACCTGCTTCAGTCTCTCAACGGAAATCTGTGATTTTATGCCAAAGCACAACCCAATCCGAGAGCTTTTTGAACACTCATATAGTCCAGGGCATCCTTTGCAACGGGATCTTCAACAAGATGGCGATTTTCGAACTGAGTGCAGAAACGATATTTAACAAGATGGCAAATGGCAAGCCAACAACTGTTGCTGTGTTTCATGATGTTCTTAACCAAGTCCGTGATAGTCATCTACCGGCTGTACTCATTATCCCGAACCTTAATGAGATCATGCTCACTGCAAAGAAGGCCAATGTGGAGGATATGATTGTCACTGCACTTGGAAAAATTAGGGGATCCAACATGTGCTTAATTGCTACTTGCAGCCAGCCTTTGACCGAACTTCATAGAGACAACCCACAGTGGTTTAGCCTGTTCCTGGGTTTCCGCCGCTCATTTCAAATCTACAATCCGAGGGCTCCTCACCTCGAAACTTTCTTCAATCGGATATTTGATGAAAAAAATGACAACGTGGTCCAAGTTTCTTTGAAACAGCAGTTGTCGAAAGCGGCGGATGTCGCTGACAATGACAACTTTGACGATATCCTACGGTTCTACAACACTCTGGAAAGGATTATTAATCAACATCGGAGTGCTGATGAGAGAAGAGGGCTGGAGCAGTTGCAAGACAAGGTGGGAGACGCCATCAATGCGTACACAAGGTCAAAGCTTCGTTAACAATGCAAAAAACAGTATAAATCAAACATGAATTTAATGAACATGAAAAATTTGACAATCTAACCCAACATTTAAATTATATCATAGTCATAATAAATTCCTAACTTACCCAACAACCTTACATCTTGGTTTAGCAAGTGTGGTATGAAACCCAGCTTTGTATTCATTTACATTATCCATTTGACTGGTTTGTTGTAATTTGTAATGATAATCATGATGATAATGCAACAGGAAAATGCGTAGTCTGTAACCGTGCCATTTTTATGCAACCCTAACATACTACACCTAATACTCCTAATCCTATCGCTAAAATTATTAATAAGTTCTCGCCTATAGTCAACTCATCTACCACGATAAGCAATATAAGCATACATACCTCAAATACCAGCCTTTGTTCTATAAGTCAAAGCACCCCGAGCGGCTTAAATGCATTGCGGGAATCCTCTTAGACATGTTTATGAAGTCAAGAAGGAGAATTGGATCTTTTGTTGCTTACCCATTCACATCTCATGCTTATTTCGTTAGTCACAGGTAACTGCAAAAATTTTATTAATTTAATTTAACCTTATTGTTGGTCAACCATTGTATCATGATCGGCCTTTGAATTGTGTTCAGCTACATATTTTTGTCAAGTCAGATTCATTCTTCAACACGGCATCATCTATCAAATACCGTTGACGCAACAGTCAACAAGGGACAAGTGTGAAAGAAAAGTCAAAAGTGATTATATAACGTGATTAAACGCCCTACTTAATTCGTTCATCATCTTCGTCAGTTGCATTGTGTAATGGTTGTCAGTACCAAGACCAACAAAAGCAACATGAAGTTGGCAGAAGCAGAGAGCTTACTGTCATCTCCTGGAAATTCAGACGCCAGCCCAGGATCTAAAATAGATCGAGAGTCTAGCGCAGTTGGAGTAATTATACATGAAAAGTTTGATGCTCGAAAACTTCCTCGTCAGTTTGCAAGGCAGTATGCCCACTCTTACTCTGTTAGGCTATGGACGATGAGACCCAAGTTGGAAGAACTGATTAAAACAGAATGGCCTGAAGTGGAGCTGAAGAAAATTGCTGAGCTGTGCGAATTTTCACAAGGTGCTAACACAGTTTCTGGTAACCAGAAAAGAACTGATGATGCTGGTTCCAGCAAAAAAGCCACTAGGACTTCAGATGATCATGGACAGCATATTGCATTCAAGGAGAATGTCACAGTCGGTAAGCAAGTCATGATAAGATAAGCTATAACAAAAGCTAACGATGATGACGATGAATAAATAAAATTTACATCATATTGTTCTTTTCTTACTTACAGCAATCATTGGAACTATTTTTAAGTACCAGCCTGAGAAACCATCCATTCTACAAGAATTAGCAGAAGAAAATCTGATGATTCCTGTTGTGCCCAAAACTAAGTTTATTGGCGATCAAGATACCATTCAGTTAGAAGATGAGACCACACGGGTTCAATTGATTTCCACTACGAGTTGTGGATTCACAATTAATAGTTTGGTGAATGGTGTCATTTGTGCTGTGATGGGGAAACCTAATGTCAGTGGAAAGTTTGAAGTTACTGATGTATTGTACCCAACACCAATTCCAAAGCCGGTATTGGAACAAAAATTGGACTATGAGATGGTAACATTCAACAATAATTAGTGCTTAACTTTTTTTGTTAATTCTTCTTTCCCATTTATACAATAATTCATATTTAGGCTTTATATTTTATGTGATATTTAGATTTTTGTTTCCGGCTTGGAGTTAGAGAGTGATGAAAATTCACATTTAAGAATTGACATGCTGTTTGACTACTTGGAAGGCCTAAGTGGGTGTCCATCAGAGATTGAAGGCAGCCTAAAGAAACGCAGTAAAGTATTTTTTGTTGGTGATACTTTTGCTCGACCTAAATCTGTGGATGATGCAAAGAGTGAAAGTAATACAACGGAGATTGCTTTAAAACTGGATGGACTGCTCGATCAAATATCTGTAAGTATAGTATATAACTTTCCATGTTGACTAATAGGTCACATACATATCATGTTTTTCTTTGTTCTGTCTAAATCACTTACGTACAGCAACATTTAAATAGAGAAATATTATTTTTTAGCAAACTATGGATGTTTTCATTCTGCCCGGTGATAATGATCCATCGGAGCCAATGCTTCCTCAAGTTCCCCTCCATCGCTGTGTCTTTCCCCAGTCATCCAGACGTCCTACATTTACAGCACTACCCAACCCAAGTAGATTAGAGATTCCGATGAGTGGTGCAAAGAACAGTACTAAATTGGACATTTTGCTATCAAGTGGGCAGAATGTAAAGGATGCTCTGAGGAACTCTGATACGACAAGTCCGTTAGAAATGTGTCAGAAGTTGTTACGTTGGGGTCATATATGTCCTACTGCTCCAGATACAATACCACTTCATCCAGGCGTCCCTGAAGACGTTTTTGTGATTGAAAATTTGCCTCATATTTTTGCAGTGGGTAATCAACCCTGCTTTGATAGTATGGAGTGGAAAAACACAAAGATTTTTACAATTCCAAAGTTTTCAGAAACTGGTTTTGTTGTTTTGTTAAACAGTGAGTTGGAAGTTACGCCATTAAAGTTTCAAGTTTTGTAACCAATGTTTGGAACTTGACGCTAGAAAACTGGAAAATAATGTAACCAGTACTTTCTGTGCAACCGTATATAAGGAACTTTACACATCGTCGTCGGAAATATTATGGAAGAATAAAACTACACGAACATTTTAATGTGATGTAAACTAGAGTATAAAAATGTTCATAATATGCAGTTATAAAAATTAGGTGTGCGAGCCTTTACATTTAAATTCGTATTTAATACATAACTTTAAAAACAGGATTATCGTGCTGGACTTAAGTAATTAGTGTATGCAAACAATGTCTATGTTCTTTCGTTTTTACTCATTCCAACATAATAAATTGAGCATTGAATACAAAATCCGATTTAAGTAATTTGACTACAAATTAATTTAATTTATGAAAGTTTTAAGGTAACTTCCAACAAAACATTTTTTATCATGAGATAAGTTATGTGTGTTAGATGATGGATAATATGCGTATGAACTTCTATTATGGTTTGCTCGCGTAAATGTAGTTATCTGCCGGCGCACAATGACATTTTTTTAAACCAGCCAAATATCACAGGCTACATTTATCAGTAATTTGTCTGTAGTAATACGTAGCGTGCCGTTTTATACAATCAGTGTCAGTCAGTAATGTGATTTGCTCATTGCCTCGAATTCTTGTAGATGAAAATGCTCAAGTTGTAAACGATCCAAAAACCTCAAAAACTACATTATAGGGAATCTGCTGCTGCAAAATTGAATTTATACACTTCTTAGCATCACTCTCATATCTAACCAAACGTAGATAAGCATGCTACGTACTTTCTAACTTCAATTTTGAATTTCAACCTTCCTTTATCCGTCTAGGTGATGGGTAACATGTAGTTATATAAAGCAGTTTTATGTTCGGCTGTCAATCGTAAACTCAGACACCACCCTGCATCATCACTTCACCAGTCTCTAACTCACATATTGAGAAAGCTCGAAGATGAAAAATGATGTTTTAAGAGCATAAAATCCATTAGTTATCTAACTTAATTTGTTAAACTGAAAAACTGTCAACTAAAGTGGAAAAAGTCTTCATGAAAATCCTACACTTAAAAACCTCTCACATTCCCACACGTCCAACGCCCCATCAACTTTGAAGCTTTGATTTGTACCATTTTGAATGTCCCATTATCTGCCAACTCAACTATATACTAACTACATTATAAAGTAGAACTTTTTAGGTATAATCAAATAATCACTTATTGAATCAGTATCTTTTTCTCTCAAATACGTCTATGCCCCATGTAGAAAATTAGGGGAAGGAGATGCAAAGTAAAAGTAAAATGCTTGTAAAATGTCAATCTTTTGATTTTACAAACCACACACCGCGACGGAAGTAACTTCTTTTACGTTCAACATTAATACAATTTCACATTTTTATTTTTTTCAATTTTAATGTACTATAACATGTCGTTTCGTCGCAGCATTTCAGATAAGACATTTGTTCTCTTAGAATTTTCATGAAGAATTTGTAAAGAGCTTTTCCAGAGAGGACAAGGAGATGAGCCCGATACAAATATTCAGGAAGAAGAAGCCTATTATGCTTGTTAGTTTTCTCTTTACGGTGAGGGGTGGGTGGTTTTTGTACAACGGTGTTGCACTAGGTTCTCAGTAGCATTGACTGCACTACAGACGCACAGGAAGAATATCCTATTTCCTTGCTAATGCACTGTCTGTTCTGGAAGCTGACAAAAAATGAGACTTTCACTATGTGCTGGTGTAACATAACGATGAGTCGTAATGGAAAAACTTTTCCTTTTTATTTTTTGCTTTTGTCCTTCCCTTTCCTCTTCCTCCCTTCTTGACTTTGACTAGGTATAGAAAAAAAATAAACCTCGAGTCATATAACGGTGTTTCATTTATCTTTACCTTGGCTTTCGTCAAACTGAGAGAGATCACGTTACAAGAAAAATGATGAATGCATTGCTGCATTCACAGGCAGACACAGACTCAAATGTACATCTGTGTGTGTACATATAAAAATGTATGCACGTCTGCTGCAAGTTCTATTCATGTTAGAATTCGAATGCACCTATGTATTCCTCGTTTCTTTTTCACTGGTTTCCAATAAAGCTTTCTCTTTGAAAGAGAAAGCTTCTGCTTGGGTAGTGTAGTAAATATGCTTGCATCTTATTGCATCCTCCTGCATATTGCAGTAGTAGTAGTAGTAGTAATACAATGAAATGAATGTGCACACAAAGGGAGAGTGAAAAGCACATGCATATTACATACGCATTATTACATCACAAAAGTAGAAAATCTGGTTTTCCTGAAACTTTGTGAAATCCGTCCTCGTGCGTACATTCATTCATTCATTCACCGCACAAATTCATGCGTACGATTTATATGTGGATTTGAAGTGTGCATAATATACATTTTGTAGATTGCATTGTATTGTATTGTTTGCTTTTATGAAAATAGGTATGTATATAATATCTGGCTGGAATTTGGTTTAGGTAGTGTAGTGTTCTTGGCATTTGTATGTAACTTCCCAATGGGTTTCATATTTGCTTCTCAATTCATATGATCGTTCGGGAACATCCACTGTGACTTATTGCAATAATAATGCACGTGCAGAGAGTAAATGTAGAAAGGAGACAAGTATAAAAATGCTTGGTGTATCATACAGGGAAGGGGGAAATGTCTGATTTATGGCAGGACCATACACCACGGTTTGCTAGTTTTTATATGAGTTTTTCTGGAAAATGTACACCATAAATGCATTTTTTTCTAACAACCGTAAAAAAAATTGTGTGAATATCAGAAGCCTCACTACGCACACTTTCCGCTTTTATTCTAAAATCCATTATTATTACTAGTTCTCTTTTGAGATTCCCATTGCCACTGCATACTGCATTCTTATATCCTGTCGGCCAAAGAGAGTATGAAATATACTGTAAGCTTTAATGGAGGGGGATGACAAAAGAAAGAAAATAACATGTGTACATTATAATGTACGAATAATGCAATTTTTTCAAGCTCACTTTGTTGAGTAGAGCAAATAATATATAAAAGTTTGGAACACCATATATATAGAGTCCAGTAATTCCTTTTGAGATCTACCATTTTTCTTGGTTTTTGACTGTCAATGGATGCATTTTCCCAACTTGATGGGTTTTATATTCTTCCTGCATCCTATAACCGTATAAAAATCCGGTTTTGGTTTTATACACGCATTCTCTTATTATGTAGTGAGTGAGCCGAGTAGCGCGTATGTGGAAACGGAAAGTAATTCGATTCACATGTCGTATGATTTACAAGAGCTTGTATGAGACAAAGCTCAAAAATGTTGTCTCAATCCCAATGTTCAGCTTTAAAACTCACATTACAAACAAGAGAGTCTAAAATGAATGCATTCCGACTGGAACCGGAGCTAAAAAAATTTTACTGCAATATTTTTACCAAATTTATAAAACTTGAATACGTTTATTCACGCAGGTTCATATTTGGATATATGCTAAACGCTTAGGAGCAATCAGTACAACAAAGTTAATGGTACTTCTGTGTTGAATCATTAAAACCCCATCTTTTTTTGGTTCCCGATGGGAGCGAAAAGATCTACCTTACGTTTGACCACAACATAATAAAAAATAATCGTAGAAGAATGACCAAATGATTTCCTTTCCATTTTTCATTCACTCGATGTATACGACTCCTTATATATAGTTATTGTTATTATATCGCTGCAACAATGGAGTCGGGAAGGACAGAAAAAGTTTACGTTTACCCCTTTTATTCTTTTCACTCCATATATAACGATTTACGCACAATCTGATACAAAGTTACATAAAGAATATTTTCCCCAAAATGCATTCGTTTGTTCATAGTTCATATGGACACAACACAACCAGCGTCCACCTCCAACTTTGGAAGTGATAGCCCAAGGGATATTAAAGTGGAGTGAAAAAGAAGGAAAAAGTTCAAAAAGAGTAATGTAAAATCACTTTTTTGTTTTTAACCCCTTTCTCCACACGCTCTCTCCTTTCATCCACAATCAACGTGCAAAGAAATAAAAGGAAAAGGTCGAGGTAAAGCCCTTTCGTGTTCTTGCTGACCACATAAGAAATTCAGAAGGGAGAAAAAGAGAAAGGAATATTATTCGATTTTGAAGAGGATCGCAACCTCTAAAACGCTCACTCTCTTTTCAAGCATCCATTCACTGACCGTAATCTACCCCTTTTCGGAGGGAAACGAGAAATGTGATCTATGCTCATAGTAGCACAGTCAGGAGAGAAAGGCAACCTTGTTGCCAAGAAAAGGGTTGGAAATTATTGGACACTGACCAGAAACGTGAAATCTCCGAAATGATAGGAAAAACACGTTCGATTCCTAGTCTGTATTTTGTCAATGATATGTAAGAATGTATGTTGTATATATGTATTGAGAACATATCTTTGGCTTGTGTAATAGAGAAGGCTGGATGACAACCTAACCATATTGGGCTTTTACGGGAGAACCACAAAATAGAGACCATCTTATAATGATCCTTATGAAAGAAAAATGATGCTCTTTTCTCCTTCCACACTTTCACTTGGAGACAAGGACAATAAGTGACAGTGATGCAATACGTGCAATGCGTAAGATAAGGCAAAAAAACGAGCTGGTTCTAATGCAACGGAAGAAAATTATACTTGCTTCAAAAACATCTCTCTTGTTTTCAACCTGCAGCTATAGTTGGTAGATAATGATAGTGTGCTCATTGCACTTTCCCCTTCCTCCGATCCTTTTCCTCAATATGTTCTCTAAGAATTCGAGGAAAAAATCATGCATCATGCATCACTGCTTTTGCATCCTTTAGAAAGCGACGTTGACGAGAGAAAAAAGATGCATACATAAGCAAACAGGGAAAAAAATATGAGCTTTTTTTCTGTAGATAAAATGCATGCGATGGTATTATTTTTAGGGCTCATACTATAGAAGGATCAATTCAACTCTTGAAGAACGAAAAAAAAGCTGAAGAAGAAAAATATGATAGGATTTTTTTCTCTCTCTCAAACCGACACTATCACAAGCGAGTCAAAACCAGCCAGAATCTCATACTGTTTTTATGAAAACTTGGAACTCGCATGGATAATATATTTCATATATATAACAAGGAGCATAGAAAATCCTGTTTTGAGTGAAAGAGTTTTATTTCAAGTGCTTCTAGTCTGGCAAGGAGATGGAGAATAAACAACGTTGTGAAATTTTTCTCCAGGATCATATAAATATATGAATATGAACATATAACACGTTTATTCTGAGATGTGAAAAGAAAACCAATATAAACAGGGTACCTCAACTCACATTCACTAGCTGAGATAAAAAAAATCTAGTGTTTATGAGGTTATGTTATTATTACTCCAATATCTCCTGGCATTTTTATTTGCACTCTTATGTAAACTCTGGTACGGCTGACAGGAAGAAAGGGAAAGTATGCCGAAGTGGAATATTGGAAAACTTGCCTTTAAAAAGTCGATAATTTGACATGATAACGATAACTGTACACATAATTTTCATAGGTTATTATGACAGTGAAGATAAAACTAACTTTATGACAGTTATCGGGCACGGTTGCAGCTGACTTCCGTGTAGGTGGGGTCGTATATAATACATTATGCCTAAATTGCAAGAGCATTTTGTGTGTGTGCGTTGTGCATAATATAGCGCTTTACTTGACTCTGCCTGCCACACAATTTCTGTACGCATAATTTCTCATGAACCTAACGTGTTCGTAAACATATAGTCATGTAGTATGCATGCATACCCCCCAAGCTAAGTTCAATTTTCATGTATTCATTTGTACACACTTGCTTGAGTATGAATCGAATGTAAAGTTAACTAGAAGTAAAGCCCCCTTGTTTGTACTTTCCTGCTGAAAGAAAAGCCTAGACACGGAAGTAGAAATGAGTAAAAGTACACAGAGCTTGAGTTTGTAAAAACAGGGGATGGAGTAAAAATAATAACGAAATCCTTTCATTTCATCATCATCATCATCATATCAATGTACATTATATTATGAGGAACTGAGTTTATTCGTTATTTTTTTTATGTTTTAAGAACAAGTAATGTGCTACAGGGTTATAACGAGAATATAATGCTCCATTAGCCCATTCCATGTACCGTAGGCATCGTGCAAACAAATGAAAAATTGTGAGGGCGAGTGGTTGAGTTCATTTTTAGAAATTGGGAATGAAGAGGGAAAGGTCTCTGCATAATTTGCACTTGGTTCTAGTTTTCGTTCTAACAAACAGGCAGCCTACCCATTTTGATAGCTAAAGCAATTGAAGACTAGGCGAAGAAATAACATAAGTACGCTGAGCCAGACTTGTGGAATGGAGTCATTGTGGGTTCTCAAGAAATATAGCAAATAAAAGTACAAACATTCCATTTGTGTGCGTAGCGGGGATATTGAGGCTAGGAAAATTTACTTTTGCTTTGAAACGAGTAATTTTTTAGAAGAAATGATGATGATGATTATGATGATATGATGATACATCATTTTAGTTTGAAAGTACTTGTGAAAATCTTTCCCTAATAAATAGACAAGTTCAAGTAAGTACTAGTACTTATATATGAGGTCTTATAGCGTGCATGTGCATCAACTTGATTTCTCCCTTCTCAGATCTATAATAAAGTGGATCGACAGTTGAGAGGAGGTAATAATAATGGGAGCAATCAATGAAAGGAGAAAAAATCGTAATATTTTGGTTTCCTTTGTGGCAATGATACAATAGAAAGAAATAACAAGTGGAGAGCGTCCCCGACCTTCGGTGAGGAATTGTGAAGCATCCTGGATAAAAGCAAATGTACACTTGTTACATTCAATACAATAAAGGGTATCATTGGACTTTATACATATATTACATATAAGAATTGTTCGATCAAGACCTGTTTTCATTCTGTAGGCGCATCTTCTTCGTTGTTTCGATGCAATGATGAAATCTGTTAGCTAAAAGATGCGGAGGAAACAATAGAAGGGCAAATATCAGTTCTCTACATGAAACTCCAATTTATTTTCATCCCTACTTGGTTTCTGATTTCATGTTGTGAGGTTCCTAATGATGCTGTTACACGAGACGAAAAAAACTCGAGAGTTTTTTTACATCATGAGTCGAGAGAAGAATAAGTAAAAATATTGTTCTTTTCCTTGTAACGTTTTTTGGTAATTTTTTTCTTTGTTAAAAATTGTTCAAGTAGAAACTTCATGTATTGAAGAGACAATGGGAAAGACTTCATGAGGAATAAACATTGATAAGTACTCATGTAACATCGATTCGTTATTTTTACCATTCGTAATGTTCATCTGTGTGTGTAACCTATCCATTCGGTTTTGTATATAATTTATATGAAGCCTCGTCATAAAATACATTGATACTTACTTAATCTATGTGTCAATAGGAATCGATGATTTTATTGTCATTGTCGCCACTGACCAACCGCATGCAGTTGGCTTGTTGCCATTTCCTTTTTTCTCTATGGCTTCTCTGATAAGGATAAGGGATACATTTAGGTTTCCTTTGTCGCAAATGAATGGTGAAAAGCTTGCTCACGTCAACACCATCTTTCATGATGGTACCTAACATCAGTACGGTTGAGTCATTCCGTTCACCTTTAACTTTCGTAATTACGTGAGAATTTGTTGAAAAATGTCACTGCGTAACTTGAGACATTTTTTCCACAGGATGTTAAAGAGGCATTTTGAAGAGATGGAATGTGGAAATAACAAAAAAATCATTGAGATGGTGACAGGAGCCATTTGTCTTCCTTTGGCTACGTGTGAGTTACTGAATCTGGGTTTTGTGTTGATACTTAGCGCAAACCAGCGTTGTGTGTGTATAACCTAAGAAGATGTGACAAAATCTATTCAAGCAATGAATATTAACTTCGGTTTGGGTTATTGACTGAGCCTCCACCTTAGAAATGTGATGTCAGTACCACAATTCGTATAAGTTCAATTTTAACGGAATGGACTCAGGTGGCAATAAAGTAAACTTAATGTTAAGTTACAAAAAACGAGTAAGAATTAATTTATTAATGGATTCGCAATAATTAGTGGCATTTATGTGAGAATTAACTAATACTACGACGCACATCCCGGAACTATTAATTCTCCAGACTCTGCTATGACTCATTCCTAAAAAATATACTTTACGAATTCGATTCTGTCAGAATTAAAGTGAATGAAATTTTATTTCATGCTTTTACTTTTGCATTTCTGTTACGTTATAGATAAGGCACAGAATATAAACTAAGAATAAGAACTCGGGTCAAAGAGATCTGTTGTTCACATTTCCCCAATTTCAGTCTATACAAATTTTCGAATCCAATCAATGCACGAAGGTAATCTTAAGTCACTTGGGATTCTATTCTCTATACAAAACATTTTGCCATTATCAGTCAAACCAAATTTATGTATTTCCTATTCATCTGCATTTAAACCTATTTCATGTGGAGTACCAGTACTCGATATCAACTTTCTTCGGTACTTCGTATAAAGTAAAAGATCCACCCTCGAAGCTCTATTATATTTCCATTCCCGACTCATCCACCGAGAATCTTTTGTTGATTGTATAATATGTATGTAAACGAAGATGCCTAATGTATTGAATGCAAGTAGAGGACATAATATAATAACGTATCTATATGCTCTATACGCTTTTAACTTTCTATCGAATATTCGTCAACAGTACAGATAATCCACCCAACTTGGAAAATCTAACTTTTCACTCCCAGTTAAGCTCCTTTTGTATGCATATGCATTTATGCATGCTATTTTCAAAGATATCATATATTTAATTCAACATCACTTTTGTGCAATCCCTTTTTTACTTGCACATAGACATATATGCAAAAGTCTTGCTGGTCAAGCATATATTTTTAACTCAACGTTCTCCCAACAATACATTAGCTTCGGCTAAAATGCACACTGAAAGTAAAAAACGTGGACAAAAAGTCCAGTCGAGAGTTTTTGAAGTTGAGTGATGTATACACGAATCTTGAGAAAAGCTTGGATAGTCTACGACATGCTAAGTCTAACTGTGAAGGGGATATTAATCTAGCTTCAATTTAGTCAGAAGGCAGACTGCTGAGTGTAAGTGACTTGATATCATGTCTTCACAATCATGCTTTTAGCCGAACAGAAGTTACATCAACATGCAGAAAAAAATTCGATACTCTATTCTTTTCGTCACAATAAAAAAATAGCTGGCAGAGTGGTGATGTACATAAAACGCAACGTAGCCAAACCAAGTTCTCTGTAACAGAGACTCTTCTCTGTATGTATCTTTTCTGAAAGTAGAAACCAAGATGAAAGACTCATTTTCAACCCCGATTGCTGATGGTGGAATCACTTCAAGCATGGGGCAAAAGAAGGAATTTTTTTTATGAACACATAATCCTCTGGTACATATATAATAGTGGTACATTGTTAGTGTTGTGGATCTTATTCTCATCTTCTTGACTTTTTTGTGTTGGTTGCTGCCTATTTCTGTTTACTGGTAGATGCTCTCTAATATTAAAGCTATACTATACTTACATGCTTCAGAATATTGTTTGAAGTACGATGCACAAGAGTACAGTGTATGGTTTCC
The DNA here is from genome assembly GCA_964034955.1 of Orchesella flavescens. Taxonomy (NCBI): domain Eukaryota; kingdom Metazoa; phylum Arthropoda; class Collembola; order Entomobryomorpha; family Orchesellidae; genus Orchesella; species Orchesella flavescens. The sequence goes on along the minus strand of OZ035954.1, from coordinate 25,325,679 downwards.
GTTGGTATTCTTTTTTCTTTTTTTTTTGTAGAAGATGAGATGCCAGATGCACTTGCTCACTGTCTCGAATCAACCCTTGTCTCTTGTTTGGGGTTTTTTGGAGAGTGCTTTCCTTACCGAAGAAGCTATGAACTTTTTTTATGTATAGGATACACTACAAGCAAACGGCAGCAAAGCATCTTTCTCGAAATGCGTAATGATGCAATGTTGAACGCACCGATACGAAGCTAGGATACTTGTATATATGGGGTTTTAATGGAGGAGTCTTCCTCGTTTCCCTCAACTCGAAGGAAGGACACTGTGCTGGGTTGCGTTATGTTATGGGTATACATGATTTCGGTAACAAAGCATTATTTTGGCCCATGGTGCGCTTCTTCTTCCATTCCAGTGCTGATGCATAGCTATATTTGACTACATCCCAATATATTTTTCCTCAACTTCATTTTTTGTATGGGGCATAAAGGAAGGTGAAGGCTGTGAAGAAGAGTCACAAAAAAAAGTTTGCTTCTGACTCAAGTCAAATATCCCCAAAAGAGCTGGATGCCTTTTCTTCAGTCTTCTGTCAGACTTGCCGCAAGACGGAACCTGCTGCTTGCGTTGGTGTAGTCAAATATATATTCATCTGCTCTTTCCTTGTGCATATTGCATCTCTATATTGCACGATCATTGAATCTTAGGGAGAGATTGTCTCTTGTTACAGTGCTGATAGAAATAGTGGTGTACATACGAACTTTACGTTACGTACCCTGACAAAGCGAAGAGAAACTTTTTCCACGAGAAATTCTCAGCGGGGTTGTTTCATTATACGCTGACAGATCATTAGACAGGTGATCTAATCAAGTCAAAAGCCGATTAATTAACTGTGCATTCATATCTCTTTTTAAGTGGTTGAAGAGAGAATGTGCTAGTTTATACGCCTCGTTTTATGAGAACAAGAAGTTCAAGCTGTAATTCAGTTTCTCAAAACTCAAACTCATCACTTGCTTATTTATCGATTGGACAAGGATATGGTTGGTAAGTATGAAAAAGTCAAATCATTTTATGCACATAGTATTATATAGCTTTACACATTTTATGAGTCGCAGCTTAAATCATTCTTTAATTTGATTGTAAATTTTACATCAAAAATAATTTCTTCATTTAATCCGTTTATATATTCATTTGCTTTTACAACTCTCTGAAATTAATGAAGTCTGGTGAAAGTTTTGCTATCACACATTTAATCCAAACTCACAACTTTCCGTTTTTCCTCACAAACCATTCAATTTGCATATGAAAAGGTTTTTTTGTGATACAAATAAATGTTGAAGCAATATTACAATCCTTTTAAACATGCACTCTACCACCCACTACCCACACAGTCAGTACCAAAAATGTATATAGCTCCTCCAACTTTGTCTCTAAATGTGATAGCTTGTTAGCCATCAAACTTCACGCTTTTCTTCTTGCCAACTCACGCATCAAAATAAAATAGGAAGAAAACGGAAGGAGGGAGAAAGCTTGCAAGATATATACACTTGGCATGTTTTTTTTCTTCACACAACAAAACATGCATACATTCCTTCATTTCCTTGTGTTCATGTTCATGCAAGTTTCTCTTCTAAAAAAAACTTTCAACTTCGTCTCACTTTTGACAATTTCCTTTAGACATTTACCAACACCACACCAAACCAAGTCGTCCGCTTCATGTTAGTAAAAAATGGGACGGTATTTTTCTCTTGTACTGATATAAATGTATCTGATTTGTTATTCAAAGATCTCTTTCCGGTTGTAGAAAACGGGAGAAATAGAAAATTGTATACATAAAAAAAGTTGAACAGCAACAACATACTTATAAATAGGTATGTATACTTACTTAGGTGCATATCAAGTTGATATTATCAACTCTAGAAAAAGTGCAGCTCGAACTCGACTGCATCCATCCAGTAGATATGGAACAAAGCCCAGAAGTAATTTCCGTCTTCCAAAAGTCTCCTGACATTTCTGGCTGTCGACGCTCTCGCTTTATTTCCCCAGTTGAATTAATCCCTCTGGACTTATCTGCGAAAATCTAGGGAGACCTACCATTTTTTTTTCTCTCTCTCTCCTCTGGAGTCAGTCAGAATGTATGTGTTCTCACATTTATTTTATATGAGCTGCTTGTGTTTTTATCGACTTGCTCAGTTTACATTAACAACTTTTCTTGTGAGTGTTGCAGTTGTAGCGAATATACAAGCATAAACGATTTTTAGCAGTATATGGTATAAACTACCACTTTTTTCATGAATATATGTATGTATATATTCTTTAAGTAACTAAAAAAAGTCAAGTAAAACATCACACTTTTTACTCTTTTCCATTTCTTTTTTCCCCTGCTTAAATAAGTCTGCATGTTCGAGAGATGTACTCACTGATACATAGTTTCACTGCAACGCAACACACATTCATTTAAGCTTTTTCCCCTTCTTCCTTTAGTTTAGCTTCTAGTGTGAAGTTAGTAAAGAAAATAAAACGTCGATGGTGGAGTTTGGTTCGGAGATGAGAAAAAAAGTCACTTTCAACCTTTCCCGTTTTTTCTTCTTTTTCCAGCTGTCTTCATGAAAAATTGAAATTTGGACAAGGAAAAAAAGTTAAAGAGCATCGTTTCTTGGCGTGTTCATCGCACTTCCTTTATTTCTCCACCCGAAAGGAAAAGAACGGAACCGGAGCTGAAGTGAAAGTGGTAATGTGATGATCAAGAATGGAATAACGAAGGAGGATGAAGAAAAGGGAGAGAGAGAGAGAGTCAGGAATAGTAATGCGTGAGCACTAAGTATTTTATGCGGTAATTTCCGTTTGTACTTAAAAGAAGTGAAAAAATAGAAAATGACGAGAGGAAAAAACGTGATTGCTCCAGTGAAATCCCATGTCAGAAACTTTTTTTCTCGTCTTTAAGGGAAGTAATGTGAGCGGAAATTCATCCAATAGTAATCAGTTTTTGTTTGAAGTGTAAAGTGTATTTGTATTTTGGTGTGTAGGCGAGGTGTAGTAGTATTAGAGTAGTGATCGTTAAAAGAAATGTGAACCAAACTTTTAGTGAAGGAATAGAAATTGTGAATCAGGAGCACATCACTTTTACTTTGAACGCATCATCATCACCATTTCCGAAAAAGATGTGCCAATTGAGTAGTAGAAACATTGAGGGAAAAACCAATTTTGGGTAATAAAGACATTTGAGCTTCAACAATATTCCATTTCCTATTCTCATTTTGGTGGTAATGGAATATGAAACTTTTGTGGGGGTGCACTCACGTTGTTGGTTAGGTTGTAATGCTCAAGAGTGTGTAAATTGAAATTTGGCAGTGGTCGTCATCCGTAATGATAAAAAGAAACATTGATGTGGGTAATATAGATTTGTGTGGAGAGTGTCTATACATACATTTTATACGTGATACGCATCTGGGGACTTTTTTCCATAACAAAACAATAATAACAATATCATTAAGTCATCATCACAGACACAGCTCTCGGAGCAATCATTAGTAACGAAAGAATAGCTTCTGTTGCTGCCGGAGAAAGTCTTCATATTATGTGTTGCTGGCCAACGTTGGTCGGTACGGTTGAATGACAGCAGCATAATCATTATCAACATCATCCGAATCCAAATCCAGCTCACCAATTTTACTCTACTGGGGAAGTTGGACCAAAGATCATCTAGTGAAACTATATCTATATATATGGATATCCTTTATATCTCTCCTTGGAATTGAGCACCCTGTATCATTATCATCGAGTCATCATCATCATCCCCTTCCAAAAAAAACTTTTATCCGCAAAAATGAGAAACTTTGGAAATGATTCTTATGGTAGTCAACAACACTACCATGCTCCATCTCAATATCATCAGCTCTCCTATCCACCTCCACCGTTAGGATTGCCACCAGCAGTAAAGATGGAACCTTTCCCTTTAGCCAAAAGCATTGGGGCTGGCTCAAATCTGAAACAACTGAACAAGTCACATTTCTCACCTGTCAACATCGTCGCTCCCACCCCACATGACCATCATCATCCTCATCAAAATCATTTCAGTAGTAGTGGTCATAACACTAATAATAATAATAACGGGAGTAATAATGGGATTCCAATAAATCTTAGTCATGCTAGTGGAAACGTCGTCTCGTCATCCGCTGCTGCCACGACCGTTGCCAACCACCACCATGGATCTCTATTGCCAACTGCAGCTTTGGCAGCCGCTTGTCCAACCCCTGCAAACAGAGGACCTTCACCTACACATCACCAAATTCCTAATGCTAATGGTCTACCTTATCATCCTTCACATTCACCAACTTTACCCGTTGCAAGTAAGAAAAAATGTAGTTTTTTTTGCTGGTTCATTTCATACCGTCCGTAGTCCGTACCGTGGGATCTTTTTTCATTGAATGTGTCCCCTCTTGCATCCCTTTTTTATGTCACATACTAAAAATCATCCAAAAGAAACTGATTATCTTTACGTTCCATCTCTAAATCGTAAATCTTTCTGTTTCGCTCTGAGAGTAAAGAGGATGCAATCCAATATTATCCAATCCTCTTTGGCTGCCTTCATTCTTGAACCATGTATACTGTATCATTTTAATGCTCAGGTAGAAGTTGTAGGTGCACTATACCTGTCGTCTAGCTTCTTAATCTGTTGAGATTTCTGTAGTTTATGTAAGAATGGGTCAAGTGTAAAAGTAAAATCATGATGAGTTAACACATAAATGAAAAGTACATTTTAAGTACATGGATCCATGTACAGTCCATTACCGTAAAAATGCAAGTACATACATAATATACAAGAGTGGTTACAATTTCCAAAAGTTCCTTCCTTAACTAGCTCAAGCAGCTAACAATAAATGTCGTGTTGGGAGAAATAAGCTACAGAGATATTATGTACACTGAAGCATGAACTAATGTAAAGTGAAAAACAGGATTCGTTCCTTTTAATTCATCCCTTTTCAAGAGGTGATGAAGGACTTTGGGCTCAGCGGTAAATATTCTTTTTAGTGACGGTTTACAAAGCATCTGATTACTGAATCTTGTTCGGTGTCGGGAAGACTGGTGAATTATTGCGATATTTTTTCTTCTCGTGTTCATCCCCTGCTTAACCTTTGAAGTTAAGCACAAGATAGAATGAGCTTTTTATTGCTTTGCAAAACCATTTATTATTTCATTTACTTTCATTTCATCACTATTGTTTTTCTTCAAGTTTAAGTACATCAAACTGAACCCTACGTATTGTTTGTTTTGGAATAAACGTTACGGAAATATTAAAAGTTTTAAAAGGAGGGCGTACCATTCCGATCTTTATTTAAGCCAGGTCTAAAAATGGATTTTTAATGTGTAAATACATGAATAGTATGAATACGCATATACGCATTCTTACTATACAAAATTTTTAACAACGGTGACTTTGCTTAAATTGATTGATTGTCCACGTTGGACGCTCTGTGTCCAGGTGTTCAGAAACAACTAGGAAAAACAGTTTGGCGACGTCTGTCAGAGCTTCATCACGCACATGTCATGCACGCGTATGCTACCTTGATCTGTACTATCTAGGCTTTCTTTCTAATCCCCATAAGCTCCAATTAATCGTGTGACAACTGTCATGTATAAAAAACAGCTAGAGATAAACAGATGAAAGCAATAAACTCGGATAAAGGAAGCAATATACCCTGTATAAAAATCTATTATATGAATGACGCTTTCGTAAGCGCAAGACAGAAAGACACTTTTTTGCTTCTGATTTTAAAAGTGAGCATAAGTATAATTGAATCAATGTTTTTTGTAGTCCGATTTTTTAGTTGATTTTTCTTACAATAAGTTTTTCTTCATGCACAATATGCCATGTTCCTGTCACATTGATGTAAACAATGAAAAAAGGCAGGAAGAGGTTTTCGATTGACAATGACCAAACAAGGGCATCATGAAAATTGATGAGTAATTCCAGTTTCAACCAACAACGTTTGTCTGTACCTTTCCTTCAAAGAGTCTTGTAAGAACACAAGAAAGCGTACAAACAAAATATTCATGTCTTCATGTGAATTGTTTGGGCTGCAGTGTAAAGGCGAGCTTTTCGTTCAAGATATTACGTAAGCTATGATATAAGTTGTTTATCTGTATGACATGGAAAGAGTCAAATATCCATTCGACTCTATTATCTATAGTGAATTCAATCACCTTTTCCTCTGTAAAAAAAGTTACAAATATTCGTCATGTACACAAACATGTCAGTTTTGGTATGGATGACAGATGTAGCGTGTATTGTATTCTATCAGAGAAATGTTAAGCACTAGTGTATGATTCGGAAATCATGCCCTTCTCCAAATTTTCCATTGACTGATGACTCTCACGTTTTGTTACTGAGTTGTGCTTGCGAAAGACATCAACTATTTCATTTATAAAAGGTTAGGATAGGAAGAAATGGTACATATACCTATAAAGACTGTATGACATCAGTGACACCATATCCAGTGAAATTCATCGTAGGTTAGCTGACAAGACATGACATAAAACATGTTTCATCATTTGATTTTCATTAGTCATGTCAACATTATCATTATCTTAATCAAGCTAGGTATGATGTATTCACGTACAAAAATACAGTATGTTCCAACCGAAAGTTGTTTGTCATCTCAAAAAAATGTGTAAGGAGGATTACCAAACTGTCAAAAGAACGGAAATGGTGGTGTGTATGCACATGCACTGTGCACACATGTTATGAGCATAAATGTATCACTCGTGTTATTTGTGGATACAAAATAAACAACGAAATATTTTTTATTGAAGGGTGCAGGCAGGTAAATATGTCCTTAATCCTTGATAACGTCTCGTTTCCATTTCCTTTCAATTCTAGATACGGCGCTGCCATATGAAATCCATAATGCTCCAAAACCAGCCAGCGCTGGATTAGCTGGAAACACGGGAGGAAGTTCACCTTATCATCATAGCTCAAAGGCATCCCATTTTCACAACAACTCTCCTCCAACGGACCTTACAGTTTCACACAACCCCAATTCAGGGAATCGATCAGGTGTAAACTCTGGGCTGACATCCCGAACCGCCGAAGAAGTAACCCCGACCCAGGCAGCAACTTCGGGTGGCAACCCTCAGATGAGTCATGGCGCAAATGGGAACAACACTGCTAGTAGCACCACCAGCAATAGTAATTCTTCAGCGAGAATTGTCAGTCAAAACGTGAATGGAACACGTAAGAAAAAAGTTTTGTATATTATTGTGCATGTTGGAATGTATTCAAAGCAATTCATACTTCATCGCATTTTCTTAAAGTAGTCTCTGATTTACGATACTTCAGGATTTTCTTTCAAGTAGAAAAACATACATGCTTTTCATCTCACGTTTCAGAAAAAAAATCCCATCCTTGTAAAATTTGTTTTGAATACATGTGTCTGTCCCAAGTCTCACGGAGCTCTGTTGTTATGTATTGGGTCTGGTCTTAAACTATTTCCTATTTTCGTCATACGACAAAATCTTTTTGTATTATGTGTTTGCGTTTTTAGAACATTCATCTCAAAAAATTTACAACGATGCCGGAGTGAATAGCGATAAGAAGTTTTTTCTGTAAAAAGGAATGCCACAGTTCACTTCACTTTTCTTGTCGGTTTGAAATTCTATTTTTTAAGAAAATCTCAAAGCGAGAGTTGAGATAATATACGTGGGATATCTATGTAGGGGTTGCTTAGTTCATATTTCAGAGATCAAAAGGGCTGTTTTAAAGCCGAAATGGGAACTGAACTATTAATACTTGCTGACAATTAAATTTGTACTTTTTTTAAATATTTTTTATCTTACCAGAAGCCTGTGATCAAAATATCAGGCTTTGACACTCGAATAATGATTTACTTGTCTAATTACAGTTATTTACCACATTGAATCTCAAAAAGCTAGTATTTTCTATACAAAATCACGTCAAAGAGTATTATTTATAGGTAAAATTGGCGTAAAATTGAAGGTCTTAAAAGCATTTAAAACATGATGTAATGTCATCACAGTCATCGGCAGGTAATGGACTGTTCTTTTCCTGTCATCATTCTTCACGCCCCATCTTGTCAAAGAAAAGTCAGTTTCCATTCCACTTTCCTCATCCAAAGAAGATCTATTTATCTCCCTTCTCTCGTATATAATGCACCAAATACACATTATTACTCTGTTTTAACCAGCTATAGCTTTTGTTTGATGTGATTCACTATGATGGTAGCAAGCAACCCTTTTAAAAAGGATTTGGAATAGGCATATAGGTGGTGATGGTGAAGTTGAAGTACCATTACTGCTTCTGCTGGTACCCAAGAATGCACTCTGCGTGTTTGTAATTGCGCCTCAAACTGGATCAATACAAATTCTTCAGTTTCCTTTTCATCTGAGTCAACAGGAAACTTTCAGGTCGTTGGAAATCCAGGACTCATATTTAAGTTGGTTTATTACAGTCATTATCCGTCTCCGTGTGTGAGCCTTGTGCCTTCATTTCATTGAGAGTTATTGCAAACCCATCATTCATCTTTAGCAGTCGAACCGATAATTTCCTCTTTTTTAAAAGGTACCAAAAGGAATGCTCTGCTATTTGGATGAGAAGAATAAGGGCTAATAATTTTAACACGCGCTTGCATACAGGAAAGATCCACCATCTACATGTTTTGTGTGTTGGGCTATTCAAGAAAAAAATCATCTATAAAAAAGGCTCTCGTTCTCGTCTTGTTAAATACCCTACAGGCTGAGTTACGATCCTAAATCAAAGTTTTTTTTGTTCTTCTGTGTATGATATTACTCATATATATTTGCTGTCGTATGCCATGGCTTGTGTTCTACCTAACCTTCTCCTCCCAAAGATCAGTCAAGATTTGTAATAATAAAGCCAATAAAGTACTTTTATCCTACATACGCCATACGTAAAACTTTCTTATCAACAATTAGATTAACTTTACTTTTTTGCTTTGAGCTAAAAGGCAAGTCATAAGGTAGAGGAAAAAGATTTTGAAAAAAAACTGGACCACAAAGGTAAGGTAACAACTGAGGAACAGTTTTTTTTCTAGTAAACTTGCTTGTGCCTTATGTTATGTTATGTTACTTTTTTCGTTTGAGCAGAAATCCGTAATTATATAAACTTTTTTCTGTTCTTCTTCCAATGAAAGTTGTATGCCTGAAGGCGAGAATCCCGTCTTTAAAGTAAATTCCGTGGCCCCGACGCTGTGCCATCTGTTACAGATTACGAACGAATGCTTAGTAATGAAAGTATAGCCAAGTACCCGTGTGGCACCTTCATCATTACATCAGTCTCCATTCTTCATGTTGTTGAACATTGACTTGAATTTATTGCGCAAGCAATTTGCAAATGTGTGAGTAAAGAAACAAACGCCTCCATTTCTAGAAATGGACACTTTCAATCTAAAACCCACTTTGGCTCGATTCGATTCTAACAATCAAAACACAAGTTACACAAATGTTCGTGGGAGTACGAATTATCTAAACTCTTAATCTCCATCTTTTCCAAACAGTCAACTAAAAAAGCTTTTCTCGTTATTTAGTGATTGGGCACAAATGTAATAGGGAAGTCAAAAAATGTTGTTCTGCTCCATGAATTATGATCAAAGTAAGTAAGGTACACACAAACTTCATATTTTTAATAATCAGTTTATGATTATGATACGCGATAGCATCTCCACATTATAAGCCGTGATTACAAATCGGTAAACTTTGGAAAAGAGAACCATGAACATATTGAACACGTTCTGACTCCAAGCCTGCTGGTAGTTAGACGTTGTTTCTGATCTTCCATGCTGATACAATTGTAATGGGGGAGAGAAGAAAAAGAAAATGAATGTAAAACCGCAAAGAAAGTTGGATCAGTGTGTGTGAGTGAGAGGAATAAAGGATGAAAAAAAGCTGGCCAAGCCCAAGTTGTTTGTCCTCCTCATGAGAAAAAAAATCTCTGCTGCTTCACTTCCACTTGCGCACACAATAAATTTTTGATTTTTTGCTTACCCCCACAATAACAGATCCAATCGACAATTTTTTTTCTGATATGATGTGGTGGCCTTTTTGCTTTAAGGTAGTTAGTTAGCTTGCGGATACTAAGTACACAGGTACATACATACATGTATGCTCAGGTGCACGGATTTATAAAAAAAACCTGGTGAGCATCAACCGACCAACAATTTCTAATGGTTGTTACATTACTCTCGCACTGTTCCTTTTTTACATCATATCTAAACAGACAGATCAAAGAAAATGATTACTGAGTGAGTGAGTGAGTGAGTAGAAGATGGAGTTTTTGACCATGTGTATTTACAAGCATGTTACATTTTTTATGCCTTGATTTCATCCTTCCTTAGCAAAGCTAGAAAAAAGAAGCAGAATGAAAAAGTATACGCACATTGAACCAAAGTTTCTGACTTTTATCAAACGTCAATATGGTAAAGTTGTTCGGTGCCAAGCCAAGGTTCCAAAGGTTATTTGGTTGTGTAAAAAATGTAAATGATAAAAAGGGCAGGGCTTCAAGACAGCAGCAGCTACAATGTTGTGTAGCCTGATAAGGCATTCTCAAATGACGCTGTTATGTAGCTCTATGTGTATGTATAGTAGCTTACTTCATCTGATTATGTGATTTGAAACCTTTTTTTTATTATATAATCCTATTACAAGATGCAACTTTCATTCACTTGAGCATCATCTTATGACATGAATGATTTTCAAAATATCGTCAGAAAGTCTTGTGCACAAAGAAAAGAAAATTGAAATTACATACTTGGTTCATATTACAACGAGAAATTGTAATAATAAGACAGGATGCAGAGGCCAGAGGGCATGTAGAAAATCATTCTGTACGACAAATCATTATTATGCTCATCATTATCATCACATCACCACACAACACAACTACCAGGCCCTGTACAAACCTTCATCCAATATGGATTTATGCATCTGGTTGCTTCACCAGAGAAAAAAAAGTATTGTACGTATAATGCTTCCACATCTCTAGAAGCGAAAAGCAAAGTCGCATAAGAAAGGGAAGAAGAAAGATGGGTTGGGGTAAGATAAAAATGAAAGAAAACAAGGAGAGCACACAACACACATGAACTTTTTTTTAGCTTCTTCATCATCTTATATATTGTCTTTTTGTAATAGTTGTACAAAAGTACGTTTTTACTCTTCCATCTCTCTATAAATGCGTATATTATATTCTTCTTCTTTCATCCTACCAAGTTTTCTTTTCCCTTACCGCGTCTTATTACGAAGCACATCATTTTTCTTCGTGATGCACTTGTTTACTTTTTAATGGTGCATGTGCACGTACTACTACTACTACCCAGCTCTATTTTTTTCTTGAGATTTAAAATGGATCTTACAGTATATCTATAAACGTACACAATGTTGTATAAGAGTTATATTGGATTTTTAATCATATTCTAATGATTTTTTTCTTCATCTCCCTGCACCATTTTTTGCTTGTTTGGTCGTCGGCTCCTCTCTCTCTCTGCTTGCGGACACCATCTCTGCTCGTGATGATTTCTGATTATTATATGCATGGAAGAAAATGGAGAGAGAAGCACACAGTTTGCTTCATTCTTTCACATTTTCTTGGACGTTATGCAGGAGCACTAATAGCTCGAGCCAAAGAAGACTACTTGCTGTTATGTATATGCATAATATTATCGTGATCGAGGTACCATATAAGGGATGAACGGACTACTTGATCGTTGTGGTCATTTTCTAGGGTCGTTTGCTATGCATAATATTATTCATATGTGTGAGTTGGACATGGAGCTTACAAATTATGCCTCCCGGAATACATATATTTATATGAGATGCGTTAATCAACGTGGTTTTTTCTTCTTTGCATTCGATTTGCTCCCCAGCCAGAGGCGTGATTGTATATAGAAAGGCGTCGTTGAAACCTCATAATAATATAATATTGTACGAGCTATTTTACTGTTGTACATTTCACTTAGACTTTTGAAAACGTTCATATTTATAGAGATATTTTTTGGTTTTTTTTCTGCAGTTGATAGTATCCGTGACTTGAAATAGTTTGGTCGTGCTTACAACTTACAATCTATAAATGCTATAATTTTCATTTCGATGTGATTTATCATGAAAATGCGTGGCAATGATTAAGGTGTTGGTGGTTTCATAAAATATTCACCGTGTGAGTGCTGAGGGTATGAAGCGTGCATATTTGGGGGATTGAGATGACTTGAAATTGAGGAAAAAGAAGCGAGAGGAGTATAGAGTGAGGTTCATTCGAGAAAATGGATATCTCTTCTCAGAACTCATGATCGAGTAATTTTAGATGGATTTCGATGGAATATTTACTTGCCCTGCGCGTAGTTCCACTAACAATCCTTTACCACTAAAAATTCTGATTAAATATCTTGTTGCGAAAGAATGCGATACATTAATTACAGGTTTGGCATTAAAACACAATAAATCAGTCAACTATCTTTGACTTAATTGAAGTAAAGTTGGGGCTTTTAGGAATCTTAAAAATATGACGCATACTTGTGGAATTGATTTGCCAGGTATTAAAGAGTTTTAAACAACTTAATATTATAAAATGTTGTAACATAATAATTCTAATTCACTTGTCGGTCATAAACTAAAAACACCAGTAAATCACATTAAAGCAATAATAATAAATGTGAGCATTTGTTTGTACCTAATATTTTATGGATTGTAACTTAATTACTACAATCAACAATACAGCAATACCTAAAAGAATGAGTACAAATGGTAGTTTTTCATGACGTGTCTTATACCTGGATGTGAGAAGAAAGGAAAACATTTCAGTCAACATAAGTCAATTTAATTTGACAACGCTCGGGAGAAAAAATCTAAATGAGTTTTATTTATAAAGAATTATGAATATGTTCTTGAATGGTTCACATGCAAATTCTTTAGTTCAAGTTTCAAAACACCAAGATTTATTGAACCATTTAAATATAATATCGATCATGTTGATAAATCCTTTTTGTTCACACGCTCAGTTTGTTTATTTTGTTAGCAGTAAGTATATAAATAACGATATTGTATTGAACATTTGACTCAACTTGCGAAAGGTTCATAAAAAACCAATAAAATCAGCATTACAATAGATTTTATTGAGATCAATATTGAAAAGTCACAACAACCTTATTAATACTTCGATTCAAATGGCTTGCATTTGAAACTTGAGAATAGAACTTCAAAGTTGTACGTCAATTTACAATCCTGAGTGTTGAATTTTAAGTGAATATATAGATAGATTTAGTATGAGGTAATTTGCGTTATATTGTAAACCTGGGAAGCGACTAAAATGAAAGTTTTTTATGTCAAAGGTTAAGTGTCTTTAGAAATACACATGGGTTCGGAATTTCGAGTCCAAATTACATAGGTTTGATCGAAAAATTCAGGCAAGTTATAACAAATCATAGCACATTTATGTTATGTTGTTTCCGTTGGACTGTTAGAAATCATATATAAGAAAGTATTAGCTCGAAAGAATATATAACAGATCACGGTGACATTTTGTATCATTCTTCTTATTTAAGCAAGTAAGGAAAGCTTAAAATGTGTAAATTGATTTCTTATTCGCTCTTGTTACCGTGTTTTATACATGTAAAAAACCTTGATGACAAGTCGATTAATTTAGTTGCAAGTTCAACAGATCATGGCTAATGTTAACTAATGACTTGAAGATGAAATTAAAAAAATGATCTCATTTTTCAAAGTGTTACAGACAAAAAAACTTTGTGCATGCATAATAAAGAAAATGCAGCAACTACTAATATATGCCCAATTCAAACCATGAGTAATGCATTGCATACATTTTGTTCTAAAACTCCTTTTGAAATCATACCTCTATAAGAAGGGTGATGATAAAATGACCGTGACAGACCTGCAAAAAAAGTATGAAGAAAGTGCTTGGTAATGCGGTGTGAGATAAATTATCCAGGCTGTATCGTATCAAGTTCAGTCTGTTTCACTGATTTGATTGCACTCCCGTTTAATATGCATAGAGACATTCATCCATCCCATTAAAATTAAAAAAAGTCGAGCAATGAAGCAAATTCGAGACGGATTTTTACATTCAATCTCACCAGTTGATGACGATGATTGCTTACAATAATCATCTTACTCATCACATCACTTCACCACCATCATCATCATGAGATGATACACCGTAATCAGTCATCAGTCAACGCAGTGTAGTTTTGAATTGCATATCATCTATTTAATAGAAGCATAATGTATATACATAAATCTGCATATTTTAAACCATTTACTAGGATTACATCTTGCATCAACGGAATATGAGAGGCCCATAAAGTTCCTAATTATTATGGAAGTCATGGACTTTGATCTTTTTTCCCTTTTCTTTTACTGCTAACAAGGCGGCACTCTAGACAATAGGTTGTAATCTGCATAAGCACAAAAAGAATCTGAGCTATAGGGCACAAGAAAGAAAAAGAAGATTCATCATCATCATATACCAAAAAATTCATTCATCTTTTTGCTCTCTCGCTCTCTCATCTTCGGTCTTCCCTTCCCGTTCTGTTCGCTTTGTCCATGAAAAAATAAAGAAGCCAGAAGGAAGGAAGCAGTTCAGTAAGCCAACACTTTTTATGCATATCATTAGTAGTCAGAACAGAACTCATCCTTTTTATCCTAGCTTCTGCTCTCATACAAAAAAAAAATTGGTGGGGAGATTGAGATTATTCATCGTGAACTGTAACGTTACATCATATCACATCATATCTTCCCATATAATCTATATGGTGCGTTTGAGTGATTATAATCATATGCAAAAACTTTATGAAGTATTTTTATTAAAGAAAGGAAGAAAAAGTTGTGTGCGTATTGTACGTGATGTAATCTGCATATATTTTTCATGAATGTGCGATACTGTTACATGCATGCATGCTCGTTATAATAATTATCTTTGTCTCACCGATGTGGCAGATAAGGGGGCATCTTTGTTGTCAGTTGCTACATTTTTTTATTGTGAATCTCATACACATGCCGTTTTACATGCTGGGCATCATCAGAACTATTTTTACCTGGGAAATTATTTTACACAATCTATTTGGGACAAGTTGTAACGGCTACATATGTTCTAGAATGATGATTTAGCATAATTAATTTATAACCGAAACGGTTTAATTAAAGTGCTGCTTAATTGTGATAAAATACTCGAATAAAATATTAATTCAATGTTTTTGCAAAGACACAAAGCTCTAATAAAGCCTTGGTTTATGAAAAATGAAAAAAAAAACAAAGTAAGAAGTCTTCTTAAAATATGCTCATACATACTTTGAATTGAATGCGTACTTTAGCTGAAAGTAATTTTAAGTCTTTCCCAACCACGATTCGTTTTTTTCAAAACCCGCTGCACCCACACTTCATTCACCGAAATTGTTAGGCACTCGCAAGTAAGATACAGCCCTTCTGAGTTATAAAATTGTAGTTGGCGGATATAATAATATATGATAATAAGGCTGCTCTTGAGCATCCCTCACTTTCTTCTTTCCCGTTTTTTATGCATGAATGTAAGGAAAAAGAACATTATTTGTAAAGTTACTTACGATAAATCCACATGAGAACATGATTACGCTTTATAAAAACGTATATACATCTCCATACATTCTACTTCACTTTACCCAAAAATATAGTGAGTTGAGTGTGTGTGGGGATCTCACAAGAAGATAAAAACGTTAAGAAAGTTGCAAGTCACAGGGTTGGGCTTGTTTCCATGCTGTGGCATTAGTTTCCTCCAGCAGTAGTTTTTGTTTTTTCAGTCAGTCAGTAGCAATTTGAAGTTTTTTTTTATATGTAAAGCACATATGCATGTTTCATGCATATATTTCAAACTTGTCATAAGCCTCTAGAGAGAATAATTTTTTCCGAAGCATGAATGCTGAATGTGAAAACATGTACAGTAAAATTGGAAGTTGGATTTTTTAACAAATAATTCCAAGAGGAATATATATATATATGTAGTTTTTTTCTCTCGTGTCGTTACTCCTTTTGACATGACTGTCTTTTGCCTCCCTTTTTATTCCAAAATTTGTGTATATCACATATTACAAGGGTAAAATACTAGACTATACTCGTATCTGTAGACAAAAGTCGCTTTTGTTTCGGAGAAGAGTTTATAATATGTATCTTGACATCAATACAAGTACGTTTATTCATAATAAAAAAAGCTGATCATAAGCCTTTGAATGTAGCATTGCAATGGAATTTTTTCTTCTCTTCACTGAAATACAGCAAGATGAACATTTGATATGCAGATTTTTTCGGTGAAGAACTCGAGGGGAAGTTACTCACGAAAATGAGGCTGTAAGGTAGCAAACGAGAGTAACGATAAGTATTATGCGTGCACACACACACACACAATTTTTACGTGATATCTGCCTCACTGGAGACAAAAAAAATTTGGGGGATGATCAGCCACTCTGATGATGATCAAGTTGAAACAGAGAAATGAAGGTTAGGGATGTTGTTGATGAGCTGTTCCGTGAATTTTTTATACGGAGCATTATGTATTTTCTTCCCTATCTGCCAACTTGAAGTTCACATGGGCATAATTTACCCTGGTTGGCATTGAACAACCATAAAATAATGGAGTGAGAGACGGCTTAACAAGGGAAAAAGTTTCATATGCAAATGCGGTGGTGAGGAATATATATTATGGTGAAAAAAATTCAGGAGATAAGTAATGCATGTGTGTTGTGCATGTGACAAAATGATGTGTCTCTGAACGCTTTGTTTCTCTACTGAAGCTACTTTTACTTTTTTTCAATGAGCTTTTTGAAATAAGCAGCAAAGGGGAAAATTGTAAATGTGCATGTGCATTATGTGCAAGCATGCATACAGTAGATGTTATGTTCATTTGCACTCGTTTCAGCTTTTTCTGGGAAATGCACTCTTACCAACTAGTGTTGCGTTAGATTGTCAATTTCAATCATCATGAATACAATATTCCACCTTGTTTTAATGCACAATGCGTGTACTTTCTCCCTGAAACTTTTGCATCCAATTTAAAAAAAATTGCTCAGCCGGATTACAGATCAGCATATGAAGATTTAAATCGCTTGCATTTCCTATTGCTCCAATAGTCAAGATGAAAACAATAGGCTTCTTTCTACGTTTTAAAAGTTGAAAGGAAATGAAGAAAACTATTTTGAGGATTTCCTCAAGCGGAAAAGGAAGAACAATGGCGAGAATCTTATAATGTGTGTAACGTGCATTGGAGCAAAAGATTATTCAAATTAAATGCAAACACTCCAAAGCATTTCTCTTGATGCTTTATAAGCTGCAAGAATTGTTTTGACGAGGAGTTGATAATGAATGCAATTCCTTGGGGTAACGTGAATTTAATCTATGGAGAGCCAGAGCCAGGCTTTGTTCTTAAAGGGGTGAGATGAGGAATTTTCTTTGAATCATAAGTCACGCAAAAGACTCTAAATTTTGTATCTTGGTGAGTGTCGAAATTGAAACCAAGATGAAAACAGATTGGATTGAAAGTTTGAAACTGAAGTGAATTTGATACTTGGATTTCGTGAGGATCCATCATGTTACTGCCAGTGCCAGCCATACCCCATAACAATAAGCTATTGTTAGCATCGTGGGCGATCTGGTAAAGAATGAATAAAGCTCCGTTTTGATTCTCGTGGGGAGTATTCTTATTACAATTGCTAGTAGTGTGAGGGTCAGTAAAAGACTTGCATGGGATATTGTGATACTAGGCAAACGATACTCCCTCCATGATTCTATGTAGTTTCTGTTTTCTTAGAGAGTCCCTTATTCATAAACATTATGCTTGTTGTTGATACCTTCAGAACACAAAGAATATGATAGTTGCATTGATACATCAAAAGTTTTTTTGAACAGTATCATCCCAGCACCAATATCAGGAAGGAGCCACATGAAGCCTTCTCGTAATCTGTCACTGTCTTTGTTACTTCGACATTTCACATTTTTTAGAATGTGACCGGGGATAATCGTGACCTGACTACTTGTGGTTACTCTTCGTCCTAGGAAAGATGAGAAAAGGTCATGTGGCTATATGTTTGTATATATTGCGTCATCGTGTGTGTATATAGTCAGTAAACTTCTGCTTTCTATTTTCCATGCCTTGTTTGTGATTTATTCATTGGTCACGCATATTATGACCCGCAATTAATCCTAGGCTTAACAAGGTATCACTCGCGACGTGGAAGGGAGAGATCCAGTTAGCAAGATATGGAAATTTTCTGTCTCTTTGACATATTGTACAAATGCTCAGCATTCATTTTTAGCATTGTTCTCAGCTGCCTGTCTCAACCTAACCTTTGGGTTGTAGTTCCCTGTACCTCCCCCATCTCATCGTATAAAGAGGGAAAGTCTGGAATTTTTGTCGATTATGGATATTACCTATTCCAGCACACGTTTACCTTGTGCACGAAGTAAACAAAAAGAATGCATAAAATGTATTTTTGTTAGAACCAAAAACATATTTCCTAGTCTTAGTCATCATCAGGGAAACTCAATGTAATAATATCTGGAGGTTCGCCTCGCCATGCCACGTTCCACGATATTTGGAATTTTATTTTGTTGTTTGTCGGCTCAGTTCATATTATGAACGGAACGTATAAGTATGCCCACAATATTCTGCTTAAACTGATGAATTTGATAAAGAATGAGAATTCCATGCGATAACTTCCATTTTCATAACCGAATAGGCTCAAAATATTTTTCACGTTAAGTAACAAAAATTGATATTACTTTCAATCCCATACAAGATGCACTGCATATACATTACCTAATATTAATAATTTTATTCCTATCTCGTCCTCCTTCAGTTAGTGTGTAGTGTAGGCAAAAGCAGGAATTTTAGGTACTTCTATGGATGCAATGTAATTTGTAGTTATCATATTTTCTTAAAATTTGACAGTTTTTCATCAACAAATATTGAAGCTGGATACATCATAGTTGATATTCTATACCTGACTCATGTTAATGTAAACTGAACACACACAACCTTTCGTTGATTGTTGTGTGTTCTCTAGCCCACGTTGGATTATTAAACATGTAGGAAATTTTCTTATTGCATTCTTTCATCTTACAAAATCCAATCCCGTCTGCATAATGTGTTCAAGAGGTTATGTGTTAAAGAATGTAAAACTGCGTGGATGGCTGATTTTGCTTTTATACTTGAAGTACCCCTTCTTTGTTAGCAAACCTCTTCTTTAAAAGAAGAATTTTCCTCCTAGCTGACTGCTAAAGCTGAAAGAATCATAAAACACCATGTTTATTTTGATTTATTAGTTGTTTGCGAAAAAAGGAACTGACAACAAACGTTTTATTATGTTAATTAAATTGGACACATTCTTGGAACTTCTCGTCTTTAATTTTTTAATAACTACTTCAAACAAGCAACAATGGAGTTTATGACTATGATTAGTTAGTGTTAGTACTTAGATGATGGAAATAGGAACATCACGGTCCTTACTTGGAATACTTTCTTAAAGTTCTGGACCAATTTTCAGTTTGTAACTGATTTCAAAGCTTGAGTTTTGCCAATATCTGTGTGTATAATCCACACGTAGAGTTGTAGTTGTACTTCCTAATGAATTCTAACGAAGTTCAAATCTTTTGTTAAAACATTTCATTTAAATAGAATGTTCCTTTTACATATATTGCATTGGTTATTTCATCCCTCTCTGGTACATTGTACTTTTTCGGACGGCTCCACTGCTGGATCGATGTTCCATTGTTATTGTTAGAGTCATCATGGAGCCAGCCTTACAACGGGGAAATAATGGCCCATTTCAATTCTCTCAATACCTTTTTTCTACTTGTCTGATTACCATTCTGATTTTTTATTGATAGAGAAAATTGATGACGACGCTGTGAGGTTAATGATGATGACAATGCATCATTATATGCATGTGATAGTGATGATGCATACATCTTGTATCGTATCGCATCATCCCCAAGTTAGTTTAGGAAGAGCCATATACAGAAGTAACATGTTATGCGTACTTGTAAGTCCAAGTCCAAGGACGTCTCCTACTCTTCTCTGATCTAAACATAAAAAGTCATCATCATCAGTAAACTTTACAAATGCATAATGCATGTAGTACTACAAGAAATCAACCTGTTGTCAAGTTTTTACTACAATGAGCATCATCATCATCATCACCGCCAAGCTCATGTAAAAACTTGCTTCCAGCAGTTCCAGCTACCTTTCATTAGTATATACGATTTTTTCCCTATAGTTTTTTTCATCTCGATTCTATTTTGCGTTGGAAGTAAAACAAGTCCCAGAGGCAATGAGAGATGAGACTTCGTTTTCGTTTCTTGGACAGAGGGTACGTGCTTTAATGTCTTATGAACGAGTAAATCGCATCTCTCTCGTCTTATTATACCTTAAGTATATGTACAAACACCACACAACTTTTACGACCCGCCAGCGACCCTTAGTCTCTAATATAACATTTTACTCTCCTCTAATAATTATTATTATCATTACTATTTCACTTGTTTTGATAGGTGACCGTAAAAATCGTAAAGTGAGTTTTTTATAAACTTTTTTTTCTTCATCATCATCATCAACAGCATCCCTGGATGCTGTGGACTCATATAAAAGTAGTTTTCCTATAAAGGTTTTTTTTATTCATTTCCCCCTCGTAGATTTTAAAACAACACGATATGAATAAAAGTTTGAGGTTTGAGTCAATGCTCTCGTTCTGCTTGTTCTTCTTCATCTCTCTCTGCCTGTTGTGTGTAATGATGATGAAGAAGCGGCTGGAAAAAAATCATAATAAGGGCAAGGGCTCTTTTACATCCTGTGCCTGTGTGTCTGCATCTTCTTGTAAGTCTACAAGAATCTTCACCGAATGAAAGGTTCATTGCTTCAAAGAAAAAAATCTTATAACACACACAGGGGTCCCCATGTGGTTATGGTATCTATGCTGGGATATATTCGGCTAACGGAGCGCTTATCTGCTCAGAAGTACTTGGGCTAACGCTAACTTATGCTACTATAGTATACTGTATGAAAGGAAGGAGAATAGAGTGAACTAGAGTCATGGGTGTCTCTCGAAGCTGAGCGGAGAACTGAATGACATCTCACACTCAACCATTTATTATATAGCTCTCTCTCTCACTTCTCAGGTAGCACAATACATTACATTACATACGTTAGTCCAGAACGGACCACATTCATCACATATCAATACAATACTCTACATTACGCCACTATGGCATCCAGGCATGTATTCCTACCCGTTATATCTCACTGCGGTGAAAGTAAAAAGAAACAAGAAAAGAAAAAGAAGTTTCTCTTAGGGTGAAAGCTAAACAATGTAGAAGGTACAATCTGAAAAGCCTAAACCTTATCAGACTACAAGTACAAGTATAGAGAGTAATTTTCATACATTTTTTGAATAATAAAAAGAGAGAAATACAAATTAAAATTACAATATTACCAAATCACAAATCATACATACATCAATGAATATTTTAGCTCAAATGTACAGAAATTCTTGAACGTTAATACCATTTTTTTCATATCATATCATATCATACACAGAAACGTCAAACCTCACCATCAAATATTATCAAAGACATGGTTATACAAAAATATTAGTAAATAAAATTAGCGTTATGACAGTCCATGTCGCGTTCAGCGTCATCGTTGGTAACAGCTGCAGTATTGGCAAATGGGAGGATTAGTATCCGTGTGGTTTTAGTAGGCTCAAGGAATCATATTCGACTAAAATATATCAATACATGAAAAAGAACATTAGAAACCATATCAAAATAAATCATAAAAAGGTTAAATTTTGAAGATGAATGTTTATTTTATATATCATCGTATCTTTTTAAAGTTGTAAGATCAAGTTAAGATGAACTATTAGGTCGTCGTACTTGGCGTCAACAACGCACAATTTTACTGCTTCAGGCTCTAGACGCATCTCCACGGAAAAAACTCAAAGGAAAAGGGCTGAGAAAAAAACGTGAGATTGCCAGGAAATGGTAGTTCAAGTCCAATACCGGCATGCAATTCCGCAACGCTAGGCCATGTAACTGTTGGGTATCCCCTGAAACATTACAAACAAAAAAAGGACAAGCAGCAAAAACAATATATTTCATTATATAATTACGCGAAGGTTTTAATGTTGAACGAAGGGATGGTCAACAGGAATTTTGGTAAAATATACTACTGTATATGGAAGAAAAAAAAGGAATTCAAATTAAGTTTTTCACATTCTGTGACCCTAAAACTTATATCTAAAAATTAATATTAATTATTTCAATCATTATTTCTTTTCAATTATTCAATCATTATTATTTCAATTCATTAATATTTTATTTTAACTTGTTTTAACCTAATAAGGCATTTAATTGAACGTTTTGGTTTTAATTTTGTTTTTAAAGTAAAAAATTGGAAAATATGGAAAATATACAATGAGGAAATGGAAAATATAAAACGAGAAAATGGGAAATATGAAATCGAAAATATAAAATGAGAAAAGGGATGGACGAAAAATGCCAATTTTCAATTAAACGCGTTTTGAATCTAACTTAACATTAAAGTATTCATGCTGGACTGCTGCGACAGTACCATACTAGTTGAAACATAATATTATAGTATCCATGCTGGACTGCTGCGACAGTACCATACTATTTGTAACTTAGCATTACGAAGGAAATAGTATTCATGCAGGACTGCTGCGACAGTGCCATACTACTTTTAAATAAACGAAGAGAAGTATCGAAGATCGTGTATTATCTGTTTTAGTACCCGTAATTTGCCTAATCAGGATATCATTCTATAAATAAACTTTTTAGTGTAAGGGACCCCGGCCGGAGGCACACCCTAGCAAGTTTTCAGGCAGAGTCCTAATAGCCAAAATACAGGTTTGTTACTCTTACCAGCGGCACTCTAGCCAAGGACAACCATCTAAATCTATATCACTCGCATCATATTGACAGGGAAAAAAGTTTTACTTACTACGAAATAAAATTTAAATTAAACGAAAATGAATCTAATTAAGACCATATTTTCTTGAATATTTATCATTACAAGGAAAAGTAAAAATTGAAAAAGGAGAAGTTCAACATCTCCAGTAATTTACATTAAGTATAAGCAAAAAGACCAATCAATGTTAAACGCAATCACGAGAAAAGTAACCAATTTGACAACATTTACGACAATGACCTTTTCTTACAGTAGCTCTACAATGAGACACTCGTGTTTTATTCAAATAAAAAGTCTGTTCAGGTACGCTACCATTACTTATTCTTGGATTGGTAGGAGGTATGTCAATTCTAACGTTCACGGTTGCTACCCTAGCTGGAAGTGAATTTGTAGTGATAGAGTCAAGAAACTCAGATAACTTTTAATTTAAATATTCTATTTGCGTCTGAGTAAGGCCACTCAACTCAGGGTCAGTGAAACTGAGCATGGGTTGTTGTGCCATGATTGAAGATGTAAATGACTAACAATAACCTCAAAAGTTGTAAGGGACTCTGAACTAGATGAAATGAACTAGAAGTATTTTGTGTTGGTAAAAAATGTATTGTATGTTTGTATGTAAATCATGTGTGTCACTAGCCTCAAATAAATCGAAAGTCTCAGAAGAAGTTGAGTGTTGACTTGATCTGTATGTAAATCATGTAATGTTACATCGAAATCTTTAGGAACTTCAAAAAAGCTAGCATTCGTGAAGGTAGAACTGTCTGAACAGAATTGAAAAGGTGTTGTTGAGTATAATATTTAAATCGAAAAAAAGTCAAGATTGTTTTGTGTGTGTGTTGCAAATTAGTAGTGTTCAGCTTAGGTTATTTTCAGATGATTCGTCATCTCTTAACGAACAAGCGTTGTTACTAGTGTTGAGAGACACATGTAGAATTACTAAGCATGATTAGAATAATCCAGGATTAAAAAAGTAGACAAGTCTATTGGATTTGACAAAGAATGAGAAAAGGTGTGTTTGGTGTTTTCCTATTTTTAGTTCTCATTAGAATACTTCTTGGTTTTAAGTATACATTTTTTGGTGTGAACTTGCTAATTTTTGTATCAAGGAAAAATCAAGTGAGTGTCTTTTTCTCACGTAGACTGAAACCAAAAGCTATTACTTCTGTATGTTTTACTGGAAAATGTGAAAAAATATTTCTAATGAAAATGTGTTTTAATGAAACTTGTTAAAAGGAACTGAAAAAATCATGTATAATTTCGAAAAGTCTACTTAAATGTTACTTGGAATCTTGCCTATTAGTTATAGAAAATGAAAATTAGAAAAATCAGAAGTATCATCAATAAAAAAGATCGTAGCATGAGTAGCATATGCCAAACTACATCATTATGAGATAAAATATTGAATTAACTAGTATAATGTACCCCTAACAAGAATGAAAAAATTATTGGAACCCTATCATATCAAGTAAAAGGTCAACAGGCTAGTTACCGTATAAAAGCCGTCAGCGTTTTATGTTTTAAAAAATGGAGGTACACATGAGGTATGTCTGAGGTAGCCACCTCATAAAAAATAAAGAAAAGGTTAGAGGAGGAGGTAATTGAGTTTCTCATCAGACCTTTAATGAAGATGGTAAAATCCTCTTCGATTTGGAGATTTTGGCGTGAACTGGAGGTGAGGTTGATGGATGATAATTGTTGATCCCAAGGACGAGAGTCGGTGTACCACTCGTATGGTCCAAACTGGGTTAGGTGTCAACTCCAGGTAGTGATGGACCCAATCAATGGAAGGAGGAGATGACAGTAAAACTGAGGAGAAGTTTAAAAAAATAATGTGTGCACACAGACCTCAATAAAATTATTGCCATCAATTCCATAAAATTCAATCATACTTTTTCCACGGTACGTTAAAAGAATAAAATTTTAATGTCCCTTGTCACCTTACCAGTTACCAATATACCAACACTTTTTTAATTTAAAAAATCACAATTTTACAAGAGATTGGAAGAGAGAGAAAAAAATGATGAGATAAATCCTCCAAAGGCACATCCTTTTGGTATGGGTTGTTGCTGTAGGCTGGCTCGCTGCAACTTCTTGTGTGTGTGTGTGTGGATGAGTGAATGCTCTCCCAAAAAATTAGTGACCCGCGGCGGCGGCGATAGCGAGGCGGCTTCCCCACAGGTTAGTCAAAGGTACAACTCGCCATTTATAACACACACAGGGGTCCCCATGTGGTTATGGTATCTATGCTGGGATATATTCGGCTAACGGAGCGCTTATCTGCTCAGAAGTACTTGGGCTAACGCTAACTTATGCTACTATAGTATACTGTATGAAAGGAAGGAGAATAGAGTGAACTAGAGTCATGGGTGTCTCTCGAAGCTGAGCGGAGAACTGAATGACATCTCACACTCAACCATTTATTATATAGCTCTCTCTCTCACTTCTCAGGTAGCACAATACATTACATTACATACGTTAGTCCAGAACGGACCACATTCATCACATATCAATACAATACTCTACATTACGCCACTATGGCATCCAGGCATGTATTCCTACCCGTTATAATCTCATCTGGTTCGTTTTTTTCACACATGATGAGCCCTAAAGAAAAAAACCTGCAACAACATAACCAACAAAATATAAATGAATAAAAACGCTTCGAGCAAAGTCAAGCGGAGTCGGATGGATGGATGTTACTTTATATCTCTCAGCTCAAAGATGCGATAATGGTTAAATTTTACTCATCATATGTATGATATTATACCAAACTTTTACCTAACATTTTGGTAGTAGGCTGTAGGCATGCTTGGATGATTGTTGGCATACTCTTTTTTTACTCATTTTTTTATCAAATGGAAATGCATCCATGTTGGCACCCCGAGAGATGCACTTATAGTTTGAGGCAAGATAATGAAGGTACTGATGATGAGCAAAAGCATAGAAGCGAAGAAGACCAAACAACCCAGCTTGGTTTTTTTGAGCAATCTTTATTTTCGAATCAGAAGTGCGCACACATATGGCGCTCGAATTGGTAGGAAGAAAAATAAAGCAGGAGAGAAAGAAAAGTTGTATATTTTACTATTTTCTTGCTTGCGGTCTCAAGTCATGAAAGACAAACTACCGACAAGTCATCCCCAGCCGGAGACTTTATGACTTTGCATCTTCCACTTTTTCTTAAGGTATATTAATGCGGACATTATTTTTTATGCTAACTGAGAAACATATTATAGTGTAGTCAATAACCATACAACCGGCTGGAGACAAGTATTGATAAGCTCAACTGTATGTGCCATTCGTCACAACTTCAACCAAAACATGCCAGTAGAACTTTGCATATAACTCATTTTTAATGTGTGTAGCACCTACTGCTCAACACATGTTTTCAATGTTCTTCCTGAAACGGAATCTATGTAGTGATTTAAAAAAGATAAACCTGTCTATTACCCGTTTCAAAAAAAGGAGGAAGAAAAAGCATAATAGTATATTTTAGTTTCTTACTTATTTTAGTGATCATTAAATAAGTATAAAACTCACAATATATTATATTTTCTTAAAGATATGAAGTAAACTTTAAACTATTTAAAGATATATTATTTAGTAAAGATATCGAATCGATGTCTTTCATTCTTGACCAACCGCAAAATATAGTCCTTCCTACTATTTGTACATAACTTTCACTGCATTGAATAATCAAACATGAAACTTGTAAGTCAGAGTTAGTTTTGTTATTTAAAGCATCAAAAGCCCATTAACCAGTTTCATGGAGAAGCTATTAAGGAAGGAGACCGAGCAATGAATCTCACAACCACATCTCATCGGTACGGCACAGAGCTCATCAACATGACATAAAACGACAGGGAGCAAGGGAGTGAGAAAGGGGTGAAACCGAAAGGGCGACCATATAATATACAAAATTGAACCGACGAACTTTTTTTTGGTGAAAACCGTTATGAAGAAGTAGGATGTCACTGTTTTTCGTGTCCCCTTGTCTGTTTTGCTACACTTACTGTGTCTAATGTAGAATGTACTTCTTTCTACTTCTTTTTTAACAAACAGAGTAAATTAAAATGAGGACGTGAAAAAAGAGTGTTTTAAAATTATACCGAAGAATGAGCCAAGCAATCTAGCACATGAAACGTGTTGGTTATAAAGGAGAATCCAGATGACTTGGAAAAAATTAGAACCGGATGATGGTGATGATTATAATGAAGGCGAGGAAGGAGGGTGGGTGGATTTTATAAAAGAAAGTAGAAAAATGTCAGCTTAAGAAACACTTTTTTTTTTACACTGTGTGCTCCTACGTTAATAGTCCAAAGTGTTTTGGTTTATGAGAGTTGGAAATGAGAAAAATGGGACATTAACGGTACTAGGAGGGGAAGAATTCAATTAGAAGTTGAAGTTTTTACAAGCAAAAACTTTAGTTTAATCATGTACGGGTGTGCGTAGAGCGTAATTTGAGAGAAATGTAGACGTGGTAGTAGTGGCACTATTCAAATTAATATTTAAAAGTGTAAACCATTATCCTTGAATTAGATTTCCGGTTTCATGTGACAATTTGTATGGTTAAAAACCTTTTACGAGCTTCCATAAATTTTATGGGAATATTATGAACATTTATAAAAAAAATATATTATTTTCTTAAGCAAATGCACAATGGACCCATGTTTCATGTCCTCCACATCTTGAGCCTGGATAACATGCCTCCACAATGCCCTGGTTGAGACACCAGTCCCTTAGTGCAGTACAGTGGTTCCTAAAATTTGGAAAGAATAAATTATTTTAACATAATTTTGAATTGTCTATAGTCTTGGAAAACTTTGGGAGCAGTCTCAAAGTACCTCGGTGTGGTACAAGAAACATCAAATGTGTTTCCTTGATAATGCCAAGAGGTTGAGGAATGGCATGAGCCTGCCAAAGCATTTACGTTAACAGGTTGTCCATAAGTGTTCCAAAAGTTTAGGGCATAAGTATAAAGTCCTCTTACCATTGTTCCCTTAAGACAAACACAACCTCCAGGAGCTGCTGAGCAATAGCTATGTAATGAGTTTATTAATCAGCATTAAGAAACAGACTTTTTTACCCATTAGTACTTTCTATTAAGGTTTTTGATGTCAGTCGAAGAACTTACTTGGATCTCTTGACTTGCCGACCGTAGCATGTGTCACGGATATTTGACAGTGCACTAGCACCATCATATGGACTATTTCCAGCAGTATTAAAGTGTTCTCCTTTCAATCGGATCTGGCTTTTTTCATGCATTGCTAAAATTCTGCAGGCATAATCCTTTGCCACTGTATCGTTGCATGTTCCTAAATTTTAACCACAGTCTTTTCATGCAACCCCCTTAACTATTTTTTACATTATTTTAATTTTAAAGAACTCAGCCAAAATCACAATCTTACCACATGAAGTTGTACATGAATTTCTGGAATAGCAACATTTTACATTGTTTTGGTAGTTTCTACATAAGTTGGATACGTAAGCACTACCTTCACAACAATCGTCTTGAACACATTCACCACCAGGTTTACCTGTACGAAAGATCTGCTTGATAACACAATCTCAATTCGATAAGCACTTATTATTGTATAATGTATATAATTCGGGATTACCCATTCCAGTGGTTGTGTAGCACGACTGATTTCCACCAGAAAACATGCCTCCTGGAAATGCCTGAGCTGTAAAATTTCCAGAATGTTGATTTCAAATAACGTACGAATGTGGTTTTGGGATGATTTTTTGACTTTATAAGTAGCTTACCATTTGCACCAATTACGATCCCTGTGATTAGCAGAAATAACTTCATGATGCTAGTATTAAATATTTATTAGGCAATTGAGGGATCAAGAGCAACGTGTGAACGATTTTAAATGCTGGCTTCACTACCACTGGCGTCATTTTGTATATGCTCGTTCCTATATACACCCACTGAATTTATACTGACCACATTCTATATCCGCCGTAGTGTGTATAAGTTGTTGTTAGCAAAGCCTATTTTTATCCATTACCTATATATGCATCCATCGATAACAATTTTGTCATTATCCAGACATGACATAATCAACCATGAAAGGGATTTAGCTTTAACTTGCAATCCAAATAAAAAGAATTTTTGTTTCGTTCCGTGAAATTTGTTAACCATAAATATTTATCGACAAATAAGTTACATGATGGAGACCACCAAACTGCCAATTTATGAATTGCTCTTTGATCATAGCTATATGCATTGAAAAAATATTTTAGTATCTAATGATGATAAATTTTTATTATTTTATTTGAAATTATAGTTGCAGTGACCGGTATTCCTACTAATGAATCTGAGCTTCAACTATTTCGTGTTCTGCAACGTGCCAATCTATTGAGCTATTTTGATATGATGATTGAGCTTGGTGGAGATGATGTTCAGCAGTTATGTGAAGCTGGAGAAGCTGAATTCTTAGAAATTATGGCATTGATTGGAATGGCTGCCAAACCTTTGCATGTTCGTAGGCTTCAGAAAGCGCTTCAAGAATGGATGACACAGCCAGGTACGTTCAAATTGTTTTTTGGATAAGTTTTTGACACTACGATGATGATTTCTAGATCGACATGCTTCAATTCATTTTTTGAATTGTCTTGTACTAGGTCTTTTCCAGTCACCAGTACTTCCTCCAGGTTACTATAATGCGGCTGGAGTTTCACATGTCGATCGCAC
The DNA here is from genome assembly GCA_964034955.1 of Orchesella flavescens. Taxonomy (NCBI): domain Eukaryota; kingdom Metazoa; phylum Arthropoda; class Collembola; order Entomobryomorpha; family Orchesellidae; genus Orchesella; species Orchesella flavescens. The sequence continues at coordinate 25,296,025 of OZ035954.1, read as the reverse complement.
AATTAGTCATACCCAATACACAACAACAACCATTGCAAGTAGCAATGTCACGGGTGGAACGGGACAAAATCCACATCATCCACAACACCCAATTATTCCAATCCCACAACATGCATCGCAAACCCCTGCTTCACCATACCCGGCTCACAATGCCCCTTCCCTGCATTATATCACTGACTCGAATAGTACCTCCTCCAACGACTCTTCAAGATCAGATTCTCACAAAATTGTAAAATCATCTCATGAGCGTAGCAGTAGCAGTAGCCCATTATCAAATGCCACAATGGGCGGATTACAACCAACATATTTGACTCAACAACAAGGATCTCCTTCAATTCCAGTTGTCATTTCCACTTCCCAGTCTTACCCTGGACAAGGACAAAGTAGCAACTTAAGCAGTTCCGAGTCTCACTACCAAAACTGCCCAAGTCCCAGCGGAAGCACGAGTAGCCGAAGCAGCACCATCAGCATCAGAAGTCATCATCATCATCATCCATTTCATCCTTCATCCCCAATGGAAAATTCTCCAGGCAGTCCAGCGAGCAGTGAAAGTGGACAGAGTTGTAATAAACATGGTGAGTCGGAGTCAACCACTTCAAGTGAATTAGAAAATGCATCTTGTTCCTATGACCAGACCAATTCTCCTCAAACTCTGGATAATTCATCTGGGACAACAACGGCAGCCCCATCGAGGGTTACCAGCCGAAGTAGCAGTCGAAGCAGTAGTTATGGTGGCAGTGAGCCAAGCAGTCCACATCCTCCTGCTATACTACTACCATCATCAGCATCCATGACCAAAGGAATAATATTACAAACGGGAGACTCCCCACGTCCTTCCACAGAATCCGTAACAAACCGTGCCATTCCAGCTAGTAATAATTCAGTCACAGCAACATCCCACGATTATTATTCCCTCCAAGAGCATGAAATACAAAAATTAGCTGAAGCCGCGGTGAATCTTGTTCGATCCCTGCCACAAAATGTGAAAGAGCCGAAATTCTCAAAAAAGATAGAAACATCTTCATATGAGGTAAGTATGCACAGTCATGTAAACTGCCAAACAAATCAATTTTTTTCTACATCTTTTTTTTCTTCTTTCCTCCACTTTAAAAGTAGTGACCATTTCTTTGCTCAGCGTAGCACATGATAATATATAATAATGATATTGAATTTCTGCCATAATGTATTCTCACTGGGTTTCTCATTTCTGATCATGATCATCCATATACGAAACTAAATAATATGTATGTATTCATATATTACGTAGGGTCAACATCATATCATAATTTTTGCTTCACCACTGCTGACTGTCCCATTACATTTTTAGGGTGGAAACCATTTACGTCAAAAGTAAAATGCATACATTGCATCCGTGGCTGAGAATAATGCTATTGGCTATTAAATTTGATATGATACGCATCTTAATGTAACACAGCACGAAATAACTAAATGGGATGATATGATGGAGCCCAGTAGTATATAGTAACATTCATGGAAAAATATGCTTTTTATCGTTACTTTTTTTCTACCCTGTCGAAGTCGAAAAAATTCTTTAATCTATTTTATTTTTTTATCTTTCCCTTTCCAACAGACCGTTCTTCGCTTGGCTGAAGATGACCCTCGAAAAATGGATGAGATCCGAAGGCTTTCTGCAATATTCGGGAGAAATGATCAAGGAAAGCGAAATAAAAATAGTGGGATCTCTAGTAGTAATTCTTCTTCTAAGCCTGTTTCAATTTTGGAGCTTGCAATGAACGAGTCTGCAGCTCAGTTGTGTAGGCTTGTGCCAGCTTTACTGACGAGGAGAGAGGAGTTATTTACGCTGTCACGACAAGTCATCAGGGACTCTGGACTTCCTTATTCTGTAATTAGTGCAAGCTCCAATTTGCCAGGCTCTTTTATGTTTGGGGTGAACAACAATAATAATAATGAAGTTGCGGTTGCAAGCAAACTGAAAAATGCTGAAATTAGAAACTCCCCCGCACATGAAGAAAGGATTACTCATGAGTTTGCGGCAGCCTGTAAAAAAATTAAGTTTGATATGCAGTGCAATGATAATCAGGTAAATGAGATGAAGTTTATTGGATGGAGCAAAGAGCTAATGCATTTTATCCATTGACTTTTCCACTCTAACTTTCACTTGTGTTTCGTTACTTTAAAGGATAAAACAAGTCATCACGCTCCGCTGTCTAGAAAGTCGCCTCTCAGAGATAACATTGTAACAGCGACGGCACTCAAGGTACATTTATACTTTTTTCATTTTGTTTATAATATATTCTTTCTTTCGTACGCTAAAGCATAATCTTAACTCTTGAGTTTTGTAAAAGTATAAATTTCCTTTTTCTAAATATATGAATTTTTTTATGTAATTTAAACAGAGAATGGCACTGGCGACACCCGAGTTCCGAAAAAACAGTAAGTCATCCCTCATAGTTCACACGTAGTCTTCCTTCACGTAGTGTAACCCTCGTATTTTTAAACTCGTGCACGTAATACTATTATAGAAGCCGTACACACGCGAACGGCTTAAACATGATGGAGACACGCATTCCTATCTTTTAATATTTTTGTGTGCAATTTTTCGATTAATATAATACATAAATTGTTATTCAATATAACATGTGATTATTAAATACCTGTTGAATTTCATTATAAACATGAGGTTCATTTAATTTTTGTACCATATTTTTGTCACTGCTAAAATTGTGTATCGTGTAAACATGTACAAACTACACAAAATGTATGTAAACCAATAATATAAATATGATCTTATAAAACAATGCATTCACCCAAGCTAATGATAAGTACAAGTAATGATCGTCTTTGTGTATTTTTGTAATTAATTCGTATATTTTATATAAAATGTAATCGCTGAAAATAAATATTATATGAAATCTGTCACTATACTATAATATAAAGCTACCATATCTCGATTTTCATGTAAGTGTCATGTCGTATCTAACTCAATGTCACAAATTTGATGAAAATAAAAGAATTAAAGAAGCAACTCAAGTGAAATTTTTGTTTAATCATCATGTACACAGCAGATACATGTACACAGCATATAGAAAGCAGATACATGAGAAGTCCATCAGTTTTTCAAGTAGCCCCGCAAATGGAAAAACAGTAAATTACAAAAACAATATTATCATATCATCCTCAACTATATGTAATGTGCATATCTCGTGCTACAGCATATGTTCAAAACGTATTTACTTAGACACAAAGAAATATTTTTTTATGAAAAGTCCAGAGATCCCCGCTTCGAATGTGAATACACAACATTTAAACACATTATCATTATGAATGGATTGAGGTCATAAAATTTCTGGCATAATGTTGATCTCAAGTTTCTTCTCACATTGGTTAGTTCCATTAGAACCTCTCTGTGAAAAACTTTTTCATAATGAAGTGGGAATATGTAAATGTATGTTGAAAAAGTTTGTAAAAATAAGATTTCCTGAAAAAATGTAGAAATATAGTGAGAGGGTTTGTCTTTTGTTTGCCTCACATTTTTATGTTGTCTCTAGAAAAATTGAGGGTTCCTGCCTTTCTCGTGCCCTTTTCGTTCCATCACATCGTCATCATGCTAAAAAAAAGTTTCATCATCTGCTCTGCTGTGCTGTATTCTTTGATGTAAGCCTTTTGTTCTTTACCCCTCTGTCCATTTGTTTGTATATGTAATATACCACCACCTGAAGCATATGTATGCAGATAAGAAATCGAAAAAATGCCGAGGAATGAAAAAATCAGTTAAATTAATATTCAGAAAAAATGTCCATCCATTCAATTCGACATTTTTTTTATTCTACATCTTATGAGATTCTTCATGGGAGATGCCATTTATTTAAGTACTTCTGTGTTGGACAACGAATATCATTCCTTTTCATATTCAAACGAGCTAGGTTAGAATGCACATTGATATTGATGTTGCCTATACGTTCCTTTAGTTCTCTTATCATTATCAAACGAGCATACAGTTACACTTTGATAGTGGGGTTGACAATGAGCTTTTAGATGGTACCTTTAAGTTTTTTTTTAAGTTGGAAGCTTCCAGTAGGAGTAGTACGAACGAGGTCTTTTATGAGCTATTCTATAACGGTGGGAGAAAAGGGTTGCGAGTTTGGTTAGCCGATTCAACATAAAAAATCTATGCATGCAGGCTGTTAGCAAATATCTTTTGTTTGGAATTCTGGAAAAAATCAGAATTTTTTAATCCCACGGCTTCCAGCAATAATGAAAATGAAATAGTTAAGTAGGTTAGCACTTGGCACATGTCAGACTAAGCATATATGTATCTAATTCCTTATCCCATGAAGTCCCTTACCAAGTATTTATAAACTTATCTAGAATAATTTCCCTACAAACTTGGAATGTCTAAACCTGAAACCTATGCCAATCGTAATATCAAGTAATATGGGAAAGATAAAAGTAGTCTAGGCGTCACAAGCATAAGATCATTCGTTTTATTCGCAGTGTTTGAAGATAATTTCCATGCGTCATCCCTGTTTTTACTAATTAAGTTATTTCACAAAGCCATTCCATAGTCAAGATGCTGGTATACTCTAAGCAAACTGGTTACTCATTTTCCCATTTCCGTGAGAATTGACTCTAGTTACAAGGGTGTGAAGTTGATAATGAATGAGTTTTAGGCAATCTTGCTGAATTAATACATGTATTTTCGTTACATTTGAAAAATTATCCCACAATCAGGAATTGGTTATATGAGATGAGAGGTTTCAGGTCCTACAAATGATCCCACAGCATGTACAAAGCATAATATCTTAGGATACATGCATAATATTGAATATGAACAATATTGTAGGCATTTTTTCTAATGGAGGACCGATACGATATAAAATTGTCAGCGGCATTCCTTACAACTTGCGCACTTCACCCTCAAAAGTATCCTGCTGTTTGAACATCTTTCGAAACGCCGAAATTCCTGTCCTTTTGCAAAATTGAGTACAATATTATCTTCCAAAGATAGCTTTAAATTGTAGTTTTAAATGTTTAAAAGCTAATAAAAATGGACATGAAATGCGCTACATGAAGCCGACAACAATAGCTTCGGTTTTAGCAAAAAGTTACTTTATCCAGCACATAAGTTACAGCATTATATCTGTATATTTCCCTTCATATGTTTGTATACTGTCCTCGAGACCCTAATACTTAACATGAACAGGTAACCGTCCTGCTATTCAAAAACTTGTTCAGAATTTATTTCAGTCTTTCTCTAGTGTCTAAAATCATTTACTTCCTTTGTCAAGCCCATTCGTCTCACTTAACTCCAGCAGAATCAAGTTGCCGGCACATTATGCTGATGCATACCTCATAGACCAACCAAGGCCAACAGAAAGTAGTACTCTCTATAATATATACACGACACGGTTAAGAAGTAAGTGAGGAAGATGTACACTTAGTTTGCCGAAATTAAGCTATCAAAATCTCATAACTACCTATGCAATGACCAAGCTTAAAACGTGACAGCCGTTTCCTGAGTAGATCTCCTTCCAAGTCCATTTTTTTAGCTAAATGTTCATTCAACATCAACATTTATAAGGAATTTGAATAGCTATGTTAGTTGTACGTACATCAACGGATGCGTCAAGACCTACATTAAATTTATTTTTCTGTCAAAGTATGGCTAAACATATTTCGTCTTTTTAAACCAAAGTGATCAATTGGTGTTTCGTTTTTGTCAACGTTAAAAATATAGTATAATGGGAAATGCTGCTCTAGATCTTCATGTTTTGAAACATTTATTTGTCACTTGCTGTCGTCTTCAAGCTTTTCCGCTCATGCAGGTCCGATTTAAAAACATTTTAATGTGTGTGTAGACCTACCATAACGCTCTATGAAGTCGTGAGCAGAAAAAATACTAGGATTAATGGAAAAATCTCACGTAATTTCAGATCAAGCAACTTCAGCTCAGTCAACCGTCGTCATCAGTGAGATGACGTTTTTTACTTCGTCTGCATATTATATTCTCATGTAAAGCAGGTATCTTTATTGCCACCTGTAATTTCTGTTTGCAACGTGTGTATTTTCCTTTCTAGATGTATTTTATTTTATGTTACACAATTATTTTTTCCTCTTGAATTCTTTTGCTATATTCAAAAACATCATTAGACAAGCCATTACGTAAAATGTTGTACAATGGAACTGTTTTATGAGTGAGATGAAGATGAAGAAAAGGTAACAAAAAAGTGCAAAAAAAAGAAGAATTCCTTATAACTTCTTCGTATTCTTCAAGGATACTCGTGTATTTGTCTTAAACTATTAGAAAAAGAATATATATAAAATTGTGAATCCCATTTTCCAGGTAGATATAGTAGCATACTTATGAGATATTTTACAAAAAGAGCTAGTATAACTACAGAAATCTTTACAATGTTTTTATGTGCAGACAAAAAACACTTTGAACATTGTTGCTGCAGCTTCTTAAACAGCAGTTGCCATTAGAGGAAGATATAAACTTTCATCATTATCTCCAATGCAGAAATTCTATCCCTAAGTATACAAAGTACAATAGTATTTATCATCTTCATTCCTCCCATTCTATCCAACTACCATGTTCCACACCACAGACCAAGCATGCATCCCACGAGGTAACCATTGCAGTAACCAAACCACATTCAACATTCCCATTGATTTTCCCAGACATAAAAGTACGTATATATAGCAATCCCAACGAAAGTTTTTATTTCGTATGTACTTTTAGCTACGTGTTTCACAATCCTATAAACATTGCTGCAACAAGAAGAGAAGAAAAAAATTGTTGATTAGCAAGAATAAAAAAATAATCAGCTTTACATTCCACTCTAGACTATGCACATAATAGCCACATTCATCTTCCAAAGTTAAAACCAAGGCAAAATTTAGGGTAGCAAAATGGCCACCTCAACTCAACCTCATTATATTATCCATCAAGCTACAATGCGATGCGATTGTGATTGCCGGAGAAAAAAATGAACAAAAAAAGGTGGTAATTCGAATAACATACAAAATAAATGCATTGCATATCATAAATACTTTCTCTGTTGGAGGTTTTGAGAGCAGTCGGATTTGCATATTTGAAAAGTTGCTCTAGTTTGTGGGCTTGGCAGGTCACTAATGATAAGCAAGTTCCTTAAATGCATTTGGGTAATGAAAAACATGTCTCATGACTATGACGTGGGTTGTTGAGGATTTTAATTTAGAAAAAATGCGTTTTATTGAAACAGAGCTTATAATCGATCGTACAGTACTACTTGCTTCCAACAAACCATTTGGTATAAATAAAGCGATATATAATTATCTGGACTGTAATAGGGAAGCTCTGAAGTTGTGTAATGTTGCGATTGGAGAACTTTATACTATACTAGTACATATAAAGTAAACATTGCTGGCCAACTCCTCCAACTTTAATTTCTATTAACTTTTTTTTGTCCCGAAAATCAACTTTTTGTTCGATCAAAGCCACAACGATATACGACAAAAAAATTCATGGCGAGTCTGTTGCTGATGCAGTTAGCTTCTCTCTCTCTCTCTCATCTCTTTGCTTCAATGCATGTGTGGCAGCAGGGGCAAACCTATCAAGATTCAAGAACATGAAGAAAAAAGAAATTACTTTCGTGTTTCCCCTTCCCTTTCTACTTCGTCAAGCTTTGGCTACTACTTGACTGTACAGAATGACTGACTGTTTTTATTAGGACGATGGTCACTTCCACAGCATTAGCAATTGTATAAAATTATATTAAGTCTTGAGAAGACGGAGAAAAAAATACATGAAAAAAGTGCATCAAGATTACCAAGACGAGGCGACTACGACGAGACCATCATGATCAAAGAAAAAGAGGAAAAAAATCAACCACGCTCATGACCAAAGAGTTTTCTGACTAACGATGATGGAACGAACGAAGCAACAGTGCTTACTTGCATTCATGCTGGCTACTGAACTGAAGTTTGTCTATAATACGAGTCCGGAATGCATTGCATATACATCTAAGGAATCAGGAATTACAAGGTTACGTAAGAGTCCGGTTTGTCTGTGAAAAAAAAGTATATGACAGTCAGAAGGAACGGGGAAAACTTGAGGCTGTTCTTGTGCAATGTTGGGTTGAGTATTTTATATGTATGTGTGCATCCAGACATGGACAAAGTATATTAGCCTTTGATGATGAAAAATAATATTTGGTGGTTGATGGTGGTGTGATCCTATGCCGCTGGCTCTAGCTGTCTAAGGAATTGAAGCAGACTGATGGGCGAAGAGGATATACCGAAATGCGGCGTATTGAATGTAATGAGAAAAGGACAAGTGGACCTGGACATACAGTAGCTCCGTTCAAATAAAAAGGATTCAAGCTGCATGTGCAATGTGCATTTACGTTTCTTCAAATTGTGGTCTTCCCAAAAAAATCACTGAATCACAAAGATGCAACAACTTTTTCTTCGCTTTTTAAGTTTTTCTGTTGGTTGCAGCAAGAATATGGCTGGAGAGCTTCATTTCATTGAATGGTTGTAGACATACTGTGAAATGCGTATATGAATGAATGCGTATGATTCAATGTCAATGTTGGTGAAGAAGGAAAGGTAGCTTTTTTATATTTGATCTCAGCATGTGTTCCAAAAATTGTTATTGTTATTATACTGGATTGCAATATTAGGGAACAGAGAATATTATGTTCCGTGTGCAGTATGAAATGATGATATTGTGAAGAGAATGAGAAGGACAGCCGTTTCCAAATTTGTGACTGTTACGGTATATACTCCTATATATACATGTCCACTTGTCGCAGGGAGATCTTGCTCGACATAGTGGAAGTGGAAAGTAGTGGAGGGTAAGAGTATATAGAATATATTTTGTATCAGGCATAAGGAAATACGTTTGTTTCAAACTCATAGGGAATATTTTGGACTCGCTGGCTGAGCAACTGTGACCAATACGGCTTTGGATGAAATGAAATGGACGGAAACCTTTTTTATGATTGCAATTATTGCTCAAAATGATGATTCTTATCATTTTTATGTAATGATTATAAGCTTTTTCCATGTTTTCGTTTTCCATAGTAGAACTACGATATTTGATAAATCCGTATTTTTATATCATTATCAGTATTATTTTCAGTTGGCTTACTATTATATACTATATATAGAACCGTTCAAAATAAAGGTTATTATTACTTTTACTTATCTATCTGCTGGTCTGGTGAAATCATTGAGCTAAAAATAAGGCGATAGGAAAGTACTACTGGAAAATGTTTGTACAGTTCATTGAATAAGTAACTCACATTTATTCCACAACAATCCTCATTTTCTATGAGATGAGTCACTGACTCAAACATTTCTTAAATCCAAGTAGATCAATACATATTATAGCAAACATGTTTTCTACGGACTTGATAGGGCATACGATTATTGATACAGTTTACTTGTGAATGAACCATTTCAAATCTTGACACTTAAATAATATGCAAGTCACATATCTTGGACCATAATTTCGCATTCGTTGGAAAATGAATAACTAATGAAGGTCACTAGAAGAGAGAAGAGTAGATTAGATTCCTCTCAAGCCAATGTCTATAGTTTGGTAATGCTGTACAAGTCTAACTAGTCTATGCTGAACCGTCTAGACTATCTAGACGGTTCAGCAAACTATGATGAGAAATTCCAGTATGCAGATCAGATTTGCAAAATAAAACGAGAATCCCATTGTGTAGCTTGCTTCCATACGTGAGACGTTTTAAATTGGAGCTCGTACTACGCCTAAGAATCTAGTTTCTTAAAAGTTTCAGGCTATGGCTATACTATAATATGAGTTGAGTTGTACAGTTTTGTTTTTCCTCGTCTGCTTGTGTTAATCACATTGATTTTTAAACATTCACATTTAAACATTATTTCGTTTGAGTTGTCTTGCAAATGCCCGTGATGTTGGAAAAACATCAAATACTTTCCTCATGAACAACCATTTTGTTATGTTTCGTACTTTTCATATTCCCCAGAAATTGCTTGCTATATACCTATTAAAGAACTATTACGTTGATAATGTATTGTGCCCCAATCAACAACTCAGCGTGAGCATCATCCTATAGTTCTAATTTTCCAATATTTCCAGAGAATTTTCACACTGCGAGTTTAAAAAGTTCATTAACTAGATCTCCCATTATAATTCTTCTTTTTCATCCCAATTACTTAACTCTCAAATTTCAACACGTTATTACTCTCCTTCAATTCAATATATTGTTTGGCCAGCATGCTCCAGAATAACGGAAACCTTGATCATTAATAATAGGGATTGCTGACAGTTCCACTTCAAAAATTGTAATATCATATAACAAATTCAACAAAGAGCTAAAAAACTGGAATAATGGAATACGCACAAGCAAAACACAACACAATAAAGAGATGCGTAAATCCTACTCCCATTGCATTGTCTTTTCACCAACTATGACCGCCTTCTGTCTGTTTTTTTTTGTATAATACATGTAAGCACATAAACCACAATTCATTTTTTTGTTTTGTTCTCTTTTTACACATTCTTGGAAAATATAGAAATAGCGGAAACCTGCGTGTCAAAAGAGTACAATAGAAACCCTTAAAATATTGAGCAGACACAAAGCACAGATGCGGAGAAAGGAAAGGTAATCTTGTGAGTCAAAACCATAATATCTAATACATCCACAACCACCCTCACCCACCCGCATCTGCTCGATAATTTTTTTCTCTCGAAGCTCAAAAGTTAGAAAAACAAGGGAAACAACCAAAAAAAACGATGAATCCGTTTCGAATGGCCAAGTTTTTAAGAAAAATGGAACATTTCACATAAAGGCATAAAGTGCAACCCTTCCCGTGTACTTAGTTATTGCCGTATACATATGAGAAAAGTGTTAGAAAGAGAAAAATTATGAAGCTTTATCCTTTTTAACCAAAAAATACTGTCAGCAACCTATCGTGAAATGTAGAGTGCGTTGTAAAAAGCCAAAGCGTTGATGTATTATTGCCATATTTTGTGTTTAGAACCAAAAACCAACGCAGTAATAAAGGTTCGTTGAGTGAATGAGTCAACATTTTGCAGCAGTTTGGAGCAAAAAAAATACAACCGAAATTGGAACCTTTCTTGTCGACTTTATGTGTAGCATATGCACAGGGTTGGTAAAATTACCAGTGTAAAATTAGTTAAGTTGATATATTATAAATGAAACTCATATGCTCATAAAATACAAGTTTTTACAAAAAAAAAATGAGCGTTTCATCCTTTTGCTCCATTTCATTCATCCAATTTTTAAAAACCATTACATAATAGGGTTTGGCTTTGGATTTACAACAGTTGTACTATATATACGATACCCCACAAGAAATCTCTTTACTTCTGACCTGAACGCCACACCTGTACCTGCCAAAATAATTCTTTGAACGTTTATTTTCAAACAAAATAGACCCAGCGTGTTCAAGTACACACATAAATTACTTCACCTATTCACAATGTGATAGATTCTTTATGTCATAAACGTACTTTGAGAGAAAAAAAATCTTCCCTTTTCTAGCGTAGTGGAATACACTCGTAATTGTTCTACCTTTTCCTTCTTTCCAATTTACAGGATTTGGCTTTGAATTGGTGGATGAGGATGTATGCATCATACATGCGCTTAAAAACTCTATTATGTGCCACTAAACGGAAAGGCGTTTGTGATATTGGAGGGGTAAACGCTGGATGGAGCATTAAATGGTTTAGGAATGAATTGTGAAATGATTTTTTTTCATCTAGTGTTTGTGTTAATAACTTAAGTATATTATGGACAGTAAAGTTTTCATATTTTTTTATGAATGCGGACTTTCATAGAACCGACCAACAACATTGTAATTTCGAGATGGAATAGGATAACAGTTTGGTAATAATCATATAATATATATGTGCCTTTTCATGTTCAGAGTATTTCTAACACCCAGAGGAATGTTAGAGAGACCTTTGGAAAAGCATTATCGTTTTCGTTATGAAATTTCAAGTACTCTCATTCTATTCTCCAGGATTACTTTCACAGAATACCAACACCAACCAACCAACCTGTAAATAATGCTCACCCACCCATTTTATGAACGAACCAAAGTATTTTCTTTTGTGCTGGCCAACAACAATGTTCGGGTTGTTGATTGTGCTCTAGTGTCTATATATGCATTACGCTGACGATGAGTGAATAAGGGTGTTAAAGAAATGAATGAAGGAGTTAGTTTACTTACATCACGTACAGTTCAATCAACGAAATAAAAAAATTCATGTAGTCGAAAAGCAACCTCACAACTTACACCAACTACATGTACCTATCTCATCTAAGTAATTTAAGCTAAATATTTTAAGAACAATTCGTAAACATTTGGAAGGTCATATAAAAAGCGATTATGCATACAAGTAGTTGAGTTGATTCGATTAGCTTCCTGTTGTGCAATATCTTTTTAACCTAGGCTGTTTTCATTTCGTACAATTTTCATAAACCGTCATTCATGAGGGAACTTTTTTGTTACACAAGGAAAATATTTCGTTTTTTATTTTTAGAGAGAATCATTAAGATTAATCTCAGGCTCTGGACTCAACTGAATTTTTCACAATATAATTATACAAAAATTATGAAAAGCAATATTATGTAATAATACTAAAGGCAGCACAGTCAAAGTTTACGACGTCTGACCAATCACCTACTGTTAGACCACCATGAATGATCCATTCATCATTTCTAAACTTTCTGGAATTATTTTTGGATTACGCCCACAGTAGCAAACATAAAAAAGAATTCTCGGAGAGACGACATTTACCAAACATTAAAGTTGTTGTGATACAAAGCAAATATACTGCCGTAGTGCAGTTTTACTCCAACGTGTAATCAAGCTTCAACTTTGGACTTATAGGAGGAAAGAATTAATCTTTTTTCTCCTAGGATGAGGAAGGCACGCACGCGAGCATATTATCTTATTTTATTTAAAGATTTGATAAAATTGGTGGTGCACAACTAAGAATTGACGAGCTAATTAAGTCCACTTTATTTCTTGGCATAAGTATGAATTTGGTGAGCTTAAAACAATCAGATGCAGGTGGAAGTATTAAAATTTAGCAATAAATTATCATCATCCATGCATACATGATTGATGATTTGAGAATTAACTAACGTAGCATTTTATCTGCAAAATTCTCTATCTTACATTTACATCCATCCTGTGTGAACAGCAACCTTGAATGCATATCTTGTATTTCCACAAGATATGTATAGCACATACGTTTTATATATGGGGATGTGGATACATTTATTAGTACGACGACGACGTCCGTACGTACTCAATGCTTCTTTACAACCCAGCTAATGTTACTACTGTTATATGGCTACTGCTACTAAAAAGAAGAAGAAAAAAAGTCAATGACGAAGGTTTTCTCATAATTCATGCATCATGCCCTAGAGTCTTGTCCAGGTTACAGGAGTACATATGTATATATGTATACAGCATTCTACATTGCATAAGTAAGAAACTGGCTCTGTTACGTTCCAAAGCATATAACATGATTCAATTCCATATTTCATATGCATTTTACGTGCTTTTCATAATAAGAAGCCACATTACTACTGACTACCTCATCCAACAAGTTCCATTAAGTTTTTTTTTCGTCTTTGATTTTTTTTCTTTAGAATCATCATATAGGTACATGCTTGTTGCTTTGCATAAAATTATAGTTTATACCTTGATTTTGATATAAACTATCTCAAATCCAAACTATAAGTAGCAAAGCAACACATGAAATATCTCCGATCTCTCAAAGAAGCCCTACCATTAAAACCCATCCAACCAAAAGACCATCAACAAGAACAAACCCTCCTGATTTTTTTATTGTTTTTTTTCTGTCCAGCGAGCCAAAACATCAGTATCATCAAAGCTACAAGCGGTGTATTCATCCCATGCTACGTACGTACATCAAGGTAAAGTTGTACCTTCCACTGAATTCTTTTTTTTCAATCATTTCTCAACCCTTACCTTGTCTCGTCTTCTCAAATGAGCACAAAAAATATATATACGTATGTACCATGTAACCTAAAGTTTTTGATTGTGTGCCAGTCAGACTAGCTGATATTTACTTTGCATCATCATCGTCATTCTTCCCATCATCAGCATAAACGTTACATATACATGCACGTTCCGTATCAACAAAAATCTCCACTAAGATTCCCTTGCAGTTTACCACTTACAATGTATTACAAACATACGTGTACGGAGTACGGAGCATGTAACTCTTTTTTTTCCAATTCACTTTTTTTTCTTTCATCCATGCATGCAGATGAATTTGATGTTGATGCATTCTCTGAATATATATGCATAGTACACACATGAATGTATGTAATCAAGTAGTGGTTTTTCTCTGTGATATTATTCCGGCAAGCCAACCATTTTTCCTTCAGTTGGCAATCAGGCTTGAGTCTGTGAGTACACTTTCAATTCATGCATGATTATTATTATTTCAGTGTCTCGCTATTGTTTTTCGCGTTAACCAAATATCAAATCCAACTAATACTATATATATTTTTGCCTGCTTTCTTTGTTGTTTTGTCCATCAGCTCTCCTTTGTTTACGTTTACGTTGATTCGCTTTCACAAATCCCTTGCGGTTCTCCAAAAGTGAAGGGAAAAGACAATAAAGCGTGTTCATGTTCATAATATGTAATGGACTTATGGCTGGGTAAACACGTGGATTGTTATTGTACTACTGTACATCTGGATATCGCCTCCAGTCATTCTCAGAATATCATCATAAAGCAAAAAAGTCTATATTGACTATATATCTAATATATGCATTTTTATGTACTTCTCCCTTTTTTGTGGGCTTTGACTGACTGTGATTTAGTGATCAATTGATTGAGCACCACCGACCAACCAACCTCATATTTTTAGTGACAATATCAATACAAACAGCAACAATTTCTTATAAAAGGGAGAGGAAAATGTATTAAGTTTACTTTCCATGTCTCCAGAGACATTTTTCTTGATTACGAAGTTTATACGAATACGAGTTTATAGGGAGCACTGACTGAGTGAGTGAAATAAACAATGCGTATTACCTATGTGAATTATATTGCTTCCCCTCTACAATAGAAACTGCCGAACTAAATTTCCTTCTGTGTTTCCGGTGTTCTTGGAAGAGTGGCTACAAATAAGAATGTTATGCAATTCAACAGTGGGTTTGCTTACTTTGTGGATTTATGCTTATAAACTCCCTTGAAAATATCGACCGTGTATGGAACAGATAAACTCAACAACACATGACAAGTAAACAAAGCCTCTTTTTTATAAGAAAGCACACAAAACTACAGAAAGACGAGCAAGGAAAGAGGGAATCTTGTTGAACTGGTGTCGTTTATATGAATGCTCAAAATACGTAAGTTTTCTATCTATGCACTTGCTTTCTTCCTTTTCTCTATTCCAGTGTTTGGTTTGTTTGTACGTGTACGTCTGGTGCAATCTGCAGTTGGCACTTGAGTTTTGTTTCACTTCACATTGATTTTGATTGAACTAGCTTCTATATAAACATCTTTTATATCTTTTATTTTTGGCTACGGTAGTAGTACGTGTATGTATGTATTTTGCTGTCACTGCAATAATAGCCATTGTATCAAGTTGAGCTCGTTTTGTTTTGTGTGACGTTAGTTGCATCAGGAGGGCATCCTGCCCAACTATCATTTTATTCTATATGTTTCCTTAATCCACAAGACAGTAGACAGATTCATCTTGTTTCCTATTTTCGTGGAAATTGGAAACACTGCTTTTGTCAATATTGACAACTGAATTTTTCATTTTGTTTTCTCTCTCGTATTCTCTGCTCCGTTTGTTGTGTTGTTGAGCAGCACGAGGATTTGGGGGTGGATATGTTAGGGTATGAATGAGCCGTGCCGTGTATGGTACATGGTACGGTACCATAAGGTTTTTAAATTTTACATACAATTCATAGAAACGTCAGTCATTGAGATGTATCACGAAATCACTCTCATCCATTACCGTTTTGGATTAAATGGTCATAGTTATGCTTGAATGATTTGCGGAGGAAAAAAAATGCAAAAGTTTTTGCTGGATAAAGTTATGTCTTGAGTTATTGTATGAAAATAGAAATGCTTTGAGCATTATAGTATCAACGACTTTAGAAAAATGGTTATGCTTGATCTATTTTGGGAACACGAATGCGCTATAATTATGCCTCAAAGCTTCATGTTCCATGACCTAACATTGAAATGGTGCTTGCTTTCCAGTTCTCGGACGTTTGACCTTGTAGCAACTGAAAGTGATTTGTTGTTGTACAATCGTTTCTGCTATCATAATTATCATGAGAAGTTTCCAGGTTTGCAATAAAGCGTATCACTGCAAAATCTTATTGCTATACGCTATTGGATTATTAGGTAGAGAGTGAAATGAGCGATGATGGGATATATATATAAAGTGATAAGAGCGAGTTATGTAAATCCTTTCAAATTATCGTTTATATCAATCATGTTCCCAAGCTTTTGCTACAGTTTTAAAACTTTTTAATCGGTTTACCTCTGAATTTCCCTGGATTTTGGAGCAAAAATAGCCGTAGGTACAATATACTTTGTAACTTTCTTAAAAATCTTGACAGAATTGTAGATTGTGAGTTGTTTATGGACAATAGGATCTCCCATCAATTAAAAATGGGCTTGTGGCTTGGAAATGTGTGATGAAGTCTTATATGGCATGGCATTCTTTATGAAAACAGGACGTCTACTAATATATAATATGTTGTTTGTATTTATGCTGAAACTTATTGGCTGTGTTATGTTTAATATTATTGGCTGTATGAGATATACTATTCTTTCATGTAAGAAAAATGTTTAGTAATACAAAGATTACTTTCTCAATGGAATTTTCCTTATTGCAAAAAAAACACAAAAACAAGATCCATCACAAACAAAAGCTGTCATTTGAGGAATGAATTTTGCTGCCTTGAGAAACCTTGTTATTTCGTCTGGTTTTTTGGAGTTATTGAAAATGAGATAAAGATTTTAGTTGTGCAAAATCATTAAACAAAGGAACTTTTACTTGCATTTTGCACCCTCAAGTGCGGAAATGGCAATTCGTAAAAATTCTATTTTATTACACTATGTTTTGGCAGTCCTTCAGCCTCATTCTTATCAGGTTTTCTTTAGAATAACAACCATTTCCTGTCCCCCTTAGTAAAAAATGCTAAGTAGATCTTTCAAATCAACTTCACTTCATTTATTGCTTCTGGAATGTTTTTCAAGTCAATAAATATTTTTGAAGATAACACTAATGCATTGACGTCCCAATCCCTTTACTCAAAGAATATAATATTTATTCTTATCAATTTATTAATATGAAATACGTGGTTCATTTTCATTTGAAAGGTGTATCGAAATGACTCTGCAGGAATCTTCCCAAGACGAAATGGTAATAACAATATTATCTCCTTCTGATCTCATCATCATCATCATCATCCCATCTATTTATCATTTTTGTTCGGTCACATCACATCATCATCTACTTATTACCCCTGCCACACAATGAAATCCATTTTGATGTTTTTCCTCGTATTAAATTAGGCATTGCCTGGCTGCCTGCTCGGTGGAGTGGAGCTATTATTGCTATTATTCTTTCAAGGATTAAATTCTATATTTTGTGAGGATTTGATACAATGAATCAGATTGGGACGTCTCGTCAGTCACCCACTCCCAATCTTATTTCTGATTTTAAGCCAAAGACAAGACTAATATTAAGTAATGAAGTTCATCCTTCAGAAATTAACGACCTATGCTAAGATTTGAGGATATCCGTTACATTGCTACAAGTGACTAGTTCGTACAATTAGATAGCGAACGATGTATCAAGAACACAGACAACCTCGATTTTAAGATTGTTTTTTTGGGGAAAATCTATATTGATTTTTCAATTGACTATCTTATTATCGTCTAAATCGGTGTAGTAATATTTAGCAATACCTACAGTACGGTTAAATGAACAATAAGATATAATATATAAATATTCACAACAATGAACAAAACAACTCAAGCAAGAACCAACAGTCTACTGCTTTTATTGATGGATCCCCTCCAATTCCAACTCAGAGGGTTGGAATATTAGATTTTGATATGGAGGATAAAAATTTTAATGGTTTTTTCCTGCTTGGGTGGATCAAGACTCGAAGAAACAACAGAGGGTTAATAATACTATTCGATTTCAGTAGTAACCTGTTTTTACTACCTACATAGTCTTGGCATGTATACATTTTATATATATTTATAGCTCAGTTCTCCTCATGATTGAGAAAATGTTTTCCAGCTACTATATTCCATTTTTTTCAACCTAAAGCTTTAAAAAAATGAGATTTGAAATTGCAGTAAACCAGACATGGAAAACATGTATGCAGAATACATGAACGAGTCATGCTATTATTGACTATTAGAATTTCATAAATATTCAAACGAACCCAATGCACCTTACGTTCGTGTAATCTACACAGTAAAAACATCCCTCCACTTGGATCCCAATCACAAGGTTCACAAAAAAAATCTTGGGCAATGAATATAATAAGAAAAGGTGTATATGTACCTAATATCGTCAATATTCGATCTATCATCATGATCCAATCAAACAAGCAAGGGTGGATAGGATAGATGATTCCCTTTTTTATCAATCACCATTTTTTAAAGATCAAATTTTACATTGAACACTTGGTGGTATCAGGTGCTTACATTGTGTGAGTGAGTGAGACCATGATGATATTGGATGTTGACGATCGAGTCTAAAGACCTATAAAAAATAGTAAAATATAAAGGGAATTTGTACAAAGAGTATAATTTTATACCTTTCTGTCATCTATTAAATGCTTAAGTACAGAGCCCCTAAAAAGGACACAATTACATACGGATGAACTTGCTTGCAACTTGCTTGTTATGATTATTGATGATGATGTGATGGATCTTTTCACAACAAAAAAGTTAACTCCTTGAACCTCGTGATATTACCCTCAATAATACAATCTGCCATTTTTTTCTGTAGATATTATTGCGTGAGCAAAGTGATTAGATTTATTCAACTGTGAAGAAAAAAATTGTTGGTTGGACAAGCAAGGTAAAGGTAAGGTGGTGTGGTGGGGTAAAACGGATGAAAAAAATTGATCTCTTGGTCTGGTCATGGTTCATGTTGATATTTTTTGTAGTGGAAGAAACTTCATTGCTTTAAAAATCAGCTCACATTAGGTTTTTTATTGCTGATGTCGACCAAATCTTTATCATGTAATTTTATAAGCATGGTCGCTTTTTTTTATTGAAGACAATAATTCTCAAGTGATAAACACAATTCATTGTGGAGGTGGTGGTGGTGGTGTGGTATAGTGGAGATGAGAAATGGAGGACGTCGAGTTTTGAAGTGTAGACAATAGATAGCCATATAGCCAATGCTCATGCATGTTCATGATAATCACGTGTAGTTTTATTGAACAACAAGTTAATTACTGGGTACAGAGACAAAACATTTTGTAGCTAATTTTTTTTATTGATTCTCTACATATTTGACATAATTTTTTGTGCAATAATTTTTGTTTGCACTTAATTTGCTTCAAATTCTGATTGCCATTGTATATGGGTTGGGATAATGATTGAAAGAACAGGATTATTCTTTACCCTTTTTTGTGCTATTAATTTGTTTTCCTTTGAATCGCTTATGATGAGCTTAAAGTACAGGATGGATGTGTTAAAGGAAAGAGATTAATTTGTGCTCAAGTCTATATAACGCATGAATAACAAAAGCTAAATAGCTACATATATAGACAAAATGCTTTGCTTTGAGTAGGGTAAAAAAATAAAGACTACAAGAAAGCCCATTTTGAAGTTGGTTAATGTTCAAATCATAAAAAAAAGAGTTTGTTTTGTACAATGAAAATGAACTAAAGGGAAGATTAAGTGAAATGGTGTCAATTCCAAAGATGAATAGCTTTGTGCGATCCATTTTATAGCGAAACTAAAATCTTGAAAGTTGTTTTGTGTAAATGCTTATCATTAATACGCCAACTATAAGCATTTTATTTTTTTGTTTGCGTTTTTTCTCTTCTTGTTTTATCAAATTGCAAAATCTAGCCCAGGTTGTAAGTAAAATAGAGATAGAGACAATAGAAAAGAAATGGTTATTATTTCAAATGAGCATTAGAAAAAAACGCAAACGAGCATCGGAAAAAAATTGCAAAAGATGGAAAATGAAGGAAGAAAAACATTTCCCCTCATGGTTAATGGTTGCCAGACTAGTTTTTTTTATCTCGCACTTGGACTCGACTCTAAAGTTCTTGTGCTGCTTCAGCTGTGAGCACTGTTCACAGCATTTTTTTGTCATTTATTGCTGCTATTAACTTGTAGATTGAGAAATGCACGTCACGACACATTAGAGAATGGCTGGGAGGAAGAATGTCTGTGTGAAATAGTGGTTTGGAAAGGCTGGATAAGATTTTTACTAGTGCTATTTTTTCGCCATTTTTATGAGTTTTCTCTTTACTTTTAGGTCATTTGTTTAGTGTAAAAATGGCGGAATGGGAACGAAATGGGGGTTTCTGTTTGATACTCAGCTTGATGTATGTATGGTGTCATAAGAGTGCTGTAAAAGTGTAAGCAAAATACATAAAAGGTCACATAAAAAGCATTGAGTTTGAGGATTTTTTCTCTCCAAAACTTCTTTTTTCTCTGTGACGCAGCTGCAACTAATATTATGGAGAGTGAAGATGTGATGCGTTTTTTCTGAGTTGAGTTGATGTAAAACGTGAACAGCGGATTTGACATTGCAAATGTCATAAAATTTACGAGTAAAAACTATAGTTTGGGAGATGATTTTTTTTGACATGACACCACAATGGCATCCGCAGTCCACACACATAGAACTGTGTTGTTTTATGCATATTTATACAATGAGGGGTTTCAAAATAGGATATGACAACTTGAACTTTGATTTGTTTGATTTCAGAGTTAGCGATGACGTTACGAAGGGAGTGACGGGTTTCTGGAAAACTTTTGATGTGATGTACACATCAGAGTTCCTGCTTCAATATCGTTTCGACAAAGAACTTACAGAAAAGTACATTGGTGCAATTCTACCTTGAATTTTCAGTGCAACAAAGTTGTCTAATCCAAAAAAAAACGAGCAGGATAAGCCGATAAAAACAAAAGAAAGCAGCAAATTAGTGTAATGTAATCAAGTGCTATTGCACATTTATCTTTCTTTTTTGTTAGTTTTACTGCTTCAATTTCCCCCTGCAACTACAAACGTCCAGAAGTGCTTTCCATAAAAATACCACGTTTGATATAAGGTTCGAAAACATTCCAGTTTCATTATAAAGGGAAGACTGTTTCGGTAGATATATGCAATCAAACGGTTGTGTTGTAAACGAGATGAGACGTGAAATGAAGTTGAAGTAAATCAATCTGCCATTTTATATTACTAAGGAAAGAGAAATAAAACGAAAAGCTCGTTTAAGGAAAACTAGCTACAAACACTTGTGTACATCCCTACAATAATGTTTTTAACAAAATGGAGAGATCGAGTTCAGTAAATGAAAAGGACAGCAAAAGCAGCAGCAGTTGGGGTTGTGGTAAAGAAAAATCAATGAGTGACTGTGATGAAATAGTAGTTGTTAGTGAGGACGATTGTCAAAATACTGAACTATCAAAAGACTCAAACAGTGCCAGAATGACCAACAGTGAGCAGCCTAGCAATATCAACAGGCACTCTCGTCATTCTTCCACATCTTCGCATGAAATGTATTCTCAAGACACTTTTGCAGAAGAGAATGGTCGACGACGAACGTCTTCCAGATCTTCATCATCCGTGTCCCCTGCACCTTCCAGTGGTCATAATGGAAATAGCAACAGACGGAACTCTGCTGGCCCAACAGATTCCTTCATAACAACGAGCTCTCGCAATAATAATGGGAATTCTTCATCATCATCAGCTTCAGCCATCCCACTGACAAAAAATGTTGGGGTCAGTGTCAACTTGGGGAAGTCGAATGTGAAATCAAATTCTTCATCCTCAGCTGGAGCCCAACACATCATTTCCAATGGTCACCAACAACACACGCCAACCACGGGTGGACTAACAACCTCCACAAACACTAACAGCTATAATAATAATAACAACAGTAATAGTGCAGCTATAAATCTTGGACATGGTCACATTGGGACAATTGCGGGTCCTCCATCTGTCTCAATATCTTCTGGAGGAGGCCCCTCTTCATCGTCTATTGGTGTCAACCACAACTCTTCATTGTCTACGTCGCCTGCTGGGAATGCTCCCACGACCTGTACTAATAAGGGTGTGCCTTCTTCACATAATCAGCAGCAGCACCTTTCCATCCCAAGTCCACAGAATCACCTTCATAGGTTATCCCCACATTCCCCAAATCTTCCCATGAATCGTAAGTTTGTTTTTTAAACATTTTTTCTTAATGATGTTCTATCACCTTCATAAAAAAATTCTATTCACATTTTTTTTCAATTTATCTTCTACAAAAAATGTCCTGAACCTTTTCCCTTCTTTCTGTCACATTGCTGCTCTTTGCCTGTGAGACCAATGAAATCCCATTTTTTTGTCGCTAACTATTATTTTGAAGCTTTATATAAAAAACTTTGCCCACAACACAACATGGACTTCATGAAATATGTTATTCCATTAAAAGCTCCTGATATGCCAAGAATTTTTGTTGGTTTTCATTATTAAAAACTCGACCAAGGGAACTCCAGACAAAAATTTAGATCTGTTCACGTTATTAAGAAAACTAAAGATTTAGATAAGAAGCCTGACTCTCATGATGCCTTCAGTTTTTTATGTGGTACACGATGATGCGGCTCATCACGTCAAGTTCATAAAGTGGAGTTCTCATTGAATTATCACGGCAAGAAGCATCACCTAAAATTAAAACCCTCGAAGAAATGAGTGCAGTCAGGGAAGGCAAAAAAACATGTTACTTGAAACGATGTATGGAATGAGCTGTAAAATGTTGGGGAATGGATGGCATAATGGAATTTTATTATTTTTATTGCCTCCTCGTTTTCCTTCATGGATGTGATGAGTAGCAAAGTAGAATGATATTTTATATTGAGGAAGGTGCAGCAGAAGCTCATTTCATTAGAAGAAGAGGAAGGGCGGCTTGTTGTCCTTCTTTGACTTCTCCACGTACATGGATGGTGGTGATACATTATACTCATATCCAGATCTTTTATGAGATGAGCTGATGATGAGTTTTTTTGGGAGCAAGAACGTCCTTCTGTAGAAAGGGATATATATATGTATATATATAACATACATGCACTTTTTACCCGCATTGTTTTGCCCTTTTATGGTCCTCGTTGGTGATAAATTACTGCTCCTTTATTAAGATCCCCACAAAAACTCCAGCCTTTTTGTATTTTGTGCTAGGCTAGAAAAGTGTGTTTAGATTGTCTTTTACATAAACTCATTTCAACTAGAACCGGCAACACCATGTACCATTATTATTACAACATACCGACTACATACATGCATACAAGGCAGTAGTATTTAATGCTGGAAATAATAATTGTTAACCCTAAGATATGAGAAGTCAACTACCCATAATCATCATTAGCTTCATCACTGCCCTTTCATCTTGAAACACACACGTTCCCTAAAACAAAAAAACGTAATGATCCACCTCATCAGCTGAAACAGTATTATTGGAGTCATCATTTATTAGACCTTATTTATGCACTTTGGAGCATCCCTGAGGTCTTATAGTATATAAGCTGCATAGGTCAATTACACAGGTTCAGTAACAAAAGTCAAAAATGTTTTGGATTTATTATTATGGGGCTCTAATGAAATTGTAGGTGGCTCAGACATGAGAGGGGTATAGAAGCTTTTTGATTTTTAATCGTGAAACTGGATATTATGCAATAACTCTCTGGAGTTTTAGAATCATAAGGTAAGGTAGAGAGACTAACCCCATCATCTTGTTTGACGTAACAACTATGTTCAAATGTCAGTGTAGTCAAATTCCAGGCTTGATGAAAATTAATAGGTTACGGCTAAGGCGAAAGGGGTAATTAATAGAGGAATGTGTTTTCATTACATTTTTACATTTTTGTCAAACTTTTGTGTTTCATGAACTTAAGGGTATTTAGTTTGAATTAAATTTAGTTTAGATTTCAAAAGAAACATAACAGAAAGATTACAAATAACCGTGGACAAATTACAGAAGAACAGATGCTGTGTCGCGGTGAGAATAATCAATATTTAGGTACATGATTGAGGGCTTCCCTCCTGCCAAGCCAGGTCTCTATAATTGATTGAGCGACAACTGTCAAAGGGTGTCAAAAGCGAAGCATGCACATTCACAACCGGGAGCTACTAGAGAAATGTGTAGTTATAACTATCCTTTATGCTTATTTTTATTTTAGGGACAGGCGTTGCCGATATGGGGCATAAAACAAGTCATTCGTTGTAAATCGGTATGCAGTAGTGTGGACTTAACCATTGATCATGGAGAAGCTTAAAGATGAACATTAGTTTGGTTAGATAGGTACATAACAGAGTAACCAGATGGAAAAGTTTTGATCTTGATCTTAAAAATTATTGTACTTTTTTTGTGTACTCACTCATACACACTCACGTATAAGCCGATGATCTCCTTAATCCCACAAGATGACATAAGACATGCAAGAGAGCAGAAAAAATGATTAGATCAAAGGATTGTCAAAGTATGGGTTTCATATTTTGTTTAGTCATCCTATTATCATTCACATGTCATGTGTCATCTTCGTTGAATTGTTACGTATTGCGTTGTGTACATCTTGATCTTCTTCCATCCTTTGAAATTATGTAGCCGGTCGACTTGTTAAGTTGAGTTAAAAAATCATTTCCCAATTTGAACACACATTTGACATTGCCATATAAAAACACAGTTTCACTCCTTTTTTGAACAAGAAATGAATGAGAATCACACAACATGGCATGCAACGACCTGCCCTTTGCCATATTCACTTTTTGAACTTGAAAAAAATATGTACAAAACAGTCGTATTACATATATCGTCATTTCCTACTTTAACCTTTTTTCTGTTTTTGTTGATAATGTAGTTGAGCAGGATTAGTACAAAAACGCGCACACAAACACGTAATTGGATCTTGTTTTGTTACTTCCCTTTCTCCCTAATAAACAATGAATAAAAAATACATGTTCATCTCTTTTACCAACCAAATGATTAACCAAGAGCTAAAATTGGATCATGCAATGTTTTTTATTTAATTTTTTTTCATGAACTTTGCAGGAGCAGATGGGTCAACAGAATTATTCCAACAAGCAACAACAACTGGAAGTTGCACGAACAGTAATTCATCATCATCGTCGTCTTCTTCCTCCTCGTCACGGAATGATGGCACTAATAATGGGAATAGTACTACAGTTGTTGGTGGAGTCCGAACAGGACCCAACTCACCTTCTTCAACGACTTGCTCTGGTGGTAAACGAGGGATTCAAACTTCATCTGGTGGTGGTCCCATGACCCCAGGGTCAAGCAGTACTAATGCCGCTACAGCTCCTTCAGCTTCAGCTGGATCCAAGGGTGAAACAAAATCCAATGTTGTACCTAAAACGAATGGATCTGGCTCTACGGAAAGTAGTGATGGGAGTAGCAACACAAACAGGATTGTCAGCCAAAATGTGAATGGAACATGTAAGGGAGATATATGGTCTTACTTCTTCTTCTTCTACTCTCATCCCTTGTTTATCATTCATGTTTTTATTTATATGCTTTGCTTTTTTAACGCTGTAACTCACAACATCATCATCATCACATATCGCACAGGAAATACCACTTTTTGTATAGAGTTTTATTTTGAACAAGGGAAAAAAATAAATGCAACCTGTCAACTTGTATTTTTCACGGAATATGTTTTGGAGCAGGGTGCGGGATGTTAGGTCGTGGTTCTTACAGAAAAACTTGTCTTCCTTTTGTCGTAGACAGCGTGGAAATTCTTATTTAATAGATAAGTGTAGATATTATGTAATATTTTGTTTGGAGTGTGCATCCTCTTCTCATGTAAGCATTTTATTTCTCAGGAGGAGATTTCCAACTGAATGAAAGATGCATTTTCCTATGAAATATATTTTGTATGAAAGTGAATTTGAAAGTGTAGGGTTTCCTTATCTTCTTTTGCCCTCTCTCACTTTGGTTAGTTTGCTTGGGTGTGCCCCTCCTGTGGTGGAGAAAACCTGAGAAAAAAAAATACAAATCCGGATTTTCATAGAAAATTCAATCATTTTTTGAGAAAGTGCAGAATGCACAAGACAGGATATGATGTAAAGTTGGAAGCAAACCGTTCATACAATTATTCCACGTGAGGGGTAAAAGCGGACGTTTATATTTCTCTCCGGTAGTTTGTTTGGCAAGACATTTTTCCAAAGTTTCTTGGAGTGGACAGGTTCATTTTCTGGAGGCCTCGCTCACTCTGTATTCAACAGCAATTGTAGAAAGAAATTGAAAAATGATTCTCATGAAATTTTCACGCAGTTTGCTTAACCAGCCTACAGATAAAAAAATGAGTTTGTATAAAACTCAAAAGGGGTGAAGGTAACAGGGTAAAGAACGTAGAGTCATCATACATTATGCATGTAATGTCATTAAATCCCAATAGAAAAATAAAACTATTATGTTTTTGTCCATTCAACCAGGGGCTAGAAGCGGCACTTGCAATATATTTTTCACATCTGCGTCCTAAAAGATACGCTCGTGAAAAGTTATGCAAGTTTGCAAGTATTTATGTATATGTTAGTAGCTTGCAGTTAGCACATTAACGACTGCTGTCGGAATATACTTTTTTGCAGACTAAATTCATTAAAAACTCAACACTACATCCAATTTTTTGCCACAGTAGGGTGCAAACAGGGAATGACTTTAAAAACAAAACGTTTAAAAACAAAGTAAATTGGTTAAGCTGTTGTGTAATGAAATTTGGCAATTGTACGTTTGTACCATATTGTAACCTCGTGGCTGTAGTATTTATGGTTTTCATTGAAATTGACTCTCTACTACGTATAGCATATAAATAACATTTTATTTTTGCAATTCGGTAAAGACCATGAAAATGAAAGTATGCTTCATTGCTCAGTTTGCTCCACGTGGGAAGTCTTTTAATGTTAATGAAATGTACATTTGTACCTCATTTCACAATAATATGGAGATTCATATCAGTGAAAAATTGCCAGTTTTCCTCTACATTACATCGTTTACGATCAGAATGAAACCAGTCAGTCTCCTTTTGGGATCCATAATGCTACATTTTGTGATGTGATATATCAGCTTTTGTCTTTTAACTTGTTCTTTGTAAAAAGGATTCAAAAACAAAGAAGACCGTAGTGAAAAAAAGTTTTATAGCTATCACACTATCACTTACAAGTCAAATGTAAAATTTTGTTAGCTATTATTTTCGTGTTTTTTCAAGGATTTTGCTATCTTGTGTCAATAACACCATTAAAGTATTTTTTTAACAGATTAAACTAACTAAAAACAGGCGGTGAATATGTAATTTTAAAATGAGGTCGAACGTTTGTTTTTGACCTCCAGTTTAGCAATGCAAAATATACCAGAGCACATGCAAAAATTACTTTGATTTGCCCTAGAAAATAAAGTTAGTAGAACAATTTGTTAAAAAATATTGTTTGTTTTATGAGATTGATGAAATGATCAAGGAGCTTCTTATTTTCCATATCTTGCTTCTGATTTGATTTATAAGAATTTTTACATTAATGATCGTCTGCAAAATCAATTGGTGATTTCCTGGAAGGACATTTGATTCTCAAAATTCTCAAAATGTACCTTAAATGTAACATGTACGTTTTGTAAGACTTTCACATGTTCAACCTATTTATTGCTGTTAAACGGTACTTGTCACGTTGTCACTCAGACTTTTCATGAAGGAAAAACAAAATGAATACACATTTTGATCTATACATTAAGATAAGTAAACATGTTATCATAAGACCCCCAAAACATCTCCAGACTGTGAATGACGCACGCAGCGTGAAAAAAACAACTCTCATTGCAAAAAAAACTTTACTGTGGATCAAAAGGTGACTTAATGTCAAATCAAATCAAAGGTTTATAATTCTTGATATATCCTTAATAAGTGGCTATTGAGACACTTTCAAATTAAATGGTTTATTTAACCTTGCTGCTAGAGAAAAACATCAATGACTGATGATCGTGAACTTAATTATGCGTAAATGTGTTGCTTATGTACCTGCATAACATCTCAAATATGCAAGCAGCCATTCTGACTCGAATCAGTCGAATTGGGTTTCCGTTGTTTTTAAACGATGATGAAATTGCTGCAAGCATATTTTTTTAATATGATGCAGCACGAGCCAAAAAGACAAGTAAAATATAGTTTTTTTTGCTCCAAGGAGAGAGGAGCGAGCACCCACCAAAACAAAATTATTTACAAGTAACAACAACAGAACGGTAGAGTCGTGTCAAAGGTCATGTGTTCAACAAAAATCCAATATGGTACCGTCAGCACCCTGACATAAAATACTGCTGAGCATAATATTCCATCGTCTCTATCTATATGAAACACTTATAGCAAGTCAATTACATGGGCGGATTGAATCCATCACGTTTTTCATCGCTGCCGTGAACAGAGCTAATATACGGTACCTAACCTATTTGAAAGCCCCAAAGAAAAGTAATTTTGCTTTTGAAACCTCTCTTCGGGCTAAGTGCCTTTATTGTGAGCAGACTATTTTACTACGGGCCAGACCGGAACCAATGAAGCAACCCTTTACCATTTGAAACTTTAAGGAATTCATATAGCACGACTGACCATTTTTTATTGTTCGTTTCTTTTGTTTTATCTTGTAAAGAGCTCATTCCCTCCTAATCGCTTTCATATTCCTTTTCGCTTATTGTTATCGCTTTCCAACTTCAAACTTGGCTTGCCTCTTCTATCAACTTACAGTTATCCTTTGGACTGGACCGTTGTTTACGACTTCACGGCTCTCTGACTGAGATTTGATCAGATTGTAATTGGATTTTTTTTCTGGTGGTGTGGTGAGCATTATCCTTTGAAGACTGAGTTTAAAAAGTGTTTCACGGCTCCATGCCAGCCAAAGGGATTGTTGTTCCATTATGTAAAGGCTGGTGTGTGTTTTCAAAATTTATAATGGAGCTTTAGACGTTTTTAAAATTTGAGACCGGTCATGGGATGAGGTGGTCATGACTGTACCCTCTGGACAAAGCGATTCACGCTACGATTTCGAACATTAGCTCGTGCCAAAGTTGAGTATAAATGGATATCTTTTAAGAAACGTATTTAACAAGCGTTGATTTGATTACTGCTCGTAGTTGTAATTTGCATGCTTCAGTTGAACAAGTTGGTCAGTTATTTTACAGATTACTATTTGATATAAAAAAGGAATGTTGAGTATCTTGTGTTGTATCCTTATATCTGCACTTCACAACGGACCCAATACACCCCGTTAATACGCAATGCTCTTATAAGTTCATGCGTGCGTGGATATTTCTAAAGGTAGGGGTCAGGACATTGATATGTCGATTCACATGGCTCTCATCAGTATGAGGTCTGATCAAACTGTCCTTGGTTCACAGAGATATATTTTTTAACCGTACCAGAGTAACATATGAATTTAGTAGATTTCTTATCTACCTTCACGCAACAGTTTTTCCCTTGCCATTCATTTTATCCGGTACACTTTTTACTTGTCCAGAGTGCCCTTGTCGTAGAAACTTCAGACAAAAATGTATCTCTCATGGTAGGGATTCTACAAGTAAATAGTTGATAGGGGTCATCATGATTGATCTCTGCTCGGCGAGTGCATGGGAAAAAATTACACGACAGGTGACATACAATTGCTTACAGAGGAATTGTATATGATTTTATGATTGATAAAGAAGGATTTGTTATAGGGTACGTTATAGTTGTAAACATTTTTATTTCCTAACACAAAATATTTTGTACGTAAACACGGTAATCAAACACAAGCATATTTATATAAGATTCTGTAAGAAATATAATATGCTCGATGCTTGATTTTGATAATGTTCAATACAGTTTAGAGCAGAAAAAATGAAAACCTTTGAAAAACTAACACAAACAAAAGGAATCTTGTAAAAAATCAATGTACACTTTTTACATTACCAAGAATCCAACCTTCGTGTTTACCTTACGAAAACATTACTATTTTTTGTTCAATTCGTTTCAAACATCATATTTGAGTACCACTATTTACTTGAGTGTAAATTTTTTTTATATGCCACAATACCACCTGACTCCTCAACATCATCATCACACTCATCTCACATTCAACATTCTCATATTTTTTTCTCTCCAAAATGAAGTAACAACAAAAAATCTGTTTTCTTCAAAAGCAGACGCATGAGCGTCAATCGTCATGGTCTGTGCTTTTTCTTTGTTCAACATCCTTGGAGGAAGATGAGATGATGAACAAAATGGTAAGAATGAAAACAGTAAAATCTTACGTATGGTTGAAGAGCACTTGAAGGATGAGCCTGAGCGTTAAATTGTTAAAGTTTGTCCATGAATGCCAATGAAAAAGAAATGCGCTGAAAACTATTAGCTTAATCATTGTTTGTTAATGCACATAGAGTACCAAAGTTTGTCATCGTCTCTAGATTTTCAATGTACATTTAAACTTCTCATGTGATGTTTTCAGACTCAGACGAAGGTAATAAATAAAAAAGGTTCTATGTATTCTTCTTATCAAACACGTTATGGCATCACCTTTGGAACGGTACTTAAAGTAAATACAGCGCGAATTAATGCGATGTTACGTGAAAGTATAACCTTAGATAAAGTAAAATGAATGGAAAAAAGTTGATATCATATGAAGCATGTTGCTGTAAACTGATGATTAACTAAGAAAAACATCGGCATTGATTTTAATTAATTTTTTACTTTTAAAATGGCACATTCATTCCATCTAACACGTATTTTTTGTAAGTATTTGCTTTCATTCATGAATGAAAAGCTCTGTAACCTTACTTATGTAACTTTCATTGACGTCAATAAGGAGAAAATCATTTAAAAAATGCAACGTGAGTTTGTTAAAAAAATCTCAAAGCGGATAGCTGTTGATACATGCCAATAATTTGTGGAGCCAACCAATGTCAAACAAAGTCAGTTATATAATGCCATGGGCTTAGCCGGTAACATCAATCACTTTATAAATCAGACTACTTAAAAATTACTACTTTCAATACTAAACGTACTGATTGGAAGAAAAGTTCAAAGATGAAAATATGTTGCTTTAGAATAGCTTATTCCACGCACATGGCGTGACAACTGCAGTTATAAAATGTGTATTACACAGATGCTCAGATTTTAGGAATGTCTGCTTTGCTAGCAATAATTGTGATTATATAGTATCAGTCAGCCGCCAAAAAAAGCCGAGTTCTTTAGAAAAGTTTGAAGGGATTGGGTCCCTTTAGGCAAACATTTATTTGGCATGTTTTCATTACGTTTCACCTAAATCGAAACATTTTATTAAGGGATATAGTTATATATGTTAGAAGAGTCATACGGCATACGTATGGTATAATGATGAAATCATGATAATGATGGTATTAAGAAGAACGCAAGGTCTTATAATCTTTAGATTTGTTACTCATACTTTCAGTCAAGTAAGACAGACGTCGTCGTAGGTCTAGACTAAATTGAATTGTACACTTGAAATGATTTGTGAATTGGTTGAAATGCCTTTGGGCATTTATATTATATGTGTGAATGTTTCTCTAAGTAAAAGAATCATTATCCATTTCGGACCTTTGTAGCGGACGTTCTGACAATGAGATATATTTTCACTGACGGACGATAATTTTGTGGAATGGACAATGTCTGCATACTATTTCCCTTGCATGTGGGAGTAATAAGACAAGACGAGCCAAGGGAAAGGCATAAGCGTGTATGCACAATATGCACCTTAGACATTTACTTAATACCAACTCCACAAACAAGATTACATATTAGAAGGTACTGAAGCTGAAAATTTTCAGTAATTGATGACAATTACGTAACCTTTTTGGAATGATATTTTTTTCTTTTAAAAACTTCCTAAACTGATGAAGGAATATTTTTATATATTATGATTATTGTGGGAAGTGGGAATTAGTATTGTGTATTATACCTACAAACTTCAGAATATCTGTGAACTTGAGAACAGATCAATCAAGCATGGGAAAATATTTTGTTTTCTTGAAAAATCTAATACATATTTATGTAAGTATCTGCTCATTTAAAAATATAAGCATTCTTTCTTGTCTATACTGTGCATGAGAATGAAACTGATTGCTATAAAAGCTTAAGCTGATGATTGTCCTTATTATATGCATGCATATATAATATTGAAAATATTATACAGAACGAAGAAGATATATATATACGTAAATGCATTCACATTCCTTCGAATCCACCCTTCTTTTTTATCAAACAGACAACAACCGCACACACATCCATTACTCCAAAGTACAATAGAAATACAGTAGCATTCCAGCAGCGCAGAGTCCATTAATTTTTCCAGTGCTTCTCTTCAAACAATCTTGATTTTTTTTCTCATGTTTTTTTTTCTTGAGAGAGGATTTCTCAAATTAAAACCTCTCTATTCAAATAGGATTTACAGGCAGGAGCATCATATTCAGTGTCAGTAGCAGCAGCATTAATAAAAATGCACACATAAAAACGGAGAAGCGCTATTACTCACGGTTAAAACTATAGGCCTGACAGACTGAGCATTTTTTGCTCTTTCTTTTTTTCTCAAATACAATGTGGATAAGCAGGCCAAACGTAAGACATTCTTTACATGAAGCTGTTCCATGCTTGGGAAGATGAGAAAAAGGGTTGAGAGTGAATAGTCGTATGCATATTAGAGCTCTTCAGAGTAGTGCTATGTAGCAAGTAAATAAAAATAAACATAAAAAACAGATTTTTCTATCTACCTTCTCCCCACCTCATGTGAAAATACCTGAGCACATATTATGCATTTTACAAAGAGATTGTGACTGTAGTCGAATGCTGGATTGGCTTGTGGAAAGATGATGTTGCTGCTGTTGATGATGGGAGCTTACTTCTAAGAGGAATTATTACACAGGAGGAATAATAGATATGCATATGCATCGGCTATGCATATTCATTGAAAATGCATTGTTCAATAGCTATTAAGCGTGTGTGTGTGAGGAAATTCTTAAGTAGGATCAAGTTATAAATGCTTTGAGTTTGTGGGGTTCATATAAATTGCAAATGAAATATCAAATATGCATAATCTTTTTTGTAAGTAGTTGCTCACAATCTTTTTTCTTCCTTTCTCTTCCCTTTGAATGAAGATTCAAAGGCATTGCAGCAAGTAATTGCATTGCTCTTCGTTTTTTCACTGGAAAAAATTAAGCATTCCCAATTCAATTGAGGTGAAAATAATGGGAAATGATTTATTAGCCTTTTGTCAGATGTAAACAAGGCGGAGAGATGAGAAAAGATGTTGATTCTTTTTAGGAAACTCTTTTGTCTTGAGATTCCATCATTTAAATATACAGTTAATTTTTTCAATGTTTGGTTTGCTTGTATGGAAAACGAATGGAAGATATTTTTTCAGTTGTTTGCCTACTTTGCATATTATTACTTACTGGATCGGGCTGCTGAGAAATTGCCAGCGAATCATTTAAATATTCATTGAGATAATGCTCCATGTTGAATTGTCATAAAGAAAATGAAATGCAACGGACCAGTTAGAGAATCCGCTTTTTTACATTTGCATTAAGACGATTGAAATGAATCTGTTTGTTTTAAAAGGGGGCTTAAAATGTGGTCCGGCTATAACATAGCTGCTAACGATAATGATATACGGAAATGATTATTGCTTTGGAAGAGTGTCATCATTGTAGTTGCCCATTTAACGAAGCAAACTTATGTAGCATGTTCCCTAAGTCTGGGAATCATTTGTGAAACAACAAATACATAACTTTGTTGAAGCCGACACTATTTCCAGAGCTTAATGCAATCCTTTCAGAATAAGAATAATTATTGTTGTCGGTTACGAAACACTCTGAAATATACAAAGCAGGAAGACCAAATTTACTTTGAGTTTAGCTTCTTTCGTCTGAGTTATTTGCGCAGTTCACTTGTCTCCAGTTGTGTTTTTAGTAAACTGAACTATATACTATACACAATGCAATACATTATTTTTTATTAGTAATTTCCTTTAAACAAAACAGCAATAAAATTTCTCTAATCTCTCACTTATGTTGCTTGCTAAGGAGCTGCCATAAGTACCAAAGTTGTGATCTTAAAGAAGTTCATGGGGCTTAGAAGTAGCAATAAAACAATGACCATTATGAACTCATAATGGGATTGGCAGATAACAATAACATATTTGTAACACACATTTGTTGGAAGAGACTTTTTATAGCAAATGTAAATCACATTTTTCTCCACTTCCCATTGTAGTTAGGTCAGACGTTTGATGACAAACATGATAAGTTAGGGAGCCAAGTGCCTCATTGGCTTATGATAACGTTCTTAGACATAAAAACTGTATCCGATCGAACATTTTTTGCTGCTCTAAATATTTACGGCCCATTTTTTATAAAGTGTAAAGTATTTGTCCCTTCATTATTCTCATCAACACCCAATCTGCTGTCATGTAATGTGTCAGTCAGCAGTCAGTTAAATGCATTGGCAGACAAGTAAATCTCTTTACTCTTCAATATCGATCATGGGACGATGAAACCACATCTCATGAAGAAGAATAGCGGTTTACCCCTTTGACTGTTCAAATACAAAAAAATGATTACATAAGTTTATCATATAACATGGTTTAAAAGAAACCAATAATCTTCTTCATATATTAATGTATACAAACTGAAAGAATCAGAATCAACTGTGAGCCACAACACAATAAAAAAAGCAATTTAAATCAGAGCAACAAAAAAAGAAGCTTGAAAGAAAGGATTCATCAGAAAGTCTCATCACACCACACCACCGCCTATTCTGAATGTTCTTCGAATTTTCTGTGTTTTATCTCTCAAAGTAATAAGGCTCCAGGCATCTTTTTTAATGTAAAAAATACACGATGCATTGGGAGTCCAGTATGATAACGTGGCAAATCCCAAGTGTACTGTCTACCACTCGACTTTAGTTCCCCAATACCCCAAATGTATTTTTTTAAACCCAGTAGTGTATACTTTGCAACTGTTGCTGCTGCTGATGGACTAATATTTTAATGATATCAAAGGTTAATCCAATTGTAATGATCTTCGCTGGGGAATTTCTCTTCACGAGATTTGATTTTAGGTTTTGCCAAGATTTTTTTTTACCTTGTCCAGAATTAAAATATGGATGTTTACCTGGCTGATCCGTTTTTCATCCTTTGTCTTTGCATACAATAGAGTGCAGAACATTTTATATTGTAAGTAGGATACTCCTACAGTATTTTTCACAAAATATACCTGAGGCTTTCACAAGTTGTATGATTGTATGCATATTGCAGTGCAGAGCGGAAAGTATTTCTAACTTTAATTTTCATGCTGTAATGCAACGAGCATTGAAGGGAAGGGTTGGTTGTACTTTGGGCGATGGTGAGATTGTAAGCAATAATACACACCTTCAATTTTCTTGGCAGCCATTTATCAAAGTTGATACAATTTCAAATGTTATTTTTTCGTGATTTAAAAAAAAGATTTAAAACGAAAAAATGTGCTTTTCGTTTATATAGAGGAATCATCTTCACTCTCGTCGAATAACAAAGGATTTTTTTTTGTATAAGTGGCCATTTGAAAAGTGTCCAATCATACCTCTCTCTAGTTCAACATTATCACTTTACAAACCCAACTGACATAAAACAGTACGTGATATTATGCACAGACATTAAAAAGAACTTGCCGAGAGAATGAGTAAAAAACAGAAAAGTTGGTGAAGAGGGGGAAATCTTTGGAAAAAATTGGAAGACAAGCTTAGGGACGGAACAAGAGAACAGTTTTGACTTAAATCATAAAAAAATCAAAAAGACTGAAGTATATCATACGAGATTTTTTGTCGACATAAAAATAAGAATCCCTTATCTACCGATCACGTGTTCCAATATCAAGACATATTATCAGCACCGGCCGTTGTTCATTCCTCTTGTACTTTTATGTGATTACGCGAAATATCTTGTTTTTAACAAAATTGCTTAGCGTTGCTTCATATTCTATCGTTTCAAAATGGTTTTCCTGCAGTAGTGTTTTCAGTCAATCAAATTTGATGGCTTCCGCAGATTCCGTATTTGATTGAAGGAAAATGCGCATACATTTAGGATACATTTTCCAAGTATTAGAATTTGTTTTGGAATAAAGAAGCAACAATTTACTTTAGGTAGAAACTTTCCTCTTTTTATTTGTAATGTGTTAACATATACACGTCAGCCCGATTGCAATTTAGGAATGCATTTAGTAGTTCAAAACTGTGACTCATGAACTAGTCATATTTTTTATAATAATAATTGTAAAACATAAAAAGACACTGGCACGAAAACCTGAAAGTTTTAATTGAAAAATAGTAGAAAAGATTACTCTTTAATTTTAATTACTTGTACTCACAGTGAAATACATATTTATTATAATAGTTACAAGTTGATCTATCATCCAGATCACTTGAAGTAAGTATTAATACCGTAAGTCAGTTCTTCTTCTCCGTGACTTGCTTATATTTAGAAAAATGATTTGCATCAACCTTAAATCTGGAGAAACCGGAGATTGTCAACACGAAATTTGTAAAAAGTTGAAAAAAATCTCGAGTGCCTTGACATCTCCTCTCTGTGACATAAATGTATGTATGCATGAATGCACACATAATTTCAACAAATCTCATGTCTCACGTAGTTTTTTCTCTGTGTCTCTGTAGGATCGAAAGAGCGTATAAAAATGTGCTGGATTATTACATGATTCATGTTCAGGGGGATGGTCGGAGACGAGTAGATGGAATCATCAGTTTTGTCTGCCAGAGTACTTTATCTTTGCTTCACCACAAAGAGGCAGCTCTCTCACACTCTTTGCTGATGTAGATGCTTTCACAGCATCAGGAAAAAAATCCCTAAAAATTACTTTGAGCACAGTATAAAAGACAAAACTAAGCTTTTCAAAGAAAAAAACTAGAAAAAATCATCTCCCTCAAAAAAAAACTTCATGAATATGCATCCCCCCACAACTTCCAAAAAACTGTTCTACATAGACATATACAATGTAGTTGTACAAAAATAATGAATGAATACCAAGGAAGACATGCATAGTATATGTATACTTGTATCAGGAAAAGGATGAATGGGGTGGTTGGCTTTACAAGTAGCATCTAAGTGAGAGAATATGAGACTCGTGATAATTTTTCCAAATTATTATGACGACAACCAAGAGACCAGAAAGGAGCTCTCATCTTTCAAAGTCTCTTCTTCTTCATCGCTGTTGCTTAAACTAAACAGGAAGGAACAAGGCATAAGACATGAACATTAGGAGGGAAAGAGCACCCTATCCCTACTCACTCTCACATATATCCCAACTTGAAAATCTATACATCACCATGAACTTTAACCAACATGAAGGAATACATATGTACATGGATTGTTCATCAAAAGATAAAAAAAAGTGTTTTAAAAAAACCAACCAGGCTTTTAATTCGGTAACCCCTTATCTGCATATACCAGATTTTTTAGAGTTTGTATGCTACACAAGAAAGTGAATATAATCAGGGAGAACAAGCAGCGGCAGTCTAGCAGAAGCATTAATAGTGAGAAATGAGTAGATGAGATAAGTAAGAGGGACTGGGACTGTGATAGAAAAAAAAATTAAGTATTTTTTCTTCTATTTTTGTCTTAACTCTAAATAAAAAGCTTTTTTTTCTCTCATCCCATATCAACTTTGTTACCAACTGGAGGGTTCCTCCATCTACTTATGTTAGATGAGTTGGATAAAACTATAAAAAGTGATTTGCATAAAAAGTGAAAAAAAAGTGTTATTATATCTTGCATATAATCATATGGATGGATGATTTTAATTTACTCCTTTTTACTCCCTGCGCTCTCTTTCCTTCAAATCCATCTTCATATCGTTCTTTCTTTTCTTTACTATTTCCCGATGTGGAGATGAGATGATGTCAGTGCCAAGAGAGTCTTGGTCGAGGTCGTATTGTGAAAGTGTAAGGATTCACGCTGTTCCTTTGTACGTTGTGCAAGAAATGCGGCTACACGGAGAACCAAACCAAGACTTCGGCGTTTGTAGACTCTTGTATCATGTATCATGCTGGCTGTGTGCCTAACAGAAAAATAAATATATGAAGAAAGGCTTCTCCTACTTTTTTTAGTTTTTCCTTTATGCATGTACATATTGATATGATATGTATGTATACATACTTATGGTCAGAGTATTCATACACCATGAATGCTTCCAACAACTTTCCATTAAAATGTAATGCAACACGTACATATTATATGCAGACATAGTATTGAGTGTAACATACAAATGAAGCACTTGTAAAAAACCCGGAGGAATCGTTTATAAATGTAAAATCTGTTGCTTTCTTGACTTACAACATGTATACTTTTCCTTGCATAATGTGAATTGTGATCTTTATCCGTATCTCCTAAATTCAAAGAGAAAAAATGACATGATTTTTTTCTTCTGGTCTCATGTTGGTTTTATTCCTCAAGGGGAGCAAACTAAGAAACATACCAAATCACAGCTGGGTAGCCGGAATCTAATCTTGATGTATAAAAAATGATCAGCACAGTGACACAAATGCATGAAGTAAAACAAAAGAAAAAAATGGATAGTGTGTTACAAGATGTATGATTTTTTGCTGCTCGAAGCAAGCTGGAAGTCTTTACTTTTCACGCCTTGGAAATTTTATAGCTTAAGAAACGATCTCCAGTCTGTCTCGTCCGTCTACAAGAACTCAACGTTTGTTTTTGAGCTGAAGCGCACACTAGGACTAAACGCTGATTGCATACAAATGGCAATAGATTGTTTATGTTTGTGTTTTTGATGTTGCATAATGATTTCCAAAGCGTGTATAATCCTTGTGGCTAGTTAGTAGATATAAAAAATATTAAAAATCATAGTGCAATGGATTTCAGAAACTTTTATTGCAACCCACATTCCCACATTGAGATCATTTATCACAGAATTACTTTATTTTAAGCCGACATAATGATATGCAAGATTGATGCAAGTAAGCATCCCAGACTTTCAGATACCCGGGGTGAAGTAAGATAGTTTAAAAAAAGTAAGGTTTGTATAATGCAAAGAAAGCTCCCAATAACCTTTGTGCAGCAGAAAACGAAGGGGAGCATTTTGTCAAGGTGCCGACGCGTATGCAGTTACAGTAAACCATTTCATAAGACTTTTTTTTCCAACGCTAAAGAAAAATCGCGTCATCATTTCATCATTTTTCACTTCATGCAAATTTGAATAAGGATTTGGAAATCCGATACCAAAATTTACTTTCCAGTGAATGAGCCATTAAGATTAAAAACCAGAAATCATTTCATCACCTTTCTTTCCTTCACACAGTCATTTAGCATAAAGTTGAGCCATCTGTTCGAGCTGCAATACTGGTGCAAGTAATTAGCATAAGCTAATCCTTCCACAATGCTTTCTAAGAGTGTTGGACTGTTCGTGTTGAAATTATGTTTTGGTTCCCAGGAACCAAAAAGAGTATGAAAGTACGGCAACGGCAAGACAATTCAGTTTTATCAAGTCACTAAATCGTAATGATTTGCATATGTATTCGTAAGAAGCTTGAATTTAAATAGAATGCGCATTTGCATGTACAGATTTGCTTAATAATTTTGTAGATCAAACTTGATGTGGTGTTTTATTGTGACCGGCAATTGAATTAGTTGGATGGATAATGAATGCAGCGACAGAATTTTTTAACAGTTTTAATTTAACTCGCTCTTGCAGGTCAGTCTTTTGTTTGCGATTCTGTTTTATTACATCATGCAGCCATCAAGCACAAGTTTTCTTCATAAAAGTTGGATTTTTGTCCTGTCAGGATTGAGAAAGTATATTTCTTATACGATATGACTTGCAAAAAACCGGTGACATTAAGCTGTATGGAACATTACGAATTAGGTTATAGTAGGTTTTGATTAGATGTGCATTCAACGAAAGCGATTACGATTAATCATTTCTGGCTACGTAAAAAATACCCACAAAACTGCATTTCTATTTTTTCTAAATATTAACAATTTTGTAAGATCTCCAGATCTCCCCACTCAAGCACATTCACGCTAAATTTATGGGTTTTGCCCTTTATATCTCACGATTATATCAGGATTTGTATAGTGGAATTTTCAGGTACTTGTGCGCATACATAAGATGCATATCTATGCAGTTAAATAAATACTTCAAAACGAGCCACTCGATACTGGATATACAATAGTTATTTGTTTTTTTTGGAAAGGTTAAAATACATTTACTTCATGACAGTTTCAATTTGTCATAAAATGTATTTTTAAATCATACAACAAAATAGGTTGATGGCTGCTCATTAGGCATTGCAACAATTACTTGTTAATACGCTTATCAAGTAATTGGAATTTCAAGAAGTATTGTCAAGTAATTGATGAAGTATTGGTAACTGGGCTCATAGTGTAAAACTACCATTTCATATGAAAATCCTTTTTGGTAACTAGGGACGAAAAATCTCCAGCGGATGAATTTGTATAGTAAAAAATCATCTTAGCAATACCAATTACTTGACAATTACTTGGCAATGAAGCTACCAATAAATTCTTCAATTGCTTATCAATTACTTGTATTGGTATGCAATGCCTACTGCTCATGTTAGCTGACCACGATTACGTGAAATAAAAATTAAATGCATGTATTTTACTTTATAATTATAAAGTTGCCTAAAATTGTAGTTAGCTGCCTAATGCTCAAATAATTATTATATAATTAAGACCACTAACCGCTTTGCCTATTCTGGATGAAACTTTTTATATTTACATACATCGTTAGTTTTTGCATTATGATTTTGAGAGAAGCAAGGCAAGCTCGAATTCTACTCACGAGCAGCAGCTTCCAGTCAAGGCTGAACTGCATACGGTTGCTGTTTTTTTTGCTCTGCTGACGTCTATTGGAAAAGCTGCTGGATAAAATTAATGCCCATCTTTATCGTGGTGTGCAAGCGAAATACTCATTAGACTGCATGTTGTAGAGGAAAAAATAAGGAAAAATGCATTTTTTAATTTCAGATCATTTTTTGCTTCTCTAGTTGAACACAAAGTGGTTCTTTGTATAACACTATGTACGTACATACATATATACTACATAAGATCTTTATAATGATGCTTTTAATTCAATTCTCATGTTCAGTGTATATCTGTCTGTAAATTGCTTCCCAAGATTTGAGAATTTAAATAAAAAATCTGACGAAACCATCAAGTACAAAGTACATTGGTTTTTCGGAACGATAAATCAATCATCGGTCCATGTAAAGGTGTAGGAATGAGAAAATACCTCACAGTATTTCTCCAACTGCTAAAAATATTGCGATAAATATTTCATGACCTCGATTTTAGGCTTTATCATCCTGCACTTGTGTCGAATTCATAGGGAAGTAGCAGGCTATAACGGTCCTCAATTTCTAACTAAAAAAATCGTGTCTTCACACAATCAACAGAAAATGGCACAGCAATTTCAATTTTTTATTATTAAATATCTAATGCAATCCAGCGAATGCATTCTACTTGTTTTTATAACTCTGCAGTATAAAATGCATAGAAATTTATACGTCTACAACTTTACATATTAAGTTCTAGCCGAACGGGTTGACTCAAACACAAATACTTTCCCAATACTTATGCCAGTGTGAAAATAAAAAAAGGCCCCACAAATGAGTTGATAACCAGCAACTTAATAAAATTTGCCAACAATAGTGTATATAGTATGTTGATGTTACACAATACATTACGTAGTATGGGAAATTTCCCTGTGAACTTTTTTCGTGTACTAAAACTAGTACTTGCTTTCCCATCAATATTCACGAGCATATTAGACTAGCATGACTTTGACTGTCTAAGGAGGAAACTGGAAAATTCTCACCAATTTTTCTGTACAGTATACCTACTAATACTAGTTATACATTGCTATTTGCTATGCAAATTATCTATTCTGCCTTTAGTTCCAGGTTTTCCCAATCACTACTTAATACACATTACCATACAAAGAGACACCAACATGGGTTAACACATTTTTGTTTTATAATTTGTAGTGGCTGTAACTGGAGTCCCATCAAACGAGTCTGAGCTTCAACTTTTTCGTGTGCTCCAACGAGCAAATCTTCTCAGCTACTTTGATATGATGATTGAGCTTGGTGGAGATGACGTACAACAACTGTGTGATGCCGGTGAAGATGAATTTTTAGAAATAATGGCGCTTATTGGAATGGCTTCAAAACCGTTGCATGTCCGAAGACTTCAAAAGGCACTTCAAGAGTGGATGACACAGCCAAGTAAGTATATACTCCAACAAAAATTATTTTAAAAAGCACGAGTTCCCATTAAAATACCATTATAAAGATTACACCCTTATATTTTTCGTCTTTAGGTTTATTTCAAGCACCGGTCCTACCTCCTGGCCATCCTCTCGGCGGTAACACGCAAGCCCAACAAACGGGGCTCCCCCATCTTGCTCCTCCGGGTCAAGTCCCACTTCGACCTATACCTTATCACCCCACAAGTGAAACCAACACTGAAGTACCTGCATTATATCCTCGGGCTCCGGGAGTATCAGTACCATCCGACCTCAAATCTTCTTCTACTTCATCTTCACCATCATCATCATCAACTTCCTCAAAAATCTCAAATCAAATTCCGCCCAATAATGGACTACACCATATCACTTCAAATAATAACAGCCCCACTGGGAATCTACTCTCAAATCCCTTTGCTGTTGCAGCAGCAGCAGCAGCAGCATTACATAGTTCCACCGGACTACCATCCCAACTTACAACCATGCTCAATTCCCTCAGCCCAAATAATCATCAGCAGCAACACCAAAGTCGTTACAATCATCATAATAATCATTCACATTCCAATAGTCACCATTCATCAACAAAGAATGGGAGCAGTGGTGTTGGAAATGGCATCGGATATGAAAAGGAGAGATCATCATCTACATTACCAATGTCACTATCAGAAATAAAAATTCCCGCAGATCAACTCATTCCAAGCCACTTTTTGGAAACGAGAATACGAACAGCGAGTGAATCCAACAGTTCTGCATCATCCATTGCGGGCTCCCCACATCCAGAAAGCCGTAACTCAATCTCACCCGGTCCAACTTCACTGCAGGACCATGAAGTTCAAAAATTAGCCGATGCTGCCATTCATCTTATTCGATCTTTACCCCCAAGTGTTGCAGAGCCCAAGTTCTCATCGAAAAAGAAGACATCTGGGGATTATGAGGTAAAGATTTGAGGAAAATTGACTTAAGACCAATAATACTCATCATACGCTAAACTTTTAATACAGTGTTCCTTTGCTATTATATACTCTCAGAATTTGGGGTAGAAAGATAATAATAATAATAATATGTTGGTTTTTACGTGAGTAAAAATTATTGATAATATATTTTTACTTTTGATATAGCTTATACTTCGCCTTCCTGACAGTGAGCCTCGAAGAATGGATGAGGTACGGAGAGTAGCTACAGTTTATGGGAGACCTGATGCGAAAAGAAAAACGTACAAACCTCTCTCAATGCACGAGCTTGCAATTAATGAGGCAGCAGCCCAGCTGTGTAAACATGTTCCAGCTTTACTCACCAAAAGGGAAGAGTTACTCTCTCTTTCCCGTCAAGTCCTTCGTGACAGTGGTCTCCCCTATGCAGCCATAAGCTCAACCTTTAGCATCTCACTTCTCACAAATGGCTCCGGCAATAGCGTATACAATAACAATAATAACAATGATATCAATACCAAATCAAAATATGAGGAACTTAGTGGAATCAATAGGAATCATCATCCTTCTCTCACCGCAAGAGCTGCTTCTTCAGCTTTG
This sequence comes from Orchesella flavescens, assembly GCA_964034955.1. Lineage (NCBI taxonomy): Eukaryota > Metazoa > Arthropoda > Collembola > Entomobryomorpha > Orchesellidae > Orchesella > Orchesella flavescens. The sequence continues at coordinate 25,251,935 of OZ035954.1, read as the reverse complement.
GAAGCAAATAACGGCTTTTTTCCTGGATTTCATGCTAAACGATTTCGTCTTGATACCGGGGCTGGCATTGAGATTCAGGTGAGGATGAAATGAGAGAAAGATTTACAGCTTTTTACTCACTTTGCTTTTCTATTCTCTGCCATTCAAATTCAATACTGTACAAGAACAAGAGCACGCTTTCCATGCACAAAGTTGTGATTTATGGCTTTTAATTTCCCGTTCTAAAAAGTTTACATAATGTTAATGGATTTTTTCAAGCTGTAGTTTCCGTTCTACAAAACTCTGCTATCATTGTTGCTTTCCCTAAACGGTTAGTGTAATTAATAGACTTTTTAAAATAAAATAATTGGTTTCTTCTGCTCTCAGGAGTATAACCGCGGCCGTTCTCCATCTACTCACAGCACTCCTTCTCCCCCTGCCACTAGTAATGGGATGCAAATCACGGAGCTACGTAGCTTGCCACCAAGACGCTCACCCTCTGACGATCATCTTCCTTCACCTCTTGAGGTAAGCATGCAGAACAAGTTGAAAAAAGAATGAGAGGATGAAGATGAAAAAGACAACTTTCTTTCTCTCTTAATAATACAACTTTCCCCTCGTTGTTTTTTCATCTAGTTTGCTTTTATCAACAATATTGATTTCCTCCCATATAATAAGTATAGGGATCGTATATGGTTTTAGATGTGTGTGTAGTGTGTACACAGTAATCATATTACATGATTACACTAAAAGTCTTTTTCATGTAATTAACTAATTTCCTTTTTCTCTTTTCTCGGGAAACCCATCTCCGCTCCCCCTCCATGATGGTGTGTGCTTTTTCCTGTCAATTGAATTGTTGTGATGTGACAGTTGGTGACAGTTACAACTTCAGATCTCCGGAAAAATGGAATGAGCAGCGGTGGTGGAAGTAAAGCCTCCTCTGTTTCGTCTATGGACAGCAATTCTCCTCCCATAAGAAGACCGTATGCTGTTGATTCAGATGATCTCAGCAGTGGTGGTGGCGGCAGCAGCAGCAGTTTTGGAAGCCATCTTCATCATCAGCAACATTATCATGGAATGAAAGCCAGTCATGGATTCAATAACGTACCCTCCATAAAGATAACCAGTATCCCGGTTAGTGGTGGTAGTATTAGCATCACCAATCATAATGGATTGACTAGTAATAATCATCACTTCAGTAGTCATCATAGCCCTCATGGCTATAATAATGGTAGCTCACATAATGCCTTGAAATTGCTACCTATTAAATCGGAACCTACAGTGAATTAAATATTAGTTGATCTTGATGTTTATACGTTTGTAAAAATGTCTTTAACTACTAAAATTAAGAACACAAATACAAAATATTTTGAACAAATGATCATTGTTGATTCTCAAGAATATGTGTTTTCCTTTGTTTGAGGGGTAATAGGATACGAGATATACAATTTAGTAAGTATAAGCTCTCAAATATTATGCACGTTTACAAATGTTGATTTTTGTGTTGTATGTATAAGATTTATGCTCAGATAACCGTTTTCTAAGTCAGAGTACTACAAATTATGAATTATTATAAGTGTGGAAATAATTGAAACTGTTATATGCATGCATGTAGTGACTTATCTCACCAGTTGTAACCTGTTGAAACCTATTGAAAAATAAAAATACGAATGTGATACTGGATAACAAATATGTATTATGAAATATATCTTGATGAAATTCATTAGCAAATACATTGATTTCTATTAGTTTTGAAATTGGTATCATATCATTTCAAATCATGAGTTTTATTCGAATGTTTGAAGCTATTTTTACGTGATGGGCCAGTCAAATGGTGGTATAAAAATAAAGTACCACCCGTGCAAGGCGTCTCGCCTGGTGCCATTTTAATAAATGTGAAATTAACAAAGATTGCATTCATTACCACATACAAAAATTAGAAAGCTCTTCATGAAATAAATGCAGCATTTCATATTATTTCATATCAACTCAATGGGGAATGCTCGGGTTCTGGGCTAATTTTAAATGATGATGATGAATGAAGTTTTACGAATCCCTATCTTTTTAGATGGATTAAATACATACCAATTATAACCGAATAATTATAATCAAATCTCGCTATCCTCCCGATCCCAAACTCCTTGAGGTTAACTGATATATTGCACGAAACGCGCCGACTCGAAAACAGTAGAACACCACTCAGGAAGTATGTTGAAAAGATTCCACCCACTTCTCACTTATATTATTTTTCGACTGATCTTAGAGATCACCAGTCACTATTTATTTATCGTCAACCAACTATCAATCAGATTCAAAACTATTATTATAGTCACAAATTATAGCTTTCATATTCTATAAAATAAAGGAAATAATTATTATTGCCATTGCATGGCTATTCAATAATCCTACATACTGTAAACTACTTGGATGCTTACTCCAAGCCAGAAGGAAGAGGAATGATCTCTTTTACCTATTCTCTGCTCAACTCCCCTATCCTATTTTTATGTACAAAACCTTTGGGCTCTTGCCCTAGAGCACATTCTGCGAACCGCTCTCCTCTCAGCGTGCCCTCCTTGCTTCATGACATTGCCCCCTCAAAATCCACCTCCAAGGAACCCTCCCCTCCGGATTCGCTTAATACGGATTTTGTTGTTCTTGTTCTTTCGGACCTTTGAGAACATCTCCTTCCCCCTGGGGTTTTGCATAAACGCATCGAGTCGTTTCTTCTTCTTCTCCAAGTTTTCGGATGTTCGATTTGCCGGATCCTTCAAGGGGCATTGACTTAAACCATGTCTAAAACTTATACATTTTAGGCAAAACACTGCTAAATCCAACTCGTCATTTGGACCGATTAATGGCTCGTCTTCAACCTGATCTTTTGGTTCAATCACTGGTTTTACAACAATTTCCTGATCTAAGCTAACAATAGGACTAGGTACTGCTTCAATAAATTCCTCAATCTTCCCCTCAGGGTGTAACTCTAAAACATCTAAATCCTCCTGTGTTCCATTCTCCTCTACTAAATCTATATCCATCGGAACAACTTCAAAATTATCTAATTGATCTGTTACAATATCCTGAGCTTCAGCATTACTACTAGCCTCTATATCCATACCAATTACATCAAAATTATCCTTAACAACTAAATCGTTGACGACTTCTTTATCGATTACATCATTTGAAATATTAAAACTAATATCTTTAACATTAATATTATTAGCCAATTTCGATGTACTGTCATCTTCCTTTCCTTCGTACTGAGAAACGATGCTGGCATCGGCTCTTGGTTTCGTCACTGTTGCAGCAATGCTCCTACCACACTCACGTACGGTTTGTTGGCTGCCAGGAACTGGCAAGCTCGAAAACAACACGTTAGCGCTTGGTTTGGTTGAGAGTGGTGGTCTCAATGCCTTGGGAGCTCCTTCTGTCCACAATTCAATACACTTGCTTAACTCATCATACATTTCAACTGTAAAATAACGAACCAACTTCTTTTCTGCTAATTTTGCCAATTTGTTATTTGCAAAGCCGCCTGCATTTGCTACTGCTAGCAAGTCAAGGTCGCTAATCATCTTATTAGGCCAACAGTCTCGCTTCTTGGCTGCATTCTCTCGCCACCAGTACAGATTTTCGAAAAGCTCCTTTTTCTTGGGATGCATTGTGTTTCCCTCCAAGAATTTCTCAGGTTTGACCCTTGGAATCGTCGTCCCAACTCGCAGCATCTCCTCACAAAGCCTTTGGTGGAGTTTTGGCAATTTTGCAGCCAGGGACTGGCATGCTAAAAATTTACAATTCTGCCAGGCTCGTAGGAGAAGATACACGTCATTCTTGGCGTACTCCAACATGGCTTTGGACAATGGTCGACGTTCCCAAAAGGACAATTGGCAATCTTTATCTACTTCTTTTCCTGGAAGAAATTCTTTAACAAAGCCTGCCATACTGATTTGATTACTGCCCAATAAAACTTCATGAACGATTTGAGTATCAATTATTCCAACAGGATAAATACCAAAATATATTTGCAAGATCTTACGATCGTTGTAAGACCCATGCATTATCTTACAATAATTGGGATTTTCCAAACATTCTCTAAGCTGTTGGATCTCGTTCCACATGGCAAAAACATCCACAATGAATATCTTCTTGAAAATGCCAATTTGTATAATGCTTGGGTAAGACTGATAGTAGCCTTGGCACCACGCAAATTCGAGATCCACTGCCCATAAAAATACGTTCTTCAGGTTCTTCATCATATTCTCGAACTTGTCTGGGGTGTCCACCATAATTGTTTCTACTTCATCGTCCGCTTTTAATAACACGGCTGGTGCCAAAAGTTGGTCTTTTGGAATCTCCCACTTCGATATGAGTTCCGTGTGAGGATGGACTGCCGGTGGGCTCCAATCCGTCTTGTTCCGTTCTACCGCCGCTGCGTGGAAGGCTGGATATTTTAATAAATCAAATGGCCTTGTGGCATCCAAAAGGTCTCTCCACTTGGGGTTTCTCTCAAGTCTCACAAGCTTCATATAAGCAGACTCCTTCTTACTTTTGGCACTCATCTTTTAGCCTATATATATTATAGAGAGGGAAGAATTCATGACATCATAAAATAAATTTTGATTTTATCTTATCATTTTTAATATGCAACCAGAAACTGGTATGCTAGACAGCCTAACTAACATGACATCCAGAAACTGGCATGTCAAAAAAATAAACTTGAACATATATACATCTTTACAAGAAAAGTCTTTATTTCGTTATTCTTGCGCTACTACGTAAAACTCTTTTCAGGCCGTCAGTCACATAATTTGGAATGGATTTAAAGTCCGGTCTCCTCCGCTCTCGTGGCTTTCTCTCATCTGTAGGAGGTAGATCTTTATGACATTCCGGTGACACTAAATTAAGCTGAATTTTCTTGCTTCTTGGTAAAAATCGCTTCATTTCTGAGACGTGTCGTACGCCTATACATTCTCTTTTTGGAACTGTAAGAATCTCAAAAGTTACATTATCGGTTGCTCTCCCAAGTTCGTATGGACCAATCCATCTCCTTAACATTTTTTGCATGACCTGGGCTGATTTATTTGATAATTGATGATTCTTGATTAGAACTGCGTCGCCCGTTACCAAATCATGGTCTCTTCGTTTTGCGTCATGATATTTTCTTTGGATTTCCTGTGCTGTTGAAATATTTTCACGTACGAACTTCTTAACTTCCTTCAATTTTTCTGGGAGACTCTTTAGCTCTTGCAACTCTGAATAAATATCCAACTCCTCCATTTCCTCCATGTCTCGATCAAATCTGCACGGGAGTTCTCTCCCTAAATTGAGAATCGCTGGAGTAACTTTTGTATACTCATTTACTGTAGTCCGTATTGCGTATGCAAATTTTTGCAAATATTTGTCCCAATCCTTCTGCTTTTTGTCACAAAAGGCTTGTAACATTTGTTTTAACGTTTGGATAGTCCTTTCCGCCATTATAGGGTTGTGATGATATGGAGCAGAGTGACGCTGCTCAATATTCCATTGTTTGCATAATTTTTTCATCTGCGATGAGGTAAATTGGCTGCCGTTATCTGACACCATGACTTTAGGGAATCCAAATCGATAAAATATTTCATCTTCAAGTAACACTGATATTTTCTGTGCTGTTGGTTTTCTCATTGCAAAAAATTCTACCCATCGGGATAATGCGTCAATCACGACAAGTACGTTCTGATTAAGATTTGAAGTTCTCGTTAGTGGCCCCAAAATGTCCACATGAATAACTTGAAAAACTTTCGTTGGTGGTCTAACTGGTTGAATCAATCCAAAAGGAAGTTGATGTAAAGCTTTACTCCTCTGGCAGACTTCACACTCCTTGCAATATTTTCGGATGTCATGATCCATTTTATACCAGTAAACCCGTTCCTTCACCTTCCGCAAAGTAGTTTTAGTAGCCAAGTGCCCCGCTTCTGGAGCATCATGGAAGATTCTTAGTATTTCTTCTCGTAATGATTCTGGAATGACTGGAACATAGTATTCTCCTTTTTTCTTGTTTGAACTTAGTATTTGTCTGGAACTTAGCTTCTTTTCTTTCTTCATAATTTTTTGCGCTTTCAAGTTTACGCTCTTTGTGCAGCCAGGAACTGGCATGCTAGAGTTAGTAAACATATTTGACCGGTCTTTTTTCGTGCGTACCTTATCCTCACGACCCTGTACCACACTTTGCGCTTTTTTAACTGCCAAGATTACCTCCATATTGCTGGAGCAAAGCTCTGATGTTCGCCTCAGCGGTGGTAGATCTTGGATCATGTTTATTATTCCCACGATTTCTTCTTCCACAATGTAATCAAACGTTACTTTTATCATCAATATATCATTCTTCTCACACAGTTTGTAGCCATCTCTCTTCAGGGCCCCACGAAGAGATTCGGACTGCAAACCTTCTATTATCTTCATGCAGGTTTCATCCCTCAACTGTTCCCTCTTGATTTTATGTAAAATTGATTCTTCAAGGATTAATGACACTGGGGCGTACATATAGTCTGCTTCTTCATCAAAGATATCCAAATCTCCTGATGTTGGAGTCACTGGGTTCCGTGAAAGGACATCTGCCTCCACGTTGTCTTTGCCTGGCTTAAGTTCTATTTCTGCATCCCACCAAGCTATTTCTGTCGCCCAGCGGTTTATCTTTGGTTTTCGATCCTTCATGTGGCGTATAAATTGTAAAGCTCGATTATCAACTACAAGCTTGAACGGGTGTCCTTCTAAATATTCTCTGAATTTTCTGTACATGTAGATTACAGCAAACGCTTCCTTCTCATAAATATGCATGTTTCTTTCTGATTTTTTGAATAGTTTACTGGCAAATGCGATTGGTCGTTCAACTCCATCGATACTTTGCACCAAACAGCCTCCGATTCCAACTTCTGACGCGTCCGTCTTCAGAATAAGAGGATGTTTGTTATCAATGGTTGTGAGAATAACATCCTCGCAAAGCTTCTTCTTTAATGTCTCGAACGCAACTCTCTGGTCTGTTCCCCACTGGAAAGGTACTTCAGGACTGGTGAGCAGGTACAAAGGTGCTGCCGTCTCCGCCAATCCTGGTAAAAAAGAGTGATACCATTGGCATAATCCTAGGAACCTCTGGATATCCTTACGATTTTTTGGCTGTGGAAATTCGCTAATTGCTCTCATAGTTTCTGGCTTCTTTTTGATTCCTTCTGGCCCAATAATATGTCCCAAATACTCGATCTCTCGTCTGGCAAAACAGCATTTTTTTAAATTGATGGTAAGGTTTGCTTCTTTCAGTCTCTCAAAAATTAATTCAAGATGATGGAGATGTTCTTCCATTGTTTTGCTCCAGATGATTATGTCGTCAAGATATACAGAGCAAAATACTCCCAAATATCCCTTCAAAACTCTTCTCATTAAATTTTGGAAAGTCTTTGGAGCATTAGTCAGGCCAAATGGCATCACCAGGCATTCATACAATCCGTCTTGTGTGCAAAAAGCAGATTTCTCGATACTTTCTTTTGATAACATAACTTGCCAATAGCCGCTTTGTAAGTCCAAGGTAGAGTAGATACCGCCGTGTGGTATGTTACGTAGCATACTGTGTAAGTTTTCCATTGGTGAAGCATTTTTCCTTGTCTGTGCGTTTAGCCGAGAATAGTCGATACACAATCTTATTTCTCCATTTTTCTTCGGTACCAAAAGGGTTGGTGCTGCATATGGAGAAGTGGAATGTCTTATCATTTGATTTTTGAGAAGTAAATCAATTTGTCTGTTGAGTTCTTGTCTTCTTTTTTGCGTATACGGATATGGTTTCACGCTGATTGGTGGACCATAAGCTTCAATTATGTGATACGTCAGATTTGTTCTTCCTACTTTTCCGTCTTCGCCTGCCACAGTCTGATATTTATTCAGTAATGTTCGGATCTTTTCTTCTAATTCTTTTTCTGTCCATTTCCTCAAGGACTTTCTTGATATTGCTAAACTTATTTTTGCCTTGTTGTCGTTATTCCATCTGAAGACTCCGTCGATTGGAAAACACAATTTTGGTGAGTCTCCATACCAGAATCTTCTGAATTTGATTTGAGGTACAATATCATGTTTTCCCATAAAGTCTGCTCCGATGATGCATGGCATGACCAAGGAATCCATGACAAAGAAAGGGTGTTGAGATTTGCGAAAGCCAATCTGAAGATTTAAATCTATTTTTCCAAGTGCTTGAATCGTCGATCCATTTGCACATAGCATAGGTTTTGATTGCGAAGACTTGAAATCTGGTGCTAGTTTCATCGCCAATTTTTTATCAATAAGTGAAAACGATGAACCTGTATCTAGTAAGGCTGGAACTTTTGTTGACTCTGCTTCTATGTTGATGACTGGTACTCCTTTACCGCTGGAGATATTAAGGATGGGGAAGAGATATGATGGAGTAGGCACATCTCCCCCTAATGGTTTAAATCATCTTGTTCCTCACTCTCCTGTTCTTCATCATATTCTCCTGATGGGGGTTTGTCACTCTCATTGACTGGAACAAAACGCCCGTCTTTCCATATACACATTGCGTAGCCCACTTCACTTGGGCAATCCTTCGCTTTATGATTTCTTCCTCCACATCTGAAACAGTCTGACTGACGGGATGGTGGATTTTTGGGAATGTTGGATTGGACATTCTTCTTCACCGCTCCGCCTTTCGTATCTGTCACAGTCTTCTGATTAAATTGCTTGCCCGGTTGGCTGAACTGTTTCCTTGGTTGATCTCTTCCGGTTGCTGCATTATATGCTCCTCTTGAATTAAACTTTCCACCTCGTCCACCTCTACCACCTCGTCCACGTCCTCCATGATCGAACTTGTGTGGAGGTGATTCGGCTTCAGCATTATGCTTGGGTTGTTTTCCATCTGATTTCCCCTGTTTATTATTATGTTTCTGCCTATACTTCTCATCTTCGTACATTGGTGGTACTTGATTTTTTATTCCAAGCAGGTCATCTTGAGCCTTCAGGTTGGTAGTTGCATGTTCACATGCGAGTTGTAATTCTTTTATTGTAGCTTTGAATTCTGTTCCAACTGCCACACGGAGACGGGGATGTAATCTTGATTGTGCATGCCTTACATGAAAACTTTCTTCTTTTTCGTCACGATAACACATTCGCGACAGGTCCTCCATCTCGTAAATGAATCGGGATGTTGGGTAGTTTAAGGCTTGTTCTTTTGTCTTGAGTTCTGTTATTAGTAAATTACGTTGGTACCATCCGTCATACTTGTTGATGAATTCCGTGCGGAAGTCTTTCCAGGTTTTCACCCGATGCTGTTGATGAGTCCACCAAAGTTTGTGATCTTGAGAAAGTATTGACTCCACTACCGATAAGTAGTCTTTCTGTTGGGTAGATCGGAAATAAAGTTCAACTTTGTCAAGGTATGCCTCTGCTGTCATTTTCTTCATGTCGAAAATGGGTGGTTTGATGTTGGTTGAGACTGTAGAAAGTCGTACATTTTGAAATGCTTTTGCTAAAGATGTTGGTAAATCTTCTTTTGTGAATCTTTTCTTTCTGAGTGCGGGAGCACCAGCATTATTGTCTGCGTCATCATTTTTCTCTTCGTCCTCAGTAGTAGTTTCAGCACGTTGAGCTTGCAACTCAGCGATTAGGTCTGTATTGTTGTTGATTTTGGTGTTGAGTTTTCTCACAGTTTTGTCATTTTCTTCTTCATTGAGTAGGACATCTGCTTCAAATTTGTCAAGTCTCTCAGTGTTGATTGTTAATTCTTCCCGTAGTGTTGCCTTTGCCATGGCCAATTCGGCCATAAACGCTGCTCTCAACTCCATTCTTACTCCTTCAATTAATTCGTTCACTTCCTCAAGACTTGCCATGGTTGGGATATTTTCTTCGTATTCTTCTAAATGTTGTTGAGAATCTTCAAAAATTTCAAATGAGGTGTCCTTTTCCAATGGCAAATCCAGATCAATAGAAGCTAGCTGATTAACTGCTTCTTCAAAAGTAGGAGAATAGAGGATGTCTGCAGTGTCAAGTTGAAAAGCTGCACCACTACGTAAGCCTGTTCTGATGTTCTCACCTTTTGGTATACTCAACCTTTTTAATTCACGCTTACTCATATAGTCAATCAACAAGTCAATGTCAAACCCAAAAGTTATATTTTACTGAAGTGTGTATATTCAAGTAGTCTACTTTCTACAAAAGTTATCTACGAAGCCCCCTATCGGTTCAAAGTCAAGTTCTCCTCTACTAGTTTATTTCTCATACAATTTATATTACTTACTGCTAGAGCAGGACTGCTGCTAGAGTAGTGTGTATTAAATGACTAGAGACTAGGACTGACTAAGCAAGAGCCACCTGTGTGGTCTAAAAAAAATCTATTCCAAAGTCAAGGTTATATTCTTGAATGTAAGGAAAAAATAAATATCTTGCCACGTCACCTCTCATCCAGTCATATATTCCAAAATACTAGTTCAAGAAAAAAAATTCCAAAATAAATGCTTTTTAGCTGATGGTATTGGCTAACAAAATTGCGCTAAATGAGGTATTAACAGACTAACAATTAGGTTTACTAATGACATCCAGGAACTGGCATGTCTAAAAGGGATAAACCTCTCATGTCAAAAAGTTATTATTACTTCAAAAACTCGTCAATTATAGCCACCCACCAAAAATAAAATTATAGTCAATTCATTCCTTTAAATCTGTCCAGTTAATTTAGTTAATAATAGTTCCTATATATTCTAGTAATATGGCCAAGTGCATTGAATGATAGTGATGATAATTAGGGATGATGATGAGGATGTGAAAACAATATGAGATGAGCCCTTCCAGGAACTGGAAGTAAGGCTCTCCTATCACCGTTCCCTACTCCCAGAAACTGAGAGTATTATTATATAGTTAGGTGGTATCATTCCATATGCTTCCCAATATTTAAAGTAAAACTCGCCATATCAACTCAATGGGGAATGCTCGGGTTCTGGGCTAATTTTAAATGATGATGATGAATGAAGTTTTACGAATCCCTATCTTTTTAGATGGATTAAATACATACCAATTATAACCGAATAATTATAATCAAATCTCGCTATCCTCCCGATCCCAAACTCCTTGAGGTTAAGTGATATATTGCACGAAACGCGCCGACTCGAAAACAGTAGAACACCACTCAGGAAGTATGTTGAAAAGATTCCACCCACTTCTCACTTATATTATTTTTCGACTGATCTTAGAGATCACCAGTCACTATTTATTTATCGTCAACCAACTATCAATCACATTCAAAACTATTATTATAGTCACAAATTATAGCTTTCATATTCTATAAAATAAAGGAAATAATTATTATTGCCATTGCATGGCTATTCAATAATCCTACATACTGTAAACTACTTGGATGCTTACTCCAAGCCAGAAGGAAGAGGAATGATCTCTTTTACCTATTCTCTGCTCAACTCCCCTATCCTATTTTTATGTACAAAACCTTTGGGCTCTTGCCCTAGAGCACATTCTGCGAACCGCTCTCCTCTCAGCGTGCCCTCCTTGCTTCATGACAACAACCAACAATTCGTCTGGAGGTCTTTGCGGACCCTTGTAAGACCATATACTGATTAAGTCACAAAATAAGGGTTGCGGTGAAACCTTTGATTCAAGTCAACCGTCCACTCTCTTATCAATGAATTCATTGATACTCAAGGCAAATGTTACAGTTAGGCATTTTAGTTTTATGTCTCGTTTCCCAAAGTATATCAATAGAAACAGCGAACACACTTTCAGCCTCAAGCTTTATAGCTGACTGTCTGTGAAATGAAAGTACAGGCAGTCATTTCTTGTGTGGTCAAAGCCTCCGAAAATACACATTATGACAATGATATTATGAAGAGTCCAGTGCAGGCTTACTTCTGTATAAAGAACCCTTTTTTATCAATGAACGCATTCATACAGTACATGTGTGCACATTCGTATATGCGTATGTATTATTAATCCAGGGCATGCTTTTGTCTCGGAAGAAATGGGACAAGAAAGTGCATTTTCAACTTAAAATAATATTTTGACTTGTTTTATTTTAAAGGTTAAAACCACTTTTCTTTTGTATGATCAAAGCTTATGAAAACACATAATTATGAACATGAAATCCAGAGCGCAGGGTACCTGCCCTGTATAAATAGCATGATTTTCTGATGTTACACCACATTCAAACTGACAAAACACATCAGTCAACACGTTGCCTGCAGAGTTTAAGGTTTGTTGCGTTTTCATACTTTTCGTGATGACTTCGAGAAATAAGTTGTGTTTTCATACCTTTCGTGATGAGTACGAGAAATAAGTTGTATTTCAATTTCATTTTATTCTGCTCGAATTTGTTTTCAGAAGCACATCAATTGTCAATCATGGAGAGGGAGGATCCATCAGGGGGAGAAACCCATGGAGAGGATGGAGACGGCATGGTTTTACCTGAACCAACCCCTTCCACATCAACGGCATCCGCTGAACTCCAGAATCAATTGATGACTGAAAATTTTTCAAATTTGCATGAGCGACTCAACGCAATTCTACTTGAGATGGATGCTACTGAAAAAATCATGGATGAAGAACTCAACAAGCTTCACGGCGATGCCTTAGTAGTGGTCGCAAACATCATGATGGCTAGGCTACGGAAGCTGCAACTAGAACTAGAAGAATTGTCGAGGTTGAAATTAAAACAGCTAGTACTCCAGCTCTCTGGTGGTCAGGAAGCAGCTCTGGAAGTAGAATTTGAGTCGAAAAATGTGACCGAGTCTGTCCAGGTCAACAATAACGACGTTCAACCCGGCCCTTCCCGATCCGACCCGGCTTCTGGTATGCCCCGATTGCAACGTGAAGAGAGTGGTCAACGAGAGTGCAAGGAAGAAGAGAAGGCGTCCGGATCAAAACTTTAAAGGGTCAAAAGAGAGCCATCCTTTTTTGGCAATGATAATATTTTTTTGTATTCTGGTTTTTATATTCATTTACTATCATGTATTTTTCTAGATGACGAGCTCATGGCATAATATATATAGTAGTATGATTTAAAATGTCTTGTTTTTTAATAAAAAAATTCAGCATTAAAAAATATCACTTGGTCTCTCATCTTCAATTATATTAGCAATTCAACATACTACACGTGTACAAATTCGGAACATTTCATTCCAACCATTTTATTAGCTTGTTGATGTTATACATACATTTATGCATAAAAAGCATCAAAATGACTTACATCAAGCCTATCAAGGAACAAAATAAAAGTATATCATAACACATATAATCATGTAATATGAACGATATAATTAGAAGCAACCAGAAATTTTATGGCTAGTACGCATTTAATATAATTGCGTTGTACGTTTGCTTCAATGAATACAACACATTATATACTAAAAACAATAGGAGTAGTCGAGTAGTGAGGGAATAAAAAGATCTTAGGCATGGTAGGTATGTTTTGTGCGCATAATGCTTTGTGTTTTCATTTTTCATGCTGCATAATAATATGTGAAATTCCGAGAATTTTATTTCATGAGAAATATTTTATATCGTATAGTGCATTATACGCGACCTTGAGTAACCCGCATGTTGATCAGAGACCATTTCTGTCAGGTGTGTAGTTGATATCAAGACATGTTACCACACACCACACTATTGCGCTTTTAATACAGGATACGATTGTTTCAATATAATTTTAATCAAACGAAATGGTGAAGCCTAAATTAATTAATTCTCGAAAATGGAAATAAGATATCGGAATACGGTTTCCTTATTCTCGTTAAGTACCCTACTGCTCTGTGCTCTGGGAAGTTTTGTCGTGGTCGAAAGTGTAGCATCCTCTGATTCACCAAAAAAATACTCCACGTTCATACTACAGTCAAGTAATGACCCAAACTTTACCCTTTCATCTGAAACAAGTGCAGATTTGAAGGATACTACTACTACCAACCATGAGAATGTATCATGGCAAGTACAAGAGTTTCAAGTCGTAAATATCTCAACTCTTCTTATAAATTTTATATCATTGTCATCCCCACAATTCAATGACTCGCGATTTTTCATCTCTGAGAAACCCTCCTCGTTAACCGTGATTGTTAAAAATTTCAGTGGTTTTCTGTTATATTTAAACTTTTCTTATTACATTGGAACTAAGGAGGAGGTTACGCCAACGCCGTCACCGGCTGCTGCTCCACTTCCATTTTCTAGTGCTAGTGCACAGGTAAACGAAAGATCTCACAATCAACCAAATAATGACGAAGAGTCAAAGAAACTGGAGCCTGTTACAAAATTGCTGACAAAGTCTATTGAAAATGCTATAACACAAAATCTACTTCTAGCTACGAAGCAGCAGCAACAGGCAAATCAGCTACTGCAGATCCCAATAATCTCCACCACACCAAAAAGTCAAATTCAACTAGATAGTGAAAGTGCACAACCAGCGGTATCCTCACCAAATGAGACAATAAATATTGAACCTACGCTAGAAGATGCTCAGAATGCTACAAGCAATGACACTATTCTTATGCAAAGCACCTTACCTTCAAATAAAAGCTTCCAAAATTTTACAAAGTCAGCAGAAACAACACTGGAGGAGGAATTATCTTTGAAGCCCATTACAGTAGTGGAGGACCCAGTCATCCTTGCTCAATCTCCATCTACCTGGGAGAAAATTGAACCATTCTTAACTACCAATGAGTCCTCAGTTAATAAAGTATCTTTAAGTTTCGATAATGCAACAGAAGTAACTAAAACTACTTCTGCTCCAGAACCCCTACCACCAGGTCCAGAGCCAAAAACCATGACACAAGATGTAGCCAGGAAGAAACGGTCCGTCAATCTTGAAGACCTTGAAGTTACTGATGCAAGTAACAATTCAAAGATTGAGGACGTCAATAGAGGCGACGAGTCTAAAAATTTAAAAACAAATCAATCTATAGCCTTAAATGCTGAGGTATCTTCAACAACTTCGGATGATTCAATGGCAACTCTTCCAATGCATCTTGATGCAATAATTAAAAATGCAGCAGCAGTTGTAGCAGCCGCAGCAACCTCCAGTCAGATAACTAAAACAGGGGCAACCATTTCTGATACACACATGGCTGATATTCCTAATATAAATTCAGTAGCAGGTGAGCAACAAGAATCTTTAAGTACTGGAGGCGTTCCAATTAAAGAAACTGAAACCGTTTCCACTTCATCATCATCATCATCAGGAACTGCAGCAAAGGTGGAAGGTAGTATCATTAGCAAAAAGGCGCATCATGAACATCATCGTCACAAATCCAATAATAACCTGGGCTCTGAAAGAAGAAAAATTAAAACAGCAGAAAACGTGGAACGAGGTGAAAATGGTGTTATTGGAGTGAATGATGAGGGTGATAGCAGTAGCAGTAGTGAGGAAGATGTTGAACATGGTGGAGAAGGGGTGAAGAAAATCTCATATAAAACTTGGAGAGCATCCCTTGAAAAACGGAATAGACCACCGGGCCTTTTTGTCACGGTAAATTTTCACCTTTCATGTCTTGACGTAATTTTTATCTCACTGTCACAATGATATTGTTCGGAAGTGATACCTATGTATGTTTTGATGTGGTTGAAATGAACAAACTCAAAAGGGCAGAAAACTAATTTAGAAATGTTTCTAAAAAGGAAACATAATTTGTACATTGATTAATGACGATAATGAGGGTAATTTGGGATCACATGATGCTAGTTTTCAATGATACTGTAATTACATTACTCCCACCGAAAACTACGTTTTAGGCAGGCGTTATAAACAAAGGTTGTATGCTCCATTCGTTTAAAATAGGTGGTACATTATGGAATCGCTTTTAGTAAAATGATATGAAACGAGCTCTCATTTCCCCTGTTTTTATTTGCAGGTTAATGATAACATCATTTTTGATAACTGGGAAGGAATCTGGAACAAACCTCGTATACTTGGAAAATGGACGGGGAGTTTGAAAACTGCCTCGAAAGCTAAATGGAATCAAACGTACATTTCCACAATTTGGGAAGAAGCAACGGAACATGATGTTAAAGTACGTTAATTTAAATCAAACCATTTGCAAAAAGACTACATTAATTATTAGCATATTAATGACTATCTTAATAATTATTTGAATTTAATATTAAAATTGAATAACTTAGATCACATTTGAATGGGAACCAATGAATGAGAACGCCTTTGTAATAATATCGGACATTCTTGCGTCTACTATCGCTGTTCCGCTGCCACTGTGCAATGAATCAAACCCAGACAGCATAGCCAAAAAGGGAAATGGTGATGATGACAAGATGGAACCAACGAATAATTCTGAGCAGAATGAACAATCAAAACCAAATGAAGCAATCGAAACCACACTAAATGACACGAATGCTGCTGTTAATGTTGTTGAACAGGACTCCTCTGATACATTGAATTTGAAGAACCATATGGAAGGTAGAGATAGGGAACGGCAGGTTTTGGAAATAATGCAGAAAATTGGGAATGATGATATTGAAGCAGAGCGTGTAGCCCATGAAATTATGAAAAATTTGACAGCTAAGGAATCTGATGATGTTAGTTTGGAGAGCGCTTTGCGAAAACTACCCTATAATGTCAAAGAAGCCTTGTTATTACATGCTCAGCGGGTATTAAGTGAAGGGGTAAATGTGTCATCATCATCAACAACAACTCCTCCTTTTTCTTCCACGTACTCTTCGACTACAATGCCATCAACAGCTACATCTTCTTCGTCTACGGAGACAACTGTAACATCAACTTCAGGAACGACATATTCAACGACCATGAGTCCAGGAACGTTATCTTCAACAATTCCAAGTCAAGAAACAACTTTAACGACTCCATCAACGACGCCGTCAACAACTCCTTCCACAACGCCTTCAACAACTTCATCAACGACATTTTCAACAACTGTCTCTACTACCATGTCATCGACATGGCGTCCGACAACCACTACCACAGAATTTGAAAGCAGTACAATGGAGACTGATATACTCCGCGGTGAACCAAAAAAGGTATTTACATCACCTAATAACCGCCCACAAAGGAAGATGGATGGTAACACAGCCATAGCAGTTTTAGTCCTTACATTTGTCCTTCTAATGGGTATATTGGGGTTTCTTATATGGAGAAAAGTGCAAATAGAAACGAAAGGTTTAAATGCAGCGAGATAAATAAATTTTGGAAACTGGCTAAATACATTAATATATATGTTATTTTAATACACTTGTTGCATTTCACTTCACCTTCAGTCTGATAAATCGAAATGGAAAGACAATTTACTTGGTTTGCAATTTTGTCTTGTAAACATTTGATCGTTTGCACGGATCCATTTTGTTGCAACTAAGAAAATAAAATAAAAATTGTGTTTTAAAACTTAAATTTTTATTTTACCTCTAGTTTTAAAAAATTGTATTTGTTCAGCTTACTGCTCTTGACGCCTTTTATTATTGGACATGCCCCATGCAATGTATCCCGAGCAATATTTCCATCTGGATGCACATTACCCCAAAGAATAGCAGATCCTTTCCTGGGTTTTACTGCTACATTAAGCATGGGGAAAGCAGTGTTTCCTCCCATTTCAACATCGGACAACTAATACAAACATTTCGTTGTTTAAATTAAAAAAAGTTAGAAATATGATTACATGAAACACAATATGTGATAAATATGATTTACATATATCATGAATGTTGCAATTCGGTCTCCCTTAAATATATCCGACTTTGGTAGGTGATCCTTTAGCTAATAATAAAAAGTATTATTAAACTATTAACTGTTGATTTGTTATAAAAGTTATTCTAATAATAAATAAATTTAAATGTTATGAGGCCAATAATAATAATGAAACTTCAATACCAATTCTTCCTGCATTGCATCTGTATGCAAAGAATAGTGTCCACCAGGACGGTAGCTTGCTACAAAGTAATACCAAAGTGAAGGCTTTTTATCACCAGGATCATTTCATATATTAACTTTATAATATCATTCCATCCATCAACATAATCATTGCTCATTAATAAAATGGATATTTCGATGCAATAAGATACTTACCTACTTGAAGCTCCTCTGCGGAATTTAGACCAGAAAGGTAGTAACCAGTCACGGATTCAATTCGTTTGCCTAAGTAGTCGAATTGAGGATGTCCCAAGTCATAAATCCAGGTTTGTGCCGTTGTCCGAATTATAGATGGTTCATTATATATGGTGCCTCTATGATAAATTTGAGTCAATGATCTTTTCAATTTGTAAAATGTAGCGGATTCAATTTCCTCAATTTCTGTCTCGCCGAGGAAATCATATATGACAACGATCTGAGGATCCTGATGATACACTTCAATCTTTAGAGGTGATATTACTCGAATGGGACTGCTGTTTGTGTCCAAGTAGCATTTATACTGTGTTACTGGAGCTTGCTTTAGAGCATGGATCAAAGCAATAATTACTTGTTACAACTGAATTAATATATTTTTTACATTGTTCCATAGAAGTTCTTTACTTTAACTGTATGGTGCTGGCACAGTTCCTCAAATCTATTATTCAAGTTTTCCAAAGAGTCTATTGCAAATACCGCATCCATTTCAGTTAAAATGCGAATCTCTTTATCCGATTGAGAGGACTGTGTATTAGTTAAGTGTTCATTGAATATAAAGATAATCAGCATGTATGATGGTAGGGTGTTAACATGCGAATTATTACAAATTATTAATGTATTTACCTGTTTTTTCTTCAGCTCATTCAAAACTATTTGAGCGTCTGTTATCCAAGCTCCTGCATCCGTGGTTGAGTAGTTTGTTCTTTCAGCCCGTTGGATTGCGGTTGCAAGAAACAGTTTTGCATTTTCCTGCATCCCACTTTCTTTTGCGTACATCCCAATATCCGACAGATCGGTAGGAGTTAAATACCCTTCCATTCTGAAGGTTCCTATTTGACCTTGAGAGAGCTAATTAACACACTAACTTAAATCAAATGAAAAGTTGAAACTTTGCTTGATTCAAATTAATAAAACTATTAATTACGTTTTGCAGCAAGGGATTGGGTCATGTAAGTTGGCCTGATCACTTTGTGGTATCAAATCTACTTGATGTGATTACATGCAATGTTAACAACGATGCAAATCCAAGTGACCACTATCCGCTTCTAATTGAAGTTGATCTTAGCTGCACATCTAAATCCACTGGTGAAAACATCCCTACTGCAGACAGAGTTAAAAGAGCAAACTGGAAAAAGATACCCAGCCAGTTCAAAACGTCATATGCAATTGAATGTCAGGAAGTTCTTCCGCTCATTGACAATGTTTATAACCTTTGCCAGATTGCTGGGTGCAATGATGATCATCATCGTAGTGAAATAAACAGTTACATAGGATGCATCATTACGACTCTTAAGTGTGCAGAGAAGAATGCATTAGCATCTTACAATAATTCAGTAACAGAGAACAAACATAGGTTTATAGAAGGTTGGAATGCGTATGTGAAGGTTCACTATCTGAATTACAAAGCTGCACATTTGGACTGGATTATTGCTGGACGGGTAAATGCTGCCCAACTAAACCTTGTCAAAAAATTACGCAACAAGTTCAAGAAAGAATTGAACAAGTGTCGACGGAACAAAGGGCTTCTTTTAAAAAATAAACTGGCGACTCAGTACTCTGGGAACAACTTTTATGAATTTTGGCAAACTATTAAACGTGAAAGTGCGGTTATAAAAAGCGAAATTCCTGCCATTGTTGAGAATGCTCATGGTTCTGAAGCCATTAGTGAAATGTGGGCAGCTCATTACAAAAGTACTTTCAATTCCAATACGGATGAGCGGAACAAGGAATTTGTGTTAAATTTTCTGCAAAATAGAAGTGGGAAAGCTTTGTCAAAAACTGCGAGCGTTGACTCGGTTACGGAAGCCATTGAATCCTTGCAATCTGGAAAAGCAATTGGATCGGATGAGCTATCGGCAGAAAATCTGAAGCTCTCAAGTACCTCGCTATCTCCTGTGCTCGCAAAGGTTTTTAATAGCTGCATATGTCATGGTTTTGTGCCCGACTCTGTTATGACTGTTCAAATTGTTCCTATATTGAAGAAACCAGGTATGGACAAGGAATCTGCCAACAACTATCGCCCAATCGCGATAGCCAGTACCATTTCAAAAGTGTTCGAAAAGCTAATCCTAATAATGTTCGCCGACAAATTTCGGACAGCGCCAAATCAATTTGGTTATAAACGAAAAGTTGGAACTGAAGTTGCAATATTTTCACTCAAGCAAATCTCGCACTACTACTTACGGCATAATACTCCAGTTTATGTTTGTTATTTAGACGCTACAAAAGCGTTTGACATGGTCAACCATTGGACGTTATTGAAGAAACTATGTGAGAGGGGATTGGATAGTTTTATTATAAAGTTTCTTATGTTCTGGTTTCGCAACCAATATTTTACTGTGCGGTGGGGGAATTGCAATTCCACTCCGTTTCCGGTTAGAAACAGTGTAAGACAGGGCGGTGTGTTGTCAGCTTATCTCTTTGCGGTCTATATGAATGACCTTTGTATTCAGCTCACAAAGACTGGCATTGGTTGTCGAATTGGAGATATAGTCATCAATAACTTGTGTTACGCAGATGATATATGCCTATTATCAACAACAATCTACGGTTTAAAATTACTACTTAAAATCTGCGAGTCATATGCTACAGAGCATAATGTGACCTTCAATCCAAAGAAAACTATATGTCAAGGCTTTATGCCTAAATCGTACGATTTCTGCAGGCCTCGTGTATTGTTAGGGAATAAGGTAATTAAGTGGAGTGACGAAGCGAGATATCTTGGGTATGATGTAAGCTGTTGGAACAGGGATGTTTCTGAGACTGCGCGTCGACGACGTGAGCTATATGCTCGAGCAAACCTTATCTCCTCGCGATTTAAAGATTGTAGTCACGATGTCAAAAAATATTTATTTAATACTTATTTTGGAAACATTTATTGTATAAGTTTATGGACTCCCATTACTGCGACATGTATCAAAAAAGTTCAGGTTGCATATAATGATGCATTTCGTGCTCTTTTTAACTATTCCAGGAAAAGCAGCGCTAGCGCGATGTTCATGGAGAATTGTGTTTATGATTTCAATTACATTCGCAGGCGAGCAGCTTATTCCCTCCTGATGCGGGTTAGCAAAAGTGACAATGCCATCCTCAAATCAATTTACAACTCTAAAGTGTTCAGAGGATCCTCTTTACTGCGCCAATGGAGCGTTCTACTGGTGGGAAATCCTGATAATACTGACAAGCTACTTTCTTCGTTACAATAGAAATTAAGTGTCAATACTTGTCAATACTTTCATGTAATATTTAATTTCAGTAATTCCAATTTTTGATATTATGACCGTTGTAATTTATTCTTATTGGATTTTTCCCCTAATGGGGTTTTTTACCTATACGTTGTTTTATACCTCCTTTTTATTTTCGTAAATCATCTACTATGGATTACTCACTCATGTTGTTGCTAAATGTGATGTTTTAAGAGTAACTGCAATAAAGACCAATAATAATAATAATAATAATAATAATTAATGATTACAAAGTACCTCATCAACAGTTAAATTGTAAGTTTGTCTCAAACGCACAATTGCCTCCATAGCTTGCTTTAGATCCATCTCATCGGGCTTTGTGAAAGTGGTTCGTAGTTTAGTATACGATTGATGCAAGTCTAAACATATATTGACATGTTTCAAATCAAGTTAAAAGTTTGATCCAGGAACGTTTTGGATATTGACTGACAAACCTGAAATTTCATTGACGAATGTTTCAAATAACTTATCAACTGCTTTTAACTCTTTTCCATGTCTCTTCACGAGCTGGTAGGATAGTATGGGATTCTTGATAATTGCATCTGAAGAGCGTCCTTTCAGATCTTCAACATAATAACTATTAATGAGATTAGCATAAGATTATTGTTATTATTACTATTAAAACATTTTTTGACGATTGTATTATTTGTAATGCACACCAAATAATGCATACTTTTCCAAACTTTTGTGAAAGCTTTGCAAACTGTTTGTCGCCTCTTCTAAAGTTTTGGATATGAGCTGCTCAGTTTGTACAAGTCGATATAAATCGGATGCGGAATACGTAAAGTCCATGTCCATTTTCACAAATTTAAAACAGAACAACGCTACTGCTACAACATGGAGAAAATAATTTAATAAACTCATGGTCAATATGATAAATTCAATAATGTCACACACTTCCAAAATTCATATTTATTAGAAAAAATAAGGATTTAATTTTAATGCAAAAAACTAAAGTCTGAAGCGTGGACCGGACCTCTCAATGACGTATGGTAATTCCTTCAGATTGGTCTATATCAATCGTTGTCATAATCTGTATCATTCTCTGACTCATATGTAATATTCCATTGTATAGTATGATTACAATCGAACATAAAAGAATCCACTGCAGAATGGTGCAGAATAAATAAAGAATAAATTTTCCAGATGAAATCAGGACCAGGTATACATATCCCCATAATTGTATTTGCATTACTAATTGATTTGCTGCTGTTGATATAGAAAACCATGCATGCCTCCTACATTTGCAACATTTCCAACACTTGTGTCCACATTCCAGAACCTCCAACCTCGCTGTTTTTTTGTAAGTTAGGGTGGAAATGAGAATGGGTTTGCAAAGTGTGTTTAGCTAACCCCACTCGTGTCATTTTCATTCATTCCAACACGACTGCTCCATTATCCGCATCTTAACTGCAGATACATCGATTTTAGAGTAGAAAATTTCAATTAAATTGATCTTGTTCAGTTACCTTTTATGCATAATAAATGTATTTGTAAAATTCCTTTGTTCCTCCTCCGTTCCGTCCGTCTTCCAGACCGAACGCGACCCAAGCTCTTTAGCTTAATTAGCTGCTGCCTCGTGAATCCCCCTCTCATGTCATCTATCTTGATACATTAGAACTTCACGTTGAGTACACCGCTGGCTTGTGACTTGTGTGGTCACCCCAAGTTATCCGCACGCTTTTTAAGAATGCCTGAAATGTGTCTAGTGTATTATGCCTTTCGCTAGGGATTTGCTTGTCATATTGACACTTTGCTGTGCGTGTTAGGCTATAAGAGTGCTTTTACCGGCTGGTATTTAACAGTGGAACTATTTTAAAGGGTGTAAACAAAAATATTTGTTGGTGTTACAATTAAATTTGTGAAAAATGTATAATCGAAGGCAGTCTGAGAGGTCCGATTCATTTCGGAAGGATAGCTTCAACCGTGGGGAGGACAGGATTTATGAGGATGAATATGGATACACTACGGAAGTAAGTTAATTTTTTTATTGTTCAAATTCGTAAAACTGAAAAAAAAATAGTTTTAAGGGGACATGGTTGTTATTATTTATTAATGCTTTAATTTGTAGACATTTGGAGGAAATGAATTTGGTAAGGAGGAAGGCTTTGATCCACGGTGGCAGACGCAGTCTTATCAGTGTCCGGATGCGGTGGCAAAGTTCATTGTACATTTGTACAAAGCTATTTCCAACAGGGATGTAGCTGAGATTGAGAATTTGTATGAGATTCGTTATCCTCAGTTGACCAAGGACTACTTCAAGGAAGAAAAGTGGCCTTATGATGTTACTCACCTTGTTGATGATCCGTTGGTAATAATAAAGAGCGTTTTTGAAATAAACTAAATGATTATTATGGACATATTTGAAAGTTGGTACTTTTGTTGTGGTTTGACAGTTTTGACACTTTAATTAATTAAATGATTATTTATTTTGTAAAATTGTAGTTCCAGACGTTGTACCGGGAACTGTATTTCCGTCATATTTATGCCCAGCTTCCAACTCAACTCACTTTTAGTGATCGTTGCAACTCTTACTCGAACTACTGCGAACTGTTCAACTTGATTTTGAGTGAGTAAAATTTTTAACAAAGAATTTGCCTATCATTATTCTCTGCCTTATAATTCTGTACTAGACTCACCACGAAAGCTAACTGTGTAATTTATCTAATAAATTATTTTATATGTTTAGCTTCTCCGGAGCCAATCGATCTTACACTGACTAATCAGTGGTTATGGGAGATCATTGACGAGTTTGTGTATCAGTTCCAGTCTTTTTCGCAATTTCGACGGTCTCCAAAGCTTAACAATGAGGAAACGAATTACATTCGCGACCACAGTTATATTTGGAGTGTACTCAGCGTTCTAAACGTGTTGTACTCATTGATTGAAAAGTCTAACATCAATCATCAGCTCAAGGTACGATAATATATGTAGTATTTATCAAAATACGATAAAATGGGAAAGAATAAACTTTAATTTTGTTTTCTTTGGTGTGATTTAGGCTTACTTCAGCGAGGAAAGTGCTGACTACGTTGCTGGAGAATTTGGAAAAAGTCCATTGTATAAGATGTTGGGATACTTCAGTTTGATTGCTCTCCTTCGAGTTCATTCTATGTTGGGTGATTATCATCTGGCTGTGAAAGTGTTGGAAAACATTGATTTGCATAAAAATGTAAATAAAGCAATTATTGAATCAACATTATTTCACTAGCAATGACTAATAATAATTAATATTAATATGAGATTATTTTTTATCAATTTAGGCGTATTATTGTAACGTTCCTGCGTGTCAAATCACTACTTACTACTACGTTGGCTTTGCCTATGTTATGATGCGTAGGTATGCTGATGGGATCAGGACTTACACCAATGCGTTGTTGTACATTCAGAGAATGCGACAAATGTTCCAGGCAAAGTCCTACCAAAATGATCAGGTAAGCTAATTATTGTTAATTAGCAAGCAATGCAATTGCCTCTTGTTGATGTGATAATAAACTTTAATTGACTGGAAAATAAATTCTTGACTTTAGGTAAACAAGCAAACTGATCAAATGTACACCATGTTGGCAGTCTGCCTTGTTCTTCACCCTCAATCTATTGATGAGTCCATTAACTCTGTTTTACAAGATCGGAAGTATGCTGAAAAGGTTTCACGCATGCAACAAGGGGATCTGAAGGTAAACAGCTATTACCTGTCATACTTTCATGAACCATCGACCAATTAATGCTGTAAAATTTAAACAATGTGATAATGTTGTGTGATGCGTGTAGGAGTTTGAGAACAGCTTCCTGTTTGCTTGCCCCAAATTTTTGTCCCCCGTACCTCCAGCATTGGATGCTCCTCCAGATCCAAACCAAGAGCCTCTCCACATCCAAAAAACTATTTTCTTGCAGGAGGTTGGACAGCAAATTTACCTTCCTACAATAAGAAGGTAATACATTTTCGTCAATTTATTCGGGTTTGATCAAATGTTTCGTTTACCATATATGATGTATATAGATTATTTTGTTGCCACTACTTTTTAGTTTCTTGAAGCTTTACACTACTATGCCAGTGTCTAAGCTTGCAGCGTTCATGGATATTGATCAGACTGTTTTGATGGAATGCTTGTTATGCTTCAAGCACAAAATGTATAATGTCGTGTGGTCAAAGGGAATTTCATCTCTAGATGGAGAGTTTCAGGCTGGATCTGAGGTGAGGAAAAATTTATTTAATTTTTTAGACTGTAGTTTGTGTTTAATGCCATCAGACTTAACTAAAATTTAAAATTTGTCGATATTTTAGGTTGATTTCTATATTGACAAGGACATGGTTCATATTGCTGACACAAAAGTTGGGCAAAGATATGGAGACTATTTCATTCGTCAGATCCATATAATGGAAGAACTGCACAGAGCTATGAAAAAGCTTAAATTTTAAACGTTTTTTGTAAACTATTGCAAGAAATTTGTATTATTGCGAAGTTGAATTTGTATGATAAAATTAATGATTTTTGAAATACATTTGGCATTGTGTGTGAGTAATGTATGAAGCTATTAGATTAGTTTTAGATTACGTGAAATCTTTTTGTTACATCAACAATTTGTCGCAGAATTTCTAGCACTGCAGTACATACTAATATTATTATATTTTAATCTGAGAATAAAAATAAAATGTACAGTTAAAACAGTTATTCGAATGAAATTCTTTACTATATTCGTACTATTATGTGTGCAGAAAGTACTATTACATGAGTTTAATTTTAAAACATATAAATCATTTTCATTAATATTATAAGTCATTAGTCAAAAATTAATAGCAAAACATTAAAGCTATGCTAAGCACACCTTAGGTTTAACATCAACAACTAAAATGCTCTCTCCAGCTGAATTATAATGACACTGGTGGTGCTAGTTTTTGTCACGACTTTGGCTACAAGGAATTCAACCAGAAAAATTATGAGACCAAGTAACAGTCCAGCTCCGAGTATTGCAAACAGTGAATAGACGGAGAATCAGCATGCTCCAAATATTCTCCCTCTAATATGTCGATTACTTCATGCGTTAGATTCATATGAGGGGAGAGCAGATCCATAAAAATTCTTAGCATCATTAAGAAAGTATGAAAGTATGCTTGCTTTGAAAGTATGAAATACCGGACAAAATGTATGTAAAAGTCAACACCTCTTATCAAATGAACTTTATTTAGCTTATCAACAATTTTGCTTCAGAATTTCAAGCCTTACTATAATCATTATGTCTTAATTTAAGAATAAAATCTAAAATATGGTAATCATATCAAATTTCATGCCTTCCTGTATTCAACATACACATTTCAATTTCATTTAAGCTTTTTAGCTCTAAAAGTTATTTTTTCTCAGCTGAGTTCTTTGTCATGTAGCATATTTTAAAATGTCAAGCAGAGTTGTCAGAATTTTGCTAAATAACTTTCATGAATTACAGTCACTTGAATCAGAGTTCAGGTGACTACTACTCTTCCCTCAGTCGTATGTATTAGAGAACGAACTGCCACTCTCCGAGTCTGAATTATTATAGTACTGTTTGTGTTGGTAGATTTTGTTTTCCTGATATTAGCATATTCAATTAGGAAAATTAATATAGCAAGTATAAGCCCGGCTGTGAGTATAGCGAACATCATTTTCAAGTTAGAAATTTTTAAAGGTTTGCAGGAGTTGCTTCCTATAAAGTCATCAACTACTGCTCTCAACTTTTTGTGCAGTGGGGTGTTGGGATTTTCATTATACTTTGCAAACCCTTTTTGGATGTGAATGTGCAGAACATCTTGTTCCCACAAACTATATATGCCAGATTCCCAGAATATAGCAATAATTGGTGCAAAGCCGCTCGCAAAAGGGGAGTCCTTTGAAAATGGCACAGCTACAGTGGTCGACATAACAGCATCAGGTGAAACAAACATAGGACTGATTTGGGAGTCAGGGGATGCTGACTGAGCAAACCAATACGTAAGGAAAGGAACCCATCCAGTACATACTGTTTTGGGATTTAATACCGTTGCTGAAACGCATTCCATCGGATCTGGGATGTATTTTAAATTTTTAGCAATCTGACGAATTGACGGAGAATCCGCTTTTTCATAATATTCTACCTCTACTCCACCAAGACTGTTTAGAATCGTAGTATATTCTGTTTGCAATGCTAACTCTTCATATGTCTCCGGAAGTTTGTCCGAGAATGGAAGTGTAAGAGATGAAAATACTTGACTTTTGTAAGCCGTCCCAGAAATTATTATGAAAAAGAGCCAAATTCCTGCCAAAAGTTTGATTCCAGATGGTACTTTAGCATTTTGTTCTACTGCAATTTGAAATACCATCATAGCCATTCCAACGAACGATTCTGATTTCTGCAAACTTGTTTTTGAGTTTGATGAAAGTTCCTTGAAGATAAACATTAGTAAAACCACTCCCGAATACAAGAGACCCAACGCCACCCAAAGGGTTGCTCTAAATGGGTATAAAAATGCTTGCCATTGTATTTCTGAAATAGGGTTTACAGTCAGGAATCGGACTCCAGCTATTGATAAAGAGCCTGCAAAATCAAACAGTTGATACCAAGACAGGGTTGGTGCGAGGAAAAGGCAGTTATCAAAATTCTTGCTTTCGTCAACTATGTCGCCGATCATGCCTGTCCAAACACCATTGCTAAGTAATCGTCCATAAGTATCTTCATTGGAAAGGTGAAGCTCGTAGGTAAAATTGAAACATTGCATTGATTCCGAAAATAATCGGGTGTGGGTCCCATCCACAATTTTATCTCCGTTCGCTGTTGTTTCTCGTATATAGAAATAGGGTGGTACAAACGGCCAACTGGAGAAACGAAAATGTCTATTTCTGAGATTTCGTGCAAGGAAACTACGACGAGCTCCTAAATCATTTATTCGGGAGGATAAATATGGTTGAACGGGATCCAGTTCAGTTGAGTGAAGAAACTGGTTTGTGTCAATTGTGTAACCCCATTTTCCATATAGTCTATTGATTGCCCATTCCTTCCATAATTGAAGTAGACTAGATTTTTCTCCAATAAAGATGAAATGATCTCGTCTTCGATTGTTGTATAGCTTTATCCAGTCAGTAGTAGGAATGGGGGTATACTGAGACGACTCTGATAATGCCACTATTGAAATTACTGGATTTCCACTTTGACGAGTATTCACATTTCCAGTTAAGATAGGATGATGGTCTCCAATGTAGGTTGTCCAACTGTCTAGTTCTGAAACACACAGTTTGACACTCACAAACTTAAACTGATATTGGGAAATTATCCAATCAACCAAGGAGTTAATTTTTAACATCAAATCCGGTGGAGTCTGCTCTGAATTTAGGCTATATATCTGACCGGAAACACAGCATGTTTTTTCTAGCAGTAAATGCTCAACAAATAACGATAAAGATAAGGCGAAATAAGGTTTTAGAAAAAATGTAGTTAACCACATTGTATGAAGAGTCACTCTTTTCCAATAATATTATGTATGAATTACATTGAAACCTTATTTTTTTCAATAACCTTATAAACAAGCCGGTTTTTTGTTGCAATGTTATCTATTTTATTTACAGTCACTGACATCAATAACGGCACGACGCCTTTAAATGTTAACTGCAGCAAACAATTCAGCAGCAGTGTCCTATTAAAACATTGTGTAGGTGGAACAATTACCATTATTTTGTAAACAAAGGAAACATAAGAGCTGAATGCGTGTGTAGAAATTAGGGAAGTAAACTAAATGAGCTCCCTTAAACACAAGTCTGTTCTTGTTCTGTATGACATGAGAATTGAGAAAAATTGCTATCGGATGCAGCGATAATTACACAGGCATAATCATATCCTTATGCAGTGACATTAACTGGTAGGCATTAGTACACAAAAGTGGCTGGAACTTCCTCCTATGAACCAATTTCCTATTTTTGAATGTGAATGGATACATTTCACCCTCATAATTATATACATAATATGTAATTTTCTGTGTACCTCTGTCTGATTGAATTGACTATGAACTACTAACTCCTATCATTATATGACCATGAATGTTGACTTGGCTATCAGACACGTGTGGCTAATGATGTCAACTATCTGGTAATGGTTTATACTAGTTTGCAGAAATTAATGAAATGTGTCTGTTTTTAGTAAAATGAATCGAGTAACAAGTACATTAATTTAATTTTAATTCAAGTACAAGCAATTCTAATGATGCTTGAAGGCGTAGAATATTTTCGGTTTATTCCAATTTCATAAATTACATCGAATACAACTCAATAGTTTTTAAAAATAGCATTTTGAAAGGAAATGCACAAGGTTTACATAACTGAGCGAACTGTCACTCTCCTAGACTGAATTAAGATGGTACTTTTAGTTGTGGTTGTCTTCCTGAATTTGGAAAAGGCGTATTCAACTAAAAATATGAGGAGACCAAGTATAAGCCCAGCGAAAAGTATAGCAAACATCATTTTCAAATTCGATATCTTTAAAGGCTTTCTAGAATTAGTTCCTATCAAATCTTCCACTGCTTCCCTCAATTTTTTATTGAGAGGAGTGTTAGGATTCTCATTATACTTTGCAAACCCCGTCTTCACATTAATGTGTAAAACTTCCTTTGCCCACATTTTGTATATTCCAGATTCCCAAAATGTCGAAATAATTGGTGCAAAGCCATTCGCGAATGGAGAGTACTTTGAAAATGCTACGCATGATACGGTTGACAAAACTGCATCAGGGGAAACGTAAAGAGGACTGATTACAGCATCAGGGGACACTGACTGCGCAAAGTAGTAGGTCAAGAATGGAACCCATGCAATACATACTGTCTTGGGATTTAAAACTGCCTCAGATACACAATCTATTGGATTCGGGATAAATTTTAGATCTTTAGCTATCTGTCGAATGTATGAGGAATCGGACTTTTCAAAATATTCCACTTCTAATCCTCCAACATTGTTGAGAAGCATAGTATATTCTGTATGTAATGCTAATTCTTGATACGTCTCCGGAAGTTTGTCCGAAAATGGAAGTGTAAGAGATGAAAATACTTGACTTTTGTAAGCATTCCCTGAAATTATTGTGAGAAAAAGCCAAAGTCCTGCCAAAAGTTTGATTCCAGAGGGTACTTTAGCATTTTGTTCTACTGCAATTTGAAATACCATCATAGCCATTCCAACGAACGATTCTGATTTCTGCAAGCTTGTTTTTGAGTTTGATGAAAGTTCCTTGAAGATAAACATTAGTAAAACCACTGCTGAATACAAGAGACCCATCGTAATCCAAAGGGTTGCTTTGAATGGGTATAAAAAGGCTTGCCATTTTATTTCTGAAATAGGTTTTACAGTCAGGAATTTGACTCCAGTTTCTGATAACGGACCTACAAACTCCATAAGGGGTAACCATGCTGGAGACGGTGCAATGTAGAGACAGCTATCATAGTCCTTGCTTTCATCCGCTACATCTCCTATCATTGAAGTCCAAGTTCTATTGGGTAGTAATCTTCCGTATGAATTGTCATCGGAGAGGTGAAGCTCAAAAGTAAAATTAAAGTATGCCATGGATTCCGAAAATATTCGAATGTGCGTCCCATCAACAACTCTTTCTCCATCTGGTTTTATACTTCGTATGAATAAATATGGTGGCACATAGGGCCAACTGGAAAAACGAAAGTGCCTCTTTCTGATGTTTCTTCCTATGAAGCTACGGGAAGCTTCAATCTGAACTATTAGCCTTTTGAAATATGGTAGAACAGGATCCAGTTCAGTTGAGTGAAGAAATTCATTTGTGTCAATTGTATAACCCCATTTTCCATATAGTCTGTTGATAGCCCGTTCCTCCCATAATCGAAGCAAAGTAGATTTTTCTCCTACAAAAATGAAATGATCACTTTGTCTATTATTGTAGAGTTTAATCCAATCAGTAATATAATTGTGGGCAACATGAGACAACGTGGATGCTGATAATGACACTATTGAAATCACTGGATTTCCAATTGGTCGAGTGTTGATATTCCCTGCTATAATTGGTTGACGTTCTCCGAGGTAGCTTATCCAACGGTCAAGTTCTGAATTGGAAACAGAAAACTTGACACTTGCAGACTTTAAATGATATTGAGAGAGTATCCAATCAACTAAAGAGCCGATCTGGAACAATAAATGTGGTTGGGGCTGCTGTAGTGAATTAAGTTTATGCAATTGACCCGAAGCACAGCAAGTTTTTGTTGTAAACAAGTATTCAAAAAACAGCCATAATATGGGCAGGGTGAAAAAGGGTTTTGGTAAATGTTTAGTTTGACTCATCTTTTGTTTTGTTAACATATGAAATGGGAAACACTGGTTAGAAACATGAAAGTATTTTACACGCTAGATTGACGACTGACTAGCTGATTTGAAATGTAATCTTTCCTCTTTAGTCCTAAATTCCACAACAAAAAAGTATGTAAGGGGTGCAATAATGTTCAAACTGGTAAAAAGGGCTAGAGTTAATAGCACCTTGAAAAAGTAGACAGACGCAGACATGTGAGTCCCTAGTATAAAAATATGGAATTCGGATAATGTAGGTGGTAAAAGCAATTATCAGAACTGAAATTTACACCTCTTATTAATGGTTTTTGTTTGGACCAGCGGTACATAGTAATTTCAGTTAATAATTCCTTTCCAAGATAAGTATATCTATATATATATCTTCGTGCTACCACAACTTCCTAAATTTTTGTCATAAGCAAGTAAAAATTATCGGACACAGGATTTATCTTCGTGTATCGTGTACACATAAACTCACGCTTGACGTTTACAATGTAAACAAGGGCTTTCTCCTTTCCCCCTCCCACAAGTTACTAACTCATTAAATGTACAATTTTGTGAGTCTGTCTGACTAATCTTGAACTGCAGACACCCATCATCATCATTATGATAATAAATGGAGACTATATAATTTGTATACTGATACACCGTTGCATGAAGCTTTTTAATATAATGAGGCAAGTTAATTAATAAATAGACATAACAATTTACATACAAAGGCATGATTAACGGGGTAAAGTTTTTATTGCACAAGTGAAAGAAAGGTATGCATGACTCATGATTAAAAACAGCTTTATAATTGTCGTTCTGCTTACATAATAACTTTTAGGAAAACCGACAAAAATGTGCGACATGCAATGAACAATTTTATTATTATTTATTAATACAAATAAGTGAGACACTATTATATAACCCACTTCTGTTCGATTTAGCATATTTTAGAAGCTCAGAAACGCAAACTTTATTCTTTAGTTCTGATTCATACTTGGATTCATACATTGCAAATCTTACATTAGTTATTGGACAAAGTTAATAAAGTCATAAGAGAAAGCAATACTTGAATAGGTTATATACCTCTAGGTTTGCAAAAGCGAACGAACTGCCACTTTTTGAGACTGAATTAAAATGACTCTTGTAGTTTTGCTAGTTTTTGCAATAGCGTATTCAACCCCGAAAAGGAGAAAACTGAATATAAGCCCTGCTACTAGTATAGCGAACATCATTTTCAAATTGGAAATTTTTAGAGGTTTACTAGAGTTGCTTCCAATAAAGTCATCAACTACTGCTCTCAACTTTTTGTGTAAAGGTGTATTGGGATTTTCATTATACTTCTCAAATCCTTTATTTACGTTAATACGTAGAACGTCACTTTCCCACATTTTATAAATTCCAGAATCCCACAATGCTGCAATAATTGGAGCAAACCCATCAGCAAATGGGGAGTCCTTTGAAAATCCTGGGCACACGGTGTTCGACATAACTGCGTCAGGTGAAACAAACAGAGGACTTATCCGTGAATCGGGAGATGCTGACATGGCAAACATATACGTTAAAAATGGAACCCATCCAGTACATACTGTTTTGGGATTTAACACTGCTGCAGAAACGCATTCCATAGGATTTGGAATGTACTTTAAATTTTTAGCTATCTGGTGAATGTATGGTACATTAGCCTTTTCAAAATATTCCACCTCCAATCCTCCAAGATTGTTTAGAATTGTGGTATATTCTGTATGCAATGCTAGTTCTTTATATGTCCCAGGAAGTTTGTCGATGAAGGGGAACGTAAGAGATGAAAATACTTGACTTTTGTATGCGTTACCAGAAATGATTATGAGAAAAAGCCAAATCCCTGCCAAAAGCTTGATTCCAGATGGTACTTTAGCATTTTGTTCTACTGCAATTTGAAACACCATCATGGCCAAGCCAATGAATGATTCTGATTTTTGTGAGGCTGTTTTTGAGGCGGAAGAAAGCTCCCTAAAGATAAACATTAGCAAAACCACTCCTAAATACAAGATACCCAACGACAGCCAAAGGGTTGCTCTAAATGGATACAAAAAGGCTTGCCACTGTATTTCTGAAATCGGTTTCACAGTCAGGAATTGGACTCCAGCTGAGGATAAAGAGCCTACAAACTCAAACAGTGGATACCATGCCAGAGCTGGTGCAAGATAGAGACAGCTATCAAAGTTCTTGCTTTCATCCGCTACATCTCCTATCATTGAAGTCCAGCTTCCATTGGCTAGTAAATGTCCATAAGATTCGTCATGAGATAGGTGTAGCTCATAGGTAAAATTGAAATATGCCATTGATTCTGCAAACATTCGGTGGTGTGTCCCATCTACAATTTTATCCCCATTCGATTTTGTTTCCATTATGAATGAATATGGTGGCACATATGGCCAACTAGAGAATCGGAAATGCCGGTTCCTGATGTTCCGTCCTATCAAATTATGACTAACTTCGATCTCACTTATTAAAGAGTCAAAATATGGTTGAACGGGATCGCGTTCTGTTGAATGAAGAAACTGGTTTGTGTCAGTTGTGTAGCCCCATTTTCCATATAGTCTGTTGATAGCCCGTTCCTCCCATAATCGAAGCAAAGTATATTTATCGCCAACAAAAATGAAATGATCTCGTTTTCGATTATTATATAACTTTATCCAGTCAGTAATGTAATTTGGGGCATCGTGAGATATCGTTAACGCTGATAATGACACTACAGAAATCATGGGATTTCCAATTTGACGAGTATTGAAATTCCCTGCTATAATTGGTTGACGTTCTCCGAAGTAGCTTATCCAACTATCAAGTTCTGAATTGGAAACAGAAAATTTCATCCCAATGGACTTGAAATGATGTTGGGAGAGTATCCAATTAACTAAAGAGTTAATCTGGAACAATAAGTTCGGTCGAGGCTGCCGTGAAGTAAAACTATTTGGCTGACCCGAAGCACAACAAGATTTTACTGATAGTACATCTTCGAAAATCAAAGATAAAAAGAAAGCGAGAAAAATATGTTGTAAAATACTTTGTCGCATTTTATCACGCTCTGAATATCAATTTTCGCCTTCTGTTTTCGTTTGTTTTTGAACATAAGGAATGGTGAGCCGTGAGTTTATAACAGGAAGCGAACCAGATAGAACAGCTAAAGCGTAAAATTTTCAGTGATATATATTTAATATTTTGGCTAAAGTCTCTGGAATAATTCCAGTATGTATGGGATCAACCTATAGTGGCTGCTTTTCGGTATGTGCACATAACAGCGTTTAAAACGTTTTGGTTAACAGGAAAGTTTATTAAATATTTTACATGATTAAAAAATCTATGTTATAGCATAAGGACCTCAGATCTAGCGTGCTTCACTTAAGTTATGAAAGTTGTACTCATCCATCTACATTTACATTAATTTCATTATGCCAAAATGATTCCTCGTGTTTGCTACGAGACGCGCTACATGTTTCGAGTACTTTAATTGTATATAGAATCGTTAGAAGTTACCAAAAGTTAGCATCCAAAAAAGGTACGAAATGAAGCCTTTTTGATAAACACGTTTCATGGCGTGGGTTACACCTTACGCATGCACAAGTACGTACTTTTTCTGCTTTGTTATATATTTTATACCTGTCCTATGATTAAAACCCGTCATCATCATTACGATATCATGTAACAACAAATCTAGTGATGATAATGAAAACAACTTGACTGTCAGTTTTTGTTAAACGTTTATTATAAGGGTAATAATGATTTTTTTTGTGACAGAGAGATAGAGAACAACTGAAGGTGTATGTCTACCTTCATTATTTCTAAAGTGCTTAATTAGGTGTTTGCAACACTAATTATGCCCCGTGCCATGCATACAACCTGCGAATTAAAAGTAAAGCAACCATGGTTTGACCTAATAAGACTGATGATGCCAGTAGTATATTAATAATATACTACTGGCCAAGACACTCCATGCGTCATGTCTTATAAATAGTTGAAGTCCTCGTAAACTAATATATCTTGCCTAGAATTTGAATTGGTGTTCATAAAATGCTTCAATTTTGCATCATTGACATCGTTCAAGTTTTTAACAATCATGACCCTACTACCACCAAATATTGTACTTATCTTCTCTGCAATTCCAGTAATTTCAATGACAAACGATAACAAAGCTGAAACTAGTCCAATTATCAGAATGCAAAACATCATTTTTAGATGAGCTACTTTTAATGGTTTTCGAATTCTACTATTCTTCAGCTCGTCAGTGATCACCTTCATTCTCGTATAAAGTTGGGATTCGGATGAGTTTTTGTAAGTTGCATATCCCTTCGTTTTCTTTTTCATAAGGATATCTTCATTCCACAAGTTGTATATTCCTGACTCGAAGAAAGCCAATATGATTGGATTGATCCCATCAATATAAACTGAATCCTTCTTAAAGCCAGTAGCCATTGGAGCTGTTGCTAATGCTTCGGTTGATTGTACATACGGATCAATTTTTAGATCCACTACGAATACCTCTGCAGCAACATGCTGGAGAACGGGGCACCAAGCGAAACAAACCGTTTTCGGTTTGAGAATCATCTTTGAAATACACTCAATCATGTTGGGTTGGTAGATTACCCGTTTTTTCAACTTCCGGACGGCTGGCAACTCGCTTGTTTCAATGATTGAGGTTTCAACCTCTCCAATGTTGTTTAGAATGACAGTGTAATCATTTGCTGCTGCTAGCTCCGCATTATTATTTGGGAGCTTGGTAGGCGTTGGAAAGGTTAAAGCGGAAATAATTTCTGTTCTGTATGCCGCTCCAGTAATGAGTATCACAAAAAACCAAACCACAGAAAGAATCTTGGTTCCTTCCGGTATTTTGACATTTTGCTCAAGGGCAATTTTATATGGAATAATGATCGACATATACCAAGATTTTTCATCTGCTGTCAAATGCGTTGTTGCTGTGCTAGGTCTACATATAAATGAGATATGCATAAAGATGACCATCAGAACACAGGAAGTGACTAGCATGACCCACACTTTAAATTGGAAAGGGTGGAGAAACGCTTCCCACTGAATTTCCAGCCCCATTTCAATCGTAACAAAGTAAACCCCTAAAGCACCAACAGAGCTGCTGAAGTCAAAAAGATCGTACCAAAATATTTGAGGGCCAAGGTACATGGAAACATCAAATCTCCTTTCTTCATAGTATAAGTTTCCTATTTGTCCACTCCATGTACCATTTGGTAGGAGGTCACCGTAAGCATTTCCTCCAGTTTTCTCAACGTCCATAGTATAATTAAATTTTTGAAAGGATTCGTTAAACAACCTGTAGTGTGTGCCGTCGAAAATTTCTGTACCGTCGAGCCTAACTCCAGAAACAAAGAAGTATGGAGGTGCCCCTGGCCATGCAGTTAACCTTAAAGTCCGTCCTCTTACGTTGTGAGCCATTTTAAAGATGTTAGGGTGAAGTTCAAAGTACTTATCAAGAGATTTCACATCTTTAAAGATGGTTGGTAGAAGTGGGTTAACGTTGCCAGAGATAGATACAAATATCTCATGTGAATCCTCCACATATCCCCATTTCCATGTTAGCTGATTTATTATTGGATGCTCCCAATATTTGAGGATTACCTTCTTTGTTCCAACAAAAATTATGTGGTCTCTTCTTCGGTTCCCAATTTCTTTAATCCACTGGTGCAAGCTTGTTTTGTTAGGTAGCAAGGAGGAGCTCCATGTTTCCAATTTCGAGTTTAAATCCTCAAGAATTACAAATATTGCAGTTGATATGTGACTTCTAGGATATTTCACATTGAGTCCGCTTATAAGTGCGTGCGTTTCTTCTACGATGATTTTTGATGAAAGGACATCAATCTTGGGGTAACCAGCAATTAATCTTACGCTCCCGACATGGGGTAAAAAATTTGCACTAATCCACTGCAAAAGGGTTTGCATTCCAACTATACTCGAATCTTGTACAACTGGATCAGAGAGCCCAGTGATATTCCCCAAGCCTTTCACAGAGAGCTTCAGTATGACTACCAGGTAGCACAAGGTCGCCAAGATGGATTTCATTTTTCACTTCATTATGAAAATCCACTTATTCTTTAGGTTACAATTTTAAGTCCTATTTAAATGTTTACAAATCCTCAAAGTTAAAAACAAATACAAACTTGATGTGAACAGAATCAGAGATGTTGCCTAAAATTAATATATCAGCTAATGGTTAATGGACCTTTGAAGGTAAAATCTTGCTAATACTTGATGTGTACCTATGTATAATACAAACGTAATGGAAAAAACTAAGGATGCCACTGACCGCAGTTCAAATTCAACGGAGGTATTAAATACCAATTAACAATAAGAAACTTACTGGTATATTATCATAAATTATATCCAAAAACATTAATGGAACCGGTTCTACGAAGTACAATTTGGAAAACTTCGCATTAATTCTGTTTTAGCTTTCCAACCCAATAAAGGCACAAGTCATGCAAGCGTACAGTTATTGTAATTGCAAAAAATTACTTCAATGTCCTTATCACACAGAATAACTAGACATGAGTCGAGACATTTTGCTTATCATATATTTATTTTGACCCAATAAATGAGCCTCCTATCCTAAGGTTTCGCAGACGTCATTGGGACATTCTCTTGATAGATCGTTCTTATTATAATGACATGGGATTACTGAAGTCTATAATTATTTTGTTATCTAATCCAAGAACTATATTTATTGGTATCCATATTATCAAATGGAAGTTTGAACACTCAGAAGCCCAATCAATGAGTCCCTAATTCATTTAATTGCATAAGGTATTTAATAAGTTTTTACTACGATATTGTGTAAAGAAGCACCAATTTAGAAGAGTCCAAGATCTCATTGTCCGCATTTTATTATATTTGAATAATGTTTGATTATCACAATACTTATCCTTGAAGGAAATTAGGAAGGAACTATTTTGAAGGTGGAGACAGCAATTTTGGGCATATATGAAATCTTAATTCCTCTAATGACTGTTCCCATCTTTCTTCGTAATATATAAACAAAAAAGGTCGAGACGTAAACCCGACATCTATTGCCCATTTAAGATGCGTATTGCTGTATCTCTGGCGCTGTTTGGGATAAAGTCGTGTAGCACCAAAAAGTCCTCCAGTTACACACATCGGAAGACCTGTCTGAATTCCTTCAATCCATTTCACTACGACTTCACCTGAATAAAGGACAAAGAAGGACAGAATCAATTAATGCGCAAATATTTCAAATAGAAATGAAATGAATTAAAAAGTGAACTCATTTAACTAAAATAGTATATTGTTCTCATATTTACCTAGCATATTAGTAGGCTGTCCTGTGACAGTATGAACCAGATCATGGACTTCACGATATCTTTGCATTACATATGCTAACTCCGGGTCATCAATAAACCTAACTGGAAGGCGACTATCAGGAGTTACATTATTCTTTCTCAAAAACTCAGAATACGCCCATCCAAGAGTTCCCTCAGGTAACTTTGATAAATACTGCAAGTCAACAGTTTTCGAATTTATTCTTGGCTTTTGGTACAGCACCCTGCTCCCTTCAGGATCATCCATCATTTGTTTATACAAACGATTTAATACGAGCCCTGCAGATATCTCTCCAAATGTGGCAATATTCTCTGCAACCAAAAATGCAACAAACTAATTAATTCAAACAAAATGAAAATTTTAAACTCAACTTCTGTCATGTCCATGATATCAATGTCAATCATCAATATAGTAAACTTACCAGCTCGTGTAGGATCCAAAAATGCAGATAACCCTGATCCAATGGTAATAATGGTTTTTTGAAGTGGCGTTAGTTTAACATTATGCTCGTTCGCAAAGACACCTTGTCCGGACCCCGAGGTGAATTCTCTATATTCTTCATCATTTGGATTAGGATACTCAACCTCTTCTTCAACTGTAGAATGTATTGATTCTTTAGCGTTCCTTCCACCACCGGAGGAAGATGAATTAGTGGCAAATCCAGATATTAATTGTTCACTATTGTTTTGTAACACCACAACTTTATTTGTGGAGAAGCACCTAAAGCCAATGTCGCCCCTGCTAACCGAATTATTTTCGTTCAACTGTAACTTCCCAGGTAGTGGTGTAACCTGAGTAAAACTATTCAAAGTAAATGCACGTCGATGAAAAATGCTTTTTACAGCCTGCCTTGGGCAAAGACAAGCCATTCTTAGATGGACAATCAGAAACAACAATTTATTATTATCAATAATTGGTCAGGTTACGAAACAATGAAATTTGCATGAATAGAATTTGCAAACACATCATCCTCAATCAAACGTGTTTATAGGTTGAGTGATGAGGAGGAATGTTTACATTCAACATTGGAGAAGTGACAACATTCCCGCAAAGTAGCAATATACCCGAGTGTATAAAAACTCTTGCATAAGGACCACCAAGCGAAGCCACCGCAACAACTGCTTTGATCACCATTTGACGCAGGTGCAATATATGCAACCGTTTCTATTGTAACTTGTATAAGCAATCCTTTAGATATATATGGAGTATATCATTTGTGGAGTCGGAGTAGTTGATGGAAATGAAAGTAGCATATACGTATTATTGATAAAACTAAAGTTATGCATTTGATGATGGCACTACTTTGAAGTCCAAAAACTCAAAAGGTAATTTGAACCATAAAACCATTGGTGAAATTGGTGTCAACCGTCTTGAACATTTTTGAAGGAGCTCATAAGACATAGTTTAAAGATTGCTCAATGGTCTTCCCTCTAGAAGATAAGTATTAATAGTGGAAACTAGAACCAGTAATCATATCATATAATCATGGATGATGGGAAGAGACCGTCAAGAGCCTCAAAAGCAAAGAAATCTGAGGATCTCTCAAAGTCAAAACCAAGCATTGCTGAGCCCGAACCTGATAGACTAGCAGTGATGACTGCAAGTCGGGACAAGAAGCCAAGCAAGTCATCATTTCGCTTGTCTACAAAAGGTGGTCTAGCACCTGGAGCACCGGATAAAAAAGGTAGTTCCACATCTTCCTTCCGTTTTTCTGAAAAAAGTTTGGGGAAAGGAGGTGGTCGTAGTATGCAAGAGGATGATGACGGTGATGAGGAGGAGGGGGTGGACGCAGATGACTTATTTGGGCAAGCTGCGATAAAAGCAAAGAAGGATGAAGATGAAGATCTTCGAGAAAAGAAAGGGAGTTGGGCTGATGATGATGATGCGGATGATGAAGTTGAAAAGAAGGGAAAAGGGGGTGATACTGATGGTGCAGAATCCGTTGGGGAGGAAGGTGAAGATCGAGACGCAGACGCTGAAAGCACTGGTGGTGGTGGAGGAGGTAAAGGAGGTGGAGGGATGATGGACCTGCTCGGAAGAAGTAAAGCAGCTAAGGAAGAGTTGGCAGCAAAAGAGCTAAAAGAGCAAGAGATGAAGAAACGGAAGCGTAAAAGAAAAATTCCAACAAAGGAAAAGCATAAAAAGGATGGAGCTGATGAATCTGCAGAGAAAACTAAAAGTATGCAAAAGGAGGAAGTAGTTTGGATTGAGCCGGAATACGATTCTGAAGAGTTTATATCAAAACCAATTAGAACATCGGATATGGTTCCAAATAATATTTTGAAGTTTTAGTAAGTTGTTGAATTAGACATTTTAACTTATTGCATTAGATTGCTAATTACACTGTTTTTAATATTTGTAGCGAATCTTATGGATACGATTCTGGACGACGAGATAACCTTCACATGATTGATGACAACACGTTGATTTACATTTCCGGAAATTACTTGCATTTTTATAGCATTTCCGAGTCTGAAGTCTTTCTTTGCAGACGAGCTGCGGCCGGATATGGGCTGGGGCATCTTGCAATACATCCTTCTAAAAAGTACTTGGCTGTTGGTGAGAAAGGGGCTAATCCAGTCATTGTAGTTTACACTTGGCCAAGTGTTTCAGTTTATAGGATACTTCGTCGAGGAACAAGCAAGGGATATGCATTTCTCAATTTTAGGTATTAAAACACCACAATTGACATGATATTTATAATCCACGT
Organism: Orchesella flavescens; assembly: GCA_964034955.1. Lineage (NCBI taxonomy): Eukaryota > Metazoa > Arthropoda > Collembola > Entomobryomorpha > Orchesellidae > Orchesella > Orchesella flavescens. Next base: position 25,210,301 of record OZ035954.1, on the reverse strand, counting down.
TCAATTGTAGCAAAATACTTACCTTTATAAATTGCAGTCCCGAAGGAGATATATTGTGCAGTCAGGGAATGGATCCGGATTACATGCTCACAATTTGGGACTGGGAGAAAGAAAAAGTTCTCCTGCGTTGCAAGGCTTTCGCAAATGATATATATAGAGTCACCTTCTCACCATCTAATCGTGGTGACCTTACAACCTGTGGCGTGGGTCACATTCGATTTTGGAAAATGGCTGAAACATTTACTGGCTTGAAGCTTCAAGGTTTTATCGGTCGTTTCGGAAAAACAGAGATTTCTGATATTCAAGATTATGTTGAGCTGCCAAATGGCAAAGTCCTTTCTGGTTGTGAATGGGGCAATATTCTTGTTTGGGATGGTGGGCTCATTGTTTGCGAAATTGTGGGAGCAACTGAGAAAACGCTTCATGATGGTGAACTTTCGTCACTAATAATGATGACTGAATCATCAGAAATTCTAACTGTTGGGAAAGATGGCTACATGCGGATATGGGATATGGATACAATCGACATTGCAGATTCAATTGTAGACGACAGTGGAAAATATTCAGTTGAGCCCTCAAATGAAATTCGATTGGCTGGGGATGCCAAGCCTCAAGGGTGCATTAAGAGTATGGCTTCAACAAGTGATCATAACATATGGTTTGTTCAAGACTCGTGGGGCAGAGTTTGGAACGTGGATATATCTACTGCCATAACTGACAATGAGTATGCTCCAAAGATTGTATTTTATACACCAGGAGGGAATATAAACTGTACTGCAGCATCAGTCGAACATAGTATCATGGCTGTTGGAACTTCCGGTGGTCATTTATGGTTAATGGACTACATTACGAATCAATGTTTGGTTCGAAGATATTACAAAGTTCCAATTACAAAATTGTTTTGGCTCCCTCAAAAGTTTGACCCACGAGGAGTAACATTTTTAGCTGGATATGGTGATGGCTGTGTTCGTAGCTATTCTATTCAACCAATGTCAGAAGACACAAAATTGGATGAAGAGGATATGGATGATCATTTTCGCACTGGTCAACCCTTTGAAATTGGCTTGAACCAAATACTCAGATTCTGCAAGGGGGCAATTAACGTTATGAAATTTGATGATGAAAATGAAATTCTTTACATTTGTGGTGAAGACAAAACCCTGTGGGGTGTTTACATGTTTTATGATGAAGAGGAGGATTGTACTGTAATGGAACCTTTGGCGTACTTTAAAACACCGTTTGCGGTGTACTATATGGACCTACACCCTACAAAACATTATCGCATGATATTAGCCGGAAAGACTGGTCGTGTTGCAGAGTGTAGAAGACCCGAGTGGACAGAATGTGTCACTGACAAGACCTTCTTCCAAGGCAAACTGCGAGGTCGACGATGGTGGTTTAATTCTGTAAAAAGTGAAAGGCGAAAGATGGAAAGAAAGGAGTGGAGAAAGACAGAGAGAGAAAGACGAATCGTACAACTGAAAGAAGATATCAAACGTAGGGCTGCATTGGGTGTCCTTGTCGAAGAAGATATTGAGCTAGCTCGATTAAATGAAGAATTTCGTAAAGCACAGCAAGCGGATGATGACGAACCTATTTACAAGCCAGAGAAATCGTCAGAATTTTTGGGTGAGATGATGAACATTAACAACCTAATAATCAAAGAGTATATATTAATTAAGGTTGTTCATACAATTTCATAATTTCTCAGGAATTTATTACCACATCAATCCAAATGTTGGAGATGAAAGTATGGCAAGGACATTCTTTGTTCACATGGGCGATTATGACGCAGGGTATATTTATGAATGCAAATGCACGCGACCGGAAATTGGTGGATTTCATGCCATACCACCTACACCACCACTAGAAGATGATGTAGCTGTAAAGTGTCATATATTAAGCGATGACGACGAGTTTCTATTATTTGGAATGGCTGATGGCTCCATCCGTGTCATGCCCCGTGTAGATATACAAGAAAAAATTGAGCAAATGCGTTTGGAGGCCGAAGCAAAACGAAAAAAGGAACTTCAAGAAAAAGGGGATGATGGAGGTGATGAGAAAACAGAAAATGAAACAGAAGCCACAACAGCACCTCCAATCACAGTTGATAACGACTACAGGAGACCCGAGGAGAAAAAGAAGAAGAGAAGTCTTGGGAAAAGTGGCCTGCCTCCCTTTCAACCATCCATATACCCTTATGACCTTGAGAATTTCTTCTCCTTGCCTATGCACGACCCTAATCGTGGTCCTGTAAGAGAAATGGCATGGAGCGGAGATGGACAATTTTTAATCTCAGTAGGAGAAGATGGCTCAATATTTTCTTATAGATGGGATCCAGATGGGTATTTGGAATCCGCCACCGACAATTTACCTGCTTCTAACCTCCCTGCAGACGCATTGGATTATGAATTTCTTGTTGACGAAGAAGATCCCTTTTTGCTTACTGTAGAAGAAACAAAACAAAGGGAAGAAAATGAAAAGGTGCATTATCAACAGGAAGAATTCAAAGAAGATGTTCGAGCAGAGTTGAGAGACTTGAAGGAACTGTTCCGAACCATTAAACAGAAAAATAAAGAAATCCCTGAGCAGTACCGTTTAAGTGAGGAGGAGCTCAAACTTCCTGATGAAATCTACGCCGAGCTTCAACTCAAACTAGACGAAGAGGTTAATGAGGTTTTCAAGATTCATGAATACGAGTCTGCCGAAGCGATCGTGCAAATGGAGAAAATAGAAAAGAATTTCTTCCAGCCCTTATTATACCACTATATTGTAGTGAAGGACATTAGCCATCAAATAGAAACTCACACTATACGACAAAAGAAATTATCTGAAGATTTTCACATTGTTCGAGAAAAGAATGACGTAATTATGTGTCAGGAACAAGTTCGCTCAGATGTTGATTTGGATTTTAGGATGGCTGATGACGAAGACGAAGTTTCTCCAATTGTTCGTGTGTATGCAAAAGACATCATTGGTGAATATGAACATAAACTGGTAACCTACAATATAGAAACGGTACACAATATTCGACATTTGGAACGTAGATTGGAAGAAAGATATTTTAGGGAAGTTGCCGTAAGTCAATATTAGTTTGGAAATACGATCGTTTGGGGAAATAAATTGCACATGCATACTTTAACCGTTTTGTGGCTTGTTTTACTTAACAGTGGGCAGAGTTGTTGAAACGGAAAATAAAAAAGGATTTTGTAGACCCGGAGGACAAAGAACGTCTTCATGATGCGAAATCAAACCGTGGGGATTTTCAACTTCAAGCCTCAGAAACATACTTGGGCGATCATGCGACTATTGCTGAACGAAGGCAGAAAATTATTGATCTGAAATTATGGATGCATACAACCACTGAAGATTATAATAAGAAGGTACTTGAGGCACGGGATGAGAAAATTAGGATTCTCAAGGAATGTCGAAGGTTAGAAGAAAATATTAAGTTTGTTCAACCATATCTTCCTCCCGAACTTCGCCGAAAGCTCCCTCCAATATTTGAGATGGAACCTTGTGAAATGCCGGAAGCTGTTTTTGATATCACTCCGGAAGAAGTAGAATTTGAAGAAAATACGGAAATCGCTGCAGCAGGATTGATTGAATTTCGGGATCAAATGAATGAAGAAAAGTTTGGCATCACAAGGCCGGAAAAGCAATTGGCAGTTGAAGAAGAAATCAAAGAGTTTATGGCTCCCTCAGTCCGACATACAAAATCAATTGATTTAGAATTTGAAAATATGACTGTGCATAAGTACAGAAAGTACCTATTTCATCCAAAGTACGAACGGGACGAAACAAGATTTGAAATATACATGTGGCCAAAATTAGTTGAGCAAGAAACATTATTCAAAGAGTTGTTGGGCGTGATTGAATATTTTCACAAAAGAATAAAATATTTACATGACTGCAAGACCAAGATGGACATTGACTTACATTTGAAAAATATTGGGTTAATGACTTTGATACGAGAGCTTGATATAGCAAAGGAATTTGAAGCCCAGGAGAAAGGTATTCTAGAAAGGTTGAGAGTTCAGAAGGAGGAATTTCATGATGCTCGATATAAAATGGATAAAGTTAAGAAAAAACTAACAAAGATGAATGCTGAAGTAAAGCAACTTGAAGGAGAACTCGTAGTTATCCAAAAGGAAGTCCATGGTATGGTAGGAGAAAAGGGAAAATGGACAGAGTACCTGTGGAAAGTTTACAGAAAGAAGGTTAAACTGGAAGTAATAGAAGAAGGAATTGCTTCAGAGGGTGCAATAAAACGGCGAATGTCTTCAAGCTCTGAATCATCAGAAGGAAGCGAATCTACATCACAAGACACTGGCTCTGACCTGTACAAGATGCCAAAGATGAAGTTGGACATAAATGTTTGTCCTGACCATCTGGATAGAGGAATCTACACAAAGATTTGCGACTTACGCTCAAGGAAAGCTGTGGTTGATCAAGAAATTGAAAATGCAAAGAGAAATGCTGATAAAGTAGCAACTGATTATCTGGAAATTGAACAAGTGTACAAAAAATTGGAGGGTAGGCTTACAGACACGGGCCAGGATATCAGGGTTCTGCAAAGGCGACGACAGAAACGGATGAATGAGCTGAAATGCATGCTCATCATGAGGCTTGATCAAATAAAGTACCGCAAAATATATGCATCATATCAAAGAGTATAGCTATACAAATCAGTCATAGTAGATAACCTAAAAAATCTAATTTGCATTTGTATGATGATCATGTAGCTGTGTAGATATGGAAGACGTAGGAGAAGCAAAGGGAGGAATATTCGACAAACTAGTTCGAACGTTCCCCAGTGAAAATAAAATACTAGTGTTTCCCAAAGGAGAAACTGACCACCTTGAAGTGCGCTCTACAGAATTAAGTACCATGAAGGATGGGGAAATACAAAGAATGAAGTATTCATGAAATGTTTATTATTACAGAGAATTATAATTTTTTTATATTTATCCATTACTTAATCCTTAACGGAACGTGACAACTTCCTTGTTTTTTTTCTCAGAAATGGAAAGCAAATGCACCTCCGACTAATAGAAGAGTTGAAGAAAGCAGAGAAGAGAGTAGAAGAGTTGAAGGTGAAAGTAAAGAAGGAAATGGTTCTAAAGTTTGGCCATGAGGTAGATTTAGACAAAATTTGTGCAGCTATAATCAATTTAGAACTCCTTGACAAGGAAATTCAGTTAGACAAGCTTCGCAAGTTGCATTACCAACAAAGACAACAAGCAATCGAAGAAATTCTGGAAGCCAAGAGAGAGCACACGGCTGAAATTCGAGAGAATTCCAATCTCAAAATCTTGGAAGCAATGATTTTGGAACGCAGTCGGGATCTTGACTACTTTGTTTGGAAGGCTGAACGAGATGCAGCCAGAAGGGTACAGAGAGAAGAACACCGAAAGCAACTTAATAGCAGGTTAACATTTGTTGATTATTACTTGTCAGTCATATCATTTAATTCTGAAAAATCAGACACATAATATGATCACCCATTTTGCTACCAAACTACAAAATCCTATATAGGACGAATCTTGCTATATATCATATCCATACCCTTAAGAGTTTATCATATTAATATCGTTGACGGAATTGATATTTCCAACCTACTTTTGGACATAGGCAACGTTGCCCTTTGGTTAAAAAAGAGTTCCCTGTTCAGTTCTAAGAGTTAAATTTTTTTAAATGGAAGTAACACTTTTGTTTGTAATACAACAGTATACATTCACAACAACTACCCATGGATGCGAAGGATGACTACAGATCAGCAGATATGGAGTTGTTGCAGCTGAAGCAAAAAATCTCATCATACGAGAAGCACGCACAAGTGCTTCGGGACGTTTTAAATGTCTGCAAATTAAAATCAGGTCTTCCACCTATCCTTAGACTTGAACAACGCAATTTAGAAAGTAGTTCTTCTAATAAAGAGAAAGACGAACAACATGAGCATCTACCATCCATTGTTTATAGTACGACTCATAACATAATGGAAACTTCTCATTTTGGAAGAAATACCCCTGAGAATAGTCCATGATAAGAAACACATCCAACCGTGCCAATTACATACAGATTGGAAAGTCTGCGGAATACAGGGAGCAAACAAAAAGCAGTGAAAAGTGTAATTAATAAACGGCCTAGATTAATACATTGGTTTCGAATATGCAAAGGAATGGTAAGTATTTTTGTAAAAAATTGACTACGACTCCTTTCAGTCGTTAGATTAAAATGAATATCTGTGACGTAAGCTTACCTGGCATTACTATTTGTTTTGTTGCACTTTTAACTTTTATTTAAACATTCGACACTCTCAAACTCTACAATGATAATGTTTCATGGCGTATCTAGTATGTGCTTGCTTGCTTAACCACCTATTATAATGCTACGCACTATTCCGCGAATTACTAGGGGATGTTGCTTCTTTCTAATTTATGGAATTTTGCTATCATCTTAAAACATTTTGATAATGCTTTGATTATTATCTTTCAGAAATGTTCCAGATGCCGAACCCCAATAACAAAAACTTCAAGAGGAGATAAGATCGTACTTCATTGGTGAGTCTGCTTTGGATATCTTAATTATGACTAGAATACATTTCGATTTAAGAAAATGTAATTTACATAATATATGACCGAGCCCGTGATTAATTAAAACTATACCAGCAAGGTTCAAATGAAAGCAGAAAATTGGGCAATCATTTGAGAAAACGGAACCGATTTACTATTTTATATGGATTCTATTCTACTGATGTAACAAGTTTAAAGTTTGAGAAGTCTCGATTTCATTATTTACAGTAAAAGAACAATAAATACGTACTCCTTTTCGTTCAATATTTTGATCTAGATGTTTGATCACGTATTTACCACAGACCTGTGTGGTGTTGGTGCATAGTATATTATGTATATGCTTTAAAAAATGACAACTGCAAAAATGTGCATTCATGTAAAAAATAGATTTGGATTGAAAAAAGTACTTTAGTTGCAATTTTAAACTCATCTTGGCCAAGAAATTATACTTGCTCGTTATAAATTGCTTTGAATATGGGAAGGGATGATAATGATGATAGCAGGCTGAAGAGTGTATGTGTTTCATGGCTGCTTACATTTGCTGAATAGGGAAAATTTTCATTTTTTTAACGAATTTTGAAGACTTCGAATTACTAATAAGAATGTATACAAGTCGTTCTGTATGTCTTGATGCGTCACCATTTCAATGAATTTAAACAATGTACCCCGTAGGAAAATCACAAAAAGGTTTTACATGGTTTTACTGCCGTTTCTCCTACTACTCCTTGTCAAGTGCATAGATATGCATGGAGACACAAAATGTGTCTTCCTACATCTTCCATCTCTTTGGTCAAGTGTTCAAAAACTTCTATTCTGGAGATACGATAAGGATTGTCCGGGTTACATTTAAGCAAAATTCCATAAATGCAAGCATTCAACTGGTGGAGCTGGTATTTATACAGACTTTGAACAACTACCTCTTCCACAAAGAAAAAAATGCTAAGTAGTTTTTTGTAACAAAATATGACTGAGTTTTCCAAACACATTTCCCAACCAATCTATTTAATATAAACAGATCAGCTCGTTGTCTTTTTAACCACTAACACATTTAAAATGAACACTGTAAGTCCTTTACCACCACCTGGTGGAATGAACCAAGGTGGTGGAGCCAAACCTGGATGGAGACGCGTTTCAACTAGACAATGGATTCGAGACTTTCGAGATCATATCTCAAAGTTTCAAACGTATCCTTACAAAACTATGGTATAAAATGTTGTACATGATATACTCATTTTTTTCTTCACTTTATCATATTCATATGGATGCACATATAAATACTGACTGCACTTTTTATAAAGTGTGGAATGTTCTTCTGGTCATTTGGCTATTACCCGGATATGGTGCCAGAAGCAACTTACAACAAATATGTAAGCTTTTGGCATTGTTAGTTTTTCAATCATAATAATGAATGTAGTCATCAATAAATAATTCGCTTTTAGATTTCGAAATATCCAGCTGTTGGAAGGCATCCATCGATGGGTTCTGGACAGCACTATTTGCCCCCTCCGATGTCTGCCACAGACTTTTCAAGCAATATGTCTTCAACCACCGCTATGTCGGCTGCTCCCTCAAAGCAAAGTTTAACTAGTGCTAATGATAACAACGCCAATTTAGGTGCGGCAGCAGGTGGAAAGAAGAAAAAGGGCAAAGGGAAAGGAGGAGCGGATGGTCGAGAATCGATCAGCTCAGAAGTTAGTGATAGTTCTTCTGCCGGTGGAGGCAAGTCAGGAAAGAAAGGTAAAAAGAAGAAGGGAGACGGTAATGATGAGGGAGGTGAAAAGCGCGATTCTGACGCTTCTGCAGGTAGTGAAGCGACAAAGAAGAAAGGCAAGAAAAAGAAGGGAGAAGAAGGAGGGGCTGATGATGATGCGAGTAGCGCTACCCCATCCAAAAAAGGTAAAGGAAAGAAAGGCAAGGGCAAAGATGCACCTAGTACACTCAGTGGAAATATTGCATTTGATCCGGAAGTTTATGATTTGTCGACGTAAGAAATATTTTAAAACTTTTGCCGACTTTCCACTTTTAAACATTTCTATTCCTATACTATACGTACTCGCTTTTTTTTGCCCCACTTTAGTCTCACCGTCATGAATTTACCAGCTGGAGCTAATGCAGCTAAACTTAAAAAATTATTTCCTGGAGCAACTATTACAATGTAAGAGCCAGTATTATAATGCATCCACAGTACAGTATATACAAAACAACAAATAGCAAAATTCATGAACTAGCTTAATCATTTAACACGATTAATTATTTTTTTATTTTAGGGAGGGTGGAGGTGCATCTGTCAAATTTGGTGATGCTGCAGCAGCGCAACCATTTTTTACAAAGGAAGTCAGTCTAGACGGCCAAAGTCTAGTTATATCTCCAAAACTGAAATCTTAGAAAACACACACATCATCTTGCAAACAAAATTTTTAAGTGCAATCAAACCAATAAAACCCTACTCAATTCACAGAAAGTTTACTGCTTCTGTCTGGTTCAGCCTTACCCTTAAAGATATGAAGATGAAGTTTGCATCAAGTAAAATATATGGCAAGTGTCATGATTCATACATTCATTTTCTGTGTCATTGGATTGCATATACATACTTCCAGGCTGGAAGTTCCAGCTACGCACAATATAATGCAAATGATGATTTACCATTCTGAGTATGTTTTTTAAATATTCTACAATCTACAGTGAAGTTGATGGGGTAGTATGTGCTTGCTTGCTTACACACCTATTTATTAAACAGTATATATATTGTACTACGCACACAGAAAATTGGGTAATCATTTGAGAAAATGGAACCGATTGTAAACTATTCTATTGGTGCAAAAAGTTTAAAGTTTGAGAAGTCTCGATCTCATTTATTTACAGTAAAAGAACAATAAATACGTACTCCTTTTCGTTTAATACTTTGATCTAGATGTTTTCCTACAAATTACTGTGATCCAGATCCAGTACTTATGCTCCACAGGTGCAGTCTGCGCATCGTTCACGTTTCGCACTTACACATCTATTTGTAAAATGATCTTGACGAATTCCTAGAGAAAGAAAAAGAGAATATTTTAATTTTTATAAGGGTTTTTGTACACAGTATTACAAGGGATCGGATGGTTTTAATATTCACTTACTGTACACATTCGGTTTTACTTCTTGCGCTTGTATAATTTTTGTCCTAAGGAGTTCTTCTGATTCTGTTGCTACCTTTATTAGTTCCTTAATTTTGACTGGATCCGTCTCCGTTTTATGCTTTACGAACTCGGATTTAATTTTCTCACGGACCACTACAAAAAAATAAAGAGTTAAGAATAATCATTCACGTAGTCCAACCTTTTAAATAACACCTTCCTTAAGGTATAATACGTAGTATGCACAGTGTGGAACTACCTTGTAAAGCATTCTGGTCTCCTCTAAAAACTTCTCCTCGTGTGCGGAGTAACTGCTTGAAGATTGTCAGGGCCTAGAAAAATTATGAATACGATTCACCATTATGTTTAAGTCTTCAAAAACTCTAAAATGATACAATGCATACATCCATTACCATTACCTGACTCTTCCCGGAGGATAATGCTGACATTGTTGCAAACTGATGTTATTTCGCAACTGTTACACGATACGATTCGTTACGATGTGTGGTTTACAAAGTTTCTACTATTAGCTAGAGCTAGGCCAAGCTTCTTTTGCAACTAGTTGTGATTGTGGCCAACAATTTAGCCTTTTGTACAATTTTTCTCAAACGCTAAATTGTCCTTGGCGATTTTAACAGGCGCTGAGCAGATATCATACTGCGTACTCGTTTGCCTACGTCATACTTATGTAATTACTAATTCCATACCAAATCATAAAATCAAAGTTTCCAGCAGTCAAAATCTTGGTTCACAACTGGGCCAATTGAAATGGCAAGTGCACTTTTCACTACAATTCCAAAATAACCCAAAAGCAAACTCTTGATCTGCACTGAGTAATGCTTTTCTGCACGTTATGCTTATTGCATTGCGGCACACAAACACAGCTGAGAACTAGAGATCCTGAGTCGAGTAAGCAAAGCATTGTATTATATGTATAGAAATGAATTATGAGGAAAGACTATATGAATATAAGTATTTCATACACACGTGCTTTTAGGTATGTACTCAAGTGTACACTCTTTGACTACATATATCCCATTTGCCTTTACGAAATGGAAATGATAATGGGGTAATGTAAGACTGCATTATTATCATCAACATTAAATTCAATCTCAAATTACTTTTTACTCCTTTCACTTTTAGTCTACATGCACATTTATAAAATTCTGGAAATAATTAAGTAAACCTAGAATTTGTCGTTTGCTGGATATGTAAATGGAACACATTCAAACAGGAGATGGCTCTGACTCCTTGCATTAGGGTGGCCAAGAAGAATTCTATGGATAAGTCTTTCCGTTGCTGGTAAAAGATAGCAGCATATGGCCACTCTGAGAGGCTAGGTTTCCTGTTTTCCCTTGCATACATTTTATATAGCCCAACCAACCTGGTATGAGTTTAAACGTTTCTTTCTCAAGGTGTTACAACAAAGTAAGTAATAATTTTTCGTAATTAGCTTATCTGCTACAAAATTCTTCTTTTGCTATTTGCTAACCTAACGATAAGTGGATGTGGATCTGTTAGTTAACAAAACAACCCATGATAGAACCATGAGCTGAGTGGACGCATCATAAAGAGCTTAATAGCCCAGGTGAGAAAAGAGTAATTTCTCATTACGACTAATTTCTTCCGTTCATTTACTAAATAGTTGCAAGTGGATTTGCCAGACTGGTCACAGCTATACCAAAGGGCCCGTGTACCAAAGAAACCTGATGATATATAGCAGTGATTTCCGAACCTGAACACTTAACTTTTTCCTCTTTAGAATTTAGTAGCTACTAATAACAGTAGTATGCATACGATTAATCTTCTCAATGAAACACTACGCTTATGTAAACATGTATTTGGCTTACGTGCCTTGTCTTTTTATTGCCAATTGCTTTCTTTCCTTTGCAGAATGTTTTATGTATTATAATTATAGTACATATTACAGAAGTTGAACCAGAGAGATGCAAATATAGCTATTAACTTCGATTTTAGCGTGAATACCTTGTTTGTTTACGTTTATAGAACATTTCGTAGAGGAACAAGTAAAAAACTGGGAAATTAAAAGGGTTTGGCTAATTTAAATAATCCGTATTGACTTCATTATATTTTTGTATATTAGTATTATAGGGTAAGAAGCCTTAATTTTACATCCTGTCGGCGTGGTTAGATTTAAAGGAATGATGCAATTTAAAAAATGTTGAGTGTTGATGAAGTGCCAAAGACAAAGGCATCAATTCATTTCTAATTCGGCAGCTTCATAATTATAAACTTCTAGTCCAATTACTATTGTGGTATTTTTGCGATTTATATCTATCAATCATTCAATGCACACTACACAACCATCGGTAATAGACAATTTCAAATCATGAAATACCTAAAAGTAATTTTTCATCCATAAAGTTCAAAGTACAGAAACAGAAAAGTGTACATTGATACAGCATTTATAATTTAAGATCCGGAAATCATTAATACAACAAATAAAGCAACTGGAAAATGACAGATTCCTGTTCGGAAAGAAAGTTGGAAATATTTGCAAACGAATAATAATTAAATGACACATATTGGTGTTGAGGTGAGATCTTATCATAAATACGAATGCAATGGTTTATAGGTGTAAAGTGTCCAAGAACAGAACATTTTTCATTTTCCGAAGACGGATTTTTTTAAAATATGCCAGCCAGCATTAATTGTCATTTTTTAATTTATTTTATGTTGCCCAAAAAACACCACAAAGAACATACAGACATCCTGTTTTCTATTAAATGTATACAAACTTAAACTTACAATCAAATCATTGTTGGAACTATAATTTCTTAAAAACTCTGAACTTTCATGTATTTACTCACAGAATTTATTGAATTCACATGCTGACAAAAAGATTCATAAACCTACTACTAATAGTAATGGCCCAGTGGAACTATGAAATAGGATGGTCGAGTGAGGTAAAGTACCTCTTTAACTTTTGGCAAATAAACTGAAAAGTACCACATATGCAATCATATCGAGTATCAAATTGTCAGTCACTTTATTCTGCAATCAAAGTGAAGGTATATACTAGTAATATAATATGTAAACTGCAATACTTACTTTCCTTGCAAATTCTGGCAAACAAGTTAATCATCATAATGCCCCAATCTTAGGTAACTACTTAAACCGTAGCAAACAAAATAATTTCAAATTGAGAAGTCTAAAGGAGAGCATTTATCATACCTCATGAAATCGCCCAAAGCGTCGGAAATGATCTTTGTTAACAACAAGTACGAGTAATCACAGCTAACTTGTATTCAAAATGAGGCTTAAACCGCATATGCGGTTTCACGACATAATTATACCGCAAAACACAACTAGCCTTGTTGCAAATTATCATTACGTACATACTTTGCAAACTTTTAGATTATTACCTCTAGTCTCTGTACAAAAAAAAGGCTCATTGCTCCTCTCAAGTTTCCATATTTTATAAAAACTTTGTTGGAAACATCTCATTAACAACTTGATTTTAAATCAGCGGATTCATCTTTATCATAATATTTCATGCGTACCTACTTACGTACTTTGGCTAACCGTGCAGTGTTCAAGTACCATCAACATCAAAGATTACCCCTGTCGGCATTCTTTTAGACGAGTTCCTAAAAAAATCTGTTAACTCTTTGCAGCAATCACCCCCGTCTTTTTGTAGTCGTTTAATTTACCACTGCACTGCTGAGTCAAGAAAGAGGAGTACGTGTTTGTATGAGAAGGGGTAGGTATAGGGTGTTCGTTCAGACATTCATGTATGTCGGCGACACATTTCACGATTTTAGACAGAAGACACCGAGGTTTAGTCATCATTTCGTGCTAAAATCTTTATAGTCAAGTGAAAAATTAAAGAAAAAATTGTAAACAACGGCTGCTCATAATCCACAAGGTAGATTTTTTTACGGCGAGGCTGAGGCAGGCAGAGTTCCATCGCAAAGTAAACACCTCAAAAATATGAAATATGTCTTGTGTACAAATCATATTTGAATGTAATACGTATAACTACATCCACTCTAGGCATAATGTACTTAAGTATCGAGGAGTAGAACAGACTGTCTTGTAACTGCGTCATTCATGCCTTAAAGGTGGATCATTTTCAACTGACTGTAGGGTATAATATCACTGTGTGTGTATCTCGTCGCTTTAGCTGTCTATACATGTTCTCCCGTTCTCTTTAATTAAGTTGTAAGGTATGAAGAGATAAAAATCCTTTGTGGTAATTCTGACAGTTTCTCCGGAAATGGGCCAACCTAATTTGTGGGTGAGGCTTAGCAAAATGAGCTACAAACGGTGTAAAAAGAATCCGGCGGATGATGGGTGTTGAGGTTGGTGCTTGGAGCTGACTTATGGTGTTGTAAGATACCTTTTCCCGTCATCAATTTCAAAACTGAAAAAAAGTCCTAAAAATCATCCTTGCCTTCCCAACCTCTGTTAATCATCGTCATTTCTCTTGAACTCAACGGAGCAACGACAAGATGCAAGAGTCAGTAGTTATAGTTGGCTATGTATTTTTGTTTTTTGGGGTTTACGTAGTAGTTCTACCTCATTTGTCTGTGGTTTACTCCTCCTAATGTAATGCCAGCTTGTGGCATAATGACTTTTGCCACAGAATAACACTCAACATGTCAGTCAGAGACCAGAAAAATGTGTGAAGCCTGCTGGCATTGACTCTAGCTATTTTTCGCTTTTTTACCTGATGTAATTTTGTCTTTGCGTTGTTGTGTTCTTTTAGTTCCAAATGACAGTGTATGGTAGAGCAATTGATAATCTCTTCATCTCTGTTGTATTTGTATTGTATACCTTTCAAACATTTTTTATTTAACTGATTATCATATCAGTACAAGCAAATTCTTTATAAATATATAGCACTCTACGTATTCATGGCAGAAAGGGCGATTTCAGTGCACAATTGCAATACCGGGGTGAAATGAAACCTATAACTGGAATGAAGTCAAGAAAAATTATTATTAGTCAATCGATTACACTTGAAAGTACTACACAATTTACTACTTTCGTATCAATACATATTGTAATCAAGTAAGCTGATTGGTATGAATTTATTACATGACACGTATTTCTCATTACCATTATGTGAATACCAATAGAGCAGCATTTACTTTCTATCAATCAACCTTGTTTCCTGCTTAATTTCAGCTATTTGATTTGAGCAGACCTCGCTACATTTTACAAAACGAGGAGAATGAATGCCAGGAGTCGAATATAAATGATATGGGAGTATGAGAGCATGAAATAGTAAAGAAGCATCATTTTCATATCAAACTGTCACCTTGCACGTGTCTAATCAATATGATATAATGCTTTAATAATTTGCACTTTCATTTGATACACATTTGCTAACAACAATAGAAAGGTAACCTTCCTTCATCATTACTGACATGTTTACTAACTTGATTGAGTACATGCTAGAATTAATTTTGACAACTGGTGGTGGTGCAAAATAAAAGAGAATAAGAACATAATCATAAACTTTGTGATGTTTTTGTGTTTCATCCTACAATTCATAACTTTACATTAAATGTTTGCGTAAATGTGTAGTGTCGAGTTGATTCAGACAGGAATTCATTTTAAACTTACGCGTGCTTACCTCTTAGTTATGGAAAAAATAATAAGGAATATCGCACGCCCTCATAGTTTGCAGTAATATAGGCAGACTGATGTTATCACGAAATCAACGAACCAATAGGTATATAGTACAAACCTATTGATGGATACTGCTTCCAATTTAACCTCAATCGAATTTAATTTTTCTAAACTTTTGGATGAAAGATCAAATGAAATATACGGCATCTTAATATTTTAGCACAAGATATTGGCTAAATATAACAGATTGGAAATAAGTTTTTCTTTCAAATAAAAAACACGTATGTATATTTATGTTTATGCTTCTTTAAACGTTTTTTAAAGGAGACCTAATGTACCGGTGGACTCGGGTCAATGTAAATTTTTGCAGGAACTACACCTCCAACATTTTCCAGACAGAAAAAATGTACTTCGTGATGATGCACTTTTAAAATCATAAATTGTCAATAGCTTTTTAGCCATATGGGATCTATCAATACAGTATGGGATCTAGATGCATAAAGTAGTTTTGTAAAACACATTAACCCAAGTCCAGCTTGTTATGCATGTACGCATATGTGATCTTCGTGATGCGGAAATGAAGAATGAGATTTTTTTTTAAAAATTCAATTCCACCCTGGATAAGTGGCCGCACACTTTCGACTTTGACACGCTAAGAACGGTTTTGGAAGCAGAAGCAATATAATCTGCCAAGAATATTCATATTTACAATTTTACATGCAAATTATACTAATAATACCGGACGTTTGACCCTTCTCATTTGCATTAACTGGAACTTTTTTTTTAAAAAAAATCTCGAGAAAAAAATCCAGGCTAATGGGCAAATTTTTAACACTTTTTGACACGGAATCGAAATGACTACGCTTATGACCATGTATATGTATGTATCTATGTGTGTACCACTGATGTACCCTACACGGCAGATGCTGTATATCAGGTTTTTCTTTAAAAGAATTGCTCCTCTTTACAAAGCCTTTAATTTGCATGAATACTTTTACGTCTCCGTATCATTATGGTAGCACAACTACGATTGTCAGGAAAAGGGAGCATGTTGTTAAGAAATATAGTAACACTTCGTTATCTCCTGTCGGCTTTCAATAAAGAGCCCTCGACGTACTTAAGAAAATGACGAAAATAGAGATGCTGCTCCTTCTCTTCATCTCTATCTTTCCACTCACCTTTTGTCCTTATCATTAGCGGAAACAATCATGCATCAAATATGTATGTATCTAACTAAACTGAACCTATGTGGAGTTGGATGTTTTGAATGATATGTCGTGTCCTCAGGGCTGATTAGCATATCATTATTCTACCTCTACCATCAACGGGTTTGAATGACGATAATTATGAGCAATTATCCCACTCAGATCCTCCTATTGTTTCTAACTAACACTTCATCATATCAAATATGTAGTGCAGTTTTAATGGTGACTGTTTTATGAATTTCGACGGGCTGACTGGGCGTTTCACACAAACGCAAAGTCAGAAATAATAATAAATAGAAGGATTTTTTTTATCGTTTCTCAAGAAGAGGTTAAACTGTGTCATTATTATTAAAGCATATGTAAAATAGTTACTGCGACAGACAGTGTATGACTAATCTTTGTATGCTACTACATTTTACCTTACGGCAAAGGATATGAGTAATTCATATAACAGTTCATTCGACACGTTTAGCAGTTTTTCCAAATTGTTTTTCAAACTCCAATAAAAAACATTAAACGGAAACTGTATGATTTGTCGAATAAAAATGGCACGAGCGAGAGTTTGCATATTAGCGTGACTTATCAGGATGGCCACACACAGAGATTACGTGTCAAAGAAGATGGATTGAACGGTTTTTTCTGCTGGACAGAAGCATCCCCGTGCCTCCCGTACACCTATAAAAAATGTGTATATAATATTGTATACAGATACATAGTTTCAAATACCGATGTAAAGAAACATAACGACAAACGAGGAAGGGTGGATGTTATACGTATATATATGTACATCCTTTGTTTTTTCAGGGCACTATACCATCTTGCTGTCATTATCCAGTTACGGTTGTAACAAAGTGAAAAAATATGGAGCGATGACTATGATGATTTGATATTTGATGAATTGTATATATAATCATCCGAATCCAAAAGATGAAGAAATGTAAAAGGGCATAGGGTAGGAAAGGTGATTTCGTTTCAACTTTGTTTCCATCCAACATGCGAAAAATATGAATTTCAATGAGTTTTCCGAAGAAATATCACTCGGAGACAAAACATTAGTATATGTTGCTGCAAAAATGCCTACCCTACCTATATGCAAAAATATGCTAATAGCTAAAAATTGATTACATCTGTCACTAGATGTTAAAACGCAGCTTTCATCATCGATGTTACGCAAGCCATGATTGCGTGTCTTGTAATGTGTACTGCAAAAATATATATAAACAGTTGCGTGTAAAAAAAAGAACTGTTTATACAACATTAGTGACCAGTGACCATCATCAGCCCTGTTCAAAACTAATATAAGAGTTTGTTAATAAGAAATAAATGTTAAAAAATTGCTTAGAAATGTTTTGGTAGTATGGATTGAGAATTATAAGGTGAGTGTCATTCAGTGTCTGGAAATTTTCGTTCTGACTCAGAGCTTATATAACTTCCGAGTGTCTGATTTCTGATAGATTCCTAATTTAAATTAAATTGAAAGTAAATCTATTGTCTCAAATAATGCACTCTCTGCTTTCCCTACCCTGTCAGTAGAAATGTGTCATTTGGGACTTCATTAGGCTGTATGAAATGAAATTAAGCATTCAGTAACATCTCCTAATGAATGCTTTTTGATACTAATGATAAGCAGCGATACGTTTAGGAAAACCTGCAAATTCGACCAAATCAATCATTAAATTTTAAAGAACTTCACAAAAAAACAACAAGGAGGAGGTAATAAAGGGGCAACATCAAAATTAAAATTAATACAGAGAGAAAGGCACTGAAATCAGTTATTACTACACCACTTCTCCAAACAAACCATTACGAATTCATGCCTTGCAAATGTTTCCGGCTATCTCTTTCGTCTAATGGATTAATTTGAGCCCCTTTTGTTTTAGTGCAATAACAGTTAATAGTCGCTGATCTATTGTATGTACATACGTTCGTAATCCTCATTTCATGAAGTATTCATCAGCCAAGTTTTAATTTTGCTTAATTGGCAAACCTAACTTTGGAGCATAGCACCCCAAAGCCTTTCATATAAACAATAAAACAGTTCTGTATTATGGCAGTGAACTGTAAGAGCCCAAAGGTGAATAAAACGTGAAGAATGATATCATAATGTGATAGCATAGTAGCTTTTGAATGTCAGAAGGATTGGAAGCAACATTTTAATAATTAAAACCAGGTGTTATCACTACATTACAACTTGCTGTATTGCCAACTTCTTAATTATATTGCTGCTGTGTGATAATAAGTCAGGTAGAATGCAAGAGCCCGCTTATATTTGCATTGCAATGCATTATATTATAATCATCAACACCACCATAAAAGTAAAACCAACCCGCAATACCCCAAGCATCAGCAGCACATCACCCTCATGCAACAAAGCAGAAAGGATACAATGCCGCAGTATGGTGTTGAATGTAACTGACATTTTCGCGAAACGTTATGTTTATTCATACTTAAAGGTGACATGACACGCAGAGCCAGCAAACTTTATACTAAATTAATGATGACAGGATGGGTAGACAGTCCACACCACGAGCTCACTATATATTTCACCATTTTGGCATATGCTCGAAGGAGAGTCAGAAGAGAGAAGCTATATACTAACTAAAACTGATGATAAAGGCTTATTTAATTCTTGTTGTTTAATTTTGTTGTGATATGAAAGAGTGATAATGAATGGATGCGTTGATGTTGATAATAGTTTCCAAAACAGTTTGATAAAGTGACGATGATAAACAGTAATTAAAAGTTGAGAGCTGTTTTGTATAAACATAAGTTGTCATTCGTCATAATAATATTTCTTTCCAGAAACTCTGTCAACGTTGACAGTTGGTTCAACTTACCCCAATTAAGTAAACAACTGGTTATAATGCAATGCCTTTTGCATTTCACGGAATAAAAATTCTTAACACATTGTTTTCAATTGTAGTCAATCCTATAACATATGCTAACTTTCTTCTTTATTATTGCCTGATAGTGATAATTGCATGTAGAAATGTTACTTGGCCTTAGTACATACAAGAGTAAATTGCTCCCAATTTCTATTTGTTTTTGTCGGCTGTTATGAAAAAAAAATGCAATGAGAAAAGGTATACAGTAGCAGTTTTAAAGCATGTATATTTTACGGGTTCCATCTGATGATGATGATCATCATGATAAGATGAATTTGACTGAACTTATGGCATGTCATGTGCGTGTGCAATGAAGAAAAAAAGAGGAACGAAAAAAAATCGAATATCAATAAAACTTTTTATACTTTGTATTCTTTTTATTATTTAGCTTTCTTTTGGCTTTCATTTGTGCAAAATCATAATATATAATATGCAAATGGACAAGGATGACCATCATCGCACATGATCTTTCTGCATCTGTGACTCGAAAACAACTGCTGCCGATTGCCTTCTTCCTTGGTGTGTTGTGTGTATACTCTCTGTAGTATGGAAATGAGCCAAGGCAAACATTTGGGTTTAGGGAACCCTTTTATCCATATAACTTTAATGGAAAAAGTTTTTTTTTGCACACAAAAGCTTCCACCCCATATAAAACGATTAGTAATAATAGGACCAAGTTTAAACTTCGGATCATATATATCAACAAACCTAATAGATGATAATGTGCAAAAAGGTAAAACCAAACGGAATGAAATGTGCCTTGAGCCACGAAAGGTTTTCTCCAAAAGGCAGCCAATTAATATCATCTTACGCGGCCAAAAGCTCAAACCCAGCATCAACAAGCACGAAAAAAAATATCCATCATTACATCATGTTTAGTTTAGTGTATAAGCTATATATACATACATATGCATAAGTATATTGGAATTTCATAAAATTTATACATTCAACTTCAACTCAGCATCAGTTTATTACTTTATCCTTTTTCACCGCATATGTTCTCTCTCTCTCTCTTTTATAATAATAACTCATTTTAGGTCTTCGCTCCGGATCGGACAACTGTTTCGGTTTGAGTTGGTTCTAATTCTAAATGCCTTCTTTGTGTAACTTCAAGATTTCAACCCAACCTCTGTGTATTGGCTTGGCGTGCACCTGAAATTTTTCAAATGGTGCCAAGTCGTAAAACCGCAGCCTGCTCTCCTTCTGATTTTACACGCTTCATAAATGCAAGTTTGCACGTACTCATGTATTCATTTGCATATCCAATGACTAGGCTGGATCATTCATTTATTCACTTTAAATTGAGGGGGAGAGTGCACGTTGATAGGAAAAAAGTAGGTTCTTCTTCTCCGTCCCCCTCACATTTAAACATGTTACTTTCTTAGAAATATCTTGTAGAATTTGCAATAAAATATGGTGTTTGTTTGGCTCAGTTTTGACATTCACCATTAAAAAATTAGTTGCGTCTGTCATTTCACTTGGATCTTTTGAAATTATTGTTGGTGTTGCTTTCTATTGTGTTCTGTTGTATTTTATGAAAGCATGCTCATTTTACACTCTCTTAGATTCACCCACACCTCTACTTCAAATCTCAATTAAAGAAACATTAGCTGACATTACATTTTGGAGTAGCATAAAATGTAAATAGACTTGCATTTCGTCAATGCTCTACCAGAGTTTTTTCTGAGCCACCTTCAAGTAT
Organism: Orchesella flavescens; assembly: GCA_964034955.1. Taxonomy (NCBI): domain Eukaryota; kingdom Metazoa; phylum Arthropoda; class Collembola; order Entomobryomorpha; family Orchesellidae; genus Orchesella; species Orchesella flavescens. Next base: position 25,189,217 of record OZ035954.1, on the reverse strand, counting down.
TCAAGTAGTAGTAGTAGTAGTGGGATATTCGTGGAGTCTTTCCTTCTCAAAAATTCATTTTCTTGTCACGCCAACTATGTTGGGTAAACTGGAGTGTATAAATATTTTAGTGGGGCATTACATATGTATAAGACTGCTCCAAAGTTCCATCCAACAATTTACTAAAAATGAATTCCTTATATTACCAATATTACCAGCAGCATAGCAGCCTCATCACATATCATAACATGCTGTTTGGGTGTTGTGTTTTGTGTGATGCATATCCGTATCCGTCAAAACCTTCCATGTTAGTTTGAACTTTTTAAATAGTAACCGTCCACTTCTGCAAAGCTGACTACTCACTACTCACCTTGCAGCTTTCATAAATAGCTTAGAGAAGAGTAGAGGGGATTATTGTGGAGGCAATAGAATAATTATTTTGGTAAGAAAAATACATCGAAACCATGATACTCTTTTATTTAAGCATGCCTCTGGGGCACCATGAGATCCCTGCCTGCCTACGTCAGTCAGTACGATCAGTAGCATTATAAAAGCATAACGAAGCTTCAGGAAGGTCTATATTTTGTAATCATCATGATATGTAGTATTAATATTAAAAGATAGCTAATGTCCTAAATTGACAAAAATAATTTTAAAAATTACTACTTTTTCCTCTTCCGTGCTATGTATGAGGTGGGCAGGTAGCTGGTAGCTTCATTCAACATTGAAATAACTATATTATGCAGTAAGTATAACACGCAATGTATGTAATTATATTATGCAGATTCTCATAATATAATACGCTTTAAATATTGCACAAGACTACTCAGACTCTCCGCTGATCCTGAGTGATCCCAAAGCATTGAGACCTTTCGTTGACTTCAAATTACTAACTGATTTAGTAATCCATGGACATTCAAAGAGTTAGTTTGTTTAAACTGTAAATGTAATGGCATTGGCCTGGCCTGGCAGCACTTGGTTGAAACTAAACGCAATATGAGGCTGTAAAACAAAAACTCTAATACTGATATTTCCAGCCTCTACACATTTACTTACACAGAGTAACATAAGCACCAGCCCTAACTTTTGGGATATAAAAACGTGGATAAGAAAACTTTTGTTTTACCTTTTTTTCCAGATTCACTTAAGCACTCCAAAATGTTTCTGCATTGAATAGGGTGATATAGATATGATATTATGATACAACAATGGACACATCTGATATGAAATGTATAATATGTAGCTTTTTCCTATCTACTATCTACCTACCACCATAATAATATTATGGCCCGGCACTAGCAACGATAAGTGAGTACACAGGACAAGATGCTGTTTCCCTTCTACACATTTACTCTTTTAACCGCAACAAGGCAAATGGAAATATTATCCATACCTGCCAATGCCGAAAAGGCAGAAGCCTCGTTAGCTTATTAAACCAAATACATATCTAGTGCTTAACCAACTAGTCTTAAATATCATCCATCTCAAAAAAAACAGTGTGTAATAAGCTAAAATGTTGTGGACAAACAGGGAGAGAGAGAGGCAGACAAACACTCGTCTTCTGGTATTATTCGGTAGGCGCTTCTATTCTCGCTTTCAGTTTCACCAAGTATCATCATCATCATCCTCACATCACATCACAAAAAAAAAAAAGAACAGGCTACAATAATATTACATGCATATTAGATACCTACCAACTCCGAAACTTACTTACTTAATGTATGTATATGAGTGTGTGCCGTGTGCTTCCTTTAATTCTCTTTTCATACTCAAAGGTTACATCTAATCTAACCAAACCACACATTTTAGTTACGTACGAGCTCATTTTTTTTCATGCTAATATTCTCTCGCTCACTATTACTATACACTTTGGTCGGGATCTCGTCATAATAACACCATTATAGCTGTTTTCATTGGTTCAGTAAGTTTTACTTGACGAGATCTCATCATCACCACTACCATCCTCCTCAAAAAAAAAATTCATGCATTCTTTTGGTCGCTTAACTCTTTTTTAGCTTGTGTTTTGTGTCTTGTTGCCCTTCTCTTGAGATACACATATTGGAGCACCAAAAGAGCAAGCCCTTTAGGCAGCAAGGTATCATCACATTGCAGTTTGTATCACATCCCATCGGGACAAGAATAATACAAGCAATATGCAAAAGAAACCGAGATGCTAGTTCTTCCCTTGATTCTGATATGGAACGATAGAAGCTGTAATGATAATAAAAAGTGTGTGGTTGTTGGTAGCTCTGTAAGAAGTAAGAAGCACGTCATCAAATATTACAGCAACTCTCATTGTTCACATTACAATTGTTGTAGTTTGGATTGGATCATGAATTTTGATAGCATAACAACTTCACGAGACAAGAGTGTAGCATTATAGCTTGTTTGTTGGCTACCAGAATTTGTGTTAAGTCATAAGTAATACCGGCGGACCAGATCGAAAATCAACTTTGTACATAGTTTCTATCGAAGGAGCCTCATTTGTACGCAAAAGAGCTGGAAATAGTAAGTTTGAAAGTTATCTGCGCTTCCCATTTTCTCTGTGAAAAGTTCAGTGAGGTGGAGTAGTGAACAAAGTGTGCAATTAAAAACCCTTACTCATTATTATACTCAACAAGCTTAGTAAAACCAACACCAGATTACTACCTGAATCATTTCATCACGATATGATGATGATATGATGAATTAGAGTTTCAAGTAAGTACGAGAAAGAATCCTCATCATCATCATCATCATCATCATTCCTCCGCATCATTATCGAGCATCAGAAAGTACAACTATTTGTTGTTCTGGTTCACACTATCATTAAGGTGTAAAATGTTATGATTTATTACTCGATACTAATGCAATCTGCCGCCGTGCTACTTATTTATCTTGTCTTCTTTGAGTGTAGGTACGAGTTTTATATGAATTATCATTTTTTATGCAAAGAAAGAAAAAAAACCTACAAAAATTGTATTGTATTGTAATGTAAAATGTAAGATCGAATAAGTACTTAAAGTTGAGGTGTACTACATGAATTGTTTTCTTAAACGTGTTCACACCATTATAAAGTGGGAAGCTTAGGAGAGCATCAGGTGGGTAGCAGTAAACTGCTTTTATGAAAATGGAAAAAAAAGTGAAGAAAGCTACCGAGCCAAGCAAACACATATAGAAATGTTTTTTTTCTCCACTTTACATCCTCAATATGCTGATATCATTTCAATAGATACATACATGATGATACATGGTGTGGTGGTGGTTGGTTGTTGGTTGTGGTGTATCATATTATTGAACTTTTGTGGTGTTGGTTGTGTGCCTGTCAAAAAGGATCGGTTATCGTTGTCATCATGTCGCTGGACAACTGGTTTTTCTTCATTTATACTGCCACTTGGGAAAAAAAGATATGATTACCTATTAGCGTGTACCTTTTTTATATCAGCATGATGACACTTTTCTGTCGACACGTTAGGGAGAAATTCCTCATTCATGTCATATTAGATATATTACACTTTGACACTGCATGCAATAATATAGGAGGAGAGAAACAACCATAAAAATATTGTTGGTTGATTTAGACCTTCATTTCATTCTAGTCTCGTATGGAAGGAACATGATAAGAAGCATGAGTGTTCTAATTCCGCAAGGTTTCAAACAAATTCATAGCAAATTCCATTGGAATTGTTTTATTATAGAAAATACATACGTACGAGAACCTTTCACCGTATAGAAAACCAGAAAAGTTTTGTGTTTAGCGAATCCACTTGTTCGATGTTCGTCTGCTGATTACGTGATTTAGTTTTATCGATCAGAAAAATCTAATCTAGTTCAGTTCATTGGTAGTTGCTGGATTACTACATTATTACGGCTCATTTTCATTGTATACCGTCCAAAAAGTGTAGTTTTTTTCTACTTGGCTGTAATGATTATAAAAATATGTGCATAAGTATATAAAATGTATGTATATCAAGCTTCTGTTTACTAACATTTGAGTGCAATAAGCTGGCTTACATATTTTATTTTACTTACTTACTCCGATCAGGTACTTGCCTGCTGATCACTTTTCTATTACTTGTTCTTCTCTGGGCATAAATTGATAAGCGGAACGAGAACTGAAAAAGCTGGTTTGAAAATAATTGAGAGCGATCGATTACTACTACTTATACTATGTACATACACATATTTTCTTTCTCCTCTGTGTTCTCTCCTATCACCGACAACTTTTATTAAGATGAAGACATCAACATCGGCAAACTTGTCAATCGATTGAGGCGGGCTTATAGTTATGCATAATGAATGAGTACATGTACACACACTACACACATGGAGGAATTTTTACATCTTCTAAAAAAATACAAAAAAGAACTACCAAAAACTTTTATGTTCTTTTGGACTTGGTCTTGGACTTATCGTCAGCGACATGTAGTCCTTGTTTTCCTTGTAATCTACTACTACTGACTACTACAAATCCCTCGTACATCTTACTACCTTAGAATTTTAAAAAAGAGGGGATTGTGAATTTTGTATGAATTTACACAACACATAATATAGCATAACATATCAAAAAGGAAGGAACGGGAGAGCTGCTTCGAACATGATATCATTATAAACTCATGAAGGATTTTTAATGCATTTGCTCATTTCCTTGGAGGGAGTGTCCAATCCCTCTGTGGCTTTGAATAGAAAATGATGATCAATAATTTCTATTGTATCAACACCAAACCCTATGCCACCATCGGATCGCGTATCACAATATTAACAAATACTATCATCACGGTATTGCTGAGGTAAAGTAAGACATTGGAGTGTTGGACACGATATCAAAACTATAGAATTAAGTTGTGTGGTGGTATTAGTAATAAAGAAGTAGTAATTGAGCCGTTTGGAGCATTGACTTGAAGCCCAATCGTAGAATGTCTATTTATTAATACTTTATATGTGGCCATATGAAATTTTACGGTGGGGATAAAATTACGTGCTGAAATAAATATGTAAAATACAAATTAGAATGTGTGTGTGTGTGGGTCTGGGACTTGTTCGATCGAATTTAATGAAGTTTAATAATTCCACAGCGTTTTTATAAATACGTGGTCTCTCTAGTTGGTAGATAATTGGGGTGATTTTCTTTCCTTCTTTGAATTTTTTGTTGGGAAATTAGTAAGTAAGTAATTAGCTTTTTTCGGATTTTCGGACACTTGTGAAATTAGTCTTGGGACGTTGGGAATTGAAATGGCATTGTAAAATATGGAAGAAGAGCAGTCAGTAATTTAGAATGCAGACGACGTTGCGTTGGTGTGTGTCACAGTGGGTTTGTTCTAGTTGCGTCTGACTGCGACTCCAGAAATAGACGTGATTTAGTCATTGGTTTTTGAGCCTCGTACTATGCAGCCATCTAGATAGTTATCGAACTCTAGAATAAAATTCATTCAAATCAAAAGTGTATATTATTTATAGATCTCCCGTTCTATAATGGAAGTGTAGGAAAGGATCAAGGTATTTTCGCCTTTAATGCATAATAGCTAATACATTTAATACCATTGTCAATTTTTTCTCTTCAGAAATATCAGTGTTCGATCAGGAAAGTGTGACTGTATGCATGTGTGTGTGAAAAGAAAGTGAAATAGAGGGAGACTAATAGATTTGCGGGTCTTTTTGGTAAGCAGTCTAGCATGATAAATCTGAAAGGAGCTTACTTCATCGTTCATGTAGAACTGAGCACACAAGAGCGGTTAGCAGCAGCAGCAGCTCCCCATTTTTCCTCTTTTCACTTCATTCAACTTCACCAATTCAAATAAATACATTATCCCCGTAATATGTATGTAATAAGACCAAGTGGTTGAATACTACTTGGTTGACACATACATAAAATATATATCACACACAGGACTCGATTAATGCATTTTCTCTCCGGCTCTTTTTTGATGTGGTTTTGTGATACCAAACCAAACCACTACCACAACTAATAATGCTCGTAGTTTAGCGAGCTGTGTAGTGTGATGGTGATGAATGTATTTGTGTAGTGGTGGCTTTTTTTATTTATGTATGTCGTTTTGTTGCGATGGATCGGTCGGATTCTCATTGACAGAATAAAAAAAAACGAAATGGGAGTTTTGTTTTGTACTTCTTATGTGCAGCTTTTTTCTCTCTGATAGTGGCCTGGCAGGGTAAAATATGTTTTAAATACATGGGTCCCTACCATATTTATGAAGGGAAACAAGGGAGAAAGGAAAGTTGACTGGAATAAAAATGTGTGTGTGTGCGCTTATGCTTTTGCTTACTCACCGCATAAAAAAAGCATTGAGAAAAAAAATGTTTCGAGAAGCCCTTTCACAACCAAATATATCACTTCATTTCATTCCACACAACCGCAACTTCATTTTTCCATATTATGAATTTTGTATTTTTTTCAGTCAGTTATTATGATCATTACCCTGTATTTAGGGAGAACGGCCGACTAGCTGTTTCGGTTCTATTCTGTTTACCATTCACAGCCATGTCGCCGCTGCGGGTTGAAATATTGTTATGGAATTGCATTTAAATACGAAAAACTTCAAGAGCAACAGTAGTCCCTCTGGTATACAGTGTATGTGCCATGCCATAATGCCATGCCATGCCGTACCAGAGCTTTTCTGCTTCCTTCCTCCTCTTTTGCTGATTTGTTGCCGGCTTTTATGTGCAGGGTGGTTAGGAACGCCCGATTCGGATTCCGCATGAGCGAATCCCCTCTAAAACGTTAATCGCATAATAGGACTTCCTACTCTTCCTATTACTTAGCACATTTTGCTTGATGTACCGGGAGCACACACACCACACTGTCTTTTCATCTTTCCCCATCTTGTTCACAAATTTCATGAATTCATTATATGAGTATGATAAAGAGATGATCATCATGAGTAGGGCGCATCAATGCCAAAGCTGCTGCTGCTGATAATGTGATGCATACCAAACCAAACGGCAAACCACGACCACGGAGACAAACCGCAACTCTTGAACAAACGGGATCATCATCACATCATCATCAGCATGTATTGCAATCTAAGAGCAGTCTGTCAGCATCAGTGTTGGTGTTGTGTTGTTTTGTGAATGAAAGTGGGAGCGAATCCGCATCCTATGCTTTTGTTCCGTGACTCAACGGCATATGAGGAGAGGACTCATTCATTCAGCACAGTTCGTTACCACCATATCAACTTCAGTTTTTAATATATCCAGACCAGATCCAACGTTACCCCAAATCACACCAGTTCGATTTGTTAGGCTTAGGCCGGTATAGCTCTTTTGTCATCTTGTGTGCAGACATGCATTACGTGTCACTGATAAGCCCTTTCTTCCTTTTTTTTGATAGTTTTTGAATTATATAATGGATTCAACAGAGCTTTCACGATTAGTCAAAGAGTATGTAGGAAGGTATTTTTGGATTTGATCAAAATTCACTGATATTAACAACTATACTGATTTGATTTCACTCATACTGGTGGTGCACTGAACTCTGAACCTTTCAGTTTTGTGTCCAAAGTTGTTCATTGACTGCCGTGAGGTTTATGAAGTGATCATGCTTGGGTTGGCTGCTTATCCATAAAATATATCTTAAAAGGTACGCAGATCTATTAGTCCCTAATGCTTTATTCAATTGGGATGCCTTTCCGATTCATGGACAGATTAAAGGGAGCAATAATTTGTTGAAAGCATCACACCACACCACACCGTCCTAGAGATATGGGGTCAGTCGGCTTGATCCTTTTATAATGATGTCAATAATACCTTAATATTTTTATACGGGGATGATCGGTTGGGTGGTTCCGGCTGTCGAAAGCAAGAATTTTATAAAAAGCTTTTGAATAACGGAGCATTATTCCATACAAGCCGAACATTTTTTATTCAAAGGCTCTGCTAATTTTCAATATATAGAACTTATAATCATTCGACTAAAAAAATTATTTAACAGCGTATAGTGTTAAACCGGAAGCTAAGGATATAAATTAAATATATATAAGGATGTCTCAGTATAAAACATCTCGAAGAAACGATATACTTTTCAATAAAAAAAATTATGTAGTTGAAAAAGAAGTAGCAACGTTCAAAATAAATAGGACCGGTATAGCCTAAATATATATGAACATCATTTTGTTTAGAACTTTTCCTGGTTGTCACGCGTTAGAAGACACTTACATCTTTGAATTAACAAATTGACAATAGCGTTATTATCCGCGTATGAAACATGTCATCTAAGGCTAATTGATGGCTTTATTCTGTCCAGTCAGGTGTGAATCCGGCTTGCCCTCAACGTGATATCTGTATACTACACTACCATCACCAGAAGCAAAAAAAACCTTATCGCATCTTCATCAGCAGCATTACCTTCTTGCCTTGTGCTACCTGTCCGTATGCTGGTACAACTGTCGTACTCTCTTTACATTGCGTTGGGGTAATATGAAGAAGACTTTAACCACGGTGAAAGAATTCTGTCTATATGTGGTTCTTTTAGGGGAAAACTCATCAAAGATAAGCTTCTTCACTGTCTCGAGTAATGTTCATGTGAATTTATAAAAAAAGAATGAGCCTATAAAACAACACGGTCTAGCCCAAAATAGTGGCTTGCTTCTGGCAAAGGTTAGAAAAGTTACAACAATATGCATAAACTAAAATTATAGTTACAGTTAAAGGATCCTACTACTATATACCCAGAGAAAGAACAACGTTTGATGTAAGCAACGTAACACAACTCAGCTGGAGATTTTATTTTGAGTTCCCATCACTCATCCAATGATTTGGGTTTGACTGTTGCTGTCATAACTGCGTGTTGGCTGTTTGTACGGGAAGACGCCATCATCATTGACAGAGCAAGCAAAAAGAGTGAAGTGGAGGGATGATGACAGTTTCTTCTTTGTGGAGTGTGTGTGCAGTTCTTCATTCAGGTTTATTTTTTAACCTCAACTTTTCGGACACAGAGGGAAGGAGACTGTATGCAACAACAAAATAACGTTCTTTGCTTGAGGAGTAAGCAGCATAAATAAATTTTCTGCTTATTACTCTACTCCCAGTCCAGAGGGCCGTTAGATGTTTATAGCACAAGTTCCTGCTGTTGCTAATGCATGATGTCCTGTTGTTGTGATTGTGACCATGTTTCAAGAAAATCAAGATGAAATCTACACTCCTCAACCCAAGCCAAGTCAGAGAGAGTGGAGAGCAGTGCCAGAACACAATCACAATCAAGTTAAAGAAAACCCTCATCTTATCAAGATTTTAACTATTAAACATATCTCGTTTTTGCAACACACTCAGTCATAAAAACCCGTGTCTTTCTTTTGCCTAGTGACGTTTGAGCCTGCTTATTGTGAGGTTGGACTTACGTGTGTTCTGAACGTGGCAAGAAAGAAGAGTACGTATAAGTATACATAATACTGTCGATTGTTCAAACTTTTCTTTCTTATATGTTTGGTAGCTGTGAGAATATGAATGTGAGTGAAATATCAAATATGATCTCTACACATCTAGCATATCATCTTTGGACAGGAGTAATGGGTGTATGCATGTGCTGAAGAAAGTTTCTGTGGTTTTTTAATACGCGATCATCCCGATCCTACCTGTCATTTTCAGAGTTTATTGATTCAAGCAATGTCATCTTTTTGGGCAGCCGAGGAAGATGTTGTGGAAAAAAATTTTGGGAGTGGATCTTTCTTTCTTCACTTGCTGAATATTGAAATCCATCTATAACCTTATATGCTGATTTATAAAGTTAAAGGTTAAGCCAGAAGAATAGATATTTAATATAATAATATCATGCCTGATCAAACGAGAGAAGTGGACGTAGGAGGACTTTTTAATCACTTGTTTTTGTTGGCATGTGTGTACCTTAATCCTGTATGCAAAGCCATGGATGAGCAGCAAAAAGATAATGACACGTTAATCTGATAATATGATGAACATGACGGGAAATTCTCGCGAGTGCCAGTGCCAGGGATGATCGAACTTTCAAATTGGTTATACACGACAATATATTATACAAAATTCGCCAGTTCCATTTTCCAATATAAAACATGGAAATATTTATATTGATATTACCGCAATAAAAAGACATTGTGCGTTAGTCCATTTTATCGATTTTTTATGACATGCATCGATAAATGTTTTAAAATTGTCCAATACTCTGGGGGAACATGAGCCACAACGAACATGAGCTTTAATGTTTCTTTAATAGGTACACATAAAAGTCATGTATTTTTATCAAGTAGAACTACTCAAAAAGACTATATCCTTTATGCTGGACAGTACATAAACTTTCCGAATGAATTATACGATTATTTTAGTAGTGTAGCATTATCATAGCGTACAGTATAGTGTAGTGGATGACTGATAGTGAGTTGCGAAAGCTGCTTTTATCCAGCCTAGTTTCAAGTGAACATGTTACGCTTATGACGATACATTGGTGAATACAACTGGAATACAACAAAAAAAGTGAAGTGGCTACATCTTCTTATGAGAGTGGAATTTTCCATATATCATCATAAGAATGGATCCTCCTTTAAGTGAGCTGAGAGACTACTACAGATTACTAGGTAAGTACAAACAAGGCTCCTAAAAAATAATCCATAAAATACTTATTCCAATTCGGATTGAAAACACCGTCCCGTCCTGTCTCCAACCGTAAAATATTTAGACATATTAGTTTTAAAACTGCCGAAACACAGTCAATCAACAGTAGTAGTAGGATTTTTTGGGTAATCAACATAATGGGACATGGATAGACGCAATATATAAATGCAGAGATGGGTTGGTTGAGCATTGAGCGTCGTTTAAGGTGAAACCAAATGCATGTTAGATATTTACTTGATATATTATTAAATGATGGGAACAAGTCATACCATTCACTTTCCATTTGTTTGAACCAGTACAATGAAATTTAAGTGCTATTTAAAGTCTATTTAGGGCAGGTTCTTTATAATAATGTGGTGATGGAAAAAGACCATTTCGCTTAGAAAATGAGTCAACTCGGTAGCTGATCAAGCTATTGAGTTGAGGTGTGGCAAACTATTAATTGGTGTCCTCAAGTTGATCATGAAGATGAGGAAAAGATAATAAATGTATCAATTCACAAAAAAACTTGAGGATATCACAGGTGGTTGTTGCTGTTTGTTTAGCTTCAACTTACTTATTTTTATGAGACGAGTCTATTAGCCGGGAATGAAAGTGATAATTTCTGTCAAACGCATAAATAGTAGGGCTTGATGGACTCATTGAAACCGTTTTTCATTTGGATCGAAATTTCATTCATGAAAGTAGTTGAGTTTTTTAAGGGTGTGAATCAAGTCGTTTCACAAGTATTATTTCATCTTCTGGAGCCTTGGGTGCCACCATTTCAGAAGTGCTCAACAACCGTCCAATTATATACCGACTCTTACTTGTACGTTCACATTTTGGAGCAAAGACATTTGTTCAAAGCTTTGAAACTGCCATTTATTTGCTATTTTTTGAGTAAAAAAATGATGGCTTTTAGATCGTTACTACAACTTACGATTAGCAAGTCGGCAACAAATGTCTCGTTTGTCCTTGACAAGCCGTGTAACTATACTACTGGTGCCAGTCTACGAAAAACAATAATTATTTTTAATGTCACAAAAAGAGTATAAAAGAGATATGTCACAGGCAGCAATATTTGGGACATTACAAGTACAACGATAATATTAAGTTGATTACGTCAGCAGAGCTTCATAAAACAGAGCAAAAGTTAAGTTCTTAAGCATAGTCTTAATTTTTATATTTGTTATTGTGAGTAGAAAGCTTCTGTGTTTTTGGCCAATTTGCCATTATCTCTCAGCTTTGAACTGCTCCAGTTAGTTTGCTAGAGTTCAGATTAATAATAATAAGAAGGCTTAGGCAATGGAATGTTTGTTTTCATTAGGATAAAAAAATAGTAGTTAATAGTTAATGTGAAGGGATAGAATAGTAGAGAGATACTTAAGTAGTGTTATGTTCTTTTCACAGTTAATCATCATTTGCATGGACCAGTACCAAATTAAACGCATCCTCCATCACTTCTAGTGTAGTCAGAAGCATTTTATTATAAAGATTATAATGAGCTAAAACTTTTTCCAAGAGAGAGAGAGATATATATACATACATATGTACATATTTATTTTCATCATATTATCATCATGATTTTTTTTCTCTAAACGTGTAAGCTTTAATGATAATGGTAGGGTAAAGTACTTGGAATCTTGAGCATAATGGTACACCATCATTATTCAGAATAAAACCGTTAATTTATTCTCATTTCAAAAAAAAGTAATCTATAGTTCCGCTTTTAAGTGTTAAACGTGTAAAAATAAGCTTTTGGTCGTGAATTAACAATCGTGTAGAAAATTGAGAGCTTCCTTTGATCAACCAAAAAGATAGGAGATTAACTTGTGTATGCTCAATAATATACCTGTATTGAAACATGATGATGAACTGTTATTATCTTCTGTATCATTTTAATTCAAATTCAAGGGAAAAAATATAGGTTTGTTGTGAAAGGAAGATGAAGAAGAAAGGATTGCATGTGTGCGCCTTTCTTTCAATCAGTTGCGTAAAGAACGGAATATAAAAGTAAATACTTTTGCTCATCGTTTAAGAACAATTCTTGGATCTTCACTTGGGAGCGCTTGAGAGATTTGGTAGTATTTTTTTAAATAATGATGATAGTGGCAGAGGAACCCATGAGAAAATATATAGATGCATGATGATTTGGAACGGAGAACTTAACTTTATTCAGTTTTAATTGAGATTTAGCATCAGATGGTGGAGACTTCTGAACTTTTTCTAGTACAGCATGGAATGCAATGATACCAAATCTTATTTTAAAAACGTATTGATTTCAAATGGCTTAATACAGTTTATCGCGTTCTTATAATGGTAAAAATGAAGTTTACGTATATATAGTATATAATCAGCGTGATGAAGATATTTCTTCACGGTTTAGACCATGACATATCCTTTTCTTTAGGCTAAAACTCTGTCAATGCCCAAGTTCGTTTTGTTTTCTAATTGTTTCCTCCCTTCGTAAGTCAGGTTGTTTTTTTATGGCAATTCAATAGACCCCTCTGATCTATTGAGAACTCAATAGTTCATTACACCACATTGATTTAGGGAGCTCAAAATAGTAGTTATTGAGTGAGTGAATACAATTCTAGATATATTAGCAGGGTGCTGTTTGCTGCTACCATTTGAAGGTTTTGATGATGATGATGATAATGAGAATGCCAAAATGTTTAATGATGAGGGCTCTGTAAATTGTGGAACGTGAGCTACTGACACTAGTCTTTTGTCTATTGAGAACTGCGAGAAAGACTTTCTTTTGTTCCAAAGGGAAAAAGTCGAAGTGCTTACGATTCGGGTTGTATTCTACTACAACCACACTATAGATGATGATTTCTCGTCAGATTTACCCAGTCATCTCCAATCCTCTACATCCAACCTTAGTCTCGTTAACATTAAATTGAATCAATTGAAAATACTAGATGAGAATAGAAGTTCACGGCCCTCTGTAAAAGTGTAGTCTTGTTTTCTTCAATTTCATTTGAAGATTGCCTTCCTTCTTCGTTCGTTCGTTCGTTCAAGACTGTGAATGGATTGTGAGATTCAAGATTGAACAATGCTACCACGTAATGACTTGTGATGAGCGCTCACAACAACTGTTCTGGATTATAATAGGTAGGTGTGTGAATAGGAAATGGGGTGGTACTTTGGCCTTAAATAAAGAACAATCTCAAAAAAGTTTTACAAGCACCTCACCGCGCACCTCTTGCTCTAAAGCTCCATACTTCTTGACGATGATAAGGAATATATGTTATGATGCAATTCTAACTCTTGAAAATTAGCATAAGAGAACCCTTTTTTAGTTTCACCAGCAAGACATCATCATGAGATCAGCTAAAATTTATGAAGATGTGAAGAATGAAAAAGGTTTGCAACAGACGAATAAAAACTGAGTGGTTTCCCAAATGGGATGATGCACTTGACTTTGGCTTTACACACTAACTCGTGGACCATCGCTTCTTATGAGGTGAGGTGGTGGTGGCTGCTGGTGTGTGGATGATAGGTGGGTCGAAGATCGATTTTTACGATCTGCCGTATACTTTTAAGGGCAAATGTAATTCTAAAAGGTGCACTAAATATCTGATTGACAGTAGCAGTAGGAGTCATTTTGTATAACTAGCATCCTAATTCAGGTTGCAATTTGTGGAAAGAAGCGTTTTGTTGTAAATTGATTGAAACTGTTGTGGGTGGATATATATAGTTTATTTATTAAATACGTAGAATATTTGCCAAAATGTAATATTATTACCTGCTGTTAGATGTCCTAAGTGGATGCGCGGATAAATACTTAACTAAACTAATATAAAAACATGAATAATATTAAAAAGAAGGAAAATACTACCTAAAGTTTCCTGCAGCTTTCTTTCCACGCATTTAATTGTTCTTAAAATTGGATTTTTGTAGCATGCGATGATGATTACCTAAAAGATCACTCAACGTCAAATGTACCTGTGGCTATATAACGCGATCAATCGTTTTGTTATAGAAGTAGTTGGTTGCATTCTTATGATATGTGTGTGTACATAGGTGGATGAGTTATGCACTTTGATATCATAATTCTTCTTGCAGCAAACTCATTTGACAGGGAACAACAGTAAGTATCTGCTAATGCTTTGTCCATGGTTCTCATTACGTGCCATGCTGTGTCATGTTGGGTTCGTGACTCGCCGCCTCAAGAAAATTGAAGAGTACAGATTTCAAACCTCATTTGCGATCTCATGAAACCATATTTTCCTTGGGCTGTTTGACAATTTACGAAAATTAGGTGAGAGATGTCCCTATATATCCTTTAACCACATGGAAATTACGTTTGTGGTGGAAGTGAGATGAAGATGACGGCTAGGTGAAAGATGTCTGCGGTCCATCATTTTCATGCCAACTGCGGTAATCGTTAAGAAGACGTGGTGATGGTGATAGTACCCAAAAATATTACAGGTGGATCCTTCACAAGACTGACTACCCGATTATGTTATGGGTCATATAAGAAAGTCAAATATGTTGAATGAAATTACATATAATGTACAATGTAATAATGTGGCAATGGCATGGCATGAACATGAACTATGTTATGTTACCGACTAGTTACTTACTACTACTACCTCATTGTTCAAAAGAAAAAAAAACGAAAGTGTAATCTGATCTTGGAATTCTCAACGTGATTATGGTGTGGTTTTCTGAGCCGATAGCTCAATCAAGGGTTGTCCTGATCTGATGTACCTTTGTTGTATTGCTCGTGCATAAGTTTTAGCTCATGTGTGTTTTTGATAGATGTACACTTTGGTTGTTTGTGGAACACTTTTATGAAAGCAATTGTGGTAACGAAATAATGATGGAAAGGATGAAATGAGATTGGGAGGGACTGACCCAGAGGACGGATGTAATGTCCATTATTACAACATTACTGTGATGATGCCTCTTTAAGCGTCATTTGGTACACATTGAATGGGATGGGCAAAATGAATCAGGATAACATAACCATAACCTCTCTGCAATTTCCCTTTCAACTATCTTTCCTTCTCGATCATTCATACAACTATATCAGTTTTAAATATACATATTATTCTTCTTCATCATATTATAAGTATTGTATTGATGTACGAAACGAATCCTTCTTTTTCGTGGTTGTTTCATCCTCTCCAAGTTATTTGATAAACACAGGCAGACGAAGACAAAGGGAACAAGGGAAGTTTTTGAGGGGTACTTATATCAAAAGCGTATACGCAATTACATCAACACAACATGGTATATGCCTCATTCATACAAGATTTTTTGGTATTAGATGGAATTAATGAACGGTAAGGGTTGTTTGTGATGCCGATGCCATTGTAGTATGTTGCAAATTGCACTAAGGGGTTGGTTGTTTCGGTTCTCTGGTGCACAGATGCAATTGACCGGGCATCAAATGCACTCTCATAACGGGCCAATGAGACAATTCCTTCCTGCCGAAAACGATTGCGTGCTTGCCAGAACTATTGTTCCCAATGTATATTGATAGCATACTTTTGAGGGTAGGGTGACTGTGTAAACACCATATTTTTTTCCAAAATGAGAAGTGAAGCGAAGAGTATAGTAGTATGTATATACTGTACACACATGAATGAAGAAGTAAAACTTTTCAGATATTAATATGCAAAACAGCACTATTCATCTACAGGGTTCCATTTTGCCACTCGAAAGGGTTAGAAGCAGACGCAGACGGACTCTATTTGATTTGGTTTTCGACTGGAACTCTTAACACAGCATAAAAATTTAATGAAGATGATATTATCCCTTATCCTTCATAAACGGCTATGATGTCACATGTATTTATAAACTCGTCAACAAATGTGTCGATAGCGAACTTGTGAGGATGATTAAGTGAATGAATGAGATTTGTGCAAAATGTTTCTCTTCAAACACAGACCAACCTAAAGATAAAAAGGATTGTGGGTTCCTATATACTATTTCCTACCATAAAATGCATCCACTTAAATTCTAGTAACGTAAAAATTGAAAATAATATAGACATTATGAATTTTTTTTGGGAAGAGGCTAAAAAATGTAAGCTCTACCCATTCCATTTTTGTCACAAGGTGGTAATTACATTAAAGCTCACTACCAACTACCATTTTTTCAGCAGTTTATAATTGGACGAGCAGCCATTTGAAACAGAAGTGTGCAAAGTATAGTAATATCCAATTTAGTGATTTTTGTCATGCATTTTTGCACACTCAATATACTCCATACAAGAAAGAGGCTAGCCTAGAATGCTCCCACACAACGTCCCCAAGCTATTAACCCATCATTATGATATTATGAGGACGAGGTGAAAAGCACACATCACAGTCAAGTCGGTTGGAATGAAATAACAGAGTTTTCTGGTAAAGCTATCATAAAATATCATGCCATGCCAGAAAATTATTTAAACCCACAAATGCGAATGTGCATACTAGGTTAAACTCTGTTTTCTGTGGAGGATTGCATGTCTATGTCTGTCTTTCTCTGCAAGTTTGTGCCCTTTTTACATGCACTCTTTTACCTATGTAGTTTTTATACTTTGTCTACCCAATTATCTAATGACTTGGATGAGCATTTATTTTAGCCCCGAATTCCATCATTAAATTATTGCGGTGTTAATTCACACATCTGGCCCGTTCCTTCTGCCACTTGAACAAGTGGTGTTTTCGTGTGTGTTAAATCACCTTCTGGAGCATAATGTTGGACAATTATTATTTCTGTAGGACAAAGTACATAATTTCGATCATTAAAAGTATATATGCACCACGTATGTATACGTACTTTCCCCAAATACATATGTAACATTGCACGAAAAAAAATTCGTTAATTTTCTTTTTGCAATTTGGTGCGAATTCAATTTAATAATGAGTGAAAACCACAAATAATCGCAATGCAAAATGTTGGTAGAAAGCAAACATATAGGGAAATGAACTTTCCCTGGGAATGGGTTGCTTAATTATAACAAAAAAATATATTATGAAGTCGACGACTGACGAAGAGATTTTTATATTATTTCCTTCCTCCATGTGCAATAATTGAACCCATTAGAAAACCTGTGGTATCTTGTTACTGCGAGACAAATTAAGTTTTTTTTTGTTTCGTTCGTTTTTTTCTACAAAATATTCTTACGTCCTATTAAATATATGTGGACGATTGGCAGCCGTAGCAAATACAAGTAAAAAGAAGTGGAGGAAGTCAATGCTTGTGCGAGTGAAGAATGATATATCGTATGTAACCAATTGGTTTTTCGAGAGATAATTATCCCGAGTGAATAATGACTAGTCCAATAGGTTTCCCTACACATTCAAGGTGATTATGACGTTTCCTTTTGGCGTGTAATTATTTCATCCCCGTTTTTGCCCCTGTCGAAAATTGGCCGTGACTGTTGTGTTGTGTGGATGATGATATTTGTGATGACGGTCCGCCAACGTGCCGTGATGATGATACACCTTCAACGCAGATGCAGGAGCAGCACCAGCTGTCAGAGCTATGAAATAGTGTAAGTTAGAGTGAGCCTTTAACACGAGAGGAAAGAAATGTTTTGAAAAAAAGGGATGATGATGATGATGGACCGTATATATTACACTTTTGTGTGTGGAGCTATGCTATTATTTGTAACTGCTCGTTACGCTAGATTCGGCTTGCCTGTAAAGTACATTACATATTACATTAGGTACAAAGAATTAGAAATGGTTTGGTAACAATAACGAGACAACTTAACCATCAACCTAGTCAGTCAGTCAGCAACTAGCCAAGCCAGAGAGAACCAGTGAGAGAGGATTTGAAATTGAATCCTATGCAGTAGTAGTAGTGCTCCTGCTTTTTACTTACCTCTCTCTCCTCCATTTTCTGTGGCGAAAACAATTATTATCCCTGTCATTCCAAACAAGATAGGGGTTTCCATCCGCTTCTCCTACCTTGATAATACATTTAATACAAGGATCGTCTCTATGTCTGTGGCTGAGGGAGCTGAAGTGATAGAAATACTAAAATAGTCATTAGTAAAAAAAACCTTATCCTACTTCGAATTTTATTGTTATCTTAAATTTTATTATATGAATTTGTTCGTTAATTTATGGCAGTCATTTTGATCGGGTGCAATTTTGAATTATTGTTTTAAAGATGAGTTATGAATTAATTGGTGAATTGGAAATTTGTTAGTCTTTGACATGTATGTTGTATGTGTACGCCGTATTGCGGATTTATGAGTTGTCAGTGTTTTGTGTAAAGTATAATTCCTTCTGGAAGCTTTGGGTTGCGTTTGTAGAGCATGGCATGTGTGAGGAAGAGGCATGGTACCTCGTGGTCAGTTAGTTGTAAAAAAAGTTTTGTGAAGGTTTAGAAAATATTTTATTGGCCTATCTGGTAGAGAATCTTTTGTGGAATAACATATCTTCTTGTCGAAATTTCTAAATGTTAAGTTTTTGAGTTAGTGGATTGAACAGTAATAGTCGCTAATCAAATCTTGATTTTTACCTGAAAATTGTCATTGAAGTTTAATTTGAATCTTGTTGAATAAATAAAAGTCACCGTTCTGTAATAATTAGTATAATCAGTTTGTGCTTTTTTTAACAGTTATTGTCTTCATCAGTTGAAGATAAGGTAGACTTAAGGCTAAAGTAATTGTGCAAGGGCTTGATAGCTTTTATAATTGCTGAGTTCTTTTGGCAGTTAACTTTAGTCTGTATTAGTTGATGATTAGCTAGGATAGTCAGTCCGAGCTTTTGCATCATACCCTACTCTCGAGCTGAAGTCTCAGTCGGGAAGTTTCATCGATCCAAGAAAAGTGATTTGGCCTTACAACCCAGATTGCCAATCCTGGAGGCATTGTCTGGCCTTACAACCCAGATAGTCATTAGTCCATCAAGCAGGACAGTCAGTCCGTGTTTGACCCTACGCTCGAGTTGGAGTCACCAGCCCGAGAGGTGTCATTGGTCCTTCGATCTCAGATCCCCAGTTCGTGGAGACCCGTCCTGGAGTGATTAAATTTGTGCAAATCAGTTGATTAAAATTGAGTTAATCAAGCTGTTTGCTTTTTGTGATAGTGTAAAGTGCTTGTGCCTTTATACTTGACATTTGGATTCCAGTTTTGGAATCATTGTTGAACATTTTGTGTTTCGAAAATTGTTCAAAATGCAAACTGAAGGAGCGAGTCCTTCATCGATTGGACGCGGCCAGCGTCTCCGAAATCAGACAATGCGGTTGGGTTATCCAGAGTTAGGAAACCCGTCCAATGTGCATCCTGATCCTCAAAGCCATCATTCACGGCACCCTGTGTTCGAGTACACCGTACCTGTGACGATGATGGGAACCTGCCCACCTGAAAATGTTATCCAGAACATAGTTCGAGAGCCACCTTCAGTAGTGATACCAGTTCCAAAACCTCGCACATCTCTCTCTAACAAGTCCGTTGGAAAGCAATCGGTTCGTTCAGAGAAGCAGAAAATGGAGGACATTGCAGAGCTGGAGGAAACAAGGGAAATGTGCCACGAACGCGCCACCTTAGTTTACTCGTTGGAGTGTGCAACAGCTAAAAGTAAAGGAATCAACAAGAGAATTGAATTCCTCAAATCCATTACAAGACGTGACCTGACGGATGAAGAAGAAGATGAACTTGAGACCTTAGCAGCCACAGATCTAGAGGTTCAAGAAAAAATCGAAATGACTGAAGCTGAAATCAGGTGCTTGGATAATAGGATGAGGGTGAACATGAGAACTCGAGAAGAGAAAAATAAAATTGAGAATGAAGCTAGTGACGATGGATCTAGTGTCGAGGAAGTTCCTGTAGATGCGTCCCAGACAGCAAAGTGGATCGCCGAACAGGAAAAACTGGGGAAGCGGCCTCTCGAACATGGTGGAATGAACCATCATGTGTCAAATGCTCCACCCCATGGACTCAATGAGTTAGCCTACGGACAACAGCACATGTTCCCTGGAGTTTTGCCAAGTGAGTTCCAGCCAGGAATGAACTGGAATAATGGACATCATCATCACGTGCCTCATCAATTCCGTCTTCCACCTGAGCCGTGGAATACACCTCCACATGGTCATCCGCTTCCGGTTGAAACAGAAAAGATGCACTCACCTCCACAACAGTGTAATGCCACCTCGAGTCAACCACAAGTGTCAGAAGAGTCATCCCTTATGATGCAGATTATGCAAAAGCAGTTAGAGCTGATGCAGAAGCCATCAGGAGATGCCGCTCGAAGTGACAAGGAGCTGCCACTCTTTACGGGAAGAGCTGAAGATTGGGCAGCATTTGTAGCTGAGCTTGATCGTACTACAAAACAGTACGGGATCAAGAACTCGGAGAACCTTAGAAGACTCCGGAAGTCACTGAAGGGAAAGGCTTTGGAAGTTGTGAAGGCTTTGATGGCTAATCCTGACAATGTTCCGGAAATACTGAAGACTCTGTACCTTCATTTTGGAAGACCAGAGCAAATTATTCGCTCCCTTATCCAGAAGGCTCGAGAAACCAAGTCACCTGAAGCAAACAAGCCGGAAAGTTGGATTGCGTACGCCATCGTAGTCCAGAGTCTTGTTGTTAACATCAAGACCTTCAACCTCAATGGAAAATACCTCCACGACACCTATCTTCTTGAGCAACTAGTGGAAAAACTACCAGTGTCCATGCGCAAGGAATGGATTCTCTGGAAAAGAAGCTATATGCCGTATGCACCTGAAGACTTGGAGATATTCAGCCACTGGATGAGTATCCAGCGGGAAACAGCCTGCACCATTTCCAGACTGGAAATAAAGGATGCCCCTGAAGATGAAGGCACAACGAGGAAGCGCCGTGGAGCAGGAGTCAACGTAGCAGTCGAAGATGACTCAAGTTGCAAGTGCTGTGGCAAAAAACATAAAGTTTCAACGTGTTATGTTTTTAAGAAGATGAAGTCGGTTGACCGATGGGTGCTGGTGAAGGACAACAATTTATGCTTCTGTTGCCTTGAAACTGGACATACGACCCGCAATTGTCCAACTGGGAAAGTCTGTGGACAAAGTGGATGTGACAGGAAGCACCATTTTATGTTGCACAGCTCACCATTCTCAAAGAAGGAGAAGAAGTCAGAACAGCCCAAAGATGAAAAAGACGAGTCTCCTCCTCCACCACCACCAGATGGGTCCTTAAATGCAGCAGCCAGCTCAGAGTGTCTGCCTATAGTTCCAGTGAATGTTCATGGTCCAAACGGAACAAAAAGAATTTACGCTTTGTTGGACAGTGGAGCATCCTGCAGCATCCTTGAGGAAAGTGTAGCTCATGATCTTGGTCTCACTGGAGAGAGTAAACCCTTCCGCTTCACTGTTTTCGGAAAAGACGTTCGGGAAGACACCAACTCCAGACAAGTTGACCTTGAAGTTTCAGGAGCTTTCCGAAAAGCGAAGAAGTACGACGTGAGCTCTGTCCGAACCGTACACCGCCTTGGTATTCCTGGATGCAGCGCTGATGTTGACAGCCTAAAGAGGAAGTATCCGTATCTGAGACGGATGAATATGAAATCCTACAACACAGCTGTACCTCAGATGATCATCGGTTATGATTGCAGTCGACTCTCGGCAGCTCGAGAGATTTTGGAGCATGAAGATGGAGACAAGCCAGTTGCCTACAAATCTTTGTTGGGATGGTACGTCAGCGTTGGTGCAGTAGGAAATAGGTGCTACACCATTTGTGAAGTGACCGACTCCAATAAAATATTGCACGAGGAGATCAAGGAGTTCTTCTCAACTGAGAGTTTTGGAGTGAAGGTTTTCGCTGGAGCTCATCGTTCGATTGAAGATTGTCGTGCTCTCCAGCTGCTAGAGAAGAATACCATCAAGTCTGACAACCGTTGGGAATCTTGCCTGCTTTGGAAAAGTGATTCCCCTGTGCTACCGGAAAGCTACAGAATGGCTGAGAGGAGACTGCTGACAATGGAAAGAAAGATGGACAAAGACCCGGAGTTTGCAGAACTTGTTGAGAAGAAGTTTGAAGATTATATTTCCAAAGGGTTCCTTGTCCAGAACAGGAAAATATACGATGCAAGTAAGAGGGACTCAAAGTTATGGTACCTGCCATGGTTCTTTGCTTATCATCCCTCTAAGAAGCCGAGACTTGTCTTCGACGCAGCAGCCAAATCCCATGGCAAATCGCTAAACGACTTCCTTCTGAAGGGACCTGATCTTCTGCAATCTCTGGCGGCCGTCCTTATGAGGTTCCGAAGACATCAAGTGGCCATATGCGGTGACATATCTGAAATGTTTCATCAGGTCAAGTTAAAGGAGGAAGACAAGGCGAGCCAGACTATTCTCTATCGTGGAAAGAATAGGAAAATTAAACCGTTGGAGTATGAAATGAGTGTGCTCTTCTTTGGCTCCGCCTCATCACCGTGCTCAGCAATTTTCGCCAAAGATGCCAATGCTGCGGCTTATGAAGAAAAGTATCCTGTAGCCGTGAACGCCATTAGGTATGATCACTACATGGATGACTACCTTGGGGGTGGTGACAATCCGGAAAAAGCTGCTTTGCTGCGTGAACAAGTCCGTTTCATCCATGCTCAAGGAGGACTCAAGATCGTCAAATGGAATAGCAACTCCAATGAAGTGCTCAGAAACATCCCAGACGCAGAAAGAAGCGAACGGAGCCTGACCTTTTCGGATAAGAATGAAAATTATGAGAAAACATTGGGATTGATTTGGAATGCTAGAGATGATGAGTTCCAGTTCCAGCTAAACTTTCAACGTGTTCCTCCTGTAGTAATGAGTGGCATCCGCCTGCCAACCAAGAGAGAAGTGGCAAGTGTTGTCATGTCGCTGTTTGATCCATTAGGATTTCTATGCCCCCTGAAAGTGAAGGCGCTGACACTCCTTCAAGAGATCTGGAGATCAGGAGTAGGCTGGGACGACGAGGTTCCACACTCCCTTGAAGACCGTTGGATTGATTGGCTACAGGAGCTGAAGGTTATAGAATCTGTAGCAGTTCCAAGAAAAATGTGTTCTTCAATTATTAGTGAATGTGAAGTGCAGATGCACGTATTTGTGGACGCCAGTGAAGAAGCATTCTCTGCCGTCATTTTCTTACGTTTCAACACGGGAGGGAGTGTGGAACTCTCTTTCGTAATGGGAAAGGTTCGTGTGGCTCCTTTACGTGGCCTCACAATTCCCAGAATGGAGCTTCAAGCTGCGGTGATGGGAGCCAGGTTAGCAGCCACCGTGAAGGAAGCGTTTCGTGATGAGCTGCTTATTCATCGCACAACCTTTTGGAGTGATTCCAAGACCGTGCTGTGTTGGCTGAGATCAACCTCAGCACGCTACAACACATTCATAGCCAATCGTGTTGGGGAAATCCAGGAGTTGACGGATGTAGCTGACTGGAGGTGGATCCCTAGCAAACAAAATGTTGCAGATGACGCCACTCGGTCCCATAAGATGCAGGAGTTTACCTCTAAATCAAGGTGGCTCATCGGACCTGAATTCCTTCTGGCAAAAGAAAGTGAATGGCCAGAAGAAGCGGAAAGTGGAAGGCATTCTCAAACGGAGGAAGATTCAGAGGATTCATTCATTCTGTCAACGTGTGTAAATCAAACACCAGAAGGTTTGATCGATGTCAACCGTTTTAGTTCTTGGCTTCGTCTCATTCGGGCTACAGCAGCCGTTATAGCAGCAGGACGAGCCTTTCGAGGAATAGTGCCCACAGGAATCACAGTAGATGACATGAAGAAAGCAGAGTTATATTTGATTAGAAGAAGCCAAGAAGATTCCTTTCCGGTGGAGATGAAACTTCTCAGAGAGAACAAGCCGTTGCCAAAGGATAGTAAACTTCGTGTGCTCTCTCCTGCTTTGAGTGATGATGGAGTGATCGTGTTGCGGGGACGCTTGAATGCTGCCAGCTTGCCAGAAGACGTGAAGTCACCTCCTATTCTCGACCCAAAGCATAGGTACACACAACTGTACATAGAGTACCACCACGTTATGAGCAAGCATTTTGGACAAGAGCGAGTTGTTAACGAGCTGCGTCAACATGTTTGGATTCTGGATTGCCGTGCAGCTGTTCGAAGATGCTGGGCTAAATGTGCCTTTTGCATTCGAAAACGGGCTCAACCTTCTGTTCCAGAAATGGGCCAATTGCCAGTGTCAAGATTAGAAGCCGGGACTCCTGCATTTTTCAATACTGGAGTGGACTATTTCGGCCCCTACCATGTCACCGTGAATCGTCACAAGGAGAAGCGATGGGGAGTGCTTTTCACCTGTCTTAGTACACGAGCCGTTCATTTGGAACTTGCAGAAAGTCTGAGTACTAGTGACATGCTGAATGCCCTGGTACGTTTTATGAACATTCGTGGAAGTCCCCATAGTCTTTGGAGTGACAATGGGACAAATTTTGTTGGAGCCAAAAGGGAAATAGAAGAGAACCTTTTCTCATGGAATGAAAAGTTGATCCAGGAAGCCACCTCTACAAGGATGATATCGTGGAAGTTCATCCCGCCAGCTGCGCCACACATGGGAGGTTCCTGGGAACGACTCGTTGGAAGCACCAAGAAGGTCCTTGATGCTATCCTGAAGGAACAGAATCCCTCTGAAGGAACCTTACGGACTCTATTCTGTGAAGTAATGGGCATTTTGAACAGCCGTCCATTGACCCACTTGTCTTGCAATTCGGAGGATGAAGGATGTCTCACCCCAAACCATCTTCTCCTGCTCAGATGTGTGACAGGACCCAGGATTCCAGGAGCGTATGATGAAGCAGACAGTTACAGGAAGAGTTGGAAGTATGCTCAATTCCTTGCCGACCAGTTTTGGAACCGATGGCGTAAGGAGTATCTTCCATTCCTCGTGAAGCGGCAGAAGTGGCTCCATCCAGGAAAGGAAGTGAAGATTGGAGATGTCGTGCTCGTCGTGAATGATCAGGCTCCCCGAAACTCGTGGAAACTAGGGAGGATCACCCAAGCGTTTCCAGGCAAAGATGGAAGAACGAGAGTCGTGGAGATCAAAATTGCGTCAGTGGATCCTTCAGACGCGAAGAAATTGGTCAAGACATCAGTTTTGAAGAGACCTGTTGTGAAAGTGTGCCCCCTCAGCTTTGGGGATAGTGAAAGTGATACTTTCGGGAGGAAGAATGTGGCTGAGGGAGCTGAAGTGATAGAAATACTAAAATAGTCATTAGTAAAAAAAACCTTATCCTACTTCGAATTTTATTGTTATCTTAAATTTTATTATATGAATTTGTTCGTTAATTTATGGCAGTCATTTTGATCGGGTGCAATTTTGAATTATTGTTTTAAAGATGAGTTATGAATTAATTGGTGAATTGGAAATTTGTTAGTCTTTGACATGTATGTTGTATGTGTACGCCGTATTGCGGATTTATGAGTTGTCAGTGTTTTGTGTAAAGTATAATTCCTTCTGGAAGCTTTGGGTTGCGTTTGTAGAGCATGGCATGTGTGAGGAAGAGGCATGGTACCTCGTGGTCAGTTAGTTGTAAAAAAAGTTTTGTGAAGGTTTAGAAAATATTTTATTGGCCTATCTGGTAGAGAATCTTTTGTGGAATAACATATCTTCTTGTCGAAATTTCTAAATGTTAAGTTTTTGAGTTAGTGGATTGAACAGTAATAGTCGCTAATCAAATCTTGATTTTTACCTGAAAATTGTCATTGAAGTTTAATTTGAATCTTGTTGAATAAATAAAAGTCACCGTTCTGTAATAATTAGTATAATCAGTTTGTGCTTTTTTTAACAGTTATTGTCTTCATCAGTTGAAGATAAGGTAGACTTAAGGCTAAAGTAATTGTGCAAGGGCTTGATAGCTTTTATAATTGCTGAGTTCTTTTGGCAGTTAACTTTAGTCTGTATTAGTTGATGATTAGCTAGGATAGTCAGTCCGAGCTTTTGCATCATACCCTACTCTCGAGCTGAAGTCTCAGTCGGGAAGTTTCATCGATCCAAGAAAAGTGATTTGGCCTTACAACCCAGATTGCCAATCCTGGAGGCATTGTCTGGCCTTACAACCCAGATAGTCATTAGTCCATCAAGCAGGACAGTCAGTCCGTGTTTGACCCTACGCTCGAGTTGGAGTCACCAGCCCGAGAGGTGTCAATGTCCATGCGATATGATCACTGGTAAAGTAGCTCAACAATCCTCTGAATCTTGATGTAATGTGATGTATAGTGCAACAAATGTACATTTCATTCACCTTTAAGTTTGTATTATTATTACATCATTGCATTGCGTTGCCTGCAACCCTTTGTGTGCAATGTTATATTATTGTTATGTTATAAAACGTTTTCCATTATTATAAGCAATATTCAACATTGTTACAAATAGCTACTGAAAATTGAATGGCATCACGTACATATTTACAGGCACTTAGCAAATGGGAATTTGTCCATTCATACATATTGCTTCACACAACATATACATAAAGAGGTACATCAATGATGTTCGAAAGGGGAAATTGAGGTTTCTTTCACTACCGTATTGTTATCATTTGTATCAGAGGATTCTATGCATATACTTCTATGAATGAGATGAAATCAAACAAGGTACATAGATCCCTAACATTTTATCCTTTAAAAGTATTGTTTGGTTTTATACGGTTTGTGTGAATTAGAAGCGACTCAATCAACACGGTACTGGAGCAGCTAGCTATCTGTAGTAATGATATTTATTACAAACCTGTCATGTAACATGCCGGTAGTATCCAGTTTATGTATATATACTTTACCTATCTATCTTTGTTCTGCCACAAGCGTATGCTTTTGGTGATGCTAAAGTGAGAAAAACTTCTGGTCTGTGTGGTGAATGGTCAAGTAGCCGAAAAAAAAAGTCAAGTCAATTATGGGATGCTGGGAATGATAAGGGATGCATTATCCCCTTTTATAAAAATGCAAAGTTATGATGATACATTTATTTGATGCCAAACTAAATGTATAAATCCCCGAATTTAAGAGAAATGTAATAGATGAGCTTTGCTTTTGAAAAAATACAATGAAATTCTATTGCTGCTATTAATTTTATTTTGATTGCATGTATAGTACATAGACTACATAGTTGCGGCACATTTAATGTACGTAATAGCATTGATATGTATGATATGCGGCATAAAAGATTATTGTATATTTATTGACGTGATGGAATCTCCCGCAGTAAAAATATTTTTATGTGATGTCACTCACCACCACATGAGTACCGTTTTTATGTACTTATGATGCGATGGGCTGAAGATCATAGGCAGGAGGAATGTAGTTATATGTGGCTATAAACACGGAGCCCCAAATGAAACTAATAAGTGGCTCGACTTTGGTCGGCGTGGCGTAATTGAAAAATGCCAGTGTGTGTTGTCGGCTCATTTTGTTTTGAGAAGAAGATGACTTCATCTGTCATGGTTAAAGTAAATAAGTTGTAAGAGTATCACATCTCATCTTCTTGGCACTTATGGATCATAATTCAACAAAGCTTTTGACGATGTTGGATTATTATTTGAGACTCAAACTCAACAATATTTGCCAGATGAATGAAAAGGAAACAATGTTGACTAATATGTTTTTTCCAAGAAGCTGATTACAAGTTTCTTTGAACACGTTTTCAGGTAGAAAAAAGTATGTAATTATTATAAAGAAACAATATTTCTTTGGCTTCGTTGGCGTTGGTAGACGGCACGTTTGTACTTTATGCTCATGAATCCAGAAATCCAATCATAGTTTCTGGGTGGATTTAGGGAAAAGCAGCAGCAGCATATTTGGTTGATTAAACTCAGCAGTATGGTTGATATTATGAAATTTAACGTCAAGTCAAGTCAAACGTACTCCTACGATGGGAGGTAATGAGAATTTCTTTTTTAACAATTCCACAGCGCAGTCAGAAACGTACGTTATTCTGGTTATATAAGTTAGAAAAAATGCTTACAAAATGAATGTAATATGTGTGGCTTGGTTTTGTTTCATGTGCAAATACAATTTTTCCATTTTTGTATTATTTTTATGATTGGCTGGAGACACAAAACAGAGTATAACAAGGAAACACATTGCCGACTCCACACTCAAAGTAGCCATTACCCA
Source organism: Orchesella flavescens (assembly GCA_964034955.1). Classification (NCBI taxonomy): domain Eukaryota; kingdom Metazoa; phylum Arthropoda; class Collembola; order Entomobryomorpha; family Orchesellidae; genus Orchesella; species Orchesella flavescens. The sequence goes on along the minus strand of OZ035954.1, from coordinate 25,160,658 downwards.
TTATTCAGTTAGCACAGTAGTAGTTCTTCAATCAATGTATCACAAGCTTTCATTCCACACATCCTCTTCGTGGCACACACAACGTGGTGGTGGAAACCACAGGCATTGAAAACTTCTGGGAAACTTGTGTTTTGAAGGTGAATCGGAAAGCATAAAGCACAGCTACACAGCTTTAAACCGAACATAACATCACATCACACATAACGATTGTTATATAAAATATTTTTGATGTATGATATATATATGTGTTCTTGCTGTCAAGAAACTAACTAACTATTATATTCTATCGTAGTGCCATAAAACATTACATCCAATGCATAGACAAAGGAGAAGTTAGTCATATAGCTGGAGCTTATCACAAGGGGGCAAATCATCTATCATAAAGTGTAATAACAGGTTTCGCCCTGGAGATTACAGACAAAGTAACCACCAAGGCTCACGAAATGTGAGTTCCGATTAGGAAAACCAGCCTTTGCATTTTTTATCCATGTTGTGCTTTCCAAGCTTATTTGATATCAAAATTCATAGTGAAACAACAGAGCAAATAATGCCAAGCTCTAAAAAAAACTTATTTCAACGATGAATATAAAATGAAGGAATAAGAAAAATGGGAAAAGTGAGTTGAGAAGAAGTTTCAGTTTGTGAGCATAAGCAGGAGTTTACTCTAGGAAAAATTAGAAACTATATTACATTACAATCCAACTACGAGGATGAGGAGGAGTTTACTTACTGCAATAATATCAAAAGTTCCAAACTATTTTTCTCTCCGCACCACATGAATGGGAATACGGAAGAATGTTACATAATTTAAATCCTCCTTAATGTAACCTCACTTTAATTCGTGTATTTACCTATCATGGATTTGAATTTATATCATATCCCTTTTCCTCCTGCTTTAAATAATAGATATTATGAGGAGGGATGCCTTTAATTCGATGAGGAAAAGGGTTTGTATCAGGAGGATGAAATTTAACTGGTTTAGAAAAACGGAACGTACATTTATAACATGTTACTTAATAAAGAGTGTATTATACGAACGAGTAAAACTGTATATTCCATTTTGTTATTTGTACTGCTTGTCAGCTAACTCACTTTGGTCTGGTGTGGTGTGGCGTGGTAGCGCTCTCTCCACTCAAATTAGAGCTTCGTTTGAAGAAAATAAAGCTCCCAGTGGCATGGTAAGTACGGGAACCCTGCTATTTTCATCGGAATTATAGTAATGACGACTATCCAACAGTAGTTTAATGAAAGTAAGGCTGCTTTTGCATGTGAGCCGTTGATGTTATATAAATACATTGTTTGAAGTATCAAACTATAAAACCATTAGAAAATAAAAGTTTAAGGGACACGGTTAACAGTCCCTTTGACTTGACACTACCTTCTTATTTTTCATCCGGCAAAGCCGAAAATATGAAGAAGAAAGCAAGTTTAAAAAAATGTTGAGCAAGTGCGACCTGCGGCACGTATAAATTTGATAAGGATAAGCTGAAGCCAAGCCAAGCCAAGCCACAAGACATAATAACGGCAGACACAAGACATGAGATTATATTTTTTTTTGGATGAAGATGATAATAATGATGATGAGATGGAGAAGGAGGAATAGTAAATAGATGAAAAAGGAGGAATGTGATGTGATGTAGACGCGAAATATACATACATAAATGGATGGAGGAGATTGTTTAAGATGTTAAGTTAAGAAGTTAAAGGAACGCTGAATTTTCGGATCTCCTGTTGCGAGAAGACAAAAAAGAGAGCTACTTTGTTCTTTTTTATATGCATTACATTATTATTCCTTTCCTTAGCTTTTTGAGTTTGGTTTGACTTGACTTACTCTATAGACAAGGAAGAAAAAGAATCCTTTTGTTCACTGGGGGATTCCGCTTGGCTTTGGGTTTGGCTTGAACATTCTCGGCTCAAGTTTAAATGAGCTTGAAAATTATATGCAAGTTGCATTATCATCATATCATCATCATCCCAAGCCGAGCCAGTTCTTGCATACCTAAATCCCTTTAGCCACTTTGTAAAAAACGTTTCGTTTTGTAATATAATGATAATACTTCTGACTGAGAGCAGAAGCACCTACGATGACAACGAGGACACGAATTAAGATAGTACTAGTGGTTGGTGTTGGTGGTGGCGTTGTGGTGCGATTATATAAATAAAAGAGATAAAGGAAGAGGGCTGTTTTTTAACTCTTCGCGATACACACAGGGGCTCAATATAAAGAATGAGATGAGATTATGTTGTCTTGTCTCTTGCCTATCATGCTCCATCATGATACATAATCATAGTCATCATCATTATTATCCTCATCGTCGTATTATATTATGCTTAAGGAATTTTTGCAGCTTTATATATACTATCACTTCTTGTTACACTTACAACTTACATGCTGGACCAGAGAGAGAGAAATGGCATGGCGAGGCAGCCAGGCAGAGAAATCATTCTTGACAACTCAGATATAAACTATGTACAATTATCTTGTGTGGAACCGTTTGTAATAATAATATGCAAATCGGTACAATATAAAATAATACAAGGGAAAAATTGTTCCATGTTCACTTTACCAAAGATTAGCCTCAGTTTCTTATATAGTGACAGCTTCTTGGATATAATAGCGAAAGCAAAGTAATATTTTGCTGTGCAGATTTTGTTATTTTCACCGTCCGAATGTATTAAGTAATCATCTAATAAAGCATTTTCTTAAAGCTGCCATTTTAGGCTCTCTCTCCCCGACTCCCTAGAAAATATGTTGCAATTTTGACGGATAGTAATTTTATGATGACGCATTTACACACTGATTCAAGCCTATTTATTAAAAACACTGCTACTGCAACTGCTCAACACACTCAGTCAGACGCAGTTTAGCTCAAGTACATGATCAGCATCTCTCTCTCTCTCTTGCGGCTTTTGAGCAAAGAAATGGTTGAATAACAAGTGGAGAAATTTGTAAAATATCCTGTTGTATGTCTAAAAGTGACAACTGTACTTCACGAACCAGGTGATAAATAATTTTATTACTTTATTCACAGTCAAAACTGCCAAGATTCATGCTCTTTCTTTCCATTATATTCAAAGAGCATAATGGTAATAACAGTAATGATATAATAATCATAATAATGATATTCTTGCTTCGAGTTGGAACCAGCTACCAAGTGAGCAGCAGCAGCAGCAGGTTTCTTCACTAGCTCACAACTTACTCTGAAGTCTTGAAAAGATATGTAGAACCTTCCATGTAAGCTAAGTAGTAGTAAGTAAGTCTCCGTAATATTATGGTCATGTTTTCTCCTCATGAAAAATTATGGATATCGTAGAAGGATGGCAGCATAATACCAAAAAAGATAAACCTGACAATAGGCAGATATATAGTAACCTGCGATCTAGCATTTATGCTGAATAAAGTTAGCATAAGCTGTGTCTGAGTAGTTCATTGGTTTAAAAAAGATTTGAAAATTTTCATAATTGTGGCTGCTATTGAGATTTTTTTCAAAAATTGACCTTTAATCACTTATAGGTCACGCTGGGGTCATTTCTGAACTTTGATATTAGCATAGTTGAGTTTTTCTTGAAAAATAGCATCATTTTGATGTATCATAAGCCATGTTTTGCTATTAAAATTTTTTGACCTTGACCTTTGACCCAGTTACCGTTGACCGATTTTGCTCATCTTAGAACTTAGCCAAGAGCTTGACCTAAGGTATCGTTTAGCAAAAAGAATTTTTGAAAATCTTCAACGGTGTAAAAGTTATCGTGCGAACAGACGGACAGACGGACGGACGGACGGACGGACAGACAGACTATGATCCATTCTAAAAAACCTGCTTTTGATTGATCTTCGATCGCAGGTTAATAAGTGGTTGTTGGTTGTAATATGCTTTTTGTTAAAGGATGTTCTTTTGCCGTTGGCAAACTTATTAACCTGCGATCGAAGATCAATCAAAAGCAGGTTTTTTAGAATGGATCATAGTCTGTCTGTCCGTCCGTCCGTCCGTCCGTCTGTCCGTCTGTTCGCACGATAACTTTTACACCGTTGAAGATTTTCAAAAATTCTTTTTGCTAAACGATACCTTAGGTCAAGCTCTTGGCTAAGTTCTAAGATGAGCAAAATCGGTCAACGGTAACTGGGTCAAAGGTCAAGGTCAAAAAATTTTAATAGCAAAACATGGCTTATGATACATCAAAATGATGCTATTTTTCAAGAAAAACTCAACTATGCTAATATCAAAGTTCAGAAATGACCCCAGCGTGACCTATAAGTGATTAAAGGTCAATTTTTGAAAAAAATCTCAATAGCAGCCACAATTATGAAAATTTTCAAATCTTTTTTAAACCAATGAACTACTCAGACACAGCTTATGCTAACTTTATTCAGCATAAATGCTAGATCGCAGGTTACTATATATCTGCCTATTGTCAGGTTTATTTTCTAAATTATCAGTAACATATATATATAGTGTAATAGATGATTATAAAAAATATTATAAATATTTTCTCTCCTGATCACAAATACAACAAGAAGCCAAACAATAGGTCTGGAACGGCTCGGCTTGGTGTTAGGAAAAAAGATTAGAGATACGAATTTTATAACTCAATCCTAAATAGCTATTCATTTCACACAAGATGGTGCTTCTTTCTTATCAAAAAGATATTTTCAGCTTGAGGCTGAGAAAAGTGATACATAAAGATAGGATACGTACGGTATACATAATTTTGATAACGTGGCCACTTCAAATTTTCAAATTGCCCTAAAGTTGAGTGATACGATATCATATAGCATATTATATGTTATGTATATTATCATGATTCTCAAAAAATATTATCACATTAGTTTCCATTTTATTTAAAAAAAAAGAAAACGAATGGTTTGTTAAAAGAGTAATTTTCAGGATTTTAAATGGCAGTTTAAAATCTAGATAGAGCTCAAAGTTTCTCCATTTATTCTCGATGGAGAGAAATATGCAGCTGGTTCAAATTGAAAATGTAATATATATAGGTAGCTACCTATCTATATGTAGCTCTTAATTGATGTACCCACAGACATTTTTTCCACTTGAAAGGTACCGAAAAGTTAGCTGAGTTCTGAAGTGAGACATGGAAAAAGGTCATTATTGCAACTGCTCCTGGCATAAACAAAATGGTGAAGTATTTTTAATCATTAAGAGATAGGCACGGCATTATATATACCTTTTCTAGTCTTGGAGAGAGATACAGATGCCTTGTCTCACACTACTCAATTCAAGGTATAAGTAACTTGAGGTGAGCCTGAGCCAGGTGTCAGTCCAGTAAGCAACTTTCCTGTTAATTAATGAGAAGGAAATTGTTCCCTTCTTGACTTGAAGAAAAGGCTTCATACGTTTTGTCTTAAATACCTTGCTGGTGTGGATACATATGTTAGAACAACGTAGTAAACACGCATTCCTTCGTCGTCCCTAAATTGCGTGGTAAGATAATAAATGAATGAATGGAATGAGGAGAGGGATATAATGAGCAATGTGAACCTGAACCTAGACTAGTATCAACCGGAGAAGCATCTTTATCTGACAAGTGGTGGCGTATATAAAGGTTGATAAAGTCGTCTCATTTTATCCAAAGCTGGTATGGTATAGTATGATACTATCGTCGATCGTAGGGCGTGCAAACTGCAAACAAAGTATATATATCGAAGAGTTATACGCACCCACGAGGAGAAAACATTTTTACAGTTTATGTTGCTAACTTGACAGGGCTAGCAAGTCATCTTTCTGTTGATGTATCGCAAGATACGAAATTCTTGACAGATTTCAGATATTAAAGCCATGAAGAAGACATTACACGCTTTTACCTAATATGGACAACATATTAAATCTCGGCTGTCTTAAGCTTTTGTACAACAAATGAAGTAGTACGTAAAAAAACATAAAAATATAAGTGAGGGAGCGAGGTAAGAAAATGGAAGAAAAGCTAATGAAAACCACCTAATTTTGCAGGAAGAGAAAAAATTATCAAAGTTATCTGTCTATATTTCAAACTAATCCTCATCTTTCATTTAGATAGTGCTAATGTGTGAAGCTTGTTTTTTTTTCTTCAGAAGTTCATTTTGGAACGATGTGATAGGTTGGTTGACTCGTGTTGTTGAAGAAAAATACCTGAGGATATTATGTGTTTTATCATCATCAGTTGGTTGCAAGATTTCTCACTTGCTTTCCGAGTGTTATTTATTGCCAGAGTAGACAACACATCATCATCAACACGGATAGATAGAATATCACACGTCTGAATAGGCGGCAGATAACCACAAATGAAAATTGAAAAATGTGGACATTTTTACAACTAATGGAGTCACCCCTTTTTCTCATGCTTCAATTTCTTGAAGTAAATTTTGTAGCTTTTACGGAGAAAAAAAAACAAATTATAAACATGTTCTAAATAAATAGCAAATCACAAAAAAACAGCAGCAAAATTATATTCTTGAGTTTTTATGCTATTTTTTAATGAAAAAATTCCATCATCTGCCCTCTACGCATTTGTTGGCTTTGGAAGAAAATACTTTTTGCTTCACTGGAATTAGCAATTTTACCCAAGAAGTTGAAAAAATGAAAAACAGAGAGGTGCTTAGAATATTACAAAAAGGGTAAATTTCCAATTTGTGTGTCATCGCTTTGTATGTAATAGTTTTTTAGGAATACCACGGCCAGCATAACACGCTCATTAACGTAACTCAAGATGTACATACATATATAAATATGTAGCAAAGCAAAATGTATAGTATATCTTTAGTTTACTTCCATCTCAAGTTCTGGCTCTAACCAAATCTTCACGCAACATATACATCTGGTGTAAAATTGCTGGGAGTGAAATGTCACATTCTGACACGTTTACGAGCTTTTTATGTACTGTACCAAAAAGACGAGGGATTGCTGAAAAGTTTTTACCAATGCAATGTAATTTGACCACTACTTCTATAGCTTCACCCGCAAACTATTTAAATTACGTTTGTTAGCATGAAGTAAAAGCTTTTGCTGTAGTTTTCCACAGTGTGTAATATCCCCCAGGTCATAAAACTAACTTCCAATTAAAAACTGCCTTTGGATTTTAACAAAATTATTTTGCTGAGAAAAGTGAACTACACAAATGTATGATATTTAGAATTAGCTTTGCGAATTGAGTTTGCTAAAATCTTAGGCTGTGTGTATTTGGTAAATCCATTAAGGTTTTCATTTGCGCTTTGTCTTTGCAAGGTTTGAAAAAAATTTTATGCAAAATCCTCATTTGTAGTATTACATATATGCTTGCTTTTCTTTCCATTTAGCAAGTTTTACAAAAGAGTTCCAAGGATTATTAAAACTGTCATATTCTGTAATTCATATAGAGCCGTTGACAACCTCATTATATGAAGTTTAGTCGGGTCGGGATGGACTTAGCATCACTTTGCTTTTGTATGTGATCATGTTGACAAGAGAATCTAGTGCGTGAAACAGGGCATGAAGAAATCGGATCTGCCATTGTCTACCTTTATGTAGCATAAACTTGTGAACAATCGATTTCTGAGGTGTACCTACAAATTACCACAATCATGTGTCGTATTAGTATTTTGATCTTTGGCCAGATTGTTGTTGTTATTCTGTAGCAACATACATAAAACCAATGCATGAGAACTGTTTTCCACCAGCTCTTCAAGCAAACAAGTTCATTACTACACGGAAAAGCCATGCTAAAGCTGGAACTACTGCGTATGTATATTTACTTGTATGGATTTCCTTTTCAACTTGGCCCAAACCGAAATAAGCCTAACCTAAACAATTATCTGGAAGTGAAGGACTAGAACTACACATGTCACCGTTTGTCCATTCCTTTTGTTTGGAAGAACAGCTTATTATATAGAGCTTCCAAAATCTGCTTATTTATAACAATGTGTGATACAGAATGTATAACAGGGAAAATTCATGTAGTTTTCTCCGCATACGTTGCTTCATTTGAAGTAAAGAAAAGCTGAATGAAACACAATGGAAATAACAAGGTAAAATGTATTTATTTATTGAGTTACACCGGATTTTCGCTTAATTTCGTCTGAAAGTAAAATGAGAAAAGAAGGATTATTAGTACTTTGGTTGATGGTTTGAACTTGTCATAAAAGTTTTATTCGGATCATGACTACATATTAATTTACCTAGCTAGGTTAGTACACACTTGATTTGCGATTTAATAGAAAAATCCAGAGAAAAACAACGCTCATTCTGCAAAACAAGGACGAAGGCATTGATTTTTTAGAATTGACATGGCATGACATTTTTAGCAATTGGGGCGACTTGATTATCTGCAAAAACGGCCCTGGCACCATACTTACATTATAACACTTAAAATTTGTAAAAGTCGAAACTATATCTTTCAACGTAATTGGATAAAGAGCCGTTTTACTAAGACATTTGAAGCATTTGTCCTACAAATATTTTACATCACAATTTTTATTCTTGGCATTATCAAATTAAATGTTTGAACATGGTTAACCTAGTTTGGCCAAAGAATTGAAGTTGCGTTTGTAAGTTATTACGTTTGCCAAATTACTACTCGACATCTAACAATTCTTGTTGTTTTCTGATAAGAGATGAAGGTTAATGGAACAGGCTCATCACCAGCTAAACTGTAGAAGCAGTAATAAAAACAATACAATTGACAATAACAATAATTTCTTCGTTTTAAAACAAACATGTTTTTACTCTGTCATCATAAATACATGGCCACATTGTGAGCTATGTAGACTCAATTTTGTACTTTATGATTTTTTTCTAGATTTCACACGCTACAAGAACAGAATGAAATTCACCAAAATGAAATTAACTTCGAGATATTATTATTTTAGTATCAAAGCGCAAGCGAATGGATTAATCTTATGCATAGGTGTAATCAGTGTCAGCTCATGCACTCAAATTTAACAAAAGTCACAAGGCCTGAAATTTTTAGAATACTATTTGAAAATCATGTTAATGTTAATATAGTCGGTCATGCTATCGCTTTCGCAGTCTAACTCGCAGTTCACATTTTCGTACTTTTTAACCGGATGAAATAGTGATAAAAACAGATGAGAAGAAAGGTTGTGGGAGCAGGAGGGAACGCAAAGGTTGTGTTTCAAACAGGACTGCCAAGAATTAAACCGTAATGAAGCCGTCAGACAAGGGGCTAAAGGATATTTTTCATATTACATTCAAACATTTACTGCATTTTATCCTAATGAATCTCATCATCATCAAAATGTTTTACAAACTTTTGCTATATAGCTGCTGTGAGCTTTTAGGCAAGGAAATAATATGTATCGGTATACTTAATCTCTCTTCCCAGAGCACAAATGAATGTGTAAATAAAAGTGGAGTGATGGATGGAGGAAGGAGTTTATGTAAGATTACTGTATTACACTAACGCGTACTCTCAGAATTATTGAGCAACTCTGTCTTGGTGAGGCTACATTTATAAGTTACACAGGACTGCTTTTCTCCTCTTGTAAATGTTTATGTAGCATTTTGTTAGTTGTGAAATGTGAAAGATTTACAAGTACAAGCTTTAATTTTGCTTGTTGACCTCATATAAAAATACAATATATTTTTGTTCGTGATAGCGATAACACACACTATATTGAGTGATATGATGGCTTCATCTATTGACGAACAACAAGCGGATGACATAAAAACGTTTTGTTCATTTTCATATTTTATTGCAATGTAAAAATTCAAAATAATAATGCAACTGTCTGCTAATACACACACACTACTTACTCAACCTTTTGTTTTAGCCAAAGAAAAAACCACAAGAGTTGGGAAAACATAAGTTATGCATTTTGTATTTTATTCTTTTTTAAAAATATTGATGCTACTTACCTACAATTTTTACTCCATGCCATGCCAAAGGTGGAGAATAGGTGTGGAAGGGCTAATTAATTACGAGGATTTTTTCGTGATTTTGATACAAGATTAAAAGCATGAACTCGAGCTTTAAAACTGTTTGTTGTAAATTTTGCGATGTGATGCTCTTACTGGGTTGGTGATTTATACTTTTTTTAGTTTTTTTATGCGCCCAAAAGTTCTGCCCTTTATTAAAGTATTTTTTCCTGCCTATATAATATACAATAATGCTGCTAAAGCAATTGCAAACCAACTTTCTTCCCTGTTTGTATCTACTACTGGCTGCGTTGAGTTATCATTCTCATCACTCAGGTAGTTTGTTTTGTATGCTGTGTACACATGAATGAGTCCAACCAAACCAAGTTGTAATATTTGTATTGAGATTCATACATGTTGCAATTTTTTTTTGAGATTCCAGTTTTGCAATGCACAGCTAATTACGGGCTGGTTGAACAACGAAACACTTCGTTTAGATTTGTAATTCTTACTCCCCCTTCACAGTCTTTGTTGCTCATCCATTCAGTACTCATCCAGCCTTCAGGGCAATTTAAGGTAGGACTTGAGGCTATTTTTAGTAAAATGATACTAAAAATGCTTTTTGCAATGATTTTATATTCCATGATGGTCTTTGCGGCAAAATAATTATTCTTCTTTTTGCAATTAGTTTATTAATATATACATTAAGTATTGAAGTAGTAGGTTTATTGTGTACACAACTTTTGTGTAATATAAAATGGTGTAAAATTCAAACTCGGCAATAGATCCATGTAAGATTTCCGGTTTTAATACAATTTATCGCTTAACCTTTTAATCGTATAAGTGCTGTACAGGATAATACTGTTTTACATTACCTACCGATTTAACATTCATAATTAACGGTACCAGGTACGGCTATACTAAAAAAATTCAGTTGATAAATAAATGAAGATTGGGGATTGTAAAGTACATTATTAGACATGCAAACTACATTCAAAATTTTGTTATTTTACCTAAAACTTGTACGTTCTTTAGTTCCAATTCAAAGTACCCGAATTTACCACCAACCAAATGACATTTTCTTGTAGCAAATTTTTATTTATCTGAAAATCCATTTCTATAAACTTGTCGTCATCCTTGTTTCCCTTTTTTGTTACGTTTTTTCTTGTTTTTGCAAAGAGGAGTACTAAAAACTTTTATTACAAAAATATCGTAAAATGACTTGAAATTGGGTTCCAGCCTTTCTAATGTCTTAATCTACATACTTGAAACATTTCGATAGTATGTTGGATGACCTCCTTGAAAAAACATTTGTTGATAGAATTCCTAATGTGGATCCCACCCTTTCTATGTTTCCACCACAGAAGATAACAACATTGGAAGTAAAGTTAATAGGTCAGATTTAGTCTACGTATTGGTTGAAATAATCGAAAGGTAATTCAGGTAATACACATTGAAGCAATAATAATGGTTTTATTTATATTTATTCTGCTATGGTTGACTTCACAAGTACAATATTTGTGGGACTCCACATCTAGCTATTAGAATATTATCTATGAGATCATTACACATCGCTCTTTATTACTTACAAATGGTCACCGAGAAAATCGTAGCAATTTTTGTACTTGAATGATTACCCATACGAAATGAGACGGGTGCGCGCATTGCTATTAAAGAGTTGTTTAATATAATGGGTGCATTCAATGGCAGTGGCAAGTCTCAAGTGGGCAACCAAAAAAAATATTTGAATAATTGAACCTATCGTCGGAGTCGGAAACTTATCGGTGATGTGTTTTAATGATGATAACATCAACTGTAAATATTGTAGAATTGTAGTTCTGTAGAAAAGAATGAATATAGCTTTGAAAGAAGCTATGGATATAATGGCGGACGGAAAATTTGGGGCGTTCCGTTGACCATGTAAAATTGGACAGTTTGGAGAGTTGGCATGTATGCCGAATTTTTATGACTCGTTTTCCATCCCTCTAGTTAGGAAAATGGGGAAAAAGTCATCCCTCACAATATTTTTGTTGTTGTAACGGCCCTTAGAATGACTATGATCGTCATCATTCATTGCTTGCAATAATGCTTGTTTTCAAATTCAAAGTAATCATGATATTATGATGATGCTTTTGTATATGTATTTAACTACAAAAAGACATCTGGAAAATACAAACGATTGACTATGCAGAATAATGAGTAATAGTCCCGTAAATGTTGTTTAACTATATAGTTTACTTAAATCGTAATATTTATTGCCACTCTCTGAATTTATTAATCAAAAGCTTGTTTGTTTGCTATTCATCTTTATGATGCAATTATTGCAGCAATAAGATGCATAAAATAAAATTGTCATAAACTGATTATTACGGTAGCTTTCGAAACATTGGGATTGGGAGTAAGTTGTCAACACGTCAAGTCTTGCATATTGTAATTTATTATACTTTTCATCACGCTTGGTCCTTAAGGGTACGATTAGGTCGTAAAAGCAGAGTAATAATGTGAATGCGATGAACGTGCCTCTTCAATATTACACGTTTTGGGTGAAACGCAACAATAAAATGCTCTCATTGATAATATCTATCATCTATCTACTTATTGACTTCTTTCTTTCATAGTATTATTAAGTAAACATGTTTCTTTCAACATCCTTGGATTGGAAGAAGGTATCACTATCACTTACTTTAATATTTAGCGAGTAAATATTTAGTCAAATGGGGTACGGTCAAGAACAATTGAGTATCAACATCACAACAAACTCTCCAAGTTTACAAAAGGATGGTTGTATTACAACACAACTTCACTTGAGTCTAATCGGTAAACTGTCAATGGCGTTTTTAGTGAAAAATCCGTATGATGTATAGATACTTTTATCAGCCAAGCCAGTGTAGATTATTATATGACCGATGTGTAAACGTGAGTTTGTTGTTTGCTACTTTACTTAGCGGATGATTATGAAATGGTTATATATATTATATTATTGTATCGTTATTTATAACACTAACAAAAGTGCAACCCCCTCTCGTTCTTCCTCACCAGTACACAAGTAAAAGGCGACGGCAGCAAGGAACAAGGAATAAGGAGTGTTTTCATTTAGTAAGATGATTTCGATGCAATAAATGGAGGCTTTGTTTATTATACACATTTGCATCAGCATCAGAGGAAGTTCTTAAGCACCACAATTTACACTAGTTATATTTTTCTTCAGCATAAGAATGGAAAACATAGTGCATCCGTTTAGAAGTTTATAGATATATATACATAAATAAGTACGTAAGTAGTTGGTCTGGCATTCTGTTTCTTCACCAGCTTGTTTGTAGATTTGACAGGAATAATACACAACGGAATGGGAGTATTATTATGTGACAATAAATTAGTTGTGTTGATCCTGAGCCAATACGATTTATGTTCATTATCACCAACCACCATTACGCCCTATTTATCAATGAGAGCTATTAAATAAAATGCATAAACATGAAATGCACTTACATATACTTACTCAAAAAACCGACTTGTCTTTCTGAAATACCAAAAATGTTGTGTTGTAGGTTGTAGTAGGTGGAAAAGGGATGCAAGAAATGCGCTCAGTTGACGGGGCAGTGATATATGGATCCCAATATTGGTTGAGCTACTACTACTTCTGTTCAAACAAATTACCAAGTTTAAATAACTTAAGAGAACGGCGAGAGAAAGAGAAGCAGGGAGTTAAGAGCTTTTTGCCTTTACCATACTAAAAACACTCACTTGAATGAATGCTTTCTTTTCAGTGGAGTGTTGTTTGCACTCCTTTTTGGTAGCTATTTGATGGCTACACATTTATGATGTTTGCATTGAGGAATACGTCCATTTATTTTGTGTTTAGCATATATATTTTCTGATCAAGATTTGTTGGTTGTTGGTTTTGACTTCTGTTTGCTGCTTAAAATGATACTTATATATATTGTCGGCTTGCAGTGGTAGTACGTACATTATATTATATCATATCAAGTACATTCATATAACAAAAATGAAGCTCTTCAGGACAAGTCAAGACTTTTACAAATTGTAAACGATAAAATATGGTAACAAGCGTAAAGGCTTAAGATTTTGAAGAAAAGAGTCATGAAAATCACCAAATTTTCATTTCAAGGGATTTTTAATTTGTAGCAGAGTTTGTGTTGTACATGTCCAATGTCAAAACTTTGGTCCATCCTTTTAAAATCTATCCTTATATAATATTATTATTGGAATTTGACAAAACTAAAGAGACTTTTTGTCTCGTATTTTTCATATGCCAATTCCGTAAAAGGCACTTAAAGGAAAATTGATGACATAGATAATATTTATAGCATCTTATTGCAATAAGCATGTTTCACAGATATATCACTTTACAGTCGAAAATTAAGATGATGACGATTATTTTGCACCGGTTTTTCAAGCTAGCTCTGACTATGGCTGGTGACTGGTTAGTTGGTGGACACTGAAAAATGTTCTTCCATTCACCTTTCTCATTCCAGCTGTCTAATTTATTGCTATTTAATGCAATGAATATGGCTGTCCCCTCTGATTATGTGAGAAATTTTGTGCCTTGTGGCTTTTAATATGAGCCCGTATACCATGTATATTATATTATTATTATGCAATCAACCACAGAATAAAGAAATACTCATTGACCAATACTTATATAATGTGTTTGTAATATGAAAACTTAATGGTAAAGTGTGTTGGGATTGGGTCTTGGTCCGGTTGAATTGAGATGTTTGAAAAAGACAGATTCCATACATAGTCAAAAAAGAACCTAAGGTGAAATAGTAGTGATTTCACGCAAGGTGTTCTGTGCTGAGAGGCCTGGGAACCCGTGAAATTTATTGTAATGACTTGTGGATGGATGGGCTTGATGTGGTCAATTTGGTTCCAATAATTTATGTGTGTCCTGGTGGTGGTGGTATAAAAAAAATAAGCATTCTTGTTTCCTTCTCTCCAAGCATAACTCTTCTTTTTGGCTATCGAACCAAGCTACATATTATACACATACATCGCTTCTCTACTAAATGAAGCCATCCCCCAACTCTGTAGAAGTTAGAGAGTTAAGATAAGTAAGACGCTAAAGCATAAAGTTTTAACTTTATACTTTCCTGCCTTGCTCCATCCCTAACCGAAGGAAATCATGCACAGTTGATATTACTGCTAAAGTCCCAGTCATCATCAGTTCTAAAATCAATTTGAGACTCAGTTGTAAATAATAAGATTATAAGAATTAGACTCTTGTACACTTGTACCTTTTATGACTTTTAATAGCTCCTCTGTTCAGAGATCTCCAGCAGCTGCAAGGCAAAAAAATAGTCCCTTTTAAACTTTTAAAATAGAAGGAGAAGTATAAAATGGAGGCTCTCGCTCTCTCTTGGTCGGATTGAATAAATCAGATTTTAATCTTTTTAATACAGAGTATCATCAGGGGTCATAGAGAATGGGACGCTGTACTCGTTTTTCTTCCCTATTTCAACCAAGTTTCATAGTTTTCGCATTATCAGATTATTATTATTAAGACGCATACACACACGCACGCACACATAATATGATGATGGTACGAGTGTATCTCCGTTTTTTCTTTGGATCTTTGGATGTCAGTGTGTGTTCTTGCTGCTTGCTGTGCCATATGAGCCACTTTTGAATAGAAAAATGTTAGACTTTTGCTCTGAATAGGTTGAGGAAATGTGACTACAAGATTGTTCAGGGCGATACCTGCGTGTGAAGAAGGGATGTGAAATGATTGCAATGAGTTGAAGAGAGAGAAAGAGATCAATACAATACAATGCAATGTGATGTTAGTCAACGGCATATCCACATCCGTAAAAGAATATTGTTCAGAGAATCTTTCTTTACATTTTCCATGGAACTTTAGATTATGCGGGCTTGGGCTAGAATGGGATGAGTTCTGATGTCATTGTACATAATGTTAGCTATCATGAATGGCAATGCAATGGCTGGGTACTTAATATACATACGTAACTTTGGCTCTCCAACTTCTATTTCAGTTTGGCTTGATTTAATAACATGAGATAGATCACACGGCGTGATATATTGTTTCGTGTAGCCCCTTTGAACAGGGGATATCGTGCCGTCGTGATATCCCACATAGTTCACTCTTGCTTGTCCTTTGAGATTGTTCATCGTTTTTATTTGTCAGAGAGTCGTTATTGAACTATTAATGTGGCATCACATCACATGCAACATCAGAGCATCTCCACACCACCACCATGCAGTTTCATATGAAAAGTCTTTGTGTTTCTACCAGCACTTTTCCAGATTTTAAGGTCACCAGCACCACTTGACATTTATTACAACGTTATAGGATGGCGACGAAGACGCGACGTTCTTTGGGTGGATGTGGATGTGGACAAGAATAATATATATGTATGTAGTTTTTTGTATTTTAAATGAAAAACTGTGGCCAAATGTTGACATAATCCTGTCTCTGTCCTGCATAGTAGATCACGACCGAGAAAAGAGACTTCCTGCTGATTGAGAACCTCCGTAGTTTTAAGATGACAATGTTAACTTAGATCTAAGATTTACGGCCAAACTTGCCTAGTAGGATTAGTAGGCTTTGCCTCTGAGATGATAATACACCTATTTAATAGTCTTGTCTTTAAGACATTTCATTTAGCATTCATGCACTAAATCATTAGAAAGATTCACTGCATCGTTTTCTATGATTTAAATGACAAAATCAAGAACCATTTATTTCTTGGTTTCCTCCAGCGATTTCTTCTTGTGAAAATTGGTCGTTGAATTTGATGTGTACTTAGCATCCATGTTAAAGGACTATAGCGCTCCTTATAAAAGTTACTTGTGTCTGTCTACATATTTGGCTTCTGTTCTTGAAAAAGATTCGGTTTGCACAACAGATGTTGATTTTCAAAATGAGCGTAATCGCAAGTCGTATGAATGTCTTTCAGTTTACGGTTGAGCTCACACGATTAAATGCTTGAATGGTTCACTTCTTGAGTCGCGTTAATTCAAGCTGATTGTAACTCTTTCGCTTTTGAAATCCACAGAAATAAAAGATTTCTTGCGTGTTAGGTTAGATGATGATGATGATGATAAAAATATTTGGGATTGAATTGTCTGTGACTTGATTTAATAGTCATTCTGTAGAGTTAGAGTCACAATGAAATTTTTGAGCGAACAACTTAGGAAAATACATACATTCAAAAATATTTTGATGCGATCGGCCTAAGGAGTTAAGTATCAAAGTCAACTTCATACATCATCATAAACAAGCGAGAATATACGGATGTTGTGGATGAATTCAATTGAAAACGGTTAGAGTTTTCCTTATAGATAACATAGCAAATATTTATGATGAACATTGCGCATTGTTTGTTAAGAGCTCTCTCTCTTCCTAGAATATTATTCTTCAGTTCAAATTGAATCCTTTTATTTCGATTAAGTCCACACTTACGAATCACGTAATAATAAGGATACGGATCTGTTCTCACTTGAAGAACATTATGGAATGAGAGAAAGAGAATAGTGAGGAGTGTAGCAGCGTGAAGTTTTTTTACAGCATGCTGGTTAAATTCGGTAGCAACCTGATTGCCTTAATGACGTGAGTTCACATAATGAAATATGTGGTTGATTTTGATTGACAGGGTTAGGGAGGATTGAGAAGATATTACAAGCAGGATGATGCCTTTGATGGCATGTTGCAAGAGCTCTCTTTTTTTTCTCTGGCTTGATTTTTTAGGATGATAATGTATATGTAATGTGTACTAAATGAATGTGTAAAACAGACGCTAATAGAAATTACACTGATTCCGATACGGTGTATGGTTTTGATTCAAAGCAACCAACTGGCTTCTCCTTGTTTCTATCAAGTGGTATGGTGTACCATATGGAAGCAACTGTAACTTGCTTAGTCAGTCAATCCAGTTATTGTTTAAAATATACTTACCACTCAATATCCTTCTTGCCTTTCTGAATGATAGCAATATACACGATGAAGATAATAATGATGATGATGATTGTAGCAAGCACTGGATAAAGCACATAGAGAAGGCGACTCTAATGGCACCTTCTAATCTTAACAACAGCCTGCCAACTAACTGAGACTGAGAGATACATAGGTAATTCCGAAAAGCAGGAGTCAGCAGCAGTGTAAAGAAAGAATGACTCAGGATCCAGCCACAGCCACCGCGTATGTATTCGTTTCTGGAAAGAGATAATGGAAGTTGAAAGAAAGACGGGATATTTACACCAAACCCTCAATTATTCAGAGACCCTATTTACCAACTTTTTATAAGATGGTGATGATAATAATGATCATCTAACTGGTTACGTAATGGCATTATATTATTTGTACACTAGCATTTATCATGATTTCTCTATCTGGATAAAAGTCCAAGGTACATACTTTGGTGGAGCCTTCTTTTCTTGTTTAATTTCCTTACTCATCTCCTGTTACCACTGTGATATAACATACAACTCAATCTCATCGTCAAATATGTACCCTTATTGTCGGCACACATTGATGATATACTCAAATTTTGTAACATCCGTGAGTCTGATAGAGATAGCATGGTTTTCTTTCATACATTTTGTTTAGTTTGATAAACATTCTGGGAGGATATGGGGCTACTAGAAAATGATAGTATAACCACTACTTGTTGAGCTCCTGCTATGCAACTCAATTACAAGGTTTTCTGGTATGATTTCCGGTCATTTTTCCGTTAACACATTTCCTCAAGACTATCAACACCAATCAATCATGCTAGATCCAAGATGAGCTTTTGAAGGAGAGAAAATTCATGCATGCCTTTCTCCATCCCGTCGAGTTGATACGCGATGCTACAATCATAAAAGAAATCCCTAATGAAACGGTAATGGGAGGGAAATTAGGGCAGAGTTGAGGTAATATTATTTGAGTTCTAGCATAAAAATTCATTTTTATTGTCATCTCTCTCTCTCTCTGTTTTACGATCTATCCAATAAATTAAGCCATAAATTTAAACGGTACATGAGGGAACCAACTTGACATTTAGGAGAGAAAAGGACATGGTCATTTTGGTCAAAATAAAGAGAGAGAGTTCTACAGAGGGCAGAATTCAAACGACCGTATACATACATACCTCTTCATGTCAAAACATGTAATAGAAACTACCATGTTGTTTTGTTTCACAACCGCTTTGATTGTTACTGGACGTCGCCTCTTTGGTAGGGTGTGGGGTACTTCTTTCAGGCAATATTGCACCATGCCATAAAATAAATGAAGACTGATCATTTCGTTGGCCTCACCGTAATGCATCATTAGGAGTTGTACTAAACACTTGCTTCCGGTAGGTCAGGAAGGTGGGAGAGTAAAACTTTATAATGTGTCCCATAATAATTCATTATCGAATTGGTTTATTGGTTTTTCCAGTAAAATACATGTTGTTCCGCAAGGAATTTGGGCCTTCTTACTTGTCCTCTCCTTCTGGATGTCATAAAATGCGTTCGCTACACTCCAAAATAGTAGATCTCCTTCAAGATGAGGAATTTTTATTAAAAAAAATGTTGTAAATTTTATGGCACCCTTTCGGATTTCAGAGGCTTTCGTCATTCGGCTCAAGGACGAGCTGTTTTCGAAGAAATTGACGCATTCTAAACGAGTTGACCGTTATTTTATGATGTCACCACCCTGCACCAAACCTGAATCTTCAAGCTATAGAGTACATAAATGCATAGGATCATAGGTAAATTGCTTCTTACCATTGTAGGGATATAGAATAAGCGGTATAAGCCAACCTTTCGTCATAACGAGCAATCAAGCACTCATTTGTTTGATCCAGGACAAAGAAATGTCACGAGTTTAACATGCTCACAAATATAATCATAATCCCCCAGTAACGACATGCAAAGGACTCCTACAACTTTTCTTTTGTTCCAATTACATTACATATGTTTACAATCAAATGAAGTTGAAATTTCCTTCCAACACAAAATCATAATGCCATTAATAGACTACAAAATATATCGCAGATCAGTGACAAAAGTAACACATACGTTGAAGCATAATATTTATTGCATCTATAAACCACTGTAGGGACTTGGGTGATGGATGAAAATAATCATAGCGATGGTCAAATTGAATACATCTGCTATAGGGTGCTTATAACCTTTAATGAAGGGGTATTGCTAGAGCATCGAGCTTCGAGTAAAAGCTACATATATCAACTTGTTTCACTCACTCACAATAGAATTATTGATCCCTCATTTAAAAAGCACAACTATGAATTATTAAATTATTGACAAAATGAGTTAAATAACATACTTTGCAATCAAAATATTTTTCTTTGGAGGGAACAACAACAAAAGATGATGATGAATGCCGCCTCATCATCAATGAAGTAAAACATTGGCTCTACCTTCCAGCAGCATTTTTATCATTGTTGTAGATTTCCCAAGCATTTTATTTGTACTAAAAACTGAGGTTTACACAAAAAAGGTTTTGTTCCTGAGCTCATATCCAATAACACCGCTCATTTTGATGAAAGAGACGAGAAGAAATAAATGTTATCATTATTTATTATGATTATTACCCTTGAAATATTTGTGTGTAAGCTTATACAAGAACACAGCTCTTAATGTGTTTTGGTATGAAAAAGCATTCATATGGTTGGGCTTGGGCTGGGTGTGATGTGATGGGAATTGTGTGTGACTGACAAGCTATGGAATGGATTGAGTAACATCTCAATTTTTAACTTTTTATTTCTTTTAATTTTTAACTCAATCTCAATCTTTACTCATCACATCAAATCACATCATCATCTGCCTGCCTCTGTCCCTAAATGACGAGGGTGACAATCATTGCGGCTCAATTCACTATTCTAAGTATTCTGATTTCATTATTGCCCATTTAATGTTGATGATTATTGTCACAAGTACATCAACAAGGGAATATAAAGTACAAGATCCATGTGTGTATTACTTAAATGCTGACATCTGCTACAATTATTATCATGTCGTCCTGTACTTTGGTTTTTTAACACCCTACGAATTTTATTATAAAGATGAATGAGTCTTAATGCATATCATAACTATACGTCAGTAGTGTAAGGGCTTCAGTTTTTCTCATTTGTATGAACTTTATATATAAAGATTCTTCTGAAGCCATAAAAATTCTTTTCCCTGGATAATGGATCATCCTCGTTTCTTTCAAATACCGCATTTCAGGCTCTTCATCATGCTTCATATGAGATCATATTATATACGATTACGAATATTACTATAATATGCATATAAAGCCTTGCAACTACAATTTATCGTTCAGGTTAAATTCCACATTTGTCAGTAGAGTAACTCCCATTCCCACTCAATAAGCCACGCATCGGTGGCTCAGCGTGTCAACTTTCTAGGGAAAGGAGACACATACACGTCATCATCATCACACATTATACATGTTCAGCTGACAAATATGAAGTGTCTGTTGAAGACCGGGGTAATTTGTAAGTACTAAGTACCTTACGAAAAAGCATTGCATATTACTTTTAATGAAGCTAAGCTTGGGTAAGGAGTAAAATTGATGTACACTCTACTAAACTGGGCATGTGACACTTGTTTTGCGGTTGTGTGTTGGTTTTGGTTTGGTTTGGTCAGTCAGTTAGATCGGTCGGTTTCAGTGTGAATCTCATTAGATCCCATTTGATTTCATTTGTGATGATTGAATTGGTATCAAACGATGCGAGGATGGATAGATGGATGGATAAATGGTTGTTGAAAAGCCACAGAGACGAGAAAATAAGGAAGGGAAGTAAGAGCGCTTTAGAGGGCATATATTAGAATAGCAAAGCTAAAAAGGGGATTTGAAACGTTACGTTAGTATAAAAAAAATATATTAACGTAGCTGAAAAAGTGTATGAATTCCAGCTGAGATAAGTGAGATGCCCTCTAAACTCTCTACAAAAATGTTCACACGTAACATGACAGCTTGTGGTAAAATGCGAACACTTCACTTTAAACGAGGGACGCTCTCTTAACAAATACACAGATATCTAGTTAACTCACTCACTCAAAGAGTGTTGATGATTATTCATGCTCTCTTGTTCCTTTTTTAAGGATGAATGAGCATTAAACACCATCCGCATATGAACGAATTTAATTCTACATTTTTTTCTCAACTTTTCTGATTACTTTTTTTGGTTGTACTGTTTTTTTTTCGCCGGCAGTAAAAGCAACTTTGAAAATGTTTCTCGCATCCAATCCACATGAATCTAATTTTGAGCTGCTACTATCCATGTACTTGTAAAAAAAACATGGTACTGATGTGATGTGATGTGGAGATGGTGTACTCACTCAAGAGCTTCTATTCAAAAGGAAGGCTTGTTGGGGCTAATTCAGTATTAATTGGCAACAATCTTGTATCTGTCCAAATGAGAGAGTGTCGGACGGGAAAGAAAATGCAAGGAATATACATACATATCTCGCTCCTCTTTCAGAAAGTACATAAGTTGTTGGTTAGCCACAAAAAAAACCAGAGGGGTATTACCCATAAGAATGCAAAAATAAGTAATAAAATGTAGATGCATTTTATCTCCCTTTTCATCTACTTATTATATGAGCAGTGGTTGACGGATGGAAGCACCCTTCTTCCATCCACTCACTCCATATAGGTATAGTGCAAAAGCAGAGCTTAAGTCAAAAGTAGTTTGTTTAGTTAATTATTAGACAACACCATTGGCTGACGTGCTATTATTTTATGCATTAAGGGAAAAAATCATCATGATTGAGCTCATCATTAAGAAGTTCTCGAGGTTGGTTGTGGCAGAGGCAAGTCAGAGAGGAAAGAGTGTAAATTTAAGGCATGTAAATTACAATCTCGCATATGAGATTAAGATGTAAGTATAAATGCGATATAATATATAATATCCAGTATCTTAAGCCTGCATATTACAAGCAAGAGGCATATAATCTGGCAAGGGGTAAATGCTTTATATCTTTATTATAAGAGAGTAGGTAGGCATGTTTGTTTGTAAAAAGTCAAACTGACTGTTTTGTGAAAGCGCTAGATATGTATCGTTTCAGATCGTGTTAACTTCTCTCCATCCATCCATCCTTTTAGTCAGGTAGCTATTCGCTCGATTGTTCATTAAATACATCTCTTGCCAACCATCATCATATTTTTCCCCTTTGCATTTGCGTGACATCACAATTTCGTGGTGTAAGCTGGGTAGCAACATCTTAATTGGCTGCTTTTTTCGCTAATACTATGTCTTATATACAAAGTTTAATGCTTGGAATGACTTTTAGTAGGGGCAGTCATTACATTGCAATTTTATTGAGTAACACACAACACAATCAACAACATCAACATAACATAACACTACACCTTCCTTTTGGCACTGGTTTCTAGCAGCACCAGATGTGATATAATGTGATATGCACAGGCTTTCGCGATGCGATGCAATATAGTAGCAACATAACACGGTCTAAAAAGTTAAGCCATCAAATATCATACAAACAATAATTGTTTTTTTTTGTTTTAAAAAATCTTTTTGCTACTGCCATGCTGATTGTTGGAGAGGCTTATCTACACATAAATTTTATTTGTATCATCATCCTCATCGTCATCATCATCACACCACCAGTTCTGACACCACTGCTTTCTATTGTTACAAGCAATAATAATCGTGGATAATATTATAATGAGCACAACAACCGGAATTCACAATGTGATTTGCGATACCTTTTGAAAGATAAACATGTTCGTACACTAGGATTATTTGGATTAGTTCCATGGTGGACATTGAGCCAACGTCATGTGCATTGGATTTGAGTATTAACACAAAAACTAGTAATACTCAAATCTTGTCAGAAGAGGTGGAAAATGCTTTTTTTGTTCATTTTTTTTTATTGTACCAAAGAATTCACGGCTGAGCGTGAACTTTTTAGGGTGAGGTTAGGGAGGGGTGTGGGTCACAAAAATTCAGAAAGGTTTCCAATTTTTATTGCACTACATTTATCTCTCTTTCTCTTCTCAAGTTGCAATTACAATTGGTACGAAAAACTAGTGAAATAGAGCCAAAAAGGTGGGGATATCAAGCACAACGAAATAAAAAGGAACCATTTAAGAATTCAGTCAAAGAGCAACAGCCAAAAAAAATATTGACACAGGGCAATAAAACTTTTTGGATTTTGATTTTTGAGTGAAACCGTATAGGTGCTTTAACCTCTTATAATAATAATGCGCACTACACACAATAATAATATAAATGCACATAACCAAATGCACTGACGTATGCAGAGCACCACATCATACTTGAATGCTAAGCAGATAAATGCACAGTATGAGGTGTAAAAAGCAAATAGCGCTTCATCATAAGTTTTAAGCTGACGAGAAAGCTGTTAATTTAAAAACTTTTTTTTCTCTCACTTTCAAGTCAAACCGATCAACACTTTGACTTCTGAGCTACTTGTTGGTCTCTCAATTTGTTGAGAGGAGATAAATAGTTAGTTTTAGTTGGCAATGTTCAAAGGAAACTTGCAGTTTCACACCGGTAGCTCCACCATTCCACCCTGTGCTATGGAACAGTTTAGAGAAAATAGCACAAGGGAAGTAGTAAGTTGTACCGCATGCATTGCATCCACGTCTATACTTTTTGTAATGATGATGTTAAGGAGGTACAAACGAATGAGAGGAGGAAAATCCGTTTTACTTCTTTAGTTCTTGTTCCCCAGGGGGTAGCTTTTCTCGGCACATTGTAAAATAAAATACACAAGTTAAGTAGTGAAGGAAGTACGACCTTTTATCATCATTATTTTGGCTTATTTTCTTCAACTTGAATTACCTATTCCTCCTAAACAATAGAGCTTCTCCTTTTGAATAGAGCTTCTGTCCGCTTAGGTGATGGTGGTGGTAATAACCTCTTTGGTTGACCATCCGGGCAGAATGTTCCATGGTGGCTGTGCCTCATAATATAATACTTTGCTTCATTCGAGGAAAAAAGGAGAGAGAGAGAGAGAGAGAGTGACTCGCTCACACTTTGTCAGCCACATTTAGCTTGCCGTTTATCGAGCTCATCGGCTACCATCATCATCATCAACAACATCAACGTACTATATCATAGACAAAAACCTGCATGATGCATGATATATAATGATATGGTGAGCTGTAAAAGAGTGTGAGTGTAATAGCAATATCCAGCACATACCGTGAGTGATTGGCTCTTGTGTGAGATGTGTGTGTGTGTACACAAAACACAAGTCAAATGTAATACATGCAATGTTAAAAGTTAAAATAAGGATATATGTTGTAGAAAAACGATGCATCATTGTAATTATTGTCTTCAGGTACGAACCTCTGATAGTTTTGTGTTATTCTTGAAGAATGAGAAGGAAAAGAAAACGAAAAGGTAGCATTTTTCCTCAACTGAAGGTAAAGTAGACAAAGGTAGATGGATGTAACACTATTACAATGAAACAAACATTTTAGGAAAAGCCGAAGACTGACTGATGAAGAGGTGATACACAGGAATTTTTGTGAGTTTTTATGGATTCCTCCAAAAAGATCTTGACTTATTGCTTGTTTTGTTAACAAACATGTGGATTGGATAACATGTAGGAGAATATGTGTCTTCTTCTTTGCGCTATAGCGCTAGAGAGATGACGAAGAAGTGTGAAGCGGATTGAAGAAGGATGGGGAAATAGGTTGGATGTTTTTGCTTGGCCTTCGGTCCGAAGCGAAATGATTGCAGAGAGACTTCTTGTTACCTTTTCTCACAAAATTGGAGGATGAAGAAGGTATTATTTGTCTTCTGGTTTGTGAAGCTAGATTTGTAATAGAATGGCATAATATTATTAAGAAAAATTGGTTTGTTTGAGGTTTGAACTGATACGGCACATTTTGAGGTTGACTTTAAGAAAAATTCCTTTTTGAATGAAAGGGAAATTGTTGATCGCTTCCTGAAAAATGGAATGACGTATTGAACAAGTCACTCTTCCGCTTGTAGTTAAAACCATAAGAATATATGTATGTATGTCGTGGAATTTTCAATACTTGTTCGAACAGAGGAAAAAAAGAACTCGGCTCAGCTCAGTTCATCTCCAAATTTTTTAAATGTCAATTAACCCACTTCACTTGTGAGATAACAGAGCTTGTTTATCACCATCAAGAAAAGCATCATATCTTTGTTTTCAACAGTCATGTTCCGTGTCATGTATTGAGAGAGAAAGAAATGCGTATATGAAAGTTTGTTTTCTTCCGTTGTGTCAATATACAAGGCAGAGTACACAAGGCGGAGTAACTCATGTCCTCGTCCCCATCATCTCATCTCCTGAGTATCTTAAACTTTTGACACTTCGACACACCAGCCGCCGTTCCCCATAGTTTGTATATTTGAGAACGTGATTAGAGCACGGGAACAAGCCTTAATTTTTTCCATGTGATGATGAGGATGAGTGCGAAAATGAGGAATTTGAGATTTTTCCTCAAGAGCTGTGAATGGAAAGGGGCTAAAATTGGAGTTAGATATTTGTTACCTTCTGTGTTGTCACATCATTTTACTGCTTTCATCCTGACATTTGAAAGAATTCTTGAATAATGGTTGCCAAAAAAAATCTACTCAACTTTCTTCATTATTATTGACTTTAACATATTACCAACTACCAAGGTTTGTTTTACATTGTCACTTTTCTTCTTGTTCTTATTCTCTCCTCTCTGAAGCTAGCGGCAGTTAATGAGATTGTAGGGGTACTCCTACCTTCAAACTGAAACCTTCCTCTTTATGAAGCTTCATTAGGCATGCATGCAGCACCAGATTGCAAGGAAATTTAAGTCAAAGTTGGGCCAGACCCCATCCCATTTTTTATGAAATAAAGTCATCTCTCAGAAACTCTAACCCAAGCCCAAAAACACAAGGAAAGTAGTAAGGTATTATTAGTGGAACCAGCAAACATTAACGATCCTAGTTAACTCGAGAGAAAAATGCTTTTGGCAATGGTTCATAGCATAAGCATGCAATGGGATCATGATATTATTATATTGTTGGTGGTGTGCATTATTGTATCATGTCCGCAACTCTGCTCTAGAAGTATCAAGAAGACCGATACAGATGATGATGATCATCATGGTGATTTTTTTCTTGTCGAAACGAGACACACAGCTATATTTACGGTGTCATTAAGTTCTCCAGTATCTTTTGCTCTAAAGGCAGATATCCTCTGACAAGTAAGCGGACGGTTTTGATGGGATGAGATGAAGCCTTTTTGTAATATGAGGTTTTCACCAACCGTCCAAATTTCAAATTTCACTCGCCTAGTTAGCCTTTGGTGGTGGTGGTGATAGTGTGGTGGTTATTAATGTAGCGAGAACTTTTTTTTTGTGGGAAGGGTAGAAATTGAGAAGGTGAAGATTTTTATTTCTTTACTTATCATCAAAACATGAGCGCTTATAACACTATAACCGCATATCTTATTGAGTGTATTTGTGACCTTAAAAAGTCCACACACGGACCCAGCCAGAGGAGAAAAGTCAGTGAGGCATCTAAAGTGTATATCATTATTCCAGCTTATCTTTCAAAGGAATGCACGCATGCACCTCTCTTCTTCTTCTTCATCATCCTCATCTTCATAGCTTCAGGATAAATAATACTTTGCAGCCCCTGGAGTGAGTGATAAGGCTTGATTGAATGATGAAACCTTTAGAGTAATTATGCATTTTTAACCACAAGATCGTGTTGATGGCTCAATAGAACAGTAATTATTGAAAGAACAGTTAGTTATCAAGCTCATCCTCTCAATCCGTATTACTTTCAACCAACAATAACAACATGGATAAAAAAAATATGAAACATGGTGAAATGGAGAAATGATTTCCATTGACAGTTGAATGTCTTTATAATGATCACATGCTCATTTGGCAGTTGCCTGATTTAATCATATCAAAGAATCTAGATAAAAAAAAGCTACTGTATCAGGACAAGTAAACATTACACACATACACATATATGTACACCAAAGTTACCTCTATAGAATAATTTTCGTGACATGCTTCAGGCATTCAACCTGTAAAGGGATTTTTTATCCCTGATTTTTAACAAAGACTTTTAATGTAAAGGTTTTTGATTACTAGCACCTAATAATTTCATAGATCAACATCTTATTCACGATGGGAAAATAATCACCCTACCTTTTTGGTTAAGGCATATCTTGCTCAAATTGCTATGAATCATATTTCATTTCATATCAACATCATCATCATCATGCATCCCTGAACCGAAAAAGGAACAAAAAAGAAATTTCCCATGGCCTACTACCTGCCAAGTGTGCTCGAAACTAGAGATGATAATGATGATACAGACTCTCATACTTAAATATTTTTTAAATAGACACTTTTATTGCCTCTTCCCCAATATTTACACTTCATGTCAAATTCGATCCGACTTTATTGATGGGAATATAAAAGGAATGAAAAAATACTTTCATGTATGTTACGTTTTTTTCTCCAAATATGCACTTTAAGTAGGTAATCATAATGAGGAAAGTTCCCCTTTTCAAGGAAATCAAAATCCCCCCACCAACATCAACAAAACCTAAATAGCCATTTTTAATGTGGTGTGGTGATGGTGAGTAAAAACTATAAGGGCAGCATTTTAGATCCTGATGAAAGCTGATATTCGGTCTACTGAGCCTTATTATCGTCATCATCATCATCATCATCATCATCATTATTACCAGCACTATTGTGCACAATATTGTTTAGTTGTTCAACGAACAGAGAAAAAAAGATATGTTGGTTTGGTTTGGTTGCACCTGATTGTGCTCACTTTTATTTATCCCTACTATATTACATAAATAGATGTTGATCTTCTGTTCCAAGACTGTTTGGGAAAAGAAGATGAAAATGAACAAGAGACTGCTCTGTGTAATTTAAGTTCAAATGAAGAAAATAAGCCAGTCATTTTAAGAAAAAGAGAAAATGTTTAAAGACTTAAGCTCTGCTCAATGAATACGAAAGAATAACCAAAGAAAGAAATAAATGCCTTCGTCATTTTATAATGTTTTTCATTATTTAATAGAAAGATCAAGCCTAGAAAGATTTCTGTCTCCAGAGCTTGTATCCTTATTAGTTTGTTTCAGTTTCCAACATGTTTCATATGAGTGTAGGTTTTTTACATTGTAGATAAAGTAAAAAGTAAAGTCTCCAAAGAAAACATTGATGATGATGATGATGATATTGTAGCTTAAAATCCAATCATAATCCTCCACCACAGCAGTTAAAAGACGACGATGGGGTAACTCAAAGAGAGAAAATTTAATGAAGATACATACATACAAGCTAGTAGATGAAAGCTAAGAAAAGAAACAATGAGCCCAATCTAAAAAAACGTTAACAAGGTAATCTTATACTACTATCATATGACCCAAGAATCCTTTTCTGTTTCTTGGTTCCCTTACAACACCACACCACTGCAGTATCAATATCACACTAAATTGTGTTACCTCAACAGCAGCCGATACGATACGATGTCGAGCTGATTGCAGGTAAGGTAAGGAAGTTCCTAGTTATAACGAATGGTCACTAGATGCGATAACTCTAAGAAAAACGTTCCAATGTATCCTTATAAACTGAAAAGGGAAGCAACAAGCAACCAAAGCTCTTCTGTAATGTCTTAATAAAAGTGTTTATATGCCTTTATCCTCGTTATAGAAGAGTGATCCTCAGTTATCCAGGATTTTCAAGTCATGAATACATGTATACAATCGTTTTTATACAACCATGCCATATTGTAACATGTTATTTTTCAAACTATAAAACTTGTGCTCTATTTTAACAAGTCAAAGAAGATGTATAATATATATACAACACAACACACCACGGTTGACGGTACAGGACTGAACTTTAGGATAATAATAAAAGGAGCTTGAAGGAAATTCTCCGGGTTTGGTAAATCATGCTCATGATCATCACTATCGCATCATATAGTATGAAGACTTCAAAACTCTTTTCTTTATGCAGTCAGTTGTACATTATTGTACACAACGCCTTCAAGAAGAAATATCTGACCTGATACATTTGTATCCAAAAGCTTATATTGATGGATTGTATTTTATTATTTGAGCTGATAACAAGAAAAGTAAGAGAGTAAAATACAATGGAATCTCAACAATCAAATAACAATAATGAAATGACGGAGAAACTTGGAAACCTTTAAGATGGAGAAAAAGGAGTGTGCATCCGTCCGTCTTGTTGGGGTAGTATAGTATAGATGTGCATTATTGCTTGCACACTAAAAGTACAGTATGTTATAGTATCCATGTTCTTCTTGAATAGGTTTTGAGTATGACCTTATAAACTTTTATAACCTAGAGAGAAGCAATTTCTACTCATGCAATGCTCATAATATTGGAGCGGCTTTTTTTGTGCAACACGGGACACTTTTCCCCTTGAAGCTGTGAATTTTACTACATATGGGGTAAATCAAGGCATTTCAAGTAATAACGCGACCTCAAGCCATTTATGCTGTAGTTAAACGTAGGGTGTAAAAGGAAGGCAATTTTATGTATCGTGTTCCGACTCCAACTCTACTCCAGCTCATGCAATTCACTATAAGCTACTGATAAAGCAATTCACAGAGGTTCCTCAGTTGTAAACCAAAACCAAGTCAGTTTTTTCCAATTCCAACTTTAGATAGAAATATGGTACGTCATACGTAGCATCGCATTGCATCGCATGCACACTTGGTCTCGTGAACAAGGATCTAGATGATGATGATGATGAGGAATTTTACCCATTTATCAAAAGTGCTCAAGGAAAGCTCAAGAAAGTGTATGTGACCAAGACAAAGTTGTATGGAAAAGGTACTTCACTTTTTCAGCTAGAGCCAGAACTCTGTAGGGAAGGAGCTAGAGCAATGGATACAGCATTTACAAAACATATTTTCAGATTATAAGGCACTAAGGCAGTGTCCATCACATCCCAAGTTATAAATGAAGTCTTTAGGGCTCTGTCAAGAGAAATAGCTCTAGCTTCTTTTGAAGAAAGAAAGATAGATTGTAAAAGGAATGAAGAAGAGCCTTATAAACCTGGAGAGTTGCCTACGTTTGCTTGCATGCATGAATATATAGCTCCAATCTGTGTGTATGTGTGTTGTGTACATACATTCATGTTATATTTAATAGCATTGCATGCTTCATCGTGTTGATTATTATATTGTATTTGGCTGCTTGCTACTTTTCCTCCTCAGCTGGATACACACGTTACGAAAAAATGAGTGAGTGAGTGAGTCGTTTTCAAAGGGAAAAAAGAGGAAGGGAAGAAGGTAGTCTAGGTTCTTCCCAAAGTATGTGGTATAACTTGAGCACAATAATGATATTAGAGTCATGCAACAACTTACCATATAATAATAACAGGAGCAGCACCAGCTAATAACTTAACTTGTGATGTGAAGGTCTTTTTCTTCTTCGTCTCTCTCTTACGAAATAAGTGGTAGTGGTCTGGTCTGGTGTTGCTGGAGAATACAAGTATTACTTTAACACGTACATTTACATTACGTTACGTTACGTCTCAACTCAGTTCTGTATTATTCTCAGGCTGGTTCATCTGAGTGAGTCTTGCTTGCTCTTACATCTTTTTACGTTGGAGAGTTCACATGCATGGATTTTAAAGCTTGTAGTAATAGTAAGTAAGTTTAAAGAAAACGAAACAAGAAAAGTAAGACAGGCATGCCTTCTTGACAGGGATATGGAAAGAGTGGTTAAAAGAAAGAAAAAGGAGAAGATGGAATAATAAAAGGGGGTAGTTATGCCCTGTAATATAGAGTTGTTTCTTCCCAACCTCAATACATTTGTCTCTCTCCTTTGGAGTAATGTGAGCTCACAGAGAATTGAGTCTGTATACATATGCAACGTAAACGTACATGCACAGAGAGAAGAGAAGAAACGAGGAATTTATAGCCCACAGCTAGGAGTGGTCAGGCAAGTTTAGTTGAGTTGTAAGCAAGACCTGTCATCTCAGATAGGAGTTAGCGTTCACATTGCTTGGAAGGGTCCGTCTTTGCGTTCCTCCGTACTTTGTGGGCATTGTTCTCCGTTTTTGTGTACACTAACAAGAAGAGAGCTAAGAAAGAGAGCTCACACAAGCTTAAGCTCCGCTTTCTGTACTTTGCAAGCTCATGTTTGTGTGTGTTTGTGTGTGCCTAAGAAGTTGCGTATACAGAGTCGAGTCGAACTGTCAGAGGAGTAAAGCATTGCAGTGGGACAGAATAATAACAAACGTTGAATGTCCTTTGGAAATACTTTTTTTCCTTTACTAGAAGGACGGCAGACACCTTGCAGTTCTTGTCGGTGACGGTGTGCTGCTAGTAGTTGTTGTTGTTGGTGGTGGTGGTTTGGTTGATAACCTTTAACATTTCTAACGGTGAATTATATCAGTTATTTAATAAGCTCAGGAACGTAAATATATATAGTAAAGTGCTACTAAATTTGGAAATTGAGACATTATTCATTTGAAGGAAAATACGTGCTCACATTTATATAGATTGTGTTAAGAGAAAATTAGGGGTTGATGATTACACATGAAGAAAACTACCCCTCAATGAGCCGGATAAGGAGAGACAAAAAAAAGAGGGACAAAGTAACTTTATTGGAGAGAAATTATTAAGAAATTCGTTGCAAATTATTGGCCGTGTGTGCAAGGAATGATGATGGCTTAATTAAAATTTCCAGTTTTTTATACACATACATATACCCACGTTGTTGTATTTGTACTGACTGTATAGTGTGTGTGGTGTGCTTTGCACTGAAGATAGATACATATTATTATACTGAACTCTCTGGATCGGAGCGTTGAGTTTTGAAGCAAAAGTAGTCGAGAGGACGAAGCCAGTGAGGTTCATTGCTTGATTACCATTATCAGCAACATACGTATTACGATTGTTGTTTGCAGAGGAATAATAGCTCAAGAAAAAAACTTGGGTTCACAGGCTATATTCCTCAAAGGGTGATGGATTGAATTG
Source organism: Orchesella flavescens (assembly GCA_964034955.1). NCBI lineage: Eukaryota > Metazoa > Arthropoda > Collembola > Entomobryomorpha > Orchesellidae > Orchesella > Orchesella flavescens. Next base: position 25,127,843 of record OZ035954.1, on the reverse strand, counting down.
AGCCATACAACTTTTGTGAGAGGAGTAGCACAAGTTTTAGCACAAGTTTTTCTCCTCAGTTTACGGTGGCATTTTTACAAAAGAAAAGGAAAGAGACAAGGCGACATTTATGTAAGAAAAGTTGCAAATAAAAAGTTGTTTCTCACTCTTGTTAAAAACGTGGACGTACGTGGAGTAATTCATAAGAAAAATGCTAAGAAGATGTCCATATAAAGCTTGACATAATCTGAGGGAAAGGAGTGAGAGATGCAAATTACAATGATGATCCATTCTCTCTCTTTAGTTGGTACTCGAGTGATTAGTTTTTGACACAAGATTAATACATGCACTTCAAAAATGTTGTCCTTCCTCAAACACTACCTTATCCCATCAACGTGTTTAGTGATCAGGACGTCGTCGTGGAATGATACAAATTTTGTCATGTCCTGTGAAAATCCAAATTTACTAATGACTGTGTTTCGCTACATTTGATTGAATAGTAGTTTTGATGATAATATATACATATACTGTGGGACGGTGTGAAATACTAAAATAATAAGATATTTATTTGGCGAGTGTGAATGATACTGAAAAGAGTAGAGTGAGTGGAAACCTCCCTCTCTGCTCCAAACCAATTTATTTGGAAAGTGGGATTTAATATGCCGGAAAAACCTATGACTACTACAGGTAGCAGTGGAGCCGGTCTACCACCCGGGATCGGCTTTCCGCCGTTTTCACCATTCGGGGGTTTGCCATCAATGGACCAACGGGCACATCCTAACGTTTGGGATCAGGCACATACAGCTGCGGCAGCTGCTGCAAGAATTCATGCAATTCATCATGGGTAAGCGAAATAAATCTTTTAGTTTCTCAGCATCATATCACCAAAAATTCACCATCATCAGCAGCAGTCAGCACCTAACAAACGATATACATTGCATATATTATGTACATACTTATTTTTGCAGATTAAAACTAAAAGCTTGTTTACTAAAAAATCTTCACCAGCAGAAGCAAAGCAAGCGTGACAAATCCATAAAAATATTCGTTAACAAAATGCTACTGCAGCTAAATATTACCCTTTACCTAAGATGAATACACGGTAGCAGAGCTTAATTAAGGTGGTAAAACAGCAAACCCCAACAATCAAGATTATTTGCCCTAAAAACTAAGTAAAAAGTAATTATCATAACTACTGGGCTGCGAAAAGAACTGTGTCAAAATCATGATACATTATCTGTTCTGGAGTGAAACAGCTTATTTAAAAGAGCTCACTCAAGCTTTTAAACCTTTAACTCTAAGAAATCATGGAAAAATCAGGTTTTCGCTTCAATAATATCATACCACCAGCAGAAGAATTTTTTTGAGCGTGGAGAAGGATGTAAAACGGAGATTGTAATTAGACTCGGGTGAGCTGATGCTTCCAAAAATCCTCAATCCAATTTAACTTACGTATATCATCACACCTCGTGGAAATGTTGTGAACGAAACTGTTGCAAAATTCATCTTTCAATCATCGTTTTACTCTTCTTCTTATCAGTTTATCACTTTACATATTATCATCCTGATCCAGTATCAAAAATAAAAGCAGGCTTTGTAATAACTCTTCCAGTTTTATTTCCCAAATCTACTTTTTTATAGCAATCCACCCAATACAATTGATTTGATTAGGGATGAGCAGCAGCAGCACACAATAACATTGTTAAATTTTTATTACTATATACATGTCCAAGCTCAACCTAAAAACACTTAATGAAAATTTCAGGTTGCGTAATGTAATCAACTGCTGCTGCTGTTGTTATCGTTTGATAAGCGCTGAAGCAGTTTGTAGTAAACTTTATTTTAGATGAGGCAAAACATCCTTTTATTTTTTTTATATATTACCGGACAGGAAAAGGGTATTAATTTGCTGGTCTACTCTCCTTTCATCGCCATCAGCAATCCTATCCTAATATTCCTAATCCCATATATTTTTATTCAAAGCTTCTTATTAAGCTTTAACAAAGTTTAAATGGAAAAGAAGCCCTCGTACTCGTGAGGAAGTGGCACCTAATTCTAATACATAATACATTATATGGTCCCTATAAATATAATACAGCAAATGAAAGCATCAATATCATTATTATCTCCCTTAAGAGTATTTAGTATAATTGGCAGTGTTCGGGACATGGCTACGATATGTTATTTTTTCCTGCTTTCATTTCATTACTTACATATTACTATATTATCCTGCTGCTGATAAGTATAAAATGTGTATTGTAGAAGCAAAATAAGAAGAGAGTATACGGCTTAGAGCTAAAGGTGTTATAACACCTTTACAAAAGGAAGCCACTTTTGAGGCAGCGAGTGAAGGCTCATTTCCGAAACCAGGGTGTAATGAGGTGAGCATACAAGAGAAAAAATGAGGGTTCGTTACTTATATACCGGCCGACCATGTCTGCACACAATTTTAACGAATGCAGTGCATGGTCTTTCTCTTATCGCTCTTATACTGACCATCAGAATGTAGAGAGTAGTAAGTAAGTGGTTTGGTTTTTGGATGAGCTTGTAACAATGTGTTTATGCATAAGTAGCAAAGGATATTAGTAATACGAACAAAGTACGAATAGGAGCTGCACAAGCAGAAGGAAAGGAAATGGTGTATAAATAGTCTTAAAAGATAATTACAAGCTGAGGACTAGGAGTGAAAAATGCATACTTATAGATATTGTATTACCATACCACCTTCTCCCTTATTTTACCTGCTATAATATCCATTATTCATATGTACATAAATTATATATATATACACAATGAAGTAAGACAGTTGACCAGAAGTTGGATGACATATGTGTATCGCGTTATAGCTGATTGTCTCAATGTGTATCGTGTCAATGTGTGAATGCCATCGTGTTTTCGGCACTTATCTTGGTCGTGGACAAGAGAAAGGGAAAAATGGAAGAACCACTTTAAATAGCAACCACTTTTTGAATGTGTTCATTCTACGGAGGCATACATCGTGACCGTGGTCACTTTGCCGTGAAAAGGTTGCTGCTGTAATTTTTGGTGTATATAGATAGTATGGTCACACTGAAAACCAGAACAATTTATCATGATAGGATTCGTGAACGTTGTGCCCGTTCCGGACCATTTATTCATGGGTTGATATTGTCAAACTTGATCTCTGTTCTTTTGCTCACACTTGTTCCCCTTATTCTTAGAAATGGAAATGTGACAACCAAAAACTAATAGAGGAGATTTAAAGATAATGTTTTCGGGAGTGCATTTTAGTTTGTGAATAATGGCTTTCCAAATAAAAATATCCTAAAAAAAATTAACAGTGGCCCGACCAATGACCACCAAAGTCAGTAGAAGCATTTACTATGTAATCTTTAGTAGATTGAAAATTTTGTTTCCAAAACATTGATTTTTAAAAGCCATGTTAAAGCGTGGTGTTTGAACTTAAATTGTATATTTGTCGGTAGCCGGATGACATTAGATGCTCCCGGAGGAGTAAACTTAATACTGGAGACCAGTTTTTGTTGAATCTTTAACGTAAATCTTTCAAAGAGTTTTGTTTTTGTATCTGCTTTTGGGGATTCTCGGAAATAATATAAACACTGGTTGGCTTGAATTTCGTGTGGGAACTGAAAATCCGGAGGAGTCAAAATATTATTTGTTTAGCTTCTCCTGACCTAGCCTTATAGAGAGCTCTGCCCTTCTGCTCTTTATCATTTACAACAAGTAGTAAATTAATTTGAAATAGAAGCTTCGGAAGGAAAGCAGGCTTAAAATTGGTGTTGAAAAAGGAAAACTTAAAAATACACAAGAAAGTAGCATACATACTCCGTATTTAGTTATCACATCATCAGATCACGACAGCGTCCGTTTTATGACTTCCAAATTTACTTTAGTCAACTGTTAAATTAGAACACATCGTAAGGATTCGTGTGTAACAGTTGATACATTGATAGAATTTGATACGACTCCTGGAAAATTTATACTTGAACTTGCATATATCAACTTCAACTCGTCTTTAGGTAATACAGTAGAAGCAGGTTGATGACAGAGATATTGATTTCATCCTAATTTTTCTATCATTTTTAAAGGTTTATTTTTGTTTCTTTTCATGCCTAAAAATTTTCTTCACACCAGCCTCGATGATGTGGGAATTATTTATAAAATGCAAACGTTTTGTTTTTCTTAAGTTGGAGTTGGAAAAAAGAAATGACCTTCTATTTTGTCGACCTCATGCTTTTTTTTGATTGCTCCTATTAAAAAAGCAAATGTTTTTTTTTCGACTTAATACATGCAAGCTAAACATTTTGTGAAATGTGTGACTGTAGGTGAAGGTTACAGAGATCATGTTAGTTTTTACTTCATCTCTTGTCATATCTATGCATAATGCTGAATAGTAAATGAGCAGCACAGAGAAATGACTCAAGGCAGGAAAATGTATCTCGAGTTTCCTTCCTTCCAAACTTTGAGTGAGTGACTGGTCTGGTGTAACGTGCTGAAACTACATCTTCCTCCTACTCATCATCACTTTTTTTTGTTTCCTCTTCATTCTCATCATCACATCACAATTTTAAGAAGAAAAGACAAAAAGGGTACGCACACACATCACAGAATACAAAAACAAAAATTTCATCCAACGTACATCCGAGATTTTTTTAAAGGATAGGATAGATCCTTTAGCTTGGAATTATTTTTGAACAAGATACACCATTTATTCCGAAGAAAAGAAACCTGTTACACTTTTCCCATGTTGTACAACAAGTAAACAGATACTTTAAACGTTCTATATTTACTTTAGGTAAAGCGTTTCCCATTACATGCTACTGCAATGCATATACATAGGACAGAGGTTGTATTGTATTCTAACTTGGACATAATACAATAAGCACTGATTTTGAAGAGCATGCATGACGTCATGGGTTTCTTCATTAAAAGCCGTACTCATCTCAATCTCATACCATACCATACCATTCCACTTCATCAAACATGAGGATTAGTAAAAATATACGGTGGAATGGAACAGTTTGATGAAGGCTTGCAAAGCAGCAGAAGACAGTCGTCTTATAAAAAGACTCAAGTAAATAGCTTAGCACAGCAATAAAGTAACGCACACATTTATGTACTTAATAAAGAAATCTTTCACAAGGGACGTCACTTCTTTATGTATCAACATATGAGGGAGCTTGTTTGACTGACAGTTGAACGACCAAGTGACAACCTTCCTTTCTTTGCTACCAGTTAATTCTGTCATCGAACATACTTTCAAGATATTTTTCTATATATGCATGTTGCAATCATCAAACGTATAGATCATCGGCATGTATTTATTAAGGGCCCTTGACTTTGTCTATGGGACTACACACACTTGTCAAACATTTTTTGTCAAGTACTGTGTGTGGTTTAGAGCTGCTTCATGTTGGTTCCTCAATAGAATGTGTACCTTTTTTGGCTTAGAGAATATAATATATATATATTATATTAAAAGAACTTAAATAGGATTTATCAGGTCAAGTACCTTTTTGAAAATCCAGTGGAGCTTGGTTTTGCCTTACACTGGAGTTCCTTGTTCATTTTTTCCCCTTATTCAAAATTTGAACCTATAGCCCTTCGTATTTGTATTATTATTGTGTAGTAGTGACTCCCAATATTTTAACCTAAGACAAAGAAAGAGAGACAACCTTTAGATTCCAAACTACTTTTGATGAAACAAGTGAAGTGCTCCTTTTTTTGCTTCATTCGTTCTTGAGATAAGGAAACTTGAATGGGTTGAAAAGGGAGGTATCATAAATTAGTGGCAATTTTTCACTTGGCCACATTTTCTTCTCACCCATTCAGAGATTTTTTCCCGTCTCTTATCTGTTTTAAGCAGTCACTGTCTTAAGTGGTAGCCATGAAGTAGTCGAAAATAGTTTGAAAAGCAGGAGCCTTCTTTACTCACTGTCGCAAAGCCCAAAAGTGGTTGAAAGATTGACGAACAAAAAATATATAGATAGTACTTGACAATAAACTATGTACGTTTAAAAAATGTTTTTATAGGGAGTATATAGGGATGATTCAAGAAAAAATGAAAGTTAAAGAGGAGAAACAACCAGGTAAATTACATGAAAGACAAGTGGTTGAAACAGAAAAATTTTATGTTTCGTTTGAAGTGTAAAAGCAACAGGTATGAAAACACGGCTGGAAAAGTGATTGAAGAAGGATTTTTTAGTGCTTTTTTTACTATTCCCTCCTACAAACAAGCATATTATATAACAGGGAACTATCCCTCCTCAGTAAGCCTTTTTAGTGTTAGTAGCAATCTTGGAAAAACACGGGGTTGTAAAATAGATGAAAATAAAAATAAATAGTCGTGTTGTGTTAATAGCCGGTGGGCTAAGGCACGGATCCTCACATTTAATGTGTGAGTACACGAAAGTCATGATGATTATAATGACAATATTATGGACATTCCTTTAAAAAAAATCTTAAAACTAGCATGACCATGTTGGATTTTGCGTTTCTTCAGCATCATCCTCGTTGACGTAAGGAAGGCAGTGCAGTGGTATGGTAGTACTACTCACCGGAATCAACGACAAACGAGCATTTTAGAAGAGCCTTTAAGGATAATAATAATAATGACGCTTTTGAGACTTTCATTGTTCCCCTGCAGAAGTGACAATGGAGAGATTTTCCATTGTTGGATTATCTTAAGCTATGAGGACGAAGTATGGAAAGATGTAGTGTGTAACGACAGGTCATCTCTCCAAAAAGGCTTTTACTACTGCGTTCAAACTCGAACGAACGGACTCCTCCGTTCTAATCCTTCCCTTGAATCGCTTAAATTTTTATTGTTATTCGGTAGGTGAAATCGTGAAACATCTTCAATTATGTATTCTTTTTTTGGGAGGGAGGATCCCAGAAAACAAACAATTTAGCTGTCTTTCGTTCCAGCGCATATACATAAGTAATTCCATAAAATTCGTTCCGAGTATAATATATCCTATTGTGATGTTGGATGTTGATGTAATAACAGAAGAAGGGGAAGGAAGAGAAAACAAAAAGCAAACATGTCTACTACAGTTAGTAAAACAAGTGTTGAAAGTATAGTGCATACACGCATATTTGTAAAGTGTATGCATTGCATACGCGTTTTATGCTTTGGTAATATAATTGCTATATAATCGCTACAACGGTGGGAGGGCACGTTTTCTATAGATAGGTAGTTGATGATAATGGTTCGTTGATTGGAGGTCGGTCACTTTACCTTGGAAAAGAGGAACAAGTAAAGAGAAAAATTGTAAATTGTTACGAGTTAATTTTCTCTCTCTCTATTTCTTCGTGATGAAAATGAAGATGAAATAAAATGAAATGGAAAAACCAATATCTATAAAAAAAATCATGGGTATGTTAATGTGGTTGGGAGGATGAGATGATGAGGATAGCTCATGGCGATTCCTTATTTTGAATATCTTATTTCAAAATTGTGGATCTTTCAGCTCTTCATTAAATTTTTAAAGCTGACTGATACTCCTTCTATTGCTACAACTTTTTAGTTGTTTTACTCAATTTTCAGTGGAAATGGTTGTGAGTATGTATATATGAATGTGAATGCCGATTCATTTACGAATGTATACAAAAATAATAATAATATTCATTTTAAGTTCATTTGTATTTATTTGTAGTCATAATCATAATCACTTTCAATGAGAAACTTCCCAAAGAGGAAATTAGAAGAATTGGAAGCATTAGCTTAACAAGGAACGAAAAAAATCCATATTCTATGACGTTCTTAAGGCCAGATATGGTGTTGGTTTATTAAGGATAAGACAGGAGAAAATGGAGATTCGATAGATTTCGTGTTGAAACCTTTTCTCTTGACAGAGGTTTCCAATAACCTAAGGCTATCATAAATTCTCAAGCTGTAGTGTTTTGAAAAACTGTAATATATTTATTTATGACTTGATTCGGTTGACTTACTTAAGCTAAAAGTCCTCTTTGTTCGTTTTAGAAGGCAAGTACGCAACGCAAGGAAACTAAGATATGAGAGAGAAAGAGGAGAATAGTTTCGTTTATACTTTTGTCCTTCGGTAGATTGGTTTTAGAAATTTTATTGCATTTTTATTTTCGCTTGTTCGCTCTCTGGTTTGAACCCTAAAAGTCGAAGTGTTTAAAACTACCTTTTGGAGTGTGAAATTTCTAAAGTCATTTTGCATTTAGAAATTGTGTATCTAGTTTTAGCCCTAAGCAGTTTGGGATTTTACTACTTGGACATTTCATTGAATGAATATAAAGCTTATACTTATACTGGCGAACAACTAACCTGATGATGATGATAATGGGTTGTTAGTTATTTGCGCTTCGCCATGCGATTTCAAGAGAATTCAGGAAGTACCAATTTTTCTCAACAACAAGATTGAAAATTAAGCTATTATTTTGTTACCTTAAGTCGAGACAAAAAGTGGGGTAGTATGCATTTGTGACTCCAAATCATCTCGAGCGGTAACACGCAGCAGACATGACATGAGTTTAGGCGACGATTATGTCATTACCAAAAGCACCTATTTGCAGGTGCATTTTATTTATTTCGTAACTATCAATGAATGACTAAAGTCGAAAGTATTCAAGAAAGTACCATCAAACCCTTGAGGGCACTTCAAAAACAAAAGAAAAACGTGACACAAAATATTATAGATTTCCCCTTGTTTGTTCATCCTAATGAAAATTTTTTAATTATAATTTATTTTCCCATATTCATTTCTATGAGGCCATTGGGTTTGATGAGAACGTAAAAGATTTTTATGGAATTTTCGTACCTAATTGCTCAATTAACACATAATCATTTGAGGTGAGAGAGCTCATGATTTTCACTGCCGTAAAAATTAGTATGGCAGTTCATTTCATGGGAGCGTTTGGTTTGGTTGAGCATGAAAAGATTCATCTTAAAAGAAAGATAAAGATGAAAAAGAAAAAGAACAATATGAAAGAATATATCTTGTCGACATACATATATATAAATGAACAGCTGCTTACATTTCCCATTACATTCATAGATGTACATGAATTCCAGAAAGGATTTATTTTCCAGAAAGAACATCATCATCATTATCATCATTCACGCATGTATCTTATCCCAGGAATGTGTGTATACCTATGTATGTACATCCCAATCACAAGTCGAGTCGAAGAGAGATGCTTTCAAGTATAAAAAGCTGAGGCTCTCCGCTTGATTAAGTCGCTACAGTCCATCTATCTATCCAGCAAAAAAAAAGTGATCCAGCCCGCCGCAGGAGCTGAATTGAGTCAGTGACTGTGAATATTACGTAGCAGCATTTCCCCTTGCAGCATAAAGTTGTTCTTCTAGCATTCAAGAAGACATCATCATCTCTTTTCTTCATCCAAATCATGACATGATACCTGTTGAACCTTCACTCAACTCACGTTGTGTGTGCAGCATTATCTTCCAACCAAACTTTTTGTGCATTGGCATTGCATACCTTTTATCCAGATCCAGCCCAGGCCAACCCAACTTGACTGCACAATTTAAGAAGTAAACCGAGCGAGAGAGGGCTTGATAGATATAGACACATGAATGCATGCATTGTGTATAGCCGAAGGGGATGATGAGGATGTTTAAAGAGTAAATCCATACTACTATCGGAGAAGAGGGCAAAAACTATTGGCATCTTTATTGACTCGTCGTGCGGGTTAATCAGGGGAAACCTTGCTTTTTCTTTATTGTTACCACGTATGCCGAAGAAACAAAAGGGTTTATAGACTATAATCGCTCATTTATAAAACTACAACGTTCCTATATGTACATATGTATAAACCATGCATGTACTTCAATATGTTTCACATATGTGTGACGACTATCTCATGATATAATATATTATGCATGTATGTATGATGATATAAGCTTGCATTATACTTCTTTCTTAAGATTGTTTTTTGTTTGCTCTTACTCTTCACCTTTACAGCGTCTCACAAGATTTCACCGAGTGTTTTGTAATTCATGTTCAATCTTATGTTTTTTTCCTTTTGAGCTCTGACTCTGATACACTCTATTTCTTGTTTGTTTGTCTCCGTTGTAAAAATGTTATTTGGTCGTGCCACAGCATTTACATTTCTCTTTAGTAATATTTGTGTTTGCTTTTGACGTGATTAGTACTTCGTCATTGGAAGGATTTCCCTCTGTAAATATGTACAAAACATTTTATACGCTTTACTGTGTGTATTGATATTGAAATATGATAATGAAAGCTAAATTCCTAAAAACGCATAGTTGTCTCTTTGTATATATAGTTGAGTTGCGTTGTGTTGCGTGCTTTCTTTTTTCGGTACACTTTTTATTGGAAGCGCTTATTATCAGTCTGAATGAACCTTTTATAACTTGAGTACAATTTAAACCAATTTTGCATTCATTACACTGCGTTCATACTCACTACAGTGCAGTAGCTGCTGCAGATATGAAAAGGACTCTATAAATATTTGTTATTTATTCTATGCAAACTGTAACTTTGTTTGCATTGTCTTGAAGTATACTCACGCGATACATACATACATGCGGCAACTGTCAATACCTACAAAGATATTGATTTAAAACCCGAAAAAGCTTAAAATTTCATTTCCAATCATCAACTGGAAAATAGATATCCCCTTTTTTAGCGGAAACTACCCGGGTTTCCTATTCTTGTCTTTCCCATAACATACAGTGATTATTATCTATGAGGTTTTGAGTTAGATAATTTGCTCTGTCAAGAGCAACTAATGGCCGCTTCTTAACATACCAAAATGTGAAGTGTGGCTTTTTCCAAAGGCGTTGTGTTACGTCGTCTTGAAATTCACCGTCGTCACATCTGCTTCATATCCTGTTCAATTTTTAAAAAGCAGATCACATCACTATTTCTCTAAATACACTTAATTATCGGTTTACAACAGACACCCAGAAAAGAGGAGCTAAATGTTGTGTGGATGAGCAACATCATCTTTTTTTCACTTCTCATCTTCCTTTCATCTTGTGTCTTGTAAACTTCAACCCGTTCCTTCTCATTAATGGAAATAAAGAGTTGGAGCAAAGTGAAGAGTATTTATTTACATCAGTAACATTTCTTCCCTTCGTCAAATTCAGATGTAAAATGGTTTTATACAGAATAAGAGAGACAGCAAACAAAAACGAATAATTTCTTACTTAACTCCGACTCCTGGTTTGGTTTGGTGTGGGACGCCACTGATCAGAGGACGGATTTGTAGCGTTTGTGTTTGTGTAAACTACCATTCTTGTGCGTCCCCTTTCCATTTTCAAATATTACATACATGTCTGGAAGTTAAAGTGAGTTGTAGTTAGTAAGTAGCATCCTCCGTCCGTTGGCGATAATGACATGTTGATACATTACCCCAGTAAAATATGTATATTTTGACTGGTTTAGTGTTTTCTACGCTCATCCCTTTCCTCTCGTTTCTTTGGTCTGACCAGGAGACAGTAGGTAACCAAAAAGTTTTAAAAACGTAAGCAATGACGTCTCAGATTTAAGCAGCTATGCATGTTCTCTTGATAGAACGAACAAACACAAGACTTCATTTTGAGATGAGAAAATAAAGGTCACATGAAATCGGCAGCAACAGAGCCTGGACCGATGAAGAAAAGGGGAATCGGACGGATTAAGTTCTTTTTGATGAAAAGGGTAGATTATTCCAAACTTGGTTTGATCCTCTCCCTTCCACCCTGCTATGTTATGTAATGATGCTTCTCCAGCAGCGGTTTCAACATCCAACATCACAATCCAGTTCAAGATACACAATCGCCTTTGTTAGTTATATGCAGATCTTGTTGCATTGAATCAAGAAGGCGTTGTCCATGTTGTCCTGGATGTGAATCAGAAAATTTAATTTGAGCTTGAGTGAAACTGTCTGGGATATCTATGTTGACCTGTTCCTAAAAATGGTTTTAGAAGGCGAAGGAGACAAGTTACTAAAAAGAATTGTCGACTCAGGCAACCAAAAAGAATTACCAGACATAAATGATACCACAGCCTTACCAGTTACCACTCAAGAAATATAATGTTTTTTACCCTCAGCGTGAAAGCAAAGATGAAATGAAATGGTTTTTTGTAACTTTTTCCTAGCCTTTAAAAAAGCTAACGCAAGCTGCAAAAATTAAAGTTGTTGATGCCACGTTAAGATGTCTTTCTTGTGAATGGATATGTGAATAGCATGTAATTGGAGAATAATAGGTGGAAGGTTTTGGATGAAGTTAAGAAGATATGAAGTTAGTTTTTCTCTTAAAAATACATATATTACATCAGAAAATTGGATGAAATATTGATGGTCTGACCGTTGGCCTTCCTGCTGTGGCTTTTAAAATTTGAGTTGGAGAGCCTCCACAAAACTTCCTTGCATATGCATATTCTGTCCTTACAAAGAAATGCATATTGTGTGTGTTGGAAATATATCTTTTGGTAAAGAATGCGACAGACAATAAATTAGCCACTGTTGACATTGTCGTCTTCGTCTTCTCCTTATATCATATAAACTATCTTGTTATGAGATTCTCAAGATGAGAGGACACGGTTTTAAAGTCATATTGGCCGTGAATAAGGGGCCGAGCAGAAGTGTCTTGTTTAACGCGTTTTATGTGTCCTATTTTACTCGCGTTGGCAATGGCACACACTTTTTTGAACACCTACAAAAGCAGCCTTGTCAATAAAGAAAGAGAGAAAAAAATCTTGCGGAGTATTCTCTATGAGTTTCTCATTCATCTGCCCTTTTTCCCTTCCGTCTTTTTTAGACCCACCATGAAAAATTGGGTAACTCTGTTTTATGTTTGAGCTCCCGTGTCTGTTGTTGCATGCAACGGTTCAATAAGATTGTAAAATAAAATTGTAAAATTCTTCGAAACTGGCTGGGTACAGTCAACCAACAAGAAAAGAAAACCAACGATCATGTAAGGACGTGTAGGATGTTGTCATTGTGTGTGTTATTCACGGTTATATAATGGGTAAAAGTGGACACACAGTATAAAATCCCGAGGTGGTAACAGACACACATTGAAAATCGCATTTGGGATGGAGTTGGCAAGAACACAGAAAATTGTATCACACATCGCATCCAACATTCTAAAGATGTTTTATAGCGATGAGCGTACGTACTTACGTACACTTCTTTATTATGAGGGTCAACCCTGGGCTGACAAGCTCTTTATATAAAGCTCAAGCCATTCAATATATCAAACCGTCTTGAAGAAAAGAGTAGGACGACCGTCGACGGGACGGGTATGGTTTAATTGATCTGATAATGTAATCAGCACAATCAGTGTGCTAAGTTATTGCTTCCGTTTACATCGGAGGTCCATGTAGATGAGACCTGTTTTGATCTCAACTTTTATTCAAAGGTTAAAAGTTTCAGATTACCATTTTCTTTATCCAAGTCCAACTATTCAACCTTCCCGAGTAATTCTTTTGATTCTGGTCTGCTAAATTAGAAACAATTTTAACAATATGACGACGTACAATCTGTCAAGAAGAGAAAAAAATGAGAGGAGAAAGAAAAAAAGCTAGGATTTTACAATGAAATTTTATTGCTTGAACACAGAAAAGGACATATAAATAGTCGTTTGTGATGTGACTTGATGATTTCGCTGCTGAGATAATCGGTATCATCACTCCACATCTTTATGTCAGAGCCCCACTGTTTTCTTCAAGAAAAAAGTGAGGAAGGGAGCGAGAGCAAGTGGACAGGAGAAATAATTAGCGTACTTTATGAAGTCATTTCACTGGCAAGTTTTTGCACCCTCCTAATTATGATTATCAAGACGTGCATGCACATTATTATATATGTATATAGGTATGTAATGTACAACTCCATAAATTCTTGTGTCTCTCTATATATCGTCTACGCACATAAAATACTTTTGCTCATTCCATTCCAACAAAAAAAAGACAAAGTGGTAGAAAACGAGGACTTCAAATTATAAAGTGATTTTTTCATTATTTCGTAGTCAAAGCATGCATGCATACACTAAATTCAGGAGACGATGAATAGTTAGCTTTGGAAGTACAAGTTTCAACCCCTTCCTTAACAATCGTTAAGCTAGGCACATACTACAAAACACAACACAAGGCAACCCCTCGAAAAAAAAAACATTTTTGGGGGAAAAGAAATTTTTCTTCTTTTTTTCTATTTTATTAGATATGAAGTGGAGATGACTGATGATGAGAGTGTGATGGTTAAGTTTTACATGTTATGTCGTAATAATAATAATCATTATGAGGGGGTATAGAATTCATGCACGGCATGTCATAAGGATATATGCATTACAATTTTACCTGCATGCTCATGCATAGTCTCCTCGAGGAGTCGAGTTAAATGAAAGTTTACGCATGTTCATTCTTTCTTTTGTTACTGTGTCAGAATTAAGCATGGATAATAATAATAGGTACATGCACAAAGGTATGATGCTATAAAATAGCGAAATACTGAGAACGTACAAAAAAAACTATGTATGTATGAGAGCAACTCCCCTACCCCTAACCTGACTAACTGCTTCTCGTTGTTGCCTGCCTTCTTTTTTGCCTATATGCTCATTTTTTCAAGAGACTATAAGAGCCAACAACCACAGCCGTAAAAATCGTTTTTGTGTATGTTAACATGGCGGACACGGATCCAGTCATTCAGTTCGTTGAGTCAGTCAGTATATATATTCTTGCACGTTAGTGTGGATTTTGGGTTTATTATCACATCACTCAAGGTAATAATATTGCGGTGTGATGTAGAGTGCGGTGTGGTGCTGTGCTGCAGGGTGCAAAAGGCCTGGTCTTGGTCTCACTCACTCAATTCACTTGGCTCGGGTAGACTTGTGTAAGTCTAGCCCAGTAGTAGTAGTTGCAGTTTTGCTTGTAGTTTCGTAGTATTTGAGCATATTCCATGTTGTTGTTTCTCAATACGTAATAATGTGCACAAAAGCTTTTTTAGTGATAGATATGACCATTTTTTAGCTGCAGTGAATGAGCTGGCTCCCATAAAGATCCAATATGTGTGTATATTTGTGACAGCAGAAAAAAAAGGACTGAAAATTAGGTGCAGCAGCAGTCGTCAGAACCGCGCGGCTCTGTACTTCTTCACACAGGGAGACAGGCAAGCAAGAGAGCTGTGCCGTGAATAATGTGATTAAAATTCAAAGAACGTTAGCTCGTCATAACTCGACACTAATTGAGCTAAACAGACTCCTACTAATAAATTTTCACCCAGCGGATCACATGCAGTATAGTATAGTTGAGATTTATATTTGACTAGAGTTAAATAACATGTTTTCATATTCCATAATCCAGTCCAGGGTGTAAATGCAACTTTTTAAAAAACACGACTCTTAACTTTTCCTTACAAATATCTCACAGGGCGCATTTGACAAAAACACGAGCAGAGTCAGTCTTATTTTCATTTCAGTTTTTTTTTGTATTATCATAAATTGTACATAAGTTGAAAATGGAATGTGTTTAGGCTTGTCTTGCTTTTTATAACATGTAGTACAATTTCACTCAAGGCATATAAATATAAGAGGCTTGGCTTTGGTTGTGATTGTATGGTATGCACATGCAAGTACTTAGCACAACTACAACTCAAACAGTTTGAGAACTGGCATAATAATTTTCTTGGTCTCTTTTTAAATCTCTCTCCCATCTTGACGGAGGAGGATAAAGTTATGACAATATTTTAAATTAGAGATACATTCATACGTATTTACTTACAAAAGGAAAAGTGAATCAAGCTTATGACTTGCTCCTTGCAGCAAAGCAGAGCTAATAATTATTTTTTTGATAAAAGATAATATACTTTATGCTTTATAAGCGTATTATTATAATAAAAATAAAATTCAATATGATATAATATCATGCTACATTTTTTTTCTTGTACACTTGAACCCTCCGAGAAAACCCCAGAGAATTTACGAGTTGGGAAACAATGCCCTGTTTGTTGTGGTCATGAATCATCAGCCATAATACAGATATTTATCTAATGGGCAGGTAAGCAAACATGACGCGTCAGATTTGTGGAAGAGGTTTATTTTCATAGGGAAAATATATAGTAGCAAAACAACCTGCTAAAGGTTAAGTTGAGAAGTTTGTTTAACAAGGAATAGGTTGGTCCAAAAAAGTAACAGAGATGGAGATAACTTTGATGATGGTGACGATATCAGAAAAAAACTCACAATTTATTTTGAAACATTTTGCCACTGCAGTTATGTCCTTAGACACTCAAACAACTATATCTTCCTTTAACTCGTTTAGCTATAAAACATTCTTGTGCAGGGATAAACTTAAAACTGGAATTTAATCTGTTGAACTAACTAAACAAAATAAACTGTGAGATCCATGCAAACGAGATTACAAGAATGCATGAGTATTGCATTGCACAGAAGGAAAAGAGGACGCATTTACCTATTCTTCTTTTTAAAGCTCACCATTTGGGCCAGGCACATAGAGTAGGAAATATAATACATGTTGGAAAAGGTGAACTTCATTAATTCTTTACCAAGGGAATGAAGATTTCAAGTAATAACAATGCAAAGTGTCCTGGAGAGTCAAGAGGTTTCTGGGTTTCTTTATAGGGAACACAAAAGAAAGACTTGGTTCAACTCAAGTTAAAAAAAAGAGCGCAGGAGAATCCGGCAGTACAACTTATTTCATCTATTACTAGATTCAAAAGAGAAGGATACAATTGATAAGACTCGGCCCATTGCACTTCTTATTGCATTTTATAAAGAAGCATGAAGATTGTATGTGTGCAGTGTGTAACGTGGCGTTAAAGTAACAAGTGTTGGTATATCTTCTTCTCTCCTTGTTCATCTGCTCATCGCCTTGAGTGAAGATTCATCTGCTTTTATTAATGGTTCACAGTAAAGAAGACATTTTCTCCCTTTTTTCTTTCTCTTTTTTCCATCCCCTTTTGTTGATCATAGAGAGAAAAACGTGTACATATAAAAATATATATGTATATATGTATGCATATAATGTGCATATCTCATCCCATCCCAATCTGGTTACTGCTGTTTCTTGGATGATGAAGATGAAGACGGTGATGTGATGAGCTTGTTGCTCAGCCAGAAGAGAAAAGAAGTGGTAAAACTTGGTATTATGGAGCGTTGCATAGTCTCACTTCTTGCATGGTGATTATCTTGTCTCGTCCCACAATAATCTATCCAGTATTATTTTCTTCGGCTCTCCTTCTCTCTCTCTCTCTTTATGTCTTCTTTTTTAACTTTTTCCTTAGGCTATCTCATACTTATGTGGATGATGATGCGGGAATGAGGTGAGGGAAGGCCTATCATTATCTAAAGATCATGATCATGTTGATGAGACTTTACTTTCATACAGGAATAATATATACTGTCGGAGAGTCGGATAGTGTTATTTCTTTCTTGGGAGGAAAACGTGAGTTTAGGGCAAGAAATTATCAAAGTCGCTTATTGTGAATATATGGCTCATCTTGCTTTGTAAAGGAATTCTTTGAATATAGAGTACTTTATTTACTCATCATCTTCATAATAATATGAATAATTTTTTGGTGAGTATATACCATTCCCAGAAATCTCTTCAGAGTTCCCGTTCCCATTTATTTCCCACAATAAACCGCTTACCTTCATTTACTACAAATTATGCAATCCAATGGATGTGTAGAAGAATGAGCTGGAAACCTTTGTTTATTCTTCGAATGTCAACTAACATGATATGAGGTGAGTTGTGAGTTGGACAAGGATATATTACACACACACACACTCATATACCCCTGTACAATGGTCACGGACACTTCTTCTGCCATGTATGTATGTATGTCCACATTTTTTCCAGGACCCCAACCTCGCTTCTGGTACAGTTGACATTTTCAACGAAACAACAGAAACAAAGCATTTTTGTCGGCAACATTTTCAGTTTCCCTGTTTGTTCAGCTTCTGTGAAAGACAGGAGGAGGAGCAGGGATGAGAATCTTTCTAAAACTGAGATGATCATAATATAAAGTTGTTGTTGCGTCATAAACAACGTGTGTTCTACCTGGTATCTTACGTTCCAGTCAAAATCGAGTAGAGGACAAAGTTTTATAACATTGTCTTCTGGGTAAAGCTAGGAATTTACTGCCCTTTCATTTTGCTTATCACCACCACCACTGTCTTTGATAAGTAAGCTATATGGTTTAAATCTGAGGCGTTCCCATATACCTATGTATATGTATAAGAACTGGTCCAGAGTGAGTGCGGTTAAACTCACTGGAAAAGGGTTGCTGGTTGCTTCCTTGCATCCCCCCAAAAAACTACAGTACAGTTATGTTTGTTTTTGTGGCGAGAGTAAATTTATGAGCTTCAAATTAGGCAGGAATTTCTCGTTGGTGTATATATTGGTTTTAGGTGTTAGTGGACGTATTCATTAAATCATGGAGTGAAATTAATGATCTTGTGCTTCGCGTTAACGTTATGAGAGCGCATTCCTGCGTAGGAGAGAGAGACTAAGCAGAATTTACATTTCTTAAATGTCAGTGTATTTTCTTAACTGTCAGATTATACACATTTTTTTTCTCTCTCTCTCTTTCTTTCGACGTGCTCGAAATACCTATGCATTCTTCTTCTTGAAGTCTTCATCATCATCATCATCATCTGATTTAGATATGTGGATAACAGGTCCATTTGTTTCTCCCTTGTTTCCAAGTTGTCACTCCACCCTCTCGTATTCATTTGTTTGCTTTCCTTGTCTTTCTCTTGTGATGTGCGATTGTATGAAACTATTTACTGATTTCTAATCTTCTTTCTATCAACATGATGATGTGTGTGTGTGCTTATGCTGCGGTGATGTGCGCAGCTTGTCTTCATATACGTATGCTAATCGAATACGCATGGCATCTTGACACGGGAGCTGCTGGTAAGGAGTGTACGAAAGCTAAACTTTGTACGTATGTCTAAGAACAATTCAATATTATTGATGGTTGTGTTATTATGACTTTGAACTTGAAGAATGATAGACACACCACCAATAATATACTTCACTATTTGTATTATATCCTGATTGAGAAGAGATTTGTGCAAACATTCAAATAAAATATTGCTTCTTTGGTCAAACATGTTATTCCTTTAAAGATACAATATACAACATATTATCACATCAGCAATCATCAAAGCTCACTCTCAAGTCACGTAGGTAGGGGAGATTGAATGGAGAAAGGAGATCTCATTCAATTTTTGAGAAAGATAAACTGAGGAAATAATTGAGTCTCAATGTTTGTACAAACGATCATTGTCCATGATTGATTAATGGTGATCAGTTTGGCTGCTTACCTACCTACAACTCAATATATTTTTAAGACTTGTCATGCCATATGTGAGTGAAATTCATTTGTACAGGGCATTTTTTCAAGACAGGCAAGTAATGAATCTTGTAATGACAAAAATTATAACATTCTTTTGCTCCCTCTGTCTATAGTAGGTATAACAAATGGAGTGGAAAAGACAAATCATAATATACTTACTTCTAACCAAACCACTTAACAGAAAACTTGCTTGGGATGGGATCCCCTAAAACAACGAAAGTCACAGCCAGTTGAGCAACCCAAAGCATTAATATTTTTATGAATGATTTTGTTTTTTTTTTTTTTTCTCTCTCGTTGGTTAAAATGGTTGAGCTGAAATGTGTAAATACAAATGAGAAGGGGGATGGATGGATGTGTCAAAAGTAGAAATACAAATGTTTTAGTGCCGCACATAAATGATTTTTATTGCGATTGCTTGGTGAACATGTGTAACTCAATATTATGTACTTCCAGTTTGAAACGTAAAGGGAAAAAAATTGACAGCAAAAAGTAAAGAAGTGACTTCATATTTGATCGGGAGAAGCTGAGAGGCATGTCTTACACACATTCTATATACATGGTGGACTTGAACATGTTTAATGTATAAATGAATAATATATATAAATCGAAAGTTGCCCACATTCTATTATAATGAATTACTCTCCTCGTAAGATGTAGATCATAATGTTTTGGGGGTTTACCAATGTCTTCTTCTGCTGCTGCTGCTGTTGTTGGCTGTTATGCAGACCAAGGGGCAATCCAATTCGCAAGTAATAATGACAATGTAAAATTTAATTTTATTGCTCTTTTCAAAAATGAATGCTGGGCAAGTGTAAGTAATCTGCGAGGTCACATAATTGTAATTTAACTGATGCTTACGTATGTACTCAAACTGACTTTTTGGATTTCCTTATGATTGCCTTTGGGCTGCTGTTCTGTTCTATATTTCATTGGCTTTGTTGATTTGCCATCTTCGTTAGTAAAAGAAAAAGAAGATCTCCTTTCGTCAAGCAGAATGCTACTTTAATGAAGTTGAAATCGTTTATTACTCGTGTACCCCCTTCGTCCTTCTGTTGACTATGGATGATATGCATATCTTCGCTCTCTCCCTCTTCCATTATTAGTTCAAATCTTCTTGTGAAAGGTACAATGTGCACCATAGGTGAGTAAATAATTTACTAGGGTCGATCATCTACATCATCATCATATCTTTCTGCTAAACAAGAGAGATGAAAATGAAGATGGGAGCATTATACATACATATATTAAGCTTATATACATATATGCTGAAGATGATGACTTGGTAATATTTTGTTGCTGCTGTTGCTGTATCACATTGTAACATTTTCAATGCAATAATGCGATTGGAAGCTTGTACTTGTGCGAATGGTCAACCATTTTAGATATAGCTTACTGTTTGATTTGCTGCTTTAAAATCATTTTTTTTTTCATCCGAGGAACCACCTGTTGAGCACTTCTCATCAGGGTGCCGAAATCAAGTCATCAAATTTTGCACGAACCCCACATATACTAGCTCTTTTAGCCTCACATTTTTACTGATT
The DNA here is from genome assembly GCA_964034955.1 of Orchesella flavescens. Lineage (NCBI taxonomy): Eukaryota > Metazoa > Arthropoda > Collembola > Entomobryomorpha > Orchesellidae > Orchesella > Orchesella flavescens. Next base: position 25,107,003 of record OZ035954.1, on the reverse strand, counting down.
AGACATTAAGAAGACGTTTGGTCATTATGTGAAGTGGTATCATAATATTCACATTATTCACATGAAGTCTTCGTGGTTTCTTTTAGGAGATCTATCCAACACACTGAATCAAACCGTGATGGTGAGGAATAATATGTTGATAATATTCTTTTGTATGATATGATAGTAGACATTTGTAATACTAAATTTTTTTTCGGACACTTCCCCATCATTTCATTGTTGAATTGTAATATTTCTTTTGAGTTATATTGTTCATGGCTAGCTTGTTTTCTAATCATTCTTTCGTGAGCCGGAGTACAGTTGTTATTTAGTTTGTGCATAATTTTTTTTTCTTCTTTTGAAGACATGTAGTTTCAATGATGTGATATGATGGCCTCTTGAAAAGATGGAATCCGTGCAGAATGCATATTTTAGGGTGCAGTCATTTTTTCTCCCTCTTTTTCTTTTCTCTTGATGAAGTTAAGAATGATTTTTGGCACTTGTATTTGTCGTCGTCGTGAGATGCGGGATGAATGCCAAAATGCCCGAGCAAGCAATAAGTGAAGAAGACTAGCTTAATATAAAAAATATATCTCTCTTTGAATTACTTCCCTAGGTTCATAACGACTATAAGAGTAATATCGGGTCTGTGCCTGGTGTGCCTCTCTCTTTGTTAAACATGGTTTGGTTTGAGTTAGGTTGGTAGAGTTGTGAGATGATTCCTCTAACCGAAACGTAGGGGTGGTTCTTTATTAGATTAGAATAAATTTATAGTAGGCAGGTCCCTTTTCCATTATAATTCATGACTAAATTAGAGACTTGGCCCGTTCAATGAAGAAAGTCTGTTGAGTTTGCATGAGCCTATTGTGAATTTCATGCATAAATTTTATTTATCACTTGATTTTTTTTACCCTATCACATCACAAGTTGTTGGTTTGGCATGTGGTCTGGAATGCATGCAATGAATCTTGTGTGTAATTCGATTACCACCAATCTCGATTTATATAGTGGTGTGCAGATGTTTTAAAAAAAATGTTTGTGTGCATATTTAAAATTAAGTACAGGTTGAACGTAAAATTAGAATATGATACCATTGTTTTCCAGCTAGAATTAGGTTTTGTGTATAATATGCGGCATTGGACTCTGCAATTAAAGTCCGGTCAAGAATGTTCCAGTCGAAAATTTCCATTTAATACACACAATGACTTGAGATTTCTTTGAAGCCAGCCGGCTAAAGTTTTCTGTCCTTAATTTGATGAAAAACAAACGAAATCAAAGTTAATTTTTTTGCAGTGCTGAAAGTTTTTAAACCTAAATCGAATGCTTTACAACAGACAACACAATTATTAATATCACCCAAACTCACCACATTATTTGAAAACTGTGTGGTTTTCAAACTGGTTGATCACTATATAATATACCAGACACCCAACAACCATCGGTACAGATTTTCTCATAAATACATCATTTCGATCTCCAATAGGGTTAAAACACCCAAGCGTTTTAGGGAATGAAGCAATTTCATGTAAAAACAATGCGATGGTAATAACGCATAAAAATGTAAATGAAGCTGAAAACGAAGAGAGCACCAGTTGAGTGTTCGTTCAATTCTTTACGTACTACTCATCATATCATCATGTATATATTCCACGATTTCCACTAGAGCCTAAGAGAACAGGGTTGATGAAATCATCTATTACAACGAGTTTTCCTCTTTTGTATGCAGTATATTTTGTGGAGCTATTGAAACCATCAGCAGTCATCTCAAAGGCATATTTATGAGGGGTTTCGGTCAGAGTCAAGGGGCAATCTATAGTTAATGATGATACATTTTATACTTTGTTATTCTTGAAACGGATAAGTGGTCTAAACAACCTTTGTCTAGCCAAAAATGAAGATGCCACACTATGAGAAAATGCATATGATGTACACTCATCTTTTTCTAAACAATATCTTGAATTGCTGGCTATGAGCGCATAATAATGCATCATCGTCGTGTTTGGTACTGATTTGGAAAGAAAAAAAGAAAATTTGTCAGCGTACAGAAATAAAGGGGACCGCCGTCACCGCATACTAATCGAAATTTGAACTATGAACTTGCGTGTGATGATCTAGTAAAAATAATGCTTGCATACAATGCAATGCAATATATACACTACACCACAAAGTTTTCATTCAGAGTTGGAAAACGTCCGTGAGTATTAAGATAAATGCCAAAACAAAAGCGGTAGAGTAGAATTTCCTCTTTCATGTTTCATGAGCTCGTATAGTTGGCAGCATGCATTTTCTTTGAATGACATGACGTTGGTTGCGTGAATTTGTTTCGTCCTAGAAAAGTAACAAGGGGAAAATTGGCATGTGTACAGACAGTGTACACCTTGGGGACTACTTACACTACTTGTGTCCACTTATTCGATTTGATATGGATCATTTGTACATCTCTTTCATGATGATTCCGAAGGGAACAGGCTGTGTTCTTGAGATTGATGCTTTAGTAAGGAAGAATTCTACTCAACATGCATCCCCCTTCTTCTACATTTTCAAGGTCAATCTATATAAATTTCAAGGCCTGTTTGTGTTTTCCATTCCATAAAACATTGTAATTTCTAGGAAAGATTTTTGGATACTTCCTGCAATGTAAATTTAATATCATACCAAAATATTCTAAACTAAAACCTTTATCTTGAGTCGAATTCTAGATGCTCATGTGCTAAAAAAAACTTCCAACTATCATGATGATGACTATGAAACAAGGTATATACAAGCATAAAAATCGTATCCAGCTGTTATATGGCCATGCCGCAAATGTTTGCAACTTCTTGCGATGATGCCGAAAGTTGTACTTGTACAGAACAGAACGGGAGAGAGGGCTTACTTGCACTAAAAGTCATGTTTACATGTTAAGTAACCGACTAATATTGATGTTTATGATGCCCTCAATCAAGAATTGAGACTTGATTGTGAATCTCCTCATATTATACTTTCATCTTAATTTGAGATTGCCGAAAGAAATTCCTGCGTTATGATTTTTTTTCTTCTTCAGGGATTATTTTTGCAAGATGGTAAAAAGAAAAACAAATCGTGAAGACTGACTCTGTTTTACTGTTAATATGTACTAAATGCCAGGTTCTCAATCGAGCAAATATAAAAATATGGGCAACTATTTTAGAATAAAAAGTAACCGCTGCTCTTATAAAAAAAACGAAAAGCCGAATTGAAAATCTTGATAGAAAAAAAATAAGGGAAATTGGTTAGGTTTGGTATGCAGTTTGGCCTGATGTGGTGGTATTTGATCACAAACTCAAGTATTTTTTCGTTTCCCATATATTTATATGACGGAATGTAGGAAAGTTGTCAGATATATGTGGCAAGTCGTTAGATTAGCTGATAAATTACGGTTTGGTTAGCTTACTGCAAATTCCACCAGCAACAACAAATAGAAATTGTACATATCATACCATGATTTGATGCTTGTCATTAATATAGGGAGAGAGCGGCCAACTCACCAACAGTCAAAGTAAATTTCTCACAAGAAATGAAATGTCTTGACTTGACTCGCTCCTGTTCTTCAGTAGCAGAGCAATGAGCCATTCAACGAGAGTCAAGCCAGTATCAGTTGCAACTTACAACTTACACCAAATACAAGTTGGTTATCAGTGGAAATAATGTGGTTAAGCAAGCATCTTGATTCATATTTTTTGTTACTGCTCAAACTGCCTCTATCAATGTATTATGATAGGATGGCTTTTTCCATTCTTCCTAAGAAGTACAATTGTATTGTATTGCATCCAAGCAGTAGCAGCAGGACTGCAAAATATGCTATATAGAATATATTATGCATATGAAAGGGATCTTATAAGCTTGCAATCATGATCATCCAGTTGATGAGAAAAGTAAGTTGTAAATAGTTGATTGACTACCAGTGACTGACGTGCAGACTCGAGCCCTCTCTAAGTTCAACAAAACAGGGTTTTTTGAGTTGTTTCATTTACTCCTTGTCTCTTATTATGCCATTACTTGCATTATGCAACATAATACATGGGGAGTATAACATGCAGATGGGATGTAGTTAACATAACAGATGCTGTAGCTTCTTGATTTTTTTTTCACCAGAGTTTCGTGTTTTCTTTTTTTTGCAATGAACAACTTTACTCAAATATTCAGAAGGGTAATTGTGAAGATTAGGATGGATGGAGTATGAAGAGGCTCCTTTATATATATACCTTTCTGTTGTGCTGTGGATTGTGGATGGGTTTGGGTTCTATTCAAATATCATATACCTAATCCTGGAATGAGTCGTGAGCGTAAAACTTTGACACGTCACGTTGCGGTAGCAGTGATCAGTCACGTCAGAAACTCAACTCACAATGCAATGTATATAAAAGACGATAGGTGGCCTCACATGCACACAGATATACTACATGTAAAATGTTCCCCGAGAGATTTATTTTGCCAGCTGTCCTTTGTTTACATTTGATTTGCAGCAAAATGCTACTTCACCGTTGTTCAATCAGTTGCTCCCAATTTTTTCATAGTACTCCCAACTCTCGCCCAATACTCCCAATTTTCTTCCACTACCCCCAATTTTTTTTATGATGCTCTCAGTTCTCTCACACTACTCCCAATTCTCTCCCAATACTCCCAATTATTTCCCACTACTTCCAATTCTTTAAAAATGCTCACACTACTCCCAAAATTGAATTGATATCTGATTATTACCTACTCAGTCAGCAATGATTCTTGACCGTAAAACCATCTTTGATTTAATGCGTGTGTGACGAGTGTTGAAGCCACACGTGTGTGACTTGCATGTGATTTTTGGTAATGTATTGAACTAAAACATGTTCTGGAAGCGAGATTTAAGTGTGGCTTTGGAAGAAAATTGGAGTGTCGTTTTGGTATAAATTGGTCTGGAGGTAATTTTTTTAAAAAGTACTAATAAGTGTGACCTGACTTGAAGTGAATTTTAAAACTGGACTGTAGGGGGTACTAGAATTTTGCACACGTTACTCGATCAACAAATTTGATTGGTGGCGAAGAAGTCGAGGCGTAGCCGGACGGCTGGCATTAAATGTATTACAGTGGATTAAATTTTGTGTGAAGGTTTCCACGAATGGTTTGAATTAGAATTAATTAAATGCCGAGGCGTAGCTCGGCTGGCCTGCTAGTGTATAAACTAATGTAGATATGGTAGAAAAGGTGATGACGATTTAGAATTCAACTAGTGTAATTGTTCTATTCTATGTGTTTTGCCGGAGGTGGTGCAGGAGGATTTCTTCTCTTAATTGCTTGATAATTATAGTTATGAGGATGGAAGGTTGTTTAATTAAAACCTGGAATGATAGTAGGGCAGTTCGGATGAATGTGTTTTGACATTGCAGTAGCATTTGCGTACATGTAATATAATGTAATGTAATGTATGTACGCAGGTAAAGACTGTATTTTGTATATTTTTTATAAGGAGCATCATTGTTGATATTCACGAGTGTGTAGCTTTTAGCTTTACCTTGTGTCTCCGGTTTGAATTAAATATTCACAAAATACAATACATATCATTTCCTTGCAAACAAACCCGCATACGCCGCCAGTGCAACAACTGGCTTTGATGGTGAAGTGATGTCGATGTGATGTGATCCAAGAGATCCCATACATTGTCTGTTGACGGCATGCCTGCCAGTCCCATCATCAATATTAGAGTACAAGTTGGTTGGCACATCATTTAGGGGAATGATCTGTCTGCATTACATTTATTATGTAGATGTACACACAAATGCGAAATTTTCACAGGATACAATAATTTTACTTCACTCATTTTCTTTCCTACTTTTTTTATCAAGTTCTTTTGATTCCCTACCTGTTCTCTGTTGTACCAATACTTTAACATGCCTTACATGCTATTAGCACTAGCGGAGAATTCCTTAGTTGAAGAAACCAAAGATGATGATAATGAGAATGATGACGATTATGCCTGCTTATCAATTCCATTTGGAAACCTCCAGGTAATTTCAAACTGGTTTGCACACACGATTAAGTCACTCAAGTGGTAAAATTAAAGCAAAAGACCGCATTATTTGCATTTTTAAAATGTTACTTTTAACCACTCCAAGGCATTCCCCTAAACATGAGAAGTTTATTATTACGGCCCAAAAACAAGCTAAATATGTTATCAAAGCATTTTTGTGCAATGCTCTAAACTTTTCTTATACCTTACGGGCTCTTTCTACATCATATACAATGTATGTGTACTGTACATACACAATTTTTTAACGAAGTAAAGGTAGCATGATAAAAAAATCTTATAGATTAAACTCAAGTGATTTAGATATCCAGTACAGGTATTACTCTTTTCTTGAATGGATGCTCAATGCGTAAATTATCAATGTGAGAGATTTTACGTAGGCGCAAATAGGATGTGTTAATGATAAAGTAGTGAAAAGAATAATATAATAGACAAGATCATCGCATGCGAATACATACTCGTACCTTTTACATTCCTTCCTTGATTATGATAGGCATTTTTTAACAAACAGAGCGAAAGAGAGTGAGAGGCAACAGGAGAGGGGGTTGGACAATTTGTTGATTTTTATAAATTTTCGAAATTAATCAGTGTTCCACCAATCAAGCTACCGCTTACTTTTCAGACCACCATCATCTTGTATAGGCATACATGAAATAAAATGTTCCGATCACCTCAATCATGGCATGGCATACCCCCTGAAAAAATTTGATAAATTAAATTTTGTAAATTCAGTTCTTAGGAGTTAATCATTGTGTGAAATATCAAGGTCAACTTGATAGAATGCACACTCGCCTCAAATCTGCTCACGCAATGAAGAAGAAAGCATCACATTTTCAAAGGGCGTTCATATAAGAACTATTAGCCTGTGTGAGGAGAATATCTACAGAGTTTCAGACACCTGTTTGATTCTTTGACGCATGGATATTTTCCTTCATTGGTTGAATGAAGGATGCACAATACATTACATCCGACACCGGGTATACTATACATAACACTAATGTTCTGTTGTATGATATCTTAAAGTCTTGTAGATAATACCGGTATCGGTACAAGCAAATATTGCATTAAGACTTGAGGAAACATTATAGACTGTTGACAGTGTGCACATTAACAGTGACATGTAGCGTGTAATCAAAGACAAGCTTTTTTGTAATCTCACACGCATCTACCATTTGTAACTTCTCTCTTTTTCTATTTCTTTTATTTGCGAGGTATCAATGAGCATTTCGTAGAAGAAGAATGGTATAAAGAAAGAAAAATGATATGATAATTGAAAGGATTATTTGATTCTTCGTGCAGATGTTTGATTTATGTATTGTATCACTAAACGTCATCATCATGTACTTTCTGACTGACATTCGAGAGAAAAAAAGAAATGAGATGCATATAGTTTTCACTGGAAAATCCATCCTCACAGTTTTCATGTAGAAAGATATAATTGTAAAAGTTAAGATATTATCTTATAGATGGGTTAGACAACGCAGGCATGTGTGAAGTGATAATTGATAGTAAGATGATTAGATTAAGAAAAAAAGGACGAATACAAGGTAGAGGTACGATACTAAGGTAAAAGGGAACAGCTTGTTTGAAATGCGGTGTTGGTCCTTCTTCCATGAATCACATGTCCATGTGCGTGTGTATCGTATCATAATGTGAGATGAGCAATAGCAATAATACGAGAATACGCTGCTGATGATGCAGACTATTAAACGCGCATGCATACCTCGACATTTATTTCCTTGACATGTTCTCTTTTGATGTTCCAGTGAACCATGAAAAAATTAGAATGCCATCGCCATCGCTTTCACAAATGAAGCGAGGCTCATACCTATGGATTATCATAAAGCGTCACGTACTTTAAAGTAATGAGTTGCTAACTCTACTATGAACTATCTTTTTCATTTCAGTATTAATAAACCTGACAATAGGCAGATATATAGGAACCTGCGATTTAGCATTTATGCTGAATGAAGTTAGCATAAGCTATGTGTCTGAGTAGTTCATTGGTTTAAAAAAGTTTTGAAAATTTTCATCAGTGTGGCTGCTATTGAGAAAATTCCAAAATTTTGACATTAAAACGTTTGTAGGTCACGCTGGTGTCATTTATGAACTTTGATAATAGCATGGTTGAGTTTTTCTCGAGAAATAGCATCATTTTGATGTATCATAACCCATGTTTTGCTATTAAAAAATATTTGACCTTGACCTTTGACCCAGTTGCCATTGACCGATTTTGCTCATCTTCGAACTCAGTCAAGGTCTTGACCTAAGGTGTCGTTTAGCAAAAAGAATTTTTGAAAATCTTCAACGGTGTAAAAGTTATCGTGCGAACAGACGGACAGACGGACGGACGGACGGACGGACAGACAGACTAAGATCCATTCTAAAGAACCTGCTTTTGATCTGCGATCGCAGGTTAATAAGTTGTTGAAAGGCATGAGGATGAGTATAACCAACCAACCCAAACCACGAATGCAATGATACTGATCTAAAGATGTCCCAGTGCATAAGTTTAAAACTTGTGGTATTGGTATTACCAATCTGTCTGTACAAATGTAGTATTGTTCCCTACTTCGGCATCATCATCAGCATCATCATCATTTCACTATTCAACGCTTCGCATTTCATCAACCTGTTTCTGTGTGTACCTGCATCGCTAACCTTATATCCCCATTAGTCTCTCAGCTCTTGAGTTCTATGAATATGTAATGAAACATTTATTGACACCTGTCAAATTAGTATACTTGAAAATGTATACCCATGTCGGCATCTTCCTTTTCAGAAGAAAGGAAAAGAGAAAGGCTGTCAACTTGCGATTTATGTCTTGGAACGAAAGGGTTACGTTTACGTTACACTTACACATATCCGAAGACACCGATGTCTTGGTTTGATACTTGGTTCTTTTTACGTAGCAAAACGCATGCATGAAATGCACCGACCCAATTTACCATAAGTAATATATTATGCACAAAAATGCATTCGTAATAATTGGTTTGGCATTCTCTATTGAAATAAGACCTATTATTCACTTCATTCCAGTTCGGAAATTGCTTAATATTTTTTTCAAAGTTGGCCATTTACACTATATATATACGTCGTTGTTCACCCACTGTACTTTACCGGATTGTCTGTCTGTAATACACATAGTTTTGTTACCATTCTTCTTCGTAAAATGGATTCTTGCGTGTCTGCCTGCGATGAATCGTGCTCACTCAATTGGTGTCCTAGCTTTTTGTTAAATAATACGGTCTGTGAACAAGATTTACTTTCACAAAAACTCCACTAAAACTGTCTGCATTCTTTTCTGTCACAACCGTGAGGTGGAATCATCATCATAATCATCATCCCAACCCTCACACCAACAGACAGATATGAATATTATGAATAGGTGGATGTGTGCGTGCCTATAATAACACAGTCATCATCATCATCATATATCCTCATGCACTCACTCAGTCGAAATAAAATGTTTTTGAAAAGCGTCTGAAAATCTGTAATTAATGAGGATACTCATGTCTTTCCTTCTCTTTTGTCATTTATTAAGCTGTCGCTTTAACAAAAGGCGACGAAGCTATAAAATTCTAGCGAAGTTTAAATAATTCTAGTCATTCACAATAAACGTGTTAATTTCAGTAATTCAGTAGCCGAAACATTAAATTTATCAAATGAGGAAATAGATTACTTGGAATTTAGAATTGATCCGCCAATTCACTTATTTTTGCTTATTATACACTCCCACTCCGCAAATCAACTCCAAATGGCGATATTGCGTCAGTGTGAAACGGGAAACCGTTCTAAACAGATCATGTGATATTGATATGCCTTAGCCGTTGATGATGTGTGCGGGCGGGTGGGCATGTGAATGATGCATGTAGGTAAGGTATAAGGTGCATTTATGTATCGAATGCACAATGCTCATAAGATTTTTGTGGAGCACCAAATCCGCCACAAATACTTTTTACAAATTTTATTGCAAATTCTTGATTATTTACTTTTCCGCCATTTCCGGATTCTCCAGCCAGTTTATCCAGTGGATTTGCTTTTAATTTTTTGAGTTAAACTGCATAGTTTAAATATTGAAACGATTTACTTGAACAGTTTAGAAAAGTTTAAAGCTGCAAGAAGTGAGTAAATTCCATTCAAAGCCGGCAGCTGGAGTTCTGTTGGAACTTGAGTGACATTTGATTTGAGGCACTTTTCATAATGCCTTGAGAGGTGTCATTCAGTTTAGTTAATTAAGTAGTGAAGTGTCTGCCTCCTTCATCATCTTTTTCATAACGTGACTATTACTATAATTTTTTATATCCATCGGTGGTATAAACGCTTTGATAATTAAGGTGAAAGGAGGCAGGAGTCCAGTGTTGAAGTGACAGAAAAAGATCAAATTGTCTTATTTGCAAATTGCAAGGATTGCCCCTTATCTCGACACAAAAATGGATAGGTGGTTAATAGAATACGCCAATCTGTGCGAGGCACGGGAACCAGATGTCCTCCTTGCTCGTTTGTTCGAAAGGTAATGTACAATTAAAATGTTATTTAATGCAATATATCACTCCGTCAAAAGTGTAAATTTAGGTTGTACGAAGGTCACAGTTTAAAGGTACCGTTGCGTTGCGTGTATCCCGATTACCACTTGATGTCGTCGAAGTTGGTCTTGGTTTTTAGATGAAATGTTGCCCAATTATAAATAAGCTTTAAGAATTATGGCTGGCCGACTTGTAATTTTATTCGTAAAAGTAATAGAGATGAGTATTCCCCTTGAGCTTAGGTTAGGTTCGGAATCCTGACCAGCGCCCTTATCTTTGCTTCATCCTTTGAAAAGGGTACACAGCAGCAGGTATGTAAATGTATGCAGTGTGGTGTCGCTTGTATATATATATAAAGAATAGTCATTAAATCTAAAATAAGAGAAGCAACAGTGATAAAAAAAGGAAACTTCATGACTTAATCTCGTATTCGTATTATACAGGTGTATGCCCATGCCATGTCCCATCCTCGTTCACCGTTGTTTCTATTCGGAGTAAAAACTGTTGCTGGATTGAAGCCTGGAAATGTGAATTCCAATGCTAGTGGGGTAGCAAACTAATTGGGCTGTTGGTGGAGATTAGTTCCTCCGCTCTAACATTTAGTAATTTAGTCGGCTTGGGGCTGGCTCCGTTGCTCACTTTTGTATTCTTCGAACGCGATGTGCGTATCGTTTTGATACTGGATGCTTTTCTCCTTCGTCCGGAGCCTTTCTTATTTTCCTCATTGTTAAGTGAGATGTTTGTTGATGTTGAAAAATGTAAGAGTTAGAGTTGCAGACAGATAAATATAAACCTGGTATAAACATAGCTATTATGTAATGTACAGAAAGACCAATTTAGGTAGGAGTTCGTAAAGATGTATTTACAAATAGTTTAGGGCTCAAAGGAGTAAAAAAACATTATGAAACACCTACAAACGTTTGTTTTGTGTACTAACTTTTATGAGCCGGAAAATATTTATATTGAAATGTTCAAGCTCCTTGTTTTTCGGGTGATGTATCAATTTAAAATTCTCGTATTAGCCATAAGGTATCAAAATTCTTTGCGTACATTTTCGATTTATCTGTTTAACTCTAGAAACTGCAACGTAGAATATATATGATTAATGCCTTAAGTAGACCTAAAGCTAAACCTCTTTGAGCCGATTTTGTAGAGCAGTGATTGACATATACAACTCAAAGTTATATTCTATTTAGTACAGTGAGTAATCACAAAGAAAGGGAAGCTGTGTTTGTCTAAAAGTCTCAGAAAAAGAGATATTCTGGATATCAACAAGTCAGTAAGCAAAAACTTGTAAATGGTTGACTTGTAGTGCATTGTAAGTTAGTAAGTAGTAGATACTCGTACTCGTACTCGTACTCGTACTCGTACTCGTACTCGTACTAGACTAGGTACATGACTGTATAAGCCATTCTATAAAAGATCTATATTGTTTAGCTGGGTTCATTGTTAATTTTTCTGTGGATGGTACATATACTCGTTTCAGTAGTCCTCAGTTTTACATGCATTGTAACAAACATTGTTTTTGTATTTCGACGTAAATGAAGTCAAAATTCTGTAAATTTTATCACAGCTCAGAAGGGAGTCTCCTTTTAATTTTGTTAGTAAAGGGCTTCAAACTCTTTTACACACCATTGTACTTTGTAAGTAAGGTTAGAGGTGATACCCATTTCCTTTTTGACAGTCTCAGGAATGCAGGCTCACGCAAAATATTACACTTATGCTGGTCAGTATTGAAGTGTTTTTGTTTGAAGTTTGAAGACTTCGACTTACTTCTTTAAGAAAAAAATTTAAAATTGAGCCTAAACAGCGTAGCGTAACGTGGTGCTAGTTGTAAATCATAAAAAAATACTTTAGAATACAGCTTTTATTCTTTCTACCAGGGCATTGAATGATTGTGACAAACGAACCGTTTAGAAGTGCTAAGAGATCAGTATAAAACACATTAAAATTAATGCATGAAAATTGTTACGAAAATAACGTCAGCCAGACTGTAGACAGACAGTAACAACTCCAAACAAGATGCTCATGCAGTACCATTTATATTTTACCCTAGCGGATCAAATGAACGGTTTGGTTTGGTTTTATAGTTAGTCTCATTCATAAACCATTTACCCTTGTGTGTTCTGTTATGTACGTGCTTTTTCGCTGGTGGTTGGTCCATGGTTGTATTAAATGGACGTAAGTACTTAGTCCATAATTTACAAAATGAATGGCAGACGTTACTTAATAATGCAAGAAGATGTGTATGATATCATTATTCCGGTGGTTGGGCTGATAACTTAAATGAGGAGGGTGAAGTGGAAAACAATGGGTAGGCAATATTGAAAGGTACAAACAATGTGTTTGAATGGCTGGATGTGTACGCTGAGCGCTGTACACAGTACACACTCGCATAAGATGTAACTAGGAAAGTGACAGAGCGGCTCACCAACAACAGTTGCTTATCCATCCATACACATCCGTCTGTCAGAGAGATTCTCAAGTTGTGAAAGAGGTGCCGTGTACCATTTTTTAATGGTTGAGTGTAAACAAAATGTCATAAAGTTACTCCACAAGGTTACATTTTTTAATCAAAGTACGTCACATCATTCTGTACATATATTGCAATAAGAGTTTTGAGGGTTGACCTTTGCATGAAAGTTGAAATGGGAGATTTCCTTTCTCAGATCTACAGCGTATTATTTGTAGTAAAACTTGAATTTTGTAAAACTAATTCAAGTGTATGTTTTGTCTTTCTTCTCACTTTCAAATGTGCTCAAGCTCGGGGATGATGTTTCTCCTATTAAGCGCATAATGTAAAGTCATGAGTCATGACATGATGGCAGCTATAAATGTGTGTGATCGCTCGGATAATAAACAAAGAATTAGTAAAGAGAAAAGGAAGACGTATTATTCAGCTTGGTTTATTCTTTTTTTACTATGAAACTATTTTGACTTAATCTACAACAACTGGTACATGCGAGTCACAAGTTGCTTTACTACTTACCACAATTACTAGCAACAACGAGCTCTCGCACAAAGTAATATGCACATATAGACACGACATATGATGATGTGTATATATATGTATGTACGCTATAAATGTATAAATGAGTAAAAGGTTACTTTGGCTTACTATAACGTGTGTACAATTCTTACGTTTACGTTACATTACACACTCTCTCACTACTCAACTTGGTTGGTACATTGTATATCGTCATCTTCATCATCATCATTTCTGTTGAATAAAGGAGAAAAGAGAAATACGCGGAGGTATGTTGCACTAAACTAACTAAGATTGGTAGTCAAATCCAACTTGGGTGGTCGAACTCCTTGCTCGTGCCTTCAAGGCGGAGCAGCAAATGTTGTATCTTCTGCTTAGTTAGTTTGCTATATGTATTCATTTTGTTGCTTGTCTTCTCTTCTCATGGATAATATATCCTTTTTGACTCGATTGGAATTGAGTTCTCATTCTTTCCAAGTGTCTTCATCATTCCACTTGCAGACTTCAGACTCGGTAGATCATCATCAGCATCGTTTTCGTCAACTTTCATTTTGTTTGTTGCAACTTATTATGTAGTTGCAGCAAACGAGCTGCTAGCGTTTTTTTTTCTCAATACGTCAGCATTTGATTTGTATAGTACTCTGGTGTGAGTGGTCGTTGAAAAGATCAATTGACGCTTAGAACAGGAGAAAGGACGGGGGTGAAGGGCTATTGACCTGGGAGCTGTGAAAGGGTCACATTGACAATATGGATATGTGACCAGACTGGATTCTAAAAACGTGTTCTTTGCTGTGTTGGATAAAACACTTTAAGTTGTCAAGTTTAACTCGGTTTGCAGTTGCAAGTCGTGTTGATTGTGTATGGGGATAAAAAAACGAGTGGCAAAGGTGAGGTGATGTTCGTGGTCCATGTAAATATCTACGTTTACTTTCTATATAGTGGGTGAGCTACATGGGTGCAAGCAAAGCTCTCCTTGGAAAAAGCTTTGCGAGAAAAGGTGCTTTCTATAGTTCAATCTTGGTGGTTTGTGATTTGCGATTATTATTGGTGCTTTGAAATATCAAATTATATTCCTCATCGCTCTCCTTGCTCCTTTGATTTGGAATTTTTGAATCGGGCTTCACATGAAGATGCACATTATTGGATAGTGGTAAATTGAGTGGTCAGTAGTATCTTGTTTATATGCTGGCTTCTTTGGTAGCCATAATAATTAAATTAATCATCCATCAAAGATAACTATATGTTTCACTTGTGAATCATATCACGATCATGATGCGGATTTCTTAGTTATCCAAACCATCAAAAAAAGTTTATTGGTGGTGGTCTACCAAGAAGTTGATGAATGGTTATAGCTAGATTGCTAGTAGAACTATAGTAATGTAATAGTGTTCAGGTGTAGAATATAGAGTCATCATCAGTAAGAAATTGATCGACTTCTCCCTTGATTGAGTTGTTGTTGGCCGGATTGGAATAATGTAATAATAATAATAATAATCTTCATCGTGCTTCGTCATTTTCTATTGACTGCTCAGAAAGACGATTTTGAAGTGGATTACAAAAGTGCTTAGGCAGCCACTGTGCGAACATACTCTGCAAGTATCAAAACCAAAGCACCTACTGCTTTCATGTGTATTAAATTCACATTGCATGACAATAATCTACACTTGGGATGGATGTATTTGATGCGATGAGAAAAATATTGGAAAAAGTTATGAGGTCATTCATGCGCTTTATACCCCCGAATTTCCGACTGTCGATCTGAATTTGATTGGATTGGGAATGATAATGATTCCACTCTGGTTTGCGATAATGGATGCGGATTTGTACAATTTTAGCCCTTATATGTCTGCTCTTTCTTGGTTATATGGTATGTATGTTCATTACTTAACTAGTAATAGCAATGGTCGGCATTGCTTTTGAATGAGAACACGAAACGAACAAAAATTGCGTTCGTGACTATTAGTACACACACAATCATCATTACGTGGGCTGATTCATGGGGGAAATTTTTATAAACACTGTATATTCGTATATATATATGTAGGTTGACTGACGGTTCAACCTGTGTGTGCAGACTTTCGGTTGAAAGTGCTCTTTAGTTTGAGAATTTCTTGGAAAAAATACTTTATGCACTGCAAAGCCTGTGAATTCTGTAAACTGAATCCTCTAATCTTTGCTCGTGATGAAGTGAGGTATTGATGTAGAAAGCTGTGTACGTGTTAAAGTTTCTGTTGTTTTCCAATCCTTGTCAGCAGCATTGATCCGCACTGTGAATGTGAACGTAAAAGTTTTTAAGGCTGAAGAAATACCCGGGAGTTCTTCACTGTGAGGTACATATACACGGATCATCCTCATCTCTTGAAATGTGGACATATGGTGTCTGACATTTCGGAGCATCGGATTTTATGCGTTCACTCATTATTTCCATATGTGTGCTATCAACCTAGTAATTCTCAGATTTCCTGTGAAACGTGAAAACCAAAGAAACATGCTTTGCATATATAAAAAGTTTAGTAAAAATGAAACAAAGCACATGATGCCGCGTATATAGAAAAGCCTTCACGACTGCGTTATAACATGAATTGCTAGAAAACGGTTTTTGTTTTGATGACATGGCAAGTACAAGCCTCAACGATGTTGATCTCAACCGGATCTACCCAAAATGAGTTGAAGTTCACATCCTTTTGTCATCCAACTCAATAAGTCAACCTATATTTAGCTCCATTTCGGTCTTTGTAAATTCAAAAATATTCGTTTGTAGCTCTAGTTCTGTCGTGATGTTTTGTTATTGAACTTATCAAATACTACATGCGTTACATGTGTAAGTTGTCAGTGTTCCCTATCGGAATTTGTTTATACATATGCGTAAAAACCACAAAAAAGTGAACTTGATGGAAGGATGTTCGCTTTCTTTAAGATATTAATACATTGACATGTGTCAACTGCAAAAAAATCTAATCTAACAAAACATAATTAGTGCCCTGTATTTTTGGAAGAAGAGAAAGGAATGCAACTCATTGCACATTTGAGGTGCATTTCGTGGACTAACTAAGTCATCATATAAGCAAGCGTTCAAAGGATTTTTGGTGTCAGGAGGTAATAACACTTTTTTGTAATCACAAGATACCATACAAATCTTGATGGATAATGAGGAATTATGAATGCAAAGTAGGGGAAAACGTTTGAACGTTTGTAATCAAACGATGAATTTTCATTTATGCACTCTGCATTTATAGATATTTTGCCGTGTATCTCTTCAACTAAAAAAAACTTTATGTTTATGCATTTATATTTGTGAAAAAAATTATGGTGCATTGCATTGCTGATTAGTACGGATGATGATACGATAATGATGACTTTTTTTGTGTACCGCATGTAAACTATTTTGTTTTATACATACATATCACATCACTTCCATCAAGTCTTTTTCTTTTTTGTGTAGCCCCAAAGCAAAAAGGCGAACCAAACACTACATATGATAATGATAGGGATCATTAGCATTATATAGGGATGGTCCATTGGACATGGCAAAAAATGCATAACATTCAATGAAGTCACAAAAGATGAGAAAGAAGACGAGATAACATATATGTATGTACCTATGGATTACATATGCTAATGTCTCAATCTCAATCAAAAATCCTGATTTTTGCCACGATGAGGCAACAAAACGGACTAACCAGAAGGCAATCTGTGAGTCTGAGTGAGTAGTATACATACAACAGCTCAGTTTGCGTACTCTTTCTCATACACCATGAAGATATTGAGTTTTTTTGGTTGATCATTTCATTCTTGTGGTTAAGTTGTTTGCTGGTCACTTACAGTTTACTTGTTCGAGGGGTGTTTTTCGTTTCAATGGATAGGACAGGTAGTTGTTGAAGATATGTTTATTATAATGCTTGAGGTTTGTTTCATTTCCACATTGAAATAGTAATAATGGGAACATGATGATGAAGATGAGATGATACAGCCACGTTGGAGATCGTTGACTGCATGTTAGGCTACATTGAAATACAACCTCTTCGGTTGGCACTGTTGGTAGATATAAAGAGAATACATGTATATATGCATTTTGTGCTACGTAATTGTGGTCTTCTTCATAATCTTGCCGGTTTTCTTGGTTGTTTTTCTTCACTACTCTTGTCCAGAACACAAAAACTAAGAACAGCGTTATCATGTACGACTCGCTTGGCTCTCTGCTTGCTGGAGTTTTTTCCTATCTAGCCTTGCATCTTCATCCTCCGTTTCTCTGTTTTTTTTTGTTACAACTTTGCTGCATCAAACTCAAACTAGCATTTCCCATTTTACTTTTGACGTTTTGTTATCCGTTTCTACTGTTTTAAAAATTGTAATGAAGAGAAGCTAACGCAGAAAGGGTTTGGTAGAAAATTTAAATCTTGATCACAATGAAGTGTACGCGGTTTGTCATATTTATCTTAAGCAAAAGCCAAAACATGAAGAATATGAATATAAACGTTGATATTACAGACAAAGAATACAATCGTAACATTTGTCCATGGGTGAAATTGATATTGTTCATTGATTTTCTAATGTGATAGAATGGAACAGAACAGCGTTAAAAGATAATTATCTCATATTCCCACGACGAAAAAATATATGGTATTGAGTTGAAAAGGAAAGTGGATGAATGTATTAGTTTGCATAAAAATGGTTCATTGGTAAAATGTAATTGTTAGTTGTTTTTCTCTGGAAAATCAACATATTACTTTTACAAGTTAACTTCTTTTGTAAAATGTATCACACGAATATGCATGCACTTTCGCACTTTCAACTTTAACGAATCAATATGTAAAATAACTGTTTTGACTCATGCAATCGGAAAAACACATCGTTATTTTTTTGTTACAAAAATAAAGAGTGAACATTTACGTGTAGTATAAAATATACTCAAAGTTTTGTAACGTTTATGCATTTTGCTAAAGTTTTTGCGGAACATTTTTTAATTTTTACGCTAGCTAGTTTGAAAACTCTCATGTATGTCCATCATATGTACATGGACATTCCCATTTAATGTTTGATGTTGGTGGTGGTTGGGCCACCTTGAAAACTGCAAATATATTCATAGTTTTTATTAACTCACTTCGTGATGGGGTCACATTCACATTGCTGAATAACTTTGTAAGCTTTGGTTTATTGGTGTAATATTACTGTAAGTAGCGTGCCGACGTTTGCCGGCGAGTGCTTTGCTTGGCGACTTCTCATCACGGTAATGATAATCATCATCAGCACGTTAGGCTAACTTGACTGGATTAACTGAGCGAGATCTGTATGAGATAAGGTAGACCGACCACATATTCACATTGTGTGTGTGTATACAGTTTACATTGCCATTGCCGAGCTCTAGATAATATTATTACAGCATAATGCTCTACTTTTTATATGGCATGTACAGAATAAAGCAGTCAGTCTAGAGCCTAACAATTGTGGACGACTTGGGTTGTTGCATCACAATCACAAATCACAAATACATATTATCTACAACCCTAAAGTCCTTGTACAGCAAACGTAATGTAATGATGAACGTAGCGCATCATCAAAATGTGCATCTTTATCAAGAACCTTCACATTGAGAAGGTGGGAAGTTATGACCGGGCTTCGTCTAGGTATTTTGTGGTCACGCAATTGGCATGGTATATGAGAAACGAATTTCAACGAGTTTATCTGCAACTGGAGCACCAATAATTTACGAAAAAAAGAGTATTTTATAACAATTGAGTTGCATGCATGCCGACAACCATGGACTTTGTAGTATCTCTACATATATTATTCCATATAGATGTCATTTATAAAAAAAAATATCGTAGCTGGAGTATAAAATGGTTTGAAAAGCAGATTGTGTAACTATTATCGTCGGTCCCAAAACTTGCATTCAAATTTAAATCGTGCAAATATCTCTAATCTGCGATTAGTTTAGGTTGAATTTTTATGTGGGAAAAATGTTGCGTGACTTTTTCCATTCATCGGTCGCTTATTATCATCTGGCTACATTCATTTGAATATCACCTCACCATCCTTCAGAGATTAACTCACGATCAGTCAACAAATGTTTAGTAGTAGTGTTGGTGTGATGCCTTTATTACCTGCTAATGCTTTTGTTTTATATTATATTTGTAAGTACTCACTTTCAGGGGCATACTTAGCTCATCCATTTTAGTCAATACTATCTATATAAATGCATATATTCAATATTGTAAATATTGTGATCATGATGATTCCACCAAAATTTAGTTCTAGTTGTAATGCATTTAATACGAATGGATGTAGGGATGTCGATTGCAGATGTGAAATGATTATATGCAAATGCAAAAAAAAAATGTTGAAAAGTGCCAATTACTTTATTCAATAATTGTCTTAATGTGACCTGCAGTAGTGTTTAATAATGATTACAATCACTTTCAGAAGCCGCTCGTTTGGGATGTGCGGCTGCTACTAATGGTTCTAATATGTATCGAAATAATATCAATTTCATTGGGAATCCATTCACCAATGGACAACTGTGACTAGTAGCATATGTCTCGTTTTAAAAGAAACTGGCCTTGCATGCAGCTGGTTTCTCCCGAAAATTTTGGCCCAACTTAATATTCAAAATGCGTTGCATGTAATTTTTTGTACGCTGATTCCAGTTTACAGGCAATGTGGTGTGGTGAAGGCTAAAACAAAATTCAAGAAGAATTTACTTTTCATCAAAGAGGCATACATTCGTTCGAATGTGATAATTTTCGTTTACTACCACTATTACCGGATAGATTTTTTTGCAGTCTCTAAACCTAAACCTGGTCCATTATTAATTAAGCCATAAAATAACATTTTTATTGCTTGAGGAAGTAACTGTGATCCTCTTCCAGGCAAATGGATAATATTTATGTAGATATGAATGTCTATGAATTCCTTTTGTCTACTCCACTCCAGTGAAAATAGTTTTGTTTGATTGAGTAAAATACGTTGGACTTGCCTTTATACATCCATTGCGATACCCAAATTTATTTAAAAGAGTACGGCAAGTAAGAAAAAGCTTTCTTTTTAAATAGAAAAATGCTCAGAATCTTTCCTTTTTGATTTTTTAAAGTCATGAACATCCCTCTATGCATATCCTTCAATGCATTAATGCATAACATTATTATTTTGACTTTTGACAGAAGAATGCCCATGGGATTTTTAGTTTTTGAATACTCAATGCGTTTTTTTCATTTCATCTTTCAGTCACTCAACAAACTGTAGCAGAATAGCTTTTTGTTATATTAACAAACAGGCTTCATGCTGTATATAATGCTATGCTGTAAGCAATTGAGCTAGTGTTCCTTGTTCCTTTCGACAAGATATGTACCCTCTTGGATGTCTTCCTGTACACTCACCCTGCTATTATTTTATTTGGAAGGAAAAACGTAGTATAAAGATATTATGATACTTTTTTTTTGTTATGTCGAGTCATCATTTTGCTTCATCTCTTTTGAAGCAGACAACCCCTCTTATAATCTCCAGTTACTTTTGAAGTACCTAGCTATACAGAGTGCGTTTATATGATTTTTCTTAGACATCTTATTCTTTTGATGTATATAATGCGGTTAGGAGTAGCAACAACTGGAAGCTCCAGTCAACAGGTAGACAATCAAACTTCAGGTTTTCTTTTTCATATCTACAGACACACATCTTTTAAACAAATTCTTGTGTTTAATCATGCAGCCCAATTCACCTCAAGTTTTGTTAAATAGCCTGGAAAATCTATGTCTTGCGGTAAATGAAACAAGATACTAGATACCACATTATTTGCCTTGCGTAAGCTAAGCTATCAGCTATCTATGTTTGATGTTCAAATATCATAACTATAAAACACGTTCATCGCTGAATTGATCAATGTTCCAGTTGGATTGGTTCGTTAGTGGGGATACATAATGTGGAATTTCTAGAAGTTGCCGATGGAATGTGCAAACCACATCTTTGACGATGCGCGATGCAAGCAAAGTTTGTTTTGGCTCAAGCATTTTGATGCATGTTATACACATCCCTGCTTATCATGTAGCTAATTCAAGGCCACAAAATTCAAGTTTCAAAATTAACTTAAACCATAACTAAAATTACGCCATATGGGACTGAGCGTGCTGTTAGCCTGTGTGCATCAGCTATTATTACAATGATTATACTCAGCGTGAGAAAACCTATATCAGAATTTGACTCCAAAGGGATCTTAAAGGTATTCAGAGAAGTAAAAATGTAACCATATAATATTCTTCTAGTATTGGATCTACAAGGTATGCATTGCCTCCGCACACATAGCACGAAACCACTGACATGTTTCAAATAATTGTGTATGTAAAGCATTACTTACATTCTTCTATCTAACTCCGAATTGTCTGGTATGCTCATGCTCGGTGGTATATGATTTTCTCACTGTGTGAGTATCTTTGGGGAAGTGTAAGCATTAAGCACGTCGGTGAGGGCGATGAATAACTATTACGTTTTGGTGAAAAGGATGAGTATACAGTATACTTACCTAGTCAGAATGAATGAGTGAATATCATTATGAGGTGACGTGTTGATCACCATAAAATATCTGACCTAACCAAAGCATTGTATAAGTCGTCATCATCAGCGACATACACAACACAACGTAAAGGGGGAAAATAAGATATTATATGAAATTGAAGGGTTGATGGGGTTTAGTATGTAATTTTAATGTTTTTAATATTTTTCAACGTGCCCAACGGTCTTAATGTCTTCATTTGACTTCATCTTCCCCTCTCCAATTTCCTCGAGGGTTATCTAGGTGGAAGTTAAATACGTAAAACCACTTAGTTTTTTCGTTCAGTGACGAAGAGAGAAAAGCCAAACCTTCTTTTCTTGGCTTATTAGATAAGCTAATGGAAAAACCGGGAGATGAAATAATGATTTCTCTCCTCTTCGTGTAGGATTTGTACAACTACTGCTGTTATTTCAAATGCCTCACCACTATGTAATCTCTGTGGGGCAGATTTATTTAAACTCTGTGGGCTGCACTGGTTTTTTGGACTACACACAGCAACTTAACTAAATAACTATATCTACCTGCATGATACTTTTGGGATGATCATGTGTATCATCATCATCATCATCACTTCGCGGTATTCTCATGCATAGACAAATATGTTAGCCAGGTAGGTTGCTTCTTTCTACGTGGTCGACGTGAAAGGATGATATTGTTGTTTGGGGGTTCGATTGCGAGAATTGTTGTTTTTATATTATTTCAAGCTATAAATCAGAAAAGATTATAATATATTGAGGTGGCCTGGTCTGCCTGCTCTCTAATTAGGTTCTGATGGCGATGCATTGCATCGTCGACCGAAAAGTCTTGCTGCTTTAACGATCTCATCGTGTTCTTGTTTGACTGTTGTGGCTCTCCAATTTGAGTTTTTTTGTGCTCAAGCAAGAGAGTAAAATAGGAAGGGAAATATTATTGAGTCATTTTTTTAACTGGATGGGCAATATGTACATATACCTTGGTTGGTGGTGGTGGTGGTGTGGTAGCAAGCTAGCTTTATCTCTTGAATTTAGTTGAAGGTGGCTTTTTACACACAATATTACTTTTTGAGATGACGGGGAAGGAAGATAATGATAAGATAAAAATGATGATTCCGTACAGGAACGCGAGACAAAGAACAAGAGAAGTTGTAGTCAGCCATGCATAAACAGACATTTAAGAGACTGTGATGATAAATCTATGGAAGATGATGATGATGATGATGTTTCATGTTATTGTTAGTTGTCCAGTCAGCTCGAAGCGTTACTTGTCAGCATTTTTAGATGGGAGGCTTTCCTTATTATTATGTATTCATTAATTTTACGGCTCTCTCTCCCTCTTTCTTTTTCTCTTGACTCCAGTCCAGTGCTGTTATAGCCAACGCTTTTTTGTTATTGAGGAGTCGTTTGTGGCATTGCATCCCTTACTAAAAGAACAATGAAGAAGTTAGATTGGTACAAAGTCAGAATTGGTAGTAAAAAGTTTAAACGAACCATTGATGCATTACCTTCACCAGTACAAAATAAGTTAATTAATTTGTCATCGACAACAACAAAATATTTAAATCCATTAATGAATTATTTATTTCTGGTCAAGTCTATTGTTAAAGTAGCTGTGGTACTGGATCGTTTTACTTGAATGACATCGTGTAAAGGTGTCATACCGTTCATTTTTGGGTAACTTTTCTTGGATTTATATGCTCAGCTCAAACCTGTTGAAACTATTTTGTATAATAATACATGCTAACCTTATACAAAACAATAACTAAAAGTCATTGAGATCATGAATGACAATGAAAAGTGAAAAGAATCTGGATTCTGAGAGATGATGACCCAAACTTTTGTATACGAAGCTGCTACCTGCGGCTTCTTTGACAGTTGATTGTCAGTAGAATGTAAAAATGTAATGCATTCATATGTAATATATAATCATGCTTCCAGCAGCTTTCATACAAGCAACACAAGCCTAGCCCAACTATATGTTCAGACATGACACATGATAAGAAAATGATGCAAGTTAAATGAAACAGAAAATCTAATATTTTTTTTCGGTTTGGGTGGTTTTCTAAAGCTTATGAATATTATCAAGTCATATTTTGAGTGCTGTAGAGTTCATCCTCTGTTGATGAAACTTACATATATTTTTAATGGAAACATATTTACATAAAAATATTTTTGTATTCATCTGGTGGCACTCATGTCCAGTCTTCTACTCTCGACTTGTCTTGAATATTTGAGTAACTAACAACAATTCCCACTACTACTACTAGACCAGAATACATTTGGCCCAGTTATATGATAATCCTAATAAGATAAAAATTTCTCCATCAAAAACTTGATGAGGAAAGGGGGAAGAGTGATGCATCCATACTTTTTTCTTCAACATCATTCATGACTTGTCACGTATATAAGTGCAATAAAAAGTCAAAGGCAAGTTTGTGATTTAATAGTTGTGAGTTTTGCTATTTCAATTGAGAGTAATTGCTCATGATCCGGTTCTATGCACATTAGTAGATAGTATACACTACTACAAAGCATTGTTGCATATTATATATGTATGTGTGTGTGTGAATAAAAGGTATTGTGAGTATCAAGGCTTTGTCAGGTTTTTTAGCTTTTCTTCATGGGCAGCAGCAGCAGGACAACAAAATAAATACGAAAGTGATTATGACTGCCGAAATTACTTAGGTATCATCCTTTCTTAATAACCCTGCTGCTGTCTTCTTTCTCTAATGCATATCATAACATCTTAAGCTGATGCCGTTTGAATAGAGACAACAAAAGGCAGCAATGTATAATATAATCTGCCGTGTAATGTTTGTAACGTAATAGCAATTCGAGTTGAAAATTGGAATTTAAATGAAGACAGAATTGTAATTACATCTACACACATTCTTCATCCATTGAATTCAATAGATAAAAGGCTTGTATATTCAATTCAAGGCAGGGAGTAAACTTTTTAGTAGCTACAATAAACTAATGCTGATGTAGTCAGTAGTTTGTTGTTTTGGCTCCTGATCTTCTGAAACTTGCATTTATTAGGAAAGTAAGCAAACCAAGTTTGCTTTCATCATCGTCATCTCTCTTCTTTAGTTGCCCTGTCAGTGGCACCTGACGTTTTGTTCTCATTCTGTTTTTGTAAATGATAGGAAAAAACTGGAAGATGATATACCTCCAGATACCAGTTTTGTTATATGATGCATTTTGGATTAGAATTTTACGTGGTAGTAGATAGGCATATTATATGTATTTATTTCGGTGTTATTGTATTTTCATGCATAGAAAAAGAGTTAATGGAGACTTCCAGTTTTATTCGTGATGAACTTGTGATCTCTCTGCATCAGAAAACCAGAGCCACTTTTTACTGGTGTGCTGCTCCTGCCTTGCTTTTTGTAGTGCATTCCCAGTGGGTAGTTTGTGGACAGAAAACTCAATTGAGTTTCTAACCACGTTCTATACAGAAGCTTTTTGATTTTATATGATGAGTAAAATGGATATAAAAAGTAAAGTCATCATCTGCTACAATTACTGCATTGTTGAGAATAGTAAAGTGTTTTGGAGCAGCTTTTATCAGAATCAGGATACTAATCTGTATTTTATATGAGGTAATGACAAATGAGCTGTATTATCTTTACGTGAGATGCCATTTGGTACTAAAACAGGAACGCAACGGGGTTAAAGGAACTCTGTGTTGCTTTTGTATAAATTACATGCATTTTTGTAACATATAAGTATGCAATTGTTACACAAACATTATTGGCCTGTCGAATTAAAAAAAGAAAATTAAGTTACTTGAAGCTGTTATAACGGTATTGTACAGAGTCCCCGGTTCCCAAAGAATACAATAATTGTCAACGACTGTGAATAGAACTTATATGTGAACGTAAAGTAACATATCAGCGGGTGCAGATTGGGGGTGATAATTATTATTTCTTTGCATTGTAATCGCTACCACCATTTTGTGATTCTTGAAACTGCTTTCTAGAATTACTTATAGTCGATCGAGATATCGGATGACAAAGTAAACGTAAAAGACTTTAGTAGTTTTTCAATCTCTCAATTCATTTGGAATTTGTTTCGACTTGGAAGGATGCCTTTTATATTCCGTGTTGGATGTCTCTGAATCAAACAGCACTGCATTATTGCATTGTCTAAACAACTGGTGTTGTGAGGGTAGTTGCTAGTCAGTCTGCTTATAAGTGAGAGTTAAAAGGCTTACTTTTTGGTCTTCTCCTTTTTAATCTTGGAGACAAGCGGTATGTTTTAGCTTCACTCACACCGTCTGAAAGACACAATGTAAAATGAAAGGGTTTAGAAAGGAGAAAGATTATTGCGTGCTTTAAGATTGAGTTTTCAGCTCAATTGACTCCGCTGGATGAATGCTAATGAGGAGCAAGTGAGTGAGTGGTCTGTCGGTCGGTCGCTTCATCATCTTCATCATCATGGGTCTTTTGGAGTTGTATAATATAATATACTTGATTTCTTGGGTTTTGTTTGATCGTTTATATTGTAAGTGGCTGGTTTTATGCTACAATGATGAAGATAATAGTGGTGCAGGGATAATGGTAGCATTGCATTGCCAGTAAAAGGCAGTGGCAGTTTCTGTGTAGGCAAACTGTAGTAATAAACCACTAGTTTGGTTTGATTCCTTGACTCCTCTGTGTGGCATATAAAAAATTGAATTCTTGGTTTGCTTTTCTCTTCACTGGACAAGATGAAAGGATGAGATTGAATATATAAAAACTTTGTTTTTTCTTTGAATTCATTCCATCGTAGTACATATGTGGGCACGAATTTGTGCTCATTTTTTAATACTTTAAGATCATCAATGAGTTGCTGTATTTCTGAATTGAATAGAGTGAGGATGAGGATTTAAACCACCCTGTTCAAGCAATCAGATTTGATATTATGTGTTTTACTATCACTGACTTTGTGAATAATTGTTGTATGTAGGGGTGGTAGGCTTGAAGACGTATTATTATACTAATATAGTAGCTCCGTATCTGTAAGTTAGTGTGAGTTTGATTTGATTGTTGTGCCGTGGATATGTAATTATGTGATGCGAAGATGCAGATACATTGGAATCAGCTTCTCTGATTCTTTTTAATCTCTCCCATGATGTAGCAATAAAGAAAAGAAAGAGTGATGCTGCTGAGATGTATTAAGTTGATTGGCTTAAAAATGATTATATAATGATAGTAATGTTGATAGTATAAAAAAGCTGTAATTAAGTGGTTAGAAGGTAGCTTTTACTTTTCCTGTTTGCTTTTGCAGTGCATTTTGCATAATGTTTTTAGCTAGTCTGTACTGAATTGTCTAGATTTACATATTGATGTTGGCGAAAACCAAATAAATATTGAATCCTATATCATCATATCCGTATCAGAAATGGAATGATTCTAATTTAACGAAGAACAAAAACAATAATTATTAATAATATTATTGCATGCATCAAAGATTCTTTTTCATATGTTGGCGACTTTTACTTGTAAAACTAGGACTAGTAGTTGTATTTTTGTTGTCCCAGCTTGGAAAATTATACATTATCCTCGTTGACTTTTCCGTGAAACTTGCAACGTCTGTGGGCGTAAATGTAGAAAAGTGAGGTGTGAAAGAACTGCATGATTTGAACAGATATGGAGTAGTTAATGTCGCTTACTTTTATATATAAAACGACGTGGTTGGCGGAGGACGTAATGGTTTGTATATATGTATATGTTTTTAGTATTTCATTCAATTTGGCATTTGTGTTTTTGTTGAAAATATTGAAAATGGTCATGAAAGCAGCGTGTGTTAGTTTGTATAGTTTGGAATGGTTTCTTTGGTGTGCTGTTGAATTTATTTAAATATGAAACTATGTATGTTTGCTGACTGCTGGTAATCTTGGCATTTTGACACATGGTAATTTCACCCTATGTAAAAATATTTGATCTAAATGGCCTGTTTATTTTTCGTTTTTTTTGTGCAGATTGTCGGTTAGTGGAAGTTCGCCAAGTTTGCCTGAACTGTCATTGCTGGCAGGACGACCAAGAAGTGGGGCTGAAGGTGGGGCCCCGGGAGGGATTTTGGGAGGAACTCCAACTCCTGGCTCAGCAGCCGAGCTTCATGCTGCAGCCGCTGCTGCTGCCTATAGTAGACTAACCTCCCCATACATGGACCCTCTTTATGCTGGTCTCCATACAAGTCCAACTGCCTCTTTAAGACTGAGCCCAATCGATTCCAGAGGTCAGTATCTAGGTATTACAGTCATTTTTCAAAACGCTTTTTTTCTATAACTTATATCAAACTATGCTTAATAAACCAAAGGTGTAATATTAATAATAGCTTACACATAGTTTGGAACCCCACACATTAATTACCTCCTTATCATTCAATCTTCTACTCTGAAATGACTACTTAATATATGCTTTGATAACAAAAAATTCCACTACATTTCCAACCCCTTTCCGTTTTTTATCCTGATGAAATATTTGCTTCTCAAAACTAGAATTTTGTGTTCCTATTTAATATCCTGATGGTGAAGAATGCCATTAAGCCACGCGGAAGACAAGTATATTATGTATGCTTTTACCTTATTGGGATAAAAATGTGAAACATTATTGCATTGCATGTTCTCGGCTCGGTAGCAGCAGACAGTCAAAATCCTCATTAGCAGAAAAAGCATAACTGTCAGGGAACAATGCTTCCTTTCCCCCAAAATTTCGTGCAGAACTACTGTTGGCCAAAACCAAGTAGCACTTCTTGTGCAGTACGCTTTGAGCTTGTTTGTATGGTTGCTACTTTTTTTTAGTTACGTGTCAGACAGGAAATAGATCGTTGAACATAATAATGTTAGTTATACCTATGCTTTTCTCTTTGGTACTGGCTACTGGTAGTACGCGCACACACACACACACACACCATTTTCCAGCTGATGGTCATGTCATATAACTGTGGCTAAATACACATTTAAGCGTTTAATTGAGCATGTATATTGCCAAGTTAAGACTTCTTTTTTTTCGATTCTAGCCTTACTGTTTCGTTACATGTAAAAAGTCGCTTGCATGTCAATGATTGTGTGAGAATAAATAATTATATATAATCATATTAGATAGAGAGAACTCTTGCTCGATAGTTGGTGGCAAAATGCTCATTTGAAGGAATTGTATTTTGCCATTATTATCATCATTACATGATACCGTTTCCATTTCATGACAGACGGATAGAGCAAGAAGCATGAAAGCTCAATATTTTCATGCCCACATTGAATTAAACTTTTAAAAAATTGTTTTAAAATACTTAGTGTATTTTTTATATTCAGTCAGAAGTTGAAGCAGATTGTGTTAACGAACAATGTATGTATTTGCAATTTTATGTATATCATATCATGCCCAAAAAGTAAATTGCGTGAAGATATTCATTTGAAAAGATTTAAAAATTGGTCTGAATGACTT
Source organism: Orchesella flavescens (assembly GCA_964034955.1). Classification (NCBI taxonomy): domain Eukaryota; kingdom Metazoa; phylum Arthropoda; class Collembola; order Entomobryomorpha; family Orchesellidae; genus Orchesella; species Orchesella flavescens. The sequence continues at coordinate 25,077,549 of OZ035954.1, read as the reverse complement.
TACATTAATGAGTTTCTCAGGCAGTTTAATAATTATATCTATAAGTAGCAGATAATTAACAATTTTTAATTCAAATCGAGAAAAAAAACACAGTAGAACAAACATTTTTAAGTTACACCAGATTTTAAACGTTTGTGTTTTGAAATTTATAGCTGTTGACAGTTGGGCATTTAATTTGTTTAATTTGGCTTGGCATTATTATGGTCGAGTGAATTTTGTCTGCATACTGAATTGCATGCATGCACCTCGACACTTTATTAAGCCAAATCTCCCTTGCTTTACTTGGTGAGGAACGGATCGAGGATTAAAAAAAGTGATAAAGTCGTTTCATGTCATCTTGTACATAATGTAGTTGACACTTTGGAAGCTACCACAATTTTGTCCATGTCAGTAATGAAGAATTACGTGCAAGATGAAATGATGATGCTAGACGAAAGTGACAACAATATGCCATGCCATATATACTCTGTCGAAATGTCTTTGGTATCGCTCAGCAGCATCATATTAGATTCAAGATTGCTTCCTCCATTTCTTTCCAGGGCTCGTACGTACGTACACAATGAGTTCAAGCTATTTGCATACTACTTACTACATATTCACATAATATGTAAAAAAAAAAAAAATGTTTGAGTTGAAGTTGAGCTTAGAATACTCAACTGTGAGTAATGATGAGAGTAGATGACTGTGGCTGGTTAAAAACTTTTTTAAGTTGACAGCTCCTTTAAAAGCCTTTTTAGTCAGTGTGTCAGTCAACATTGGAGATTTATGATAAATACCATATGCAGCTCATGAGCTCCTCATTATGTAGCAACATAGCTTCTGGTTCTTCTTTCTGATGCTCATTTTGTTACGTATAACTACAGAAAAATCGTGATTTTAACAGCTTCACATACAACAACAATATGTAAAAGTTTATATCCTCACTGGTTTTGCTTTTCTTGCGATCCATACATGCTAGCACATCCCCCATCATCTCATGTATCAAAGTTGATTATAAAAAGTACTCTAATCAGAAGAAATGATCTGCGATTCTCACTTGTTTGTGATTGTTAGTAATAGTTTCGAAGATATAGCGAGATTTTTTATTGTTATCTGTTTTATTTCTTTTGGGAAACATTCAAGTCGACCTTTCTGCTCCGTGTGTATCTATCTATCTATCCCATTTGCAAATTAACTTTGTGTGAGTAATGTACTGTAATTTCGGTGTATGAAGTTATACCGATGACATGAAGAAAAAATATAGGTACGTGAAAAGTTATTTTCTTAAAGAACTGAGCGGAGCATGCAATGAGAAAAAATGTTTATTTATTCTGAGAGTTGATGGACTCGGGATGCTCAGAAGTGTGTGTGTCGGTCGGTATCCTTTTCCTACTCTGTTATTTCTTCAATATTTCCGCTTCTCTTGTATTCCGCAGCACATGCCTTCGTCGTCCACATGGTTTCTTGAGAAGAGGAACTACTCCGAGAACTTACAGCATGTATCCTGTGACAAGAAAAGGATTAAATTCAATTCAAAGCTCATAGTCTTGACGTATTAATGCACTGCACGGGAATGAAAAAATAATGAAAGCCTAGTATATATATATTTATGTACGCTCTTCAACGGTAATAAAAACAACTCTATAATATACATACATCAAGTATGGAAGATAGCTAACGTTTTTTACCGGACTTTGTTTGCTATTGTCATCTTAGAGGATGAAATTGATGTGTGCCTGCGTATGAGAAGACGTATGCTCATAATAATAATCATGGTTGTTTGTAGGTATGTAAATCTTCAAAGAAATCCTTACACGCATATATTAACATGTGTCAAACATTCTTGATCTCTGAGACCTGCCACCAGCTTAAGAAGTTAATCCTAAATGCGTGCATAAATTTTCATTTCCTCGGCTTTTCTCTTGTGTCTAGTAGTAGATTTATATTTGTCAGAGCTTTTTACCCTTTACTTCCTCCAGTTATCAGGAAATAAGGGATACATTACCACTGTTTTTATTCAACAAGATGCATGAGGCGGTTTGAAGAGGCTCATCAAAGGGCAAATGCATTCTGTCGGCAGGCTGCCGGCTGTTAAAGGTTTTTAAGGAATTTGATAACAGATTCTTTGCATAAGCATAGAGGATTTATAAAACACGCAGTGTCAGTATCACAACCTTCATTAACATGGATGTTTTAGAAGCTCACACCCCCTCCTCCTCAACTGTCAAAGATGTGTCTCTATTTTCGATTTCCTAATAATTTAAAAAGCAACAGCTTCCGTTTGTTTTGAATTTGGGTAAAGGTCGGGTGTCAGCCGTACAACATACTTCCTAGATCCACGTCACATTAATCAGCAAGGTGTGTGGATTACGAATAAAATACTCATAAGGAACAGATTCTTGGTTGGCAAACATTTTATGTATTTAACAGACAGTAAACTTGTCTTCAAGAAGAATTTGGTTCAGAACAACAAAAAATCTGTCTGCTTTTACTTTTTTTGTCAACAGTGTTCATAGAATTTGTGAATATAGGTTGAAACGAAGACTCAGAAAACATACATATTATTAGAATGTCCTAGAATGTACCACAGGATTTTGTGATCTTCTTGTCCTATCATAGTTTTTATCTGCTCTCACTTTAAATCACACAAAGCAACCCTTTGAATCATGTTCAGGAATTTGAGTTTGTAATAACAGATGTTGGAAAGAGGCATTCCACACCTTCAACCTTCGAATGAGTGGTAGGAGCATAATTTGTGTGACATCAAAACGACAAACAAGTTTAGCTTATTTCAAAAGTCGAGGAACTGGTGGCAATAAGCAACCAGCTCGTTGTTCCGTAGCACTGGATATGAAAACGGTTTTTTAAAGATTTGGATAGTTGTTAAAGCAGACAAGCGTGGCATACTCCACCATAAGTATGTGAACCATGCAGTTAAAATGGTTGAATACAACAACATTTCTTTCTCTTGATGAATATTAGTTTTGACTTTTGCTTTCACAGACTTTTTTTATTCATTATGATATGATGTTCGCTCGCGTATGCATGACTGTACTCATTGGTATAACCAAATGTGATACTTAAATTATAGCGTAACACCATAATACATAGCGTGTGTACTTATCGTTGTTATTTTCGTCGTATGTTTCAAATTGAGAAACTAAAACTATTCGACTGAATTAGGATAAAGTACCTAAGAGCTCTCTGTTGAACGGCGCAGTCCCATTTGTTTGGTTTAAATTGGTGCTTATGTGTCTTACGAATTTCAAGCTGAAGCTAGTTTACATGATCACTAGTGTATAATCAAATTTTTAACAGTTAGAGATGAAGCAGAGAAAGCATTTGAATTACACAATTGTTCGTTGGTGAGTTTAAAAAGATCTACAAGTTTTCTGGGATGTTTCTCTGTTTCCAGTATTTTTTTTATTATGGAGCATGACACGAGCCGAATAGATGAAATTTGAAATGGCAAGAGATTTCCATTCAACCCTTGTTGGTGCTAAACCGATGTAGGCATTGCTCACCAATAATAAAAAAGGAAAAGGCTACGTGATTTCCAGCTACAATTATTACCCAATTCAAATTACATAAAAGATAAAGAATTGAATGAAAGTGAATATCCGCTATTACAACAGTTGTGGCACGCTCGTTCCACCTCCACCAGCCTATGCGATTATGAGATGTAATGGTGTAGAGGTCGATTTCCAGATTCTCAACGAGATGATATCGCATTTAGGGTTGCTATTAAGGATCTCCGATTTCAACCGGGTTATTATTTGGTAGGGAATAAGTTGAATGGGAACCGTTTCAGTAGCAAAAGCATATGCAGCAGGCATTCGTCTTTGTTTGATTTTTTGTTGGGTGTTCTCCCAGAGAATATGATGACATCCTTGTGGACCATCTGATTTGTGGCTTTTGTGCTCATGAGTGTGTCTCTGCGTAATGCCTCCGCATAAGGCATGCAGATGGGCTGGATAGAGGTGATGTAGAAAAATGAGTTACTGAACTGTGTACATAAAGGCACCCTCATTGCATCAACATCAACCGCGTTATGCACAAAAACTGAAAAGGATTGTCTTGTGTCATCATATTATGTATAATCTGATGAAAATGATGAAAACCAAAAACAGAGGTGTCACATTTCATATTTATTACATGGGTTGGCTGAGTACAACACAACACAGTGTTGAAAAACGGGATGTTAATTCCAAATCCTAATTTAAAGGGTTTGTTTAGTTTTTTTTCAAAGTGAAGGAAGTTGATTGTATAGTTAGTTGGCATATTTCTTGAGGTTTGATGCTGGCATGGCACACAAGGTCTCATTTTGGTCTTTCGCCAGAAACCAGTGAAAAACGAAAAAGGGCTTCTAATGAGTTGGGTAATGAACCGTAAGAATAGGAAATTTTTCACTGACTGTATGCTAAAGTGTTAGAATTTTTGCGTTGCTTTGAAAAACTTTATATTAAGCATTTCCTCGCGGTGTGCAGTGTGTGAGTAAAAATGTGGTTTGCTCAAAAGTATGCCTGCGAGATGCCTCACAACTCACAACCCACTTGATTAAGAGACGTGTTCCATTAAATTTCGTAGCTGAGATTTCTCAAATATACCTCCGATTTCTTTCATCTTTGTAACAGCCAATCTGCAAATAATTTGGAATTCTTTGGGCATGACGGTAGAGTATGAGCTTTTCGGAAGGCGCTGATGTTACTGAGTGGATGATGATGATTGGAGCTCAGAAGAAATCTATTCACTTTGGTTTGACTCGAAGGAACTGATTTCAGTTCCATCGAGCCCTCTCACTGTGAGAAAGAGTTGGAATGTGGAATCTAGTGAATTTGGATTGGAGGTCTCGTCTGGGGTCGGGATTTTTTCGGCAAGATAATGAGCACCTACGTGGGATCTCTGTGTGCAACTCAAATCTTGAATTATGAGATCTCATTTGTTAGGCAAAGAGTCGTTCTGACAGGAACGCTTAAAGGGGAGAATCATCACGGGTGATAAAGATGAGATAAAATACTTTTTCGTTGAAATCCTTTACACTGACAGATGAAAGCTTAGTACTCCTTACCATACGCATGAATTGAACATATCCCATTCGCTTTGCTTTCAATGCTCACACGAACTTTCGGGGGATGATGACTAAAAAAATGTCTTGTTGGCTTTGATTCAAATGGGGCAACTTGAAATTATCTTATTATATATTATGTTCGATTGAACTCTCCAGCAGCATTACACCGTAAATTGGGCTTGCTTAACTTAAAGAAATAAAATACTTCATTATAACTTTAATTATTCCTTTTAACTGGTAAATTAATTGTTTTGTTTCCTTTTCCCTTTCTCAGATCAATTTCACCATTTAGCTTTAATAAATGGTAAATACAAAAATGCAATTATTTAAAGCGGTCGTTGCTTCAAATATATTATTATTATTCGTATTCCAATATGCTTCTACTCTCGGAATTGTGGAACTATTGGAATATCAAATGGGGGTAGTAAATGATAAAATTACTACTTGCTTACTTTAGGGTCAGCTGGTTTGGGTATGCCCCCGGATTACATGAGCGTGGCAGCGTCAGGATTTTGTCCCAGAACACTCAGTGATTTACACCCCGTGTCAACACTTAGTTCAGCCGAGCTGGCTTTTGCCTTTGACAGTAAGTTGGTTTTACGTATTTTTTTTTACCTTCTCATGTCTCTATAACAAAATGTATTTCACACGGCTTATACTACGAAAGACCATACCCCACAAAAATCTATGTATGTAGAATTATTGCTGGTTTGTCAACATTGCTCTTTTTAATTTCATCGATCCTTATTCATATGCAATTTAAATGTTGACACTGTTGACAATGCAAAGGTAAACTGAAGGGTGTAGAATAGGGTGAATTTAATGCAGCTTTCCTGCTCTTTATCACCTCACGAGTTTTAATATCATAATTTATAGAGCAAAGCTTCGAACCTTGTTGTATTCATCTCACCTCCCAGATCATGAGTTTTTTTATCTACTCTGTTTTTGCATATAATCTGTTATACGTGGGATTTCTCTGGCCTTCAACTCAACGCATTTCTTTTGTTACATTTTATATAATACCAGCATACGTATACAAAGTCAACAATATTCGATTCAGAGACTCTTCCATAGGTATCGGAAGTAAAAGAAAACAGAATTTGTTTTAATATTATTTGAATTTAGTCGTAAGCTCATTTTATAGCCCACCATCATCCGAAAGATGACCATCGTTAAATATCAAAATGTATAATCTAAAGCATTATGGGAGATGATATTCCAACGGATAATTCTATTATGAAATGCTGCGTGTGAGATTTTTTTTGAAGCCCATTATTCAGAGTGGGGTAATAATTCGAATGATGATAATGTGATGACAAGAGTCATGGGATAGGGATGATGCATGCATGCCTATTTCAAACTTACGGTGAATTATGTGCAGACTCAAGTCTTTTTCATGTTTTATTGCGTACAGTCACTAGAATGATTGAGAGCAATGTGTTGAGTAGTAAGTACGCTAGCTCAAACTCTAGCATATATAAAGTTTTACAAGAAAAATAAACAGTTTTCATGATCTGATCCTCTTTGTTCATGCATGTCCGTTTTTTTGCATGCCAGGCCAGTAACTTATAAGGGAAAAAGACGAGCGTATCATCATATTCATCATCATCGGTGGTGGAAATGCTGCGCTTTGTAAAAACGACTGAGAGTTGACTTGACTTTCCTAATATCCCTGAGCATGTAACCATAATTCACTGGTGTTTTTAACAGTACGTAAACCGTATTTTATCGACTTGGCTCTAATAAATTATCCTCAGATCAAGCTGTTTTCTATTTGCATTTTTCGGCAATAAAAGAAGAGACAAATTGCATCCATCTGCTGAAAAGAAGAAAGGAGGGAGAGAGATGCATGATCTTTTAGGTTGATTTTGGCCATATTAGTAAAGGATTATCTTCAAACTATGGCCATATATACTAGACGAATCATTTATGTTCGAGAAAGTATGTATTTTAAGAACATTTTATCTTGATATTACCATTTTGTTTAATGTTTACATTGCTGAAAGATGGGAGCGTGGTGGCGGCTGTCCGCTCATGTTGTATAAAATGGATGAATGAATTTCACTGAAGCATAATACTACCATACTATACATTTGTAGAAAGAAAATATAAAAAAAATGAGCATTGAAACATAATTACTGAGGAAACATATTTTGAAAGAATGTTTACCTTTCGTCAGCAGGTATATCATCACATCACCATCACCTCATAAGGGAGAATATGTTAGATGAGCCGCATATTCTATTAACCGTACAAACGATGTGCTGACACTAAATCATTATACGAGAATTTTAATCTGTTTTGATAGCGTTTCTTTCCATATCTTTTCCCACTTTGGCTATTTAGTGAATGTAAGCAACATCTTTCCTTTTGAATTCTATACGCCTTAGGTGCAGGAAAGCAATAAAAAATTAGTTGTGTTGCATTATATATTAGTGTGCGCATTACTTGATCATCTCTTCTCTGGAGGTATGTTAGCGACCTGTTGAATAGATTTGAATACATCATGCACCATCATTTGGGATTATGATTTTGCCATTTTGGCTAAAATGGATCTCTGTAAAATAAATTACTTGCCAAAAAAAATTCATGAATTAGTATAGTATAATGTAATGAAATGATTGATTGATGTACATCTAAAACATAAATAACTCACCTTCTTCTTTTGACATGTTTACATTTGGTTCACAGATTATTTTACTGTTAATGTTATTTTACTAACTATTTATTTGATTTTTTCTCAGGTGCCAGATTCACCAGTCCCAGGGCTAGTGTGAATCGACAGCAAGGCAGAAAGCGAGCACTGTCTTGTTCCCCATACTCCGACTCGTTTGACCTGAACTCGATGATTCGTTTCTCACCGAATTCTCTTGTGTCTTTGGTCAATGGATCGCGAGGCTCGAGTGCTCCAAGTGCAAGTGGTTCCTACGGACATCTTTCTGCAGGTAAGCACAATATTTCAAAATGAAACTACTGTCAACTGTATTTTCATAGCTTCTTTTTAATTTGCTTTCGTGTTACTTTTTAAGACTATTCTAACTTGTCTTTAATAAAGTATTTTGCCGCAATCATCTTTTTTCATCAATGTTCTATCCAGCTTAACTTTTCTGTTAATTTTCACGGTAGCATGAATAGTTTACATCAGTCTACAACTTGCTTGATTCCAGCTACGTACATTCAAGTCCATGACAATTTTCTGGTAAACACGTCGGTTCTGTACAAAGCTGCATGGTATCACAAAAAACGTTATCGGTTTAATTATTTCTTCAAGCAGTCTACAAAGCTTGAGGCATTTTCATTAGAGCAGCAACATAATTTTCACCATTATATAATCAGGCCATGCATATCCAGCAGCAATATTAATCTTGACTGCACAGTTTCAATGTATATGACTAGTTAGATATCGATCAATGATGATAGGTAGAAGAAGGAACAAAGCTTTTTTATATCCAAGAAAGTTCCCTGAAGTCATTGTCTGGTTTTGCCTTTGGCGTTTTAAGTTTTGATCTAATGTAGCTTAAAGCAAAGCTTATCTAAATCAGTACAGTGGTCACTGATCATTCAGCCTCATTTGTCAGACTCTATTTTTTGTCTGCGTTCCGCTTTTGTAAGAAAAATTACGAAAAGATCATTCCACGCTCATCATGCATGCATATTTCACCTGATCGGCTGTACTTAATCGACTGCACTTGAGATGATGGAATTGAAATCAGTGCACGGAAATAGAAGTTTAGAATCATGATGATACCATTGAGCATCAGGATTATTATGCACAATTCACATTGTCGAAGCTATGTTGACTTTTCTGTGCATCATCATCTTTGTGGTTAAGCATTTTAGATCGCTTTTGTAGTTTTAGCTGGTAAAAAATTGAACACGTTTCGCTGTAAGGAAAAACAGCTTTTGTTAGAGTAAAAATACTCTATTTTAATGAATGGCAAAAGTATCCTCTTTTTAAACTCAGCATGGTTTGTCTTCTAGCAAAAAGACAAAAAAAGAAGAATAAAATATAGTAGACTTGCATACTTACTTGTAGAATACGACGGATTCCGAAAAGAAAGGTTTTAATGGGTTGGGGCTACTTGATTTTTCGAACAATCAACACTACTGTCAGTGACCTAACGTCATTGAAAATGAAAAAAAGCTCAAGAATAAGAAGAATAAGTGAAGATTGGATAACAAAGTTGTGAGCAGAAGAATTTTAATATGATATGCATTTAATGATAAGGGTAGATGACTTACGGAAAATGGGATGCATAAGCTAATCATGACTGTTCACAGTGGGGGTGTTGATGCCCTCAAAATTAGTTGCTTTTCCGTCTTACTATCAATGACTTGCATGCAGGATATAACCAATGCATGCATTTTTTATTTAGGTATTTAGTGATAATAATTTCCTAAGGTGAGCTCTTAATGTGACCATTTGTATGGAATGGAGATAAAAGACGGTCAAGATTTAGAAACTGATTTATGTTGTCGCTGTTTTAATCTACTCCAACTTCAAGGCTCTGTTTCACACATCACAGTTGCTTGATTTGATGCAACAAAAATTATGAGGAAAATACTGTGGTAAAGATGATATATATAATGCCAGTGTGATGAAGACACAATATAATTTTCATGGGTTATTAACTTACAATGGAACTGTTTTGAAATGTGAAGAAACTCTGTATGCATTTCCAATCCTGAAGTCTCAAACTAAACTTATCTAGTAGCGTAGCATACAAATAACACTATTGTTACTGCATTGTTCGAGTTGCATCTAAAGCTAAAAGCAATGAGAAGGAAAAGTTCTGCTGAAATGCAGTTTCTACTAAATTGTTCTTTTTTTCAAGCATAAGATCATAAATAAACTAATCACAAGTTTTTTGACTTGGAAATGGGCAGGTTAGCCCGAGAAACATCGTTTTGCGACTCATAACAGGAGAAATTAAGATTAAAGATAGGTGAAAGGTAGGAACGAATAAACTTTTTAATGGAATTGTAGTGTATATGTTTGAGCTTGGTTTGACCTGAGCCGTGGACAAGAAAATGTTCTCATTTCCTATTTATGTCATGCATATTCCATAATTATTTCTCACCTACCTGAATTACTTGAGACTTTAATGGTCGCTGAAAAAATATTTCTCTTGGATTTATGAATATGTATTCATTTTTCACCAAGGATTGGTTTGACCATGTAACACATAATAATAGTAACCAATTGATTAAACCAAGCGCCTGCGTACTCTTTAGTCTTGCTCTGGAGTCCAGCTTAAAAATAAAATGCATTGTACATTACATGCATACTATATATAAGTTCACATTGTGTGTGTTTGCCTTGAAGCGTTTCTAATACTTGATTTTATATTTTTCTTTTCGCAAGATAAATTTTTACGTTTTGTCGTAATTTTTTCCAGAAAAACTTGACTAAAGCCATGAGCTACGAACAAATAAATTAGTATTTTTACGACTTGGCGTTACTACTTTTTTTGTGGTGATGCTTGATAAGGTGACTGATGCTTTTCTTGCATATATTAAGATGTTGCGGCCTTTTACGACCTGTCTGCCTACCCACTTCTTCACCGCATCAATTTAATAAGTTAGTTTATCAAGATGTAGGAAGGCATAAAATAATACGTAGTTAAAATGAAATGCAGTTGTACGTTTTCTGCATAAATATTTGAAGGTGTAGGTAATCTAGCATGAAGGATATGTATCTTAGATTTTATTTCCTGAGCTGCTCATATAAGTTCATGTAAATCGGAAGTGTTTCAATTATTAGCAAATTGCTTCCTTAAGGTAGTTATATCTTCCAAATGACACCCATAAAGAAAACATGCTCAATAATCATGTGCTGAGCATCTACTGAGGTTGTGGTGTTGCATCCTGTTTGAATGAAAGAAAAAATACTTTTATGTGATTTCTCTGCTGGAGGGACTGACTTTAGCTGTAACAAAATTATTAACAGCAGTCTAACAAAATTATTTTTTTCGCAGTTGTAATACATAAAAGTATATCTTGTACACTAACATATTATGTAATATAAAATGGCTGTGTTAGAAGAGGTCCAACCGGTAGCAGAAACCACCTTGAACTCAAAAAGGGAAAAAGATGAAAGATTTTATTGTGGCAATCCATCTTCTTTCCAAGAATAAAAGTACAGAAGTCCAGCAGACAGTTTAAACAAACAACAATAAAGAAGTAAAAGTAAGACAGGAGCAGCATATAAAATCGAAAATAGAAAAAGTACAATGGATGCAATGCAAGGATGACGACTTTTTCTTCAAAACCTTTCTTCTTGTACTGAAGCTTGTATAAGATGATGAAGGAATGGAATTTTCTGAGATTCATGACTTTGGAACAACGCAAGTGCTAAAGGAATCTCTAAAACTTCTTTATTCTTTGAACCACTTCTTGTCGACTTCTCGTGATAATTTGGGGTAATGAAGGTTTAGGTATCTGCTCAAGTGTGTAAGAGCATAGGCACGCACGTATTGCAGTTCAATCTCTATATACATGTTCCATACGTGCATAAGTAAAGGGAAAGGTAATCGGCTTCCGTGGTAGAATATGGTAGTGGTGGTGTTCAGCGAGAAGGATTTCGTAGCCGACCGAAAACACATAAACCTAAATCACTATATGTATATATTCTGCGTACACTTATAATATTCTCATCGTCAGCAGTAGTATACGGTTGAACTTGTATACGAAGTGTGAAAGAATTAATTGAATCTGCCAACTCATTCCATGTCAAACAGAAGCTCCAAGAAGCCGACGACGACGCGACATGAGTCTTGAAGTTTTCATTTAACGTCTAACCTAACAATTGATTATAGTTTACTTCAGATACATAGTTACCTGCGTTTGGTTGGTGGTGTCATATGCTTCACTTTTGAGATGGGCCATATACTTTCCATAAACTTTGGCTGCATCTCTTGATTTGATGGTTGGCTACGTTGCCTATATGAGCATATGTAATACGTACTTCATCGTACAACACTGGGTTTGTTTTGCATGAAAAAGATTAAAAGATAAGATGATGAGCAACGTTTTCACTTGAAAATGAGCAGCAGATGATAATGATAAAAATGCGTGTCTTTCCCTTCATGGTAAATGATTTGGAAAAAAATACGAGAAAAAAAGATAAGAGGATGATGATTGTAGTGTGTCTGGATCACAAAAAGATTCTAGCAAATTTTTTGAATGATAATATGAACAAGTGATCCTTTCATCTCAGTTTCACCGTTTTACGGGAGTATTCATACCTTCTAATTTTACATTTTACGTACTTTAAAAGAGACTTAACACTTTTACATGCTCCACTGCGCTTTACTGGATGGAACCGCAGAGGATTCGGTGAAGCATTGCATCGTTGTTTTTGCAGAAGAGCATTCTTACTATAGTGCATTGAATACATCATGAATTTTTACGACTTTCCAACCCTTTTTTCTCTATTCTGCATGAAACTTTTCGTTCAAATGTAGTTAGTGAACTCCTACTTTTTTCTGCTTCTTATTAAAAATGGAAATTTTAAAAGTTGTTAATTCCAACATGCCTCTATCTATTAATTTTTTTTTGCTAATTATGACTAAGCTTACTGTACCAATTACGTAGCGCTTGGTTTTTTATATGATTTGCAAATTTTTATTAATTTTTTAAACTTTTTTTATTTCCTTTTGCTAAAAAAAGGTCATTTTATGGATCATTCAGGTGCCATAAGTCCTGCGTTTGGAATGTCTGCTGGGCTACCACCTGGATTTGGAACGGCTGGAATGCCACCACTTCAGCAATTGCAAGCACATCTGCTACGAAGTGGACCTCTAGCTGGATCCTTACCTGGCTCGCCGTTCCTTCATCACACTGGTCTTCTCCATGGTTCACCTTTCTCAACCCACCAGAGTTTATACATGCCTAATATCCACCATTCTCTTAATATGAAACAAGAGGTATACTATGTAGGTCTTTCACAATGGCATGAAAGTGCATAATTTAGACTACAAAATGTTCCACAAAGTCCAATATAAAACTTGCAAAGTTTAACAAAAAAACATATTCGTACTTTTCAGGGTGAAATGACACCAAAAGCATCACCGGGGGTAGGAGCTGTCAGCAGTACAATGGAAGTTGACGAAACCGGAATAACGCGAAAGCATAAAGTGAGGAAAGAGCCAGCCACCTCCTCAGGAACAAATGGTGAAGAGAAATGTGATATTGATATTAAAGATGAACCAGCAGACTTTGTGGAAACAAATTGCCATTGGAAGGACTGTGGCTTGGAATTTTGCACTCAAGAAGAGCTTGTTAAAGTAAGTTTAAAAAGAAGAGACTACTGTTTTGCCATTAAAATATCAAATCAAGTCTCACGTCACGCTTTTCTAAATGTTGTGAATCAATTTAATTCTTTAGCATATTACTGCCGATCACATCCAAGCAAACAAAAAGTCATTTATTTGCCGATGGAAAGACTGTTCTCGTGAGGAAAGGCCGTTCAAAGCTCAATACATGTTGGTGGTCCATATGAGACGTCATACTGGTGAAAAACCTCATAAATGCACGGTAAGAAACCAAAACATTTTGTTATGCGTATTGAATCTAAACGGTTGTGTGATACTGATGCGTAATGAAAGTATCATCTTAATTAGACATATATGTATGTTTGCATAAAAACGGGAAATTTGATTAGAAGGAATTCATAAGATGCCATCTTTCAGAAATTTGATTTTGTTGCTTTATAAGAAATGGCAATGTAAAGAAATGCATGTCTTTTCGTTCGGCTTAACAAAGAATTAGAAACCGCATTGATTAGTGTTTTAAAATTCAGTGTCAAATGTGCAATAACAAATGAGCAAGATCCAATCTTTCGCATTCCTTTATATTTATCGTAATTACATGTAGGCACAAAACAAGTATTGTAATATCAGTATCACATACATATACATTATGTATGATATGAGATGGCAACTCTTGTTCACGAAGCAGATAAAGATTCATTAAGGGAATAGTGTTGACATTATGATAAAGATGAAATCTTTTAAACCTGGCATGCGATCCCGAGGAAGTCGACGTGATTTATTGGGAAAGCTGTCTCTTGAGCTCATAATAACTGAACACAAGACTGAACTTATTAACATACTGCATGCTCTCTCGAATTTACTTATTGGCATTACATGTTAAACTGTAAATATGAAATGGATCCGGCTGTTTTGGTTAAGTTTTTTTCCCATACACACTCCCCATCTATTTTGTACAATGACATCTATCAAGACATTGCATTAGCAGTAAGTAAGCCAAACTGAATTTTATAATAATAATGAGAAAGTAAATGTATGGTCGGTTGATTGTAATATTGTAAATGTGAAACAAAATGTTTGTAGGTATACTAAATGTTCTTTTTTGCGTGTACGTACATTTAAAGAGCGTTTCTCGTACCTGCCTAACTTTTCCCATCTTTTGTACACTCCATAATTAAGTATGAGGTTTTAGTTCATATGTCGGTTTGAGACTGTCATGCATAAAAGTTTATTGAATGCTTCTTTCAAATTTGTTTATATGCAGGCGCCGACAAACTTGCGAGGATGAGTCTCTTTAAAAAATGTTATGAAGGGACGTTTGCAATAACAGACGTAGGAAATTTTGTTTACACATAAAAATTACTATTAGTGCTCTCATAATGTTATGGAGACTCATTAAGCATGAAACCTCTTCTGTGACAAAAATAGTACGCATATATATAATAGTATTCATGTTTAGAAAGCTATTACTTATCACTGCATGACGGGTATGATACGAAAAGTACGAGCTGATTGTAAAATTTGCCCTTTGCGGGAGGGTTATCATTTCGAGGTATTTTGTTTAACTCTTTGAAAAAGTTGTTATTATTGTTGCCGTCTGTATCTCTTTTTGAAACGAGCTGCGACTCATTGGCAATGTCAACATGGTATTTTATGTTAGAAGCACTGTGCTGAGTACTTTGTGTCAAAACAAAATGTAAGAAACAGCATTCAAGCGCTTGTTACAAAGTGAGTGTAATAAGGAGAGTATTTTGGTTCCCATTACTAATCTTTCAGCGTTCAAAGGAAATGCTTGTCTTAAGAGTAAAGTAGAAGAACATTTACTTTACGATTGAGTAAAATCGCTGCTTTCAACTGAAATAAAATGAAATTTAAGGAAATTTAATTCTCAGATAGTTAAGATGGCTAGGTGGGCTACTTTGGACAACTTGATTTAACTATAGGAGCATGAATTTCATTTCAAGATTAAGTTTTATAACACCTCCAGGATTATGCATTTGCATTAGTGTAGTAACTTGTCTAGTGTTGCGTCAGCGTTACTGGAATAAATTATCCGAGTTTGTCACGACTGAACTGACTAACATAAAAAGGACTAATCCGTCATAATCATATCATAAATATAATCACCAGAATAATCTACTTTAAAGTATCTTTTCGCTTCTGTATTCGTGATATGGCAGTAAACAACCAGAGGCAAAGCAATTTAGCAAGCAATATAGTCAAAGATAATACTCTAAAGCCGGCGAAATGACTTGAGTGTTTATATCTTCCCGACTTATATATAGTTCTAAGTTTGTCAAAATATGCACTTTTGAGTACGCTTGCATAATTATATAATCTACTAGTAGGCTCAAGCATTTCAATTAAAATGACATTAATCTTCATGTACATGGCACGGACGTACTATTGCTATATAATGTTAAACATTAGAATTGTAAACGATTTTGCATGTTGGGGTGACTTGAAACATTGTTTATAAAAATGATTAACTATTTGTTACAGTTTGAGGGATGCTACAAGGCGTATTCACGACTGGAGAATCTCAAAACCCATCTTAGATCACACACGGGAGAGAAGCCATATATGTGCGAATTTCCTGGATGTACTAAGGCGTTCAGTAATGCTTCAGACAGAGCAAAACATCAAAATCGTACGCATTCAAACGAGGTAAGCCTATTTTTTCATTTACAACTACATAAAAGTAAATGTATATCGGTTTATGGTTTAGTTTTTTGGCCTATCGATGATAATGCGACCACTAATTGATAATCGTTTCGTTGTAATGTTTAGAAACCATATGTATGCAAAGCGCCCAACTGCAACAAACGTTATACGGATCCAAGTTCCTTGCGAAAACATGTCAAAACAATACACGGTCCTGATTTTTATGCTAATAAAAAACACAAAGGGAACGACCATCCCAGTCCTGGCGGAATGGGCAGAGACAATCATCATCCAGGAAGTCCAGGAAATGAAGGATCTCCGAGGAGTGAAGGAATGGGCACTAAAACAGCTAGTGTATCTAGCCCCAGTATGAAATCTGAGGTACGAATGCGAATAAAGTAGTAAATGTTGCATATTGAAATCTGTGATCTTTAAAGAAATACTAATATATACTTAATATGTCATTTTTTTAATAGGATCCGAGCTCACCACCTCAACACAGCAGTCCTGGTGGAGCATCAACTGGCACTGATATGAACGGAGAATGTCCAATGGATGATCCTATCAGTGATAACAATGTAAGCACGACCAATGACCTTTCAGATGGCTACACTGATCCCTCGCCTTTAATGGCAACCACCTGGGACCTGAAAGCAGAAACTGAAGAGGAAGTAGAGGGTGTAGCTGAATTGCCAGAACTGATGATTGGCATTCCGGTTGGGGGTAATGGTGATGACGGAGGAATGGGCATGGGAATCAATGATGCCAGAAGTCGCTTCAGAAGTAGGCTTGGTGCAAAAGGTATTTCTGATCCCATGCCCCCACTTTCTCAGCATCATGGTATGTGAACTTGATTAATGAGCAACTTGCATAACTAATTCCTTGCATTATGATTTGATAATAATGTGTATCTTTAATGAACAGGTCCTCGCCGTGGATTTGCTATTGATAATCTCAACAAGCGTATCACTGATCTCAAAATGGGTGGCCCTACTGGTGGATCACCAGGAGGATGTATGTCAAGCGGTTCTGATCTCAATCCTCGCCTTCCGCATCCAAATATGGTACGAACAAAAAAAAAATTGACAACTTTTCCGTATTTTTTATGCATACGTAAGTATTTGCTGAATTCAATTTAATTCATGTTTCTATATATATCTTTACAGACCATCTTGAAGCCTCCCCAATCCGTTAGTACTAATAGACGCGATAGTGGGAACTCTACTATTAGCTCATTTTATGGTAGCAGTCTTCGATCTGATGGTGGACAAAATAGTCGTAGATCTAGTGCAATGTCCCAAGTTTCAGCAGCTCTCCAAGGAATCTCTCCTTCAACCATGAATGGTCGTGCAGTGACGAATGCTTCTCCCTATGATCCCATTTCTCCCGGAAGTTCTCGTCGTTCTAGTGAAATTGAGCAGGCTCAGGTTGCTGACAATGAGCCCAACTCTCTCGCATCCTCCAGTAACACACTGACTTCATCAGTCCAGGCCCATTTCCATAGGCTTCATCGACGAGCCTGTGTACGAAGTGGTGACTATGGACTAGATCATAATGATGATGGCTCAACAACCACTTTAGCAATGCCACCTCAAGCAAATGGAATGCCTGCCAACTCTGCCTTTGCTGCATTCATTGCTAATGGAAGGCCGATAGGAAACTCACAAGAGATCAATCGCAGAATGAGTGATCCTTGTAGCAGTGGAAGTCGTCAGCCTGGTGCATTTACAGCAATGACAAACAATATGAGCCACTCGTTTTTACAGCGTCATCATCAGAGTCACAACAATTCTAACCCCAATAATAATAATGGAGCTGTAAATGGAGCACACCATCCACATCCTCCAGCTAATGTTGATGGATCCATTGGGGATGACTTTATCATCCCGGATGATATGGCTACTTATCTCTCAGAAGTTCAAAATGGCCAAGTTACCAATAATGGCATGAACCCAATGAGACCTAGCACATGCCCACCTGCATCCCTCAATCAACTCCCTCCACCACCCCCTTACAATCAAGCCGTGGCACATAACAATAATAATGGAGCAAGTCAAAATGCTCGCCAGAACCACCATAACATGATGCAACAAAATAATTACAATGGAAATGTTCAAGGAGGATATGGGAACATGAGCATTGGAAGTCCAGCAACTTACGCCAGCAGTGTTAATGGATCTTCTGCGGCAGTACCAAGCCCATACAGCCAAGTTAACAGTCCAGCATACTCTCATGCATCAGTCATGTCACCAAAAAACCCACCTGTTCCCATGCATTCTCCAATGTCTGTTCAATCTTGCATGAGTCCAGCAGCCATGGTTCCACCAAGTCCCTCATCCGTGCACACCAATGGCCACAGCAATAACCATAGCCGTATCCCTAACACACAGCCACCTACACAAGTGAATAATAATAACAATAATAATATGGCAGGTCCTGCAAATTCAGTACCATACTGTCCACCAACCGGGCAAGTACAAGCCAATCCTGCTCAACACCAGTCACAAACAACTCAAGTTCCTATTCAGCAGTCACAGAATTACCCATACCATCCTAATCAACATCAACAGTTCCATGGATATTCAAACAATGGTAGTAGCAACGGGTATGGAGCCAACAACGGCTATGGATCAGCAGCGTACCCACAAAATGGCAATGGACACGTGCAAAATCAGTACAATCATCAACAAACCCCCAACCCTGGCTTTTACAACGCCAACAGCAGCCATTACTCATCCCAATATAATGCAAGTGGTGTCACCCAGACCCAGGGTGGTGGTAGCTACAATTCAAATCAGCCAGGACCAGCATCATCTCAGTCTTATGGCTACAATCAACACTACAATTGCCAATGTCATCCGAATCAACACGGTCCTCATCATCACCATCATCATCAATACAAGGGTGCATCCCATCAACAGCAAATGTATTGGCAGTCAGCGCAACAATCTCAAGCCTCCCACCCTAATCAACCTCAACAGCAAGTTGCTCAAAATCCATCTCAAATGTACCGTCCCACTCCTCCCACCCAGCCACCACATCCAGGTCCCGGTCAGAGTGGTTCATGGAATACACCAACTCACCAAGCCATGAGTAGTAGTGTGCAAGGCCACCCCAATCAAAATAACCACTACGCAAACTGGAATTCACCAAACTGTTACCAAAATGGCAATGTTCAGAACTCTGCCAACTTCAACAACAAGTGTCCGCAAAATAATAACAATGGAACTAGCGGACCAGACTCCAAGCCATTTAGGAGAGGTACACACCCGGGAAGCGTACCCCACGAAATCCAGTGTCAATCCGTGACAAGTCAAAGTCAGTCCAGTCAACGTATGCCTACAGCCCAGCAATGTCACAACGCTAGAGGCAACACAAATACTTCCTCTTCTCTCAACCAGATCAACCGCCCATCAAATAATCCACCAGTTGGCATGCTTCCAGAAACATATCAAAGAACCTTGGAATATGTGCAACAATGTCAACGTTGGTCCTCAACCGAAAACAAGTTGGCCAGTTGTCCAGGAGGTGCTGCTGCAATGGGCAACAATAGCCGGGACTCGTGCAACAACCCTTTATCCCCTGATAGTACAACTGATGGAAAAAATAAAGTTAAGCCGTCTGCATAAAAAATGTGTCTTACTTTTTCTGAACTTATTGGAAACAAAGCCTTTTAAAATGACAGAAATAAGCAAAAACAAAAAGGTTTACATTTAAGATTAGGAATTTATGACAAACACTTGAATATTGTAATCTTTAAAGAATGCAAACATTGTGCCATGTAACTTATAAATATTACGCCTTACATATTCGAGTGTGCAGGAAAGAGAAAAAGTGTACGATTTTTCATGTAAATCTTAAGACATTTGAACAAACTGTGTAAAAATATAGGAAATAGATGAGACCTGAATTGTCATCGATTGTAGTATATATAATATTATTATATTGTAATCATTTGATCTGATAATTTTAGTCCATCCAGCAATATTGTGTAATCCTAAGCTGGTGATATCTTACCCTTCGGTATTAGCCTTTGTAAACTATGTGTTTAGACATAATCCTAATTATAGAATACGTAGTTTATTCAAAATCCTAAATTGCAAACACAAAAAACAGCAAAATTGGAAAATAATAATTTTCTTGTTCAAACCATATAGAAAAAAAAGTAAGTATAATATATAGCATTTGTAAACTGTGCATCTCAATGTATTTAAGTTACTATACTACTGCCTTAATGATTGTAGTGGCCTTACAGGTTAATAATAATATATACATAGATATAAACATAAAACATAATTTAGGATAACTTTAAGAGAATTGTAACACTCAGTATTTATCATGCGAAGACGGTTAGTTTAGATACTCAGGATAGTATTCTAATATATTTTAAAACTCTGTACCAATATTTTATCCCTGTTTTATTTAAGGACTGCTGTTGTTTTATTTGATAAAGTAGGTTAGACGCAGTTTGGTATTTTAAAATAAAAAGTTAAGTGTATCTCGATGTTAAATTTACAGTAACTGTACTATTGTTGTGATGCTATCGAACGAAAAATATTATCAAAATGTTAATTTAAGTATTATATTATTATCATCTACGACGAAAAAAATGTAAACCATGCATGATATATATTATGTGTGTGTATAATAATTTTAAACAGGATTAGTACTTTAATTTTATGTGAAACTGTTAATCAATCAAAGAATGAATAAATAAAGAAATGTGTTTTGATTTTCAATAGAATTAAAATCGGCTTTAATAATTGAGTTATTTCTGGAATGCATAATTAATGAATTTTACGGCATAAACATAATAATACGACACCATGTGCTGCTGACGTTGTCTGGAAAATTAGTTTTTTTACTCATCCGCATTATCTTTTAGCTGAACCGCACTACTTAGTAAAAGAACCGGCCAATATATACAATTAAATGTGAGAAATAAAAGAGGAAAAATTGCACGGGAGAATCTATCTAACAACACGAACAAATTTCTCTTTGGTTTCGCCACTAGTGGTTCCGGTGGAGGCTTCCCATCCATTTGTGGGCTAGCAGTTCTCACGCGTTTTTTAATTACTTTGTCATCCTGGACACCAGTAGCTGTCCCAACAACCATTTCTTCCGGGGCTACTTGTTGTGGAGGAAAATTTCCCCATAAGAGTGGTCTTTGGATTGGCAGCGTACTCAATACGTTCGTGTTGCCGAGCTGGGGGAAAAAATACAGAAATTCATTATCGATCGATGTTAAACTTTTGTATATTGTGTTCATTGTGTTATACTTTGATATTACATATTATCATCGTTACAAACCTTATCCTGAGGGCTCCCCATTCTACTTTGTAATATATTCATGAAAGCTTCATAATTTTCAATTGGCATGTGAAATTGTTTCTCTTTAACCTTTTGTCGCAACTTGTGCCTCCAATCCAAATATTTCACAGCAACAAACTCGGAAATTGCAGAGAAAACAAATGCGATGCATGAAATAATCCATATATCCATCATTGTTATGTAATGAACAGGAGGTATAGAGCTCTTTATTCCAGAATGCATAGTGACCAAGGTTAGCATACAAGTGACCAACAAAGAAATCCGTCCAGGAATCGCATCTAGCCCAAGCCAAAAACTGAACCAAGATAGAACGACTACAAGAGTTGTTGGTGCAAAAACTTGGATCAAATTATTTCCCAGTCGTCTATCAAATGTAAATCTCACTCTCACGAATGGGTACTTTACTAAAAATTTCAAATCACAACAAAATCTATAAATGCACAATAGAATATTTACAAAAGGAAACGATCATATCAGTTTAACCAACCTCCTCTGCCCCCTCTCGCCGTACTATTATTATCGTAATACACCGGTTCCCGTAATTCATACTGGAGTAACCTCTTGATGTGAACTTGAACCGGTCTGTAAAAGCGAGCATCGGTCCAACTGTACCTCACAAACCGTTCATCATACTTATCTGAAAACGATTTCATAAACTTTTTAAATTTCTACAAGCATTAAAGTTCCATGCCAGTTTAGATTCGGTGGTAAGCTTTTGAAGGTCAAAAATACTTACAGCTCTCAATAATCAATTCACAGGTTTGAGAGTCCAGAGGATACCATTTAAAATTTGATGAGCAGGCAATTTTTGTGAACATTCTAACCTTGAAAAGGATAGTTCTATTTGGAAAGATGTGAACTACGCTCTGTGGAGCCGTTGCAATGTTCATATCTATAAAATAAATGTATAAAACATTGGATTAAGATTGCCAAAAGACCATACAAACATGCATACACACTTAACACTCTATACCGCATGAAATTACGTACTAGATTCTCTTGAAGTTGATATGTATGAATCGGGGGACCACATTCGATTCAATACTTTTTCATCTGCAGTTATGAATACATTGTGGGGATCCTCATCTTTGAATAGACCTTTTGGGAATCGGAGACCGTCCGCTACCCACTTCTGACGAAGGTGAAATTCAACCCTTCGTTCAGATTTCATATATGATTAGACGATCAAAAAATTTTATCGTGAATTAGCTTACTTAGTACAACAGGAATATAATATTCAGGTTACTTACTTGAGTGAAAGCTGGCTTTGGGGAACTAGTGTAGCATCAACGATTTCTATAGCGTGAGAAACGTTAATCACGGACTTTTGTTCGATCGCCCATCTCGAACCTGTAAAGTTTTTGGTTATTCTCATTTCACCCCACATGTATGACAAATGTAATTTAAGTAAAAAATACCCAGCAACTCCGTCTCATCCAGTTTAAGTTTCGTAAATTTACTGCTGTTCTGCTTGGGTTCGGGTTCCTTCTCCAGAGAAATTGGTGTGGTCATAGCAGGTGCTGAATTGCCGTATGGTGTGATAAAAAGCAAAATGGTCGGGAACAAAAACCTAATTTTAAGTTCAGAAGAGCAGATTTTAAGTTCTGGCAGTAGATAGTATGGATAATGATAATTGATAATGATCCAAATTTTACTACCTCAAAATAAAATACGATTCTTTCCAACCGTATGCAGACATTTTTAAGACTAAAAATCCATGTCATTCCGTTCGGGACCTTTCCAGTGATACATTTTGTCTTGCATCTGAAAAATTTTCCAGATGCATTTATTACGTTATTCCAGTTAAAGCTCAAAAGGAATAGTAGCTAGAAATTCGCCGACATGCTCGTAAATTAAGCATTCCTAAATGAAGACAAAATGATGAATAATAAATGATTTCGTGTCCGTGTGTATATCAGTCTTGTATTGTTGATAGCTGGAGAAAAGCGATTACGACAGTTTCCGTTTGAGCAATTTGAATATTGATCAAAAACTTTAATATTGCTGGCTGCTGTATTTTCACTTGTATTTTCTATCACCTGTCGTCCTATACTCAATGCATGATTTATAATTGAACAGTATAATAAATTATATGTTGCTGCAATTCGTTGTGGTTTTTATGACCTTCAAATTATGCTAAGGTTTTTTGACCGTGCCAGTTTTCAATATCCCAAACCACTCCAATTTATTTCTTACAAATATTATTGTGTACAATATGATAATAATTATATACAAAGTTTCATAGATTACATTTATAATATTCCTGTACAGTGTCCTTTGTTCATGATGAGCAGTACATGTCATAGTTTATCAGTTCCTGTATTAGCAAGTCTAAACCTTCCTCCTGGGGGCTGTGAATATTTTGGCATTGAATGATATTACTATCAGCGCTACTTAATATATAAAGATTACAAAAGAATGTAGACAACTTGGACCGAATCACATTTTTTATAAAATGAAGTTAATTTTCCAAAAGAAAAAGTTTTACCTATCTCCAGTCATAGCCTCAACTTCGTCAATCCCGTCCACAGGTACTGTGGATGGTATCAAAGGAATGAATTCCTGAACATTCTTAATATCCGACGCATCAACACTTGATTCACTAAATGATTCCGCTCTACACATAAGAATTATTGTATGCTATTACTTTGTAAAACTTCATTTAAAGAGACATTTTAGGATAAATTATTGAATAAAAAAGATAACTTACTCTTTGTCAGTTGGCACTACGCATAGGACAAGCACATAATGTGGTTTAAGCTTCCCATTGTCCTTTGGATGATTGTAAAATTTGTCAAAAGCGACTTTCTTACAAATATTTGGATAAACCCAACGGAAAACATCTTTTCCTCGCTGTCTTTCCCTAACGTTTAATTGTTCTATGAAGGGGATGCAACAATCTTCAAACGACTTATTTTTATAAACTTCCAATGGTAGCATTCTATAAGTTTTTCCATCATTTGCAAGAAAAACTAATGATAAACTGCCAGCTTCAGAGTCGGAAAATCGGATTAGAAATGTTCCTGGTTTTGACTTTGAACGAATTAATAAGTTGGAAGCTGCTTCCCAACTTATGAAACCTTCGATGTATCCATTAAGCCATGGTTCCTTAAAATGACCTTTTACAATCATTGCGGCTCTATAGAACCAACACCAAAATGAGAATTCACAATCCTCCATCTTGTCTTCACATAGTTCGCCCCATGAGATTTCGTTTGGAAAAGTATGACCACTGAAAATTGCACAAATAATATATTTGCATGAGACATCAATTATTATGCATTATTGGCACAGAATATGCTTGGCAGGTGTAGAGGTGATATTTGTACTTACATATGCATTCTTAATTTGTTCTTGATAAATTCCACATGAGATGTCTTCAATGGAGCTCCTACCCACGCCTTAAAAACACCTTGTAACATTTCAGAAATTTGCCACCAAGTGGCAGTGGGTTGGATTTCAAAACCAACTCTTCCAACGGCAGGACGAGCGTTGTCCCACGCTATAGTGGCCCACGCTTTTTCATTGTGAGATCCATGAGTGGTGACAATCATGGGAAGTGAAGTTGTCCACACCTGTTAAAAATATTAACATTGTGAATGATATGTGAACGCATGTTCAATATAAAAAAAATTCCACAAGTTACATTGCTTTACATAGCCTACCTTCACCATTTGATTTCGTACGGGGAGATCTGCGACAAAAAGAAAGCAAAACTTTTCTTTAGTTACGTTTTCATTACTGTCTTTCTGTCCACTTTTTCCTTGTCCATACTTTTTCCTTTCCACGTGAGTAATGGTGAGAGGTAGTTGAATATTAAAATATGTGCGATCTTGGGAAAAGGTCATGTGCTCAGCGTTTAAGCCAGTATTGATGGATAGCCCGGAAAACCTTCCTTGTTTGGGTCCCTGGACCATTGGGTTTACTATGTTTGGAGAAAATCTTGTATTTCTGTTTCCAAATCGGTTATGTAAAGCTGGAGCGGCACCAGTTACAGGGTCAGAGCGACGACGTCTTTTTCTCCCACCCGTTTCCGATCCTTCATTAACATTCGAATCCGCTTGTGAGAGAGTGCCGGCAGTTTCTAGCTTTTCTGGGAGAACGTCCAAAATAGTTTTTGCGACTGGCTCATTGATAAGGTAAGCTTGAAGAGCAATGGGGGCTGTTAAAATATTGTTGAAATTAAACAACGTCACAGACATGGGATTTGCACGTTCCGTTTTGATAACTTGCTCTGGCTGTTGGTTTACTATGAGGGAGAACTTTTGGTAAATGCAAATTTCCAACTTTTCAAATTCCCTTTTGCACGTTTCGAAATTGGTTTCATATGCATTTACACTGAGCAGTTCGTAACATTGAATGTAATGTGGGTGCTGGTTGCACATGCGGATTCGGTTGATATCAAAAACATCAATGGCAGATTGAAGCACGGGTCCAATTTCTAAAACAAAGCTTAGCATTTGAGCCACAAGCATTCGAATTTCTTCAATGTCTACGATAGTAGGCGGGTTATCAATAGTGGCCCCATTTGCGAGGATTTGTTGGAGTCGCTGATGACAGCGTAAAAAGTTTTGCATGTCTTGAATAAAAACTAAGCAAGTTTTCAGGGTTTCATTAAATCTCGAATTCATTTCTTCTTTGATTGCAAGTATTTTCCTTCCCTAAAAGAAATTTAGTAGTTTTAAATTGGTCATGTTCCAACTAAATAATTTAAGGCATATTATGGACCGAACTCGACTTTGAATTATTAATTCATATTTATTTTATACCTCATCCTGATAGAGTTGTACAATTTCAGAGCGAACTTCATTTGTCGGAAACATTCCGAGTTCAGGTGGATTTTCTATTAGAGCACAAACACTTGATATTTAATTATTTTGGCAAAAAACTCAAAATTATCTTATTACCATTCTGTTTATTTCTGGGCTTATTACCTTCAACATTTTGGTACTGATGGTTTCCATAATATTTGAACCAATCTTCAAACTGGATAATGGCAGTCCTCAAGTTTCCAATCAGACCTGTAAGTTGTCTCTTCTCTTCAGTTAACGTTGGCAAAATATTGTAAACTCTTGTCCGGCAGTTGCCTACTGCCTTTTGAATTTCTTGACAAAACGTTATGACCCCGTAGTCCTGTTGCATGTCTTCAACTTTGTTCACAACGCACAAAGACGCAGAAGGAAACTGGGGCACACTTCTTTGACCCAGCTTCAACTCTTCATCAAAGCATTTTATGAATTTTAAGTGCAAGTCTTCCATGGCCTTGGCGTCAAATTTACTTAGCTCCAATTTGTATTTCTCCAGGCGCTTGATAAAAGAATGGAGTTCAAAAGGAGCTACTGAATTCAGTTTGAGCCACCTTTTGTTCAATTGAAATGTGAGACCACGCACAAAATTTACCGGAGAAATTTTCCTGCATCAAATCCAAATAATTAATAGTTTTAAAAAATTTGATGAATTAAATGCTGGAATTTCGCAAGATATTCAATAATTTTAACTTACAAAATGGAGTCTTCAATCCACTCTGCAAATGTGACACGAAGGAACAATAACCTGTGGTCTGAAGCGTAAACTCCACGAAAAACTTCCAAAGCCGATTCTGGCTGCACCAAAACAAATGGTTTTAACTGATCCCACAAAGTCATGATTTATGTAGATAGAGGAGATGTTACTCAGCAATCAACGTTCATTTAATCACCACCACCACTTTCAATCTGATTCCTTTCTGTTAGATTCTGCCGTGCATTGCCATCCGTTGCGGAAAACCCTTTAAATAGCCCTACTTAGAAATCTTTGAATGTTCTCTCGTTGTAGCGACTGATTGGTGACGCCGAGCTTTAATGATGAGGTTAGTAATTGAATGCGTATGATTTTATAGAACACTCTACCCCATCCTAACCACAATCTTTTAGCTCTGTATATAGCTGGAGGTCTTTGTTGGTATGAAAATACGGCATAAGAGCATGCCATTGCGTATTGCCGTGTGTATTACAAAGTGCAAACCAGTTTTTTTTGCATGTATGCTTCTGCCTGCACACACATTGCTTCATGTAAGAAAACGTGTGCATGCAGAACAGGATATTTGGACTTTACTTGGTAAAGTCTTAGCCTTATCACATAGGGATGTTTGCGTATGATGCGTCATTCTCAAAGTTTATGTAGCCGATTAGTAAAAGATTAGAACTGCAATTAAAATGTATAAATGTGTATTTAACTTTAATGTGTAACATGAAAAATATTCTCCTTTCCATTCATATTTCATAATGCATTTCCATTCAAAATTTTTAAGCAAACACTTTAGGGTGTAGTAGAGTGCCTAATAAGCCTTGCTGCAGTTCAATGAGAAAGTGCAAAAAACGAACCTCTCTCTTATCCTTATCTTTATAGTATATTTTAAACGTTCAACTGATTTAAGTCTTATTTAACTTGTAACCAGCTTATAATGGCAGGCGACAATGTAAACACAGTGACAACAAAAATTCATGAATGGTCGACGCCTTCAAAGTCATCATGCTTAAGTAGTATAGGAAAGATTTTATGATGATTAATTATGCATTCAGGACTTCAATGATTACTGAGAATATTGAGTATAACATAACCAAGTAATAACACTGACCCTGTGCCATACGTAACATAAAATTTGCCATTTTTGAGCCTTGGATTGGTTGGTTTGTCGTTTGTTTAAATGAAAGATAAATTTAGCTCACTACCAAGTAATAACTAATTTATGCAAACTGCATTCTGGAGTGAGTCGCAATGTTTACATTACGGTACATATTCATAAAAAGTGAGCATGTTTATTATGTGACAATATATATTTGGTACTTAAGAACTAAAGTAACTTCTATGCTTTTAATAGCAAGGGCATAAATTAAAGAAAACTTGGAAATTGTACTTAAACTTGAGTAGTCCTATTATTCCATGTAGGACTTCATAATAATAGAATCAATTCTTATTCCATTTGTATAAAATCAATTTCCTTTGTTTGTACTATTGAGTTAATGCTTTTTTATGATGCATTTATTGAATCTGGACAATTAAATCCAGCTACTACATTTTCTTCGCATCGCCAACAGCACTATACATACAACGAAAACCATCCATACTCGTTTACAGGTAGCCGAACTGAAGGCAAAACGGGGATTCCCCTAAGACAGACTACTTTTGATTCTTCATGAAGATGATCTACTAGATTAAAGCAGTTCTTGAAATTTATTGCCCAAGCTTTCTAGGTACAATCGATCGGTACAATGATGCGTTGTTTCTCAGCATCCCCATGCTTGGCTTATATGACAGAGTATTATTATTCAGTTCATGGTATTCCCTCATGTATTGTATGCAAATTTATTGAAACAAAGGATTGAAATTGCAGCTGTCAATACACACAGTATTGTACTTGTATGAATAAAACATATTGCTTGGGTAGTACTTAAAATTGAAGTTTTAATCAACATGAAGAAGAATTTCATTTAAAGCTATTATATGTAAAGCGCAAATAATTTCTTTGTTAGTACATTGTCATAATGTTTGTCTTTGTAGTAAGCTGACGTTTCTAAAGGCACGTGAGCATCAACAGTAAATCAGGATTGCCTAAATTGTGTTTATAATTTTTAGTATTTATATATGTTGTACATCTACCTTGACTAAATATGATAAGTAAGTGACTACAAGTACATGAAACAACATTATTTTTTTTAACTGATACCTCTCATGATATCTTAGATTAAAATCTAAAATTACAAATCTTTTAAGTGCTAACTCTTTCACCATATACTAGTATCACTAACCAACTAAACAACCAAAATGTCATGTGCGAACGCAGTTAGTTAAAATAAGAACAAAACGAAAGTATCAGAGTGGGTACACGATACACATGTTATCTGTCACTACGAAGAAATCAATACAATACGCTAATGGTATGTGAACAAATACTTAACCCTTCCGGTAACTGCCATGATAAGTTAAATTTTTAAAATAAAAAATATTGAGCTAGTTTGTGAACAAATTTTCAAGCTGGAATCGAGTACATTTGTGTAACTGCACTCCATCCGAGCGAATAAGTCCATGAGGGTAGTTTCCTAAGCATATCTTTCATCTCTTCACTTTTCATGTTATCACCAAATAAATAAAATGACGCAAAGTTTATGTCGACTAGAACATCTTTTTGGTTATCGCCCGCACTAGGTTTCTTTTCAAAATCCATTGTTATATCCAGCATCTCAAACTCGATTCCACGTGAATGGAAAACGAAATATGTTGGTCTATCATCTTGGATTGTACCTGTGGCAGGCGGCACTTCTTCAGTCAACGACCACTTTATAAGATTAAAGTTCTTTCCAGGACTCAAATTTATTGTGCAATGATCAGGAGCTATAAGCAATATTATTAACCACTTCAGCTTTTGTACAGATAAGGTAATAAAAGTTCAGTTGAAAATATTTACCTGCAAATGAAAGGGTCACCCGACGAACGGTTGGAGAAATAAATGTGTCTTGAGTTATTTCCATTCGTACACGTCCCTTAAGTTCCTGCGATAATCCGTTGGATTTCGGAATCCAGTGTGTGCGTCTGTCAAATTTATAAGAAACGAGTAGAGTATGTAGCATCAAAGTAACAAAATTTTAATCTTTACAAAAAATTTACCTTAAAAGCTTTCTGACTGGGAAATAGTAAGGCAGACCACAGTACAGTTCTTTACAAGCCATAGCATCAAGTTCTCGAGGATTTCTTAATTCTGGGATCTTGTCAGTAAATTCAGGCATGAAATGTGCAATGTTTGGATCAATATTAAACAGCCAAAATCCAGCATCTGTGTGCTTTACTGTGGTCAGATCACCTTCATAAAATGTTCTGTCTACCTCCTACGCAAAAAAAGTATCACAAATGAAATTTAAATTTGCCAATTCAAAAATCTCCAAGTTTTCATTAATTTCCTTACCACTATATGTAGCCTCATTGGAGTTGTATCAGTGTACGGATTCTTTCCATTTACAAAGACTATCCACACCATAATAACTCCCATCAGAGCAACTCCCAATTTCAACATTGTCTTTTTGAAAAACATTAGAATCGGAACAATGCCTGATAAACATGGGATTGTCAAAGTAAAAGTCGTCAACACGGCTACAAACGCATTTGGTACTGTTTCAGAGCCAGATCTTCCCATAATCGGCACAAATGTATCCAGACATCCGGTCACCAGATACAAGGATAGGGCGAAAGGAAACAATTCTCCAACCAACATATAAAGGACAAGCCGTTTTCTCGAATCTAGCCACGTATAATATTTGAAATCAATAATCAAATATATATATCAGTTCAATACATTTACTGAGAATTCTAACATACTTGACAAAGCCTTCCTAGCTGCATACCATCCTATCATTCCGAAGATTAAATTGTAAGTAATAGAAAACACCATTCTGGAAAACAGTGTTGTAGTCAAAAGGAGCAAGGCTAGGGTTGTCTTTCCTGCTATCCAGGCGCTATCCTCATTTCCTTTTAGAGTGAACGAAAATGCAATAATTTGTCCTAGCACACATGGAATTCCGAATATTAAGAAAACGGACATGGCATGTGAATGAAATGGACTAAAATATCCCATTAGATTCAAGGAGAGGCCAAAGGCGACCGCAATTAAAATCCCGGACACCCATGCTACGACGGTAGCAAAAATATTCCAAGCAACTTCTGGTACGTTTTGACGAGCTGCGAAAAAATTAAACATGCATCATACATTTGCTTACAATCGAAATGAATGAATAAATATAATTAATGATTGAATTGAAGTACCTTCTAGCCAAGCAATGCCAAGGACAATTACAGAAACTATGATGTTAAGTATTCGAGCCTTAGTTTCTGAATAGACAATCATGAACCAACCGAAAATATCAAAGAAGACACTTTTCTCTTCCGAATACTGAATTTGAGAAAAATCCAAGTTTCCCAAATTTTGCATCAAGGATAATAGATTTGAGCCTTCATGCTGAATGCTTCCAGGTGTGATATTTTCAACACTATCAAACTTGGTATGATAGAAGTAGCCGTTTTTAATGAAAGCAAAGTCTAGACCTAAACAAGTACAGATTCAAAATTGTGTCACACAATATTTAATTACAAACCACTAGCAGCAGTTAATGTAGTCCCAATAACAAGTAGACTTACCAGGAATCAGTGCAAAGTCTCTGAAAATTCTGTAGTCTGTATCGGAAGGAATAAGGCCGTTTTGAAATATTTCCTCACCGACAACACTGCCCCAAGGATATGGAACTTTTTTGTAAATATCTAGCAGCCACCCGTTACCTATAAATTCCAAAGTCAGACGATTCATAAATACATGCAAAGAAGATGAATACATATGACAAGTAATGCAGGGCCAAAAACAAATTAAAAAATTACAAACCTGGACCAGTTTGGAACAGAACTTCTCTCCCACCAGCTCCAGCTGCTTCTAAATTAACAAATGTCTTCAAATTTTTAGCCCATTTGTGTCCAACCTCTGATGAATTTCCTTCAGCCCCTCTAAGAAAGCCATGTGCTGCTTGCATGCCATTCTCCTCTGCGCCGTTGAAGAGAAAAACTATCGGATTTTTTAACGTCTTTGACTGTCTTGTTAAAACTCGAATCACTTCAAGCATAACAGTGCAGCTGACCATATCATCACTCGCACCAGGAGATCCAGGCACCTAAATTAATAAGACTCAGGATTTTACAAAACCATTACGTTAAATTATACCTCATAAAAATCTATTTGCTATGTAAAACTTACAGAATCAAAGTGACAGTTGACTAGAATAGTGTCTGATGAGGTCTTTTTGGTAGGTTCCAGTTTGGCTATGATATTACGAATCTACAAAGAAACAAATTCTATTACTGTACAAACACGAAGCAGCTAGTATTACAAAAAATAAATAATAAATTTAAATCTTACATGAGCATAGGAATGAGTTAGGCCATCTTGGAATTTGACATAAAAGGATCCCGAAGGTTTTTGGACTTCAAATTCCAAACTGTGCACTGCAAATTTGCTTGTTTTAATGTCATTCAAAATTCTCATAATGCCATCCACCGCCAAAACATCATTCTCGTGACTTCCAGAAACTCTGGGTCCCATTGAAGTCAAAGTTTTCAGATCATTTCTGGCCCGTTCTTCAATAAAGCTTCAAGTCACAAGTGAAAAGTGATGTCATAAAGAAAACCTCTCAATCAATGAATAATCAATATCTACATATTAATATATAAAGTATCCAACTAATTTACCTAGAGGGATTTTCAGATATATCGGAGGCAGTTAGTGGAGTAGGTAGCTTATAATCAACGTGTCTAACGAAAAAGAAAATTGCTACAACAAATGCCAGCACTAAAATTAAAGATGTTACTGGAGGCTCCTCATCCCGCTTAAATCTGGTGCCTCTCTTTGATCGTTCCGAATAAATATTGGGACTTGGAAGTCCCATTCCAAAGTCATCCTGCCTCCTTGAAGTTCCTCTATATCTAGCCTCCATTTTATTATTAAAAGCTTGAGTTTCCTAAATGACCAAGCATAAAATTAGCTAGATTGATTATATGCGTAGAATAATAATATGTTCAGCTACTACCCAGATAAATAAATAAATTGTAATTTAGAAATCGGAGAACATTGTCTACTCACCAACCAGAGCTCCCTTTTGCCCTGAGTCCTAACTGTCACGTTTTTAAACGATTTAACTTTTTACTTTTATATCACTTAAGTTTAATCCACATTCCGGCGAATTTGGAAGGGCTCCGAAACACTAAAAACTCTTACAATTCTCCTCATATGTCAGTCAGGTACCCTTGCAGGAAATAGGTATTGTCCTATTAATGCAAAAAATAGTCATCATCAGAAAAATGAAAATTACTACATTCCATTAATTAAGGTAAGGTAAAAAATAGAGCATCACGTATCATGTCGTAATGTGTTGGCTATGTTTTGTTCTTGATTACTTACACTACTTCACAAAAGTCAACATTTAATCCTCCACAAATTGTAGAATATTCCTTCGTCTGTCTGTAGTCATTAGTGTGAAGACTAGAAACAATTTATCAAACAAATCAAAATAGAAATGAAAAGTCTTATTATATTGATACAACCAAAGCACAACCAATTGAATGGAATGGAGAATTTGTGCACAATTTTTTCCTTAAGTTTAGAGTTGATTGTACCTTACCTGGAGATAATGCAGTCAATACAAACAACAACTAGAAACCGGATCCACACTGGACGGTGGTAAGTAAGCAAAACTTTGTTCCTGTGGAGTGTGGAATAGTTTGTGATGTGATGATGATGACAGTGCAGTAGAAAAGAAACTGTAAATACTTACAAAAACTATCATAAAACACATACACACCGGTATTGCCGAATAAAACGTGTCATTTTCAGACCCGTCCAGTCAAGCATGACGAATACACATCAAATATAAAAAATGAAGTAATGTATAAGACACAAGATAGCTAAGACCACAACATAACATACAAAGCTCAGAAGGAAAACTTGTATTGTATAATCCTTACCTTGCCAGAGACTCCCACTACTAAAATCTCTCAGTATATAATGCAATGTAGTTACTCACTTGCTTACTTCAACTGAAGCTTCGTACGGATGGAATATGGAATGGTACATGGACCGTATATCCATACTCTATGAAATGATATTTTTTTATGGTTATGTATGTATAGAATGCAGCAAATATGCGATACATATGTACTGAAAATCTGGAAGTTTGTGGATTGTAAAGTAAAAGGGTCGCATTTCATATTGATCAATAATATATGTACGCACATGAACTTTTGTTCTTTTAGTTTTTTGGCGACAAACAGGCAGGTTATACTGGTCGACTGGATACTGAAAAAAAACTATTGATTGTTTGCGGCTACTTGTTTTTTGTAGGTAAGATTGTTTGTCATGGAATAATGGTGGAGTAATGCAATGCAATGGACAAAAAAGTTTTTCGTTCCGAATCCAAAAACTATGAAGGAGTAGAGCTATTTCATACTCTCATTAGTTCCAGTTTCACTTCCGGTAGACTTTTATACACATACATAGGCTGGGGAAACCATATTAAATGGACTTATTTAGCTGTCAGCAATACTCAAGTCCGAACTAAATCCGTTGGGAATTCGTCGTGATCAAATTTTTCATGACCCATCCATCGCATTATGGGGCGTGCATTTTTCTGCGTCAATTTGAATGAGAATGAAAGGGCCTTTTAGCATATCAGTTATCGCATTTCTGGAATTTTGAATGCATGCAACCAATTTTGATTGTAATTGACTAACAAGCAATTTATTTTCAAAGTAATTTACTTCGGAGACTTCAAAAGTGTCATCAAATGAGACATCGCGACTAGCGAGTTTTTTTGTAGTTGTACACCTCTGAGAACAGATAGTAAACTTATATTCATTCTCAAGAATAAAAATGAAAGCGTGACATGGCATTTCGTGTGGTATCATTTGATATTTGCTACTAATAATGTCATAAATAAACTGCTGGTAAGCAGACCTAGATACGTAGCTGAACTGAGTGATGAATAGGAATTCTGGGTGATGAATAGGACTATTTTTGAATTTTCGCGCTCAAAAACATTCAAAACTGCATGAACTACTGTTCCTAGAGCATTACCACCATAACGAATCGATTCAGCATTTCAAAAACCCTCTTCATACTGAGTTTCAGCCAAATATGTGGATGTTCGAATTTTCGCGCCATAACTTTCAAACGCTTTGACCGATTTTGCTGAAAAGCAATACCAGGCAAGCCCTTGAGATGTACTACATATGTGCTAAGTTTGGTGGAAATCGGTCAACGTATGTCGACAGGAGAGTGCTCACAGACGGACGGACGGACAGACCGACAGACGGACAGACAGACAGACAAACTTAGTAAAGTTATGACTACGCTGAATTTGATTCAGCTACGTAATAATATGCAATTTTGTATGCGAAAACATTACTTATAGCTATGTGGCACGGATGAGGAGGATGAGATCACGTAGATACACTCAACCTTTCGTTTTTATTATCACATCTGCAAATTTTAGGCGTGATTTGTTTACCCATCATACACTAAACTTTTAAGTGTTTTTCCTTCGATAAATACATTAGAATATAGCAAGTTATGCTGATGTGGGTGGTTACGGGGATGTCCTTCAGACATGATGACTTCATCGATTAAAATGATAATGATTGTCCAGTATGGTTTATGCTGTGAGAAGTTGCAATTGCAATTTCATTATGTCTATATATTATGTAATATAGCTTTAGGTAATGATGTAATATGACTCACCATTCAGTCAGGTTTTAACTGAACGTTACAACCACAACCTTCGCAAGGTTGAGTGTAAAGATTCCAAAGGAAAAGGTTGCGTCTTAGCTTACCCCAGCTCTCTCCAGGCATAGTCATTTCTGTGATATTATGTATTTCTAGTTTATTCTGAAAATGGTCCCTCGGTGGCTTTGACATCAAGGTTTAATTTTACAGTTATAATTTCATATGAATATCTACAAGACATGGAGTTGCTAGACCTACTTTACAACAACAAAGAAAGTTGTTTGAGATGATATGATAGTGATCCAAGGTGTATATCTGTATTGTTTTGTAATCATCAATTTTCGAAACAAAACTGGAATTGGTACATGAGTGCATGTTTTGAAGCGATCGTTCCAGTTTTCAATTCGGTCACAAATTGATTATACCAAAACTGACGACGCATCCTACGTTTTTAAAACAACCGTATTGTTAGTTTTCTGCAGATCACAGATAAATTTAAACAAAGTGCAATGACTCCTTTTGGTGTGGAAGATACTATAGTTGCACATTTCAGTCATGAAATAAAACATGAGCAAATTTGCATGAACTACTTTTCTGCAATATTATCATTTCACGCTGTGTGGAGTGTGTGGTTCATAAAATCTAACTGAATGAGCATAGCATGAGCATGAAACACTTCAATCTTCAAGACTCCTTAAAAATCAAAATGACATTGTAACACGAACATTTTCTAGCGTGTAGTATTAGCCCAGCCTACCTTCATTTTGAAACCCTTTAAACAAGACTACCTGAAAGAAATGTACACATACGTATTTATGTACTGCGCATTGGATGATGATGATATGATGTCAATAATATTTACGCTTGCATCCACAGGATATAACTGAAAGACAAATTTATAGGGCACTAAAACAGTATGTCCCGATTCCGACCATCATGATAATATCATATCATATTATGATCATTCATTCATTTATACATAGCACACACACAGTACACATACACAGATAACAAACGGTAATGTATCTGATAGGGAGGAGGATAGGAATAGTATATATTCGTCATCATCATCCAAAGAGCACCGTTAAATTTCTCATAATAAATGTTGAATGTATTTAATCTCACTCTTCTGTCTAAAACTAAAAAAAACTATTTGGATAGGATAATTCGGCATGTATCTCATTATGTTATAAAAATAGACTAAAGGTATACGTATATAATTCTAGAATTCTCATGTCATTGTTAACTTACGTATGCATGCATGTGATTGTTCCTCTTCTGTCAAAAAATGGTTTTAAAAATATGTACTTTTGGCATGCACACCCATACTTATATATGCACATTGTGCATTAATACTTACACGCTTTAGTCTGAATAATTGGTGGATTCAGTTGGTTTTGACAGCATTTGTGTACTTACATATTAAATTATAAATACACTTTATTTGACAGGGTCTCACATTCCCCATCTGAGCTTGGCTTGTAAAGTATAAGTACTATACTATACTGTATAAACATATTCCATTAGCATTATATTATCAGCTTGAGCAAACAGTAAACTGCGTGTAATGTAATGTAATATGTTTAAATATGGTTCAGAGGCTGCGTCTCTCCTGGTCTCATTAGACTACCACCACCAAAGCTCCAACTTGACAGATCCGTCATTTAGTGGTGCACCGTTCCACGTAATCAACGTACAGCATAAACTATTCAGGAAGGAAAGAAGCAGCAGCTGGGATATTTCTTTCTTATTATAATAATTCTTTCCACAATAATATATAATTAACTCTTAAAATCGTGCAAACTGAAAAGACTTT
Source organism: Orchesella flavescens (assembly GCA_964034955.1). Lineage (NCBI taxonomy): Eukaryota > Metazoa > Arthropoda > Collembola > Entomobryomorpha > Orchesellidae > Orchesella > Orchesella flavescens. Next base: position 25,040,131 of record OZ035954.1, on the reverse strand, counting down.
ATTTAATAGTACGCGTAAGTTTTCAGTTATAAGTTCTCATATTCCCCCAACTCAAGGTCATTATGTTTTGTGCCGTGTGTCGTGTCATGTCATGATGTCACAATTACTGTTACGCATACTTTGTCATGTCATTCTGTCACATACCGGTTTATTGGTGGTCCACGAAGCAAATTATGTATAGTATAAAGAAAGGGTGGTGAAGGGATCAATTTTCAATTTAACAATACAAACAATTATTATTATGTTAGTCAGGTTTCTGCTAAATAACACGAGTTGGGTTTGTGCTGCGAAGCAGTTGTGGGAAAGGAAGATGGGAGGAGTGAGGATGAGATAAAAAGATTTGATGCATAATAATATGATTTTCTAGCCACATCCGTTTTGATATCATGTAGCTTTTTGGCTTAGATACCAACACTGTTCCTGTGGACTGTGGCGTATAGATATCAAATATATGGTTTTCCGCATATGTTAAATTAGACCTAAGTCCCGTATCCGTTTCATGGATAAATTCTTACTGTGAAGGTTTAGGAACTATTTTATTGGCTCATTCAATGTATAATCGTACGTTACGTGTCCTGTAAACTTATCACAATTTCTAAACAAATCCAACTTGAAGTTCAGCCTTATCAAACCTTATGCATGGGAGCAACACGTCAAATAACCAGACAACCCAACTTATGAAGAATGTAACTTCTTACCGTTGCCGTACCAACAAGTTGTTATGCCGATATCTGCGTTTACTGGATGTTGGACGCACGCTCGAGTTGATGTACCTGCTGAACTCTGCTGTGATCGACAGTTGCCTCGTAGATTTGATAGTAGTCTCGTAGTTGTCTGATTATTCGAGAAAGTTCGTAAAATTATTGTCTTTGTATTTTTTGAATTGAAAGTGCATTTTAAACGTTTTTAGTATCTATCTATTTTTGCTCTATATTCTAAATTGTCAATTGTTTGCTTATTTGTTGAAGTAAATAAACTATTCTAAATTGTTATCGTGAGCCTATTCATTGTACTGATAAGCGTCTCGATAAGTAGAATAACGACAAGTGGAGTTTAGTAGGAAAGTAGACAGAGTAGTGCATTTGAACTTGTACGTAGACCGTAGCGAGGTTAGGTCGTGCAAGTAGAAAGTGAAATAGTTCAATTATACGGATCTATTAGGAAGGAAGTCGGTCCGTATATTGTGGTCCTTCGAAACAAAAGAACAGTTCTGTGAAGATATAGTCCTGCCCAAGTTTTTGATCATCTGTTTGTCAAGTCTGTGATTACACGTGAGATGGCCCACCGCACTGGTGATGAGATTGAGATGCCTGTTATTGTCCAGCGAAGACGTTCCGGCCCTGTAGAAAGCGGTGTTCCAGGGGATGATGAGGTCCCAGCCGAGAGCCCGCCTAGGGGTGAACGTTGGAGTGAAGACAGTACCAGCTCCAGTGCAAGAAGCCGTTCAGTGGTGATGACAAGACGCCATGTTGAAAGCGTTGTTTCTCATGGTAACACGATGATCAGTGGAGCAAGAAAGGAAGTATGGAAGGATATGGAGACTCGACCTGATGCAAAGTCCAGAAGGAGTTTCAGGTCTAGCCAACTTCGTCGGCAGTTAAAGACAGATGAAGAATACGCTGCCCTGCAAAGAAGAATCAACGAGTTGGATTTGAGAGAACACGAGTACAGGTTGAGGAAACAAGAAATAATCAGACAGCAGCAATTACTGATGAGACGACAAGAGGTGGAAGATGCCGAAAAATTGGAGAACTCTGAAGATGAGCACTGTGCCTACATTCGGAAGAAGGAACCAAGTGTCAACCCTCTATTGCACCGGGGATACAGGAGACCGCTTAGTGTAGCTGTCGAAAAGTGGGTTCAAGAGACCAATGTGGATTCATCACCTTTGGATGTATTGCCTCATGTCCCGACAACCGCTTTTCCGACCTCCAACATTCCAGTTGCTCAGGGTGAGGAAAACGTGACGCTCAAGGACCTTCCAAAGCCTCTTGAGGATGAAGCAGAAGTTATAGGAGTTATTGCAGCCGTTCCGAAGCTGACCCTTGTTTCAAGTGTACCGAGACACGTTGCTGTCACCGACTCATCCACTCACGTCAGCAAGAAGAAGAAAAAGAACTCGGAGATTGTATACGTGACCAATGCAGAAAATATGGAATCTATTTGTGGATTCAAGACGAAACACGAGCCTGGCGCGTGTGCAGAGCAATCTCAAGATGATGCAATCCACGAGAATGTGAAGAAACAATTTCGACCTGACGCATTGTGTGACGCAGTGGGACAAGAAGACTCGCCTTCGCTACGTTTCTTGTGGAGGGGGAAGAATAGGAGCCGAACTCCTAGAAAATGGACCATGGATGTGATGATATATGGAGCAGTTACTTCGCCATATCAAGCACAGTGGGGGAAAAACTGGAATAGAGAAGATTTTCTTGAAGACTACGGAAGCACTGGGGACGTGATTGTTGGCAACCACGGTGTTGATGATTACTTGGAGAGCGAGTCTACGGATGATGACGCTTGTGTTGAGATGGCTGTGATCAAGGACATCCACCAGAGAGATGGACTTGAAATCCGAAATTGGTTAAGCTCGTCAGAGGACGTTCTGAAGACTATGGACCACGTTTCGAGACTTTGTTGGGACCCTGGAACGTCGATGTGTGAAAACCGTTTCCTTTGTTGTGAAGAGTCGTCAAAGTATTGGTTGATGTTCAGATCCGGAAGTGTGAAGGTTCGAGAGAATTGTCAACCCAAGGAAACGACTTTGTTTGTATGTGTAGCCGGATTGCAGTCTATGTTGTGGACCAGCCTTAATGGAGTCTGTGTTGTGAAGATTTGGAATGAGTTAGCTGTGAGGTTTCCGGAAGATGGGTGGCAATCACGTGGATTGTGGATCACTAACTGGGAACAGAAATTTGAGAGGAAGTTGGATATTTGGAGGCTTGGACTTGGACGGGATGAAGAGATTCCAGTGTCAGTTGATATGAAGTGTATGGAAGTATTGTCTGACGGGAGGGGTGCAGATCTACAGCGCGTTTTCACTGAGATCAAGATCGGATCGATTCACATGTGGACTGACTCGAAGGCAGCCTTGGGTTGGATACGTGTAAAGGACCCAAGAAGTTTCAAGCCATATGACAGACTTAGGATTGGCGAGATTCAAGGGCATGCGGATGCAAGTATGTGGAATTGGATGCCAAGACATCACACGAAGGTTTCAATTTTGGACGTGTTTGATGATGAGTCTAGTGCTGTACCGGCTGTCAACTTAGTGTCATCATACGGGAGGGGTAAAGGATTCTGGTCATTGGATTGTAGTTGGAAAGCCTGTGATGCCGGGATGTCATTGCCCACAAAATTGAATGGATGGAAATATGTTGAAGGATCATTTGAAAATGTTGCTGATTTTAAAGGACCTCAACGAGAGCTGAAACTGACACTGATGAGTATGGACCAAGAGAATATTGTGGATAAGATGACGCATCAGATGTTTACCTGTAAGTTTATTCAACCGTCAGTGCCTCACATGGGAGGAACCTGGGAACGATTGATTAGATGTGTGAAGGTGTCCCTGGACGCTGTGATGACGACCCGGAGCATGTCGGACGAGGTGCTGCTCACAGGTTTGGCAGATGCTGAGGGTATAGTGAACGGACGACCTCTAACCTTTGTGTCTGAAGACAAGGATGATCATGAATTGCTGACTCTCAATTACTTCCTCATGGGAACAACAAGTGTTAAGCAGCCACCTGAAACTTTTTTGGATGAAGATCTGTCCCTCAGGAAAAAATGGAGGATTGCGGAATGTCTGGCAGATCATCTTTGGAAACGCTGGATGAAAGCATACCTCACGACTCTTCCGCTTAGCAAGAAGTGGCTTACGAGAACAGCGGATATGAAAATTGGAGAACTGGTGTTTGTAGCGGACTCGAATCTTCAAGAAAGAAACAATTGGCCCAAAGGACTTGCAATTGAGGCATTTCCAGGAAAGGATGGTCAAGTTCGTGCGGAGGTAGTCGGATGGATAAGGACTAGATGCTGCTTTGGATCGAGTTGGATAAACTGTTGGAGTGATAGAATCCGATTCTATCACTGGGAGGGGAATGTTCCTGTGGACTGTGGCGTATAGATATCAAATATATGGTTTTCCGCATATGTTAAATTAGACCTAAGTCCCGTATCCGTTTCATGGATAAATTCTTACTGTGAAGGTTTAGGAACTATTTTATTGGCTCATTCAATGTATAATCGTACGTTACGTGTCCTGTAAACTTATCACAATTTCTAAACAAATCCAACTTGAAGTTCAGCCTTATCAAACCTTATGCATGGGAGCAACACGTCAAATAACCAGACAACCCAACTTATGAAGAATGTAACTTCTTACCGTTGCCGTACCAACAAGTTGTTATGCCGATATCTGCGTTTACTGGATGTTGGACGCACGCTCGAGTTGATGTACCTGCTGAACTCTGCTGTGATCGACAGTTGCCTCGTAGATTTGATAGTAGTCTCGTAGTTGTCTGATTATTCGAGAAAGTTCGTAAAATTATTGTCTTTGTATTTTTTGAATTGAAAGTGCATTTTAAACGTTTTTAGTATCTATCTATTTTTGCTCTATATTCTAAATTGTCAATTGTTTGCTTATTTGTTGAAGTAAATAAACTATTCTAAATTGTTATCGTGAGCCTATTCATTGTACTGATAAGCGTCTCGATAAGTAGAATAACGACAAGTGGAGTTTAGTAGGAAAGTAGACAGAGTAGTGCATTTGAACTTGTACGTAGACCGTAGCGAGGTTAGGTCGTGCAAGTAGAAAGTGAAATAGTTCAATTATACGGATCTATTAGGAAGGAAGTCGGTCCGTATAAACACAGAGGAGCTAATAGAAACATAGTCTATCAAAAGGAGATTGAGTGCTGGCCTGGCATTAATCCATAAGACCAAAGTTGAAAGTCAAACAGGAGCAGGGAGCGATACAGATATTACAGAAAACGCATTTAGGTACATGGTAGATATCACATCACATCATCATATCGTGTTTTTGTTGATATGGATGACGGAGACGGAACAGTAGTAAAAAGAGCTTTTTAGATAGAACAGAACCTTCTTATGTGAAATCTACGTAGACAACGTATTTACGTACACAATATATATAGTGCTGTCGGATGATGTCCAGCTGATGCTCGACATTTCATTTAGTTTTTCAAAGTTTAATTAAATTCGTATAACAATCATGTTCTACTGTTTATAGTACCAGAGCTAGAAGGAGTTTACCTAAGTGTCCATCTGTTTGCAGCCTGTTTTTTAGGTTGAAGGTGAAGTTTTAAGTTTTAATGTCAAATGCTTCTATTTATATTCACTGATTTTCATAGTCACAGGGCAGTAGGTGTTTAATTATTATTAAAGAGCTAATTTAAACTATGGGGGTGTCTGTCATTAGTCATGCAAATGTAATCAGTAATAATTATTGTTGAATCAGTTGAATGTAGTTGGCGTTAATAAAGTGACTGCAGGGCACTTTTAATTTTCTAATTTTCATTAAATACTAAATACAACTGACTAATAGCTAATTCACTAGTAGTGGACACCTTTCCCTATTCTGAGAGGGCGAAACGTAGGGCGAGTGTGAGTTGCCCTTGAGGGGTGCAAACTATTGTGTTGTGTTGGGAACTTCTACTTTTTATTCAATGACACGGTTTTTTATTGATGCATAACCAATGTGTATGTATGTGTGACCCTGTGATGATGATTGATTAGTGTTTCAAGAGAGAGGCATAAGAATGCATTATTATTTCAAACATAATATATCTTGAAGTGAATGTACTCTACCTTGGGATTGTTTTTACTCTTTTTAGATTTTAATGAATTTTATATATTGTTCTGTTGAAATTGCAGGAAGATTATTCAAGATGGGTGACATTATTGATGGAAATGATAATCGCCGTAATAGCGCTGCATCGGTGGTAACGACGAATTCCACAATTCAGCCTTCAACAGGAGTAAAAGAAATTCAAATTACTGCTAAAGATATAGTAGATAGAATCAGTAGTTTCCAACACACGCCACCTCCTGGCCTGGAGTCAATCGGGGTGTTTGATGAGAAGCAAGTTAAACCTACAGGGTACGTTAAACCGTTTACGGGTGGATCAGAGCCTTCCGGATCATCATCAGGGGATGAAAAATCAGATGATGTAAATTCCAAAGATGTGCGGCCTACTACTACACCTCCGCCTTCTGCTGGTGGTGCCGCTTCTCAAACAGAAAAGCCAAGACGGCTCAGCTCTAAAAATTCTAGGTTATCCGTTGGCAGCTTTACTTCTGAAGGTGGTGGCCCATCAACCATTGAACAGCGAGCTATTGAGCATTTGCTAGATGTTGTGCAGGTTAGAATGATTTCGAATTTTTTGAAACATGATTTGTCAGTTTCAGCTGCAGCATGTAATACATTTGAAAATATTGTGTGGTTTTTTATTCTAGAAAATCGCACAGGACGCTAAACCCGATGATGAAGCTGGGATGGGAGATTCGTCTGCTATTAGCAATATGCATTGGGTTTATAGCGTTGAGTCGTATTTACGAAGCTTAGACATTGACTGGAAAAATCAGAAACAATTGACTCATAAATTTGCTAGCCAGTTACTTGGTTGGATAAAGCAATTGTTTCATTTTGGGTACGTTTACTAAAGCTTAAAAAATTAATACTTTTTGAATTTTCGAAACCAAGTTAAAGTTAAAATTATGTTTCGATTTGCAGGCCCGAAACAAATGCAGAGAAAGAATACAATAGCATACATCCACATTGGGAATCTAATTCGGGATTAACACTTATTGCAAAATTAAGTTTACATACAAAATTTCCAGAGATTTGGGCTCAAGGTTATCAGTACTTCCACGAATCAAATAAACAACCAGTTATATACTGTGCAGATGATTTAGTTGGACAACAGATATGTTGCAGCGTAAGTACTGTATTATATTTGCCGAGTATGAATATTTGCTTTCATAATTTCACATCAATATAATTTTATAACTTTTCTATTTAGTTGGGCCTTCCTTTGACGTATATAAGTATTTTGAACTTTACCGAGCCGACATGGGTGGAACAATTTGAGTCCAAGTTAAAAGCTGATATTGATAAAGGAAAAGTACCGGTGGCAATATTTTTGAATGCAGGTGAGTTCGTAAACATTTTTGTATGATATTATATAGAAATCAAACTTAGTACTTTACAGTATATTACAACTTGACTGCTCGTTTTTAGCTGTGGAAAACTTGGAAAAAGGTGTCAAGTTGGCTGAAACATTTAAAGTTTGGACGCATTTTTACGGTAACAATGTGATTGCATACTTTATGAAACGTCCAGAAACGAAACAATTTGGAAACAGCTTTACAATCGATTTAACCCGATGGTTAAGAAATCCAAAATTACCGCATTTAGTAAGTAATAAAAAGCTTTATGACATAATATTTATTCTGAGATTAGTAGAAGAAAAACTTTTGCAATTTTTACTTTTGAAATTAGACAATATATAAGGCTTCTGATAGACTAGACGCGAATCTAATGGAAATTCTTGGGTTAGGATCTCCAAAGCTTGAAATTCTTTGTTTTACTCCGTGGTTAGTCGTTCATGTAAGTTGATTTTATATCAATATCTATCGTGTTCCTTATGGTATAATGCTTCTTAATTTGGAATTTGTGGACATGTTCCGATGCTCGGCTTGAATTAAAAAAACTTTTGGTTCTCAAGGTTTTTGGTAAAAGTCGGCTCTCAGCATTAGTTAACGAAGCTATTCACAGGGGAAAGTTCCTGTTGGATATGGTGCGGCGTCATGAGTGCCTCCACGTTGTGGTAAAATAAATAAATTATCAACTTCAGATCCTAACTGCCAAATGTTCACGTACTTTGATTATAAAACTGTCTATTTTTGGGTGTAGCCTAACTGGTCCAGAGCAACTGATGGGAACGTAATACTGTCAACGTTAACATTCCAATACAATCCTCCAAACTACAAGCGAAGGAATCTGACAATCGAGCCGCCTTCGTCGCCTGATAAAGGCGACGAAGTCGCATCGCCACTTTACGTCGATACTCTTAACTCTTGGCTATTCCACATCATGGAACGAGACTTAAAAGGCCTTTTATCTATCGAGTTTGTATTCGTTGAGTCCCGTGGCTGGAATATCCATGTTGACGTAGTGAGGTCCCAGAAACTACTGCCCAACGAGGAAGCAGCAATAATCAATGTTTTTGATAGTCATATGAAGGTTTTGCACGCAACTGTTAAACAACGACTTAGGTTTTTGGAGTTGGTGAAGGTTTCTGAAGAGCTGGAATGGATAAACGCTCATGACGCTCATTGGGCAGGATTAGGGGCAGTCCGTTACATTCCCAAATTTTTTCGAAAAGGTAAAACGGGTCCTTCAACAGAAGTAAATGGGATTGATGGAAGTGCAAGTGATGATACTACCACGATCAACAACGGAGCATCAAACTCTGCTGAAGAAACGTCAGATCATCAGACTGCAGAAGCTAGTGGGAATATTGACCATTTGAATGCCAAAATTATAGACAAGCTGAAAGCCATCGACAATGCGTTTTCATTAGGTAATTGTCAAATCGAAAATGCATGTTTCCGTATAGCTGGGTATTACTGTAGTACATTCATGTGTATTGGCATTTTAGGTGAAGCAGCTAATGGAGTTTGGTGCGTGCAGTTTGGAATGGTAACCGAAGACACAGACGTGAAGGAGTTAGTACGACTAGTGATAGCGACTGGACTTGAAATAGAAGAAAGCTCAGAATTTCTGGACAAAATGTCTGAGCTAGTCATGAAAGGTAAATGTTATAATGTTTAATTACACTTTTATGCTCAAATCTGTGCATTGAGTGTATATACTAGTACATGCATTTGTATGTTATGGATAAATTCAAATATTTATTTTAATAGGAATTGAGAAAGCTACAGAAGAATTGAAAAAGGAAGCGGAGGAAGCTCTGTGGGAAGAGGGAATTTTTAGAAGGGTTCCAGTTGTTGGGACATTCGTAAGCTGGTTTTCACCTCCAACGAAAGAGTCTGGCGTGAAGGGAAGGGCGTTGAATTTGACCCAAGGGAAGGTGGAAAGCACAGAAAATATTTACAAGTACCATATGCAAATTGATGCTTCTTCCATTCCAAACAGCATGACTAAACCGATTCGCGAATGACTTTGATTATATATATGAATTCTTATTACTATTATGAATGAATTTACCAAAAACGTATTATTGTGTTTCTCATTATTCAGGTGATTTTCAAATATTGTTATTATTTGTATACTAGCAGTCCTATGAATTAAGATCGCTAATCGTCATTTTGATGTACTAGTTCAAACAAATAATGTGTGCTGTCTTGCAGTTGGTGATATTTATTTAGGATTTTTTTTTGCTAATGGGACGAGGGGTTTCGTAGAGAATACTGTTTCTGAAATTTGGTTGGTACAAATGTTTAGTTTCTAAATCGGGGCTATATTGCTGCGTTTTACGTTGTTAGTTCTATCTTTTAGGACACTGTTAAAATCTAAAGTATGCTTTATAATATTTATTTGACGATATTCAGTTCCACATTGTTCTGAAAACTTTAGGAAACTTCATCTAGAGAAGAATTTCCATAAGATGTTTGGTGCCCAATACTAATTATTATCGACTATGCTTAATTATCTCATTCTAAATGACATTTTTGAAGACTATTCAATGCAATAAATATAAGGCAAAGCTAGTTAATAACAATTATTTAATTGCCAATAATTGATACATGCAATGCATTCTCACACTGCGATTATTTTTTGTGGCGACTATGACTTTTTGGCAAATTCTTGTCGCTTAAGTTCTCTTCGCAATATCTTCCCGCTGACTGTTTTCGGTAGAGACTTCACAAATTCAATCTACAAAATGGCAATTTATTACAAGACATTATTAGTCTTATCGTTAAATCAATAGGCATAGTATATAGAGTTCATCAGCTCAATTACCTTTCGTGGATATTTGTAAGGAGCTGTTGTGTTTTTGACATGAGTTTGGATTTCTAAAGCTAGTTTGGACTCATTAGCATCTTGATATTGTTCCTTCAAAACAATGAAGGCTTTTACAACTTCTCCTCTTTGAGGGTCTGGTGAGGGAACTGCAGCACTTTCGAGAACTGCTGGATGTGTTTGCAATGCGGATTCTACCTCATTTGGTCCAATTCGATAGCTGCAAATAACATAATGCGGAGTATTATAAAATTTTACTAATGTGTAGCATTACTACTAGCATCAAATAATGGTGCTTGGTATTCTTACCCTGCGGAACTGATTATATCGTCTCCTCTTCCAATAAAGAAAATGAAACCATCCTTGTCCATGTACCCTTTATCGCCTGTAAGATACATGTCATTGACAAAGCATTGTTTGTTTTTCTCTTCATCAAATTCCGGCCCAGTTTTCCCAGGTTTTAAATAACCTAGAATGAAACTCAAACATTTAGTTATTTGTCATCTCTGCTCTGGTATTCCAAAAAAAATCTTCCCATGCCTTTAAATAAGCCAACAGGATACGTAGGTTTAACTTTCAGAGCAATGATACCCTCCTCCCCTCTAGGTTTTTCATTTCCAAAATCGTCCACAATCTGGAATAAATTTAATTTATATCAGGTCTGAAAATTAAATAACTTTCTCCTAACCGTTTTTATACTCACTCTCGCATCATACATTCCATTAGGTCTTCCTATCGACCCTTGCTTGTCTTTACCAGGAACCTCACATGTCAAAATGGTGAATTCCGTTTGTCCAAACTTTTGAACAAGTGGTACATTTCCTACCGGAATAAAAACTTGGTTAATTCAATTTCCTGATTTTGCTTTGCGAATTGGATCTGCTTGAAAATGACAAGAGTACCAGTTTTTTCTTTCCAAGCTCGAAACACTTCTGGATTTACTGCTTCACCAGCACCCACAGCAAAATTTAAGGATTTAAATTTAAAGCTTTCATCTGGCTCTGCAATCATTGCCCTATACCCAAAAAGAACCCAAGCCAACGCATAAAACCAGCATATAACCAAAGAGAGAAAGCAAGAGACGAAATAGGATTTTCACCTACCTATATAATGTTGGTGGTGCACATAGCTTTGTAATCGGCTTTGTTCGCAACGCCTCCATAACCGGCTTTGTTTCAAATCGCTTCATCTTAGAAAGTCATGATGAAATAAAAAGGACTTAAGGTTCTTTTCCTACAAGTTTTATCATATAAGTGGACACGTAAAACCTCGTTCTCACCTGATGTATGAAAACCGTGCATCCTATTATCCATGGTATAAAGAAATTAGAGTAACTGGATTTTGCCCAACCCGGATCGGATATATTCCAGAACAAATCTTCAGGTTGAAGACCTAACTGTCTGACATATAAAATTGTGTTATGAAAAGGCATGGACAAATCAATACTTTTGAATTTAAAACAATATTTTTTAACCTTGCACTCTCCATATGACCAATGCCGTAGGAAGAGTGTACGTGTGCAACCATTTTTGGCTTTCCTGTAAAAAACATTATGCAAAAGCTTTGCTTTCATTTTCAAACATACTTATTCATTATTTTCAAATGTAAGTATATGTTATCTTAATTTGTACCTGTTGTTCCGCTAGTAAAGAATGCTTGAGATATATCATTACTTTTGGTGTCGGCATGTCGAAAGTTCAAGAGGTCAGATTCGGAGATTGTAGCTGATAGCTCGTTATAATTAAGCCAATCGCCTATAACTGAATTCGTGTTTGTGTTTGAAATAATAACTTTCTTCAGCTTTTTGCAATTAGAGGATGATGTAGTGTTTAGTAAATAATGATGTGCTCGGTCTACTTTTTCAGCATTCTCCTCGTCTGTAATAATCATATGAGCTGAAGACGCTTCCAATCTATACTGAATGTCTTCTGAAGTTAGCATAGTCGTTCCAGGACAAAATATTGTACCCACTCGGATAGCACCCATATGCAAGTACCACCATTCTGGGATTCTTGAAAGTATTGTCAAAACGAAAGGAGATTTTCCTGAAGCAAGTGGTTCGCGGAGAAGGTTCTGAAGCACTACTCCTGCTTTCAAAGTTTCTTTGCGAAGTTCGGCAAACGTCCAAATACGATCTTCACCTTTCTCATTTGAAAACCACAATGCTGGGGCGTTGGGTCTCTGCTCCTGCAAATTTAATTGAAAGACAAACTTGAATTGTGAACTTGTACATGCACTGCAAAAGTAGAATATGTATTGAGTACATCAAGAATGGACTCATCCTAATTCACTCTTAAATCAAAGAATGGAAATACATATCAAAGAACTTACAGCGTGCCAGTCAAATACATCCTTTGCAAAGTTGAACTTTTCTGGAGTTTTACCAGTTCTGCATATTTCATCTAAATCTAACTTTCCAATCTTATGAGATAATACGCTTGAATGCTTGGCAAGTGTTTTATTTAGCCCATTTTTAGCTAATAATCGATTTTTAAATGGGGTGCAAGTTAAAACTAGCCTCATTTTTAATTGGTTTAATATTTTATCTTTCTACAGCTTTAAAAATGTTGAACTATAGAAGAAAGAAGAATAGAAAAGAAATGGATCGAAATAATAGTCTCCGACACAATGAAAATTGGTTTTAAGAAGTGTGTATCATTTGATAACGCAGAACACATGTAAAGTATGTTTTAATCTCCAATATCTGACTTCTGTTGACGTGCAGTGGACAGATATTACCACAGTCACAATATAGCATGGCATTTCATCACTTTCAGGTAAGACATATACATACACATATGTATGTATGTGTTCTTGAAGCTATAAATTAATATGCACAGAAAAGGTAACATATATAAACAAGAAACACCATCGAATAAAATTTTGATGTATTAGCATTCATCTACATCTTATCTCATTCCCACATGTGATGTGTGAATGTGCATGGAAATTTTTTTTATGTAGAACGATGGGAAGGATGTGGCTTCAGCTCTGCTAAGACTTGCTCTTATTTTTCTTTAGCAAAATAATAAAAAAAAAACATTATGGGGTGTGTGTATAGTATTAAGAACATAAAATACTTTGTTTTGCTTTGTCTTATTGTAAGGGAGACATTCTCAATGTTTCTGTTTCACAATAAGACATTTTCCTTGTACTGCGAGTTTCTTATTATCAAAGAAATGGCAAGTCTACATTGGTCAAGATCAAGAGATTGCTTGTTACTGTAAAGTACTACACTCATGATATTTGACCAAGGCAAGCGTGTTATTGGCTATGATTCGAATAGTTATATTATAATTAATTACTCTATAAAAAATGTAGCTGTCGTGCCACCTGGCATTGCCAGATCATTGGCTGAAAATCATTAGATTCTAGTTCCAGATTTTTCCGATCCCAGTACTAAGATTATATATAAATATACATCCTACGATCATTAGAATTAGAATTTTTGTACTTCAAAATGAATATTACATATAATGCGACAAACATTTTCAATGCCTACTATTCCTTGAAGTAACTTGAAAAGAAAATGTAAGTCGATATGCGGGGCATTGCGAAACTTTATCTAATTTAGCCGATTGAAAGCTTATCTTGGCCAAGGTCAGTATTTGGATTAAAGTATGTGCATAATTTTATCGATTTGTCAAACCAGTTGCTTCGACACATACATATACTGATCCCGCAACGTTAAACTTAACACGCTTCAAGTTTTGATGAATGAATGAATGAATTATAGAACTTGTCTTCTTGGAGTAAATCTGTACTGGTGGTGATAAGACTTGAGATTGATCCGCGGTTGCAGTTTTTACTTCTTGAGAATTTTATGCATAAATGTTAAATTGTGAAGAAAATAGGAGCCACCAAATATCTCAACGGAATCCCCACAGTCAATCGGGATGATGGAAATCCTTTTCGTACAATTGAAATCTCTGTGTTACTCGTTACTCCGCTGCAAATAACTGTTACCTTTCATGTGTACCTAAATATAAAAAAATGTGGTCATAAGAATATGCGACTCAGAGAACACGCATTTCATAAACCACAGAGAGTTCATTAAATTATTTATTACTTTGTGAAAATTAAAGAAGCTTTATTATCAAACCCAAAGGAAAGGGGTCGCAATGATTTCATGTGCCGTGACATGGGATCCAGTGTTTTGCGTTCATCAACTTAAATGCGTAAATTCAATGATAAGAAGTGAAGACACAAATATTGGCCATGAACCAGATTTATCAGGTTTACAAAAATTGCAATGAATTCTCTGATGCCCTTTCCAGATTTCGTTGGAGACTTTCAAGAGGTTTACTTCACCATGTACAAACATCTTATTATATTATTCTAATACCAACAATATTAGATTGTATATTTTCACTTTACTAGAATAAAGACTAGTAAATTTTAAAATATTTTCCATCCATGATCTTTGCTATCCCCTTCTCAATAAGAAATACCATATGTACAAGCATTTACATCGTATGACTAGATTTTAAAATGTTAGCCAAAGTTTTTGGTTTTTGAGATTACTTGCTGCTGTCAATAGTCAATGTCACCAGTTACAGGCTAGTAACTGAAAGTTGTTTTTGTTTATCCTTTGTTGTCTCTCTGAATCCAAGACTTGGTAGGTTATTTTCCTTTCATGAACACAAGCCTTGAGTAAACACGAAGTAGCCCAGAAACAGATTGAGTAAATAAAATGTCAAATTATCAATTGTTGCCCTCTGGTCCTCCGGGCTCTAGATTCTATTCTAAGTTCTAACTGTAAATATATTATGTATGTACATTTGCGTACGTGACATCATGACCGTTGACCTAATGATTGTAAATGTTGATTTTTTTGCTCTTACAATTATTGCATTACCTCTACGCAATATGCAAGCAACTATAAAACTCTTGATTTTGGTGGTGTTATTTTTGGATTAAAATCAGATAACTGTCATTTGACGCGATTCATATAATGTGAACTGTAAACATGTTGATAAGTTTTATGAATTTGTGAGCGCAAATACCAGTTTTCGGTAGAAAAATAAGGCGACTTGCTGGCACTATTTCAAGGAAGAAGAGTCTTGAGTCTTCTTGTTTGTCATATTATCATCGTCTTCATGCACAAGCCGGCTTTTCTTGTCATCCCCAACCTCATGATACTTTTGATCCTTCATGTACACATTTATGTCACTCATTAAAAAAAAGGTCTTATCATAATGCCCAAGCTTAGGTACATACACATATACTGAACGATAATGCAAAGCAAGCAAGAAATCCTGATTAAGCTTGAAATCAAGGAATTTGGAAATCTTCTGGAACATCATCATCATCGTCATTTGAGTAAAAGTCGTCATTCAATTCTAATCTGATGCAGACGCTTATACCTTTCCATGCTAAATGTGGGAAGTTTTTCTGACCCATCATTCAAATCCTGAACGATCCCCATTTCACTAAAAGATCAATGGAGGTCATGGATATCAAGAAAATGACTTGTACATAATATTGAATAATATGCATATCAACAGGTCGCTTGAGTATAAATACCCGGTCGAAACGATAAGAAAACTTTCCTCAAAATCATTTTCATCTCGAACGCGCTCCACTCTACAACTCATTTGCCTGTTCATTAAGAAAGAAATTTATGCTAGTTTTCATTTGAAGAGCAGCTCTCTTTACTCAAATTTCTGAAGCTGTTATTTTACATAATATATTCCAATCCAAAAGTTTTAAGCTGGAATTATTTATTCTCAACAAAATCACTTGAAAGAATAATAATACATTGATGGATTCATGACAGGGCCTTTTAGAGAAGGCAGTAAAAGACACGGGGAATTTTTTAGCAGAGGCTAAACAAATTTCTCAAATATAATTTTAATGCTCTTCTGTAAACGTAAATATCCAGAAATTTGGAGGTGGAGGCTCACATACTGTGTGAGACAAAAAGCAGGAGATATTTCAACAGAAATTTTTAAAACCAGAGAAGTATCTGCGTTGATATAGACCTGATATATATATAGAGTCTAGTCTGAAATTGAATTTTTAACTTTTAACAAAAAAATATTGTATTACTCACAAAGTTTTTCTATTTTATAAAAGTTAACTTTTTTTTACAAATCATATGAGCAAAATGATTGTCGATGCATCAATAAGAATTAAAGTAGCATCCGTGGTAAGTTAGGTTTTGAAAACTTAAATATGCTCCATATGTTTATATGTAATACCTATTTCATGATGAATGATTTTATGATTTTGTGTGTTTGAATGTTATGGATGTGTAATGATGATATTTAACAACTCCTCCTCTCTGTTTACAGCTCCTTGCGTTTGTTAACGTCTTTTTATTAACAATGTACTACCGACCTGAGTCTGTTGTTGAGGTGTTTGTTCTTGCGACAACAATTGTGTCGTTTGTCATTTCTGTCATGTATCTCGTGACTGATCAGTATTTGAAGACGTACACTGTCAGAAAATTTGTACGTAAAAAGAAACTAATTTTTCGAACAAACAAAAGCACACACTAAAAAACTAGAGTTTCATAAAATACTAATGAATTTTTTACTTGATTCTGTAATTTATAGGACGCCGGTATTCATAGCGTAATGGGCGTCATCATGTTATGTGTTTCGACAGTATTTCTATTGATAATTGAACAAAATGACTTCAAGTGCTATCATGACTCATGTTTGGAAACACATGCGTTCCGGATTCTTTGTGGTGTAAGTAAAAATCACTCACTTTAATACTTAAATAATTCTTTAGCCTTTTATTTCTTAATTATTTCACTATTTTTTCATGCAAGCTAAGCTCTTATTACTAGTAATAATTTTTGTATTTTCTATGCACAGGTTTTTGGGGTGGTTGTTGGTGTTCTCTACGGAATCATTGGGATTTTGCTCACTTCTGAAAAAACAGTTGGAGGCTACGAAGAAATATAATTTAGCTAACTGCCTAACTCGCTCATATTTTTCCAACGCAGTAAAATTAAGTTTTTATCCTACCCTTTTTTGTACCCCAATAATATCTATACTTTAAGTATGTAAATAGCTCTAATGTGTGAATGAACTCGGAAATAACTTTTTTTTTGGAAAGTTTTACAATTTTACCCAAAAAAACGACCTCACTAGAAACAATAATTTTCCATTCGGAAGGGTTTGTCAACGAGTGTGTGTGTCTAGTTGTGTGTACGTGGTGTAGTTATGATGATGCTCAAAGCTCCCATTGTGATGATTAGTGTAAAAAGGATGACAAGACCTTTTATGTACTTACCCTCCTCTCTCGTCCACTTTTAGTCATGAAGTTTATAATTTGTACTGGCTGGAGGAAACTGTATAAGATTAGTATACTTATTGGTAGGTCTTGTTGATTATGGTACAAGAGTTTGTTCATATGAAATTCAGGAAGAGCCAAAGTATTGTGCTTTTGTATATACATAATATATATCCTTTCATACATTAAGAATAAGACTATTTCTAGAGTTGATAACAACTTTATTTCATGTATGAAAACAAGTAGGTATCCAAATCCAATCCATTCCAATACATTTATATTATTATTGATCAGAGAATTAGGACGTGTGCTTTTTTGTATTATATTCATTACTCATTTATTTGTCTGTCTTTATCACAGTTAAGATAGTACTTGGCTTAAATGTTCATTACTCAGCTTAGTAGCCTGATCATTGAACTTGTTTTTCATCTCTATCGAACTTTTTATTTGGAACTCAAAATTATTTTTGTAAATGATATGATGTTTATAAGCAGCTTACTTTTTTAGTGAATAAGTTCAAGTTCCTATTTTTAATATTTTAATTTTTTTAAACATTTCAATAATTTTACTAATATTTCTATATTTAAGTGTATGCCTTGTTCAATTTATTTTAAATATTCAATACTTAATACTACTCGAATATATATAGTTATTAATGCGTTGTACAAATGATGACTATTATTGACATTGATGATAAATATGATTTATGATAATCTTTTACTAAACAATAAATGCATAAAATGATATGACATTTATAGATTAATTGGTATGTTCCGTAATTGGAAAGGAAGTTTTTTTGATTCATGATTGGAATTTATGGCATGGCTAATAATACTCATGCTGTTGTTGTTTGGTTTGGCTCGTGTACGCTTCAAGTCGTGATTTTCTCAAGTTGCTAAAAAGCATGCTGTATTTAGTCCTTTATTTTTTGTCCTTGAGTTGATTTGCATTCATAACCGGCATATCTTCGTCTTGAAGCCTTGCATCTTGTGTGGGATGAACTTGCGATTTTTGCAACTGTTGCGTTCTTCTGAACACTCACATTCTATTTTGTTGTTGGTTGATAGTATAGTTGATGTAAAGCATGTAAACACTTTTTTCTGTACCTCAAATCTTGCAAGATATTAAACAGGCGCAGTCACAGTATCATCCGATTGAATTATGTTAATCAAGTAAAATGTTTGGCCTTCCCCTGAAGCAATAATTATCTCATGAACCTCAGCATATATTTATTTAGTTTTAATTTTATTATCAGTTTGATTGCATTTTGAGACAGTAACCTTTGCTGCTTTGGTAGTTTTGTTGATGACTGTGGCGCAGTTGGTGTCAGAGCAATACTTAAAAATATGAAACTGAGACTTCGAGTCATTTTTCTTGCGAAATTAACGCATTAAAATACAGGACTAAAATACGTGACATTTTGAAACTACCTGATTCCTTCTAGTTTGAAACCACTTTATGACTAAAGAAAATGCATAAAACCTGAAACCCTATGAATAATCTATCTAAGTCAAGTAGTAGCCAGCTAGTAGTCAAACAATTTATATTTTAAGTCATCATCATCATAAAACAATAAACCAAGTCATTTCTTTGCTTAGTCATCGTCAGTAGTTTAAAAGACCTTTGGTGATCCAATTTTCCAATACTTTACAAGCCTGTTTGATTTATGACTGCAACCTCATGTGATATTTGTTGTTTTGATGACATCATTTTCCATGAGGTGATCATGATGATCAATAACCACTGAACGCGTTGCATACAGTTTACATGCATAGTTGCGTTGCGAGTTGTTATGCCTAGGAACAACGAAAACAACATGTGAAAGAGACTCATTTTGTCTCTGTCCTGTTGTAACCAAAATATCCTAACTATTTGATGATCACAACAAAATCTAACCTTTAGTATGACTAACCAACAAATATAAAGCTATAAAATTGCGTCATAATCATTAATTCGTCCAATATTTATGCAAAATATTTATGCTTGGACCATTATCCAACATCCAATGAACTATTGACAAATTAAAAGAGAGTTTATGTATAAGTTATGGTAAACAGCTAATTAATCCATGCCAAATATGTATTTTTTCCCAATCTGGTGACTGGACACGCTTTGGTTAGGTACTAATAAAACGGCAAGAAAATTGACATGTTAATCAGTGGAACGACAACTCTATGTTCTTATGTATGTCGCTGTGAATCTTGTGATGATGTGATACGATAGTCTTGTAACACAGTCTGCGCTATTACTAATTGAGCAAATGATTAAACATGGAAAAAAATGCTTCAAGGCAGTTGGATGAATATGTACCTCTGACATTTGTTGTCTAAACGAAATCCTTCAAAGACAATAGCAAAATGTTCACGATCTTGAGCAGTCAGAGTCAGGGGAGTCGTAAAGAACCATTTTTACGTCATTGTTATATATAAAGAACATGCAGCACACATTGTTCAATCCATGACGGTCAGCTAGTTAGCTCACTCACTAACACACACACCATCCGACGCTTGGAAAATAATGTTGATATGATATGATGGTCCTCGTCAGTTTATGTTCTCGTGGATGATACTATCTCTATCTATGACCATATCCTGTCGAAGATGCAACTTCATGTGCTAAAAGTTTCCATTCTTCATTTGCATAAAAGATGATGCCACCACGATAGTCTTACTCTGTACTTAAATGTATGTATTTTAATGGCATACGCAGAAAACGTATGAATTTCTAATGCACACACTCTGAGAATTTTGATTAATACCAAATGTTCCTAAAAAAAACTGTTCCTCAAGGCACATTATACCATTCAGTTTGACATGTTATCCTTGACGAAAGTTTACAATTTTGGAGCTTTATGGAAACTTATGGTCTGCTGTAAATTCATGATTTGTAAATAAACAAGTTAGCAAGGTTGGCTGAAAAAAACGCTTGAGTGACGGGAAATCAGAGGAATGACTCATCAGCCAAAAAGGATGTACGTACGTATATTACAAGCACATAGTAAGTGCGATGGTATATTGTATTATTACTGGAAGATGTACAATATATATATAAAGACACAGTAAATAATATTAATGTACTTTTTGCAAACGCGAAGACGCTCTCAGTCTCACATACATACAACTACAACATTTATGGGATTTGCACATTGTATTGCGTAGGCATTAAGAAAAACCATAAAATATGAGATTATATGCATTATGTCATTGAATTTATTTCTTGCACATGTTGTGTACATACATACATTAAATGTATCAGAAAAAGTCGATCAGCAATTGGCTGGGAGCGGGGGAGGCTTACGCATTGTCAGTAAAAATTAAACATTAAAAAAACTTTACATGCTAACAACTCACAACATTTATATCATCATCATCACATCTTTCATGTTATGTGGGTTAGACCATGGCTTGGCAGAAGAAGAATAGAAAGGGCTACATCATGACTTGACGTGATGACGCGTCCTATGAGCTAACCATATTTGAATATGATGGCGTGGTATGGATACTCATGAAAATAAATTTGAAGGTTCAGTCGCAGTTTCATTGTCAGCGAATCAACACATTTTTTGGTTCTCAAGAGTTTGGATCGTATTGTACATTATTATCTCTTTAATTGTTGTTCAACGACTTGCTTGCTCGTGTTGTGTTACTCCTTTTGTCTAAAGTGTATCAGTTAGCGATTACATAACCTGCAAAATGGCTATGAATACGAAAATGTTCTCAGAAACATCCGGAAGGATGAGGTTATTTTCGATTGTAAGTAAAATCACAAATATTTCAAAAATAAAACAAAACAAATTCATCAAAAATTCGTACTTCATTGGCAATCCACTTACGTTACTTAATGTTTTATGTTTATTCTTAGGTGTTTGCAGTCATCGCGTTCATTTTAGTGGTGGATAATTACTCAAAGAATCTTTCAAATGAGGAAGCATTCTTTTACGCTCTCATGATTTGCATGATCATTTCCATCATTTTGGCAGTTGTGTCGTTGGTTGGTCTTTTGGAAAATAATAACTTGCGGATGGTGGTAAGTAAACTAAATACAACATTGGAGATATAACTGCTAACCGGATATCTCATGCAATAAGCATACGAAAAGTCACATTTGACATTAATGTGGTTGGAATCTTTTCTTCTTCTTAGGATAACATTTTCCACACTGTCGCAGCTGTAGCCGTTCTTATCACCTCAATTTTGTTCCTCATTTCCGTTTTCGAGTACAGAAGCTACAGCACCAACAGTATTTTTGCCAAGAGATTGGCTTCAGGGGTAAGTTGATACTTAGCAAAGTCTTCACAGAAATGAATCAAGATGTGTACACTTCCGGACAGATTTGATACTAAGAATTTGCACTCCTTTTTTGTTTTCCAGATCTTGGGATTTATCTACGGACTCATTTGTGCCAACATGGGGTGGTTGCTCTTCCGTGGATAATAATTCTTATCTTGCCATATTTTAGGTTAGAGTACTATAAGAATTCAGTAAATTCAGTTTAAGTCGTCTATTCTGTTTACCACAAACTGTTAATTTTCTTCATTTGTTACGTACGTATACTACTCGTAGTTTAGTAAATATCTCAGTGACTATTAAATTTTTACTATCTTTTGAAGTTAAGGCAGTCTGTTCTGATCTGAAGTAAAAAAAAAGTATAGGCAAATGCTATACGAGCGAATTCCAGTATACAAAAAAACAAAGTTTTTCATGATAAATATGATCATTGTTTTGTTAGTATTATAGATCTGAAGAGTGCAAGCTGTATTTATACTTAATATACTAGCATTATGATAGATTCATTAACTGTAGTATGGATGATAGTTAGAGCGTGAACGATATGTCAATTTGTGTTCTCTGAAGATTAAATGTAACCAATCATTTAATTTCACTCAATGTTTTAAATGAATTTATTTAAACCAAGTTGTGTATGACTTTTTCAGATTTAAATAATCATGGAGTTGAATGATGTTAACAATGTTGAGAGGGTGTTGGCGTCTAGAACGTCAGGGTAGAACCGATACTTGAATGAATGGAATTGCCGAAATGATAATAACTTTGTTTCTCTCTCCGTTGAGCTTATTTCTACATATTTTTTCCATCCTACATTCAACATTAGATGGGATATGGATCAAGTCGAAAATATTTCTAGATTGCATTTTGTTCTATTTCACAATGAAATAATTTTTCCATGTATAGAACTAAGCCGCTGGCACAGTCACAGTATCACCCAGTTAGCTGCGGACAATGGGTGTTTTATTCCATTTAGCTATTACATCATATCCCACGTGAACCACACCTCAACAAACCCAACCAACTTAATGACTCAAGGGTGGATTGCATTTTTTCCAGAGGAAAAAATATAAATCAAGTATATGACGGGATGAGATCATCACCATTTGCATAATAATAATAGCTCTGTGTTAAATGGAAACCTTTATAAACAACCATGATGAAGAACCTGTTCCGTACTGTATTGTGAATTAGATATAGTTGCATACTAGGCGTACGATACTCGTATTTCACGTAGGCACTGTTTATTGGTACTAAACAAACCCATATATTGCACATAAAATACTCTCATTGTAAATAGAGAAGGTGTGATGATACTTGATAATGATCTCGTAACAATGCTAGAATTGACGAATTTTCTCGTGGATGTTGAATATTTGTAGATGCAAAAGCGATAATATAAACCCATTTGCACTTAATTTACACAGATTTCTGATTTCATACACATTTCAGTGGGTATATATAGCGTGGGGGTTTAAACAGATATCATGCATCACAAATTTGTCAAACCTTATAGACACGCTGCAATAAACATATTTTGGTAAAGAGATTAACGTTTCGGTTAGAATTTCATATATTCAAGGTCATTTAATATAATACCCATCATCATTTCACACTGTTGTGGAATTCAATTTACGAATACATAGTTAGCACTGGAAATTAAAAAAAATATTGTATACATTACGCATTTGATGCAATCTGGACAATTGCTAAAATGTCCAAGAATTATTTCATTGTTCTCATACATGCAAAAGACAAATACAACAGACACTGCAGAAGTGCAACAGTGTATATGCTTTGTATTCCACAACAACAAGACCAACTTGATTGGAAGTAGAAGCATATAACCAGAGATATAAACCTTACGAGATTGGACATGCAGACTTTATTTTGTATCCATATAAAATGATCCACGGACCATATATCCCTGACTACAAAGACATTAGTAATGTCACAATTGATCTTCGGCCAACCAACATATTATGATCACATATGAAAAAGTAAAATCGTGTACGGAATGCAAAGCGAAAGCTTGACAATGACCATAAGGAAAGCAAGAGAGCTTAAAAAGAAAGGCGTCAGAAATCAAGCAAAAGCCATACACGTTGATTGATGATGAGCTACAAGAATGACAAAAATCTCGAAAGAATGCCCTTACTCACATGCAATTTGCACATGCACATGCAAGACTTCGCTTTCCAAAAACAGTTTAATTTAAAGTTAATACCTGCATGATTTATTGTTAACAGTTGCATTCATGTGGCTTTATGTTGCTATTAAAGCTTTTAGTGGTTTGAGTTTCAATATTTTGATGTTTCTTACTTAAATTAGACACACCAACCTATTTTTTATGGTGAGTGCAAGGTGTTGGAAGATGTAATTTTAGCATAACTGTAGTAGTTCAGGAAAAAACGTCCGTAGGATTTTTTATATGGACACAAAAAAATTGCCTGTAGTGCATTGAGCACAGCCATTCTATTTGTGTATTTCTATGCATATAACTGATAAATGCCAACAGCCAACAATAATATGCTATGTGTTTACATCTTTTGCATTCTTTGGTCGCATACTCGTCAAATCCGAATCTAAACTAAACCCACGGTTGAAGGTGTAAACCTTCAGCTAGAAATGGGACCACACCGGCATCATGACGATGGAGATGCTTTGAAGAAGAAAAAATGGTTACTAAGATATTTTTACATTATGCTCCTATTTGGCCCTATCGATCAAACACATAATAATAATAAAAACTTTCCAACACACAGACACACACACCATATCATTAACACATTCAACGTCATTTTTTTCAGAGCAGAACTTTCGTACATTATTTTTATTCCATGATACTTTCCTATCTTCTTCTCGAATTTATATAACCAGTTTTGTAAAACTTTCAAACGCTGACCTGTTCAGTATTCAGCATTAAAAAAATGGGAGATAGTTATGATTCCGGCGACTACTCTAAGCAACCTCCGGGAAGACCAAAGGACGAGCCATTGCTGGTGTTGGCAAAAAAGCCCAAACTAAAAGCTTTGCCACCAATACCCCGTTTACCAAAACAGATTGAGGAGCAATTTAGTGGTCTCAGAGGACTGGAGTATCCTCCAATCCTTCAAACAAATTCATGGACTCGATCCGCCCCATTCAAACAAGAATTTTCAGACTTGAGCCCAGGTGAAAACATTGGCAATCATTTTTCTGGAGTCAGATACCGAATGAGGGAGCTAATTAATCCTCCAAAAAGTAAACCTATGAATGTCCAAATTGACATCAAACAATTCAAAGCACCTCCTCCAACATTAGATAAAAAGTACACTTCTGGAATTTGCAGCTATTCAATTATGCCAGTTGAGGTATTTATTATAATAAGCTATTGCAAAATAGTTGGTGTCAACTTTACCTTTATGAATTAAGATAACAACTTCATATGCTTTTACTTCAGACACTGCTAACCGGGGACTACAAGATTACTGACCTTCAAAGGGAGCTTGACATGGAAATGTTGCAAGCTGCCAAGAGAAAGGCAAGATTTACAACCACCGGAGAAAGGAAACTGGTAATGACTCCTAGGAAGGTGCTAAAAGGCTGTCCCTTACCAGAAGACGGTAGAAAAAACGCTTTGAAAAATGGACCTTCTTCCAATCCCTGCAAAGTTCCTGACGAGAATAGAGAAAATCTGGCAGATTTACCACCTCAAAGGCTTCTAGAGCTCATTTCTGAAAGGTTTAAGCATCATTTAATACATTGATGTGCATTCTAAAAACCTGAGACTTTAACAGGTTTAATTTTTATTTGAAAGAACTGAGCTGGTAGAACCAATGTGGCCAGAAGAACAAATGACGCTGATGAAAATTTCTGATGAGTTCAACAAAAGTGACGATCCTACAGACGAAGACTTGCAGAGATATTTTCATTACATTGCAGTAATATTTACCAGATACTAATTTAAAATAATTTGTAAATTAAAGGTTGAAGTCGCAACTGGCTCATTCATAGTAAAATCTATACAATTTAGAGTATTCCAGACGACGAAGTTGCGGACTGGCCCTCTGATATGACTAAAAGAATTCGTAGACTCATTCCAAGAAAAAGTATGGAACGACGCTCAATGAAGTTCTTACTAAAGCAGTTGGAAGATCGGTCTAAAACGATGTTTAAATGGGCGCTTAAGAAGGCAGTGGTGGATTATATCTTGATGGATCCTTCCGAAAGAGTTAGAATAAGAATTTATAATGTTCCACGAGATTTCCCCCTGAACGTTATTCGAGGTCCGATTCCTTGGCATGGGAATTTTCTTGCGTCAAAAGATCAGATTCGGGGTACCTTGTACCTAACGCATCCTGTGGTTGTCGCAATTCGCAAACTTTGGGATGAAAAGTAAAAACACCTTACAAAATCAACTAGTTTATAAAGTGGCTTTTATTAAAGGTAGTCGCCTCAATTTTATTACACAGGTATCGGCAGCTAAAGTTCATAAACATGGATGAATTTTTTGACCCAAATGTTATGCCATTGAATCCTGTGCAATTGGCTGAACATGTAAAGCGATTAACGTTAAAAGGACGGAGTCTTCTTGTGAACGAGTAAGTTTGCTGAACATATTTACGTATAATTTACAAAATGTAAAAATGGCTATTAAAGGCAATAGCTGTAACCGTTTCCACCTTGTTTACAGATGGTTAAATGATGTTGCTCAAATTTTTGTGGATGAAAAACACACTTGGGTTCATCTGGTTCCGAGGAAAAGGTCAGGTAATTTTCAGGGTCTCAATCGATTTCTCAGCAGTGCAGCTGCCCTGATGGCTAGACAAATGAGGGATATGGTTGTGGAAACAATTGAATTTATTCAGCAGTCATTTGAAACTTACAAAGTACTTAAGCAGTAGTATTCAGATTAATTGGTTTCGTGTTCAATTTTTTCTTAACGTAATTTTTATAAATGTCGTATAGGAAGGGAATGCTTACACGGAAGAGTATCAAGAACGGTTGTTTGGAACTCGTCCTATATTAACCGTGACGGTATACGCAGTGAACGGACCTCCGTATATAAAGTTTCGTCCACAACTACAAGAAGTGGTGTCTAAAGAGCCTACGTTGGGAG
Source organism: Orchesella flavescens (assembly GCA_964034955.1). NCBI lineage: Eukaryota > Metazoa > Arthropoda > Collembola > Entomobryomorpha > Orchesellidae > Orchesella > Orchesella flavescens. The sequence goes on along the minus strand of OZ035954.1, from coordinate 25,013,487 downwards.
ATCGCATGGACTGCATTAACACGGTAACACAGCAGCTTGCCAGCATTGTGGCAGGAAGCAAGTTGATTCCAAGAGTGGAAAAGATACTCTTTCCAGGTAGATGCATGCTAGATAAAAGTTCAATTGAATTCATTTGGAACAACTCATCAGTTTTCACAGTTCAGCAATAATATCTCTTACAAGTTGGCATTCTATGTATTTGTAGATCTATACCAGAAAGATCTTCACTTGCTTGCTGTGGCCCTCCATGAGTCACGAATGAAGGAAATATTTGAAAAAGTTGCTGAAATTATACGGGCTAACCTTCCAGGACCAGAGTTATACATAAAATTTTATGACAACTACCTTTGGCTGTTGGATGGTACTGCAGATGCGCAGCTACAAGCGTTTTTAGACAGGGAACCTAACTTTAAGGTACATTAATTTGGTGCAATCGATTCCATCTTCATCACGCTGAATTACTCTTCCAATTTTCTAAACTTTGTCACATACTTTTTTTTTGTAGTATATGAATATGAAAATTGAGGAATATGAAAAACTGAAGCAGGAAGTATTCCAGTTCAGAAAGTTGGTTCCTCTCGGCTTTGTTGCTCTGGATTGTTCAGGGTTTAATGATCACTTGATTGCAAAGCTGGATTCGTTGATTAATATTATAGTTCACGGAGAAGCAGAAAAGAATCAGAACCTTCTTAATTCGTATGGCTTATATCAGCATACTTTTTCAGATTGTCATTTTTCTCTTCGACTCGTCTAAAACTTGTGGTCTTATTTTGTACCCTTTTCGCTTGATTGGTATGTAGGGTTTGTGATACTTTTGAGGAAATGGCATCAAAGACCAGTGAGCGTGTAGAATCCACAGCAGATTTGGTCAGTCTTACCAATTACTTGAATAAATGCATGTCTGACACTTTCTTCAAAATGAAGTCGAGCATTTCGGAAGCCATGCAGCGACTCTTGTTTCTGCTTGACCACTATGTTTTTGTTGGTAATGAAATTGAAATAATCTTTGAAGTCACAATTTTAAGAAGTTCGGATATGATAATGAATGCGATGCTCTGCCATTTCTTATAATTCTAGAGGATAACCTGGCACTTCATAGTAAATCCTATAATTGGCCAGAGCACATGGATAAAATTTTCAACCAGAATTCCACCAGGCTTCAATTAAAGCGTGACCAAGCAGAAGAGCAATTGATAATCGATCGTCAAACATTTGAAGCTAGATTAGCCAAAATTATTACTCAACTGGATGTTTACAAAACCAAGGATTCTCCATTCTTGAACGTAGAAGAAATGAGAGTGAATTCTGAGGCCCTGCAGCTCATATATGACGAAATACAACTCTGCATAAATGAATCGGATGTAAAAGAAACATGAATCTTCAGAACATTTTGGGATATATTTTTTAAAAAGAAATATCGCGAACTAATCATTGGATTCTATAATTTCAGAGACTGAATGACGAAGAAAGACTTCTTGATCAAGAACAAACTGTGTTTGCCGATTTGACTGCCTGCATTCAACTAATAGATCCGTATTACAAACTTTGGGTTACTGCGTATGAGTTCCATTGTAAACACAAGAAATGGTTTGACGGTTCGAAAGCATATATATTTTTTACTCCTCTTCACGTGTCAGTGCTAAACTGAAAATGTTTGACTTTTGATTTACAAATGCTATGATTATAATGCAGGACCATTTATGGGCTTGGATGCTGATGCAATATCTGAAGATGTTGAAAATATGTGGAAGTTGATGTACAAGTTAAGTAAAGTATTCCAAGATCAACCGGGCCCAAGAAAAGTGGCTGACACGGTCCGCTCGAAAATTGAGAGATTCAAGCAATTTATTCCCTTGTTATTATGTATTTGTAATCCTGGAATACGAGATCGTCATTGGAAGCAGGTAGGATGAGGTTTTCAATAATTCAAATCCAATCTTGAAAAATCTAACAAAATATTTGGCTGCATTTTATGCTTATTTTGCTTTAGATGAGTCAAATCTGCGGTGTGGACTTGAAACCAACTCCTGAAACCACCATGTCAGAAATGATTGAGACGGGGATAGCCAAAAATGCAGTACAACTGGAAGAAATCGCAGCAGCCGCATCCAAAGAATATCAACTGGAAAAGAATTTGGCAAAGATGAGATCTGAATGGATGGACATAAAGTTTGAATGCATTCCTTACAGAGAAACTGGTGTGAACATTCTTTCCGCCTTGGATGATATTCAAACAATGTTGGATGACCATATCCTGAAAGCTCAAACAATGCGTGGTTCTCCATTCATTAAACCATTGGAGAAAGATATGAAACGTTGGGAAGAAAAGCTTCTTCAAATGCAGGACATTATCGATGCTTGGGTATTACTTCAATCAACCTGGATGTACCTAGAGCCTATTTTCTCGTCCCCAGATATTATTAAGCAGATGCCAAATGAAGCAAAGAAATTTGGTGCAGTCGACAAGGTTTGGCGTGATATAATGAAAAACACAACGGAAAATCCTGGCGTGATCCGTGCCACAGAGTTCCCCAACATGTTGAAAGAGCTGAATAAAGCAAATGTCCTTCTTGAAGAAATTCAAAAGGGTCTCAATGACTATCTTGAGAAGAAGCGATTGTTCTTCCCAAGATTCTTCTTTTTGAGTAATGACGAGCTGCTTGAAATCTTGAGCGAAACTAAAGATCCACTTCGCGTACAACCTCACATGAAGAAATGCTTTGAAGGGATCCATCGCCTGTTTTTCACTCCTGATCTGACAATCACAGCCATGATTTCCGCAGAATCGGAAGAAGTTCAGTTTGTTGGACCAATTAAGCCATTGGATGCTCGTGGAATGGTAGAAAAATGGTTGATTCAAGTGGAGCAACAAATGTTAACCTCCTTGAAGGACGTGATAAACCGCTGCGTGTTAGATTATGGACACACTAAGCGTCGAGAGTGGGTTCTAAAGTGGCCTGGACAAGTAATCCTTTGTGCTGACTGCATATTCTGGACTGCTGAAGTTTCTGAGGCAATTCATAATGGCACGATGATGAACTATCTGAAGCAAAGTAATCGACGAATTGATGAAGTGGTAGGGCTTGTAAGAGGAAAGTTGGATCCTGGAAATCGTTTGACGCTGGGAGCACTTATTGTCATCGCTGTGCATGCAAGAGATACTGTGGAAAGTTTAGAAAAACTTAATATTACTACCACAAATGATTTCAGTTGGATAAGTCAACTGAGATATTATTTGGAGAATGGGATTGTCAGGGTCAAAATGATCACGACGGATATGAGGTACGGTTATGAATATTTGGGAAACAGCCCCCGCTTGGTTATCACACCTTTAACAGACAGATGCTACAGAATTCTGATGAGTGCGATGAAGCTTTTCCTTGGTGGAGCCCCTGAGGGGCCAGCAGGTTTTTGCCATTTACATTTGTGCTGGATTTGGTGTTTTAAGGTTCATTTTAGATTTTTTTATGCAAATTGTAATTTGTAAAATAGGAACGGGGAAAACTGAGACATCAAAGGATCTTGCGAAGGCCGTGGCCAAACAGTGTGTTGTATTTAATTGCAGTGATGGCTTGGATTATAAAGCAATGGGAAAATTCTTTAAAGGGCTGGCTCAAGCTGGAGCCTGGGCTTGTAATACGTTACCTTAAATATTAGCATTGTGATATTTTAACAAATAAATTGAAGCATTTAAGTAATTAAGTATTAATACTTCTATTAAGGTTTTGACGAATTCAATCGTATTGAGTTGGAGGTGTTGAGTGTGGTAGCCCAACAAATTCTCACTATTCAGCTGGCCGTTGCTGCAAAAGTTAAAACTTTTATGTTTGAGGGGACAGAATTACGATTAAACCCTACTTGCACCGTCATCATTACAATGAATCCTGTAAGGTCGCTTAACGAAATTTACATGAAGTATACATAAAAAATTATTTAATGTGTGATCTGACCTTATGATTCTGTCAACTTTAGGGTTATGCGGGGCGATCTGAGCTTCCTGATAATCTAAAAGTTTTATTCCGAACCGTGGCTATGATGGTGAGTAATTCTGTCTTTGGTTAAATACCCTATCACGTTTGGAGTATGCAAAGCAAATACAGGTTGATTTTTTTAATTTCAATTAGGTTCCCGACTATGCCCTTATCGGCGAGATTTCCTTGTACTCTATGGGATTCGTAGATGCCAGAAGGTAGCCTTTCCTCGATTGAAAAATATAAGTGATTCGTGGAAATAATAAAAATACTTAATATTATCCCCTTACAATTTTAGCTTGGCTGGAAAAATTGTGGACACTTACAAATTGTGTTCCGAACAGCTTTCCTCTCAGCACCATTATGATTACGGGATGAGAGCTGTCAAGTCCGTGTTAACAGCGGCTGGCAATTTGAAGCTAAAGTACCCAAATGAGCATGAAGGAATGCTAGTGATGAAAGCAATTTACGATGTGAACTTGCCAAAGTTTTTAGCCCAGGACATTCCCTTGTTTAATGGAATCATCTCAGATCTTTTCCCAGGTGTGGTCTTACTCAAGCCTGATTTAGATACATTGGTTGGAGCATTAAAGGAAGTTTGTGATAGACGAAACTTGAAAGCAACTGATTTCTTTGTTGAGAAAACGTTGCAAATATACGAAATGATTCTTGTCCGACATGGACTTATGGTTGTGGGCGATGCCATGGGCGGTAAAACATGTTCTTATCAGGTAAAATGAGATTAAAACAAAAGTTAGTGCTTATGATCATATTTTTCACTGAAAAAAAATAATAACTCGATTTATTAAAATCCAGTGTTTGGCTCAAGCATTGACAGACATCAGGGTTAACAAAATACCTGGATTAAATGAGAAAAAGGTTCAATACAAAATACTTAATCCAAAAGCAATAACAATGGGCCAACTTTACGGCTGCTTCGACCCAGTTTCCCATGAGTGGTCTGATGGAGTTTTGGCGACAAGCTTTCGAGAATATGCTGTTTCTACGACAGATGACAGGAAATGGGGTAAGTAGAAGCAATTTTCTTTGCATTTCTTAACAAGCCTTAAACTATATAAGATGATTCATATGTTTTTCCGTGCAGTTGTCTTTGATGGACCAGTTGACGCAGTTTGGATTGAAAACATGAACACTGTGCTGGATGACAACAAAAAATTGTGTCTCATGTCCGGTGAGATCATTCAAATGACACCAGTCATGAACATGATGTTCGAGCCTGCTGACCTTGAGCAAGCCTCTCCTGCCACAGTGTCTAGGTGTGGGATGATTTACATGGAGCCAAGAGAACTTGGCTGGCGTCCTTTAAAAGATGCTTACCTGGATAGAATTGGGAAGGGAGTGAATGAAGAGCAAAAAGAAATGATTGATGAGCTGTTTGAATGGGTTGTGCCACCATGTTTGGATTTTATTCGACATGAGTGCAAACGTTTTGTAAATACCTCTGAGCTTCATTTGTTTCAGGTATGAATCTTTTTGCTTTTGTTTCAAATCTCACTATTGAATATTTGAGGTAGTTTTAGTTCATGTAAATCTATATGGTTTTATAGGGATTCTACCGAATCTACAATTCACTACTTCGAGGTGATACTGGAAATGAAGACCAGCAACCTCAAAGCTCCACTTGGTTACAGTATTGCTTCATTTTTGCAGCCGTTTGGGGCCTTGCAGCTACTCTCAATCAAGACAGTAGAGAAAAGTTTGATGGATTTTATAGAATACTATTAGGAGGAAATAATAAGGATTATCCAAAACCTAAAGGATTTAAATTAAACAAGAATCAAATATTTCCAGAGAAGGGACTCGTTTTTGATTACATTTGTGATAAGCGAAACAACCAATGGGTGTTTTGGATTGATATTTTGGATCGAGAGCATTTGAAAATCTCACCTACTGCCAAAGTAAGCTGAACTTTAAATTAACAATGAAAATGAAAGGATTATTATTAGCCTTGAATTTCAATTTAATATTTGCGTTAGGTGAACGAACTTATCATTCCTACGGATGAAACCGCGAGACAAATCTTTTTCCTTAAAATGTATCTCACAAACCAATACCCAGTTATGTTCCTTGGGCCAACGTAATTTAAGAACATTAAATGAAATAAGGTTTACGTGAATCTTCTTTACATCATTATTAATCTTAACCTTCCTTAAAATTCATTTATATAGAGGAACTGGGAAAAGTGCATTGACGCTGAGCTACTTAATGGGACTCCCGAAAGACAAATATATTCCCAATGTGATAAACTTTTCAGCCCGAACTTCTGCAAATCAGACTCAGGATATTATCATGAGCAAACTTGACCGAAGGAAGAAAGGATACTTTGGCCCTTCTATTGGGAAAAAATGCGTTGTATTCGTTGATGATTGTAATATGCCAAGCAAGGAAATTTACGGGGCTCAACCACCTATTGAACTCTTGAGACAATGGATTGATCATAAGCATTGGTACGATAAAAAGGATACAAGTACGATTCACCTTGTTGATTTGGTAATATTTTTCTAAATGAATTACTTTTCCACGTGGGTGCTTTACTTTGTACTTAGCTTTACGAATGTTGAATTTTTCTAACAAAAAAAATGCAGTTGTTGGTGACAGCAATGTGTCCACCGGGAGGTGGTCGTACAGACATTACAGCCAGATTTGTTCGGCATTTAAGCATTCTATGCATTGACGCCTTTGATGACAACACAATGAAAAAGATTTTCCAAGCTATTGTGGATTGGCACTTTTCCAAAGACTTTGAAACAGAAGTTGTAAGGTGGGGAAGACCCTTAGTTCAAGCAACAATGCAAGTATACAAGTCTGCAGCGGCCTTGTTTTTACCAACACCTGCAAAAAGTCATTACGTCTTTAACTTGAGAGATTTCTCCCGTGTCATTCGTGGGATTTTGTTGGTGCCCAACACACATTTGAAGGACGGCCAAAAACTGATTCGACTCTGGTTCCATGAAGTCTACCGTGTCTTTTATGATCGTCTTGTGGATGATAACGATCGCCAAATTTGCTTTAACTTGATTGGAGAAACACTCGCAGAAAATTTCAAGACTGAAACTTCCAAATTATTAGGGCATTTGGCAAATGGTCAGAAAGTTGAAGACATTCACATAAGAAAACTAATTTTTGGGGATTATATGGATCCAAAAGCAGATATAAAGATTTATGACGAAGTCACGGATCTCAATGAGCTGAACGACGTGATGGAGTGGTATCTCAAAGATCACAACTCAATGTCAAAGACACCAATGGGTTTAGTACTGTTTCAGTTTGCTATCGAGCACATTTCTCGAACTGCTCGTGTTTTGAAGCAAGATAATGGGCACGCACTTCTCATTGGTATTGGTGGAAGTGGGAGGCAGAGCTTGACCAAGATGGCTGGCTATATGGCAGGTTATGATCAGATTCAAATTGAAATCAGTCGAACATACGGAACTCATGAATGGAGAGAGGACATGAAGAAAATATTAAAGCATGCTGGAAATGATGGGAAACCAACTGTGTTCCTCTTTGCGGACAATCAAATCAAAGACGAGAGTTTTGTCGAAGATATCAACATGATTCTTAATACTGGGGATGTGCCCAACTTGTTCCAGGCGGATGAGAAGGGAGAAATCTTGGAGAAAATGCAAGGTGCTGCAAGGGAAATTGGAAAGAAAATTGATACGACTCCCTTGAGTTTGTATAACTTTTTTGTTGAAAGGGTGAAAGCAAACCTTCATATTGTGTTAGCCATGTCTCCCATTGGAGATGCGTTTCGTAATAGAATCCGGATGTTTCCTTCGCTAATCAATTGTTGCACTATTGATTGGTTCACGGAGTGGCCGGATGATGCTTTGACCAAGGTTGCCCAAAAGTTTTTGGCAACACTCGAAACTCAGGATAGCTATCGAATTGCTTGTGTGGAAATGTGTCAACAATTTCATTCATCTGTGCAAAATTTATCAAAAGAGTAAGTGAACACAAAACCTTTAATGTATGTATTTATTTGTTTTCCTCCTTATACCAACTTTTTGCTGAATTTTAGATTTTACGAAAAGTTTGGTCGTAAAAATTATGTTACGCCTACGAGCTACCTTGAGCTTATCCTCACCTTCAAGTCCCTTCTGGGTCTCAAAAGAGATGAAATAGAAGCCCAACGTCAGCGATACCTTACTGGTTTAGACAAGCTGCAGTTTGCTGCTGCACAAGTTTCAGTGATGCAAGATGAGCTTACGGCTCTACAACCAAAGCTTATTGAGACGTCAGAGGCCACTGAAAAGTTGATGATAAAGATTGAAAGAGATACAGTGGATGTGGAGGCAACTAAAGAAGTTGTTGCTGCGGATGAAGCTCTTGCAAATGAAGCTGCTGCTGCATCACAAGCCATTAAAGATGATTGTGAAAATGATTTGGCAGAAGCTATTCCCGCTTTGGAAGCTGCACTTCAAGCCTTGGATACCTTGAAACCTGCAGATATTACTGTAGTAAAGTCTATGAAAAATCCTCCTGCTGCGGTAAGTTTCAGCAACTACAATTAACCCGGTCGTTAAATCCGCCTTGAGTTTATCAATAGCATAAACAATTTGTAGGTAAAAATGGTGCTTGAAGCCATTTGCGTAATGAGAGGAATCAAACCTGAAAAGAAAATGGATCCAAATGGAAAGCCGTACGAAGATTATTGGGGAGCATCTTTGAAAATGTTGGGAGACATGAAATTTCTTGAAGGATTGAAAGAATATGACAAGGACAATATCCCAGGCCCAGTTATGAAGAAAATTCGTGAAAAGTTTATCAAAAACCCGGACTTTGATCCTGCTGTCATTAAAAATGTCTCAACTGCTTGTGAGGGTCTCTGTAAATGGGTGAAGGCGATGGAAGTGTATGACAGAGTCATCAGAATTGTGGAACCAAAGAAGCAAAAGCTTTTGGAAGCAGAGGGAGAACTTCAGGCACAAATGGATAAGTTAAATGAAAAGAGAGCTTTACTTCAAAAAGTCACAGATAAACTTCAAGCCCTGAATGATGAGTATGCGGCGATGAATAAAAAGAAAAAGGATTTGGAGGATAATATTGAGCTTTGCTCACAGAAGCTTGACAGGGCTGAGAAACTGATCGATGGATTGGGTGGAGAGAGAACCCGTTGGAGTGAAGGCGCTGCTATGCTTTCTGATCGACTTGTAAATATCATAGGGGACGTACTTATTGGTGCCGCAGTTGTCGCTTACCTTGGCCCATTTACTGTGGACTTTAGATCAGTAATTTTTAAATTACATTTATTAAGTTTTGCACAACATGTATAAATGATGGACCCTTCTTGCATTAAATTATTTTTATTATTATTCATTTACTAGGGATGTGTTGAAAAGTGGCAGCAGTTATGTTCCAGCATGAAAGTGCCATGCTCAGAAGTTTTCTCTCTAATAAACACTTTGGGTGATCCAATAAAAATCCGCAGTTGGCAATTAGCAGGACTTCCAGTTGACGCATTTTCCATTGACAATGGAATTATAGTGACTAACGCACGACGATGGCCACTAATGATTGATCCTCAAGGCCAAGCCAGCAAATGGATCAAAAACTTGGAAAAAATCAATAACTTAGCTGTGATAAATTTAACGGAGTCTACTTACATTCGTACAGTCGAGCAGTGTATTCAACAAGGTCTTCCCGTACTATTAGATAATGTTGGTGAAGACATTGATCCGGCTTTGGAACCGGTGCTACTCAAACAAACATTTAAACAAGGGCCAATTCTTTGTATCAAGCTTGGTGAAAGTATAGTGGAATACAATAGGGATTTCCGCTTCTACATTATTACACGTCTTCGTAATCCCCATTATCTACCCGAGATTGCGGTCAAGGTGACACTTTTAAATTTCATGATCACACTAGAAGGTTTGGAGGATCAGTTGTTGGGTATTGTGGTGGCAAAGGAAAAGCCTGACTTGGAGGAAGAGAGGCAGCAACTTGTTCAACAGACGGCGGATAACTCAAAAGCTTTAAAAGAAGTTGAGGATAATATCCTCAATACTTTATCTTCCTCAAAAGGCAACGTTTTGGAGGATGCCAGAGCTATCCAAATTCTTGACTCTTCCAAAAGAATCTCAAATGAGATTGTTGAGAAGCAAAAGTATGCAGTGGAAACGGAGAAGCTTATTTCTACTTCTAGGGCTTTGTACAGACCAATTGCAAGATACACAAGTGTTTTGTTCTTTGCCTTGACTGAACTTCCAAACATTGATCCTGTAAGTGGCTTGGCATGCTATATGCTTAATTATTTCTAAAAGTGAAACCATTTTGTATAAAAGTCATAATATTGTGACCTTGTCATGCTTTTAGATGTACCAGTACAGCTTGAATTGGTTTGTCAACCTCTTCATCACCTCCATCGAAAACAGTCATCACAATAGCGATCTTGAAAAGCGTCTTAAGAGCTTGGGTGACCACTTTACCCTGAGCTTATATAACAACGTTTGCCGATCTCTTTTTGAACGGGACAAGCTACTTTTCTCCTTTGTCCTTTGTATGTCCATCATGATTTCTCAGCACAAGGTGATGATGGACGAATACAAGTTTTTACTAACGGGTGGGGTCGGTCTCCAAAATGAGCAAGCTAACCCAGCCAAGTCATGGCTCGCTGATAAGTCATGGGATGAATTGTGTCGCATGGTTGACACGAGCCCAGTTTTCAACAACTTTGTTCCCGAATTTAAAAAGAAGCTGGGTCACTGGAAGAGGCTATATGAGCATGAAGAGCCGCACACTCAAAATCTTCCAAAGCCATGGCAGAACCATTTAACAGATTTCCAGAAAATGATTGTGATGCGGTGTATTAGACCAGACAAATTGGTTCCAATGATAAATGCTTTTGTCAGTCAAAATCTTGGAGACAAGTTTGTAACTCCTCCTCCTTTCGACTTGGCAAAGTCCTTCTTGGATGCCAATTATCTTACGCCACTCCTGTTCATCCTGTCTCCGGGGGCTGACCCGATGAATGCGCTCCTCAAATTTGCAGATGATATGGGTTTCGGAGGAGACAAATTTCAAGCCATTTCATTGGGCCAAGGTCAAGGGCCCATCGCAAAGGAAATGATTCTCAAAGCTTTTGAGGAAGGGACATGGGTTTGCTTACAAAATTGTCATTTGGCACCGTCTTGGATGCCAGCGCTGGATAAGATTTGTGAAGAAATGCCAAACACCAGGATAGCCCCAACTTTCAGACTTTGGCTGACATCTTATCCATCACCCAAGTTTCCAGTTACGATTTTACAGAACAGTGTTAAAATGACAAATGAACCCCCAACTGGACTCCGACAAAATCTTTTACAATCTTATTTATCAGATCCAATTGTGGATCCTGACTATTATAATAGTTGTCCTGCGAGTCATGACTCGTTTACAAAACTCCTATTTGGCATTTGCTTTTTCCATGCTGTTATTCAAGAAAGAAAGAAATTTGGTCCATTGGGATGGAATATTCCATATGGGTTTAACGATTCGGATATGAGAATTTCAATTTTGCAGCTGCAAATGTTCATTAATGAAAATCCTTATGAAATCCCGTTCGAAGCCGTCACTTATCTGACTGGAGAATGTAATTATGGTGGAAGAGTAACTGATGACTGGGACCGACGTACACTGAACACAATTTTGGAAGATTTTTGCAATCCGACAATGCTCACACAAAAAAAGTACAAATTCTCACCTTCCGGCACCTACACGGTTCCCTCAAAAACTAATTATGATGAGGTGGTCGCCTTCATCAAGAGTCTGCCCATGAGCCAGAAACCGGAAGTTTTTGGAATGCATGACAATGTGGACATTAGTCGTGAGCTGAGGGAAACAAGTCAGCTTTGCGATGCCATTTTGCTAACCCTTCAAGCTTCTTCGGGGGGAGGAGAAGGGTTGGATAGTAAACTGGCTGATATTGCTGGTGACATTTTAGTAAAACTCCCAAAGAACTTTGACCTTGAAGACGCTCTGCAAAGATATCCAACCACGTACACAGAATCTATGAATACCGTCCTCGTCCAAGAAATGGAGAGATTCAACAGACTCTTGTCAAAGATAAGATCTAGCCTTCAGGAAATTCAAAAGGCAATCAAGGGGTTGGTCCTCATGTCACCAGAGTTGGAGAGACTAGCCCTTGCGTTGATGAATGGCAAAATGCCTCCAATCTGGGCTAAAGTTTCATATCCAAGTATGAAACCTCTTGGATCCTACGTTAATGACTTTTTGGACAGGCTCAAGTTTCTCAAAAAATGGTTAGATTATGGGAAGCCGGATACGTTCTGGATGTCAGGATTCTTTTTCACTCAAGCGTTTCTCACAGGAGCTATGCAAAATTTTGCGAGAAAATATACAATACCTATTGATAGACTTGGATTCGATTTCGCCGTACTTCCAGGAGATACCTCGGATGAACCAGCACCGGATGGGGTTTATGTTTACGGGCTTTTTGTTGATGGTGCAAGATGGGACCGAGCTGGGTATAAAATAATAGTGAATAATTTAACAAAATCATCACTTTGATTATCATATATGTCATCATATTTTAGTTATGCGTTATATCTTTTGCAGTAATCATTTGGCTGAAATGTTGCCAAAAGTTTTGTGGGATCCCATGCCCCTAATCTGGTTTGTACCAAAAAAGAAGGATGAACTAGCAGAGGGGAAACGTTACCGTAGCCCATTGTACCGGACATCAGAAAGACGAGGAACACTGGCAACTACAGGTCATTCTACTAACTATGTCTTGCCATTGTGGCTTAATACCAAAGAACCTGCCAGACACTGGATCAAGCGCGGTGTTGCGCTCCTTCTAACACTGGATAACTGACAGTAGCTGAAATAGTAGACTAGGCGTTTTAATAAACACTGCGCTAGCTAATTCACACTTTTGTATGCTTTATAGTATGAAATATTGCGTTTTTTTTATTTGCACTCAAAGCTTTATTTAATCCTTTGTTTGGTAGTTGGGGTCCAAAGAATACGATTTAGGAATCCCATGAGTCACAGTTAATGATAGTTAAGATGGTTTTTAGCATGACGAAAATATGATATGGTATAATTAAGGAAATTAATGAAAGGTAATGGCATCTCACATTTCAATGTTTTCACATATAATAGACATAGATCGTCGTAAGTCATTGCTACCAAGTTTTCATGTTTGGTGAAAGAAGCACTTAAGATATTCATGGAAAGAAGGCGCGCCTTTATTACAATTATCATCATTTAAAGAAAAACTTTACTTAATTTAAACCTGCTAAATTTACATTGCAATAATGACATAAAGTAAAATCTAATATATCTAGTGGAAGCTGCGGAGGGATAGAGTTTTTGCCCAGTGAGTTAAGAGATGCATATGTACATTTTGTATGGATAACTTAACAACACATGCAAAATTTACATGCATCCTACGAACGTAGGATATGGAAACGCATGCCACCCCAGAAGCTTTGGTCAATCATAACTGGTCGAAGACGTCGTCCTACGCAATCGGATCTTTATAATAATCTGCGACCGGGGTCGTAAGGATCCGGGCTTTAATTTGAAAATCGAAATCGGAGCACTAATTTCGGTGCTAGAGCCATTTTAGTGTCGGGCATAAGGAATGCATGGGAACTAAACTTATATATATTATATATATAAAATATATGTAGTATATATCTATATGTAATATATATACTATAGACTTATATATATATATCTATATAAATAAAATCCTTAGCGACAAAGAATGAATTGGTGTCGGTGGCCCTAATGACTTCGTTGTTTAAGTCGGGTGGTCACATTGGACATCATTCGAATCACAAAGAGTTGGTGCTTCATAATATTTCATTATCTTAATACTAATACGTTTGATGTTAAATACACAGCCGCATGAATATGGAAATTTTTGTAAAATAGGAAAACTCCAATCCAAATGATACTAATGTAACTTTTGAAAGATTAAAATAAGAAACGGAACACGTTCCATAAATGCCCAGTGAGTTAGTGTGGCCTTCAAAGAACTAAATAAAATTAATTGCCCTTTAAAGTTAAAAATAAATAAAGTTGATGTGAGTGGTGGCTCCTTAACACTCACTGGGGCGCGCAGTTAATTAGTGCTTTAGAGCATCCGTCTTGAGGTTTTAAAGATTTAAGATGAAAATTTCATTTGTAATTGTATTTTATGAATAAATATACGCGCCCCCAGTGAGTGTTAAGGAGCCACCACTCACATCAACTTTATTTATTTTTAACTTTAAAGGGCAATTAATTTTATTTAGTTCTTTGAAGGCCACACTAACTCACTGGGCATTTATGGAACGTGTTCCGTTTCTTATTGGCTGCTGATAACGCATATAAAGTATTTTGTGAATGTTTAAATCAACTACTTATTAGTTTAAATTGTAAACAAAACACGCAGCCAAAGTATTTTTGAAAACATGATTATTCTTCACCGTAAGTAGTGATTTGTAATAGTTGTATTTTAAGACTGAAAAGTAAGAAAACTCAAGTTGTAGATACTATATGTAAATACATAAATCAATTTCAATGAAAAAAATTGAATTTACATAGCATTGCGTTTAATGTAGTTTAACTGTGAAGAAATTTTGGATTTGCAGAAATTTTTACTGATAGTCAACTTCAGGAGAATGCAATTTGCAACCCACGTTTTCTTGTTTTGATTTTCGGATATATATTACATAAGAGCTCTGTTTTCGCATTCGCTGGGAATCGCCATGTGTTAAAAATCGCTCAGAAAATAATGATAGTGAATCTCAAGCGACATACACTCATCTCGTTATCTCAGTCAAACAGACTGATACTATTTTTTATCATCTAACCTATGAAACTGTCCATATTCTGTCATCATGTACAATTGCAATTGTTTGAGAAAGGATTTACGCACTTGTGAGTCTCATGCATATACTTAGCAGTAAATGAACACATCTATATCTATCTGTGGTTGTCGGTTCACTGTTCACTTCCATGGTCTCATCTATCTCGTGTCCCGTACAAAAAGAGGAGCTCATACGGACCAGCAAATATGTATTTTATTATAATAAAAGGTCTGTTCTACATTGTTTCATCACAGAAACGAGTATAGACACCGAAAAGCTTATTCGAATGACAACGAGATCCTATTAAAATACAACAGGTGAAGTATTATTAACCTGTACAGCATGACGTAACGGACGATATTCATATTACTTTAGGCATAGACAACGGAAGGATTTCCTGAAGTAAAGCTTCAATTTTGTCTGTCCGTCTATTGCATAGGTCCTTGTATTTAAAATTGAATAAAATGCTAATGATAATGATAATAATAAATAAATATAGCTTTTGAACAGTTTCCTTTTGCAACTAGCATTAAAATTATAATTTTCAGCTTTTACCTATTGAGACATTATTCATATTGATCATTACGAGTAAGTATCAAGTAAAAGATAAAGATAAATTTCTTTGCTTCGAAATGCATTCATGTGTAGTATAAATTCGGACTGTATCCTCTCTTCTCTTTATTGTCAAAGGAATTACACAGCACTAATGTATAAAATATTCCCCATTCGCAGCTTTAAATAGTAAGACTTATGATAATATTTCTGCTCTGCCTAAACTATCTTCACCGTTCCGGTTAATGTCATGATACTCATGATGGTGCGGGTTACAATCCTTATATGTATAATACATATATGGTTTATGAGCTTGAGAAGCCCTGTATCTATATACAGCCGACGTGAAGAGAAGAACGGACGCGGCGGACGGTGAGCATAAAAAAATTTACGTGATAACAGTTTTAATGAAGTATTATGCATAGTAAGATACAATGATAAAGCAGTAACTACGAATTCACATCATGATCATGACTGTGGTTTTCACTTCCCATCTCCTTAAGTCAATATTATGACATGACTGAGACGGGGGATTATCCTATATGGTTCTGCAATGGTCCACCTGAACTGGATCTCACGAATTCGTAACTCAATATATACTCGACACTCCTAAACTAATGACCAGTATAAGTATAAGCCATAATAGTTTGTATTTACTATACATTTTATTGGATTTTTTACATATCTACTTAACTTCTGCAGTATTACTTTCACAAAACGAATGTAATTCATTCAGTTTTTACCCTTTAGTGGTGATGATTAGTGAATGTGGAATATATATACACATACTAAGCGTATAACAATTATTTTTTAAAACATTCAGCAAAAATGGATACTTTTTTAGGAAACACGATTGCAAATATAAAAATTGCTACACTGGTGAGTTTTTTTTGTGGTACAATAATTGCAATGTCGCAGTCCAGCAAGTTACAAAAAAATGAAATGTATTTTTTTAATTCTTAATTTGAAACAATAATAGGTAGTAGGAGTAATTAACATTGGGTTTATTGGACACTCCTTCCTATCAATATCAAGTAGTGAAGAAGCTTACCTCAGTGCTGTGATAATTTGTTTCATAATTTCATTCTTATGGACAATGGCAATTATAGTTAATCTCATCAGTCCGGAAACAGACATTATGAAAAAAGCGGTATAGTTTCTAACACCATTTCATTACATATTAATTTTAAATGTGGACTCAAATAGATAAAGTAAATTTTATTATAAATGTTGGTTCCTACAGGACATGCTTTATCACATGGTTGCTTGTGTGTTCCTTCTCATAACGCTGATTTTCTTCTTTGTTTCTCTTTGTGAAAAAGGAAACAAATTTCCATACCTTTGGGAAAGAATAATTTCATTTGTAAGTTTAAAAAACCTTCACATTCATTTGAAATTGACTAATTTCACCAGACTATGTGATATATGTGTAGAATTTATATAAATGATAAATTTTCTCTCATTTTTTTAGATACTAGGTGGAGTGAATACAATATTGTATGGCTTTGCCGGATACATGTTTTACAAAGCTTAAGGTTTAAGCTGACAGGAGTACAGAGTGTCATATCAGCAACGAACACCTTGCGTGAGATTTTAGCACAACCTAACAAACAAACTAAAGTTCAACTTACGAATAGTTCATTATTATTTATTATTTAGCGTAAAGTACACTCTGTTTGTATGGCTAGTTAATTCATATATATGAATGCTATGTACTTGACTTGACGTGTCGCAAAATTGTTATAAAATGGATGCTGTGACTACTTGATATAATGAATATTTTTTCAATTTGATTTGATTTTGTTTGAATAAAGTTTAGTGTAAACAGGTGTAAATATGCTCGTGCTTATACAACATCATGATTTAGTATTTTATCCCGTTTACAAGCTGCTTGCTGGGGATGTTATGAAGTGTGTAGGTCTTTGGGTCTTTCATATTTTGAAATGCAAGCAAGAATATGCTGTAATTGGTTGTTACACCTTAGTCAGCTAATTAGTTATGGGAGTAGTATTTTCTGTCTTAAGCTCGATTCGAAAGTGCCTTCTGACAAATAATTCTGGTTTGCCTTTGGCCGATCCTCCAATTTGCTATTTAAGAGTTGACGACTACTCAATTTGTGGTATTAAATCTTTTTCTTATGTAAAATGCGTGTGTAAAATTCATTTGGGAAATGTTACTAACATTAACAAGCTCCCTCAACCAGGTACGTTGAGAGGAGGTAGACAAGAAAAGTGGAATCGTTCGTTAAACTCCATGATTTTTCTGGATCTTGAAACCAGAAGGTTTCTTTGGCCTATTATACAAAAACGGATGGACAGAATGGAAGCTTATCTTAAGTATACAAATTGCGACTTGGAAGATCTAAAAACAAAGTTTCCGAAATGGGATGATAAGAAAATTTTTGAGGTGCATGATCTATTCCAAGCATTTGAAGTCGATGGAGATGGTCTTATAGAGATAGCTGAAATGTGAAGTATTTTTTCATACAAAATGTACCAATACTACTCCCATATCAATTGCTCATAATGCCCCATTGACCGTTCCATACAGGAGTGTTGGTTTAGATAATCTTGGAGACACAACGCTCAGAAAAGACAGAATCCCTCAGTTAGCATCTGGCGATGAAGACGGCACGGGAAGTATTGATTTTGAAGAATTTCTTCAGGTACTTGTTACTTATGCTTGACTTTAGACCTGCAAAATCGGTTAGGTTTTTTCATTTACTTTTAATAAAATGTTCTCCAGATTTTATATGATCAGCAAGAGATAGTGCATTCTAACACGCCCCTGGCAAAAACATTTGTAAAGGTCAACAGTGACATCAAGTTCATTCGATGGATGAGTACC
This sequence comes from Orchesella flavescens, assembly GCA_964034955.1. Classification (NCBI taxonomy): domain Eukaryota; kingdom Metazoa; phylum Arthropoda; class Collembola; order Entomobryomorpha; family Orchesellidae; genus Orchesella; species Orchesella flavescens. The sequence continues at coordinate 24,995,288 of OZ035954.1, read as the reverse complement.
GTTCAACAAATCAGAGCTGGATACCTCTGAGGGTTCAAGATGAAATGAGCGGTGAAGTTTAATGTAACAGAGGCTTTAGAAGTTTGAAATGTTGATAAGATCGATATATTTTTATTTAGTAAAATATTCAACCTTCACAAAAAGGTTCGATAGCTTTCTTTCAACCGTTCAAGTTCAAAATACATACTTTCGTTTCATTACAAAAATAATATAACAACGTTTAACAATATTACAGTATAGAAATAGATTATGCTGCTTTACAAACATTATACTTGACTTGTAATTTAATAGTTATATGTATACATCATAATATGCTTAACTATACATAGCCAATGTTCAAGTGCCAAAGTTTCGTAAGTATAAAAATACAAAACTTGCTGATCAATCATCAATCAGTCAAAGTTCGATGAGGATATGGTTGATAACATTTGGCCTTAAAGCGTGTGATTAAGCACTTTAGCACCATTATTTTTCTTGAAGAACAGAAACTCTTTGCAAGCAAGTAACATATATGTTTCTATTTAAAAAGTGCGACTGACTGAAAACACAGATGAATTTATTCAATATTTGAAACTTCATATTTTCCTAAATTGAAGAGGGTCAATGATATTTGTCCGCCCAATTTTGCAACTCTTTCGTTTGCTCCTGAATACTTTTGTTAGAATTAGTATTATTAGTGTTTTTAACATGCTTGGTCACAGTCGCTAATCTCCTGTCAACTCCTGGAATATTGTAACTTGTAATGTTCTGCTGCAACTTTTCTTTAGCCGCAGTAAAAGCTTGCATCTCATCTTCCAGACAACCTAGCAATTCAGAACCCTCTGCAAGTCGAGATGTACTAATGCCACTCATCCTAAGGGCTTCTAAAACCGTTTGACCGTGACCACCAGAACTTTGACTAGTATTCATTAAAGCTGAATGGTGCTTAGCAGTGTTAATCCTAAGGCTCTCACTTGCCGGAGATGTGGGGGGAACAACAGGTTTTCTTGCTGATGCTGGCATTGAAGCGCTAACAACTCTGGACTTTCCTAAAAGTATGGGCATAGTATTGGGTAACAATGCTCTAAAATCTGAGCCAAAAGGACTAGTAGTAGTAGTAGTAGTTAAAGAAGAAGAATTAGCAGTATTAAGGATGGTTAGTGACTCATCCTGTTTCTCTTTCACAAGGGACCACATTAGCTTCATTTGTTGGTCTAGATTATTGAGAGAGTTGCATATTTCATCAATATCCTTAGATATTTTCTTACTCTCTGAACTTCTATGATCCTTCAAGCTACTCACTCCTGAGCTCTCAGTCTCCGAGAAAAAATCCAAGTGGAGGGATGCTGGCCGTCGTGGTGTTACAGACTTCATGAGCTTTTCATCAAACAATAACATACTACTATTAGACTTTGGGATCAAGTGGGAAGAGTCAGGGATTGGAGCTGGGTCGAGCAATCTCCGCTTTTGATTTTCTATGAAGCTTCTTGCAGTATTTACTATCGTTTTATGGGCATCCTCAGCAATTGGCTCACTATTTGACACTGAGAAATCCTGAGGAACAACGGAAACACTACGTGATATATATTTTGGATGGTCAGAGTCATGCGTGGGTGGTGAGTCGGATACCTTTCTAGCTAACTTATTGTAAACGACGGAAACAGAGCCTGCTGAAGACTTTTTGCGAGCAGAACGTGGCTCTAGGTGGGAGGTTGGGGTAACATCATATTTTGAACCTGTTCTGGCTGTTGCTGGATAAACTTTAGTTGGGGTGCTGCTTGGAATTGGTTTAGTTGAAGGCTTTTTACTCAATAATTCAGACACGGCTTGTTTAGATTCTTTCTTTGGAACGCGTTTATGCCCACTTGAATTTTTCAAATCCATTATTTCATTCTTGAGCATCTCCAACGCTTGAAGGGCTGAATTTAGCCTTTGATTTTGAGAAATGGAATCGGTTACAGATAAATTTTCATTTATGTCATCAGAATCCCCATCCTTTTTCCTTGGACCTACTCCGTCACTGGAAGGATACATTGAAGAATTCGTGTCCGTATTGGATTCAGAACCGTGAGCAGAGTCCTGGTTTGTATCGGAAACTTCAAAACTTTCATTTCTTTGGATGCTCTTCAATTTTGAGGAAGTCTTTGCTGATGAGCGAACTGATTTTTTCTCCACCTTATGGTGATTAGTTTCAGCAACTGAAGCACGCTTTTTTGGAGAGGATTCTTGATGGATCATGCTTTGGAGTTCAGTTTTCATCACACGATACTTTCCCTCTAGCTGCTGATATTTTTCCTTCATAGTTCTTAACTCGTCCCCTGCAGCCTTGTCAGGAATGTTTGTTTCGGAAGATGAGCGCTGCTTGTTCTTGCTCAGATTTTCTAAAGACGCATTCATGGATTTTTCAAGGTCTGCTTTCTTCTTTTCAAACTCCTCCTGAATTTTATTTAAATCGTCCTCTTGCTTCTTAATCAACTTGTTTTTCAAATCTTCTGTTTCCTGTTGGAATTTTGCCACTATTTCCGCTTGTTTGGATGCATGGTCTTGGCGTATTTTATCCTCCTGAAACAAGAAAAGTAATGTTTTTTTAATTTAAATTCAAAAATGTAGACTTAATATGACATTGACTATGAATCTTACATCTGCTTGCATATCAGCTTTCAATCGATCAAGAATTGTCGAGTGATAGTCCTTCATTTCCATAATTTTCCTCCGATGTTCTTCACGGAGGTCATCCTTTTGTTTTTGAAAGGATGCTATTTCATCATTATAATTCTCTTTTGAAGATTGTTTGCTTAAGGCTTCTGAAACTCGTTCTTCATTTTTCTTCCTGTAGGACGAAGTTAATTCTTCTATTCTCTGTAAATCCCACAATGCCCCATTCCATTATAGGTTAGAATATACAACTGAAACACAACTTAAGCCAACTTTAAATCTTAATCTCCTTTACCTTTTGATGTTCTTCCTCAAGTTCTTTCTGCTTTTGCTGGAGAGTTGCATTAAACTTTATTTTCATTTCTTCCAATTCCCTCTGCAGTAATGCATCGATTTCACGTTTGGCCTTATCCACTTCATTTGTTCTTTCGTTGTCAATATCCTTTCTTATTCTTTTGAGGATTTCATCCTTCTCAGATTTAAACTGCGATACCGTTTCTTCCAAATGTTTCCTATCCAAGCATAGAATTTACATTAATTAAAAACCCTAATTTGTAGCAATTTATAGGAAACAAAGATGATTGATTGTGCTTATATTGCTTTTACTGTATTTGTTGCTGTCGTAGCTTCCTCTCATCTTCCAATTTATCTTGAAAGATTTTTAGCTCAGCCTCCATTTCACTTCGCATTGCTTTCTTCATCGTATCAATAGCCCCTTCTGAGTATTCTCCGTAAGATATATCATTCTATTTATATAAAAAAAATTGGCATCGGAAGCATTAACGGAGTATTTCGAATGATTTTTGATTAACACAAATATACACGAAAATACTTACGTTTGATAACATATCTCTGCCCGGTTCTCTCATTGATAGAGGCTGAGCCATGAAACGTGTCGAATCTCCTCCACCATTTTGTATCCACTGCGGACGTGACACTTCATTCGGCTTACTACTTTTTGTACTTTCTTCCTCTTCAGTCTCTTCCGTTTCAACGTCTTGGCGTGCATCCTCCAGGTCGAGATCATCCTGAGCCCAAAATATTACAAGATATTACAAACAACTTAAACCTTTTCCTTTCATTTAAACATAATCAAAATGATTTTGATACATTTCATACATTTTCATCTCCAGACATTTCAAACTTAAGCTCAGTATTTTCATCCAAATTAAACTTTACATTTCCTTTCGACTTGGACGTTGTTGATTCCAGTTGGGAGTATACCATTTTTTCATCATCTAGAAGTTTACAAGTCATATGTAACATTTAGTTGAAATTATAAGCCCGCACCACACACACAAAAATGTTTAGTACATATGGATCATGACAAAAATGTATTAAGTTTAAATTGTATTTCGTGTCCACAAGTTTGGGTTTTGATAAAACATTTAAAAAGGCGTGCCAATAAAATAAATGGGAATGTATTGGGATTTCAAGGAGGAAAGATATCGCTTTTGCCTTTCAAAAAGCTTGAGGCAGGCAGCAAGGGGAATTTGCTGATTGGAATTTTGATTTAAACGAACCAGTCATTTCCTCCAGGTTCATGGAGAAACCATCTAACTCATACACATTGTCAGAGGGGTTTTTGGGTCTGGAACGAGAAATAGAATTCACTAGAATACTTTTTAAAGGTTTCTTGTCGAAATCACCCGTCTCTGAGTCGGAAATCCCATCCCCACTGTTTTTGTCTCTGGTATTAAGCAACGAGATGCCCTTTGGCTTTGTTGTTGGTCCTTCTGCTGAGGAACCTTTTAGGAAATTGGCACCCCCACCTACAAACCATAAAATTGGAAATATGGGATTTATTTTTCGTTCCGTTACGAAAGAATGAAATCTTGATGAGTGAAATAATCTTATACCCGTCAGCGTAAGTCCAGTTTTCCTTTGTGGTCTTACTAACGGTGGACTTTCATCTCCATTCATGTCTTTAAGGGAATTTAAAGAGCTATTGGAAATTATATTTGCACTCGTATTATTATTAGGTCTTCCTAAAGAGGTAGTAGCGCTGTTTAACGAACTAGAAGCGGATTGTCGTAGATCTCCGGCTGCTGGACCAAACCCTCCCAGTTTGCCGAGACTACTTGCAGCAGAATTAATGGGTGCTAAACCTGCTCCTCCTGATTTCTTGAGTGGGGGTAGGCTCTTGGGTGGACGGGAAGTTAGAGGGTCAAAGCTCTGTATTCTGTTCATTGCCTGCACCGCTCTGGCTTGAATTACTTTGTCACGATATACAAAATCCATTGGATGGTCCCACTGACTCTTTTGTGTTTCCGTGTTGTAGTAGAACCATTCGTTCCTTGTCGTGTCTAGACTAATAATGAGTTTGACAAAACCACATGTCAATCTCGGTTTACTAGTAATCACTACAACAAGACAACTGATTCCATAAAAAAATATTTAGTCTTACCAAGGCTTCCACTGGTCAGGTAACTTTGCTTGGAGACCTTCGCGTGCTAGATAGAGAAGATGAGATTCGTTTTCTACATCGATTCCTATCCTTATTGCGAATGCTTCAATATCTGCAACATACATAGGAAATATGGAAGAGGATTTAAGTTTGGTGACCTTATTCATTATTGATTCAAATTAACCTTATGATTGAGGTATATTCACTAATTTCCTTATTCAAAGTACCGAAATACTACGAGACAGTAATGCTAAACCACAAGAGCGACAAGATGACAACATAATAGTCATAGTTAATACCTAATGAATGAACAACTTCAAAAAGGTTACAGGCTACATATTGGTTTGTCAACTTTTCAGATGAAACAAATTTTTTTAATAGAGGAAAGAGAAACTATAAAGCATATGCTGTCATTCAAGATCATATCATAATGAGACCTACATACTGTACCCAGTCACAGCAAGTTAATCGGTCACCTACCCGCAATGAGATCTTTAAATATTTAACAGTGGTTTGCTACCATTTCCGACACATGTCAAAGCGCCCAAAACTCACGAAGAGGTATGAGTAACATGCGAGGAGGGAAGAAAGTTTTTCTAGCTGTTTGCATGTTCCTGAAGAAGAAGTCGACAGGAAATCTGCTTTCACGTTGTCAATTCCATTAATTCATTATTAAATACAAAGTCTTTTGTGAAAGATGAAGTGTGCAAACATATGTATATATATGTACGTGAAAAGTCGCACGCATACATACAAAACAGAAACGGACATGGCACATAGCATAGCACACACATACAGATAAACTCTTTGTCTTAAAATATTTATAATTTATACCTCAAGAAAGTATATGTTCAGAATCAGTCTCAACAGTTTCCAAACTTTTAATTAATTATTACAGATTGAAGGGAAGTTTGCGACATGATTTTTGGTATTTAAACATGTATAATCTAACTACAATCATCAAAACTTTACCAAAAGTTTCGAAGCTATTCCATTATGCGAATAACTTAACTATTCTGGAATACATGTCATATGAAATCCAATTTCAAATGTAAAAATTGCATCGTGTTAAAACGCACCATTCCTAAATGTACTTCTACTTTGAGATGAAAATCTTATTTTACCTTCTTCCGGTGTCGATTCCCCAACTTCGTCTTCCTTTTCTGTGTATACCAAAAGTTCTGCAGTTCTAAAGGAAGACATGTTTCTTTCTGGAGAGAGCGTGAGTCAGAAATTGGAGGTATGGTTTTAAGAAGACAGCGATATAACTCTGCAACTTCACTTTTCAAATAGACTTGAGTAACACAAGGGATTTTTTTCAGTTTTTTCGTCCCAGTCTTTTCTCAAGTATTGCCCTTAATTTCACATTTTGAGATTTTGACACTAGTTCATTCTAACAAACACCCTGAAAAAAAGTTACAACTATCCACCATCACGTTGCTCAACACTTATTGGCAGCATGTTTTTGTAAGCGGAGCAAACAAAAACTGAATTATCTTTTGAACAATGTGTGAGTTTTGTTAAAGTCATACCGTAATCCAATTTGGCCTTCTCCTCTTCTACTTCGCTTAGAGCTTTTTACTTTCACTCTGCTTCAAATTTGATCCTCAAAGCTTGTGTATTGCAGGAACCTTCTAACTTTTAGCGTCTAATCATTTGGAGTATACGCGCAAACCCCAAAACGTATCAAAAATATAATCCACTCTGTTAAATAACTTTTAAATCCACTATGATAGGTCGATTATATGAAACGTGATGCTATCTGAGAAATATTATACTGTTTACATGTAAAAAAAAACAGCAATAACATAACGAGTACGTTGTTTTCCCGTGTTTTATATTTCTGTTGGATCTATTGCTATGCTAAACAAGCTAACCTTCTACCTGTATTCCTAACGTGATGTTGAATGTTGCAACAGCAATCAAATAAAGAAATAACATGTTTCATACAAAGAGGGGAAGCGATTTTAAGGAAACCTGCACCTGACTGCTATTCTTCTAAACTATCCTATGTATCGCTTTTATAACGTATCCCTAGGTGATAGAAGGCACAACATGACGCGTAGGGGCTAGCTTTGAGGAAAGTCTCACCCTACCCTTGCTTTCCTAAGCTCTTTCCTTTCTCCAGCAGCGGAAGAAGGCCAAGGGCATGGATACGTGTCATTTTGACAGTAAACTTCATATGTATTATATCAATATGAAACTTTTCTACATGTTTTTGTGCATGCTTAGCTTACCCAAAGTTTGATTGAAAGGTAAAAGTGGAGTTTAATTTGCATACAAAAACCATAATGCCCCAACAAGTCATGCAATCCACTAGGCTACGATCGAGTAATAACACACAGTCGACGTCCGTCATACGATTCTTACTTTGGTGTGTGTATTGACTGGAATGTAATGAAAACTATTGTATAGAATTTTCTCCACGAGATGACGATATGAAAACAGGCCACGGTGATATGTACCTAAAATGTGACATTCACACTGTTACTTACGTAGGAGTATTTTCTCTAGGTTATTTCCAAATGCCTAAAATTATACAATTTACTACTCCAACAAAAAGTAAATACTAAGGTATTGAAACAGACTATTGTGTTCTATTGAAAACACACACAATTAGTGGTATGACGCAATATCTTTTGGAAATATATGATTACCCTTTCCCCCTTGCTAACGAAATTGAATCTGTCCTTTTGCCTTTTGGTAAAGGGTTGATTAGGCCTAATTGAATGTAAATTATGAAAAGTTACGCAATACGGAAATTTGATCGGAAGATGAGCTACAGCTAATAGGGGATGCTTTTGACATTCTTTGAATGCAAAAAGATGAATACTTGTCATTGAAGGGAGTCCACTGGCTTTTATAATATGCTGTGCCTACATGAAACTTCATGTTTTAAATTAGCGTACGGAAAGAAAAACGAAATATGACACGATATGACAGTTTCAATTACAGAAGGATTCGATTGCATTTTCCTGGTTTAAAAGTATTGCAAACCGATTGTGCAATGAATGTGCTTTGACTCATGGCAGTTAGACACGCCATGGCCATATAAATATGTATAAACATACATATTCCATTGGATCTTTCAAATTTTTTATGAGTACAAACATTCCTCATTATTTAAGGATGGACTTTTTTGAACCCGTAATAATAATTTTTACGTCAAACTAACGTTGGAACTACAGATTATTGTGCTTCATTTCTGAATGACATAAATATGTTTTTTTTGAAAAGCATCTAATCCAAGTCTAGGAAAGAGGATTTAATGATTATGCGAATACAAAACCGAGAATGTCATCAAATGTCATAAGTTATCTCTGGGTAATGAGCATGCATGCCATTTGATATGGAAAACGTAGCCTATATAAAAAGAGCAATATAAAAAGACAGGAGGAAAATGTTACATCATGTGTGGTGGGCCTAGTCATTTTATGATGAGATGAGACCCCTTCGCATCCCAACCCAATCCTTTCTATCATTTCATTAGATTAAAGTTTGCATGACTACTTCATATCATATTCTATTCTTGAGAAGATGCATGAACGGATAAAAAAATAGAAATTAGGACTCACCCTTGTTTCATTATGAAAGAGGAGTATCCTCATCCCCATTGTCTCAGTCCAGAATGTTGATTTGGTTTGGTGCACATCACGAACACAAAAACTCATCGCTTTTTATCTGGTGACACATTTTCCAGTTCAATCTTTCACTCAGTAACTTGCAGCTTCCAATTACTTTGAAAGCTTCAGAAGAGCACATTGCATGCAGAGACTGCAAAATAATCCATTACACTGTAAATCACCACATGGAAGGAAGGAAACATCTAGCCAGTAGATAATCACAAAATTATTGTTTGATACGATGTGTATTACTTATATACTTTTTATCAATTACGTTAGACAAAACAAAACAGTATTATGCATTGAAAAACTATAGCCTGCATTTCTCTTTGCCTTCTTCGGCACATTTATAGCTTGAAACGTATATCGTAGTTGAAGAAGGAAAGAAATGGATCAAACTACTGATACCGCGGATTTGTTGGAAACAGAGAAATATCTGCTAAATACCGTGAAGGAGGACTCCGAATCCGATTCTGACATTGAAGAAGAGGTAGCTCAAGATGCCCTACTCGGTGGTATTCGGTCTACCTTAAGCACTATTACTAGAACTGCAAGGGAAGCTTTGTCCACTTGCAAAAACAAACCAGGTAAATGCTATATATGAGCATTGGCGTGCATGCAGAAACTCAGTGACAGCGAAACCATTTCCTTTCTTGTACACACGTCAATCTCACATTATGCGTGACTTTTTTTTAACAACCGACCAACCACCATAGTATTAGCCACCTTTACTGGACCTTTATGTGGACGTTTGCATCCACTAATCATGCGAAAATGTAGAATTAGTCTAGTCTAGTCAAGGTTGATGATATTTGGGGCGTATTGAAACATGAACTTTATTTTGTTAACGTTAACAGAGCTGGATGATGCCGTGTCAAAAATTGAAAGCTCTACCTTGAAACTGTTGAAACTGGAAAAGTCCTTTCTAAAAACGGCAACAATTGTATCTGAAGTTATTGATGATTTAGTATCAGATTTTGAAGATGATGAGGAAGCAGGTACAGAGGTGAATCTACTTGACGCTGGGACTAGTCCTACTAAGGGATCTGGAGATGCGACAGTCTCTCCTGGTACTGGTTCTCCACAACCTTATATTTTTCAACTTTCGAAAAAGAATCTGGCTTCCGTTGCTCATTTCAAGGACAAACTTTCCAAGGTACCACGAGTACGATGAGCTGTTGAAAATGCTACCTTAATTAATTTTTTCTACTAACAAGTAATTATTGGAATGTAGGAATTTCACAAGAGATTCGATAAATACAAAAGCGATCTGACTGACGAATTACTTAAAGAGGATGACAAGTTTGTGTCACTCTTGAGACAAATCAAATTAGGCAAAAAAGGTTATTAAAACTAATTATTAAATTATATTCTCATTTAATTTCAACCGGTGAAAACAAATTAACTTGGCTATGCTTAACATTATGCTCATCAGACGCTGAAAAGGCGATGGACGAGGAAAAAGAGGCGTTGGAACATGACGCACAAGACGATGAAGGGGAGGCAGAAGACAATGATGACGACTCAAATGCTACATTTTTGTCGCGTGTTCCATACACTTTGGAAGACTTGTTTAATCATCAATACAAGCCTTATGACGAAGAAAAGGAAACAGACTTATCAGTTCTACCAACTGTGGATCCTATCACGAAAGATCTTATCTTTTCACCGTTAAGAAACAAATTCTGCAACCACGTTTTTGATGAGGATTCCATTTACGACTTCATATCCGCCAACCCTGACGCAACGTTAGTACCTTTGTACATCTAACAACAAAATTTATTAAAACTTTTTGGCCAACAGCTTTTTGTTACGTTAAACCATTTTATTTACAACAGTTGTCCAATGCATGAATGTACGAATAAGCGACCTTTGGACCCAAGTCACTTAGTTAAGGATCCAATACTAACTGCCCATGTTCGCCTCAAGAACTTTAATAGCAGTGTTTAAAATAAAATGTATAATAATAATCATATCAAAAGCGCTGAATATAATTAAATATTAGTAACGATATAATAAAATATTAAGGATGCAATGCATGCATGCAAAATCAATTATGAACGGGGAATCATATAATAATTAATTAATTAATTAATAATTATAATTAATTGAGTAATTATTACCTGTTCAATTAAATTGCATTGCGTAATAAGGATAATCCAATGCAATGAGGATAGCCAACTTTCATAAGCAAAAAATGTTTCTTGTGTGCATAAAATACTCATCAAAATTTTCAGAGCCTGAAACGTAAAGAAAGTGTGCGTGGCCAATCACTATTCACCACACCACGTGAAGCAGTTATCCACCCACACAAAAACTTTTACTTGAGAGTTCGTCTTATTCCAACTTTATCATTTGCTCGTTTTATGTTTTACTGAACTTCTAATTTTTTGGAACTTGGTTATCTTTTATTGCTTTCTCACTGAGATTAATAATAATGGGGAGAAATCAGTCAAATACATCAAAATCTCGCCGGTCACGATTGTCAAGAAGAAAGAAAAATAGTTCAGAATCTAGGAATGACAATCATGATGCTTCTGTGGAACGGACAAATCCACCACAACCTATTCCAGGTCCATCTTTGCGTAGTTCAAGCACCTTAGAACCTGCATCACGCTTGAGTAGAAGGAGACGCGTTGATGAAACTCATAATCGTGTTTATGTATCCGCTACTTCAGATTCAGAGAATGAAGGCACTAATACACAGCAGCAGTCGCAGCCGGCGAAGAGGCTGAAGCGTACTCATTACATCCATTCTCCTGATATAACGGAAGGTCATCGTACTTATCAATGTAAGAAACCTGTCATAGAATGTACAAGCGGTAGGAAAACCGATGGAAACAGGATAAAGACGAAGAGATCTTATAATGCAAGTGAAACAGTTACTTCCTGTACCGCTTCTGACTCTCAACCTCAAGACATGGAGGTAGCATCTGGTATGTATTATAACATTTTAATGAATGATTTACTTAAAGAGTTAAATAGGAAAGGGGATGTTTATATACTGTCAAAAATGTGACTTTTCTACTCGATTAGAAGCCCTTCCTCAGCTGGGTGATCGTTGCCAGTCAGGTGCATCGGGGGATCAATCACTTTTGCATTCAGATTTATCAAATCTTCCATTGTCATCCTCGCAATTATTGCGCAGTGGATTTGGGCGGAACGAAGATGGTACGGTTGCGGTTGCATTGCAGCTACCCCGACGTGAGTATTAACTTTGCATTTCCGCGTACAATTTACTTAATGCTCGACAGCCATTCAGATATTGGAAAAATTTGCTAAATGATGGCATTTATTTCATGTTTTAGAATGCGCAGAGCTTCAACAAGGTCATCATCACTTATCGCCGTACCTTGATAAAGCACAGGCAAGAAGAATACCTGTGGTGACTAAACCTAGGAAAAAGAAAGCACCATGTACTGTAACTAGTGCTTATAGCTGCTCAGACAGCGAGTCTCAATCTCAAAACGTCAATGTAGTTGTTAACTGCGTTGAAAGTGTAAGCGTGGAAAATAACCCCGAAGAGCTTCAAGAAATTATGGATATCCTTTATGACTGCGGCAGTCACAACATTAAAAACTTTGATAGTGTGCCTCATGTCAACTCCAACACCAAGCATACAAACGGAGGTGAAGATTTTGAAAACGAGGACGGCTTAACAAATGAAGCTGAATCCAAATTACGAGGAGAAAATGTAGAGGATGAAGCATTAAGTGATGGCGACGAGAGAAACAAAGAAATTGGAGAAAATCAATTACAGGATTCCAACCAGGAGAATCAAACCGAAGTAGATGTTGTAAAAGACGAATTACAAGATTCCAATATGGGAAACATTGAAGATATTGTAGAAGGCGAATCACAAGATTCCAACCTGGCGAACAGAGGAGAAAATGAGGAAAACGAAGAATCACAGGCTTCTGACCAAGGAAACATTGGAAACGATGAACCTTTTGCTCCTAATGATCTGGAGAACAACGAGGAAGATGGAAATGGAGAACAACATGCTATTGACCAGGGTAACGGAGCAGGAGGTGCTGATGACGAAGAACAAGAACATAATTCCAACCAGGAAGGAAACACGAGGGATGGAAAAGGGGATAATATGGAAGAATTGCATGCTGCGGACCTTCCAAACAAAGGAGACGACGATGGAGAAAAATGGTACGATGTTGAAGCAGAAGAGCAAGGGGACCATCCCCCACATATAAATAGAAGTTCGTGTTGCATTTTATGAAATGCATGCATGTAAATAAACTATTTCAGAATGAGATCAAAAACAGGTTTCTAGAATTATCGAAATGAATAAAATATTTCTATTAAAAACTACATATTTATTCACTAAAGTTTTTTGTTTTATTATTTTTTTGTTTCAATATTTATACATACAATATTTATAGTCAAACATAACTTACTGTTTTCATTGACGAACTTTGGATGACTACAGTCCATATTCAGACAGACGCTAAAAATTCTCTTTCGAACAATAATCAGGTAATCTAACTTAATCATGCTTTTCCAGTGTGATGATTACCATTAAGACAATGATTTAGTTCGGAGTTAGCCTTGGAAGGTGGCAGTGAAATCTTGAACAATTTTCTTTAATTTAGCGTCCGCATCTTCTGAGAGCTTGCCCTCAGCTGCAATACTCTTCAGAACGTCTTGATGGGAAGCCCTGAATAAATTCAAGTCAAATACCAATTAGATTAACTGCTATGCATGAATACACTCTTTAGGTCCACTAAACTTTAAACTTACTTGACGTGTTCCAAAAACTGCTTCTCAAATGCTGTAATCTTAGTGGGGTCAAGTTTGTCAAGATGTCCTCTGACACCGCAGTAAATGACGGCGACCTGCTCTTCAATGGCCATTGGAACTGGGAATAAAATAACACAGCACAGTAAGTAAACATCAGTTACTAGTATTTGATGAATTATTATGAAATTCATACCCAAAGATTTAAAACATAAAATAAACGTCAATTACCGTATTGTCCTTGCTTCAAAAGTTCGGTAAGACGAACTCCTCTGTTCAACAGTTGTTGTGTGGATGCATCCAAATCAGAACCGAATTGGGCAAAGGCTGCTACTTCACGATATTGGGCCAACTCGAGCTTCATCGAACCAGCAACTTGTTTCATGGCCCTAGTTTGAGCAGCAGACCCTACTCTTGATACAGACAATCCTACGTTGATGGCAGGTCGGATACCCTATATGTTTAAGCAGAAAGGTTTAGTAAAAAATTACATGCAAAAAATTCCTCCTACTACAGTATTGTTTGATTTCAAAGTACCTTGTAGAACAACTCAGTTTCTAAGAAAATTTGCCCGTCGGTAATGGAAATCACATTAGTTGGGATGTATGCCGACACATCACCGGCTTGAGTTTCAATAATTGGGAGGGCAGTCAAAGATCCACCACCCTGCGTTTCATTCATTTTAGCAGCACGTTCAAGCAAACGTGAGTGAAGATAGAATACGTCACCGGGGTAGGCTTCACGACCTGGTGGACGTCTCAGCAACAAAGACATCTAAAGACAAAGTCATATTACTTTACTACTGATACTGCATTATTTTATTTCATGAATCTGTATGGTTTAGTCTATTCTATACACGATAGATTCAAATAAACTAGATTTACTGACCTGACGGTAAGCTACGGCTTGCTTAGACAAATCGTCATAGATAATCAAAGCATGCTTTCCGCAGTCCCGGAAAAATTCACCCATAGCACATCCAGAGTATGGTGCCAAATACTGCAGAGGGGCGGCATCAGATGCAGTAGCTGATACAACAATTGTGTACTTCATGGCATCTAAAAAGGGAATGCAAAACAATAAGTACTCAGTACCCTTATATGATCACACTATAATTGTGATATTTCTTTTCTTTGAAGGTTTACCAGCGTCAGTTAGCCTTTTCACGATCTGGGCAACAGTAGATCTCTTCTGTCCGATGGCAACGTAGATACAGTAAAGCTTCTTCTTTTCTTCTCCTGCGTCATTGAATCGTTTCTGATTGATGATTGTGTCAATGGCTACGGCTGTTTTTCCAGTTTGACGATCTCCAATAATCAACTCTCGCTGACCTCGCCCAATTGGTACCAAAGAATCTACGGCTTTAATACCCGTTTGCATAGGCTCTCGTACCGATTCTCGTGGAATGATGCCTAAGTATTTCAAAAATTCAATTCAATTAAAATCAAACTGGTCTAGTCTGGTTCTGGTCTGCAAGTAACTATCACAAAATTTTGAGAATTCTCTCACCTGGAGCTTTGACTCCGACTCGAGCCCTCTTGGATCTAGTAAAAGCACCCTTTCCATCAATGGGGTTTCCCAAAGCGTCTACAACACGACCAAGAAGTTCATCTCCAATTGGAACGTCTACAATGGCACCGGTTCGCTTCACAATATCTCCCTCCTTGATAAGCTTGTCGTTACCGAATACTACAACACCGACGTTGTCAGGCTCCAAGTTAAGTGCCATACCCTATAAAAATAGAAATAAATTAGTACCTCCCACGTTCCACGTAGGATAAAATACATGTTTTTAGCGATTTTGTTTTACCTTAAGTCCAGAGCTGAACTCCACCATCTCCTCGGCTTGGATGTTCTTCAATCCATATACACGAGCAATACCGTCACCAATGCTCAACACGCGACCAGTCTCCTCCAAATCGGCCTTTGGTGCAGCACCCAAGATCCTTTCCTCCAAAATGGAGGAAATCTCTGCCGACTGGAAGGCAGCTGGGGAGGAGTGGATCCATGCTTTCTGAAATGTAACATTCACCAGATTAAGAAGATTGCTAAAGCTCTCAATCAACACTATGGAGCATGCATGAGGGAAGACATTTTCAAATCTTTTGAAATCTCAATTCAGAGGAATTTGGACTGACTAGGTTTCGTCAGCTGTTTAACAATTTCTGCCTAACCAGTCTAACCCCTTGATCACTAATTATTATCGCATCTTCATTTTAAATTTAACTAAAAAATCATCATCATCATCAGCTGATATGATGATGGCTGCTCCGGTACTTTTAATATTGAATATCAGCAACTAATGAAAGCAGCTGCTGAGGAATAACAGAGATTCGTACACGAACGAAACTTTTAAGCTTCACTAACTAATTTAAGGTCAAGCATTAGCTACTGATGATCCTAATCAGTATCCTAATCCCCACAAACAAATCAAATTATGAGATTACAAGCAAAAAGAAGAGTAAAATATCCATTTGATTAAAAACTTACAGCAGGTTGAATATTTTTAGCCCCCAATCGAGCTAAGCCAGTGGATACTCGGGAGATGCAGAAGGCCATTTTTGTCTATAAAACAAATTAATTATTTTACTAGTGAATTTTTATTAGTTCACTAAACATAAAAAAATGTTCAAAAAATTACTTTTCAATTTTCTTAAGCACTACTACACACTGTGGATGGTTTTGCAGGAGAAGATGGAGGAATCGGCAAGTACAATAAAAACCAGTGTTGAGTGTGTGTATGTAATATTCTATCCAATATCAAATATAATATATTCGATATTATGATGAGTTTGAAGGTATAAGGTATGTATTATACATACGGATGAAATGGGTGCTTTTTTTATACTTTGCAAATGTCTGTATCTATCTGTACAGTGTACAGAGGAGGAAGGTATATATTATAAGTACATTTTTTACTTACTTTTTTGAATAGATTTACAAAAAGGATTGGTCCCTATCGTGCTCGTTCTTCAGATGTACACTGCTTATTTTGCTGCACTCTTTCTTGCTTCAAACATCCTCAGCAACAGAAATGGCTGGCTGCTACTCTTGGCAACTTGAAGAGGTATGCGCAACACGGCTGCGTAAACTGGAGCCAGATAGATGCATAAGGAAGAAATATAAGGTATATTATATATGACTGAATTTATGAATGTCCTTATGGAATATACACATCACATCATGTGCCTAAGTATTGCATACATACCGGCTCGTTCGGTACATTTCGTGTGTATATAGTGTAGGAATCCATTCATTCGGCCGGCACATGACCGGCTACTCTTGATCAAATGTATAGAGCGAGCTTGAAATGTGTTAGCAAACCCAAAAGTATAATATATAGCTCTTCAGGATATTTTAAGTTAAGAATGGGGGAAGATGAGACGTATATAGGGAAACTAGGTGGGTGGGATTTACTCTTAGGATACCATGCTTTAAGGTTTGAAGTAGAGTATATGCTGAATATGGTAGTAGTAGTTATATGTTTCTGAATAAGAATGAATGTTGAATGTTTTAACACTTTTGACTTTATGTACAAAAAGGTTTTTAAAAGCTCCTCTTGTTCATCCTTTCGCCACCTTGTGCTGCTCAAAAAGACTTGGAAAGTAGGAACTTTTAGTTTGGTTTAGTTTGGCATGATGAATAGGACATATTATGCATAATATGTGGATAAGGATAATATAATGGATGTACATTATAGGTGTTGGGCTGGATCCAGTTGATTTTCCAATCGGGTCTCGCGTCATGTTATCAATCGAGCAACAAAGAGTTTCATTTCATGTGCTGCTCCAGTATTCGATAAAATCCATTCAATTTTTATGCATTTCATGCGATTTCAAAAAGTGAGTGGCTGTTAATCAAATGCAAGATTACTAAAATTGAATATCATGTAATTTATTTAGCTAAAGTAGCTTATCTGGTCGATCATTGATATTGGTAGCATTGCTTTATGTATGTATTTTATATGCTTACAACTATTAATTTGCTGAGTATACTATTACATAGTTATAATACATATATAGGGTTTTACATTACAATGTATTTTTTATTATTCGTATTGTGTTTGATATATTATTATTATGCTATAGAATATCTCTATCATAGAGCACCTTTGATTAGAGTAGTTTAAAGAACCACAGATTCTAATAACACTTTTCCTGGCCATAAGTAAAGGCAAAAGTACCCAAGAACCGTTTTTGAATATTCTTAACAAATGGAATCTTGGCTTTCAAATGACAGTAGTTTGGTTTTCGGGTAACTTTTCCTTTCGAAGATATTCCGGATCTTCTGAAGGGGTTTATGGTCATCATGATCATCATACAAACGTATGTAATTCAATTGCATGCATGACAGTTGGCATGGAGTGAATTAAAAAAATCACACAATGACTTTGTTTGTCCGTCCGTAACTCGAAATTGATTAAAATATTCATTTTTTTTAGTTTTTAACGATATTTACTTCGAATTAATGAATATGCCCCAACGTCTGTCCGTCCAACGGCCTTAAATGAGCGATTCGAATTACAATGAGCGAGTATACCCAAACTTTAATCTAAAGCCGTTAGACTGGTCATGTGTGGGAAACACATTTTCTGAAGAACTAAAAAAATACCAGAGAAGCTGAATGTATACTAAACACATGTGAGTACTAAAAGTTCCATATACACTAAAACACATGTGAGTACTAAAAGTCCCATGTGTACTAAAACACATGTGAGTACCAGTGTTGGCGACTAGAATGTTTTAGTTGTAGTTATAGTTATATTCTATTCCTTAGTTTCATTTGGTGTTGTAGTTGTAGTTATATTCTATTCCCATATTTTATTTAACGTTGTAGTTATATTCTATTCCCATATTTTATTTAACGTTCTAGTTATATTCTATTCCTGCTTCTAGTAGTTATAGTTATAGTCAGTAGTTGTAGTCTCATACAAGAAAAATTATAAATTCAATAATTGTTCTTTTCAAACGTTATTCAAACCTGAAATCAAAACGCGATTTTCAAGATATAAACCGGGACAAATTTTATGAACCAAAAAAATAGAATTGTTAAATTCAAACGTCAGTTTGATGTCAGTATTTGGTAATTTTAAGCATCGATATGAAAGCAAATGCAATTTATAATTTTGGCCTTCAAATTGATTGCAAATAATTTGTAATTTTTGCAAGAAAAATGTAATTTTAACCTTTTTTGCCCAGTGAGTTAAGAGATGCATATGTACATTTTGTATGGGTTACTTAACAACACATGCAAAATGTACATGCATCCTACGAACGTAGGATATGGAAACACATGCCACCTCAAAAGCTTTGATGAGGCATAACTACCCTTAGACTTCGTCCTACGCATTGGGGTCCTTATAATAATCTGCGACCGAGGTCGCAAGCATCCGGGCTTTAATTTGAAAATCGAAATCGGAGCACTAATTTCGGTGATAGAGTCATTTTAGTGTCGGGCATAAGGAATGCATGGGAACTAAACTTATATATATTATATATATAAATTATATATATTTATATAAAATATATATAATTATATATCTATATGTAATATATATACTATAGACATATATATATATATATCTATATAAATAAAATCCTTAGCGACAAAACATGAATTGGTGTCGGTGGCCCTACTGACTTCGTTGTTTAAGTCGGGTGGTCACATTATACATCATTTGAATCACAAAGAGCTGGTGTTTCATAATATTTCATTATCTTAATACTAATACGTTTGATGTTAAATACACAGCCTCATGAAAATGGAAATTTTTGTAAAACAGGCACACTCCAATCCAAATGATACTAATGTAACTTTTGAAAGATTAAAATAAGAAACGGAACACGTTCCATAAATGCCCAGTGAGTTAGTGTGGCCTTCAAAGAACTAAATAAAATTAATTGCCCTTTAAAGTTAAAAATAAATAAAGTTGATGTGAGTGGTGGCTCCTTCCCACTCACTGGGGCGCGCAGTTAATTAGTGTTGCATGAACGTGCTTTAGAGCATCCGTCTTGAGGTTTTAAAGATTTAAGATGAAAATTTCATTTGTAATTGTGTTTCATGAATAAATATACGCGCCCCCAGTGAGTGTGAAGGAGCCACCACTCACATCAGCTTTATTTATTTTTAACTTTAAAGGGCAATTAATTTTATTTAGTTCTTTGAAGGCCACACTAACTCACTGGGCATTTATGGAACGTGTTCCGTTTCTTATGCATATAAGCTAGTATGTACAAACCATTTAAGCAAAACTGCATAAAAAATTTGAATATTTTTTGATGAGCCTTATTCAAATTATGCAAATGAAAATGCCTGGATGTTGATAGAAAAAGCAATCACCTTCCATCATCACTTCAATACTTGTAACTTACAAGTAAACCTATATGCATAACCTATACAAGTATATGGATAAGCAACCGTGAGCAAGGCTTCAAGCTTTCTTATGCTTGCGCATTGTGCGTTCTATTTATATGCGTGCCTGACTACACTAAAACGTTGTATTCACAAGGTG
This sequence comes from Orchesella flavescens, assembly GCA_964034955.1. NCBI lineage: Eukaryota > Metazoa > Arthropoda > Collembola > Entomobryomorpha > Orchesellidae > Orchesella > Orchesella flavescens. Next base: position 24,975,361 of record OZ035954.1, on the reverse strand, counting down.
TTTTAGTTGTATTCATAGTTGTAGTCTCAGGTACTTTTAGTTGTAGTCATATTCATTCTCTGATTGACTGAAGTAGTTCTAGTTGTATGCGGACTAAAACTAACTAGAGGTATACTTATAGTTATATTCTTAGTTATAGTGGCCAACACTGGTGAGTACTAAAAGTCGCATATATACTAAAACACATGTGAGCACTAAAAGTTCCATATATACTAAAACATGTGAGTACTAAAAGTTCCATATATACTAAAACACATGTGAGTACTAAAAGTTCCATATATACTAAAATACAAGTGAAGACTAAAACTCACACACATACTACAACTCAAGTGAATACTATAACTCCAATGAATACTAAAACTCCCAAAAATACTAATACTATAACTCCCAAAAATACTAAAACTCAAGTGAATAATATTTAGCATTCACTGGAGTTTTAGTATGTGTAGGGTTTTAGTTTCTGTGAGAGTTTTAGTATGTACGGGAGTTTCAGTTTGAACTGTAATTTATTTAGCTAAGTAGTTCCGCAAGTTTAATGCATCCCGTTTTAAAAATCACTATAAGGCATATAAAACTATAGGAACGCTATAGATATAAAGGTATATACATATTCATGGCCAGGATAAGATGCCTTATCAAAGCATGGTTGTAATATAAAAACTATGGAAATTATGGCCAGCTAAAGTGTTATTAGAATCTGTGGTTCTTTTAAGAGATTGAATATTAGGTTTGACATTACAATGCAACGCAACTTCTAACCCTTCATATATTTAGTTGCAGATATATAGAGATTTTAGGATTTTTTTAATTATTCCAAGGAAGCTTTTAATTTCTGGTGCATAGACAATAGAAAGGAAAATAGGCTTTACAATAATATTTTTTGCTTCTAATTTCTTCAGATGTAAGGTAAGACCCGCACTTGACAGTTTTTAAGTAATTGTTTTATCGGATATGATGGGCGATATCGGTTTCTGGAAATGGTACGTTTTTTTGTTGTAATTTTAAAACAATAATTATTATGTTGGTTCAGTTCTAGCTTTAATTGTATACCCTATTACCTATGCATGAACATTTTGGTTGGGAAGCTGGGTTCAATTTATATTTATCATCATGGGTTGTTGAAATTCTTGAATGTAAATCTCATAATGAAAATTGGTACTTTCTTTCTTTCTTTCTTTCTTTCCTCCATATTATATTTCTTTAGATTTGTGAGCTATCATCATAATCAATATTGTATTAAGTAAGCAGAAGGAAATTTCATTATATCAAAGCGTAAGGACGCTGCACACATTTTGTTCATGCATAGTTCAACCAACAGCACAACCCAAATCCAAAATCTTTCAGCGAGCAAAACTCAAATTGACTCGTATACCAATTCGCTATTCAATTAACGTGGCTAGAAATAAGGTTGAACCCGTGTACGATTATAAAATTAACTAATTTCAACTTGTTTTTGGTAGCTAGCTACAAATGTTTGGGTGCATGTAAGTTTAAAGTTATTCATTCTGAACACAATTTATTTTATTTCTGATTTATAATCTAAGTCGTTACGTTAACTGGTATAGTGTTGATGTTTTATTATTTCGCTGTTCCTTTGTGGTGTGTACTAAATACTAAATTTAATACTGATATGTCACAATATTACAGAGAGAGATATTTTTGGAATTGGAATTCATGCATGTGGAATCAAATCGTAAGTAAGTCCGAAATCATATAGAGTTTTAACATGCTTTAACAATATTATGTTTGTCAAAAGTTCGGAAGTAGATTAGTTAGTGATACAGTTGGATATGTTTAGAAGGATTTTGAAAGAAAGGGTAGAAAAACTTTCTGGTTTTGAGTAAAACGCAACTTATATATTTTTGCAGGTACATGACACGGTCAACGGTTAAATAGTTTCCTAGTCCAACATGCAGTACAATATTATGCAACTGGTCTTTCTTCTAACTATGTTTCTATATAAGTTTGTCTGCAATTAATTAATCTGTATATTATGCATAGTCACATATCATACAAACGTAGTTAATTTATAATTACTTAAAGTTAGAGTAGCCCACTCGTGTTACAATTCTTTTATCGATTATCTATATACATACATTAGATGCATTATTGATCCTGATCCTGATACATACATTGTTTTCAGTATAACGATAAGCAGGAAAACTTCGAATTTCCGAAGCATGAAGCATAATTATATTAAATAAATTATCTTGACCAGTAGTGTATGCGTCATATCATAGATTATGCAGTTAGGTTTGATTACAAGTTTAACATTCTCTGGCAGACTTTATAAGGAAAACAAATGGAACCCAGGGAGCATGCATGATTTTTTTTGGATTTGATACCCTGAAACGGTGGAAGAAGTAGAGGTCAATTTTTCAACTGGGGAGTTTTAATAAATTTTTGAACTACAAATTCAAAATTTTACAAGTAATGATATTGATCACGACACGACTGAAGACCATGAGTTCTTAAGACGCTTTGGGTTGTTTTGTTATCTGCTTAGCTATAGCTAATAATACCAATAATACGTGCTTAAAGGTCAAACTAGCAGGCCAGCCGAGCTACGCCTCGGCATTTAATTAATTCTAATTCAAACCATTCGTGGAAACCTTCACACAAAATTTAATCCACTGTAATACATTTAATGCCAGCCGTCCGGCTACGCCTCGACTTCTTCGCCACCAATCAAATTTGTTGATCGAGTAACGTGTGCAAAATTCTAGTACCCCCTACAGTCCAGTTTTAAAATTCACTTCAAGTCAGGTCACACTTATTAGTACTTTTTTAAAAAATTACCTCCAGACCAATTTATACCAAAACGACACTCCAATTTTCTTCCAAAGCCACACTTAAATCTCGCTTCCAGAACATGTTTTAGTTCAATACATTACCAAAAATCACATGCAAGTCACACACGTGTGGCTTCAACACTCGTCACACACGCATTAAATCAAAGATGGTTTTACGGTCAAGAATCATTGCTGACTGAGTAGGTAATAATCAGATATCAATTCAATTTTGGGAGTAGTGTGAGCATTTTTAAAGAATTGGAAGTAGTGGGAAATAATTGGGAGTATTGGGAGAGAATTGGGAGTAGTGTGAGAGAACTGAGAGCATCATAAAAAAAATTGGGGGTAGTGGAAGAAAATTGGGAGTATTGGGCGAGAGTTGGGAGTACTATGAAAAAATTGGGAGCAACTGATTGAACAACGGTGAAGTAGCATTTTGCTGCAAATCAAATGTAAACAAAGGACAGCTGGCAAAATAAATCTCTCGGGGAACATTTTACATGTAGTATATCTGTGTGCATGTGAGGCCACCTATCGTCTTTTATATACATTGCATTGTGAGTTGAGTTTCTGACGTGACTGATCACTGCTACCGCAACGTGACGTGTCAAAGTTTTACGCTCACGACTCATTCCAGGATTAGGTATATGATTTAAGATGCAATTGCCAATAAAATACAACTATTCAGAGAAGTCTGTTCTAAAAGTTAGGTGTCTACGCTTCCCCCACCATAAGTTGCTCTACTTATTCTATATCTACTTACTTTTCAATTTTTGTAAAAGTCTAAAAGGAAATGGAAAATACTTTACGCCTACGTTTAACCCTCATTTTAACCTTCGACCATTTATGTAACATGTACACAATTATACAGAGATGAGTGTAGTGCAAAATTATTATTTTTCCCAACTTTAAATATTGTTATATTTTAATTAGTATATTATTTATCTCAAGGCACAGCCCTAAGAATAAGCCTGCAATATGTTAGTTTCCATTGTTCACACTTCCAACTTTGCTCTACTCTAATTTGTTTGGGATAATTGGGGCCCGTTCGCGTACTGGTTGGTTGGTGTATTTATATTTAATGTTTCCAAGCGCAAGTTATCTGTGTGTCTGAGTGGCAATCGACATAAGATATGTCTATTGACCATGTGATGATGAGGAGGGCAGAATGTACATAACAGGTTTTGATTCCACATCAAAGTTTTTCTAAACGAATACGACTAATTAGTTCTTAATGTACTACACACGACTTTACTTACTGTACATACAGATCAAAGATATACAGAGATCTACATTAATTATTGACAAATTCAGCTGGAAATCATTCAAGACAATCCTTGTCTCTTACAGTTATTGTGTAAATTTATCCACAACTATAACTTATTGCTGTAGCTTTCTTCCTACAGGATTCATCTTATCTTACAGCCAATAATGTACAACCACTACTTAAGATTTTAGATAATTTTTTTCAACCATAATATTTTAACCTTCAAAATTTTCGCTTTAATTTTTTATTTCACAAATAGTATACAAGGAAAGGCTACAGAAATGCAAGATACTGCGAGTTTATGTATGCATGATGACGATATATTCATAACAAATCGAGTAGTAAATCTATTTACGTATCGATTTAAGTACCATAAAGTTTTTTATACACTTATGCCTTAAAGTGTCTTTACTCTTTTCACAACGTTTTCATATTAAAGTTATATCCTATATATGTACGGTTATTATACTGTGTGTACTCCGATAAGATATGTATTATGTCGCAAATATGTCATCTTTTTTTAAAGAGAGCAATGGTCACTCGTAAGTAACACTTTTGAAGCTAAAATTTTCACCTTCCTCCCACCTTTGACTAAACTTACTTCGGTTTAAATGAGAGCATCCAATTTTCTCTGGATTCTTTCCTAAAAAAAGCAACCACATGCGACATCATGCATCATGATAATATCATCATCGTCATCATCACTGTATTTAGTAGTGCTATACAACAACATAGTATAGGTAATGTTGTAACTTGAGCCTTGCCACTGACAAAATAGAGTAGGTAGTAGTAACATTACATTACGTGTCCAGCTTACAAATTCATTCTGCCATCAATTCATCAAAACTTTACGTACGCTCTAGCTTCTATTCTGTCAAACAGAAACGTACACGTGTTAATAGACGTTGCCTTACGATATTTTCATTAGTACAGGCAACAGCATTCCTTTCATATTTAATATATCCGATTTCCAACCAGAACCATCATGTATAATATATATGTATCATCGGTTTAAGAACTGTTTGTTATGAAAGCAAACTAGACATCTTCTAAATATCTCCTTTCGATTCCCTTAGATAGGTAATTAAGGATGCTAAAGTAATAGAATCCAGAATTCAATCACTAATTTGACAAGATTGACAAACCAGATAATTTAGATTGACACTGACTCTGATGCACTGATAAGGAATGTGTTGTTGGCGACGCGCGCAAAGATCGATCAGAGGTCTCCAGCGTGGTTAGATGATGTACCCACCTACGTTCCAGGCTCTCATTTTGCAATTCGCAAGCATGGTCAGGGCTTAAGTTTTTGTTGTTGTCAGAAATGATACTGGAGCTATCCAAGCTGGGGATGTTTTGAAGGATGTGAAATTCCTTTATAAGAAGGTATAGTGAGGAAACAACTATGAGAAGAATCATACATCCGTGTGAGTTCATGGACTTCCGCTGATGAACAATTGATCCTTCACTCGTTCCCCATCTATCTTTCTCACATCGACCAGGAACTGGAAAAAAAATAAAGTGGTGAAAATAGTGAGACCCAAGAGAATCATATATGCCAAATGAAATGGAAACCATGCAGCATTACATTGTTATGTTTAAACTAATATTATGTTAAGGGAAAGTTTGAGGCTTACGTGATGACGTTCCCGTTGTAATCACAGGCATAAAATCGTTCCAAAATGCACAAGTGTGTGCTCTAGGACCTTTGCCAGTCCCTCGATCCTTGGAATGGAGAATAAAGTAATTTGGTTCTGCTTTCGTATACAGTGGCCAATCTTCCCCGTCATTCTCAATTACTGGGCGCCTTCACACACACATGTTCAGAGAAAGTTTAAAGACATAACATTCACATTTTATAGTGCCTTTTATACTGTCCCCATCATAAAATTTGTATATTGGTGGTATTTGAATTTTTGTTTTTATAAAAATTATTACAAACATAACATAAATTAACTTCCAATAATTGACCAGCGTTTCAAATTATGTATACCTGTATGAATCCTGAGTATATGAGCCAAACAAACATTTTTTATTAGTTTATTAACTAACGTGCAAACAAGTTGGTAATTCATTATGTTTTTTAACCAAACGTAAAGTAATGGTAACAAATGTTTAATTAAGCTTTTAGTTATTAATAGTAACTTGAACGCATCAGAGGGAAACTTCAGGATACAGCAGGCTGTTTCATGCGATAGCACAGCATCATTAATTACTGCTGTTAGTGAGTTAGGCTTGTATCATGCAACAAATAGTAAATAGTAGAGTGGAATGCCATCAACCATGTTACGCCAACGACCAACCGAAAATTCTTTGTTCACAAATACAATCAATGAAAAGCGAGAATGGGTTAACGCATTCTTATGCCATGCGATATGGGGTTACCGTAACGGAAGTTACCAGAGCTGCAGTGGGTGTTAGAAAGGAGAACAAATATATCTAGGTTTTTTTGTGGGATCTCTCTTTACTTCTGTTTGTTCATCCATGCTTTCATAATTTCCTTTAAAGATATGGTGCTTCCATATACCCTCAAGTAAGTTTCTTGGAACTTCAATTTGTTTTTATTTACGGGGAAAATCTAAATTGGTTTATCGTCCAATTTTAAAAAAAGTATTGTTCAAGTTCACTCTAATAATTAACAAACTTAATGAAAGTTTGGGTGGATTCCAACGTGAGTCAAGAAACAACCCATTTATTCACGGATGAGAAAAGTTGGTGAAAATAGGGTTCAAGTAGTAGAGTAGTAGCTTTAGTTGTGCTTATGTAGCTGTTATCAGAAGAAGAAAAAAGATTCTTTCTGTTGCTTGCTCGTGCAAACAGTGTACATGTTAGTAGGGGTAATAAAACAAGAAGAAAAAACAACCAAAAGAACAACCCACTGTCTGCACTTTTTTTCGAAAGAAAAAGAAATAACCCCCTGGCTGCTCCTAACAATAAATATACGACTGGGTGAAAAGTATATATAAAACCACGCAAAAAAATTAAGAGAAAAGGTAATGTGAAATAAGAAGAAGGTGAATTGTGTTTATTTTTTGTTGTTGCTGAAGATATACATACATACATAAAGGAAGTATGCCTACCACAATTGATTAGGTGAGGAGGTGGTAACAACAACAGAATTTGAGACAGGTGGAGAGGTTGAAGAAGTGATCGGTACCGAGAAGGAGATACCAAAACCAATTGCAGTAAAAGTCGAGGCGGTTACCGTGCTCAGGTGCTTGTGAAGATTGATGGGCAAGGCGAACAGTAACAAGATGCTACAGATATACACATACACATTACAGATACATAAAAGTACAGTAGAGAATTACTCTAAAACGGTAGGAGAAAGCGTAAAATTTTTTGGGATAAAAAAAGTTATATATACTCATATATATATATGTATGCACACTAATTTCTAGCAAAGATTACTCTAACACTATCAACTATGGTAGAGGGGTTTTAGTGAGTTTATTTTTAAACAATGAATTAGGCAAGGTTCTTCTCATGCTTTCTCAAATGTCGTTATATATATGTATATTTGTATTACATTCAGGTTTCAATGGGAGTGGTGTTTCTAAAAGAGTCGTAAAAATTGTGGTGCTACAGTTGTTGGGGAACCGTAAAAGAATTTGTACTCCCAGTTAACGTGATTACTTTCATTGTTCAAAAAAATTAAATTACTTGTAACAGACGGTAATGCTATTGGGCGATGTAGGAGAGGAGGTCATTAAAGTGCTATAAGAAATTGGATCTATAATGCATAAATTTGGGATTTTAAGTTTTGTAGTTCATCTATTTTGAAACAAGAGTTGGTTTCCAACTTACATTTATTTACTACAAACCCAGTTTCTTTTTTAAGATATACGTATACCAGAAAGGATGTACTAGCTTGGGAAAAAACTAGCCATAACAGGGAATATCTACTAATGGTTTACCACTCAAAACGAAGGGCAACAAGGGAAAGCAAATAGCCTTTCAAATACCGTTTCATTTCTAACAAGTAAAAACTCAAGTAAGTACGTACTACTATTTGAACGTATATACTTACAAACGGTACAGGAGTTTGTGATGATGAGGATGAGATCTATAAAAATTAAGGGGAGCTCTACTCAACTGCTTCAAGCAGTACATGAAATAAAGCGTTTTTACTGTTGCTATTTCCAAACTTTCCCAGCTCACTGGTGAAATCTTATTTACTTCAAAAGCATTTTCTTTGGTTTGGTATGGTACAACTAAAGCATTACCTATTAATGCCACTATGCTACACACTTTATTTTTAGCTTCTTCGTAAGTACAAACTTGCAACTTTTACAACTAAATAATCTCACGCCACATTGCAGCTCCAATTCTAATTCATTGCGATAGTAGTAGTATATATATATGGAATCATTTCTAGTTCTGAGCGTCTACTCAAAATGACTGTCATACAAGACAAAATTAAGAACTTAAGTGGATAAAGAACTGCTGCTTATGTAATTCTGAACTAAAACATGAGCTGATTTGCTCGTTCCTAGTCTAGCATCTGCTCTGCTACAAAAAGTATTCTGGAAAGGTCTAAAAATAGGAATATTATATGATTCTGGAATTGTTATGCACAAATCATTTTTAAACTAAAATTATCCCTGTCCTAATTATATAAAAAGAAAGAGACCAAACTAATCCACTGTGCTACATGAAAACACGATTTTCGTACCATTCCAGTTTTGTACTAAATTGCATAAGAGGTCCGCAAAAATGGGAATGCAAGAATAAGTTTATATCGTTTCTAGATATGTAGTCTCACGTTTCCCCATGAGAGTCAATATGCACGACAGTTAAGCCTATAGTTTGCATAATACTACAGTTTATGACTGTTAAATGAATCCCGTTGTTTAAAACGTTACCAAAACGAAAGAGTGCAAGCAAATCAGCGTCATGCTTTTTTGCCTTACCCGGTTTCAGCAAACGTGGTGAAATACTTCATGATCCTTCGGCTGAGACCTTTCTCAGCCTGAGTGTGATCTGTTCCATTCAACGGCAACCCAAAAACATACTCAATCTCATCAGCGTGCATCACACCCATCCATTGACCCCATGGATTGAGGCTGGTCCGCTGTAATTGAAAGATGAAGTTAGACTTAAAGTCCCTTCATGTTCTTCTCACTTATCGTCTTAGGAAAGACTTTAGAGTGGAAATTAATCTTAAGTTACTTTCACCATTTTAGCTTCACCTACTTTCTCGTACTAATGGTAAGTGAGAAACTTGTACTTACACACATTCATCATCATCAGCTTTTCTTTTTTTGATCGGACACAATGTCGTAGTATTTTATTCGATTGACAAACCTGAGTGAAAAAGTAGTAATATACAGGTGCATTGTGCTCCGCATAGAGTTCCGCAAATTTGTTCGTTGGGCAAATGAAGTAGTAGTCTCCGACAAGGTCTGCAAACTTTTTTGTCACATTGCAAGGATCTTTTGGGTCTTCCCAGTGGGTATACTATAAATTAAATAAGATAAAATTGAAAGCTTTGACAATAGCACACGTGCGAAAGCAAGTAGTGTGGCGTGGCGTGAATGTATAACTCGGTGTCTCAAAACTTGTTCTTCCGTTATTGTATACTTCATGTACTTAACATGCAACACTTGTCAATTTTCTTGAAACAGCACTTTTTTTTCGCCTAGTCACCGAAACAAATAACTCCAGACAATAGACGGATTAGTGCGTAAATCACTTTCAGTTGTACAAAGAGAAAGTGCTTAGGAATAGCTTTTATTAATGTTTATAAAAACACGCAGGCGACAGTCCTGAATTAGATTTGCAAATCTCAATGCAAAAATACGCACACGGATGTAGTGGCTTAGTCCCTAACGTAAAGAATTTTAATTGTGAGGGGATTGACCAGGATAGTTATAAGTACCATGAGACATGGGGAAAGAACATGGTTTCATCAGCCAGATAAAAGAGACGGTAAAGAAAAGTAAGTAAGTAGAAGGCCAGGGTAAACCATTAAAAGAGATAACTTGCCTCCACTTCAGGAATGTGTTTGGAGGAAAAATAGTCACCAGGGAATAGAAAGTTGGTCGCTTGTTTTCACTTTTCCACTGGGACGAGCTTGTATATTCAGTGCTCAACCTTGTGCACATATACTTGCATATAGCCTCCACACACAATTAAGGAAATAGTTTGTATATATGCTAAAATATTCTACTACATTTTATAATGCACCATCATCATCATCACGCGTAGGTATACTTGAATGCTTTCCTTGTTTGTTGCTCTTCGGTAGTCGGTTAAGGTTTAGTAGTAATTATGTATTTTGTGTTTGTATCAAAGTGTAAAAGTATTTATCACGAAAGCGATTGTATTCAGTTCTCATTTATTAATTCTGAGCTATATATTTGTATATGTACGGATTTGATACCAAGTTGGCTTCTGCTTGTTAAACTCAAATACATGATATCGTTCACTTACCACTTTCATTTAAAATTTATTAGCAGGTATATAGAATTCACATACCTGAAATCGTATGGCATCCTTTTGAACGGAAGTCAGGTTTCCAAACACGTTTTCCATGATTTCAAGAAAAGTTTCTCTAGGCAAGCAATTAGGACCATCCTTGTTAAAGTATTTGATGTAATCATACAGTATAAAATACGTTCCTGAAATGAGAACCAAACAAATTACAAAAATTGGTTTGTTGTTCAAACAACATCGAGACAATCTTCAATACCAAAAAGTAAGTGGGGTGAAGCACATGGCTGTGCTATATAGCACAGCACATATTGATAGACGTGCGAAGGTTCAATTGATATAAATCAAATTAAGCGTGAAATTATTTATGACATTCATTTCCAACTACTGGCTCACAGGGTGGTATTGTATCCAATGGATAAACGTTTGGCATCATGTGTGCAAGGGCGCTCATATCGCTACGGATGTGAGTTTTATGCAGCCGATACAAATAAGATATATTGAACATGATACACGTCAATAGCCAAGCGGTAAGTGGAACACCTTTGCTCGTGATCTTGCAGTGTTTGTAAGTAGAACTCTGCAACTACACCGGTCTCCTCTTTTACGGGTGAAAGTTAAGAGATGCACACAATATCAGATGGGATATGAGGTTAAAAAAAGCAAGAGTAGTAGGCAGTATATAGAAGCTCAACTTAGTGGTACTGGTACACTGAGCTGATACGCATCATATTATATCGGTATTCAATATCTTCGAAATATTTAATAACCTCGAAAAGCCTGTCACAATCACTTTAGAGGAAAATAGGATGACAAACATGACAGAAAATGGCGAAATAAATTATTATAATGCTTGTATTGACGCTCCACTGAAAATCCTAGTGTTTACTACGAGCATAGAATGGAATACATATTACATATTTATCTGATATTACGCTTCACAGCCGTGTTTCTTGTATGTAACGTGGAATAAAAAATGATCATGGAGTCGTGAAAACGTTAGACCACTATCCTGATTTTCGAGGTCCTCTTCTACTCTGCTGTGACGTTGATGTATGTATCTGAAGACATCTCATTCCAATTACAGGCGATCTCTATCATTGAAAAATCTCGTTTCTTGAAAAGCAAACTCTTTACAGTAAGCTACAACTGTCGAAGAATAAAAGTATGGTGAAATCTCCTTTCGTATTTGTTTCAGGGCTTTACATTTTCGAGTTTTTTTTGGTGAAAGCAGCACGCTTTCAATTTAGGATTTCACAGCTCCAAAGAGAGCCACGCTGCCGAGTGGCTATATGGAATCCCGATAGAGCGAAAACGTGTCAGTACGATGCAGCAGATGTATCTTAAAAGGAATCTTACCCTTCAATTAAGTTACGGTTGTTGAAGAAAGCAGCAGGCAGCCAATGACTGCTGAAAATACTAACGAATGCAAGTGTGTTTTTAAGCTTTCTAGAGGAATTTGTTCACGAAAGTATGAATATATATGTAGTTTTATGTTTCTTGAAAATGGTGGCTAATGATTAATGCAGGGGACAGTAGATATACAAGACACACAAGTCAAATTATGCATTTAACTTCCAAGGTCGATCATTTTTGTTTTCTTGAAATATATATGAATTGGGATCGTCAGGAATTTTAACTTATTAAGGATGATGCAGCAGTTGCATAATAATTACTTTAAATCCAATTGATGGAGAAATATTTGTACATAAAAATATCTCCATATTATGGTTCATTTCTGTAGATCAGCATATTTTGTCAGTTACGCTTCACGCCTTGGTCTAACCTTTCACATTTGCAAAATAGCAAGGACAATATTGTCATTTTGCCTTATCGCAATCAGTCGTGTTTCCTTTGTATTCTAAATGCATGTTGTGTAGCAGATTACCCAACGTCACTTGACGAAAAAAATCGCAACTGGATGTAGTGGTTGTAGTGAATTTCTATGTATGCAAAGTCTAAGCTGAACACTAAGCTTTAAGCAATTTCATTTCTATTTTTACTAAAGCTGCTTCTTATGCTTCATATATCTTGTATCCTTCTTGACAATTGACTGACATATTGTATCATGAGAAATAACTGCTTAGAAATCAAAAATAGTATTCTCCAATAAAACACACAAACCCTGAGAGCTTATAGAGGCTACGATCTAGGTGTTTTGCAAAGCAAAGCAAAATCAAGTAAACAAATCTTCTAGAAAAATAACGAAACTTTTCTTATTGGCATTTGGAAGACATCGTTTGACAAAGCAGGGCCAAAAGGAGTCAGGTGAAGGTACATAATGTATGGAAATAAAGCAAATACTGTTCCTCAAGAACTGTTTACTTTTGCTTACCTTCGTTGAGATTAGAGCCAATCAGCAATTCAGCCTTTTTAAAGTTACCTTCCTTGAGCATATCTATGGGATGTTTAGGCAAAAACTTGCCATCGATTGTAGGAGCAGATGGAAAGTTCAAGATGGGAGAGTAACTTTCCCACTGGAGCTCTGATATTTTCTGTGCAGGTAAATCCCGTAAACATTGCAATGTGTCTGCCTCCGTCTGCAAAGGTAAAGAAAAACAAAGGAATCGATATAAGTTGTACATGGAAAGTGTACCAATCAGTTTGAACATTCAATAGCATTATTATTATCATTTGGACTTGTCGAAAGGGTACTGGGTATGATAATATGTTTCTTTCAGAAGAACATCATTATATGCAAATATTTTGTCATCCTTAACAAATGTTCTAGACAACACACGGTTCATCTAACTTGCTTTCGTTGAAGAAAAAAACTGCATGCAAGAATGTTTTTTTCTTCAAAAAATATAATTTGAAGGACCTGCTTATCCTGTTTGCAATGACCCAAACTAAACTTTACATCATTATTTACTTCCGCCAGTTGGAAACTTTTACCATGCCATACTGATCATTCCATCCTCCCTCCTAGCATTTAGCTCACCACCCAAGAACAAAATGCTGGAATGCATATAAGACGGGAAACTTTGGAATTTCGTACAAGTTTCTTGAGTTAATTACAAAGTGTCCTTTGGTTGGGTGACTCATGATGAGATTCGTCTCCAGAATACCAAAGAGTCTCGAAGCGACGTGCTGGCATTTATTTACACCACTCCACCAACATTGTTTTGGAGACTGAATCCCAACCCCAAGACCAAGTTGAACCTCATACCTATATAGTCTACCTCCTATTTTTAAGTATATACTCATCTGACATTGTTAATACTTAATACGAGCTCGGATGTAGGAGATACTTTTTTTTAGAAAATGAAAACAATTTATACATTATGTTTGTTAAAAAGTAGCGATAACTCAATAGCTGTGTGGTCCTAGTTAATGTCAGTTCAAGTTTGAAGCACCTGATCAGAAAGCTTTTGTGAATGTTGGTATAAGTTGTTCCACACGACGAGGTTTGATTGTTTGCAAAAAGAAAAGCTAGAGAGAGAAGTTCCGGAGAACTAAAAATGGACTCGAAACTCATTGGCACTCATCATGTGTAGTGTGTATATAGGAGTAGCTCTTACAACAAAAAAAGAAGTAGGAATAATATAAAGGCTTGGAGAAAGGTATGGTATGGGGATATGCATTATTACGTTAGGACGAGGAGACATGGTTTGCATAGACCTGTGTGAGAGTGATGTTACACAATGGTACCACGAACAAATAGTACAATCGAACGTGAAACCACAAGCCAGCTCGAAACAAAAGAAATGCCTCCTCTCAATATGCTTTTTCATTATGTATCACTTTGTGCAAACAAATAACAATGATGTGGTAGTGTGCTGTGTGTTTAGAATTCACTCTAGATACTAGATTTCTAGAATAAAGAAATTCATTGACAAAGAACATCTATTAAAGGAGACTCAAAGTTTAGGAGTAGACACATAAATCAACAGAGAGAATGATGTAATGACCGTGATCTGATTATAGATAGGTTGTGTGCTATTTCTCCCTTTTTCTATCTGTTACTATAGCCTAGTTTATATTATACAGAGTTATGGTTCATTATGGATGGACTGGATACTACTCTGGTGAGGTGTGGAGAGCGAATAATGTCTTAAAAAGGAGAGAAGGGGAGGAAAAACAGACCGAGATTTAATGAAATTTGGCCTTTTGTTTATAGCAAGCTTTTGTAAGCTAATTGGCAACAGCAACTATAGTATATTAATGGTCTTGTTGTAACAATGGTTCAACTCCATCCTCAGAAGCTCCGTAGGGTAAATTAAATAATTCTATATCCACCTGAAAATTAACTGGTACGCATACTACATATATGGATGGCGTTTTTTTTGTAATTTTTATGATGGTGAAATGGTGATGGTGACGGTAGAGGCTACGTTCATTTTGACAATGACGACAGACACACTTACCGCTTCCGTACAGTTGCAATCGTCAGCCAACTTTTTTGCAATGGCTTTAGCAGTAGGGGCATCCATAATACTCCACGGAGCGTTGAGGGTACCACTCTGGATAATGCCTCGGGTCATGTAGTCTCTCGAATAGGGTGACAGCAGGTGAAAACTCACTGATCCTCCACCAGCACTCTCGCCAAACAATGTGATCGATTCCGGATCTCCACCGAATTTGGCAGCATTTTCTTTCACCCATTTCATGGCCATCGTCTGGTCCCACAAGCCAACGTTACCTGTTAATGTCAGTGGACAAATGGAAAGAAAGAGGTATGCATTTATTTACTCTCCTTGATTACAAAGCAATCTTCACCACTGTTTTTTTTTAAAAAAAAACGCCCAACAGCTGTGTAGATCACATAGAATCAAATGGTTTTTTATCGATAAAAGATTTCCTTCTTTTTATTCCCACCTCTCAGCACTGTCGGCAATCATATTTTTTGGGGAAAAAATGAAGAGGTCTTCCATTACCATGAGAGCTTTCCTTCTTCTTACTTATAAAATATTGTGTACAAGGTTGATTGAGAAAAGGTGTATTGGGCACAGGTACACATTTATATTGCAACGTCGGCAAACACAACAATATCACCTATCTTTGTGTATACACACAAAACCTACAATGCTACAACTGAGTGAACATTGCATTGCGATGTTGAATGCGAGTTTTCAAAGCAGTTTATTATTAACACCCGTTGTCGATATCTCGATATGGTCACATTGACATTGGATCGATCAATTTCATTAATTTACGCCTTGAGAGTGTAACATATAGTAACAGCGTCGTCAGCGTCTCCTATTTACTCATTTATGACTTTGGAACAACTCTCTCCACTTGAGACATATTTCATCTGAATATTTTATGTCAGGGAAAGTCCGAAGGTAATGTATACGCATGACAGACCCACAAATTGTAGGCTTTGTAAATAAACCGTTGATATATTGTCTTGAATAGGAATGTGAAATCAATTATTATTGGAAACGAAAGCCTTGTAATATTATGTATACTTTGCTTAGCCATTCATCGAAATCGCAGGGTTGAAAAGCTATAGCAGGTATTTGTAAACTTTTATGTTTCATTACAGTTTCCTGTTTTTTTTTCTTAGATTATCATTAGAACCCCCTTTTTTAAACTAAAATAGGTGAAATTAAGAGTGCAAAATCGACCTAAAAACTTTTTCTGTGTAAAATTTGAAAAAAAAATAAAAACAGAGATTAATCAGTGAAATTTTAGGTAGAAAGTAGGCTGATTATTGCATGTTGTGTGTTTTCCAAACAAAGTTTTCTTTGCCCATCTTCTTTAGTTTTGTGTATTCTCTCTCTCACATCCTCTTGCTCCATTATTAGCAGGACTAGAACACAAAGTACGAAAAAAGGGCGTGTGTGAACCAATGTTTTTATGGGGAGTAAGTAATCGTACACATTTTGGTAGCACACCAAATTTATGTTGTATGTAAAGTTTATAAAGCGATTTCATATATAGGAAAAAGATAGAAGTACAACGGCACGCCACATATAATCATGATTCATTATTCCAGGAAATTGCTTTTCTTTCCTATCCACACCCTTTACGAAATGTGAGAATCTCAGTTAGTGTTCTTTTGGTTATTAATGAATCCAAGCTGATTCTGATTACCCACACACACACACACACACCTTGCCTGACTTTCTCCACTGCCAAAAAAAAGTGGGGAAACAAATTGTCCATGTGAGCTGCAAAGTTTGCTTGTACATTTATTTCTCACGAACGGTTGTAGATTAAATATTTAATTGGGAAGTTAACGTAAATTAATGGCAAATGTTTGAGGGAGGATATATACATGTCTTCATGCGATTAATGTTTGGGTTATCGTTAGCAGTTATCATCGTTGTTTGGAATGGATGCAAGATACGAGTACTATACTGCTATGCAATGCAATACTTTCACCTGAAGCCTTTAAAAAAAGTAAGGTTATTTTCATTAAAAAGAAAGGACGTAAATGTTTTAAAGTTTGTAAAGTAAAAGGACTTATTTCTGGCCGCAGTAACATTCAACAAACTTAAGGATGCTTGATAATATTTTCTGAACTGAAACGAATTTGGCTTACCTCAAACAACATACAACATTCGATAATCTTATGAAATCCGTCGAACCTAGAGACTTTGAGAGCTTTTAACGTTTTGACTTTTTTTTCTACCTTTCAGCCATGCTTGTTTAATATTTCAAAGAAATAAATATACGTAGCATATTTAGCAGGGCAAATTGTACTTATCTAAGTGCAGAAAATACGTAACTAGGAATTAGCAATACTATAATAGAAAATAATACGTTTGCTTCATCAAAACATACAGTCCTGTCCTATTCCAATTACCACATAGAGGTTTTAGTTTTTATATGGTTGACAACACTGACTGAGAGACTTGTATAATAATCGTAAGTCAATGAGTCAGTATAGTATATGTATATAATAAAACCCACGTTGTTGTTATGTCCTTTCATGTATAAATCACGCAAAACAAGGTCATATTGAAAGTTGGTTTAAGTCATATTTAATATTTAAAAGCGTAACAAGGTAAGGGGATCGAAATGATAATATGTTGAATGAAATATGCATACACACGTAGCTTTTACTAGTGTCCATAAACCCAATTTTATGCTTTTCTAATGCTTGCCAAAAAAGAGTGTCTTCATTTCATTCTCTCTTTACAAACAGAAACTCTGAAAGGTTGGAGCTATAGGTATTCTAATAAATGTGTATACCAAGTACTAATTATCATGTGCTGAGAAAGACTAAGACAAATACAGCATATTATTATACAGCATATTATGCATTTTGTATTTATTCCATACGTAATCGGTAATTTAGGCTGTGGTCACCTTCTTTAGCTAGCCCTTCATCAATGTATGAAAGAGCTACATAATAATTTTAATATATATATAGCTTCCAATGGCCAAAATGGCAGTACATTCATACGCATATAGATTATTAAGGTCAAGGTCGATTCCTGATTGTTTTGATGTGAATGTCTAACTATGAATACTAAAATGTTGTTTCTTCCGGATTTACTACTACATTGTATTCATACTTCCAATACATGCTTATAAAACAGAATACAAAAGTTGTGAAACTATTGGGATCGATATCTCATTCCGAAATATATGGATGAACTTATATTTTTTGCAGCAAGGAAGGAAGACAACATTTAAAATACAGGCTGCCAAATGTATTCTGAATGCCAAATCATTGCATTATTGCCATGCAATTTATCCTCACCTACAAATTATGTAGAAACAATAACAATATACCTGATAGGCGACCACAGCTAGTTTATATAACAGGAAAAACAATGTGGCATCCAATGTTTGACATCCTATGGCATGGCGGAAAATCCACTGCTTCGGGAGATATTAAAAACCTCAAGTCAACACAACACAAAACTGCTTTCATATGACTGAAACAGATATCTAACATTCTAACATCGCATTCATTTTTTTTTTCTGTGCAAGCTAGTTGTATCGGGGCAAGATGCGACTTCAATATAATACAATGCAGGCTAACTATATAGTTCGTTATTGCTTCATTCAGCGTATATAAGCCTCAAAAACTGAAGAAAAGCTAGTTCCAAGCACATTTTTAGGCCTTTTAAATTTATTGAAGCAGAAGTTCAAAAAGGCCTTACTGACTTCCTCGACCAAACCAGCATTTGCCGTTCATAACGTGGTATCTGGAAAATTGGGATGTATGTGAGGTACTGACCCGCATACTTTTAGATTAATTCATTGAAATTCTAGATTGAAAGTAAAATTACATTTGCATTGGAATCACTTTACTGAGTCATAGTGTTCCTCAAAAAATATCCGGTAAGCTGACGACTTTGCTTGGAAGAATGACTGTGGAATTTTATTTGCATCTTGGAAAAGGGAAAGAAAAATGCGTGTGTGGGTTAAATTTTCTGGAATTCAATTCAATTTACTGTTTTACTCTAGTTCAATAAAATAATTTCTGTGAAATTTTCTAAATGTTCCAACAATGTATAATAAAAGAAAATAGCTTGTATCTTGAGCCAAATATAAAGCAGAGAAAGTTCGTTCATTATGTTAGGTCAAGCGAAAATATGCCACCCTCCCATATGCATCGTTTACTTCCTGCCCATGAGACAGTTTATTTGTATTCTAAATATAAACAGGACATATTTCAGCTCTTAATATTGCTTCCCTACTAAATATTTTAGAGACTCATATTTCCTCCCACACACTACATCGATATCGATTGTGTATATATATTGTTTGGTGCAGGTACCCTTTGTTTGTGAAAACTTTAATATATCAACCTTGGGATTTTTTTATCTTGATGTTTATAATTCCTCAACTCACAGAAGCAAACTCTGGAAACAGATATGCAACACTTAAACTACTTCAACTATATCATTTCACTAATCTTCTCTTCTCACT
This sequence comes from Orchesella flavescens, assembly GCA_964034955.1. Taxonomy (NCBI): domain Eukaryota; kingdom Metazoa; phylum Arthropoda; class Collembola; order Entomobryomorpha; family Orchesellidae; genus Orchesella; species Orchesella flavescens. The sequence continues at coordinate 24,956,032 of OZ035954.1, read as the reverse complement.
ATCCATCCAATCTCGAAATCAGTATATCCATAGACATGTGCGACGGACAGAAAGGTTAAACTGCCAAATTAAGACTTGACGGGACTTTGAATTTATACTTTCATATCATACACTTCCATTTAGAGTTTGTGCCAGCCTATCTACTCAACTACACAAAAGAAATATCAGATGTCGAGTTACAAAAATAACCATTACTGACAACAATGCAAATGGCTAAAAAATACAAGAGAGATAATCCCAAGAGCATGAAACTCCATTTAGTTTGAATATCAGCTAAATGGATAGAATCTCCTCGATTTTAAAGGATTATCATGATGAATTATACTTGAAGCCTTGAATATTCACAAAAAAAAAGATGTTATTTAATGCAAGCGAAGCGATATCCACCAAAAACAGAATACAGTTTGCATATATATGGAAGTAATATGTAGTTTTAAGCACACACCATAATCATATCTTACTCCCTTCCTTCCTAGTTTATGCCTGACAATGAGTGCTGCTAAACTAAAGCTTGACAAAGTCATACCAAAGTGTTTCTATTTTAATATTCATAATGCTCATTATTGTTGGTACATACATTTTCATTCTAAAAATGAAATCTGTAAAAAGCCTATATACATTCTTTCTATTATGACCCCGAAATTTTCATATTTTACTTTACGTTACTATAAACATGCCACTGCGCTATTTCATGTTTTAAACAATAAAAACACAACTTTCTCTTTATTCGTATCATCTCTGCTAAAACAGGGAATGGATAAAAAGGTACCTTTTACCAGTTTAGTGTCAACCGTTCTCCCATTTTTTCTATGAGAATCCATTACGGACTCGGAGAATGAGACAAGACCTCCAGGAGTAATAAAATAGCAGCCTGAAACTATCATCCTAATAATAGACCAAGGCAGCCGCAGCCAAACCAACCGGCCCCGTCCCATATAATTTATGCGAAGGATTTTGAAATTATTTTACATCACATCACATTGACATTACGCTCTAACTGCATATAATATGAACAAATTGTACGTTCCATTTCCATCAACTACTGAACGAAAAAAAAGTAGGGCAATGCTCTTAACAATTCTCCAAAGTAGCCCTATTTTTAAATATTAGATGAGCTTAAAACTAAAATGTTTTTATGCTCAGGAATTCTCGGTTGGCATTGATGCAGCTGGGATAAGACAAGACACAAGCATGAGGATAGGGATCGCATCATATCTTCATAAGCAAGACGAGACGGTGGTGGTGGTGGGTGAGTGTTTTCACCGCTTTCTTTAACCCAACACCGTCCATAAAGTATGGAAGATGGAGGAAAAGGTAAAACGGTTGTAGTTTGTTGCAAAATGTGCCTAAAATGAAAGTTTTAGTAGGCAATCTAACACGTATAACAAGAACACACAAGGGTTACACAATTTTGAGATGAAGATATGACATATCACGAAAGGATGCCATACCAAGGATAACGGAGATTCCTAAATTGTGTCACTTGAGAAATATTGATAAGCATCTTGACATCTTTTTACGAAATATAATGCATTACAATATGCAGATGGTTGGAGTGGAAGGTCTTTTGTGGGTATAGGCAGGAAGGAGACACACGCTCGGTGCCCACCTGATCCCTCTCTATATATGTTACTCTTATACATTTAGCTACAAATACAAAAGTGGTTTTGGTTGTATACTTTAAACTATATCATATCATCTATTGCTTTCTTTCTCTAAACTGACAAGTTCAAAATGACAGCACGGGAAGATTGAAGAGACGTAAAAAACACTAACATAATATTGCTTTCATTTTTTTCCCCTTTTCAGCTTTATTAGTGTTGTACTGTGGAGTGATCAGGCGAATAAACTTAAGAGAAAAAAGAGGAGGATGAAGGTTTTTTTTGGGATGGGAAAGTTTTTGTTTCTTTCTCTTCATCGTCTTGTCTTATCTATGTGTGTGTTTGGTGTTGCAGTATTGGCATTGGCTAAATTGTGAAACTTCACGCACAACCAAATTCCATGTAGCCCAAAGCAACATTGATTGAATCATTCTGCATGAACTAAAACAGCTTTCCTATTTACGACCGCCAAGACGAGCCAATGTTTTGGGCTGTGAGAACAAGAAAGGAACGCAACGTAACCTAACATACATATATACATACATAAGTATATATCAAGATAGAGAGGTGCCTTTGGTGAATACTTATTCTCACGAACCGACAACTTTAATATACTTGAATGATCGAAAGGAAGGAAGGAATTGCTATTTGTACCACTTCTGTCATTTAGCGCGTTTCAAATAGAATGTCTTCTTTTTTTCTCGTGTGTATGTTTTTGTGGAGAAAGTTATATTGGACATTAAAGTGGAGTATCAGTTTTGCATCACAGACATCTTATCTTCCACGTAGGTACCCCAAAACTTTGCAAGTATATTGTTCCCAAGTCTCAACCGATCCTTTAATGGCAATAAATAGAAGAGCTAAACTTTGGCTATAGATAGTCACATATTAAGTTACAATGCACCTACATACGTTCCATGCCAGATACACTTTCTTTATCTTCATCGTCCCTTGACATTTATGGGGATTGTTTCTTTGTCAGCTTCAGCTATTTTTAGAAACATTCTCAATCTACTGTTGATATTTATCGCTGACGGGAACTTGAGGAATTTTTATAAATAACTCTATCACACCATACCATACCACTTGAACCAAGGAAACCTTCGTATTCCTCCTTTAATCCTATTTTCTCCGAGTAGTTTGTTATTACCTGCTAATGAAGATGAAATAGGAGATAAAAAACGACACGATCCAAATCCCTTGGAAGTGTACCGCATGCACAAAGTGGAAAGTTAAATTATACTTAATGAAAGGTTTTATCGCTTTTGTATGGAGCTAAAAGGTCTGTCTTTCGGTAGCAATATCATTAATTATCCCCCATCAAACGGAAGCCTTCTGATTCATATTATTATAATGCGGTCGATACCGATAAAAACCAATGTAAGTATTCTTCTGTGTAAGAAAAACCTCGTTGAAATGTTAAGCATTATATTTGATGACTATTCGTGCAAGTGAAACATGAATTTCCTTTTCAAAACTTGCTGATGAGGGTATTACTGTTGCGTGTATTCATTATTGTCCTCTTTTCAATAATTCTCATGAAATTTGGTTCACGAGCATTTTTTAGTATATCGCGTCGGAACAAATAAAGCTGAAAACTTATCAAGCAAAATTAGCAAGAACTCTAAATCTCATGGTAAGATGAGAACTATTAAAGCAATTATTATTGTTCTATCCTTCTAGATGTTGAACTCAATTATGATTTCTACTTTGAACAATCTTGCTTGAAGATATACTCAGGCGAAGGCTTATGTTCTGACATAAATCAGGGGACGAAAAATCAACACCTGTTGTCTCCCACGCACTCCCTTCGAGTTAAACATATAGTACGTTACTTTATACGTTCGATTGAACAACTTCGTCTACGATTTCAAGCAAGAATGCTTTTGTAAAGTTCTTAATGTTCCTCCTGGCCACCCTGTCACTTTGTAAGACATGAAGTGTACAATATTTCGGTTGAAATGGTAAAAGGGTAGCCCGAAAATATTGTCGTATTTTGTGTGCCATAAAGTAACAGTTTAATCGAATTTTTATATATATAACAGATATGTATTCCTACATTGTTAAATTATAGTTACATACACAGTTATGTAATCCGATTTGAGGAACTGTTTTCATTTCCAAATATTATTGTTCATCAAAGACTTTGTTATTAAAACATAATAATATATATATATTTCCAGCTATCCATCAAGGATTGGTTTCAGACAGGAAGCTCTAAATGTTGCTTCCCAGAATCTTTATTCAATAATATCATGCATGAACAATTTACTCTTTTTCCGCCTACGCTGAGAAGTTGCCTATTATAAATGGCAAACTGTTGTGTGTAAGACGGCATTCATTGTCTGACAACAATTCATCCAACAACCAACAACGTGGTATGGTATGTTGTACTGTTATTGTTGGAAATGATTTGCAAATCTTGTTCATCTCGTTGGCATCATTATTAGATCATATAGCGCTTCACAGCAGCCATGATATTAATTATATTAATTTACATGGAGGAAAACCTGAAATCTATCATCACAAAATGAATGGGAAATGGGAGCTCAGACAAACTTGGAAAATAGCATTATTTGAAACAGACGTCATATAAGCTCATTAAAATAATCTACCAAATACAAACAGCCTTTATATATCCCAAATAATATCTTCTCATCAAACAACATGACAGCGACGGCACAGCAGCCTCATATTCTTATTGACGTATTTGGTGTCCCAATTTAAACTAACAATAAATCTTTATCTAGAAATATATTCTAGACGACCTACTTTCAACTTTGGTAATATATTATATTGTAAGGACCAAAAGTTGTCAGCCAAACTCGATTTCAATAGTAAAAAAGCAAAGGCAAAAATGTGGGTGGGCGTGTATTCCATATTTAAAAGTTTTCTTTTCATTTTCCACCACAAAATCAGTTTTTGAAGAAATGTTTACAAGTAAAATTATTGTACTTGAAAAACTTATATTTGAACGAAATAGAAAACAATAGAAACTGGAGCAAAACGAAATAAAAACATTTGATGTGCTGAGTATATGGGAATAAATTAGAAATGGTTTTGTCAACTGATAGAAACCTGGTGAAATAACATTGCATTGAGGTAAAGAGAGAGAAAGAGGGGAAAAGAGATAGGATCTTACCAGGAGCATCTTCATTTCCATAATAGAGAAATCCAAAAGAGCCAACTCTATATTGGACGCCGACAACAATGACCGAGTTTTCTGCCGCAAGAATTTCTCCATTATACATGTCAAGTGTGGCCGTGCCCGACATGTAGCCACCACCATAGATCCAAATCAAAATGGGCATGTTTGTTTTTCTGGTTTTGGGTACCCACATATTGAGGTACAAGCAGTCTTCAGAAATGTTAGTATTTGGATTCCACATCATTTCTCCCTTAAACTCTGGAAAACTGACAAACTGCTCTTGGTAGCAGGTGTTTGGTTGTTTCGTAGCATAAAACGTTCCATTCCATGGTTCCACTGCAATAGGCTTTTTGAATCGAAGAGGTCCCAGAGGAGGTTTGGCAAAGGGGACGCCAAGGTAAATATGAACATCTTTTCCCAGGACGTTCCTCCGAAGCCCATGAAGCAATCCTGTATTTGTTTGCACCTGGGTTGCCGAGTGCCTCTCTCGGTGAGCCCCATTCCGGTGTTGGCCTTCACCTGAAGTGCCAGGATGACCAGGATGAGTACGGGTGGAATGGTTCGTTTTTATAAATGTTCCAGGATACTGTGGAGCGCTTTGTGCTAATGGTGGAGTCAACATCACCGTGAAAACGATAATGCTTACTACCAACGTTGTGGTGAGGGTTGCAGCCTCTTGGAGTGGATACATTTTGTGGATGATGTCTGTGTAATCTGGGAGAGAAATAGAAAAAAAGACAAAAACTCATAAAAGTTTAAAAAAATGCCAAGAGGTTCGCCTCTCTTTCACTCACGTTCAAGTCACGTCACTAACCATGACAGTTAAAATATCATGATGTCTACTTAACCAACATGGAATTTGCACGTACTTATCATAATATAATAGCTCTCCCATAACATATCATATAATAATCATGAATGCACAAGAGGTATTATTGCTTCAAGTAGCCCAGTTTTTTTATACCATTTCAGATATTCATATCGTGTCGGAAATGACATGATGTTACTTGCATGAAATAATATGCCACAGCCAACCACACGGTCTCAAGTTTTGTTCGAAAAGAGCCCACATTTCTCATAACTACATATAATATTAACGGCCATGAAACAGTGGGTGCTAGTCTGCTAGTGCTATAATATTATTACTATACGCTACTTTTCTTTTGATGTGATGATGATGATGATTGTTACTCTTGTTATGTTATGTTATGTTATGTGTGTGAGTGTAGATGGTTTCTATTTTATGGAAGCACTTCTTCCGATTCCATGCACAAGTTTCATGAATAATTGCCCAAAAAACTTTCCACCAAACACAAATTCACAGCTCCGCATTATCTTGGTTCCTGTTGTTGTACCCTTTGAGTATTTGTAATAAAATGGAGCTTGTACAATAAGATTTTTGGTACGGTGATGTGATGATGGCGATGAAATGATGATGTGGTAAAAGGGCAAAAACATTGAAATATAAGGGTATCAATGACGGTGATGATATTTCACATGGTCACGGAAAATCAGCAGACATATTGTTTCACTGACAAAAGAAAAGGCAATCCCAAACTGTGCTAAATAGTTTTTCATGATGATGATGATGATGTTATGCATCGCCTGTTCCACAAATTGACGTAAAAAGCTTTATATGCACGGTATATAGATAGTAGACATTCATATTTTATTTTCATACCGAAACTCAAACTTAACCAGCAACTAACTACCTACTGTGATTCACAATAGAGTGCCAATTCTACTCTACTATATACATACATACATACTTCATTCACACTAATACATTATTTTCCAACGTGCATAATTGAAAGGTGGACAGCATTCCGGACACAGGTTTGCATTATTCGATGTGAGCAGAATTGCCACATTATGCAATTTAGCTGAAGTTATATGTTTCAGGTGAAAAAAGACCCTTGCTGATTGTTTTTGAGTCATAGGAAATGGCAATTTAGGCATACGGTTTATTTGCGTCAGCAGTCAAAGAATTTTTTTTGTGCCAAATTATATTCATAAGGCCTTCCATTTTCGCTCTTCATTTATTCATTTAATCAACGGACACCATTCTAAACTGACTCAGGGTTTGCTTTCCTACAATATTTGGTGGCTTCTTCATACGATTGGGTAGTATAAACTGCATGCAGTATTGTTGTAAAATCTATTTTTAGCTATGTAACTTCACTTATGTATGATATTATGAAATGCCTTGCAAAATGTGCACTGACATATATAACTTCATAATTTTCACAAAGCTTTTTAGACCGTGGACCTACATGGGGCTAACTCTCCAATCAATTCTACAACGAAAAATGTAGTGGGGCTAATAAAGAATGAAAAGGAGTAGCAAAAAATCGTCTGCTCCAAATGTATATATAATTTTGTTGCAAATGTATTGTGTGTGTATGTAAAAAAATATATGTACAACCGTAAAATGGCTACCCAAATTGTGTTTGCTGTTTACTTTCAATCAAAAATCTATTTCAGATCAGATCCAATGGTTGATAAAGAATAATTGAAATTGACCAAGTGTCAAAGGCGTAATGGGATGAATGCTAATATGCTTGATATATATGTTTTTTACTGTTAGAAAATAGATCACAATATGTAGAACGATATGAGATAAATGTTTTTTTGAACGAAAAAAAAAATATTCCGACTTCGATACATTTTTATGTTGTGTCCTACTCCGACCGTTGAAACATTAGTTTTCCAAATACTGAAGCAAATCATATGTCATAAACTGTCAGTGTATCTCACACGATAGCTGCTGGATTGCGACCAAATCACAAATAATTGATGAGAACTCACGACATGGTTCAGTCACTCAAGTCGCAACCTAACATTTGCCTTGTTTGCATACATCCAATTTACGTACTACTATATACTACTCATAAGGTAAAGTAGCTTCCAAAAGTTTGTTTGTGTATGGGAATTGGAGGGCATTCATAAACTGTTCAACAACTAGCCTGAATTCAACCTACATATTCTTATCAATATACTATATAAACTCTATTCAACCTTAACGTAAAAAAAAGCTACATGGCTAGTTACCTAATTATAAATGTGTACTCCAATTCCAATACAACTGTGAGCAGATGGATGGATGGACGACTTTCTTTGAACTATATGTTCCCGTAAAGTATAGTTTTTATAGGTTAGGGAAAGCCAAACCAAATACAGTTTCAATCAATAAATTATCAATTATTGATAAACCGTTCATTTATCTACCAAAGGAATTTTATATGATTACCTGAATTATCGACGTACCTCCTCCCAAAACATGTAACTAATGATTTTACAGTAACATCAACATCATGCTTACTTAAACACAACATTTGGGTGTGTACGTGGGGTCCAACCAAAGTGGTAACGGTAAAGTGTATGGCTTGGGACGTAAAACGCTCTAGTGACTTTTAGTATGCCAATTCAACTACCTAAATGGCCAAACTTAATAATATTGACTCATCAACTAAATCCATCAGCCAATCAGCTTCCCATTACATTTACGTTCCCATCTCATGAAATCTTATTCACCAGAAAGACTTGTAACACTATATAGTAAATAAGACTGAATATTTCTACAAATAATGGCATCACACGGTTTGTCCGTCCGTTCCGTTTGAGTTGGGTGCATAAAATGAAAAATGGATTCGATTGTCTAGTGCAATTACTATACTGATTGAAATCCACATGCTTTAATTTAGTTTCTCTTCTCGGGTCGCTCAAAGTTTCAAGAATGAAAGCGTTTTTTTTTTCAATACATAATATCATTATTTATCCAACGGTGAATCGACCTTGGTTCTCGCAAGTATATAACTATAGTCTATATAGCTTCTTGAATATAAGTATAAGTATATATCTAAGGTTAATATTAAATATTCTAACGTCCTTTTCCTAATATGCTATAACTTGAAGCTCACTTGGTCAATTGGATATTCAATACATGTGTGTGCAAGGCACATACGTATTTCTAATGGGAAACCCCGTATGTCTATATAGTAGTGTGACACACAAAGTCGGACATTTTTTGGTGACTCTACTATACCATTACATTACAACAGACAGACCGGAGTCAAAAGACAGAGTCACGTCAGTCCCAGGTTTTCTTGTTTGCCTGCATTTCTCATTTCATTTCTCCTTTTTTTCGTCTTCGTGGTTACAATGCCAAAGCAGTTTTGTGTTAGCAAAGAATGTGCTCCTCCATCTATAATGCACGTACTTATCCCCCTCTCTACGTCTTTGCACAAAAGGAATGGAAACGGGCAAGTGAAAGCCAATTAAAGTACTAAGAAATGAATATTTCAAAAGGACCACGGTGGATGACTTTATTTGTGCAAAAAACTAACTTTATTCCACCACCACCAGGTCAATGCCAAGTCAAGCCCACAAATAAATTTTATGTGAATTGTTTTCCTCTAAATAGCCATAAAAAAGAATTTATAAGGATGAAGGAGCAAGAAAGAAATTCACTTAGATATTCAAAAGCCATTGCAATTTTGCCTGCAATCTTTGAATTAAAGTTTCCATTTCCATCCCGAACCTCACCTGCAAAACGTTAATTTGATAATTTGATCTGGTTGTGGAACACCTCTCAAAAGTGTTTTTTTTTCAATGGGAGTGCATTGTATTGTATCATTATCATTATTTTTAGGTGCCACACATAACTTAGTAATGCCAATTTTCTACTACCCTTTCCAATCTAACAGACAAAGACCATATATTGGTTAAAGAACAGGTTAGATACTTAGGCATAGCCACCTTTCCAACAAAAGTTGTAGAAAGTGCTCACGAGAACTTCACATTTAAAACAAGATTCTTGCTCCTGCCAGTCCGTGACTATCGTGAATGTCAGTTGACAGGGAGGACGCTATATAGTTGACAGGGAGAGGAGTGAGAAGCAAAAGAAAGGTGAAAGTACATGCTCCTCAACAACTCAACAGCAACCTACAAAATCCATAATAGGCTAAGCTAAGCTTGTTTTGTACGGATGGACCACTTCTACTCACACACACATGTATATTTGGTTAAGCTCATATATGTATACTATCATTCCTCAGCCTTCTCCACTACATCATCCAGTACATTAGCGTAAAGTATGAGTTAAGTGCGTTTTTTTTCTGATTCAGTTTCACTTTGGTTATGTATACATACAGATAGATTATATACGGATTCTTGCTCACGTCCGCTCACATAGAAGAATGAATGAATGGAATGGTTGCTTCTTAAGTACATAAGGATCATGTATAGCAGGTTGTTTTTGCACAAGCAAGTAGTAGTAGTTTTATATCCGTTTTCTATTTCTTTGCTTTTACATTTTATATATATGAATTATGAACATTTGTAGCTGTTATTGTACCTATACTCTAGGGGCATCTCCAAACCTAGGGGAAATATTAGACGAATGTATACAGTCTTAATGGGGAACAAAAAGGTGAGTTTTTTTGGTGTGCTTCTCGTCGTGACTCGATTGCTCTAGACCTCTGTTGCCTTCAAAAACCTCTAGTCATTTAATTTGGCGAATCCCATAATCCTAGGCAGAAGGTTAAGATTGAAGAGTACCTGACCTGGAACTTTCTCCTTCCTTTTTGCCGAAAGGAAGATAAAATGAAAGAATCTCGTCAAAATAATATGCCAACTTTATTTCAAGTACCTTATTATGTGCATCATTTGAATATACATTCATTCTAAAATTTAGTATTACAAAAAAATGTGCTACAACCTCTAATACTTTGTTGTATAGTAGATGATGAAGGAAGGGGGAACAAGTGCTTTCTTTAGGGGTGGTAGTAAGTCGTAAGATGGTGACGAAGACAAAGCTTTCCATGCCCTGGAAAGTTTGTAACGACAATGGCCTTGATTGAAGCACTCGTACAGTTACGTAAGATGTATTTGTTAAAAATCAAAAAGCCTAAAAGAAACACTTGAGAGCCCACAGCCATGACTCAACTTGATGAGGCAAAAATATATTCATGGTCTTCACCTTATTATTATTACAACATTGTCATTGTATTTTGCAGGAAGCCACCTTTCTTAATATTATCGTCGTACTGAAAATGCTGATTGATCATTATTTTTTTAGCGTATTTTTATTTTTTATTTGAAGCGTGTAGTAATATACTTATTACTCTTCGTGGTACACATATTTTTAACACGGTATCATCAATCATCACACCGATCTTGCGTATAATTTCCTAAATTAATTTACTGCTCACTTTTGTTCATTAACCACTTTTTCGTATTTGTATTTCTGTGCCACCAGAGCCTCAAGGGTGTATAAGGAAACGTCATGTATGCATGTATATATCTTATGAATATGCAATCCACTTCCGTTCTGAGCAAGCTGTTTCAGAATAATAAGATAGGGTCTGAGTTGGAAGGTTTGGTGTGCCCTAATCTTCAGTAAAAACCGTGAATGTAATACTTGGGAGAGCAAAAGTAAAAGGTGATTATATATTTTGAATTTCAAATTTCCGTTTAAGAAAACCCACACTACTCAAGCCGGATGAGGAATTGCAAAGAACAATTTTCTTCCCTCGTTGTTACCTATTTTCCAAATTGAACTGTAACTGTGTGGCATTGAGGTGGCAGTAGTTAAGTTGCTTTCCCTTTATTACAAAAATGTGGCTATAAACAATAGGTTAAAATAACGTATATTATGAGTGAGTTTATTTACCCACCAATATGAAAAGGGGAATCATGAAATCAGCTAGAAAATGGAGCTGTTTTTTCAACAACTGACTAAACTAAATGCTACATATGTGAAGTATATAGTAGCTGTGATATTGCTAAAGGAAACCAAAACGATACTACAATCACAATCAGAAATGCTGTCATCACAGTTGAATCATGAGGATTTTGCAAAAAAAAACAAACCTAATGTCATCCTGAGCGTGAGTGACTTTCACTCGCATGCTGATACAATATACAATGTTGTTTCTCCAAGCATAAAAAAAGAGTAAAGAGGGTTAGGAGAAAAGCAACCTGTAATCCGTATCAGGAAAGCTCTCCTTTCTTGATATAAAATGTTGAGCATTTCGTTACCTTTTGCTTTCACTCACCAGCTAACAATACAATTAGAGAGGAACTTTTAACCACACTATTGCCACTGTAGCTACTACTACTGTTTTGAGTTGTACGTTGTGCTATTACTACTACTCTACTACTTGTAGCTAATGCCTGCTGGGGATTTCGATGTGTTATGGGAAGTCGAGTTAAGGGGAAAAGTAAAACATTTGAAGAAGAGAAAGAAAGTGGCAGTGCTTTGTTGGAATAGTAAGTAGGACTTGAATATGGCTCTTAGTACTTCTTAGAGTTAGACAAGACTTTTTACCCAGGGAATTTTTTTGCCCGTTACATACTTCACGCTTTCATATATCCAGGCTCGTTAGACGGTGCGCTGGTCGAAAAAGGAAAAATCCTTGTGTAAACTCTCTTCTCTTCATTTGAAGAAAAGTAAGTAACACACACAGACGTAAGAATAAGGAAAAAGTGCATTTAATGTAAGATTTTCAGTTCCCATTGGGTTAATACAACCTTGAACCAAAAGGTTTGCATGGGCTTTTGTGATAAACTTAATTTTGCACAGTTAAATGCAATGCAAAGAACTAAAAGGTATATACCTATAGAACTGTCTCTAAAATATTTTTAAGTACAAAGTAGAATCGCTATAAAGGTGCTGGATCGAATATTCAGATTAGTTCATTATCAATGCATTCTTTCATTCCTTGCATGTTTCTTTGATTATAAATGAATTTTGAAAAGAAAATTTTCCAATTAAATGGTTTTAGCGCTGTCCACAGCTCCAACCCAGCCAAATGTGACGACTTTATATTAATTTAAGTATATTTTTGTTGCAAAGTCTGAACCGTATTTAAAAGGTATCCAAACAGGTAAATATAAAATTATCTACTTTGGCTAATCAACGTAAAAGGCTATAAAAAAGGTTGGAAGCTAATGAATCGCAAGGATTATTGAATTGCCAAGAACACCAAAATGTACAACCAAAGTTAGCTACACTTTCAGTTCAGCTCCAAATGCATAAAAGTAATACAATTTTGTTAAAACGTCAAAACATAATAGTAATTATGTTTTACAAATTGTGTATGGAAGAAGTTAGGTTTGATTTAGATAGAATTTCGGTTCTACAAATCTGTAATAATAAAGTTTGGCTGAGTTTCTTATTACATTCTCGTTTTCATATTTTAATATTCCTACCTGCATGGATTCCTAGAGTTTGAAGAAATTTTAGTAATCAACATCATAATAGACGATATGATATGTGTATATCGTATGCATTACATATATTTGGTGTGAGTGTGAGTAGGTAGTCTTCCTCCAGCTCCAAAATTTCCCTTTACATGTAATATTATATCTACACTACTGATATTATATTATTTCAGCGTGTGTACAACGAAATATGAAACAAACCAGAGGGATCAGAGAGGAACAACAACGGAAATCAAATCTCATCTTTCCTTGACTAACATCCTATACTTTGTTTAATATACTGCATATATTTACTCGCCTATACACAGAGGACTACACGTTGTGTAATCACACAAACTTGTCTTCTTCTTGGGGAGAAGAGAGAGAGAGATCTTTCTAATTTCCCTTTTTCATGGATCCCCTTGCCCTCCCGTCATACAGACAGAGGTTCTTTCATTCTTGTGTTTTTATTGAAATCACCGTTGCTTTCACTTTCCTAAAAAAACTTGACCTGGTTTTAGGTTTTCCAAGTTCATAATATTCATAACGTAAGGGTAACAGCAGCAGCAGACCTTGCTCACACATGTAATAATGTAGGTCCAACGTAGTTTTTTTGCAATATGGGGAACACACCTTATTCATGAGTATTTCTTGTAGGACACCACATGGTAGGATTCATATGGGAAAATGAAGCCGAAAAGTAATTTAGGTAAGTATGTAAGAGACTAAAAGAACTGTTATGGTTTTGTTTGCGGCCAACTGAAGGAATCCTTAGAAGTGTGTGTAGTGTTTTTGAACTGAGCTAATAAGGAAGAGCTCATGTCATGATGCCTTTTCTCTATTCTCTCTCCGCAGCTACAACCACCACCAATGAAGAGGATGATAATCATAATCTTGCACGGTTCTTTCTCTTGCTGCGCTTCCCTTTTCTCATCTCTACAAATATCCTACAACAAAGACGGTTGTGTTATAAATCTTAGCGTACCATCAGCATCCATCAACCATACGAAAGCAAACGTAATAATAATGATGCATGTCTTGTTTTTATATAATATGTACGTATGCATATGTACATATGTTCAGTTGTTCTGTTCCATATAGGACTGCACGACTGCAACTGCTTAGGAGAAAACAAGAAAAATGACATGATTGATAGAAGGATGCTGTTCTGTTCTTGTTCTTTAGGCAAAATGTGAACGAATTGTTTCCAACCGCTTGTTTAGATACGGATCAGATTTGTTTCAAAATGTGTTCTAGTCAGGAATATGTAGCTCAAAAAAGTTTGTTGTGTTGTGTTATGTTATGTTGGATTTTACAAAACTTGAGCAAGCGACACATACAGCACTGTACTAGATAAAACCTTGGTAGTTTGGCTTGGCTAATTTTGATATGTAGTATACACTTTCAAGCCTGAAAATGATGGATTCATCATCGCATCGCAATCCGGAGGGAAAAGCAAAGTTGGATGAGAGCTGCCGGTGTGTGTGTGTGTGTATGATGATGCAAAAGTGTGAAAATCCTCGGCTTTTCATCTTCATACCATTTCCCTTTTACCTAACTTGTACTTCGTAAACAGGATTAGCTTATGTGCCTAAAGAGTCATCAGCTAGTTACTTTTGAAAATAATAATTAATACTACGGCCTCTCTGTGATTTGACTATATATAGGGTATTTATTTTAATTTTACTTTTACAGAGTACAAAGGCGAAGTGAATTAAACATTTTGTAGTTCTGCTTGAAACTGTTTTTCTCCTCCAGATATAAAAGTTGTAAAAATGTTTCTTACTCACGCTTTCAAAATTACAAATGACAAATGCTTAAGATTCATAAGGCAGTCCCTGACTTTCCTTGCTTCGTATGTATATAATGTATTCAAAACAATAATCTACCATACGTGAGGATTATGACATGAGAGGTGAATGCAAGTGTGAATATTTGCCATCATATCACCTACAAAAGTTGATATGCTCCGCACGCATGAAACAATAACAACTTACGTGATGTGATACAATGCTTGGAAAAAAAGGAACATTCCTCTGACAATCTAATTTACATTCCTGGAATCTTACACACGCGAAACAAAAGCCGATGGCATTTATTTTCTTGAGAAACTTCCTTACGACTATGATATGTTATATGTATGATGATAGTATGATGGTATGGGGTTGAAATAGTTTTCTAGAGTTTATCACCTTTACTACCTATCAGGAGCATATATTAACGACCATGAATTCAGTTGGAAATTGAATTTTTTTTCTCTCTTTCTCCCGACCCCTGATATATAAGAGAGTGAGTTACATGCGTTATGTTATGCTTCCAGAAAAAAAAGTATTTTGTATGTGTCTCAAGAGCAAACGAACCAAATAGATTGACATGGGGTGCAGTTTTCTCCAGAATAAAATTTTCGCACAAAAAAAATTGCTTTTTCTTACCTTTCCTTTTTCCCGTGTTGCACTGTCAACTTACAAGTATCATCGATTTTGAGCAGAAAAACTAACAAGAAAAATTATGTAGTCACTTGGAGTCCTTTATATTTTCACTGAGGAGGAAAAAAAGTATACTTATCCCAATGTTCTCTGTCTGTCTTTCTCTCTCTTACTTTCTTTTGTCAAAAGTAAGGCAACAACGAAATAAAAGGAGAATATGTAAGTGCAGAGCGGAACCACTACTCTCGTTTTTTCCTGATGTGGAATTGTATGTTTCACACAAAGTTTTTCAAAATTGTTTGCTTATGGCTCTAATACGTTTTGTTTGTATTGCACCGTTAGTAAATATACGAGAGAGAGAGAAAATGAAAGCAGCAGGACTTTACGTTCAACTTCCTTGGGCATATACTTTAGTTTTTATTTTGAGAGAGAGAGAGAGTTCTGCTAACAAAGAAAAATTCTTCAGTTCTCAGTCAGTCAGCAGTGTCACGAAGGAGCTCAGGTATTTTCTACATGAAAAAATAGATTCTTTAGAAAGAGAGTAAGAAGTGTATTCTACTTATGTTTTTTTTCGTTTGTCAAAAGTTTTTTTTTTGTTGAAACAACGACAAAAAAGATTTTATTCATCAACAACTGTCCTCAGAGTCATTACTCAAAGAAAATAGATAGTTTCTCATGATTGCTTCCGTCCTCCTTCTTGGTATCTCTTTCTCTTTTAGCATGTAATGTGTAATGTAGGTAAGATGTAAGGAGATGGATCCCTTCTTTCTTTTTTTACAAGACGAACATTCTTTGATGCATAGATAGTGATAGTATATAGAGTACAGGAAAGTAAAAGGGAGCGAGAGTGAGAGTGAGAGAGACGAAAGCAGTTTAAAGTGACAACTTTCCTTAGTTTCCTTTGGCTCGACGAGGAAATGAGATATTGCGTGCTGGAAAAGAAGTGGAGAAAAGAGACATCAACAGAGTGAATGGGGGAGAAAGGAGAGCGTGTGTGATCGTGATCAGTTGAATTTATGAACAAACGGTCAATCTGTGGCCCCGATTCGGGTTTCCTTTCACCTCCTTTGTCTACCACCACCTTCTTTAGTTTGAATCCAGCTAAAGCTTTCTTTTTCCTCCCTCCCTATATATAAGCTTGAGTCAGAGTGGATGTTTCAGTTTGTTGATCGTGTTGTTTTAGTAGTTCTTCTATCGTATGTGATGTATGAGAGGACAGGGACTGTGACAGGAAGCGGAACTGCTTCTCTGTTGCTCTCTGGATTGATTTCGTGCTTTTGCTTTTTTTGGTTGATATGTATACAATAATACGCTCAGTATAGTAATTTTATTGCTGCTGGTTATTGTTTCTCCCCCAGTTAATTTTCAGTTTTTCAGTGTGAACTTCACCTGCAATAAAATTTTGATGTACGCAAGTTCGAAAGAGATGCTGGTGATGATGATAATAAAATTTGAATTGACGAAAAAGGAATAATAATTAGTAATATTTTGAAGCAGTGCAAATGCAATGCAATGTAATTTGTAATGTTATATATAGGCTGCTTTCCCTTTGACGTTGCTAAAAACTAGCGTGCAAATGCAATGACGATGATGATTTCTTTTTCCTATTTATTTTGTAGTGTTTAGTCTGGGAAGTGTGGTTGCGGTTTGACGGTAGATAAATGAAGAGATGTGTCTCTTACCGGAGCAGTTAGCTGACTGGTTGGGAAGCCTGGATGGGATTCCTAGTTTATGCTTGAAAATGCTTGGTTGGAGTTACTTGCTTGCTTGCCCAACTTTCTCCATGGGTTTTCTTCCGTTTGCTTGGTGAACATGGGTTGTGTGCTGCTGAGAACATACTATTATGCATGATTGTATATTTTCCTTCAGGTAGGAAGTCTAGGTATGCTATCTCTTTTTCCCCTTTTGCCTACTTTTTTTCCTTTGAGCCCACTAACTGCATGGTGGTGTCCACCAACCATGCTATACCATACCAAACCAAACCGATATCAGCTCGTCAAATGATAGACTTGAATTCAAAATTAGAGACTAAATGTCGGCCCACATTTAGGTACCTTATAATGTCTACGTATGCATGTACTAAAAGTTCCAAATTCTTTTTTTTTTCGAGTTTTATTTCCGCTCTAACGAGCGAGTGATAATTCAACGTTTTGATGAACTCAGTTTGCTTACTTATCTTAATTGTTTATGGTATTGTGTATACCACAACCCACAATGTTTCCATTTACAATTCACATTCTCATCGTCAACTGAATTAATGGCATGTTAAAATATAACAGCCGAACAACGTTTTCGTTTACCAGCCAACACCAACCTTGAATTTGCATATATTTTCTTTACACACACATGACGATGACGCTGCTGCTGCTGCTTGCCCGTTGCAAACACCAAACACATATGTATATGATATGATCTCTGAAAGGAAATGGAGATGGGACGAAGCCTTTTCACGGCACGGACCTTGTCACGGTCTCTTCACTCATGGAAGAAAAGCCTTGTATGCTGCTCAAAATATGTTTCACGGTGTCGTCATAAAGTCTTAAGCTCAATGCAAATATATATGTACATACTTGTGTATTAAAACATTTGGAGCAAAAGTCTTCACCGTTTTATTACAGAGGAAAAATGTGCAATGCAACGTTGTAACAGTCGTCAGTGTAAGTAAAAGTGTGAAGATGCATAAAGACTCGCATACTAAATCTTGTCCTTTTATGGGGTACTTGACAATGCAGTAGGTTTAAACAGCTTTCAGAGATAGATAGATATATACGCACCGGGTTGATTATAGACGTTGAGAATGGATGCATGACTGTATTCTTTCTCTTCTCTCCTACCTGTCCAACTTATGAGATTTAATAGTGTCGGGTAGTAGTGGGACAACTTGAGTTTGTATATATGGATATGGATGAAAATGGAGGCACATCCAACGAAAAACAATATATTTATATGGAAAGAGTTTTTACATGGTTTTACAACCAGAATCTTGTTGTAGAAACCACTTATGAATGTTAGCATGAGTTTAGGAGGACGTTACATATGTTCTTGTGTACCACGATTTTTTTCCCAGGGAGTGAAGTTGGAAGTAAGCGGAATAATAGAAGAGCCCCGCTGTCTAATCTAATGTTTTGTCCCTCTTGCTCTATGTCGAGTACATTAGATTTGTGATAGAACGTGCTTTTCTTCCCTCGTTTCGGGCAGAAATGTATATGAGTATACATTAGTGCTTTGCACGATTTTGTTGCTGGAGAAAGAGCTGAACGATGAATATACAATACGGTGTATTTGTATTGTGTAACTCTTTTATATTCATTCCTTAGTAATAGTAACATATATTCTATGAGCTGTCACAATGCAGACGGTATATAGCAACTACCAACCCTACCGAATAAAAAAGGCAACCCCAATGTAAAAGAATCTCAGTGTTAGTATTCAGAGGATTTTGCTTTTTAATGAGATTTATGGCCACCACTTTACTTTCTACTGTTCAAGGAGAAAGAATACAGATGAGTGGGGAATTAGCAACTCGAGATCGTAATTGGAATGGATTTTATTGCAACAACGCCAATTTATGGTATATGCTTTTTCCTCTTGTTATTCTTGGCTCTACGTGAAAGGGAGTATGCCTCCGGAGTTAAGAGAATAAAGCTAGGGGAAGATCGGCAGTATTGGAACGGTGATTGTATGTATAAAACAAGTGTACCATTCCCTAACAACGTATGTATGAATGCTAGAAAAACATTTGCTGGCACGATTGTAAATTATATGAGAACAATAGAAGCTTTTCTCTTTTTGTTTGGTTTGATGATATGATACAGCAAGCAGGAACAACGAGCAACCCTCGTTTCTTTGATACACCTATATAGCCAGAATTCAGAACTACTCTGTCAAAGGCAATCTGTATGCAATTATAGTAACAATCAATAATCAATAACAATAACAATCAAATTTTATGGGATCGAAAATATTATTAGCCTTCTACAGTTTCCAAAAATACGTGATCAAAGAAAATATTCACGCTCGGCCTATGTTGAGCTAAGTTATACCAAAAGCACAACCCTAACAGTTTTAGATATAATTATTAGAAATTAATTTAACAATCATATTCTGAAATTTTTGCTAGCTAAATTAAACAAGGAAGAAAAGTAACAATAAAAATATTTACATAGATTATAACTTTCACCATGGACTAAAAATTATTTCACAAACTATAATTATGGCTATAATTAATGTACTAAACATTAAAACAAATAATTAAAAACGGTTCGTCACGCGAAGTCTGGGTACATAACAGTTGACATACATGTCACCTGTGCGAGTTCTCCCATTACAGGATAAAAAATTTACTTATCATACGGATTAGGATTTCTTGGAACAAAGAAAATACGGATTTTTGCAAACATCGTGCTTTGCTAGTGTACGAGTACGAATTGTTATCGGATATCTGCAACTGTTACCAAATATTATGTGTATCTTGATTGTAATGCATATCTGCATTCGTTGAAATTTAGTAACAGTTTAGTTTGGTCGGAGTCTTAAAAATAAACTGCTAGTAAGCAGGTCCAGAGACGTAGCTGAAGAAGGCGTTAAGTGATCACCTCCAAACCAACTCCCCCCCTCCCCCCATGTCCACCAAATCTCCTCCAAATCTCCTCCACCACCTCTCTCTCTAAACCCACCTCCGCGATCCTCTCCCAACGTATAGTGAAAGCATAACTTGTAGAATATCATTCCGAATTCTGCATTTATGCACACGGATGCTATGCTGTGCTTACGTATACGTATACGTTTCAGCCAAATCGATGAGTTTCTGAACTTTCGAGCCTATAAGTTTCGAACCGTTTGAACGATTTGTCTGAAAAGTATTCCCAGAGGTCCTCTTGAGTAGTGCTACCTGTGTACTAAATTTGGTCCAAATCGGTCAATGTATGCGACCAGGAGAGTGCGCACGGACAGACAGACGGACAGTTTGAGTAAAACCATTACTTCGCTGAATGCTCCCGCTTCAGCTACGTAATAAAGATTTTAACAACTGTGCTATTTACAGGGTAGCCTCATAAAGTTAAAAGCAACCGGCATATATGCTTTTTATCCGAGATGCATATTATGATGTTACAAATGTATAGTTGGGTGCACGATTATCTTGCATAGAATTCCAAATCCATGATACGTCTCTTATTGTAATAGGTTTGCACAATTAAACTTGCAAATGTTTGGATCATTTTCATAATGCAGAAAGCAGATAAGCATCAGGGGAAGGTGAGCGACTTCACTGATTCTTTATTTCTTTACCATTGTTTGAACCAAGAAGGCAAAAATTTATTAAGTATCGCTGGAATCTGGAATGATGTTTTACCTAAATAAATTTGTTAAAGTATGCACGTATGCATGATTATGAATAAGGCTCTACATTTTATGTGTAAAAATATATATTTTTCGGCGGCCAATCACAATTCCAAAATACAAAGAACTCAAGAAAATTTAAACATTCAAAACTTCCAAAATCCGTTTTGATGGTAATTACCATCCCAAATTGAAAATAAGCAAATGCCAATCCCAGTTGATTTGGAAAGAATAAATGTTTTAAAGTTGCAAACGAACAATACACGTACTCTAACCAAACTAGTTAAAGCGTTACTCCATTTTAAACATCTAGAAACATCTTTACATGCTATTTTGTTGCATGAAAAAACTCCATGTGGGAGCTGGGCAAGTACCTACAGAATTTATTACGTAGCTGAAGCGAGAGCATTCAGCGAAGTAATGGTTTTACTAAAACTGTCTGTCTGTCTGTCTGTCTGTCCGTGCGCACTCTCCTGGTCACATACATTGACCGATTTGGATGAAATTTGGTACACAGGTAGCACTACTCAAGAGGACCTCTGGGAATACTTTTCAGCCAAATCGGTCAAACGGTTCGAAAGTTATAGGCGGATGAGTTCAGAAACTCATCGATTTGGCTGAAATGTATATGCACAGTGGGGCCAAAAGATTAAAAAAACGGCTATTTTAACGTACAGCATTGATTAGGGCGTCATTCGAACCGTAGTGGCCTAAGGAATTCATTGCTGGGCATTGTTTGAAATTTTGACCTGTGACCTTGACCTCAGTTGACCTTATTTGACCTTTTATGTTTCTTAACATCAAATCAAAAAACAAATTTTATAGGAAGAAAGCCCTTAAAAAGTTGTGTATACTTACACAGTTTCAGCCTGATCGGTCAATAGGGGCCTGAGTACAGGCCCCTCCAACTTTGAAAAACGGCCATTTTCGTAATTTTCGAAATCGATTTACAAAGCGAGTTTAACGAAGCTGCAGTTAAGACAACGCGCATTTGAAACTCCGTCTTCTGTAGTACATTCCCCATGCTTTGGTTTCTGGGGGTCAGGTGGAGATTCTGAGATAACTGACATTTACTGATACTCTTATTACCTCATGAAATGCATTGTAATTACCATTAAGAAATATTTACCGGAAGTAGTTTTAGAATATCAGTTATCTCAGAATCTCCACCTGACCCCCAGAAACCAAAGCATGGGGAATGTACTACAGAAGACGGAGTTTCAAATGCGCGTTGTCTTAACTGCAGCTTTGTTAAACTCGCTTTGTAAATCGATTTCGAAAATTACGAAAATGGCCGTTTTTCAAAGTTGGAGGGGCCAGTACTCAGGCCCCTATTGACCGATCAGGCTGAAACTGTGTAAGTATACACAACTTTTTAAGGGCTTTCTTCCTTTAAAATTTGTTTTTTGATTTGATGTTAAGAAACATAAAAGGTCAAATAATGTCAAGGTCAAGGGTCAAAATTTAAAAAAGCGCCCAGCAATGGATTCTTTAAGCCATTACGGTTCGAATGACACCCCAATCAATGCTCTAGCTTAAGATTTTTGTTATAGCCGGTCCTAGCTATAGAGCGGCCCCACTGTGTATATGTATACGTAAGAAATGCATAGCATGTGGATGTGCTTGTGCATACATCCGGAATCATGTGCTTTTGCATAAAGCCAGAATCCGGAATGGAATTCTACAAGTAATGCTTTTACTACGTTGGGAGAGGATCGCAGAGGTGGGTATAGAGAGAGAGAGGTGGTGGAGGATATTTGGTGGACATGGGGGGAGGTGGTTTGGAGGAGATCACTCAACGCCTGTTTCAGCTACGTCTCTGGCCTGCTTACTAGCAGTTTATTGTTTTCTAGACTAGAAGTACATTGATTATAAACCTCAAAACTCTTAAATACTTGTTATAATAATACATATCACAACAAGTGTTCGTAGATATGCTGTAGATCTAAAATTTATCATGAAATATTACTGTAGAGCTTTAAAATCAATTTTTAAACTACCACTTAGCTAATATTACACATTCTTCATGATTTAATTAGTCGGTCGATTTTCTTGACCTTTCGAAGATGTTCTTAAAATCGATGAAAGAAATAGTTTAATTTTTAAAGTAATCGACGATGGTCGCTTCTTACCCCTTTAAAACAAATTTTTGCTTTGTTTTTCTTCACAAAGGTAGTTTTATTTTAGTTTGAGGAATATTTATATCTATTAGACTGTCGTAAGTAAGTTACTAATTTTAAGTTATGTTAAGGATTAGGTTTACTCTCTTGATCATATTACCTGTGTATTCTTGGTCTGTAAAAATAAAAAATATACATTTGTCGTTAGTAAATTACATTCGTATTTCCATTTAGTGTACAAACCTGTCAGAGTGTGCACATTTTAAGCTTTCATTAATACACTAACAGCTTTAAGGTGTTTAACAACCTGTTTGTTGGATTAAATTATTTACGATTTCACATTTTCAGTACTGTTTGATTGGCTTAATCTAGAAGCGAATCGTACTAGTCACTATTTGTATAATATTCTGATGGTAATATGATAGTTATTCGTAGAATACAAAGTTATAAATTATGTCGTGAAAAATGTGGCGTCTGTCGTGAAGGACGGCCAAAGGACACCTTTTAATCCACTTTTACCTTACACACCAATTAGTGCAAACAGAATTAAAAAAGACAGGCCTTTCAAAAGTTTTTATGCCCCCAGCAGATAGACGGATGACCGGCGATATCCTGAATCATTTCAATATGAATTTAAAGGTTCATAATAAAAGTTCTTAATAACAAGCAGACCAATTTATTTATTCATTATACTTACTTACATTGATACAATAATTAACTTTGATGTGACAAGCAGTTTCATATAGTAATTAAGCGGGTCAATTGCAGCTACGGGTTTCTTTTCAGCGAAATTCGTCGGCTGCAATTATTAAAAAAATCGCAGTCTTTCATTATAATTTTTGCAATTCTCTAATATTACCTCCAATTAGAATTGACATGTTTTTCCATGTGCCAAATCATTAAAAATCTTTTTACCTTCTACATTTCACATTTCCATGATTTGCCAATTACTTCACCAACATTCCAATGAAATGGGAGAAAAATACTAAATTCAAACAAGCAATACTTAAAGTTCTTCAAATAGGTTTTCTTCCATTTACGTATTTGATCAAAAGGTTATGTATTCATTTACGAAATCAAGCGAAAAAGTCAGAGTACAAATTTCTGTAGAAGTGAGATGGATAATCCATACATATGAGCCCAATATGAGCGTGCTGTGCTAGATCTGCACAATAACTCATATGTGTGTCTCTAATCGTAAGTATGTCTCGATTAACGAAGCCAACCCAAAGCAAAATTTTAATGAGGTTTGCTCACGTCCTTGCATAGATTCGAATTAACTGGAAAATGGAATAAACACATATACATTGGAAACTGTCCAAATTATCATAGAGAAAAATAAAACTATCCCTTGAGTGCAATTCAAAATATTGACGAAATGATTCAAACCTTTCACTTGTCATTATACTTTGTTTTTGTAGTTTGTTTTGAAAGTCAGCTTTACTTCAATAAGCCGAATGAAGTGCTTCCCTGATTTCTAAGAAGTAATGAAGCAAACTGTGTTCTAGCAAGCAAGGCTCTCACGTATGATTACATAAATTTGTCCAAATTCAGCGTATATAATATGTACATATAGTAGCTAATTACATCTACCTAGTTTCACTATGAACAAAGAGTTCCCATACTTGATTTTATGCAAGAAATCACTGTATTATGAAAAACAATGATGATTCTTTGAAATATAACCCTGTATACACTGTGTTTCACTTGGAACTCCATTCCATACGGATCAGATCAGTTCTATAATAATATATTACTTTTCACACAAACTGATAATATCGTCATCATTTGAAACTGAAACATTTCTGCAAGTTGTGGTACTTCACAGACATGAATCTATATCCCATCCTAAAAAGAAATTAGACCCTTTTCCGTTTGTAGATTGTGTTTGCTCCATTGCCGTATGTCATTAAGTTTGGTGTACTCACCACTCACGAAGCATTTTTTTGCAGTTACCTTTTGATTGCCTTTATGAACTTCATTTTCCATATTTTTCACCATGTCATATGCATCGCATACTCACAGGAACTTCATGGAAGTACAAAGTACAAGTGTGTACCAAATAACCAACCGGGGGTTAGTCTAATATTACATATGTATGCATTTGTAAGTCTATTATTTGATGTCTCCCCAGTGAAGTATAATTTCTGAAACCTACCATTTGCTGTATTTCCCTAGTCCCACTTGTTTTCCGTTTTATTCCTGTTTTTATATACATAAATGTAAAAAAAAAAGTACAAAAAATCGAGGGTCACATCCCAGCATAGATGATAGCACTTACACCGGATTTCAGATACTTATGTAAAGTGCGAGAAACATAGTGTTCCCTTCCCGTGCTGGGTGACATCACCAGCCAGTAGTAGTGGTTTGGCTGGTTGTAGTTGCAATCGTAGTGGTAGTAGTAGTAGTAGTAAAAGGAAAGGGAAAAACTTTTTTTTCAGAAAAATTTGTCTTTGTAACTTTTGAATCATTTATCAACTTTCAGTCGGAACCCATATGCTTCCTCACTTTTTCATGGAGGAAACAAGCACACCAACCAAGCCAAATATATATTTTGGAGTCTGAAGAGGCGTAAAAACTTAACCTCACTACTCTTCTTGTTTTTATGTCCGTAAAGAAAAGAGAGCAGTTGAGTAAGAAGACTGTGTGAGAGAAGTTACCACATTACAACACGAATCGAGCAATAATGCAATGCATCCTTTGGATAGTCGTATATACATCCATAGTCATAAAAGGGTTCACAAAAACCAAGCCAGTTTCAAATGCGTCAACTTCCCCATTCGTATGCTTTTTTGCAAAAAAAGAGAAACATTTTTTTCTAAAGAAAATATTAAAAACACTTGAAGAACATGGTAATCTTTCATGAATATCTCTGCTTATATTCCATACGTGTACACAATGATACTATGAATATATAAAAGAATAAAAAGTTGAAAGTATTATATCAAACTTCCTTTTCTCTGTTGATTCATTTGGTCATATTCTGTTGGACAGTTGAGGGCACGGGTGCACATCCCAGGTTGAGCAAAAGGTGAAAAATACATACTATAAGGGGAATAAAGAACAATTTTACCGAGACCAGGCTTTTATGCATCTTTTCTTTCCTCAGTGTGAGAGTTTGCTTTTAAACTTAGGAAGAATAAGGATATAGCATCCGTCGGTGGTGGATGTGGACTAAAAGGCCTATTCCTTTTTTTTATCCTTGTTAAGTGTGATGATGCAGTTGAAACTTAAAGCATGAGAGTTTGTTTTTTATACTCCAGCAGCAGCAGCATTCCCATTTTCCAACGATGGCTCGTCATAGCCATCGTAGTAAAGTGGAGTAGACGAAGTAGTAGTAGTAGTAAGTAGCACGATTACGTGACACAACTACTTCCATTTTCTTTTCTCTTTTTTTCTGCTTCTTATTTTTACTAACCAGAAGTTTACCTGGTTTATGTGAGCATTTATATACGCTAGTGTTTTTTTCTTTTAAAGGTAAGATAAATGCAAGGTAGGGCAACAGTTATATTGAATAGGCGAGTATAGAGTATCAAATAGCTGCAACAGTAATAGGTTCGCATTTACAGAATTACATGCTTTTGGGGAAGACGGAACTGTTTGCTCCCAAGGTCGAATTTTCCGACATCAAACGGGCTTGATAAAGGCGATAAAGGTAAAGAAAAATATAGTAAAAAGGTTAGATTTGTTGTGGTAATAAGATTTATGCATAGATACACATTACACATATCCTTATATAAATGAACATGCTACTGTGAGGAGAAGAAAAAAGTTTAGATGAGAATATGATGCTGCTGCTGCTGCTGATGATGATGATGATGATGATGATGAGCATCAACATGATTCGTATGTTGTAAAAAAAGTAA
Organism: Orchesella flavescens; assembly: GCA_964034955.1. NCBI lineage: Eukaryota > Metazoa > Arthropoda > Collembola > Entomobryomorpha > Orchesellidae > Orchesella > Orchesella flavescens. Next base: position 24,929,326 of record OZ035954.1, on the reverse strand, counting down.
AGGTAAAAAACGTACGTTAATGCATAGCGTACCTACCTTTTCCGCTTTGGGAGTAGACAAAACGGAAGAAGAAAGAGCCAACAAAGTGTGCTACCGTTGCGATGTTGATGATGCTTTACAATACCATTTTGATTTAGGTAGGGTATACATTACTCATATTCCTAGGCTTGATCTTGATGTTGTTTTTTTCTGTGACTGAGTAATTTGATGAGCAAAAGAATACGAGTAGGGTATGTATGCTGAATGGCATGGCGTGAAGAAAAAAATACATATAAAAACAATGCAAGTATAGCTAAACTTCCGATTCCTTCTTGTTTTGCTTCTTACGTTTGTTGATGCACATATACAGGGGCAGGACTGAAGAAGATTAAATTGCTGATGTTCATGTTGCTTTTTTTTGTTAAATCAATATTTCCCAAGTTTGGAGAATTTTTTTATGTTTACTATATGAGATTTCATTATAATTGCATCTTTGCTTTGGCTCACAACGAGAATTTTGCATCATCCTTCCTTGTTTACATTCGTTTGTTTATGTATATAAAATATACGCAGAACATGATTATGATATGATCATATATCATACATATATGTTGAGGTAGGTGCAGTCCACTATCACAAAACAACTCGAATCTTTAAACTTCTTAAGATTAGTTTTTTAGGTGTTTGGCCACTTCTAGAGCTCGCTAGAATATCTATATCTTGCAATTAGTAGATTAGTCAAGGCAAACTGGATGTTATGGTTCGCAATTATGTTTTTGTGTGTTTATCTCCGTGCTGCTGACTCACACTTCTTAATGTAGTGTTTGTGTTTTCATTGCATTACTTTCGACCAGACCATTAGCCAGAAAGCGGCTGTTGTAACAGCTTATGTTTTTGCTCAAAGCTATTATGGATTATTTCATATCGCTAATATATGGATAATGCTTAACGTTTTTTGTGTTCAACTTATCTTTCTTAGTAGTACTTTTGTTGGATATCTTTGATCTTGTACTTGTAAATACAAGGATCATATCATGAGGGTGATATATAAAATCTTTTTGAGTTGAGCTTCTAGGCTAGGCTGAAGGTTTTGTTAAGATAGCAGACGTGCAGGGAATGTAATGTAATAATGTGTGTGTACACGTGTTTTTCAACTGCGAACATAACCACTAAATTAACTGAATACGTATATTTTATTCTAGCAAAAAAGAATAGAATGCCTGATCAAAAGTGATTTAGTGGCATCTACACAATGAAATGCCCATTTAGATCTCATGCATTTTATAAAGATTACATTTTCATTCCAGCTGATGCATGTTCTTATGTAATTTATGGACATGGAACCTATGAATTTTGCAATTAGTATTATCATCTTAATTTCATATGTGCTGGAGTTAATCTGAATCCGCAGGCTCAGCGTTTCTACTCAAATTACCCTTGTCTTTAGAGCACACATGAGCAAAAAGTTTTAAAATATTCAAGCATGGAAGTTTTTTAAAAACACTTTTTATTACTTTCTTAGAAAGAATTCGGTAAGACGAATAAATTTTATGAACGCGATCGTAAATGTTTCGTTGTAGGAATTATATGGCAATTTATAGGGTGAGACGGAAGCACATTCACGCTTCAAATTTTCCATTTTACTGCAATCCAGAAACTCGCCTTGCATTGCAACATTACAGGTATTTTTTTAAAATAACCTGTAGCATCTTAATTAGTAAAATTAGCATAAACTGATAAATTAGATGTCGGAGAAGGCAAGCTCTAATGAAAATATCTTTGAAGTTTTCATTTGGAGCAAGCAAGTCTCATTCCAACGAATAGATTTTCTGGTTTACGCCTACATTAAAGCATTACCAAATTACCAATCGTTAAAGGGCCTTGGCAAACAATTTGCAACAATTATATTTAATGGATTATTGTATATTCTTAGGCAATTCTTCGCAAATTAGTGATAATTTTTGTAAAAGAAAATTGATCTTCATGCCATATCCTTTCATTTATTTAACCTAAGTGAACGTGCAAAAGAAGTAGCTAGTAACTTCCGTGAAGACTTCTCCTCGTAATCTCGTTCCATCAGCGATATGGCCCAGTAGTAGTACTCCAAATAAAAAATTCTCGCAAAGAATAATACAATAATCTGTAGAAGATGCTTTTTCTAATATTTCCATTCCATTCCCCCCACACAAAGCTATTCTTTGAATTGACTGGATGTATCGTAATGTAACGTTATGATGACTTCGTGTAAGAAATACGATATAACCATGATTTCATAGCTGGATGAAATAATAAACTACATTCTAGAAAATATATGATCCAATACAATAACGAAAACGTATTATCCTCAAAATAAAATGTACAATAAGAATAACACTTCCATTACAATGCAATTTTATCCACAAAAAAAGGCAAATATTGCATCGAAAATAAAATGAAACCGTTAAATCATTGACAAAGAACGAAGAGATGCAGGAGTGGGCGAGAGTTAACTTTAGCTCTTCGCCTTTGAAAGAGCATTAAAAATAAACGTAATTTTAGCTGGAGAGGGGTAGATATCACAAACATCTACAACCTGATATTGATACATTACACAAAAACTGTTTCCCAAAAAATTGTGTATATACACTTATTGTATACATTTTTGTTCCATCCGCCGCCATCATCACATCGTACGAATTGTGTGTAGGATGAAGAAAAAGCCAGAACAATATTATTGTATCGCTTGTCGATGACTATTTTTATATTTCCTCTATCGCCCTCTGAATAGAAAGGGCATCATACATTGCTATGCTTTAAAGGATATGCAATCATACATTGTTCATGGTCTTGGAATGAGGAGATGAGTCCTTTTTGAATGTGGCATGAACTGAAAGTCGCAACCATCATGATAGTCATCATTGCTTTCTATGCACATACAAAACATATAATATACACTTTCTCCTCATCCTCCCATTCTTTATATTCCCGAGAAAGAAAAAAACACTACTGCCTTTGCTATAATATTACAGTGAATAATAATAGCGGAAATTCTATGACAGTCATCCTTGTAGCCATCATCATCATATACATATAGTTTCTCCGCACACTTCTTTAAAGTTCCATTTTCCAATCCCCTAACAATCCATACTTCCCATTTTGAGCATTTTGGCTTCGCTTATATGAAGCTTTTGGCTTCACACTCTCTTTTTATGGAGGTGAGTGTCTATGAGCGACTTTGCGACTCATGAATATTATGAAACGAGAAAGGAGTGAGAAGAAAAAAAGAGAGAAATGAGAGAATATATTGAGAATTGGGGAAAGAGCGATGGTTTGAATTACTTGGTTTTCCCAGAGCATTTTTTGGCTTTTACTATTCACCAGAACCATCCATACAAACTAGACAAATGCAACCTTTCTCTCTCTTCTTTTTCTTGGCTTTGTGCTCATATAATATTGAGTCAAGTTATTACATGGTATTAGGATTATGTGAAGAGTCGTCTTCCATTCCGCTGAGACAACCCCCTACGGCTACAACAAGGAAATACACATATTTGAAGTCTGCTCCTTATTCATATCTTTCCATATACGCCACAAATATTACAAGAAAAAAAATGCAATTTGAAATTGTACATTCATACAAAGAATTTTACACACGCTCTCACAACCCCAACCAAGAAACCCTCTGTATATATCTATATATACGTATTTGGCTGGGCAGTGGCTCTCTAAAGTAATCGTATGTATCCGTTATTGCCTCCCTACAGTTCATTCATTGTGTATAAAATGTACAGCCAGAGAGTGTCATTTCCCGTATGACACACAAGTGGGAAAAGTGAAGGGAAGGGTAATTTCACATTTAAAATGCTGAAATGCGTGCACCTTCCCCCAAATTCAGCAATATGTATTCAATATGGCTCGTCAACTGTATCGGATTTATTGAGTTTCAGTTTCAGCTTTCCTCACTTCATTCCCTGAGTTGAATAATCGAATATGAGAAGAAGCAGAAGAAGAAATGCAGACAGCAAAAGAGAAAAAAAAACCTACGATGAAGGAACAAACTAGTCGATTCGGGAAGGAAAAAGCAAGACGGATAACATAACTGTAAGTTGCTCAGTCAGGGTCCTAATATTGCTCTTCAAGAATGTATTCTACAACACCAAGAAAACACTACAGCAAAAAAGAAAACGACCAAGTGAGACCAAAAAGAAAACGAGAAACAGACTACTTCTTTTGGTTCTCCCTCAAAGAGCGACCATACCATACCATATGCCTACAGACTATAGACAGAGACTTAATAAGAAGAGCCTATCACAAATAAACGTGCACTTATTAAGGAAACGGGAGAAATCGAAGACGAAAAAAAAGTGAACAACTCAACTACAAATGTACTGGGTTTCTTCTGGAATGGTTTGGAAAACGAAACTCGGGTTGGTTTTGGTTGACTACCAGTATCATCATCATCGTCATCATTATCTTCGTGCTATGTATGCAAGTATGCATGGCCCCATGACTTTTTCAGGATTCCTTTTAAATTGTCCTCCGAACCTCAAAAAAAATGATGAAGGATATAATGCATGGTTTGGCTCTAAAAGATCATATCAGATATCCACAATCCACAACACAGAGAAATTATGTCAAGTATGAAAGTGGAATTTATTCACTGTCATTATATACGAGCCCTCATATGAAGACGTTAATATTCCAGTGAAAAAAAACTACTCGAAATTATACTGGTGTGACCTTTAGCTTCATTTTTATGTGAGTGAAACCGAAGCAGGAATCATCTACCATCAAACTATACGAAACCAAACCAAAAACCAATGTTTGTTTCACCAAACTAAAATATTCGAATGAACAGCTAGCGCTGAATTGGATGGTTGGCTCTTTTTAAGTCCGAGCCGAAGCTTTGGCTTATGTGGATCTATCTAAAAAAAATGATATTGTACAGAATTATTACATGTTATGTACCATGTTGTTCCTAAATGAACAGGATAAAAAAAATGGGGAAATACACATGGTCGGAAAAAGGGAACTTTTCCCAGTAAATTTTTAATCGAGTCCTTCCTTACAAGAAACTCAATTTACATTGGCTGAATATTTAAAGAAATGACTTTCATCGTTGTTGATGGCTAAATGAGAGGGTTTACACGGTGAAGGCTATAATAACACAAGTTTATGTTCAGTCCAGTACGTAAAGAAGTTGGATCGTTTAGTAAAAAAGAAAGAAAGGAAAAAGAAAAGAGAGAAAGAAAGGTATTGTTAAAGGAGTTTTATCAGTAGTCAGTGTTTTCTTAAGACGAGAATAGAAACGGTGGCAAGGTTGAAGTTTTTTCATAATTTCTTTCCTCACCCGGCGTTCCTCTTTTTTCCCTTTATAAATATAACCCCCCACTATACCTACTGATGATGATAATTCCTGCATGAAATGAACCAAACAGTGTGGTAGTTCATTGCATGATGGTGTTGTCTTAAAAGAAAGAGAATCCATCAGACCATGTTCAAATTTTATACCATTGACTGGCACTTTGTTTCAAGGCTTTTTTTTTCTAAAAATACATCAGCAAATAAAAGGGGTTAATGAATATTGCATGGCGTTGTGTTTCAGAGAGTGGCATGTTATGTATATGGTGTGGTGTAAAATGCGTGCATGAACCGTTACTGTTGCATGAAGTGTGCGCAGATTACTCTATTCGAAAAGCCGAACATTTGCCATAGTGGGAATTATTGTAAAATATACATGGAGGACATCACGGCTTCATACACAGATTCGGGAAGTATCTTTTTTTGAGCCGATCAGTAGAGTAGATGATGTTTTTAGTTGAATATGTTTGTCTGCTAAAAATATCTGGTTGTGTTGTACTAAAAAAAACTAGAGTTTACTGGACTACTCAGCATTTCGTTTCATGAGATAACACTGGAAAACAAGTTTTAAAAATATTTAGGCCGACTCCAGTTGCCTGAGTTAACATCTCCCAGCTATAAATGTCAGTTACAAAAGCTGATGTGTGTCGGGTCGGGCGGGTGTTTTTGATGAGGATGAGTGCGAAAGGATAGGTTCAAGAAAAAACTTTCCGTAGACTATTTTCCCCCTATCGTATTCACCACTATTGCTTATAATAATAATAGGCCACCGTGGGTTCACCCATGTAATAATTTAGAGTTTCATCCTACATTACATTTTACTACCCGTTGAGATACCACCCGTTCGGGAATTTTTATGTTTATTCATGATTCTAGAGGGAGAGTAAATTTTATTTTGAATGAATGTCCAGTCAAGTTAATGCCAAGGCAAATGTTTGCATGTATTTTAGAATTAATGATGAACCAAGAAGAGGTATTATGCTCCATGATAACCTTTTAAAAGTTGTGGTTAAAAATAAAAAGATGTTGATGCTGATATTTCCCATGACCTTGGGCTTGATTATTTTTAGAATGAAGCAAGTATTAAAAAAACCATAAAAAGTAATTCTTTTAAAAATGGGAAAATAAGCGGAATCCATAAATTACAACGGGAGTTGGCAAAATTTTACCCCCACAATCTTTGGAATAACAAATGATGTTGATGTTTTCTTGGTATCCATAATATGTTTAGGTATCCCAAAAGTCCAAATACAAAATAAATATTCATTAATTCCACCCAACAAGCTCCGTATAGTAATGACTTAAGTAGAGGTGAAATGAAGATGAAAATCTTTCAAAGACTCACCTTCAAAGGAGGATTCGAAGAAGAGCAAGACGAACTTTGCAAAACTTGTGCTTTTGTACCCCATTATCCAATTTTTGCTTCGCAACTTCACACAAGAAAAGCGTATAAAGTAAGTATGAATCAATGATCAAGGCCAAGCTGCCCCAGCGACTACTACCAGGGTATGAGTACCACACCACAAGCCAGTCAGTCCATAGTCCATGCATCATATTATAAAAGGTTTGCTCATGTAATGATGCTTCTTTGGAGCATGCTAAAATTGATGCTAAAAAAGCTCATCAGGAACCTGCCAAACAAGTTGGATACACACCACACCATGTCATGCTACTACTACCTCAGCTAAAAAATTTGATCTATTGCTTTGATTGCATGCTCTCTTGCTTGGTTTACCAATATTATAATCAATGTGTGATGTGATGATGAGAAGATTATTATTGTGTCGTTTTAAGGTAAGGAAACTCCCTGAGCTTACGTGAAGTACACCTAATTTTTTTGGTGGTCAATACTTACGTACGTATGCAACATTAGCATCAGCATCATCATGTTTATATGTACGTACTTTGTCCTATGCAAACTTGGATACCAAAAACATCATCATGCATTTTTATAAATTTATTGAATGTTCATCATTTGCAGTTGCTCACTCATTTTTGTGATTGTGATGATGACGGAAACCCCAACGACGTAATTCGACGAATTTGTCCATTGTTGCAAAAAAAACCTGCTTGTAGCATCACAAAGAAAGAACTGCGGGTCGTCTCTCCGTTGTATAAAATCCTAATCGTGACTTTTCTTTGCGTCATATCCAACTGAACCTTCTTATGTGGAAGGTTTCGACTCTCTTCTACGGATCTCGGAAAAAGTGATTCTTCTCTACTTTACTGCCAACACCAACTTTATACTTTTTGTGTGTCCATGCAAAATTTACTTTTTATTTTGTGAAAATGGAAAGTTTTATCAAAGTTTGGGGAGTGAGTTTGTTAATAGTGGCCTGCTTCGGACATGTTCAAAGCCAGGCTAATTCCCTTTTCGATGAAGATTTAGTTATTACCCAAAGCCAAAAAATTGCCCTTGATAAGGTTCGATATAGTTTGTTGTCTCATATCTTTCATCATCGCTATAGATAAGTGTAGCTATATAGCAAATCATTGCAATATTTTTGTTCCTTATGAATTCATAGTTCAAGGCTCGTGTGCTACCAATCTTGCCGGATGCATACATGAAGGAAGATATTTACCTTATTAGATGGCTTCGTGGTAAGTAGACATAACCTTTTTTTAAATGCTGTTCATGATAAAGTGAAGCGATATGAATTTGTGAGGAAATATAACCTAACCTCATGTATGTATTTCTATCAGCCAAAAATTTTGATGTCAATCAAGCAGAAGAGTTTTTAAGAGAGGTAAAAATATTTAACATAATTATATATGAGCAGGCAAATAATTCGCATATCATTTCATGAATTCATAAAACAAATAATGTCCTAATACAGAATCTTAAGTGGAGGAAAACGAATAAAATGGAAAAAATACAAGAGGAAGACTTCGCAGATATCGTTTCCGACTATCCAGTGTATGTTGATACCTACGACAAGAATGGAGCCCCAGGTATAAATTGGAATTTAATGTCGTAACATGATGATTTGCGATTTTCCATGACTCACGTTCTGTATGACTTTTTTTTATGCTGCCTTATTATAGTGATCACGGCCATAGCTGGTCATTGGGATCTGAGAAAAGCTCATCTCTCTGGTGAAACCACAAGATTGCACAGATTTCTTGATAAAACCATGGACGAAGCTGCTATGAAAGTTCGGGAAGCTCAGAGTCAAGGGAAAAACGTATGTTCATACCTCAAGCTTGGATAATGGAGTATTGAAATTGAGAGAGAAAAAATATGCCCTTGATTTTATTCATCTCACTCAAGGCCAAGGTTGAATAAAAACTAAAGTTTTTCTTCATTTAGGTAACGCGCTTCCATTTTTTGTTAAATCTTGATGGATTTAACTTGGTCCAGCATGGCTGTCCTCGCTGTTTTCTGGGGATAATATCCTTTATTCAGTCTTATGAAAATCACTTTCCTGGACTGACAGATAAAATTGTCATTTTTAACGGTATGATGACTAATCATTTTAACTTTTATTACCAATGCAATGACTTGCTAAAATCAAAGTAGCATTGTATTTTAATCTGATAACATATTCGCTATGCCTTGTATAGCTCCTGCAAGTATTCAAGCCGTTAGACCCATTGTCCGCGGAGCTATTTCCAGTCGCACCCGAGGCAACATTCATTTGTACGGAACGAACAAGGCTGAGTGGCAAAAGTATTTACTGGAGTTCATTGATGCAAAGCAATTGACTGAAGATTTTGGTGGAAAGAGGATTAGAAATTTAGAATAATGTGATATCTGATATGCTCTTTGTTTGTTTGTTAGTTCAAAAAGAATGTATGCTGCTTTAAGTATGTATATGACATGCTTAGCACGATTGTAATTTACATGAATGAAAGTGTGAATGCCAAACAAAAAACTTCAATAACTTTATCTGATATCTGATATTAAGAATAAATTGAAGTGTCAACTATGACCGTATTAAATTGTTTTTTTTTGTTCTCAGTTCAAATTATGTTGATTTGCCTTGGTACATAATATTTAATTTTCATCAAAGTTGACTATACTAAACTTCTTATTGTAAATATAAGATTATACCCTTTCGGATCTTTTAGGAACGTCGACTTAAAAAGACATAAAAATGGAAAGTCTTGTTTTTAACAATTATTATAAGAGCAACTTTATGCATGTGACACGACTATTAAGGGGTTTTAATCGTTTGCCCTGTCAACACTTGAAGAGCAGTGAAGAGGAATCATTGAACTTGTAAAAATTATGACTTTCAAGTAACTTGTCCTATTCTTATCTAGATTCTTATCTGCATTTGGCTACAGCATGTAATACCGGAAACTGTAATTTTATTTCAATGCAACGGCATCTTGTAATGCAATGTTTACATGCAACTTATGATATATACCTGAACCTGACTTAACCAAACACTTATTAACTTTTAAATCTTTCTATCATGTTCGGGAAACAGACTTTCTATCCAAGTTTTGCCTTGTCAATGGAATTTAGAGAATAAAAACAGAAACAATGCGTGTAGTAATAAACAACTTGATAATCGAATCAGCTAAGTTGTTACATTAAGCGAGAGAAAATAAGAGAGGTAAAGCAAACTGCAACGGCATTAAAAAATGAAGTCAATTTCACACGATACCGGTTTCAACCCCGGGCGAGGATCTGTAGCAATAAAATGATAAAATAAATTGCAGGAAAGGTTCAGGTGTCGTAGTGTCATACAGTTTGAATTGAGTATTTGAGTGCTAACAGAATTAACCTGTTACGGAGGTTGTTGGGATCACTGAATGTTGCAAATTTTTCACATCATGCATCTGATAATAAGAATGGTAATTTATTATGATCCATGGACATATAAAAGACGACATTTTTATGCTAGTCGAATCATTCAGTCACTAGAACTTGCAAGTAGTTCGAACAAGCTTGCAAAAATATAAGCAGCTACAAAAATAACTGCATAGTCAATAGTAAATTAAATCAGGATTCTCAAACAAATCGGAATTCACAATGCGTTTAATCACAACTTGTGCAGTTCTACTGGTTTTTATTGGATATCATGAATATGTTGTTGATGGAGTTGCACTTGAGATTGATTTAAGGCTAACTGACGAACAAAAGAAGATCATGGACAAGGTATGAACAACAATTTAGCATAATAAAAAATTTCAAACTTCAAACTGACAAAATCTTAAAATGTTTTTCTCTGACTGTATTATTGCATTTTAAACAGTTTAAGCAAATTATGGTTCCCAAATTGCCTCACAAATACATGAAGGAAGAAATTTATCTTGTTCGGTGGCTAAGAGGTATCGTAATATTTTAGGGGAATGGAATTTTACACAGGTTTTACGGCATTTTTTTAGCAATTATATTTCCGTTTTGTAGCTACAAACTTTGACACCAAAAAAGCTGAAGATTTCTTACTACAGGTATTACACAAACTTTTAAATTTGTATTACAAACTCTGCAGCCGTAATTGTGGCAATTTTTGTTCCTAATAGAATTTGAAGTGGAGAAAGCAACAAAGGATGGACACGATTCACAGTGAAAGTTGGTCTGATATGCAGGTGCAGGTGGCGATATGAACCTAACCAGTAGTCATTAATTTAATGGAAATTAAAAAAATCAACTATCCCAGATTTTTCATGACCAATTTCGTTCATATAGCATGACTTCCCTTATTACATTGAGGGTAAAGACAAAAAGGGACAACCTGTTATCACTGCCATCTCAAGAGAATGGGACATACGAAATGCAGTTGTGACAGGTCGGATTCGTCGCGTGCTTCGTTACTTGGACAAAGCAATGGATGACGCTAATGCAATGATCCGAACATGGCAACTTGAAGGAAACAATGTACTTTGTATTTTCATAATATATTATTTTATTCCACTTCAAAACTTACGATTAGCTTGTTTAGTTTAATCGTACTTATCGTCTCTATTTGTTTTTAGGTAACGCAATTTGTGTTGATACTTCACATGGGAAATTTCAATTTATACCAACACGGTTGCCCAAGATGTAAGTGTCTAGCAAAGTGATTTATTCAAAATGGTTAAATAGTCATCGATTTCATGAAGACTTAATTACATTTAACATTTAAGGTATAACAACCATTCTGGAGTTTTTGGACTCTTATGAAAACCATTTCCCAGGAACAGCCGATAAAATATTACTTGTGAATAGTAAGTTGCTGATTACAGCTTTTAGCGATAAAAAATATATATGGCGTCGATTGTAGTAGTATGCAAATCTATTCACTTACTAACCACGTTTTATTCTGTTACTCAGCGCCCCCAGTATTTGACGCTATTGCTCAGCTTGTTCGGGAAGCAGCTAGCCCACAAACCAAGGAAGCACTGAAAATTTACGGCACTGATCCCAAAGTATGGAAAAAGATTTTGTTAGATAACATTGACAAAGACCAACTAACCATGGAATTTGGAGGGACGAGACCAGATAAGATGTCTTAAAACCTGACCCCTAACATTACAGTTTTAAACCGTGTGATGTTTTGTATCCGAGATTTTGCTTTGAAATCTTGAATGTTTGCTAATGAGTTAAATTGAGTTTTTTTGTATTTTGTGTCTGTAAAATTTCTATAACAAATAAAGATAAAGTCATCGTTTTAAAGTTGGAGTCGAAGAAACTTTCCAAAGAATGATATTAGCACATCCGTCTATCGACGTTTTGTTGTACTCCATGATTGCGGGCATTACAAAACCGACGCTTCTTGGCTTTGCAAACAAAGACAAATGACATCAAGTCTTTTTCGCTGGTGAAAGAGTGAGCTGGCCATCACAGAGCTTGAACAGGGCTTTTACTTTGAAAGACATGGAAATAGGTATATGAAAGTACTAAAATACTAAGTAAGATTTGCCGTTCAACGGCAATACATCAGTTTTACAGTTATGTTGGATGCTCACCTCACCCTCCTTATGTACATTTGTGATCATATGTCTGCTATAAGTTATGATTTTATTATTAAAACTAAGCAAAGCTTTGAATAGACCCCTTCCATAAATAGAAATTTGCAAAAAAAAAGTTCATTAGTTAATGAAGACAATTAGCCCATTTCGAAGTATTGATTGGTCTGACAAACTCACAGTGCTGAGAATAATCGTACGTTATGGTCGAATTACTTCGTTGATGATGACACCCGTTTCTCAAATGAACTATTTTTCATGTTCAAAGTACTGCATGAGTACATTCTTACGTGCTACATCAGTGTGCGAGTGGGAGTTGCAATCCTACACACTATTTAGTTGAGTTCAGTGAAGTAATGGTTTTGGGTTTTACTAAGTTTGTCTGCGTGTCTGTCTGTCCGTGCACACTATCCTGGCCATATTGATTGATTTGCACCAAATTTGGCACCTCTGGGAATACTTTTCAGACAAGTCGGTGGAACGGTTCGAAAATTATAGGCAAAAAAGTTTTAAAAAATCATCTATTTGGCTTAAATTAAGTACTCAATATGTATGGATTACTTAAAATGTTCAACGATATTCTACAAACTACAAGTAATGGTTTTACAACATGTTTCTGTTAAGTCTGTTCGTACTATCCTCACTACAAACTTAGCGATACATGTGCACCATATTGGCACATGACACAGGGAGAGAGTTGGGTTTACAGGGGATAACCCACAGGGTATCGTATTAATGCATTTAAACGCCTGTTTCAGCTGCGTCTCTGGGTCTGCTTATTAGTAGTTTTATTTCTAGCTAATCATGGGCAGACCTAAACCGTTCAAAAACATTGTGTTAGGAAATGTCAACCGAAAAAACTCTTGTGATCAATCTAAACATGCAATACTTTACCCCGAACGTCACAAACAATAAGCAAAGTAGCATCAAACAAAACCAAAGTTGTTAAATTGAAAATTTTTGCTATATCTATCGTTTCTAGAAAAGTAATTTGTATTAAGTGATGCATACTTGAAGTATGTACATTTGAAGTTGAGAACAAACGTTGACACTATAAATAAGACTTAACAAAACGAGAATGTGTACCATGTGTGTATACGTAGGCTGTGCTTTAATTGTCTCAAATATTCCGTGACCTCTAAAATGAGACGTGTAGGATCAAAGGGTGGCATTAAAAATCAAGAGAATGAGTTAGAGGGAGCGAATCATAGAGCACTTAAGTAAGGTTTCCTTTTAATGTAACATAAATTGCATTGCTTGAATAATATAATCACAGAGAAACCAAGTCAGTCCGCCATTACTAATATGACCATTTTTTGCTACAACCCACACGTTATAATTTTACAGTTCCCCGTAGACCTTAAAATGAAAGTGACTCTTAAATCAATTCATTTAATCAACAGGAAACCTTATATTGTTACGTAAAACGGATGTCAATCATCAAATTTGGTTTTACATAGACTCTCCAAATACAACAGTGCACTTTATTACATGACTCGGTGGGGCGGACTTAAATTAAAGTATCTTCCGTCAATGATATTGCATGCAATGCAATCACACACTTTTTCCTTTCTCGGATTGGTTTGGCACGTCATAAAAATATAGTTTGCACACGCCACACTCAAAATTAAATGAAGCTGTCGTCATTTATGTTCACGCGAAAAATAAAATCACATTTTGCCAGTCAAATGTCGTCAAATAAATTACCTTCGCCTACTAGCCACTGGCTGCCGTCATCATCATTTGATCATTTGAGTTGGTTTCACTGTAATAGATTTTTGTAATGTAATGTTAGCACACGCAACCCATTCCCTTATAACGATCTATTCAAGTCGCATGGAATAAAATATTACGCAACACTGGATAAAAAATGGGAATAGCTATCCAAATATATTACTGAAAAGCATTATTTTACCTTACATGGGAAAATTCACAGGGGTGGTGAGCAATGAACGTTAACAATTTTCATCATACAAAGCTTCCGCTTTCTGAAGCATATAACTTTTAAACAAACAGAACCAAAAATGGCACAAAAATCGTTAGGAAAGCACCCCTTTCATAAAAATGCACGAATTATATGCAAAGAGACCAGACTATGTCAACAAGTAGACGGTTTGTTCTTGCTCAAAAGTTTTTAGTGTTATCAAAATGAATTGCTCTCAAAATTAGTTTTTTCCGGCAGTTTTTGGCTCATGACCTCATAATAAATATTATGGCACAATAAGTATTTGTAAAAGCATGTTTCAAAACAGCACATTTACATGTCAAATGACTCATTCTCTGTATTCGAGTCACTAGACTCTGGGTATTGTTGTCATTAATCTTTCTCAGTAGTGTCTGCCTGACTGACACAACACAAGTAAATGTTTCCAGGAACGGAAGAGAAAGAGAGATAAAGGGGAGAATGGGAAATGGTCTAGGATGCTTGGAATAATATTATCCATTTACTGACTGGATACAATGGAAAAGACGTATCCCATATGAAAAGCTATCCTTTCCGAGTCCTGCAACATGCTAAAACAGCAAGTAAAACTTATTAACTGATTGCTTCCTGAATGCTTCTTTACTTCCTGCATTGTTAGAAGGAAAAGCTATACGAGTATGCAAATACGATACATTCAACTGATTGTGTGAGGAACAAGCAAAATTCAAGATGCTGAAAAAGGACGCATACATATAGTAAAATTCTTAAGACCTGATTATAGAGCTTGCAAATTTTGAAAATGGAACAGAACCATAGTGCCGGCTGTTTGTCACGGAGTTATTTATTGGAATAATGGCAAGCTTCGCCCTTTCAAACAGGACGCTATTAGTATGCAATATCCTGAAGAGATAGACAACGAAAATGCTTGCTGACCTACTACTACTACAACGTGATGTTAATGCATGTATGTCAGTACACGGTAGACGAAATCGAGTTATACAGAATTTGCTTTCTAGCTTTGATTTCCAACTGATTAGTTTGACGTTAACAGGATTGCATAATAATGAATCTTGTAAAATATCGTATGAATAAAAGATGGCTTCATCTTGGTTGAAGGGATCAAATACAAACTTTTCACATATATATTTTTTCCATTTGTATTTGTGTAATATGCTAGCTGTGACTTTTATATATTAGCCATAACTCATTCTAAATTAACATATCTATACATCCATATGAGTAACACTCCTTTCTTCCCGATCGTTGACTCCAATCGGTTATTGCAATATTTAACCCTACTTGACATATTTTTTTACATGGTAAATCTTCGTTGTGTTCATGAGTTTTTAAAGTTTCAAAGCAGTCAATTTGCTTCTGCTACCATTTTCTTCTAGGAACGCATATCTTATTTGGTCTTTGATTTCATTCGTAATGATTTCACAACATCCTTGATACATTGAAAGATAGATCAGGAAGACTTTTATCACTTCTTATCATTGCAATACAATACCAAACACTTTTTACTTTAATTAATACATTTAAAACTTTCTCCAACTATATGAAAGTTGTTTTAATATAAATGGCATAAAAAGGTCAACAACTCATTTCATTAGGAAGCAAAAATGTTTAGAATACTCGTATATTTTTATTTCATATTTATGTATGTTGACACTTTCACTTTAGAAGTTCCATGTTTTGGTAATATTTGTAGTTTTTACGCAATTTCCATCTTATCTACCATTGATTACACTATGCGCGTTATACGCTGTCCTAAAGTTTAATCACTTCAGCAAACTTATTACAGTGCGACAAAATGAAAAAATTCTTTTTAAATTCCCAATTCTTTTTAAGGATCAACTTTACAAGTCATCATGTAGTAATCAAAGCAGACAGATCTGAACTGGTGGTTAGGTAAAAGCTAATTCAGTTCGCCCACGTAGTTACAAGCAAAGGGATAACGGAAGCGGAAGATCATGATGTTCTTAAGAAGATTAAAATTGTCACTTGCGTTTATTTACTATGTGTACTTTTTCAGCGTAGCTCAGCAAGTACGTAGAAGATAAAGCCCCGTTTTATCCCAAATGCACTTATACTTCAAAGCATAGAAAAACACAATATATATTTCGATTTGTTGGTAGGTCTAAAATTGGATGAAACAGGTCGATTTTTTTGTTTGTGCGGGCGGACAATCCTTTAAGCTATTTTGGAACGAAGAAACTATCGAAGCTCCACTCACTATAACAAAAATATAGCATTTGACTTCATGATTCACATATGATACATCTAGGACCCCATTTCCTGACTCCATTCATCATTTGTGACAAGCAAAACCATGTCAATTTCAATCCAGGAAGTTTCTTGGAACAAAAGGTATGTGATTCATATGTGCTATGTGTCATTATCGGATCGTGGTAACAACTTTTCCTTATATTCTTTGTTTTTTAACAAAGATTTTGACGTCTTGAATTCAAGTAATGAAGACTAAGTGGTAATCTGCTACTTTCAAATTTCCTTACAATTTATAAAGTGTTGCGATAAAAAGTTTCATTGTAAATTGTGGAAAAGAATATAACATATTCACAAATATCAATCAATCCTTGACATGACCTTAGTTTTTGGTAGGTATAATACTGTGCATATCAAATGCACGCCTACACAACATATTGCGTAAAGCAACCCAAATTTAAAGACGTTCGATTTAAAAAAAATCATGCAACACTTCACTGATCAATTCTTTTCTTGCTAAAACGTGACTTTGTGGCACATGAAAGCTTGGAAATGAGACAACACAACTGATGAGCGTTTCATGAGTTTTTCCCATGTCGACATGAAGCAAGATCGTAACAGAATCAGTTTTAAGTCTGTGACAATTGGATAAAACTTGCGTCATCATTATTTGTTTTCATTGCATTACGTAAATTTTTAGAAGTAGAACAAAAACATCACATCACATGCCGTGTTGTTATAAACAACAGTCAGATTGAGTCGCGATTCTGGACTTGACAAGTGATGTGAGACAGAACGTCTTCAAAATAGATTGTTCATAGAAACATTCAAAGCCAATATAGTTTGTTCACCCATAGATCAACATCAACTGTCTCTCGGTCTTTACTCTAAAGTGATGCTGCTAAAAAAACGTGACAAACGCAGACAAAGGATATGGGTAAAAAGTCAGCACAAGAACAAAGCAGTGAATTCATGTTCATCGTTGCCAACACCTATTTCAAGCTTTACATAAGGTTAGAATAATGTGTTCGTAAAATTAGGATGTAAGAACAAGCACAAAATATCTATGTGGGCGAGTTGCAGAAAACTTGCATTTGTAATAAAGTATCGGTTGTTCTTTGTGCGTTTTCCAATAACAGAAAGTGCAGCAGCTTTCTTCTGGTTATGAATAAGCAGTAATAAATTTTTACATGTTGCATTTGCGTCTGACATCTTCATGTACGCATCAATTTTGGCTCTCCACAATTTCTAAGAAAATTGCGCCTCATGTTTATGTAAATCATCTTATGATGACAAGAATCAAACAACGTACTATAAAACTGACAGATCATCGATATCGGTATATATAGTTTCAAAAATAAACACTTCATTCATATCGTATGCATAACGTTGGGCGTAACTTATTTACATATTTACAAAAAAATAAGTTATGTTGAGAGAAATATGAAAGGCTGACTATATAAGTATCAAAGTAATTTTCTAGCATATTCTCATAGTGCCCAGATTCGTATATAGTCAACCTGGAGGGCAGAATTTTCACCATCCCATGTTGGCAACCATTCACTTCTTGCATTCCAAAAGTCTTCTCTTGCCTACATATAAAAACAATAATTATTTATACATATAATAATAATAAAGGATATTTCTTGGAAGTATATTTTGAATGCATGTTTAATCATCATTTGCTATTACGGTGGGGCTACTGTTTTTCCATGGCTTTGGTGGTTGCGTGTTCTCCTGAAAGTATCCTGATGTTCCTCCCACCGCAACATTGAGGATTATGTAGAACTAGATATTATAATACACACATAATGACGCAAATCAGTAAAGCTTTGGGAATACTAAAGCCTATAGCGCCGCCACACTAAAATAGCTACATAATACCCTGCTCGTACCCAATATTCATTGTCCAGAGACAACTTAATCTCTTTGCTAAATATGATAAGAAGCATATTGTCAGATTAATTAGGTACCGGCTGATTGAACGGAGACATTTTGTTATTATCCCATAGCTTCGGCCCTGTGAAGTTTCCCATCTCCCAAAATCCCCCTGCTGGAGGTGTAACCGTTCCAATTACTTCTTCATCCAAGGTGAATATAAATTGGTCTATTATATATGTAGCAGCAGCAGCACATGAAAATAAGATCCATAGTCAAAATGGGCATCAATAAAAGGCTACAGTAATTAGAAATTTGCAAAGTACTTATGATTCCCCTTTAAGATTCAGAGCTTGAGAGGCATGCATGATAACTTCACATGTTGCAAATCTAAAAGTCAATACTTATGTAGTATCAATTAGGATCTCATAGTCACACTTACCCGGAGTCCATATAAGACCGTAGTTGTGGAACTTGGAATGAAATCCAGCTGGATCATTTCTTTTAAAATGTGCAAGCCTCCACATATCCGTTGTTCGATTGATCCCAAAGTGAAGTGTTGAGCCAAACTGATTGCATCCGGTGTCTTCCCCAGCTGTGGTAAAAAGTACTCTATTCCCACGAGACTCCATTATATCTATTTCACCTGACTGGGGCCACATACCATATCGGTTTCCTTGAGGCATGAGCCAAATTGCTGTAGAACAAAGAAACATAATTCAAGTACATCCCCACAAAACAGCAGCTTTAATGGAACATGTATTCATGCTCAGTACATACGTACAGCCTTGTGAATAACAGTGGCAATAGTCAAAGTATATAGCGAAACCGCTTTTTAAATAAGTTTGAGGAAAAGCATTTCAGTAGAATTATTGATATTTTTATTGCTGCCAGTGGGGTATTATTTCGCAATTCATCATTTTGAATGGCATTGTAAAAATGCATTTCAACAAATTTGTTCTAAGAAGAAAGTATTCAAATACCTGGCCAAATCCAGTCGCCTACAGGTAGCTTCGCTCTTATATCCATATGGCCATATTTGAATCCAAAGGAACTTCTTGTATTCATCCTTGCAGAAACAATTGGGCTGATAATATCACCTCCACTGCCACGTTTCGCTCTCATTTGGCATCCTAGCCCAGAGGTATCTGTGCATCTAAGAAAATTTTGGCAATTTGGTGAAAGTTTGATAAAAAATGATGGAGATTTCAATAATTCAAAGGAATTGTTTCATTTACTAATGCAATATATAGCGTGTCTTGCCGCAATTTTCAGAACATTTTGTTTCATGTTAGAGGTAAGATAGGACACAATATGCTGGACGATTAATTTGGTTAGGAAACATGTAGCTCAAAGTAAGTACACGTGAAAAGTTTCGGTTTCTACTGGGTAGGTAACAAAATGCCCTTGTTCAATTTATAAGCAATTTTTGCATGTACCCAATTTAAAAGTGACTCGTACATACTATATTTATAACGTAGCCATAATACCTGGCTCCAAAATCGACTGTTCCATCCTCCAAAAACTTTTCACCAAATTTCGTTGCGGTTGTTGTCGGTTTGATGTAGAGGATTCCGTTGCGCACATAGCTATTTATCGGATCATCGTCATACATTTGAAACTCTCCATTCTAAAAATAAGTCAAGTACATATCGACAGGCATTAGGTATTTGCAGATTTCAACCTGAACTTGATCAAATTGCCAAATGGATGGTATTATATCACCGCAGCCTTCGCACATATTTAGCCCTACACTATTTCTGTCTCATTAAGACTCATTTTAGGGATTTAATTTATTCCACGCGATAACAACTAAGCTGAGTGGGCGAACAAATTGATTCTCATTATTATTCTCAAAAATCCATTTAAGAACTTTGCCTTTGGGAAAAAATGGTTATGGTTGGCATTGTACAGATTAGAGTTTGGGAATGAAAGACATTATCACTTACAGTTTTACCAGCCATTGTGATTTCATGTTCCCATATATTTGGATCCAATGTGTGGAACTCCTCGGCAAAAATAAGCTCCCCTGGATGATGACGCCTTTGTACCATTGATGTGGTGGTAGACCAAATCCTCTCTTCATATGCAAAAACCATAAAAAATGTTATATATTATGGATAACTTTGCAAATGACGTGACTAAATCTTTTTGGGTTTTTGCTTGAAGCATGTGCGAGTTAATACAAAAACACGACGTCAACCGAAGATTCGTAGTATTAGTATCCAGGCGGGGGTGTTTGTTCTAATATTGTGCGTAAATTCATAATGTAAAGTAAAGTATTTTAGTTATAGGGTCTGTTTCCAAACGATTATACATATGATGCAGAAAGAAACTTTTACCGTATTAATCTATCTATATAATATGATCAAATGACAGCTCGACATACATAATATAGGATATGCCATATGCTTGACTTACCACGAACGCGTCTGGATTGTTGAGCGTCAATTTGACTTATAAAAACCGAAACCCCTATTATGAGTAGAAGAGTCGGCTGTTGGGTGATCGGAGCAAAGAACTTCCCCATTTTAATTCGTTTTATTTTCGGCACTTTATGACAACCTAAACTTTTTGGCACAATGACGAAAAAAACTCAACCACACAAACAACCACAACTACCTATATAGAAGCGTCAATTGTCAAACTTGACAAGACTGTTTATCGGTTTTATGTATGTTATATTCGGAAGACTATTTCGCTTTCATAAAAATGTCAACATGGGCTAACCTAACAAATTAGGATTTCGCGTGCAAATTTTGTTCGGAACAAACTTTTATGGAAAGCATTATATTTCACTGGAAATGAAGGTGAATTAATAATTTTTTTCTCGACGGATGTGGATACTCTCACTTTCATGCAACTTGTGATCTATATATTTTGACAAAGTGAAATGAAAAGTTGGTCAGTAGGAAAACTGTGTCACCATAATACAATCTGCATAGATTTGGGATACTAGACCTTCTAACGGAAATCAATTTTTGTACTGAAACTTATTCACGCACTTTGTGCTTTACTATATAATTATGATATCACGTAACTTTTGCAAAAAAAATGAGTTTTAGGAATCGATTCACATAACCATGACTGACATGATCATGGAACTGACTCCATCCCATTGTATTTATATGGCTTTTGCTCCTGTTTTAAATGCATGAAATGCATGGATTAAAACAAAACAGGCGTAATAAACTGAAACAATATACCACCTAATTCTTTGAATTTGTTCATCTATTACTCACCAACTGCACTGCACTAATACACGTACTTTATGCTATATAATATATATGAACCATAATGAAATTTCCTGATTTACGGGTTTTCTATAGAATTTACATTATGTAGATTTTTTGACAGTTGACACTGGATGCACCTTGCAAATATTCTGGTTACGTTGTTATACATATGTATTTATTAGTACCGATCATTTTTGAATGTGTGATCTTGGTATGACAAAATTAGACTAGTGTAAGATATAGGGATGATGATGACATGTCATCGTATGTGGTAGAAATTGCGGCCACATAAAAGCTTTATAAACCATAAAACACAAAAGTATACATCAATTCTCAAACATGTTTGCCCTTACTTCTATCATCTCCACTCTTTAACATAGAACATGCCGTCAATAGTTGATGATGATAGAGAGGGCACGGCTAAATTCATGCTTTTTTGCTCTTGATTCTAAACAAAGGATTACAAAAGAGCACGATCCACGATGAGTGAGAGTGAGCACATGTTCGAAAAATAAAAAATAAAGTAAAAGTACACTACATGTTTTTATTACACTATTACATATTAACGATTAGGAGCATGCATGCGAATTCGTGAATTGAGGTAATATCACAGTGTATTTTCCATTATATGATGAAAAATTGCTTCCCTGAGTAATTTTCCCATTTGTTTTGTCTACACGGTTTTGTGAGTCTGCATATACTACAGACCTACCTACTTTACTCTAAAAATAGTACCTAACCGATGTGAAGTACATTTGATTTATTGCGTACTACTGGGATATATTCAGGTTTCTATTGCAATTACATGGTTAAATCCGTGCGTTGTCTGTTGTAGTATTTACGCTGGTACATAGTTGATAGTATGCAAGCTATCAGCTACCAACGTGCGAATAGTGAATAGCGTGCCGCAGAATGGTACATAAAAATACTACAATCATTAAAGCTTATACCCATAATTATTGCTCCGAATTGCAGGATGGAACTATTGACTATGTCCAGAAACTGCTACTAAATATATTTACAATGATGTCAAATCAACATTATTGCAACATCGGTCTGACCTAATTCAATAAATTACGTCGCAGCAAGTCAGTAGCCTGATAGCCTGTCGTAGTTTTTGTATGATCAATGATCGTGAAGCAAAAATGACTGATAAAACCGCAAAGATGCATGGAGGTAGAAAGAATGTAAGATTTTTCATACAAAAACTTTTAGCAGAGAACAAATACATTGTCACAGAGGGTATGGTATGCTACACATTACATTATTATGCTCATCATCTATTCATGACACTACTGAATATTTATTACACATTAAACTCATAACGCGGCTCATGTATTGTTTTATCGTACACATGTACATAATATTTTACTATAGGCTTCCTCCTGGAAATAATTGCAAGCTTTCATGGGTTTAAGCAACCAGAAAATTGATATGAAGGTCGTCGTCTCGAGCTACCTTGACTTAGCCCTATTGACGACTCCTCTCATCTGATTTATGCAATGTGGTGATCATGAACTGGATTTTACCTCATAGAATCGGGAAGTGAATCTTCCATCTTCTCCATATTTTTCATTCAGATTACATAATAAAGCGTGCCATTTCCGACAAATCACTTTTTCTCAAATTACTACTTTACAGCAATGCATGTACCAAACTTAATGAGGAGGTAGAAGGGTTTTGTAGTGTAATGAAAATCCATTAGAATATGGAAGAGGCTAGGGGTAATTCAACTTGAAAACTATGTGGTTTGTGGTTCTAATTGATGGGTTTAAAGTATATTGCAGAAACGTCATCCTGTTTACTTCATAATGGAGAATGTATGTACTATGTAACCAAATTTAGAAAAATATTATGTGGTTTAACAAGCCTCAGAATTTAAATTCAGTGGTTTTAGTATTGTCGACTTGCTTTGCAAACATTCTATGGAGCTGAGCTGTTAATTCTGAGAATTAATTTCAGTTTATTCTCATGCGTCTAAATAAAACTGTAAACGCAGCATCGAACTTGTAGTTATTTTGAACAACGTAGCGTCGTATAGAGCTGCTTCAACACATAAGTTCGTTGTGTTGTTGATTGTAGATATTTTATACCCATGTTGAGCACTAGCCCATTTTTCAAATCATTAATGCGAATAAATTAAATTAAAACATTACCAGTATAGTGTATACACATATTGGCTTTTTTAATCGCAATTACAAAAAGGTCAACTCGGATTTAAAATTGCAATTTTTAAATGTCTACTAACTAGTAATAATAAGCTGTTGGTTACATATATATAAAATCACAGTGGCAAGGCAAGGAGTCGGTCATAACCGTCATGTAGCATTAATATGTTGGACTACGGTTTACAGGCTTATCAAATTAGTTATTGTTTTGTAGATGTGGTTCCAATTTCCAAATACTTCACAGCTCGCATCATGATTCCATGTCGTGATGATAAATATTTAAATATCCTGATTAACCGCTACGCATTGCATTGGTACGCCACAAACTTCTCACAGACCATAACCCAGACTCCAGACAGATCGAGAGATTAGGATTAGGGCAAGGCCGCAAAAACATACACATGTTAAAATAGTAATAACCTGTGTAGCTATCACACTATTATTCAACTGCGAAGTAAAACAATGTAATATGCGTTATCAGGACAAGTTCACTTCACAGGTCTTGGGAAATACAAGTTAATAAAATAGATCTCTTGATTGAACATATATTACGCAATCCCTCTTTGTCAAAATATTTTTTGTTTGTTTTTTTCTGTGTCATTCAATTATTGCATTCACTTTCATTAACACTTAATGCGTCAATTTCCAGAGAATAAATGCATTTATGCAATCAAATCAATTCAAGTTTTTTGTTACATGGCTATAACAATATCTTCATTCATGTTTAAATGAAAGGTAGGAGGATTTTCCAATGAAGATCTACCTAGAAAACGATAAACGATCTTGGGAAAAAGTATTGTGTTGTTTCTCAGCCATTTACGCACATGTGTAAAAGTAAAATGACTAGCAGACTCCGTAGGCACAAGTTGCTGTTTTCTTCAGCTCATTAATAATAAACATTAATTATGAATACATGTGCTTACAGTGACAATGAGAATAGTCGACGTGACAGAACAGAGTTGGATGAATTAGGGAGTGTTTTTGCATGTTATATATTATATGTTGTACATATGTTATTCTATGCACATGCAGAAAAGTTCTGAGAAGGAAATGCATTACGCTTTAGCGTCAATATTATTGCTGTCGCATTTTAATCAACTGCTGTGGGACTCGTGACATGAGTCATAACCCAAAGTCACACAAGTGTGGGAGTATGTTTTGATTATTCACACCTAATACATCATAAAATCTAGATTGTGTAGAGACAAAACTCTATAAAGAAGTAATTTTCAATGTGCATTAAGAATACAGACAGTGCTTGAACTTGTCAAGTTGGTACAATGCTATATGAAGTTGCAATTTCAGAAATTCAGAAATACGTGAAGGATGATATAAAAACCTTTTCTGAATGCAATGGGTTGCCAAGTCATACTAATCTTATTAAATACACAACACAGTCTTTATATCCCCCAATTCGGGTGTATTTTCTGAATTACATAATGAATGTAAAAGTGCTAGTACTATTTTTTTTAAAACGTGTATATACGGCCGTATGGTTTTCATCATCGCATGTCTCCAATATTCTATGACTTTTAAGAGATTGCACTTTACACTAGGTTCATAAAATGTTTTGCATTCCACCGACAGCCCAACAAAAATCTGTACACTAAAACCACCTCTTCATTAATAATTAACTACTATTTTGATAAAACAAAGAAGCAATTAAAAGCATTCAGTATTCATTTACTGAGACCCAGGGAAGTAGTGTTTCTGAATTAGCTTCGATTGTCTCAGGGCAACCTGCCTAGAAAAACTAGTCCGAAATACAGTACCACACAAAGCATACAGGTCGAGGCTGATTGACCGAAGGAGATTCTATATTGGTCTTTAAATTGCCTATAACCGGAAGCCACAAAGACTTTTAGCTCTTCCTTCTATCGAAAAGTACTTGCTTCCGGTCAGGCCATCTAAACTCTTTAGATTTCTTGAACTCTGGAGTGGTTAGGCGAGGCATTTGCGGCGTCCTTTTAGTTGAGTGCATCAATACTTCAAAATGAGGAACTCCTTTTCCTTCCTGTTTGTGTGTAGAAAGGGTAAATACGGAAGGTAATTTTAGATAAAGGGAAGGCTCTTCCACTCTGGTTCTTTATTGTCTGTGCTTATTGTTAGTCAAAGTGGAAGTACTTTGACAGTATATATAGTATGTTTATAAATATCTCATAATGATATAAAGAATTCAGTGCCATTTTCAACAAGTGGAAAGGGGCATTGAATTTTCAAATACCAAAAAAACCAACTGGGTATACAAATGCTGAACGATGCTAAATGGTCTTATTAAACTAAAATACTATCGTATAAACTTTTCAAGTATCATTCATTGGTAATAGTTTTCTATTTTTTATTTCATGTCTTACCAGCATCGCTGTGGTCAAGTTCATTAGTTTCTCTTGTTTTTGGGGAATTCAAAATGACTTGTCTGTATGTGCACTTGCACTACTTCCAAAAAATTGGTTGAATGAAAATGAAAGCCTCAGTCAGTAGTATTCAGTATATATAAACAACACAAGGCCCAAGCACACACTTGCTTGCAACTTTAATAACAAAATTTTGTTAGTTTGTGTTTTTACGAAAGGCTGAAGATATGTATACATACATAATACATATAAATAGAAAGTATATCATACTCGTGTTCGTGTTTTCAAAATGCCAACCAATTTTGCGTGCTTTTAAACAATACGCAACATTGAACATAGGATACTTCATGCATTGCATAACCACATACATATTATTTCTTATACCCAATCCAATATATAGATTGATGTACGGCAATGCAAGCTTTCATGTTTCAGATTGCACTTGCAATCCGGGTATTCTACCCTGCTGCTGCCCAACAGGAAGGAAGCCTCTGTACTTTTTCTTTCACTTCTGGTGCTGCTACAAGTAAGTAAGTTAAAGTGCTTCTAGTTCTAGCATTCAGTTCAGTACCATAACAAATGCTCTTGGTAAGCTTGTGTCTTTCTTCCCCACATATATAAATTCCACTCAGACACTCAAACCTTGTCACACTCCTTTCCAGAGTCTTGCTACAACGACGCAGCTTTTCACTCAAGAGCCAAGAATTTTTTTTTGGGGGAAGTTGATAGGCATAAACCAAACCGTTGTTGCAATAAACAATACTTACTTTATACTTATATTTATGCAAATATTTTGCTAACTAAAACAAGTCGCAGAGTTAGTTTCTCTATCTAAATTAACATAAGTGAAATTTATTAGACACGAAATTAAAAATCAGGAAACAGTTTGTTCCCAAAAAAAAAAGTTTTCTGCGCGTGAAAATAGCGAATATTTCGAGATTTAAAAGAAAAGAAAGTTTGTTTGGAGTTTGGATAAGGAAAACAAAAAAGAGAGCAGAACAGGTAAAAACATTATTATTAAGAAAAGTTGTTGTCAGCCAAGCTACAAACATTTTGCACCTCAATCTGAAGGTGTCCCTCTAAAGTAAACTTTTAATAAAATAACGCATTGTTTTTCACGGAGTTTGGTTGAAACATTTTGCAAAAGTTGGAGAATAAGTTTTCGCCAAGTCCCAATTTTTTTGAAGAGTGGATGAAACAAGTTGAAATTAAATTGAATATTTATCAGCTATCGTGCCTCTCGAGGGACACTTTTTCATGACTATTGTGCAATCATCCCCTTCTTATCCATTTCTATTGGGAAAATCATTGTGAACATTTTCTTGTGAATGGAACAGTTGTGGGAGTAACATTCAAAAGGTTAAAAAACAAAGAGTTGCTACTCACATTTGACATTATTGTTTTTTTGGGAGGATTTCGTTTGATCTAAATATAAAAAGGCAACAATATGCCTGGGCATCTGTACATATCAACAAGTTTCCTCCACCCCAAGAGTAAAAGTGAAGGGCTGTCTCTTCCACAGGCTCATAACATGGAAGACAGGGAATCCCAATACTTTGATCATCAAAACCAATACAGCACAACAGTTAAGCAGACACATCGACATCATAAGGAAAATCAGCAAGAAGAGCAACAACGTTCCACTTTGGGAGTTGGTAAAAGGATTCATCGTGCCGGAAATAAATGTTTTTTTGCTCCCTCATCAAAGAGTCTCCTTCTGGCTTTACTACTGGCCTATGTGTCGTTTGTAAGCTTTTGTGCTGCCAATGAAACACGCCAACATCCGTATAGCGTAGAGGTAAGTGAAAGCAAACGGAAAGGTTGGCAATTTCTTTTTCAATAAGCACAAAAAAACAGTTTAATTGTCGGTCAAATGCGAATGAAACAAAAGGGAGACAGCTCTTTGAAGCTAATGAAAATTATTTTGTGGCCAGACTTTCTCCAGAAAACGATTTGTTATGAGCCATAGTATGGAGCCTTTTATTGAATCAAACTCTGGTTGGCACCACTAGCCTAAACATCAAGAATGTTTCACGCGTGGAGGTCCATAATACGCGTCTTGTCTTTCAACAAAAACTTCTACCAAGCGTTTAAAGTAATATGGAGTAATTGGCAAGTGAGCCGGCGTTAATATCATATAGCAGCAGGCGGAAGGCGATGCCTTGCATCATTTCATTGCATTCAAATCTCGAATTTTCAAGGATGGCTGCATCTGCAAACTTAAACACGGCATTGCTTTTCTCATACATACGAAAGTTAACTTATTTTCTAGAAGATGAGTGGGAGTATGATTAGTTTAAAAGGGAAAATTGGATAATGAAATCATTTTGCATTTAAAGATATGATATGAGCTAATATAAGTTCTTTACAAAATGGAGGATACCTAAGCTGAAAATAATATACATATATCATCCCCTAAGAGGTTTTGTAAGGAATAATGTTAAACTACGCGATTGCAGTGGTGTTACTTAATGTAACTGGATTAGAGAGGTCCATTAAAACGCGATATGACACCAAGAAATCCCCAGAACGCGTGTTACATAATTGTTAATCAGCATAATATTTTGCATCTCTTTAAACGTTACATATTTCTAGGGAAAATATTCACGTCTGAAACACTTTTGATGTGCCTGACTTGTGCAGGAAAGAAAATGTAGGAAAAAACAAACTTCAGATTTTTTACTACAGACCACACATTATATGACATGAAAGTTCTACAGTATTTTATTCAGTTTCATAATCCTTTTCCTTCTAAGCGTCTAGACTCTAGACTTTAGAAATACATGTATGATGACATGGAATTCTTTTGGTGTACCTTATCCATTTCTGAACATGGCATATTATGAACCCTCCAAACAAGACTCAAGAGTGTAAAAAACGACGGGGACAAAAATGAAATGAATCCAACCAGTACTTTAGCTGTTGGATTCATTTTTCCTGAAATATTACACAAAAACATGAGTGTTCCGAAACGTGGAATGGTGAGGTAGCTGTATAGGGATTCCGATGCGTTAATTAGGTGTCAATAAGTAGGACGTTTAGGATTGCTAACATACTTCATCATATCATATCATACCACACTTCATATATGAAAGACATTTTTGCTGGTTTATGAGATTTACTTGATTGCTTTCCTTGGATTACAGAGAAAAGTACGTAATTCTGAGCTGCGTTGCGATACTCTTCAAAGCCGGAAGTTTTTAGTTTGCTTTGATGTTCTAATTTATGCTTCTTTTCTAGCACATGTATGCCCATGCTCTACCGTTTCATGAAATGTGAGACATTTTTACAGCCATCTCATGTCACCCATACCGAAAATCTTTCTGTGAATCATCAACATGCTCGGCATCATAAATTATGCTCAACTAGACAGAAAATGATGAGGAGTAGATGAGGTCCATGTCAAGGAGGGCTTATTGTTCTCAAGAGTGGTTGTCGCATCTCATGTCGTACTGAAATATATGGTGTGGAATAGGCATTGCAACAATTACTTGTTAATACGCTTATCAAGTAATTGGAGTTTCAAGAAGTATTGTCAAGTAATTGATGAAGTATTGGTAACTGGGCTCATAGTGTAAAACTACCATTTCATATGAAAATCCTATTTGGTAACTAGGGACGAAAAATCTCCAACGGATGAATTTGTATAGAAAAAATTCATCTTAGCAATACCAATTACTTGACAATTACTTGGCACTGAAGCTACCAAGAAATTCTTCAATTGCTTATCAATTACTTGTATTGATATGCAATGCCTAGTGTGGAATGTCATGTCGACAGCTACTTTATAAACCGTAAAACTTCACTTCAGATGTTTTTCTTGCTGAGCAAACCTTTTTCATGGGTCTTGGGTGTATCATCATCACATCATCATGTATGATGCATTTCGTTTACATTCAGTATAAGGAGGGTTCATACGACCAGGAGAAAGTTGAAGAAAAAGGCGTGGTCCCTTTTCAAAACAGAAACTTTCTCCAACAGCTATAGCGATCTCTTTTCCTTCTCATAGCTGAAAGATAATCTCTGGCTTTGCGGTTCATGATGGGAATTTCCGTTGTGTATTACCGCGTTGTTAATGCATGACTCCACACATACTCATAGTAAGCATTCGTAATAAATTGAATTTTTTCATGTATAGACAAAAATGTCATGCCATGTCATGGTGCGATGGGAAAGTGTTACAGAGGACATGTACGTCTATGTGGACCTCAAAACTGCAACATTTATTTTTATTCTACGCAGATTCTGATCCCACGCACACTGACTGAGTACTTCATACTTCATCCACTCTTCTTGATTCTGAACAAAAACGTAACAGCTCAGGTAGCAGTGTTTTCTTTACCAAAAGGACCTACAAAAGTGACTTTAGAATTCTTTCAAGGGAAAGTTCTGTCAGGCAAACATGAAATACCAGAATATTTTTTTACTTTCACAAGCACTTTGATGGAGCTTCCTTTGCAAAACGTCAAAGCGTAAGAAGTTTATCCAGATGTGTTTTGACAGGCATGGTGCAACACAACTTTTGGTTTCAAAGCTTTTGACACACTAATTCAATTATTTCAAGGGAAAATAACTATGAGCTGATGCATTACTTCGGTTTTGTGGGGGAGTACGTACGGGAGCAGTTTCTTTCAACAATACTCTTCTTGTGACCTTTCTCATGAATTTTAAGGTTTTTGGTTGCTACTTTTCAGACCCTGAACATCACACTTTTGTAGTGCTGCTTCGTAGAGCAAAGCAGTCAGGCGTATTACGCTAGACAGTTCTTAATAAATCCATTAATTATGATGGCTTTTTATTTAAAAAAACTGATAGAATACGGTATGTTCAGTTTTCCGTGGGTGTTACGGAAATGCATCCCTTCATCTCTCCTTTTAACCGAGTTAGCTCAACAGTTGAACAACTGTCATATTCCAGTTCTTTCATGTACGCAGTTCATCTACCCTTTTAACTTTTCATTAATATGAGCGTGAGCGGCGACAAGCATGTGAGTGGGGTGACAATTGATTAAGCACAAATGGAAATCCAAATTGAATTGTAAGCGCGAGTTTGCCAGCTAGAGACTTTTAGTAAGCAACTTATTTGGAAATTTTAACTATATTTACATTCATATTCAATGGTCGCATAGATTAGAGTAGAGTATACAAGTTTTTATCAGCTTTTAAGTTCTGTAAATCCCAAATTTATATTTATGATTTTACAATGATCGAGTGATCCAGTATTCAATCTGACACTTGTTGAGTTTTTGCCACTTATATAGATAGTAGTCAAGTGCTATTTCTTTGGAACTCATATATCATACATTTGGAAAAAATCAAGTTAAAATCAAATTAAAAACACTTTCATATGTCCTCTTTATTTAGACATTATTGAACTGGATTTTAGCAAAATACAATATTCACTTGAGGGACTTTGCTTGATAAATGAAGATTTGTATATACTTATAAATTTATTGAAGGGAAATGATATAATGAATAAACCTAAAAATATAAGTGTAAGAAGTAGAATGTAGAATACCATATTACTCTTCTTGGCTTATGGCTTTTGTGCGATGGAGATTGGGAACATTCATCCGGTAAATTCCACTTGAAAGACATTGTATTCCATAAGAAGATTGACAGAAGTAAACCTATCTAATAGGATTACCAACACTCTAAATCTTCCCTAAAAAATGGACTTAACTTTTCAGAATTTTGCAATCATATTTACACAAGCCATGAACAATTTATTACATACAAAATATTTTGGTATCTAACCAGTAGAAGAAATAGTGCAAGTTGCAGGAACTTCGCAACTTTATCCTTGGTTTTTAGTAATCCTATAAAAGCAGGACATACTTAAAAAAAGCTGAAAACGTAGAGCTTCATTAAAAAGTTAGATCTGAATGCACAGTGGGCAAACATGTACATACGATAAGTTTTATTCAATTTCGATAAATCGATAGTGCACTCCTTAAATTTTCATAAATAGTTATACGATGGACGATCAGTTAAGCACATCGAATAGTTTGAGGACTTGTATCGTTGTATCCCAATTATCTAGGATTTGGATTTGGGTATCTGACTAGTTCTACAGGGGTATTAGGTAGAAAAGATAACTATAACCTCTATACATAGCATGCAAAGTTTACGAAAGGCTTTATAGCAGAATGGTTTCTACTACGACACGTCCTCAATCCTTTAATTAATCGTTTAATCCCTTATATGAGTAGGGTATAGCTTCTTTCACCGTCACCACTTCACCATACCATTTAGACGGAAACCAAGGTCAAGAAAGTGCTCTTTTTAATTTTCGTTTTATGTATATGTCAATTGTGGATCATTTTTAAAGCCAGCCTTGCAAATTTCTCTACATTTTAGCTTCCCTTTACAAACTTAATTGCTGTTGACATTTGTTTATATATAGAGACACAAGAGGCTTTTAAGCCCTTTTTCTCCTGTGGCAGAATCGTAACATGTGTAAGCGCGTCAGGGAGTCTTTTATCTTCTGTTGGAGAAGAGGAATTAAGTAGGTTTGAGTTGAGCAGTAGGGGGGCAAAGGCAAAGGCAGCTGGCTTTAATTAATTATCACTGGAATCTTCTATGGAATCGCTGCCGTAAAATGGTTAAGACAGACTAGAAGCCCACATAATAAGTCAAAAGATTCACACGAAGCGTTGAAAATCTGTATTATTATGATGGTGTTGGCTTAAGAAGACAAAAGACGATCTGCAACGAACCCACACAGGTTCTTTTGTTAATTAAAAGCTACGCACGTAAGCAACAAAGATTGTGTAGTCGCCCCTTTGTGTTAGAAGAGTTTAATAATAATAACCACTGTGGTGAAGAACAGTGTACGTAATTGAACAATGATTGCGTGGGTGAAATTCATGCATTTCTATTGGCGTCACATTATTTACATTGACATCCTTGATTAAATAACATGTTTTTGAGAGATCAAGATGCGGGTTCTGCAGCTGTCTTTTGTCGTTCAGAATCGAATCAGCAGTTAAGGATTTGCATTCAAGCTTTTCAATGTTACTTCCAGCTATTTGCAAATTTGATGCCCGCACTTTCGAATATATCTCAGCCGTACTGATGTAAATTGATGTTGGTGTTTTGCAACGAGTCATAATCAAAAGTATTTTCTAATCTTATAAATTCTCTGTAAAAATTCTTATGAATTTGGGTTACTGGAAACAAAATAACCTTATGGATATTCGCATGGCTAATTTGGCTGCAGCTTTTTAGCTTTGGTCTCAGTTCAAATATGATATATTAATCGTTAGCACAAGTTCAAAAATCCCAAATAGATACTTTCGACTATTTTAAGAAATTTTGTTCGCCAATTCATACCATTCTGTATGCTCATATGAAATTCCTCGAATTAATCGGCAAATCTTTCGAGGACTCACCCACCCACACATTCTACGATTATTCAATTTTGAATGAGTAGATATTGCTTTCATACACCTTAATTGGACATGACCATGTGCTCAAAATATCCATTTAGAGGCTGTTTCGTTAAAAGTTTTTTTTCTCAGCAAATGCAACTTGTAGCCCACACAATTTTTGTTTACTCCCGTTCTCAATTGCATATAAATATATTGCATGTAGCGTTGCCATTTGCCATACTCTCTTTCAGATCAAACTAATGGAGATGCACCATGTTGTATGTAAGTATTGAAATCTACATACCTATGTCTTCATTCTGTATTACATTTTGCCATGGGCCATGAAACTGGCATTTTTAATATAAAAAGCGATAGCTAACCCTGAGGGAGCACGGAGGAAAGAATCTAAGTAAAAGAACCTTCAAACGGAACACAGTTGCCAGTATTTAATCAAATCAGTTTCCTGATATGTCTATTTCCTTTCCAGAACATACCGTTTGTTGACAACTAAAAATAATGTTTTTTTTACTGCCGGAACCAAATTAATGGACTTTTTTTTACCAAATTAGTGAAATGGTTAGAGCATCACATTCACTCAAAGAAAGTTACAATTAGGAAATTGTTTTGCTTCAATTTGCATTGAATATCACCCACGCTTTCATACTTTCGTCCTTTCTGTTTACAAGGACTGATTTCTCTGTGTTGGCAAAGTCATTCAAATTAAATTTAACATGGCTCATGAAGGCTGTCCTTAATGCATTTTCAATAATTAGTTGGAAAAATAATTGCAAATCAAACGGGATCCTTTCAATAATAAAAGTTTACTTTCAACTTTATGACAATAAATGACACAGAACAACGCACAAAATTTTTTTTGAGCGGGGCAAACTGGGATGATATTGACGAGCAAAAGAGCTTACAAATTACTAGCTCAACTTAACATCATTAAATTTACAATAAAAATATTCAGTGCCAATTAAATATGGTAATTTACAAACAATTTTCACAGCTTCCTGGAGAATGTAGTAACTGGCACAGATGTGGGAGCTCTACTCTGTGTTTTGTATTTGTGTACAATACAAAGTACAAACAAACAAAAGTCTCAAGCATTGCATATACATAGGTAAACATTTTTGATCTCCATTTTCCTCAATCTGAACTAGAATCTGTTATCTCTCCCACAATATACTTTATTCTGATACAAAATCATCGAAGCATGAAACAGGAGAAGAATAGGCAAGTTATCTATTTGTAGTCTTGAATACAGCAGACAGCAGAGTGTGTCTGATTTCAATATTCGAAAAATTGCGTTTCCTTTCAACAATACCATTTTCCACTTTAATCTCGTCGATTGTGATCGATTGAACGTACATAAATGGTGAACAAACAATAAGGAAATGTAAACGATTGATCACGTCCTGTGGGAGTGGGAGACTTTGGTAAAAATTGATTTGGAAGTGAAAGGAAAGTGGAAAGTGGGTATTGATACGAGAGGAGAGACTCATGACGTCTGTCCTTTCCCTTCACTTAGGTCATCTCACCAGTAGAAGGGTAACACAGTAGGACAATGGGAACCGCAAAAGCATTCAGCAACAAACAGTTATGTAACTTTATAACTTATCTCATCTTAAGAAATGGAAAGCTCTATTTTACAACAGATGCTTCACTCACTCGGTTTTATTCTCCCCAAATTCAATATGATATAAGACGGATTTTTAGCACAAAGAGTTGGAATGAATTATGAAAAGATTTTGCATGAAACCAAGCGAATGACATATGCTCAGCATTTCGCATAATTCTACACTAGTAGTTTCGTAAAATAAATCTTCAGACATTTCCATACACATTCATTCATTCATACTTAAGAACACACGGGGTGGATATAAGCATCATCATATGAAATGAATGAAACGTGCAGTCGTGCAGCGCATCCTATATCCAGACACTCAACATAAAATAAAGTTTGCTCAACTGTACACAGCCCTTATGGCAATGGCAATATCTAGAGCATTATGCAAAGAAAAAGCTTTACCTCTTTTCTTCGGGAGAAACACAATCTGTGGTCCATTTTAAATGTTATGCATGCAAGCAAGCATAAATCGCCGACTACCTCAATATCATTTTTGTCTTGTCATACATATTTGAAGAATACAAGTAGAAAATGTGATTTGACTTCAGGCTCATAAAGGTGTGGTAGACCAAAAGATAGGGAAAAGAGCTTTTAAAATTCTGTATTCTTATTCCACTATTCACTTTTGTCTGGAGAAAATCATAAGATGATGATAATAATTTTATTCAAGAACTACTTTATTCTGTACATCTATTTTTGTGTCGTGTACTTACCATCTTGTACGTTCGTACCCAACTTGGTAAACAATACAGCTTGATGACAGCAGCTCATACAACTTTGGGTCGCACTCAAACTCGTATCGCAGCTTCAATGAATAAAAGGCTATGTAAGTGAAAGTCACTTGTGGTAAAGCTTCAATGTTCCATTCATCATACTAGGAAAAGGAAAAGAAAACCCCAAGGATTTGATGGTTATTGAAAAGGAAATGATTTCTCTTAGAAGAAAATGGCACGCATGTACTTGGTTGACAAAAATGCTATTTTCGCTAACACGTTTTGGATTATTATGAAAATGGCGAAGATTCTAGTACGAGTAGTACTTTCAAAGCATTCCTCTGGACGACAAAAGATGTGATCATGAATATCATGATATACAGACCTTGCATACACACAACGTATTTAGGTATATGTAACATTTTGAAAGATACGATCTAAAAACTCGACGGTGTAAGCATTGAGATAAGTCCCCAACGGTTAGCTAGAGCTACATACATTCATATTAAACCAACATAAAGTATTCAATTACTGTCATTGCTCTTGGTTTTACATGACCGTTCATGTACGGCATGGCAGAACTCTTTTTGCATGTGGTTTGCCGTTGTATTCAACACGGTCATATAAAATACATGTCTCTGTAAAACAGGGAACTCGCCAAACCAGTGTTGAACCAAGTATCCTAGTGAATGAATGAGCAATGAAAGGCGCTATGTATACAATTGGATGGGGGGAGATAATGAAAATCTCTTCATTTCCTATTCTGACTTGTAATAACACTAGATCAAATACTCTATCCATGATGAAGATCTCAGCACTCTCACTTTCTTCTTTCCTTTTCTTCCACTAGAAAGCATTTTGCTAAATGATCGTATTTTGGTATGCGGAAATGTCAACATTTTTCTCCACTCGATATTGCTTGTTGCTTGTGTTTTCTTACTAACGACATATGTGTAGTATAAGTATAAATATGACATTTTCACTACACACCACATTCTATAATAGGAGAAGCACTCAATGAAAATGATTACCAAAACAGAACTTGGACTTGTTTCGTTTCCCCAATTTCTAACGGCATGTGCGAAAAGTTCTTTTTTTGATATATATAAGAGTGCTATTGAGCAAGGGCTGATTCTATTTTCTCACGTAGAATATCTAGCCATAGACCAAAAATAGCCTTAATGCATGCAAGGAGCATATTGGTTCCTTCGGGGAAATAAAGAGTCAAGCTGTGTGGTATCATTGAGAGCCGCCCATATTGGCGTCGTAAATAATGCCTCTTGAGAGAGTAAAGCAAAGGAGAAGAAAGTGAAAAAGTGGAGGCAATCAAGCTAAATGGGTTAGCTTCGCATTCACAATTCACAATACCATTCATGATAGGATCTATGACGTGGGGGCGTTGTGCTATACAGAAGCTCGTGAAGTGAAAGTAATACATCACCAAAGGGTGAAAGAAGATTGTATATTTGGGGCTACACATAGGCTGATGAAGTTATTGTTGTTTTTTAAACATTTATAGTTGTTGTTTGCTGATAAGAAGAAGTGCACTATACAGGACGGTGATATTTGGAGTGCTAAAATTCTCAGTAAAACACAAAGCAAATCATTTAAGAAAACAATGTACATTAAGCCACTTAGCATTTTCTTTACTTTCTCAACAAACACTCTTCAAAATGTCAACAAAGCTGAATCTGCAGAGAAGGGAAGAGTGAGAGCAATGTAGGATATTTATCTTTTTTTCAAGAGTTTACATTAGTCAAGTAAGGAAGGAAAAGTGAAAATCATTGACGAAAGTGGAGACTAAAATGGTTCAATGAACAGATACAAAATATACTCATGCCATGCGCTAATGGAATTTTGATAGCACGAAACAGACTCCAAAAATAGAGCATTGTGTATAAAGTATTTACAAGTATGGCAAATAATTTATTATCTAGTAAATTTAGTCCATTCGTAAATGTTTTGTACACCCTCAAGCTACTATAATATATTTTATGCTGATATACTCATTTGCGTGTACATCAGAAACGTTTCATAACTATATTTGGGGAAAGTAGCGTCAACGAAACAAACATTCAGACTCAGACAACCACGTGTCAGGACAGTGGCACGCATTATTAACCGTTATGCATTATCGGGGTTTTCATCGTAAAAATTTATTCGTAGTACTATTTAATCGTACCTACGTAAGACATATCTACTTATTGGCACAAAAAATAAAGTGTTACAGAAAGGTTGCATGTCAATCAAATTTCCAATGTAACCTTTTACCGGCAATTATTTCTGTGCTCGACCTCCCCCTTTTTTATGGTTAGATATTCAATACTGTGGCGAATAGAGATTACTCGTGTATTATATCTACGAATCCATCGTCATTACGCTATATGTACTAAGCAAAGATATAAATGAGCCTACGTATGTGATTATATGCAATATTGATCCGAGGGATAAATTTACCAAACAAATAAAACAACCGCCAGGATACTCATCAGGTTTCGGTAGTAAATACCGTCATTCAAAATCCAGCTTCATTACTAAGCTCGGAATTCCATGCTTAAGTAAGTTTTCATTTTGAAAAGGGGCGACATGCGGAAACATTCGTGAAAAACGTTGTTAGAAGTTCTAATAGATAATACACTTACATATGCATTTATTGTTTTATTTACTTTGTAATAATTTTTTTAAATAATAATTCGTCCAGTTCAAGAATTTTTATGACCATATCAATTTAACGCACACAACAAAGAGTTTTGATTTCTTCAAGAGATATCAAAACGATATTTCAACCGTTTCAGAGCGCGTAAGAGCATTCAAAGTTCTTCATTTTTTCAGCATGAATGTCCGACACTACTAGTAATTACGTTATATATTTCAGGAAAAGCTAAACCTTGCCTTTTCAACATTCAAAATTCTACCATTGTATTTTGATTGTGTCATTAGCACGCAAATAAAACGGCTGTAACTGTATAAAAAACGATGTGAAGGAGAAAAGCGTTTACACCTCATCGTTCCATTCCTAATGGACTTATTCAACATCAGAAATGACTAGAAAAGTGTTTGTACACACAACAACAGCACTCACTTAGCAGTTATGCATATACTATTCACCCACCCACACAAAGCATCATCGTTTGCATTTCCACTTTCCTTCCGCCATTATTGTGCTCAGCAAAGCCGCTCAAAGAGTCTCTCTTACAGAAACAATGACGTTATACGTTGTTTTGAATAGTACACAAGCTTTTGAGCATGTACGTAGGGTTGCTGTACCAGAGCTGCTCCAAACATCTTCGAATTTCTGCTCTAAATATCTTTATGTAGGGTAGTAGTTTTTGCTTTCATTAAAAGACATGCCGTGCCTACTAATAATTTTATATGTCCAAACAAATGCCCGTTGAGGAGTCGGTAAAGCATCTGTAAAAGTAAGTCGACATCAGCAGGAGAGTTTATTTCAGAAAAAAGTTGTAAAAATCAAAGCGAGACGAACGTGCTTGTCATATTTAAAAGTAAACTTTAGGGTATTGAGAAACCTGCAGCGGAAAGACTGTCGTGAGTTTTGACTCATATATGCCACTTTGAAATGGGCACAGAGTACACAACAATAAAAGAGCGTGAAGTGAAACCAATGTGGTGGGTGTAAGAACATCAGACAAAGCTGTAATTGCAGTATTAGATAGCCGTTCCCATTTCTAAAGTACTTTCTCTCCTTTAAACCTTTTTCTATGAAACTGGCTTTTAAAACATGAAAGGATGCTTTTACTATAGAGGGCATATAAAAGTGCCGTGTGAGTATATCTAGATCTGTGGACAGTGAAAATGACTGAAAATCCGTAACTTTCTAGGAACAATGAAAATGAAACGCTCCTTCCATTTCCATTGAGAATTCAAATGATGACAATTTGAGAATTGAGTCGTTCAGACCTTTTTTTTCGTTTGACAACTCAGGATATTGTGTGGTATTAAGGTGAATAGTTTTCCCATGAAATGCGACAAATAGGCTTCCTCATTGAACGGTAGTTTTTATGTGGCTCTTGCGGTTCGCTGGAGGGGGGTTTGCCTACCTTTTTCATGACTGGCATAACCGATAAGGACTTTGTCACAAATACGATAGATGTATTATGTGTATTGCACACTGCACTTCATAATTATTACTTTGGGATTCCACAAAGTACTAACTGTAACTGGTCACTTGTTGAAGTTTGTGTAATCTGTCCCTCAAAATAAACGGTTTTAATGCTTTCTTGACAAGTAAAGCCTCGAATGCTCTACTTTTTTCTAGTTTCAGTTAAAAAGTTTTGAGCTGGCGTTGGTCGTTATTTGTTTTATTGTTAACCGTTTCCGGGATTTTTTTACTTCTATGAAATACTACGTACTAGTTATAATGTATTTCATGGCAAAAACATGATTTTAGGAATGGACATGTTCTCATTTGTTAAAGCACGCATTTGATTTATACAGACAAATCCGTAAAAATTGAAATTGTTTTTATCTTATTGTCCAAAAATTGAAAAAGTCGGAGCTGAATTAATGGAATATTACCTTCTTATAATAATTTCTAATCAAAATAAATATATTGGTATTTAAAAAATTTATACATAATAAATAATTGCAATTTGTTTTAAACCAAGTTAATTAATAATTTTTTTCTTGTTTCTTTTAGAACAATTTTGTCATTGATCCGGAAACAGCAGCTGTAATAGACACAGAGTCAGCCCACCACTCAAGTTTGCTTCCACACGAATCGTCCAACCAGGTCCATGTTATTGAAGATGCAGAGGAGGGTGAGTTGGCTTTTTCCTTATCTTTTCTTTACAAGTCTGTTCTTTTCTCTTTGATGCTTAAGGGAATGCTTTTTTAATTACATTTGTCAGATGTTAAGCATATAGCTCGAGCTAAAAGAAGCAGAAATGTTTCCTTACTTTTTCTCAAGATTTTAGTAAAAAGCAGTTTACAATGAAACTTTAAGTAAAGTATTAATGTCTTTCTCTATTATCCTTATCAACGCCAGATTGTGTTAAAACCACGATGGAGGAAGGTATTTTCCATTACAAGTCAAGAGGGAGCAGTAGGACGTGTGGTCTCTACCTGATTTCGGATCCAAACAAGCTTATAGTGGTCACTATTGAGTATCTCAATGTTCTTTGTCAAGAAGGTGGACTTATAAGCGTAAGTAAAGTAGTTTTTTGGTTGGATAGTCCCGTCCGAATCAACTGAAAATGCCTGTAGACGTAAAATTTGGCTTAGTTACTTTCTCAGATAATTTACACCGTTCCAGATGACTGAAACTGACTGAAAGTCTCGTAGGGCAAAACTGAGGAGCTACGAACTTTATATTAGAGATTATTAGGCTCGTTAGTGGGTAAAATCTATAGTAATTCGAAGATAATGATTGAATCTTGAATGACGCAGGCTTCTTTCCTTCTCAGTAGTACTAAATAATTCAATATTATTATGTATTCTATAATAGCAACATTGAAATTCATTGCGTGGAAGCAAAAGCACTTATCATTATGGTACCTTATGTACGCAGGAACCCTCCTGAAGGATATTTTCAAAGCGTTGTAATAAACGGTTGACTGATAATATATATAACTCCCGTAATTGCTTATTCCTTTTACATGGGCGTGAGGCAGGATGTGTCATTAAAATATTGCTTTATTTCTCCTTAGCATCTGCATCTCCTTTATATAAAAATGAATATTTTATTCACTTTGCTCTTACATGTTGCGGAAAGATAGAGTAAAGTAACTGCTATAACATCCTATTAGTAAAAGTAACATTTAGAAATGTTGCGAAAATATTATACAGTTTCCGGCTTATGAAACTGTCGTAGTCTGACCTACAATTTTATGGATGAAACCTTTCAAAAGTTGGTGGAATGAAAGTATGAAAGCCTAGTTTGAAAATTATAAGGACTAACCATTCGTGGATGAAAGTACTGTGTAAACTATACGAAAGAAACGTGCGTGAAAAGTAGCATATAGTCTTTTTACATGAAATTATATTTTAGGCAATGTACATTGCATCAGCGGAATAGAATATTTGATTAGTTTTTAAATCCTTTAGGTCTTTCAAAGCAGAAGAAACTAAATTACATTTACTGCACACACACAAGCTCAATTCTACTTACAACTTATAAAAGTATCGATGGGCTGCAACAATATATATATATAAGTATTTCAATTCCCCCAAAAAATAAGCTAGAACATTTTTTAGGTAGAAAGAAGTGAGTCGTAGTTGAAAACTTCAGTTTAATCTCACAATGTGTCTTTAAATATTTTACTTAAAATTTTTTTTTAAATTTTATATTAAATGCATGTACGAGTGAGTATGCAAAAAAAAGTTTCGATATGCGAATGTAATATAACTAGGTAAGTATATTGTCAACAGGTTGTGGACGGGTGGGAACTAAATGGTGCTGTGTTTCCAAGTTATGAAGACCATGAGAAAAGTATTTCGAGCCGGTTCCATGATCTTTGTGTGGACTCCAAACCTCGACACACAGTAAAGCGTGTATTTCCATCGTCACAAAATGCGGCTCTCATTCAATATCGCATTCCTATGTTTGGCCAAGGATTCTCCGTCCGTGTCGAACATGTTCCGAATCCTCAGCGTAAGTATTCTTTTCCTGATAACATCTAACTCTCCATTTTATTGAACTGCTTTTGGGAAGAAAAAAAGAAAATACATTGATTTGAAAAACAGAAGATCTTTCACAAGTCATGCAAAATGCATGAGTATTCAAAAAAAGTGTTATTTTCTCCCTAGAAGTTTCAAGTTTACTTGTTAAAAACAATAGTATTATGGAGATAGCATTTTTTATACTCACAAAAGTAATTTGATGTGTATTCTTTTGAGTAGGAGAACTGTACAATATATAGATATATCTTTACAATTTTTGCCATCAACACCTGCGTATCTTTAGTATACATATATTCAACTACTACTGCTGAGATGGACAAAGAACTGAAGTTAATAATTGGTTTATGTTAACTTTGTTTGCTTCCATTCGGCCTACATACTGTAGATTCTACAATTCGTCAAATGAAAAGTAATATATGAAAATGTCTAAACTATAACGTTTGAGTCTATCTCGCAAGGGTTCCATACTGCGAAAGATATTTGTTTTTCTTTTTGTTCCAATCGAATGAAATGTAGGGAAATGGAGGGATCCAAAATCTGGATATCCAGTGGGCGTGCATACATTCCCTGTATTGATTTCTTTTTTTATTTTAACTGATTTCTCTCAGTTCACGTATACAGAAATCTGATTAGCTTAGCTGGCTTCAATTTCGTTTCTTA
Organism: Orchesella flavescens; assembly: GCA_964034955.1. Lineage (NCBI taxonomy): Eukaryota > Metazoa > Arthropoda > Collembola > Entomobryomorpha > Orchesellidae > Orchesella > Orchesella flavescens. The sequence continues at coordinate 24,886,304 of OZ035954.1, read as the reverse complement.
TACTAGGCTCACTCTGGAAAAAAACAAAACGACTAAAAACGAGGTTATATAGGGATTTTTTTCCAGAGAGATACGCACATATACCACCCAAGCTATTAGAAATTTATGTATATTTTATTGTTTAAGCTAGTAAGGTTAACTGTCAAGGTACTTTTGTATTGCTGGAAGTGAAAGGAGAAAATGGAAAAATTTACGAGGGTGGAAGATATTGCATTCTCAAATTTTCTTACTGATATTTTAATCTGATTCGCAGCATGTAACGTTTTGGTCCAAGATATTGAGGGAGTATTCACTCTGGAAAACTACGGGAGGAACGTCAACTGCAGCTTGATGACAATTTTTGATGCCAAAATTCGCATAATGTACATGAGTACTGGACTACATCGATCTGGCGTAAAAGCATTTTCACACAGTCCACGTCTTCAGAGAGGAATATATCATAAGGTATGGAAAAAAAACTGTCTAAAATTAAGCTGTTCACCTTACACCTTTTCCAAGTATTCAGTTAAATATCGAAGTAAAAGTAGTGATTAATCCGTTTGACGCTATTGCAACCTACTTAAAGTAATAAACTGCTAGTAAGCAGGCCAGAGACGTAGCTGAAGAAGGCGTTGAGTGATCACCTCCAAACCCCCTCCACCCACGTCCACCAAATCTCCTCCATCTCCGCCCTCTAAACCCACCTCTGTGATCCTCTCCAAACGTAGTAAACGCATAATACCATTCCGGATTCTGCATTTATGCATAAGCACATGATTCCGGATGTATGCACAAGGTCATCCACACGGATGCTATGCAATTCTTACGTATACGTATACATTTCAACCAAATCGATGAGTTTCCGAACTCTAGTGCCTATAACTTTCGAACCGTTGGACCGATTTGTCTGAAAAGTATTCCCAGAGGTCCTCTTGAGTGGTACTCCCAGTGTACCAAATTTGGTCCAAATCAGTCAATGTATGTGACCAGGAGAGTGCGCTCGGACAGACGGACAGACAGTTTGAGTAAAACCATTACTTCGCTGAATGCTCTCGCTTCAGCTACGTAATAATAGCTGCTTGTCAGGCCGCTCCCATGTGGAGTTGCTTATTCAATTTCGTTAACTTAACTGGTTATCAACGCAATACATAGTTACATCTATATACATATAGACTGAGCTTATACTTACAGTATGCCTGTGTATTTATTTGATGCAAAAGCAAACAACAAAGTCCAAGCAAAATGTCATTCCCCTGGATTTCTTGTCAACCACTAATTAACTAGAACTTGACACTGCACTCTAAAGATAACATGTATTGACTTACCTGAAAATCTCCCTTGGAGCCATTTGGAACTTTTTGAGCGGATTAGTTCTTACTATGATAGTTTCTTTTGTATGAAGCAAATCAAGTGCTCTAAGATATTGCGTAATTTATATAATTTCCACCTTATACGCCTCTTGCTGGCTATACATGGCTATCAGGGCCAAGTTAAAGTAATGCATACTTATATAGCAGCTGCGAAGCCAAATGTTGACCGGAAGGTGCAATTATTTCAATTATATAGCTTACTTTACAGTATTCTGTCTGACATTTAGAAGCTGTATATATTGAACTGTTGCATGTATAAAGCACTACGAACTAGAACTAAAGTTTTATAGCCAAACAAGGTATAAATATAAAAGAATACTGATATTTTAATTTAGTTTACACTGTTTGTCAAGAATTCTTTTCTAACGATTTTTGAGATTTTTCAAGTTCATTTTGGCATTAGCACGAAAATATCTATCTTTCGAAATATTCTATATCTATATGTGTGTGCTCTTTTATAGTTTTTCTGTATTGTTTTAACCATCTCGCAGACTGTAGTTAACCGAAGAATGCAGCGTTTACTGTTAAAATTTCCTAAAATATAAGATCATAAGAATGTTTTTTTTAATTAAATGAAGTATACCCATTTCGAAATAACACTATATTATATAGCTGGCTGCCATTGTAGAAATGTTATATCTGCCTTACTGTTGCGCATTGCTTGTAGTCACGTTAAAAGCTACTAGTTTGTGTTCGTTGTTCATGTCTCTGTCTTTGTACTGGTATCAGTTTTTTTTATAGAGATTCTAAACAAACATATCAGTGATCTTAGAATGTTAACAATTAGTAATAAAAGCTTTTGGCTTATACAACTGTTGCAACTAACGGTATCGATCGTTTTTAATCCATTTTCTATGATCATCATCTGTACCCTCATCATCTCAGTGTGCCAAAATGGGAGCGGAAGATTTTGTGCAACTCGGGGGCTCATCGAGTTTGGATACTAAAATGGAAAAAATTGATGAACTATGCGGGTACCAACCTCATGCACGTAAGTTAGTCCATATTATGTCTGAGATTTCATTAAGTATGTGAAGGCAGAAGCTAGAAGCTCCTCATTACATAGAAAGTGAATACCACTCATATAAAGAATTAAAGTGAGGATCTAGAGTTAAACGCCAGCTGTCCAATGTCATTTTATTTTATACCCACATAATATATTGAGCATCACAGCTGAAAGAAAGTTTCATATTGCCCTACAAGCATCATGGGGATTTTGGTTATGTCATCCTCATTCTTGATCCACTTTCACCGCTATGCTGCTCAATTAAAACACAGTCTGGCAACTAATTATTATACGTCCCTGCAAGATTATAATGGATGAAAAATTTGGTTTGGGTGGAAAACCACGACCAAAATAATTCACTTGAAACAGGATTAGCTAACGTTATATATGTTTCAAACTTTTCAGTGAGCAAGCCCATGACCATCTTCTGTGGTATGACGACTATTCGCCTCGTCTCCAGCGGCAAACATTCCAACAAAGTTGTGGTAGAAGTTCGCGCAGCCACCATCGATGATTTGGATAGTGCCAATTACATCTGTGACTTAGGATTGGGAGGATACGAGTAAAGCTACCCAACGGTTTGTGTATAACTGGAAAAGCTTTAAGGTTTATCAATTTACCACATACTCCTCGAAAGTAGAACATGCACTGTAAATTTTCTTATCAAGTCTTGTTTCAACGTGATGCATAAACATTATGTCTACCATGCTAGGCATCACTCTCACTCTCCCAGGAAAAGATGTATGAATATGTAGAGCTAATGTTGTCAAATTGAGAAAGGAGTAGGTGGATTTGAAAGATGGACTAGGGAGACAGAAAGGAAGTGGGATTTAGCTCTGACTTCAACGAACTTTCACCACATACTTTCGAGGTTTTCATCACGAATGCATGGAGCCATATACATAATACATTATTAGTTGTAGCAACTCCTTAATACTTTCACTAGTAACTCATTATACATGTCTCATGTTCCCACCCTGTGAATATTGGTATGGCATATGGTTCACATTATAGATATTCAAGAGTTTCAAGCATCCACGGAAAACATAAACCGGCTGAATGTTATGTACTAACTTAAATCTGTACCGACTTTGACGACAATTTCAAAGGCATAATAAAAGTATAGTACATCACTCGCGGAATTTTTTTCCTTTAGGATCTCAGGAATTATAGCGTAAATGATTAAGTATGGAATTAAATGAAACCTCAGTTATAGAAATGATAAAATCGTCTGTGCATTCAAACTTTTAAATATTTTAATCGGACTTACTTGCAATATCAGTGATCACCCATCAATTACTGTAATGCAAAGCATATATACAGTAAAAATTTAATAATATATGTTCCGATTAGAAATCCTGATTCCTTGTGTGTTTATAAGTGTGTGAGTGTATGTTTCAAAATAGTTTGTATCATAATAAAATTGCGTTATAATTGAAAATAATTAATTTATCCATGATGACGCGACCCTGTTATAAATATCAAGGCTAACTTTTACATTTATATATCACTAAAATTATATTTCATGTCATGGATAAAGGAGGATAATTTATAAATGTGTTTGAGCCACTACATCGGCGAATGATTGTGTCGATGCATTTCTCGATTTAAATGGCTAAATATATTCAATATTAGTAAATTACTTACAATAGTTAATTAATAATTCTTTCTGTCTACCTACCTAAACATAGTGAATCACATATGCATAAATCGTACAAGCTTATTAAGCTATTCTTTTGATTTTGCTACTAATTATTTCTTACGTTCTAGTAAGTTCTCATCGGTGATTATATATTATGGATATAATAGAGTTTATGGAAGAAACATTATGAGCACATTAATAATATATTAAATTAACTTTATCATACCCTTATATTTCCTATTTGATGAAATTTGTTCAATAGAACAGCACAGGAGACAGACACTATGAAAGATAGTTGATTTTCTAACAATAAGCCAAAAATAATTTCGTAACTCAATCCTATAGCAGTTAATAATAAATATATTAGATAATAGGCTGCATAATATAATAGTGAATCCATGAAAAGAGAAAGCAGCTTTCAGGTGAGGAACATGGTGGGTGGGAGATGATTCGCCTCAATGCGGGTTGTTGTTATTACCAGGCACTAGAAGGTAGATAATAACATTATTAATAATTATTATTACATGTCTGCGTCCTACTCACCTGTTGTTGAAAGGTCACCTGGCTTCTTTAATTTACTTTATACATAAGTTTTTTTTTCATTTTGTTGTAGTTTTTAGTAGAAAAATCCATTTTTCGTGATGTTGTAATTAATATTGCAATCTCTTCAGTCGATCGAGCACATCATCTGCAGTACACAAGCAAGGTAATATTTTTTTACTCACGATTCCTGTAAGCCTCTAACTGTACACAAAAGAAAGAAAAATTATTTAACGTTTTTTTTGGATTATGAATTTCCAAAGATTTATTTTGGCTACGTTGGAATTTATTATTATGAAACATTCGAGTCGTCTTTAAATGACGTTTAATTACAGTGTGATTAGTATATTTTGTTGATAGAATAGTACGAATATTATGTAAGGCTTTTTGTGTCTCTATTCATTTACGAAATGTTTTTCTGTTTTTACCAAGCTGACCTTTAAACTACGACATAGATTAGATACATGGTACTTAAACCTAATCATGCAATTGTATAATCAAGTTTTTTTTTAAAAATGCTCGTTTACAAATTGTGATGTGATTAGTAAATTGGAACAGTTGTGAACTAACATGAAATCCAGAAATTATTGCATACTTGTAAAATTGTTGTTGACACACTCTTATAGATACTTTAAATAGTTATACGTTTAATATATATAACACTACACCACACCTTCGCATTTTACCATTACATGTTATTATGCAAAAGCGCAACTCAAGAGTATAAGGTGGTGCAAGTGCAAGAGATTATTTACTAGCTGTTAGATAGTTATAGATTCAATTTACTATGCATAAGTAGTAGTTGCGTATAATATTACAACAACATAAATTCAGAATCCATTGGTAAGTTAAGTCATAGATTTATCTACAAGGTAAGGAAAGCTTCTAGCTAGTACACAGTAGCATTCTTCGGTGTGCGTTCAAGTCAATGGATGACGGCATAGACGAATGAAAATATTTAGATTGAAACATTAGGTTGTATAAAGTATATTAGTATTATAGCAATCGGAACTGTTGATAAATTCCGCCTGTAAAATAACAGCCACATTATCAACTATAATATACATCTGTACAAGTAGAAAATTACTAAGTTTAGTTTAAGGGATATCTAAAAAACAGTTAATGTTAATTAATATATAATAAAATATTTACCAAATGTATCGTATAATTAGATTTTGGGGTTATATTAGGAAAATATAGTGTTAGACGTTAGACATAATATTGAACGTAAAAAGTATTTAATCAAGTATTTATGAATTTTATTTAACTTATTGTTTCCATTGTTTATGTTTGAAATATTAATAAAAATACAAGTAATTTTGAATGTCCTGCGAAGAAAGCAATTCAAATACATATTTTGACTAATTTTGTTTGACTTTTTACAAAATCACTTCCAACTTCATTACTCCAAATAAAATGGTTGATTACCTTTCACCAATTAGGTGCTTGCAGTTTTTATATTATAGGTAAGTTTCAAAAAAATTCATAATGTACAGGGTTTTCAACTGTTTAAGGGACGTACCAGCGGCACTCTCCACAGCATAGCATCGACGAAATAACTCATCATTTATAAATATTTTGATTGATAACCTTCCATTAATAACCAACAATAAATGATACTTTACGTTAGTGTTCAATCAAACACAATGGGTTTGCCGTAAACATGTACCTGTTTTATTTTGTCTTGCACATCTTAGGGCATCAAAAAACCTTTATGATCATGATCATGTACCCAAAAACTTGTGGTTCATGGGGTGTACATCGTAGACTTGCTTTTCATATGATATGATAATGCTTAAAAAGGTATTTCTAAGTTGAACTGTATGTAGGTACATGAATTATACAACAATTCTCAGCATCTCAATAAGACTATTCCTTGCTTATGGTGTAATCGTAGCAGTTTCATCTTATATTTACGTTGCTTGTTATAATGCTACTGCAGAAGCTACCATTTTCATCACATGGGGAAATATGAGAACTGCTTTGCGTAATATAAAAGAACCTGTTGAAGCACAAAACAACCAATAATTCTATTCTTCGTTGTTACTCATGATCCAGTATCCCCCACCCAAGGCAACCGATTTTAATTTGACTGTGATTCTGGATATTTTCTCAGAAACAGATGAAAGTCACCACCACCGCCACCAGATACTCTACTAACCTTGCCTAGACGAAGAACAGCAAACCAAAGCAGCATGTCACCGACGACAATATATTTGAATATGAAGTCGTCACCGGAAAATCTTTGAAGTTTGTGATTTTCGTGGGGGCGACTTTGTAGAACATGGTCAACCGCAGTCGACACACCTTAAATTGGAATGGTATTTCCTTGAATGATGTATAACAACGAGAAGTGCTTTAAGACGGGTTCATCTTCTGTGCTACAAGTTGTGTTATTCTTGCCATATATTTGCCAGACTATAGTTTAACGTTACAATTTCATTGCCTTTCTGAGATTGAACGCTGGATCTTTGTTATTCTTTCCTCTGCTAGTAACGCCATGATATTTGCCATTTCCTATTCCTTTCTCTTCGTTGGACTACTGCCCTCATTAATGTATTATTTTACCATACTTCTTTTTACTCTATAGCCTCATTCATTTACACGATTCTTACACCAATGTATTGTTCATGAAAGGAAAGCGAAAATTGCCGAATCGTCATGAATCGCCCATTCTTTTTTGCTCAAGAAATAGACAAGAATATGAGATAGGATTTTGTAATATTTTCTGCATGATAAAGAAAGAGAACTTAGCTTTTAAATTAAAAGTGGAATTGTTAAACGCTTACTGATTCTTATAATATTTCCTATATATGTTTAAAAATAGCATTAACACACATACGTTTTCTTCGGTAGTTTCATCCAAAAAACTGGGACGTCTCTAGCCTAAAAAAGGTTAAAAGTAGAAACGTTTTGACGGATGGATGCAACTAGATAAAAACCCATAAATGATTTACGTCAAGTCAAGATGAATAATGCATATAAATCATTTTTACGTGGGTGGAACGGTGGGAGTGCAAGATCAAATCTTAACGGTCATAGAGATGAGATGCAAACAAAAGCGAGTTGTAGAGCAAATATTATTTTCTTTCTTTCATCAATTCTAATAATATTTATTTCAAAGGTCAGGCAGTACTAAATGATCCTTTTAAAAACTGACGTTCTAAAAGTTATATGACTTTTCTTCAAATTGAAAATGTCTTAAAATAACACGGTTTTGGATCAAGGCTTCCAACGTGTTCCATCTCATCATTGTTTTAAAGTATGAACCCACTCTATGTGGAGATGGATACCAATTATGAAAGGTTAGATAGCTTCTCAAAGAACCATCTGCTGGTTGGAAAAGACAATCTTATTGTGAGAATGGATGCAGCACTACACTCTTTCACATGGAAATATTTTGAACTTTTATGTAAAGAACATAAAAAGTTCATTCAAGCATTTGTTCAGCTTGTCATAAAAATGTTTGGGTAATACTCCCACACAAATCATCATCACCATCTCTCAAGCTTATTATTTCTCTCAAGCTTATTATTAGAAGCAAACACAAAAAAGAAAGTTTGACAGAGATTTTAAATTGAAGTAAAATATTGAAAAAGAACTCAAATTAAAATCTGGGAATATATGTGTAGCTCACCAGACTAACTGTTTTAAGTCACGTCACAACTTGTGACCGTTTCATTTTCAAAGAAAACCAAAATGTCCCGACTAAAATATTATATTGAAACTTAAAAAACACATGAAGTTTTATATTTCGTAAAAATAAAGAATGTTTTTTGTGAAAGCTAAAGTGTCGCCTATTCCCTAGATATCTACCGAGAAAGAACGCTCGCTCTCCATAATGACGTATGGGCCAAAGTACTCAGGAAACGAACAACACGTACACTATATAATATGCAGCCCCCGTCTATGTATACTATATTTAAGATGAAGTGCACCCCTTCACCTTTGCTTTTATTCATTTCCATAAATAATTTATCCAATTTAAATTACCGTGTAGCTGTGCAGGTTTCTGTAGAGTACGTGCAAACAATTGAGAATATATGTAAGCTATTTTCATAGTCCTTGTTGCATCATTTTCATAGTAAAATCAATTGAAGGTACTACTTCCAGCCTCATTAATTTCTAATGATGAGCTAAGGGAACCAGAGGAAATAGCCTGGAAAATCAATACCGAAAAGACAGGCAACCTCTTCGGATCCCATGCTATTTTCAGTATTTTCTTACACTAGACACTGAAAATTGTTAATGAGCAAGATGGAATGCAAGCTGAATGTCAAAGGTTGTCCGTTGCTTGAATAGCTTGATGGAAAATCAATGCTGTGATAGGTGAGAATGGATTTGGATGAGTTCTACCAATGTATAAGATATGTGTGCATTCATGTAAAATAATGTTTTTTGAAATGCATAAAAATAATTGGGTTTTATATATGCTTTACAATTTGAATTTTTATTCGTTTGGTAATAAAAAAATGAGTGTTGAGGTGATATAAATAAACATTTATTAATGTTCATGTGGTAGAGAATCTTGTGAATTTTGCATAAGATGTGAAGTTTCAAGTGTGGTTTATGATCGATTAACTAAGCCATTATCATTGGTATTCCGGGGGGTCCCTCTGCTCCAAATATCTCATTGGGCAGCAACTCAACTGAGAAAGCATCCGATTTTTTGTCCACTAAAGCATCATACAAATCCCGAATGCCGGATTGATTAGCTTTACTGTGTTGCACAACCATGTGAAGATTCTGAAGGTTGGAACATTGGAACCCAAGAATGAAGAGTCCAGAGTTGCTAACCTAAAATATCAAATGAAATGAAACACGTCAAAAGTTTACAGCAAACAGGCTCACCAACATTTCATCCTTAATTTACAAAACTTGAAAAATTTCTCGTTCTCGCAGAATCGTTGATCCAACTAAAATCCTCTAGATGTAATGAATATCACGAACGAGCATTGTGAACAAGGCTATACCATTGACTATATATAAGCGACAGCTATTAGCAGACCTTCCAATAAGAGTTTTATGAAACCGTAATGAGTCCCTGAATTAAAACATTAAAATAATATCTATTACTCACGTTCAAAGCACTCCCTCTAAGCTCCAGAGTGGTAAGCTTCCTTGAATTAAATCCATACAGGATTCCAACATTTGATATACTGAAATTCCCTTTTATTTTGAATGTGGTAAGATCTGCAATGCATAAATATTTCGATATTGAGGAAAATATAATAAATTATATGTTTATACATTGATTACACACACGTGTATAAAAAAATATATATAATATTTCCGCTTATCATCATAATCAATAATCGCTTAATGACACAAAAATCGGATAAAATTAGATTTGAACTTTCGTTTGAATCAAATAACACCAACCAACCTTCCAATGATGCCAATGACTTGCCAACGAAGCGTATTTTATCTTTAGATATCTGCTCATATGAAGTGTCAGTCTTTTCCGGCCAGTACATTTTCAACCGCTCGATCCAACTTTTTTCCATCCCAGTAATTCCGTAATCGGTAACATCTTGGGTATTCTCAAGACAAATAACTTGGAGGGATTTGAGATTATGAATAATAGCTTGTAAATGGGCATCACGAATTCCTGTGCAGTGAACTGTAAGTGTTGTCAATCCTTTCATTGTCTGCTTCACATGGTACCATTGGACATTCTCTAATGGAGTTCCATACAGCTCCAGTTCCTTCATGTTTGGAAACTCTACATCCGTCTTGAACTCCTCCTGCTTGGGCATTTCCAGTTGTGCGGCCAATTTTTGAAGTTTCGTTGGCAAAAGCCAGGAACCATCCTCACCATGCACGAAATCAATTTCAAGCATTGGAAAATCCAACAGGATCATATCTTGTGAGCTATTTAATGTAGAACGAAGTTGCCCCGTCATACTTTTTGAGGATCCGTATGAATCACTTTTAAAGCATGGCTGCTCTTCCAAATGACAGTAGGAGCGAATTACTAATGAGTTCAACTGGAATATTTCACTTCCGAGGGCATCAACAATTTTACTTTGAAGCGCAAAATTTTTGACTGAAACCATCTCAAACAAGATGTTCTTTAACGTTTTTGAATTTTTCAATAACGCTGGACATATTATGGTGGCAACATCGTCTTCCACTGTTCTACGAGTGGTCAATGTAATTGATTTCGGCTTTGCATCCCTTTTCTGTAAAATCTCTAAGGTATGGAGTCGCCGTGTTGCGGGAAGAAAGAATCTTAGCGCTTCAGATAACTTCATTATGTCCATACCAGAAAATTTCATGACTGTAATCCGTTCCATGACTTTATATGCCTTGTCCATATTCATGCTTGTTGTGGTCTTCATAAAATTACAATTCCTCACGTCAACCACTGCCAACCTCTTGCAGTTTTGAATCCATTGGACGAGCTGTTGCTTTTGAATGTCAAAGTTTTCAAATATCACGGTGGTCAATGTATTTGTCAAAGGTTCCCTTCGTGAAGACACAGGAGTCACGCGGAGATTTGCTGTATGGTAACGTCCATTGTAACTAGAGTTAGAGAAGTTGATTGCAGGTATGACGGAGCAGCGAAGATGTTGCCAACGGACTTTACTGGCTTCCAACGTAGCCAAAGCGCCCAAAGGCTTCTTGCTCACAATGAAAGTTGTGTCCGATAAAAAGGCTTTGCTTGTTATGACTGCGTTATTCCAGCTTTTAGATACGTGACGACAGTTCATACAATCAAATAGGGACAAGTATGGGAGAATCTTTACTCCAGGGAGCGTCTGAAAAAAAGATGCAAAAAAATTGCTTGTCAACAAGATAGCTAGAGATGAATTTCAATAGAATAAAATAATAACATAATACATTTTCATTGTTTGCATACACAAAGATCTTTGAGATTGGAAGCATAACTTTGGACTGTGTTCAGCTTCATGCAACAAATGTCCAGCCTGGTTTTTTGCTCCAAAGACTCACAAACAAATGTTCGTCCGTTGACAAATGCTTTATACTCCAAGTTTTCATCCATGTTCCTTTTCAAATTACTCATTGTGTTTTCTCTTGAAAGACCTCTGTAAATTTCTACCAACGGCTCATTTGGCAGAGGATCATGGGGAGGAACACGAGTTTTATTTTCATTTGTAAATTGAACTTGCATTTTTTCAGGTTTTGTAGCTTTGTTAGTACAAGTAGGAGATTTTTTATTCGGGACTGTTGACGATGAGCTCGTAGCAGATCCTTTTTTAGGCTTACTCATTTTGCTTGGTAGCTTTGACTTTGGAGGATTGAACTTTGATTTTGCAGCTGCTGCTGCTGTTTTCGTCACGTTTGAGTTGGACTTGTCAGACTTGGTTCCCTTAGGCTTGATGCTTTCACTCGACTTTTTAGAACTGGAAGAACTAGCTACCTTATCCAACTTTGAATGGGTTGCCTTTGGATTACCATCCACGTCATTCCCAGATGCTTTTTCATGATCTACAGTAGAGACATGGAGATGACCTTCTTCTTCACTATCTTTTGTAATAGTTTCCTGCTGCTTATTTCCGGAAGGCTTACAACCCTCATTTCGTATATATTCCAAAATATCTCGACATCCTTCAAGAAAAGGAGTCAAATCCATCGGCGTCACGTTGAGCTCTTCAACGGATGGTGCATCAGCAGTAGCATTAGTTGACTTTATCACCTCTCCTGATTCTGATTTAACCTGGGAAAGGGATAAACTCTCAATCTTGCTACTACTTTTGTAGTCTGCAGCCTCCAATGTATCCTTAACTTTGAAGCTTTCCAATTCATCATCATCATCACTATCCTTGTAAACCGGATTTGCATTGCTCTCACTAACGTCAGGTAAGTCAAAGGGAACCTGGAGCTGGATTTTTCCGTGGGCAACACAATCCTTAAATGTCTCATACGCGTAGACTGATGTTTTCTTGGAAGATGCGTTGTACTTATTACTTTCCAACCAAATGGCACGTCTTCGTTTCCACTCTGTTTCCATAAACTCTACGTATTTTGTAACAAAGGTTGAAATGCTTTTGCCAACAGCGTCGTTACTATATGTGGACGGTATTGATGGGATTGAAGAAAGCGTGGTAGGGCAGGTTTCGCTACTACTATCATAATCATTCTGGTTTTCAGAAGTCGTAGACTCTATTTCACTTTCTGTTTTTTCTAATTTTGCAACCTCATTAGTTGAAGTTGCAACTTTGGTTTCCTCTACTACTTTCACCTCTTTTTCCAATTTGTCTTCAGATAAAGCTTTATATTGTTGGGGTTGTGATGCCGCCATTGTTTCTTCAGTTATTACTTGTTCAATATTCTGAAACTGTACGCCGGATTCAAGGATTTCAATAGATCCATGAAGTATTTCCTCCAAAATAGGATCATCAGCTTCCTTGACGTAAGGACTGCAAAGCAAAGGCAAGTCACCAACAAATTGTTGGTGAAAGGATTCAATTTCTTCCAAGGAGCGTGATGATGACTGAGGATTTGTTTGATTGACATTTTTTTCGGAAATCAATTGCTCAAAAGGATTTCTCGCTTCTGAATAACTCTTTCCAAATCTGACAGAAGTACGACAGGGACGTTGAAGGGATAATGGGATGGAGGATGCTGTATGTGGGCGCTGACGCTGTTGAGTGTCTTCTAATTTGCAATTTGATAGTTCAAAGTGTGAGTTTCCTGCTGGTAAGCTGGAAGTCGATCCTGGGGTGGCCTGTTGAAGATCATCAGTAGTTGGCAATTCGGGGTATCCATCATCAAGAATACCACAAAATCCACAGGAGGAGGTTGTAGATGATTTTGTATCGGGATTACTGTTTCCTGCTTCCTTGGTATTATTGGGATCAATCCTCGATTGAGAGTTTTCCCCAAATAAATCAGGCAAGGGTGGAGGATGATTATTGAATGATGATGATGATGTTAAAATTACAGCATCCTCTGGGATTTTACTGGAGGATCCATGGGGAGAGGTCTTGCTGGAACGGGGATTTTCTGTTTTTGAAGGAACGTCATTGGAATCAGATAATGCATACTCATCTTCAATCTTTCCTGTAGTTTTTGTAAAGAATCGGGGAAATGATTGACTTTTTTCTTCAACACGCTTTAAACTTTTGCATCTACTCAAAAATATGGCAAAACCTTGTTCGATTATACGGAATTCTTCAGAATTCAAACTGAGACCCAGCTTTGGATGGGATGCAGAGTCCTTGACGTCAACAGAAATGGAACTTGGGGATAGATTCAGTTTGGATGCATCACCGCCCTGTGGGTTCCCGTTATCGCTGCTGCTTGATGTTCGGCTAAAAGTGATAGTGGGAATGGGAAATGACTCCATTCTAGGGGGGAAAGGGTTGGATTCTTATTGTACAATAAAACGGGTTTTTTGAAAGAGGGTACTATTATTATGCATGACTATACCTAAAAGAATAAGAATTTGCTTAGAAAAGTAAGTGCGTATAGTTAGTATGTGAAGGCAATTTTAAATTTCATGAATGTATCCTTTCTTCTAAATTTAATTTATTTTTTCCAATCTCCGTCATTGTGCTTATGCTTTTCTTTCCCAAGGATTAGTTCCCTTGGGTACTTTGAGACAAGGGAATTCAAAACAGTAGGTACGTCAGCATGTGCTGCGTTAGTGACTGAGAAAATAAGCATTTCTATTTCCACATAGCCTTTGTGATGGTGGTGTCCGCTCTGGAGATCCAGATACGCGCTTGGCATCTACCGGTGGTGAAAGTTAAATTTAGGCTTGCACTTGGAAAAGAGAAAGCTAGTTCAATTTGGTTCTACTTGACGGCCGTACTGAGGCTTCATCTTTTAAATTTCTTCAAATAAAATTAACATGATGCCCCAACGCTACTGATCATTGCATATGTGTAACTGCTCTAAAGTTGAAAGGAGAACCTGATGTATCTACGCCTCAAACTCTCCGTACTCATTGGCTTGACTGAATGCAAAAACTTACAGAATTTTCATTTCAATCAGTGCTATATAAATCACAAATACTAATTCATCAAATTAGGAGTATCAACACTCTTCTGAATTAGGAAGGTCAACATCTACATTGTTGGATCACATGTAAAATTTCCTAGCAGTATAAGTTTAATAGTGGATAAATGCACCATGCATTTATTATGTATGCTTTGCTAGCATATGTACTGCCGCCATTGACCAACTGCAAAATTGCCAACCGGCATACCAAAGCTTAAGCTTACTCTGAATCAGCATAATTATTGAATTTGAGGGTCAAATACGATAATTCATGGAAGTAGTAATGTAAGAGTAATCAGAAAAAGGAAAAAACATAGCTATACAGAAACCCTTCGGATGCTCCCAAAAGTATATATGATCTTATCAAGTATTTAAATATTAAATGTAAGAAATCATTACCAAACTTTCGAATCCAGTTCTCTGAAATTTGATTTGTACCTTAATGTATTTTCAGAGCAAGGAGTTATTAATTTTTATCACTTTATTTTATAAAAATATATGCTCCCATTTTTAGATTTATATCCACCATTTTCCTCCAGCTTCCTTCCAATTAATAAACAACCCTTGGGATTTCTAAGTTTACACATAACTTCTTGAATCAAGTTTTCTCATGTGGAAGGCCTATTGGCTAGTACAAAAGAACACAAGCACAACCAAAGCTGTAAACAAAGAGTCACCCAAGCCTTAGGGATATGTTCAATGTTCATATAACTTCAAGTCATATTTCTAGATAGTCCTTCAAAAGTTAAACACAAATTGTATTAGAGCTGCCTCAAGGATCTCAGGCAACTGAAGCTGTTTAAAATTGCAATAGAAGCAGGAACAAACATTTTGGGGAAGAGAGAAGCTGGGAATAATATAAAACAAAATGGAATTCATGTGTACTTAATACCATATATACATAGCTAGCATAAAGCAAAACTAACCACAGCACAGAACACACAGCCCAACGGCCACAATTTTAGCAGCCTTGGTCTTCTTCCTAAGCAGCAGACGTAAATGGCACATCATAATCTAATCTATAATTTCTAGTCTCTAAAACCAGCTAAAAGGATTTTATGGAACATTGCATTTACAGTTCATTTACATTAGAAGGTCGAGTAATAACAGTAGTAAAGAGTCATAATAATAGTAATAGGGATCAAATATGGCATACAGTTTTTGAAATGTCTGTAGAACCAGCAGCAGCAGTTTCATTCACCATTTCGTGCAAAGAGATAAATACCAAAAAGTTGTGAAGTAATGTATAGATAGAAACATCCAGGAACACATTACCATTTTGGTTTTTGGATGGTTGCTCACTCTTCCCTGCACAAATGCTATATACGTGGTCATTCAATACAGTAGATAAAATTTCTGAAATGCTATTAAAATTCTCATTTATAGAGGGGCTGCCAGTTTGCATACTGGTTAGTTTGGTATGCTATATAGGTCCAAAAAACTGGAAATTTGGAAGGTCGTCCACAACACAACAGCTCGTATTATATATTCCATTTCGTAGCCCACAAAAGACCCAAGCTGAAAGGAAGAGGAAACTCAAAAAGTTGCATGTAAATTACAGTCATTTGATTGAGCATGAATGCAAATTCATGCAGGGCGCAAAAGTTACGTTATGCTTTGGGAACAATGAGTGTACCTCTTTGTTTTGTTAATTTGAAGGAGTCACATATTCGATACAAAATGCTTCAACATTATTTTTTGGTATTCTACGTCGTTGTAATACCTAATGAACTACTAAGCTGATTTTACAAATATGTGATGAATGTCATGTCACTACCATCTACCATGTCGCCAATCGTATATTTGTTACATGTCACAAATGGCTTATTCACGGAATTGGATATGTATGTATATCACTTCATTTCATACATTTCATTTTACATCAAAGTATGATGATGAGATCCACTCACGTTTGTCATATTATTTACAGCATAAACGTGAGGTTGACTTTGTTTTCAATAATTCCTGCTTCCAGTGCATGCATATGTACGTAGCTCCTTTTAAAGATCAAATATAATCCATTGCTACAGTTCTATAGACGATATTTAATCTTATTCATTTCAGTATTGGAAAATATATTGGGAATGGGATTCATCGTATGTAGGCTTGTATCTTGCATCACATGAACTAATGTTAGCTATATTCACATTTCTGACATTTTTTGTCTCACTATTGCAGAGCTCTGGGTTGAAAAAGACTTGTTAAGAGCTAAGGAGACTTTGCTCCACACCAGCATCACCAGCTCTCTCCTTTTCATCTAGTATCTAGTGCAACATTAGAGACTCTATACTTTGTTGGCGAACTCTGGAGACGAAAGTGGAGGCGAACAAGACAAGAGAAGAAAAGGTCCATAGACCTAGATATTTTCCCATTTCCACAATTCTCACGCTAAACCACACACACGAGAGAGACGTGCAACACCAGTAGTACTCTCACTCTTTCTCCTTTTATACTTTACCCAACCATTTTAACCTTTCCCAGTTTCATGGTTATAAGCAGTAAACGTAACGTAAAACGTGATATTCGTATTGGTTAGTGCTTATGTATATTATATTATTATACACCAACCACCCCAAGTATCCTATCTGACTGAAGGACAAGTACATTAGTAGAAGACGAGAAGGATATTGCAAAAAAAACGCGACAAGGCTCATGCTCCTACACAACTTGGTGATAAGTAGCAAATAAAGTAGAGAGCAGCAACTTGTGTGAGCTGATGATGATGCTGAAGCTGAGCTCGTGGTGAATTTCGAAGTTTCTGGAGAATACATGTTGAAGTTGAAAGGGTTGTTGTAAGTCCCCGCGTATGTATACGTAAGTAAGTGTATCCTTAAGTATAAATATATAAGCTTTGAAGTAAGATTCATGACAAAGCTAAAGCAAATCCAAAAAGCTCATGACAATAATAATATAACTTACGAGCTTTTCCTTCTGATAGAACAGCGGCAGAAGTTGTAGAAGATAAAATTACTTGGTACAGTTGTAATGCGAAGTTGTTAGTGAAAAGCATATTAGAATTTTTGCATGCATGTTTGAATGCATATAACATATATAAATATCAAGCTCTGTAAATGTATGTATGGCATGGCATGGCATGAATAGCAATATCATTTTCTTTGAGCTGGAGAAATCTAGAAAAGATGACTGCTCCCTGTTTTTATTCGGTACAGAGTGGGAACTGCTGCTGCTTCTGCATTGCATAGGGCACAAGGGGGGAAACCGTGAAAGGCATATAAGGAGTCGTAGAAAAAGTGGCAGAGGGAAAAAACTAGTTCTCATTTACCTCTACCACCTCTTTTTCTCTTTGGATTGGTGGTGGTGGTGAAGTTGGTGCTGAAGCAGATGATGTTGACGGCCGTTTTTACGGAAAGTGAAACTAAACGGGAAATGAAAGTGGAGAGAAGAGAAGTTGCTTTACTCAACTTGCCCACCACTACTGTTGCTCTGTCCTAATATAGGGAAAGTGAAACAGAGATAGAAAGAAACACACGCCATCCCACATGCAAGTTTATAAATCTTGTTTGTGAATGCACAAAACAGAAATTATATTTATTTACCCAAGGAGTAAAAAATAAGAAACAAGAGGAAAAATCTCGACTGGCCAAAAAACCTGCTTGGATTCTTTGGCTTTGAAGGAAAAAAGAAAAAGCTTGAAAGAAAGTGGACATTGAATAAGTGTGTATAGTTAGAGTAGTATTGCGTATATCATCGTCATTATCATTTGCTTACTTGTATATTGCTTGCACGACGCTCTTGGCTCTTGGTTGGTGTTGTGCTCCTTCCAAGTTTCCCTATTGAGGAAAACATATTATCATTCTAGCATCACCATCATCACCGTAGACAAGGGAATCTTTTTGGGTCTGAAGTTCTCATTTTTCCTTCTTTCTCTCGTTCCTTGTGGTGATGGGAAGTGATCCAGCACTTGGTCTGCTCTGATACATATATTTTTTTCGCGTTGGACTTTTCTTTCTTTTGAATAGATAACAGCAGAGAGAGTGCCCAACAGAATGGAACGATACATTTTCATGAAGGCAGAAAAGCTAGCTAACTAGATAGCGACAGGCATTACTCTTCTCAAGCGTCAGGCACGTTCGTTTCATCAATCGACAAGAGAAAAGTTTTCAAGACAGAATGAATGAATGAATGAATAAACTTTATTGTTTCTGAGTATCAGTCATCATACAATGTCTGGTTTTCATACTCTAACATATCACATCATTTAAGATCGTGCATTCGAAGAACATTTAAATATAATTCCAATAGTACATTCCAAGGTCAAAAATGAATTCCAGATTCGTTTACAAAATATCCACAATAATCTACATGTTACACATAAAGGTTCTTACGTTCTAACAGAATAGATTGTTTAAATATTTCTAATATAACATCTCGTGTCGTGTCCGTTGTAATTTGACTTTTTACCAGAGTACGTTGTTGTAGGTGTTATGCTTGTTTGGCCTGCTACTGGTACTGCTCTTCTTCTCGTGTTCTGTGCTAAGAAACGCAGATGAATCCAAAAAAAATTGTCGTGTCTCACCTTCCACAGAGAGTTGTGTAGTTTACACTTACAGGTGTGTGTGTTAAACTTGGCGTGCATGACTTTTCTGGCAACTAATAAACTCATTTATTTTTACGTGATAAGCTGCTTAAAGTTGGCCACCATCGTATCGTATATATAAAATTTGTTTGATCGTTTATATTGTCGTGCCCCCATAGAGCAATACATGAATTATAAAGTTGTATTCTAGATGTTGAGTGTATTTATGCAAGCGGTGCAGTGGAATTCATTTGCCTAATGATTACAATTTTTTATTGTGTTTAACGCAGAAAAGTTGAAAGGTGCAAGTGCAAGTTGCAGTGAAACTGAAAAAAAAAAACATTCAAAATTCAAGATCATTATTATTTTACCTAAAAATGGGAAATAACTGGAAGCAATCAGAAGAGGACAATAAGTATTGTTGTGATAGTTCAAGTTATTCTGGGCGTGTTGGGATTACACCTGACATAATGCATTGCAACGAATGTATCATTAATCAAAATTACACCGGCCGAAGTAGAGCAGCGAGCAAGAGCCCCAAAAATAACTATTATTTAAGTAAAACAATGACAAGGACGTCCCTATGGAGTACACTTTTTGTAATATGGATCAGTATTTTGAGTGGCGTCACTGAAGGTTTGTACTAAAAATAAAATTATTTCTATCTCTGTCTGATACATGCCAAACTTTATTAAACCTAGCCAGCCATATAGAAATCCTAAAATATCAGCAAGACTTTTGTATATCGTAGTGACAGCATCGCTTTGGTGCCTGTCTTCTTTCATTAAGTCACGTACACGCGGAGACAAGGTTTAGGTTAGGGTTCGTTCGTACCTATAGTTTGTGTGTGTACTTTAGATTTGGAATGACATGAACATGTATGGATGAGAAAGGAGGATGAAGATAGAAAACTCATCAACCATATAAAAAGCAAATTCATTACTTTCGTAATAAGCCATAAGAACAAAATGCTTTATTGATTGCATACATTAATCCTCCGAAATGGATGTCTGTACCCAACTCTCGCTTTCCCATGAGTTCGGGTATATTGAATTCTTGACAGTTTATGCATATGTTTCACATACATATACATACGTACATTGAAATGAGAGTAGTATGTCTTACTGATCACATGAGTTTCGAAAATATATCCAATATTTACTTCCTATTTCTGTCCTATTGTACTGCCATTGCAAACTGAAGGAGAGTCAAACCAGAAACCACTAGGGCATCGTTAGCTTCAATCTTCAATGTAATGGTAATAGGCTTACAAAACGCAAAGTAATCCATTCTGTATGGAATTTTTCGTGTTCCTGCGTCAGTACGTCATTCTTACTTGTACTAAACTTGTAGCGTACAATGGATTTACGTCAAATTGTTATTAAAAAGCTCCCGTCAAGGATCCTATCTGCTTTGAGAGAAAAAATGGGCAGTAAAGCATCCATTTTTGCACAATAATAACTTCTTTATTTAGACAGCACTCATGCTCATAAATAATGCTTCGACATATGTATATGCACCAAACCACAACCGTTGGGAAATCAGGGAAACTAATAACCCAAAAATATAATTAATATACAATTACTCATTACATGACCATTTAATATGTCTGGTTTTCCACAGGGCTTCAGTGTTACGAGTGCCTTTCCCTATACTGCCATTCCGGCGCAGTTTGCGATGCAATAAAAAATACGATGGTAAAAATATTTGTGCCCAAGCGGCATTTTATTCATTTCGACCCACAAAATTTATGCCCTGAAGATGAGCTCCCGATGAATTCAACCCGTTGGGCTAATCTCTCTCGAGAATGTGAGAGGAGCGACTCCTTATGCCTAGTCTCACCAATTGAAGTTCACACGGTGGTAGATGGAAATAAAAATGGGAAGAAGCTTGAAAGTGAGTATACGCTCACCACCTTTGGTAACATTCGAGGTTGTGCGAGTCGTCGAAAGCTTCTTGAATTCCCTGAAACAATAAATGTCCGAATTGAGTTCATTGGAAGGAATGAGAGTAGCAGCAGAGTTGCCAAAGGTGGGAATAGTAATAACAACTACAAGAATACTAACATCAACAATCCCAACGACAGTTCTGGAACTTTGTCCCTCACCTCAGGAGGATCGGAAAAAGGGGGAGAGGGTAATGGAGAAAAGAAGAATGAGATTTTCTACAACATGAGTAATATTGCACCTGGTGCAGAGTTTGATCCATCCAAAAAAACATATAAGGATGGGTACACCATTATGAAAATTTATTCCCACGTGTTCTACATTGACCAAGGCACTCAAAATGCGACAAAGTGCTATGAAGACAATTGTAATGATAAGGTTAAGTTCAGAAGAAGTGGTAGTTCGGGAATGACTGTGTTCAGTAGTTTCAATAGCACTAGTATATTTTTATCAGTTCTTGTATCAAGCTTGTATTCCAAATTTTTTATCTAGTTCTGTTCGAAGAGGATATCGTCTCTCGATCGTCACTCCTTTATCAATGTGTTAGTTCATGCATTATATTAATTTTTTTTAAATAGTAAACGATATTAACCCACACATATATATAAAAAATTCAGATGGTGCGCTGTCAATAAAGTCAAGAGGTGTCGTGAATAATTCCAGAAAAAAAATACTTTTAACTCAATATTATAGAATAATATTAAATATATGAAAAGCTTTAAAAATCTAGCAGCCCACTTGCCACCCGTTTTGTTGGGTGCATCAAAGAGAAATAAATTTTTATATTGTGCTAGTGGTAAAAACTTAATGCATACTTATTGTAGTGAACATTAGTTAACAATGAAGGTACGACCACTTTTTGTGTTAGAGAGTACTGCAGCAGCTACAGCATGAACATGAGCAACTAGAGGTGACGGAATTAATGAATAATATAACTCGTTCTTTAATTTTAAGAATGTAATTATGAAGTTACATACACTATAAGCTTTAATGAATTAATGTTTAGATCAACATAAGTATAATAATTATAATTATAATTATAATTTAAGTAAACTGTAAACTACGAAAACGTTGAGATTTCATTATATTAGTAAATTTCCTTTAGATAATATCTTAAAGTAAATTATAATATAAATGTATAATCCGCATTGTAAAGTATATGACTTTGACTGAATGTAATAAATTGAAAATCTAGGACAATATCCTAAACGTGTAGAGTGTAGGTTATTGGATGATTCATCTAGAAATGTTTGCATATTATATAATATTAAGTTAAACTAGTGTATCAGCACAATTTATTCTCTTAATTATATCATGATGATATAGTAATATAGCAATAATATAGCAATAATATAGCGTCATCTATAATACGGTTGTTTCTACATTATTACTACAACACTCGGTGTGGTTTTAAGTCAACTGATTTGTGGATGAACAAACATTTTGGATATTTTCCAAACTCACCCTGGAAATTCTACATCATATACAGACATATTATTGCAAACATGTGCCAGGAGAAAACATTGGTAGTGGAGTTGGTAGTGCCACAATCCAAAAATTTACTCTTTGTGTCTGCTTTCACCTTCATCCTGTGCCAACAACTTTTATACTTTTGTCTCCCCCATCCCATATAAATATTCATACAAATACAATATTTTTTAAAAGCATTAGCCACTAGTGAAAGCAAAAATCAAAATGTTTGTCGCAGCAAAACTACTTTTTACTCTGAGTAGAAATACAACTTCCATTTAAAAGTATAATTTACGATTTATCTGATACGCACATTGTTTCTTAGAATTCTATGGTTCTTTCTTTCATTTCCGGTCGAGAAGGATCTGCTGCTACTAACAGTCGGATTCTCAACTTCGATTAAAACTAGAAACATTCCAACTTTCCCAATTCCGAAAAGGCAGTTTAGGTTCGTGTGCCATGTATATTTATTTGCTGTTATTTATCCGTATACTACTTCTTCTCAACGTAATCATTATTTTCAGTTCCAAATGCCGTACTTTTGAAGATGATGATGATGCGACGATGGCAATGTACGTTGCGTTGATGTGCTGAATCTTCAATTTCTTTTATGAATGTTCATTTTGCCAACCAGCTGAATTGCATATTACAAGATTTGGCATGTAGCTTATACACTGTTGCTTTCCTAGTTCAAAGGAAATCTTGACTTGCTGAGCCAAGACATATGTCTCTAAAGTAGCTCTAGTTTTGGTTCTTTTGAGTAAATAATCCAATGCATCAAGTGTAAGTAATTATATGAGGCATGATAAGTGCAATACCATATGAGACAAGCCATAATAAGACATAAATTTGGCGAAAGTGTGTTGTTACATTATTACAATTCGAATGGAAATCGATAAAGTGACAAGCACAATTCAGTTATCCAACATATAACTCTTATAGGCGCTTTAAGTACATAATCAAAGGCGATATTAATTTTCGTTGAATGGCCAACCAAAAGCGTACAGCTGCCATAACCAAGTATTTCCGATTCGCTCCAAGAATTTCCATTAGATGTATGCCGAACCCGATGCTGTGACCAATGCACAAATACCAAAAAAGTTGGCTTGCCACTTGAATGTCAAAGATATTTAGGTTTTCTTTGCTGTTTGCATGTATGTTATGTGTCTTAGTAAGCCCACTTTCTTGATTGTCTCTCCAATATTGAAGCAGGCCAGACTGAATGATTCGAGATACCACGTTTTTTAACTCGGGAGCAAACATGAAATCTTTTGAAAACCTTGTCGCCGTCCCTGGAAGAACTCCTATTGGGATCATGGTGTACGGTTTAAAAGTAAAGTTTGATCCCTTGAGGCCAATTTCGGAACGAAATACATCAACCAGTAATTTTCTCCAGATTACTTGATTTCCCATGCATGCAAATGTTTTTGATAAAACATTTTTTATGCATTGATGTTCTTCCACAATTTCTAGCTTATTAATCACACTCGTGGGATTGACGGGAAATCCGTTAGGAATATATTGTCCAATTAGTCCACCCACAAATTCTTTTTCAAATGAAGAACCATATTGCCAAATTGAAGAGTAGTGTGGCTCATGATCATGGTTAGCCAAGTACAAATCCAAGTGAGACTTCAAGGGAATATACTCAATGCGACTGCAAATGTATGTAAATATTTTCATATTGTTCCAAAACATGATGAAAACTCCTAACATGCTGGATGAAAAGAGAAGGAGAAGGGATGATAATGTTTGAGTGCTGAGATTTTCAATGGATCGGTTTTGCGTGACCACCAGGATCATGGTCCACAACTCCTTAATGTAATTCAACCTATTAGGATTATGAAATAAATTTGTATACTGAATAGTAAGTATAAGTTTGCCAATACAATTCCCTACATAAATATATGAAAATACTTACGAGAAAGTAAAAAAACCCATATTAGAAATCAAGGTTTCCTCGTGTAACTCTTTCAGTATCCATTTTCTAATCAATAAAACTACAGGAACGAGGAACAGCAACGGTAAAAATAAAAGTTGATATTTTTCCTTGAAATTTGCTTCCTTTGCAACTTGTGTTACGAGAATACTCGCCTCATTCCTATTCCAAGCCTCAGATGCGTCCATATCATCAGATGTCACAAAGAGGGGCAGTGCAGCAATCACAGCATTCCAAGGTAAAATTGGGATTTTGGGAAGTTTTAAACTTCCATTTTGTATTAAATTTAATTTCACAAGAGGGGCTTTGACGTATATGAAATCATCAGATTTTAAATCCCAATGAATTCCTTTGGTCATCGTTTTAAACATTAGCCTCATAAAGTCTCCCTGCTGAATCATTTCTTTTTCTGTCCTATCTTCTTCCCACGACCAACCTTTGTCTGTGCCATCCTGTTGACGGAAAATAATGAAGATGAAGCTAAGACGGACGTCATGGAAGGATTTTGAAAAGTCCGGAAATGTGGGGGCATACTTCACATAACCTCTGACGTCATCAAACGCTGCTATGAGTAAGTTCCCATTTACCAGTTTACCATACGTGGTGACAGGAAAACAGAATGCACAATAGGCCCGCATAGTTGCAACTTCCAAGCCGGCTTTATTCCGACTTGTCCAGATCTCCATTTTATCCCGAATCGTTTTTAAGGAATCCCGTTGCAGCAGGCTACTACCACCAGCAAATATATTTCCAGTAGTAGTATTATTCTTTGGTGTTGTAGGTTTGCTCATCGTACGAATAATAACATATTTTCCCAGGTTGATGGATGCTGGTCGAAAAACTGATTTTAAAATGGATATAATCTTACTTGACTTTTCCTTCTCATCTCGCTCAAGAATAACTAGTGGAAAGTGAATTTGCTTCGTATATTTTGTAAATTTATATTGCAAGGCTGACGGTAAGTAAGACGCACTAGCTCGATTGATCAATTTAATTGGAATTGGTGAGGAATTGTAGGATTTTGAAATTGTAACGAGAAGATCTGGAACATTTTCTTCAAAATCAGTGGTAAAGTAAATGATGATAATTTCACTGACGTTATGTCTCATGTGTCCCAGGCTGAAGCTGTGTTTCAATAGTTTTAATGCCGGAGATGAGTCATGGTTTAAACCATTTACTGATGATAATAATGATAAACAGAAAAATAAAACTAGGAAGGATTTTTGTAAGCAGACTAGCCGGTCTTGAATTTGACACATTTTCAATTTGAAACAAGAGTTATACTACACGCGGAATAAAAATTGGGAATGATACATGAAGAGTTCGTCTTAGCTTCTTTATATTATAATTTTTATTAGGATTTACATCAGATTTAGCATGTATGATGATGTCATATGCAAATTCATCGCAATAATAAATTGGAATCAACTTGGATTGTAATCCATACATAAAACTAGGCCGCGTATGGTAATTTTTATTCTCATAGGTCAACATTATCATATCAAAATACCCTTCATATTTTACATTCAAATTGATGACAGTTATTAATCTAGTATTCATGAGTGAAATGATAAATAAATAAATAAATGAATTAATATTGTCTATAATTATAATTAAAATTCTTCCTTCAAAAAATCCCTGTAGGCTTTACCAGTGGCTTCAACTTTTCTTGAATGAACACAGCCTGTGCACATGCTTTTGCATTATGAATCATGAGAGTGTGATTATATCCGAAAAATAGGTGGTTGTAAATTGAATCACGCGACAAAAAATCCGAGTTCACTGTTTTCCTGCGTATGTAAACACAAA
The DNA here is from genome assembly GCA_964034955.1 of Orchesella flavescens. Taxonomy (NCBI): domain Eukaryota; kingdom Metazoa; phylum Arthropoda; class Collembola; order Entomobryomorpha; family Orchesellidae; genus Orchesella; species Orchesella flavescens. Next base: position 24,860,094 of record OZ035954.1, on the reverse strand, counting down.
AATTCATATAATCATTAGTATATTATTGAGTTATCATGAATTTGCGTTACCATTCGGAGATTGAATATAAATATTTAACAAGAACATGGGAAACTATTCTTTGAAGTCTTTCACGAATGGAAAAGTCTCAAAAAGAATAAATGGTGGAAAGTTGTAATGGTATGTAACACAAAGCCTTCGAGAATAGAATATCAGTTGGTTTGCGTTCAAGATAAAAAGAAAAGTAAAGAGAGAAAAGCGCATTATTACTGACAAAGCAGTTTTAAGAAGCTCATTTTCTTGAAGGCGTCTGAGAGACGACTTGGAATTTCCAGGAAGTTCACAGAATCCCTATAAAAAATACTTTACTCGCGCAATGCTCAAATAAGGCTGTTTTAGTTTGGATGGGAAAGATCCCTATTATAACATCAAAGGTAGCGCTTAGTGTTTTTTGGGAAGACATTGGACAATGAGCAGTTGCCGTTTCGTTCCCTACTAACGACCATCAGTAAAAACATGCTACAATATATTCCTTATTTTTGGTAAAAAAAATTGCGCTTTCCGCACATGCTGTATACATCTCATTTATGTAATACTGAAATGCATGATTAACTATGCATAAATCAAAAGTAAATGTGCTTGCTTGCCCGTAACAATACCAATACATTATGCAAATTCTTACATTTATTTTCCTTCCATCGCGAAATCTACCACACTCGGAGTACATAGGAAAGCAAAAAATATGTGAACCTTAACCTTCTATTTCTATATATATCCTAAATCAATTCACTCACAGGAAATCATCAATTTCTCCAATTCGAAACTGCGAAGAAAATAATATACAACACTGTCTTTGTGCCTAACACAACGTTTTTTCATGATGGAACCTCATTCTTTCTATTTTCTACTTTCTTTCCATTCCTATTTTCGATGAAAGTAAAAGAATAAATCCAATTTCGTGAGATCAATCAACATCTGAAAGTATATGTTCTCGAGTTTATCCTTTTGATATACATTTGTTATAAGCAAGCATATGCAGAAAATTACGTTGATATACATACCTCACATGTAAACCTTGTTCAACAGCATATATAAATGTATTTCTGTCTTTTTGTTCTTAACGTTCAAAATATACACCCAGAAAGATTGATGCATACATGGATATTCATTTTAATGAAAGTCAAAGAAGCTACAAACTTACAAAGCGTGTGAGTTGAAGTGTCTCACAGCCATCACAAAACAACTTCTAACTATAATACTTGTGCTTTGTTGATTCAAAGTTTTATTCATCGATAAGCTTTTGACAGCGTATTTTTTCAACGCATCAATACCCTGATGAAGATGCTTTCCTCCTTCTTGAGAATGCATCAATATATCTGAAAACCTGGATGTTATAGAAAAGAATCGAAAAGGGAGGCATTTGGGGAAGACACACATTGATTTCATTTCACTTTTTCTCCAACTTTTCCTCACCACTTGACCTACTTCTAGTTTCTAACAAGACGCGTGCTTTTTCCCTATCGTCAGCATATATTTGGGGTTTGGATGGATGTTGTGCATTATTCCCCCATAAAAGTGGATGCATGAGATTCCTGTTTCACACAATCTCTTCACACACCAAAAAAAAGAAAGCTACCAAACCAAATTCTCTTGTGTGTACTTGAACAAATCTAGTTTTCATTCTACACACAAGCTTGATTGTCAAATGATAGGTGCACTCGCCGTCACGGTGCAGTAATCGAACTGATTGTGAATTTTATTGTCCCTTGTGCAATGATAGCATTGGAATAATCTGACTCAACCTCTACATACATATGTTATGTTATTTTACCAAAGGCACTCCCAAACCAGCAATGATGATTTCCCTTGATACTTAAAAATATTATACATTTTTAAATTCCTCCTTTGCTCAACGGTGATCGTCCTTTCAAGTGGATTAGAATTGTTTCTGAACAGTAAACGCAAACGCAAGCCTCTTTTGATTCCCTATCACCAACCTTTCTTATTATACAAACGATATCGTGCAGAAAGCGTAACAAAGCTTTGCTATAGTCTCTCAGGGAAAGGAATGCTATTATTATAGTTTTTCATCTTTTTATCTCCCTTTTGCTATTATGCTTTCTCTCTTTATGGAAGATTGTGAAAATATACGAAGATATCATATTATGATATGACCACTTGAAGATTGAACCATCAATTTTTGGCTTCTACTCCAGTTAATGCACTCAGGTTATATATATGAAATTCCCCATAATTCATTTTTTTTCATATGACCTCTTGACATATGAGAGGAGAGACGAGCTCACTAAATATTTTATACTGTATTCTACACTGGATTGTGTGTATTATATGTCACATAGCACAACTCAAACTCGAAACAAATTTATGGTTGGTATGTGAGCTACCTGTACGGCATAGTAGTAGTCGTATATTATTTAGTTTAGAAGAATTTTACTTTGGATAAGGTTTCTGCGAATTTTCAACAAAATAAAAAGTATAAGAGAGGAGCGAGTAAAAAACGACAGTGGCTGGCATCATCAATACAATACGTAGAAGGAATATGTTTCTAAAAACATCTTCAATGCAGCCAGCATAGCATAGCAGCTTGCGCCTTTTACCTCTTCTATTTTGGTACAGGCAACGCATGACATAAAACGTGTACAAAATCTTATTAACCGTAAAAAAATGACTTGTCCTTTTTGCTGTGCTTTCAAAAAAAGTGCAGAGGCACTAGCAAGTTTTGTGATATGTAATAAACATAGTGGTGGCAAGCTTTCGGGCTTAAAATCAAATTTCATATTTTTCCAGTTTTGATTTTAGTCCATATAAAAGTAAAAAAAAAGTATTGTTCGTTCATCCATATGTGCAAACTTAATAAAGGGATCTGAATATGATCTTGTATTCCATGCAGCAAACAAGCAATTCAGCGGTGGGGTGAATATCAAACTAGTAGTAGTATTTCATATAATATCTCAATTTCAATCTGATATCTATATATTTGTTGACATGCAGAGGAACTTATACTTTCACAGCTTTCACGAATACTAATGCAATAGATGAGTATGAAATTCTATTGAGAACTTACCAAAATGTTACCACAGGACTGAGAAAAAACCTTTCAAACCAGGATGAAAATTTGGCAAAGATCAAGAGCTCCGTGCCGAAGCTATTATTAGAAATGCAGGACGCGTAGACAACTGAGTACGTTTGCCATAAAAATTCCAGAATGGGATCTAGTTGTTGACTTAGCATTTCATCCACTGTTGCAGTATAGCTTATTAGGGGGTAGCTCTTTTCAAAATTATGCCGTTGTCCACCTGACTTCCCATCTTTTCGGTAGTATTTCGGCTGAAAATAAAAAAAAAACTAGTCAATAAATTAAAGACATATAATGTGTATTGATTCCTATTTCCATTCCGCTCATGTTAATTTCTTTTGCCCTGAGGCTTCCACTCATGTCCATTTGACAATAATAGAGAAGACGTAGAAAAATTGATGCATCCATGTATTTATACGTTTAGTACTAAAAGAAGAAGTATGAATCACAAAGACACATTTCCAGCCTTTAATGGTCTATGAAGTTGAAAAGCATTAATCATATACCGGGAGGTCAGCCTGAAGCAAACATATCATTTATTGGTGCGACGACTTCCATTGAATCCTAACCAAAAACCTCAACATCTTTTCACCAGAGAAACTTTGATGTGAAGGAGGGGAAAGTATATAATAGATGCAATATATATGTAACTCTCGTTGAAATCGCATTGACTGCGCAAATGGTATAATAATGTTAGGCATGGGATGTGCCTCTGCACTTTGAATTCGTGTTGATTTGGGAAACTTGCAGGAGAGAATTTTTTCTCTCCCATATGTCTCTTAGTTCCCCTTCTCAGCTCTCGGTTACACTATTGCCACACTCAAAGCCCCTACACGTCCACACATGCATATCATAGGGAAAATATATATGGACCGATGAACTAAAAAGGCTCACAAAAACTTTCTACGGGCGATGGGAGGAAACCGAAAGATACTCAACCGACGGATTTATTGCAAAAAGAAAAAGTTATGATGGAGTTACCACAATGCCTCCATCTTCCCTCTGCTATCGGCCGCCAAGTGAATGATTGCCTTTGTGGAGAACTGAACTATGCAAGTATACATACATTTATATTCTACTAGTACTATGCGATGCGCTCATAAAAGGTACAGAGCACAATCACAATCAAAATCGTCATAGGAAAAGATGAAACTCATTGGAACGTTTCATGGAGTAAAAAAATAAATGGGTTTTTGCGGTTCATAGATGATAGATGACTCATCCAAATAGTCATTCTAAACTTATAATCACTTGTACACAAAAATAGTTTAAAAATCTGATCACAAAAGTTGGATAGAATTGTATTTTTATATGTACAACAACATGCAACCTTGTAATGAAATGGTATACATATGTGTGACTTGTTGTAATTAAAATTGTTCGTAATAAGGAAAATTAATATTAATAAGCTTCTTAAATTTTGAAAACTTACCAAGTTGGGTTCACCCCATGCAGGAATCAAAGTAAGGGGCTCGCCAGATTTGTTCACTTCATTGAAACAGTCTTGAAGCATTTTTTCTATTTCAATCCAATGTGATATTGCCATCATCGACTGTTTTCCCATGTCAGCATGTACCTTTACGTTGTCAGTCATTCTCGACTTTTCCTTCGAATCTCCGGCTCCACCAGCAGTGAGGTCGTTAGCAGTCATATTACTATTATTACTATTCATATTAGTTTGCATTTGCCTCCTTGTAATAATTCTCTCTTTACGATCTCGTAGACTCATTTCCACTTCTCCAACGAAAAAGAGAGAAAGTTTCTTGAGGAACTTGAGGAAATCTTGAGGTAACCATCGCTGATCACATTTCTTCTTGACGATATCAAGCACCACATCTAGTAGCAAAGACTGCTCATCCCATCTATTTGAACTTTCATTTGAGTCATTTTGTTTTCCCTCATCTATATCACCAGTAGCATCAGCATCCTCCTCATTTACCCTCGTTCTTACTGCCGGTGCTAAAGATTTCTTAGTTGTAAACTGAGATTTGAGTTTAGTGTGAACTCCTCTCTTGTTTTCAGATCCTGATAAACTTTCTTGTGAGTCAAACTCAATTTTCTGTTGGAGAAGTCGGAGCACTTTTGTATAAGATTTTCGGTCCCTAGGTGCACGAGTAAGTAACGGTGATGATGCTTTCTCATCAGTATTTCCATGCCCTTTCTGGGAATCCGTTGAGTTCAAGTTATTTAGCGCTTTATTCCCTCCTTGATACGAGCAAAAATTGGGTTTCTGAGAGTGCTGGAGAAAAAAAGGAAGAAGCCACAGCAATTTAATCATGTCAAGAAGTTGATTATTCAATTATACACACTATTTACTTAAGCCTGTGTATGCCTAAAGGAAGCCAGGCCAGAAGCGCCTATAATTTACTCATCTATTATCTAAGCTCTCTGTCGTAGAACATCTAATATAACAACAAAATTCTACATCATTACATACATACGTACATTGCATATTACTATTACTGATGCGTGTGAGATTTTAGGCCTAATGGGTTGCGTAGTTAAAAAGCATGTAGTATATATATAGTCGAGTTGTAGTAGTACGATATATGAATTTCATTACCATATTTTGTATCTGAAAAGCAAGCCCGTAACGGAAACAGTTGGTGATGTTGAGCTGAGTGAGCTTGTGGAGATCATTACACTCTACAGTCTCGCATTCCTTAGGTTCCTTTCTGTCCCCATCCCAAATCATTCCCAAGGGAGCTGAGACTAAAGTCATGTCTTGCAGAATGCAAATGAATAATTTTCCCAAATCCGGTTTGTCGTGAATAGTAATGACTGGAGTTTCTATTGCTTTCACCTTTTCCGCGGACAATGATACTATTCCTACCTTTTCCTTCGCTTTGCTTCTGGCCATCGCCATCTCTTCACTACTGGTCTCAATTTGGTACGGAATCTTATTATCATAGTCTGTTTCTGTTTGCTCCACATCTTGCTCAAAAGGGAAAAGGTCCTTGAAAATGGAATTGTGAAAGTTGGGATATGCAAAAAACACTTCTTTTGAATCATCATTATAACTATTGTGATCTGAAGGAGATGAAGACGACTCTCCACTACTGTTTTTCATTGAAATGGTTGGAGGTCTCCGTCCACAAAAGTGAACATCTCCTCTAGCTTCTATACTATTTAGTTTTGGTGTGCAATTCTTTTTGGGAACATTCTCCACGTCCTTCTCGCTTGGTAATGGTTTGAAGCAGTATTGAGTTGGACCGCTGAAAAAAAATGTAACCTAAAAGCTATAGTCTTCAATCTTGATGTAAAATATGTACGCGATTATACACGCATCACAAGGAATTTCGTTATTAGACACGAACTACATGCCCTAAAATATTTTCCAATTCAAATGAAAAATTGTCTCCACATTGCTAGCATACCTGCGCTTAGGCTCTTCTGGTTTCCTCAATGGTATTAGCCAAGAAGTTGAGCCTGTAATGATGGCAGACTTATAAATTCCACATGTAGCTTCATTCTCGTCGTAGTTGTGGTACATCCATCCATCTACAAGACAAAATTAATGATGAGATTCTTGTCTTATTTTTTTTTGGAAGAAAGTCAATTGAGAAAGTTTTTCCATTAATCTTTTCTCAGAGAATCCGTCTATATATGTACACTGTGGAACACTGTGGATATGCTCGATCTATTCTCTGTACTTACTAGTCTTTCCAAACTTTCTCATTCGACCTTGAAAGAGAGGCTCTTGAAAAAATGTTATTTCCTCTGGAAGCCATTGTGGATGTTCTGCGAATCTTTGTATTGATCCTATTTTCTATTGTAATACAAAAAATATTTCAGCTCTGATTTAATTTACTATACTCTGGCTGGCTGTTTTGCATTCGGATTTCTTTAATGTAATATCTCTTTTTTCTTCCTTCTTTCTTACACTTTTCTCGAGATTAAAACAGTGGAATCCGGTGACTATCCAAACTGGTCCAGAGCTATCTTCGTTATAACGTTCATTTGGGTACACGAGCCATCTACCAGATTTTTTTTTTTTTTAAATCATTTTAATTTGCATTTTAATCTGTGTCGCAAAAATTATTTTGAATTTAGTAAAAGTATGGTTTTGTACAGTGAATTGAGACAGAGCAGTTTAGCGTCCCCAAATTTCCGAGCTTGTAGATAATTTTCCAGATTCGGGATTTCGTCTCTAATATTGTCAGTTAGGTTGTGCCCACTTCCATCCAGATTTTCATAGACAGTAATAAATGCGCGTGTATCGCTCTTATGGTAATGGTGTATGCGTTCAATCATACATTTACGGACTTCGTCGAAATCAAATGAATAGTGAGAAAGTTCGTAAGTGTTCGTGATTGAAATTATAAATAACACGAGCTGACTAAATATTATCCACATAATGACTCAATAGGGATGAATACTTTAGCTATTATCTTATCTTATCTGAAAATCCGTTCCCACAAAATACAAATAAATATCATACTGCACATTTCTACTAAGCAAATTTGAATGTTTTCAGAAAGGTGAAATAATGCACATGCTATTTCATTTGATTTTATTACCTTCCAGGCTCCATTGTGATAATACGTAATATGCTTTTGTTCAAGGAATCGCTGGGACGTACATAACACATAGCTTCTAGGAATAAATAATTTCAACTCCATGTAGATGGGAGAATTCTGAGAATTCCACAAAAACTTTTATTGCGTCGGAACAATTGCGACCTTTGGAATGGAAAACATTAGCATAAAATTTACAAAACGACATTCGTACGCCAGTAGCGATTAATGATGGTAATGGTAGGGATACATTCAGTAATGCCTTCAAATCGGAATAAATTTACAATCGGGGCTTGGTTCATGTCATAAAGCATTGACAATAAAAAGGGCTCGGTCAATCTTGATAAACCAACAATTAAAGTTACACTGCAAACAACTTTAATTGATGAAATGTCCCATTTTCTACCACGATTTATTATGACGTTTTTTTATAAACTTAAAAAAAAAGTATTGCTGATTAAAGAAATAAAATGCAAAGTTGTAAGTTGCAATATTATTCCATAAGTAAAGAGATGTAGATACATAGATGCATTAATGTTTATAACACATTCGCACCTTAAGATCAGGAAACAGTGGTCAAACGGTGCCTAGTTAACAGTAAAATGTATATTTTGTATGGTTTTGGATTTTTTATATGGATTTGTTGACCTTTACATAATACATGAGCAAACTAGGAATTTTTGTAGTAACCGTGAGCTCTTTAAGATAGACACAGCATGCACGGTTATTTACGGCATACTTATTTTCTTCATACTACGGACTTCTCCATCAAGATAGATATATATAATCTTCTCGATGATTTTGTTAATCAGCTAATGAGTGACTAGTGTGCATCTGTACAGGAAGAAGATATGGTTAGGTTAACAGTAAATACTCATGTAATTGAGACAAGTAATATGAGTGCTTATAAGTACAACAGCAGGAGTTTGTGAACTCGGCCGTTTCAACCATTATATAAAGATACTTTAGAGGGTTTTCGGTAGCCAAAAAGTCTACAAAGTTCATATAAGCTCACATTACAAATGTGTACATATTTATATAGCCTCTCATCATATCTATTATACCTTCTACCTCTTAAATTCTCTCTTTAGTGCTTCAGCAACTACGAGTACACGACGAATCACGCTTCCAAACTTATTCGCTCTGACTACTGACCTTGAGAGTGAACTTTAGTTGATCTTGAGTTTTCCTCGAAATGCTTAACAGACCTTACTACTGACGACTACTAGCACTTGTACGTAGCAAAGCAGCAGCGTTTGTTTCAATATATTCATGTAGCATGCAAGCGCAAGCCCCACGTCTCGAAACCAGTGCCAAACTACAAAGTTGTTGTGTCCATAATGGACTCACGATTTTTGCAATGTTGAATTTGGATAGCTGTTGCTTGCTTGCTTTTTCCCTTTCAAAAGCGTTCATTTCATGTTATGTACTTACTTATGTTTCTATATAAAGCTACATCCTCCCCGGTTATAAATGGTATGATTATATCATTGCGAATTAGACTCATTATGTTTTCATCTCACATCTCTCACTTTACAAAAGTTAATCATGATGATGAATACGAAAGTGAATCTTCTTCACTCTTTTTTTGCCATTTGCTTAAAAACAACTTGCAAATATCGCCAAATAAAAAATCACATACCACCCAGAGATGAAGATGAGCTGTCGCTTTGTATTACATTTGAAATGAGATTTTCATACGTACGTAATACTATATTCTGTGGAAGCATGCATTATTATTATGACTCCCACTGTGTATTCCATTAACTTGAAAAGTGTATGAAATAATGTGATATTTTTTTTTTGCTTTGTCCAGTTCCTTTTTTGTTTACTTGTATATTTCATTTTTATAATCATACACCCGTTTATAATCTTATAAGGATATAGTTGTCATTTTTTCCTTTTGTTCCAGCATCTTTGCTTCTTTTATAGAAAGAAGATGATGATGAGTCTTTACTTCTCTGGATGGTCCAACGCACGATTATTTCCTCGCTGTGTGTTGGTTGTTGGTTATTTAATCATAAATTACATGATTGCAGATGATGATGCACAATAAAAACTTTTGTTGAAGATGATGATAACACAATAAATGATCATGTTGAGAAAAAATTTCTTTTGCATCTTCCTTCGTAGTATTCCCCACAATTTTGCTAATATACCTACATATATATATTTTTATACATAAAGTATTGCTCTTCATACGTAATTCACGATGTTTTCCTTAATCGCTTTTTATTGTTTTCTTTAACGCATCAACATCAACAACAAGAATAGGTCTGTCTGCAAAAATTCTGCATGAAACTTACGTAGTTACGTTACGTAGTTGGCAGTCACTCATGTGTGGTGGTTATCACTGAAAACCATCTTTTCGGTAGCTGGAGGAATGGATCCTTTCGCAATGTTTGATGCTATTCCTGGTATTAGTGAAACAAGAGTGGAACTTCTGACATTGAACATTTCGCTTGAAGTTTGGCATTTTTCATTTTGCAGAAAATATAGAAAATGAAAGAATGCATTTTTTTCTTTACCGTTCGCATTTGCCGTTGACGGCTTATTATGAAATTGTGTTGTATGCTGTTTATAAGCTGAGCGTCTTCTCTTCCTAAACCAAATCTATGCCGTCAGCCTTTCCAGGAGGTGAGAATATATTAAATTCCATGTTATATATGTGCTTGCGGTTGTACCTCAATGCACCTTGACCTGGATGTGGTGCTAATAAAAACATCCTAAACTTATGTACATATTGTACATACTTAAGTGGATTTGAAGGTTTAAACAAAGCCCACAAGTTAAAAGTTATATATAAAGTGTTAATGATTAGCTGGTATGTTCCGTAAATTGTACTTAAGTATTGACAGTAGCCGTTATCTTCTTTGTTTAACTTTGTTTTTCAACTTCTCACCTAACACGTAGTAAAACAAAGAGTTTTTTTCGAGTGTAATAATTAAACGTGGCCCGTCAAAGGCAATAACATGAAGCTAAGAAAACAAAGTAGCCACCAAGTTGGAATCTACCCTAGTGGTAATGATTCACTTGGAACTGAGTCGTTTAAAGATTCAATCGTTAAGTTAAGTGGAGACAACAACAGGTGTTTGCAATTTCTCCTATTCTTTGGATGCACTGAAATGGATTTTTATCGTAATTTCGAAATGTACATTGCACGATGTACTCAAGGAGTCCGGTTTTGGGGGAAAATTTTCATGGTGTTGCTCGTCATATCTACATTGCCCAACGCAGAAGGAGTCATCAACGGAAAAATGAAGGACAAGGGATTGTATGTTATACAAAGTGTTGCTGAGCCACGCTATGTAAGTTTTCTTTATAAACTTTAGCGTATACAATTTCTGGATGGTTTGTCTTTAAAAAGTTTTCCATATAGGTTTTAACGGTGGCTGGTGACGCCATTGAAAAGACTAGACTTGAAGGAGAGCTTCTTAATCAAGTTGTTACCTCGAAATGGATTAACGGGGAAGAGCAAAAGTGGACTGTTAAGTTATTTGGTAGGTGAAAAAATATAAAAAAAAAACTTTTGAAATACAAAACTATACTTTCCGTAACATCAAGGTCATAATAAAATTATGTTACTGTTCCGTTACAATAGGAAAACACTACTACTTTTTGACTCCCGTTGAGAAACAGATTAACAACGTCACGTACAAGATATACATGGAAGACTTCCCTATCCCAAACATTTGGGAATTGCATGGAGTGGAAGAAAATAAGCATTGGATGATAAAAATGCATAGAGGAAAATGTCTACGATTAGCTGGGTATAACATTCAATTACATTTTAATAATGCTAATAATCTTAAAGCTAAAATCATTTTATGCAGTCAATATCTTTTAAATTTGACAGACTGGAAAGTCCTCTTAGGCAAGAGAAATGTGATAAAAAGAATGAGTTCCAACTTTGGAATTTTCATCTACTCAACCAATAGAGAGTGGACTTTATGAACAAATGTCTTTTGTGTGTTACTTTGGATGTACAAAGATGTCAAGAATGTTTTAAAACTTAAATCTAGTATATTCATAAATGCATTATTTATTGTACCTGTTATGTTATGTGGCACATGTATATTTACCTTTAAACACTCCAAAATCTACTAAATATGACTGAACTGATCTATATGTTATGTGTATCTAATCATTGTGCCTGTTTTGTGTGCTCCTTTTAAAAATTGAATGTACTTTTATTAGTATTCCTGCACGATAAATCTGTGTTTAATGTTAAACTGTTAAACTCCATTAAAAGAATTTACCATTACTGCTTGACAAACATTCAATGATTCAATACCTTTTTCACTTCTTTCCTCGTAACAGAAGAGTGCAGAGAGTGAGAGCTCTCCTACACAACTAACGAATGGAAACATTTGACATTATATTTCTCTGCACTGCATTCATCGGTACTAAGTACTACTTGCAGAACACGAAATTATTATGAGGGTAATGTTTAGACGGGTATTTTCAGAAGAAGAAGTTCCTGCCCTTGAAAATTTTTCTTATGATTTATTCATTCAACATCATTGTCAATAATACACCCTATAAATACGTAATGTGCATGGACTTGTCAACAATTTTTAATGCATGTAGAATGCATATTAGTACCAACCACAACCACCTTAGGAAAGACATGGGGTTGAACGAACTGGCTACACTGCTGCAACTTTACTCTTTCATTTCATGCATAATATAACAGCATCGCATCCTATTTCTCATGCGCACTTTACTTACACAGAGCATAGTTTTGTTATGATGCGGATTAGTTGTTGTTCTCTACTACTCCCACAAGCAAAAGGCTTCAGCTGACTCTCTATTTGAGTGAGTTTTTTTAGTTGTAAAGTTCCTTAAAGTCCAGTATAAAAAGTCAACATGGATAACACAATAATTAAAAATATTGTTCTATTACGGCCAAGCGGTGCAGGTATGATAACTTGACAGAAAACCTACAAGCTGAAATATGCATCCAGCATCATGAATAAAAACACAAATTATAAAAGATGTGTTTCATGTTAAGTAACAAACTAAATATTTCTGAATATAATAGATTTTTATCACAACATGGCATATAAGGAGCTGGAAGTAGAGCACTTGGACGAGGAGAAAATTTTAACCTTTGAATACAAAGGAAATCGAATTGCCTCATTTGATTCTGTGCAGCAACCTTGTATTTCAGTGGAAACGGAGAATTTGGTATGATGCTCAAACTTTAAAGCATTAAAATTATAATGTACGGAGGTACGGAGTTTTAACAAATGTTCTATGTATTGCTTGCATAGACCGGCACTACAACGCTGTCACTTCGGGATAACAAGCCAGTGGTTGTCATTCAAGGTCGAACTAACTTTGTTAATTTTGTATTGTTGAGAGCAGTGTTTCCCTATTCTACCGTTCCTGTGACATCTGGCTATGCAGAGGGGTTAAAAATCAGGTTTCAACCGATCATCTTATCGAAGAGATGGCCAGCATTACATCGCTATAATGTAAGGAAATATTTTTACGTGTATTTACGTACTCGTTTAACTTTAACTACAAGGTGCTAAATGCTATTGCATAAATTGTCATTTTCATCTGGTACAGACTCTTTTTTCATCACTTTAATTTCGATTTATAGATAATTGATGAACAACGTGGATTGAGTCTTGGAGTTCTGTTAGTGCCATCGGGTGGTGCAGAAATGACGTTGGCATTTGAAGAAACAGCGACAGAAACACAAAAGCGGATTATTGTTGGCACTTCTGCATTTATCGTAAGTGGATGGACACACACTTTGACTCACCAACAGTATTTGAGTACAAGTTGATTTATTATTTTCAATAGCTTACGAAATTTGTTAATTTTGAATTTTTACACTATTTCAGATTGCGGACACTTTCAGAGTGAAGCAGTTGGCGAATGTTGGACTGCTATCAGTACTGTTGGCCATTTTGGCCCTTATCGCACTGATTGCATACTTTTCATAGATCTGTTTATCATACAAAGTGTTTAATTCTATTATATTGAACTACTTTATTTATGAGCAACTATCATCGTTATGAAATTGTCACGTTTCGAAGAATTATGTTTTTAATTGTTAATTTTTTACGAATCGCAAAATTAAACCCGTGTTGTATTTTTTAAAGAATAATCTTACGAATAAATTACAGTTTTGTACATCCGTAAATGCACTGACAAAATATTTAAGCATATACATGTATTGGTTTATAAGAACCTAATTTACATTTGGTTTAACCAGATTTGAGTATGTTCTTACCATTTTTCATTTTACAACAAATACTTACAATGCTTGTGCAACTGTGTATTATTTAAATGCTCTGGAAAATTCTTGAATTTCTTTGTTCTATATGTGTAAAGATTGAACCCCTCAAACCAACAGGCTATGCTTGTTATATGTTTGCATAGACCTATTTATCTCATAAGAACAAACGGAAGCGTTGACGTTGACAGCTTCCTTTTCCAGATAAACAGTGATCTTCATACACATTTTATAAAACATAAAGTTTCTTGGAATGTGTAATGCGTTAAAGTATCTTTGCTATTACGACTGTGTGAGTTGAATCTGATCTGGTTTTTAATGAATAATGACTCATTTTTATCCAGCAAGAAATGCTCTTCATCATCCTACTATTATTCACTTTACACGCTCAAATGTTTCCATCATCAGATCAGTGTCTTAAACGATTTCGTTAATGCACAAGTTACAGTTTCTAAAATAATTAAAAGTTATATATTCCTTCCTTTTTGTCAAAATTGTTTTACGAAACCCTTTAGTATCACTTATTAGCCATGTTCAGCTCATTTGATGACATCTCGTCATTAAAGACGTCAGATAGACCTTCACATAGAAAATACAGTGTCAATCAAGTACAAAAGTCAAACCAATGTACAACGTATTTAATATGGATAATAATACTTTTGATATTCTGCTTGTTGACCGCATTGGGCATTTCTATTGTCGTTTGGAATGAATTGAAAATGTTTCGTGCAGAAATGGTAGCATCATCGCTTACTCTCAATAATGCAATGAATCTGACGTCAGATAGTTTTGAGCCAACAGTTACAGAACCACAAAATAATCCAGAAGTATACGAGCTTGAAATGGAAATGCAAAAGTTAAAAGATTTATTCAAAGAGCTGGAAGGTAATTTTCAAAGTTTTCGCATTAAGTACGAAAAGTATAAAATTTTGTCCCAGATGAATTGTTTTTACTGAAATTAGTTTTTAAATAGGAAAATATGCCAAAGACCACGAACATTGTACATGTTCAGATGGAATGAAGGGAGACGCTGGAATACCTGTATTTAAAACAATACAAATGAATACAACTAAATACACACTAAACTGCCTGAACACTAAATAGATTCTATAATATGTGTTCTGTAGGGTCCACCGGGATTTCCAGGTATCACTGGAATTCCAGGTTTACCTGGAAGTAAAGGCGATGCAGGACCTCCAGGAATTCCTGTAAGTTTCCAGACGTATAATGACGTGTAGCGAACTTAGATGTTGTGTCATTGAAGTATTTTATAATATCATTTTCATTTAAAACTCAATTAGGGACAAACCGGAAAGCCAGGTTTTTCAATGGTTGGTGCTCCTGTAAGTCTGCATTTTTTTACAAAAAAGCATAGACAAAGCATTTATTTAACAGCAAACTGAAAGCATATTGCTAACATTTCAGGGACCGAAGGGTGAAGAAGGACCCGTTGGACCACCAGGATTTCCCGGACTCCCAGGGCAACCTGGATTCCAAGGAATTCCAGGCATGAAGGGAGAAAGGGGTGATGAAGGACAACCAGGTTTGCATGGTCTACCAGGTGTACCTGGCATTAAAGGCGAGCCAGGTGAAGCAAACCAAACTCCAGTTCTTAGAAAGGGTTGGAGGCAAATCGTAAGATAGTACATTTTGTTACTGATACGCACTAATAATAAATAGCATGGCCTAGTTATAATTCAACTATCTTTGCTCCTCTATTTCAGCTCAATGGATAATACAATAGACGATGTAGAGCGAAGAATATATTTCCATCAAAATAAGCATTTTCTAAAAATAATAATAAATTGTATCAAATAAATTAAGAAGAATTTGGCCATGCTTCTTCACATGGCTAAATGCTCATCGCAAGGGAGTTTGCAAATAAATTAAACATTAAATTAACTACCAAACCAATACACAGGAAGGAAATCTCAGAATTGCAGTTTTCTTTCAAAATCCACAACCACAATAGTAATGCATAATATTTTAGTGCATCAATATCTCTCATCGTATCATAAATGTGTGACTTACAATCGTCGTTCTAATTAATAATTTGATAATGAACGACAATCAAATAACCACAAACCAGAGGTTTTATCCTTTACAGAAGCGTAAGTTATTAATAGTATTATCGTCATCGCCTATGATATTCATCAATAATCAATTGAATGTCTATGCCAAAACAGGATACTGTGTGGTTAAGTAGCACACGCCTTAAGCCATGGGGGCCAACTGTAATTTAAGTCGATTAATTATCGATAATGAGCAAACGTTCTTTAAACTTAACTTTTTGTACCATTCAAAATTCTGGATTCAGTTAAAACACAACAGAGCTCTTATTCAATCCAACTTTCAACATGAAGCATTTAGTCTGTATCAATGTTTTACTACTTTCAATCGCTTTTATTTTATGCACAAACCCTGTAAAAGCAGAGGACGACGAGGTATACGAAGATGGAGAAAGTTGGTAAGCTATGGTTTATTTCCAAGATTCATTTAGAAGCGTTTCGAACAGAAAGAACAGTTATTTCATAATACGTGTGCTTCTTTAGGGACGAAAGAATTGAAAGAAATGCTAAAGGCTCTAGTTCTGGCTTCAAAGGATGGAATTCGAATGCAGGTGCGAATGCGAATTATGTACAGCCAGAACAACGTTGCTCATGTACTTCTGAAATCACTGAACTGACTCAGAAAATTTCTCAACTCCAATCCGTAAGAAGTACTTATCTTGTCATACTATAATGTTGAAAATGATTGACCAATGATTTAAATTTGACATAATTGTTTTAGGACTTTGATGTTCTAAAGAAACAAAATGTTAGAGGACCCCCTGGGCCACCCGTGAGTTAAACACAAATTTATAGAATTCATGTTGAGATTCTTGCTGATATTTACAATAAGGTATTTTTTGTAACAGGGATATCCAGGCAAGAACGGTGAACCAGGACCTACTGGTCCCGTTGGACCACCAGGACTTCCTGGTAAAAATGGCGAACCAGGGCGCCAAGGAATGTCTGGAACACCAGGACAAAAAGGATACCCTGGTATTTGCTACAGCAGTTTTGTACACATAACTAACAATACTATCATAAGTACATAATATAAAAATGGAGCTTTGTAAATTGTAGGGGAGCGAGGACCTCAGGGTCCATCTGGACCACAAGGTGAGTGTAAAAAATGTGAGCAAGGAGGAGGTGGTGGTGGGTACCCAGGTGGTGGAAATGGTGGATCCGAAGGAGGAAACAATGGAGGTATAGGGTACCCAGGTGGCGGAAATGGGGGATCCCAAGGAGGAAGCAAGGGTGGAGGTGGAAGTAAAGGAGGATATGGTTATTACAACACTATGACTTCAACTTCAGCTTCAAGAGTTTCCCGAGATTATTATGATGAGGATTAGTATAAGGATTTTGATAAGATCTATTACTTTTACCTCCATTCTATGATATTTTGCATTTTTAAATCTGCAAATCTATAATTGAATAATGTGTAAATGAAATTACAATTCGGAATGCTATTATACTTTAAAATATATATGTATCGCTTTATTATAATTGCAAATAAAGCAAGAATCGGTCTAACTTAAAATAAAATAAATTCTTGAAGAGGATTTCAACTGTTTTCAGAAATCGTTGACTCGATCGACATGTTCCGAATCCTATTTATTCAATGAATCGAATCAAAGATGAAATTCGACATCACTACAAATTGTGCCGTGATTTAGTTAATATAAATAACATGTTTTCTGCTGAATGTTGTTAAATGCTCATAAAGTCAAAGTACAAATGACTACGCATCGTGTGCGTATCAAAATGGTCACACATGCAGTACTAGCATGATATAAGATATGATATAGATTATCTTATAAGGTGGTACTAGTACTAGGTTGCCAATGTTGTTTATATGCATAATATATCAATCAGAAGTATTCCGAAGCAGTGAGGTTATTAGATCCCTGTCAACTATAATTCTGACGTCAATCGCTGGTGGTCAAGCTATTAGCTAATCTCTTGATATGACATGACCGTGCAAAACATTGATTAGTATCCCCCAGATTCAGAAATTTGCATGAAAAATTAAACGAGCAACTTTGTTTTGTAAGGATTGAGCAGCTATACATAGACTGGACTGCGTGAACTAACAAAAAACAGATCATGTTTTATCAGCGTGCTCCTCTGAACTGAATAATAATATACATATAAACAAGCACACTTGAGCTTTCATCCTGAAAAGTCGAGCACATAAGACAAAGTAAAAATAATGACTTTTATTTACAGTTACAAAACAAAAACCTTAATAACACAAATTTCATTGTACGCATATCCGTACTACCAACATTGAACCAGAGATATATAACTCCCTCGTTTTATATAACTTCTTTGCATTGAACTTCCTTACATATGAGAACCTCAGGAAATGACAATGATTACATTAAAATGGGTATTGAAGATGTGAACTGGAGGAAAACGTAATTGAAAGGTATTTTCCTTGGTTTAGGAAGCCAAGACTTGGCTTAGTTCACCCCATTTTAAGCATTAGCCGGTTGCTCTTACATACATATAAAGTTATACTCTTCTGAATTTTGTTGTTTATCCCAGCTTTGTCTTACATTTACAAAAACAAAAAAGAAAACAAAAATCCATGTACATGCAATACTAAATGCGTAGTTTCACTCATCAAAAAACCATTTATCATGTCACTCGTCTCAAGAAATACAATTAACCGGTATAGAGATATAATGTAAAATAGCATCATAACATATGAACATTGGGGTTCAAGTTTCATGCAACATGCATGAGATTAACAAATGTCAGTGAGTCCACTTTTCAATACTACTCTGGTAATTCTCATTCTAAAAATATATGTCAGTGACGAAACAAAAGTCAACTTCCTAATGGACTTGTATTTGAAAGTAATCAAGTAAATATTTTGATTCCATACATCATCAGATTTCTGTAATCTGTAAATGTAAATATCGCTAAGCTGACCGCCTATGAAATCCTAAGATGTGCACTAGTATATGCTAGAAAATGGTTTACAAAGGTAAAATTTAAGAGAAAATCATGCCCATATTAGTAGGATATTTATATCATCACATATCGCATCACAAATACTTCCATTCCCAACAAACATTTCTTTACTAAAGAAATTACAAGAACGACATATTTTTTTCCGCTAGTCAAGTCCGCTACTGCTATTACACGTGTGCATAATATATATAGTATGATGCTCTCTGTTACTCTGAAACAGTAACGTTGTTTGTCTAAGCGTTCAATACTGTGTGAATGGAAGGGAACAAGGAAAGAACCAAAGAACTCATCTATTCTTATAAAAAAGTACAATGTGACTTGTGCTTCCTAAAGTAGAGCTATACGGGCAAGTATACTTTATTCAGTCAGTAGCTGATGGAAAGCCGATACGATACTTGCTGTTCTTGTAAACTTAAACTTGGCAATCTTTTTCTTGCTTTTCTAACGAATATTTCACAACTTTGTGTACGTAGAGGACAGAGGAGATTTGTTATCCTCCTACTGACTAAATATAATTGACTTATCTAATATTTTTGTGTTATCACCAAAATAATAATAATAATAATTGTTGTTTCTCATTTGTTTCAAAGTTCAATTTTAGATGTTGTTTGTGCCATTGGTTTACTGACACAAATAGCCAAATAGTAATAAAAGATTGCAAGAAAAACAAGATTAATATCCGTCATCAGTAAATAATTCTCAATTTTTTAATATAAATAGCAGCTCCCTCGAAGAGTGTTAAATCATATCACAGTTTGTGAGCAACCTTTCTATATCACTTGTGAGCGAAAATATAAATACGATTATATCTAAACTTCCTCAGAATTTTTAAGACACATAAATTCTTCACTAAGTATTGAGAACAGTATTTCAAGAAACATCATACCAGTCCACAACAAATAGTTCTCAATTTTTTAATATAAATAGCAGCTCCCACACACATTGTAAAATCATATCACAACTTGTGAGCAACCTTTCTTAATCACTCTCGAATTAAAATATAAATCCGATTCTACCAAAAGTTCCTCAGAATTTTAAAGACACATAAATTCTTCTCTAAGCAGTATTTCAACAAACATGCCAGTCCACGTGAAAGTTAATAGCCCAAAGGTCCTTTATGGAAGTGACTTCATTAAATCCAAGTACAGTTACGAATCATCCACCGCTACTCAACATGCTGATGGTCGTATTACGGTAAGAATTTAATTATTAAACGTTATTTATACAATCATTCTTGATAAATAAATTCATCAGTTTTTCTCAAAATTGAGCAAGTCATAAGAACATGGCAATCAAAGGACATCATTGACAGTTCATTATTCTCCCTTAATAATAACTTTTCTTTCCTTAAGCATATACGCGAGTGTGTATAAAAGAAGAGGAAAAATGAGTCATACATACTAGGAAACAGACTGAAAACCAATATACAAAAGTGTCAATATATATGCTGTCTGTCTCGCTCTTTCTATCTTAAACGAGCTCATTCCAGACAGCTAAAACATACATGACAGCTCAATGCATATATTATATGCATTGCATGTACGTACACAACACAGATAAACGAATGTTATTTAAAACTTGTAATATGTATATGAATGATATGTCAAGGCATTGCACTGAAATTAACAGATAGGAAGCCTAATTTACACAAGCTGAAATTGGCTGTGGTGTGGTGCTTCTTGGCATTATTCATTCATATCCAGATCCGGTTCAAAAGAGACTTTAATTATGCAAACATTAAAACAGTCAGAAGCTAAACTTTGTGAAACCCATGAATATGATTCATTATTAATACTCTTGCTCGCACATAAACTGTCATGCGATGGGTATAATTCAGCAGCTGACAATTGGGCATTCGGCTACATGCGTCATCGGAAGTATGACTTCTATTTTGTTCTAAACCTTCTTTTTCCCATAAAGATAATGTTCTATCAGAGAGAAGCGCATGTATGACCTTCAAATGACGTTTATTCATTCTCCCTCTTTCTCCAGATCAATCCATACACTTTGGAAATGGATGTGACTACTGCAGCCAAAGTTCCCCGTACTGGCTTGATGATGGTGGGACTGGGAGGTAACAATGGGACCACATTCACCGGAATGTGTTTGGCTAACAAGCACAACCTTACCTGGCAGTCAAAACGAGGCGAACATAAAGCGGACTTTCTCGGATCTGTGAGTATGATCGGAACTTTCCCCGTTGGTCTCAATGAAGCTGGCGAAGAAGTGTTCGCTCCAGTTCGGCATATGGTATGATCATGCTATATGTTGCATATAAGATATGAGATGTGAACAAAGACAAATAGGCTTTTAAGCTGAAATGAATGTCTGCTTTAAAAGCAATTTCCATGAAATTTTATAGGCAAAGCTTTAATTTTAATGTTTTATATAATTAGTTGCCAATGATGGATCCTACAACAATGGAAGTTGATGGATGGGACATCTCCAGTATGAACTTATATGATGGTTTGAAAAGAGCAGCTGTATTTGACTTGGGACTCCAGGAAAAATTGCGTCCATACATGGAACATTTGAAGCCAAGGAAAGCTGCATTTTTTCAAGATTTCGTTGCTGCAAACCAAGCTGACCGGGTTGACAATGTTCTCACGGGATCTAAATTTGAGCAAATGGAAATACTTCGGGCAGATATTCGTGATTTCAAGAAAACAAAGAATCTGGACAAGGTCATCATCTTGTGGGTTGGGAACACGGAGCGATTCGCAGAAATCGCTTCTGGACTGAATGACACTTGGGAAAATTTGGAGAAGTCAATGAAAGCCAGTGCTCATGAAATTTCGCCCTCTACACTTTATGCTGCTGCAGCGATACTTGAAGGAGTAAGCTCATAATTTTAATATAATATGTCAAAAAGAATTATCATAATGTTTCTTGTTTTTGAAAAAAAAGTTAACTTTGAGTAATTGCAATGACATTTCTTTTTCAGTGTGCTTACATCAACGGTTCACCCCAAAATACCCTTGTACCTGGAATACTTGAGCTTGCCGAGAAACATAAGGTCATGATCGTCGGTGATGATCTGAAAACGGGACAAACTAAGCTAAAGTCAGTTCTCATGGACTACCTTGTTGGTGCTGGCCTGAAGCCCGAGAGTATTGTTAGTTACAACCATTTGGGAAACAATGACGGGAAAAATCTCTCTGCTCCTCAAACATTCCGATCAAAGGAAATTTCCAAACGTGGAGTTGTTGACGACATGGTAGCATCCAACAAAGAACTATTTGCTGCTGGAACTGGTCCTCAAAAGCCAGACCACCTGGTTGTCATCAAGTACGTCCCTTATGTTGGAGACAGTAAGAGGGCAATGGATGAGTACACTTCTGCAATCGCAATGGGTGGAGTGAATACTATGGTCATCCATAATACTTGTGAAGACTCTCTTCTGGCAGCTCCAATCATGCTTGACCTCGTGTTGTTCCTGGAACTGTTTCAGCGAATGGATGTCAAAGTCAATGGGAAGAAAATTCATTTTGAAATGGGTCAATTGCTTGGCTACTGGATGAAGGCTCCTTTACACACCATTACTAACTCTTTGTTCAGACAAAGGTCATGCATTGAAAACTTGATTAGAGCTGCCCTCAGTCTTCCTGCAAACAACCATCTTTTCCTTACAAAAGGTCCTCTTGCAAAGATTTTGGAGTCTCAACAGAATGGTGTGACAAATGGAATTCACAAAGCTGTCCATGATCCTGCTATGTTAAAGAGCAACAAGATCATTGGCAATTTTGCTCTTGTACAGCAAAACCAAAAGCTTGCAGATTCCCCCTTGCCTGTTCATGTAGGAAATTAAACTCCTCTCAAGACTGCGGCTTAATAATTGCAACATTGATGTTAGCCAGCCACAATTTAGTGTTTAGTTTACCCCAATATTTCAAATTCCAGTTCTCAATCAAAACTCAATCCTTTTTTTTGGATGGGTGACTTTTTAGTGGTTTTAAGATAGAAATATAATTGTCATAAACAGTCCAACTCACACCCTTTTTTCCAATTTCTTAACTTTTCTGAGCTGAAACAACAGCTTGTACTTGCATATTTATGAGATCCATTTTTCTTCATACAAGTTTTTTTCTTCTTTCCTTTTCTAAAATAAATCTTTTGCTGTTAGTAACATGCCAAAATGTTGACATTCCCAACATGAATTTCATGAGTTGATGTAAAAAGGTATTAACTTGATAGCAGCAACAACAATGACTATCAAAAAAAAATTTGGTATTCATGGACAATCCATTCTGGACAACACAGGTAATGTATGTTTAGTGTCGTTTCAAGGCACTTTTCTTGAGTATTTTATGTAACAGATGGAGATGAATATGTGTACAACAAAACCAATAAAATTAAATAAATCTTATTGAAACTCAGTTTGTTTGGAATCCATATAAGAATCTCATTTCGTTTTCATATTCATCAATTGTGATAGCACTGCTCTCATTTCTTCTAAGCTCACTTTTCCATCCTTATTTTTATCGAGCATGCTCATCAGTATGTTAAGGTCTAGCTTTTGTCCAGAGGTTTCCTCAATACCCTGTGGTATGATTTCCAGCTCTTTCTGTTGATTGAGTGATTTTGAAAATACGATCATGATTATAAAGTGACAAACAAAAACTAGTATGTTTAAATAATATGCATATTGTACAGCCATATAGTATAATATTTTCATACCAAAGACAAAAAGCCATCACTGTCTTGGTCAAAAGAATTAAATGCTTCCGTTATTCTTTTCTCTTGGACCGATTTTAAATTGTCGAAAACTCCTTTCATCTCTTGCGCATTTAGTAATCCGTCCTCATTCATATCTAATCTGTAAAATCCTTCCAATATTTCTTCGTCATCGGGTACATCCACTTGC
Source organism: Orchesella flavescens (assembly GCA_964034955.1). NCBI lineage: Eukaryota > Metazoa > Arthropoda > Collembola > Entomobryomorpha > Orchesellidae > Orchesella > Orchesella flavescens. The sequence goes on along the minus strand of OZ035954.1, from coordinate 24,836,357 downwards.
ATTTTCTCTGCTCTTGCTTTCATTAAGACTAGAAATTCATCCTGGAACAACAAAAAAACCCGTTCTCACTTACAATTTACTTCAATACACCTGCCCATCTTGGCCTATGGCCATCATTCACATTATGCTTATGCTTTTACTGATTTTGCAGGAGCAGTGCAATGTCAACGAGTGTAATAATCTGAAGCATTTACCTCAGAAAGCAACCCATCTCTGTTAGTGTCTGTTTTTTCGAATAGGTCACGCAGGGACTCGTCGATAGTCATTGGTTTTTCTGGGATCGTTCCTTGAAATTCAGTATATGTTAAGGCTTCATCCTTATCTTGGTCAATTATGTTAAAGATGGCTGTAAGTTGTTCTGGAGGAAGTGCCATTTTTTCTGTGTTGTGTTTGGCTTGCGACCGTTTCATACCAACTTCGAACTCTTCCTGTCATACAAACATTTTATAACAATTCTGCATTAAACAGCAACGCTAATCGCTTTCACACCCTTTCTGCATTTCGTTCAAGAGAGTTTGAAATGAGCTTAAGATGTGTTTGAATCAACTTTAAATCTTTGCACACCTTGTCAAGCTTCCCATCCAAATTAACGTCAGAATCCAAAAACATTTGAATAGAGCCCTGCATAATTTTCTTGGCACTGGCAGCTGGCAAGTACACCAATCTACTGAATGGATTAATCAGCGAAGTAGCATACTCTCCATCTCCAAGCTTTTTAAAACAATCCAAAAACTGGAACACTGACATTTTCCCATCTTCATATTTATCCAAATTTTCTTTCACTCGCTCTAAATCTTCATGACGCTCCTTTTTCAATAAAACTGCTTCAACTTCTTCCTATATTGCAATATAATAATTATATATTGTAAAACGGAATTTAAAAAAGCTATATGGATAAGATAAACTTTATGCTACGTAATTATCGTTTTTTAAAATAAAAATGTACATATTCTAAAAATCCATCATCATTCGTGTCAAAGCTTGTCAATGTCTCCATTACAGCCGCAATAATTCTTTCTGGAGAATAATTCTCAAAAGTGTCTTTGCTCGGACTCCAGTCTTCCAACGCGCTAAAAAACTGCGCAAACAGTTCCAGCTCCAGCTCATTAAAATCTTTATCTGTTACTGGGTTTCTGTTATCTGTTTCACCCCCCTTCTCCTCCTCCTCCTCATCATCATCATCGTCTTCAACCTGGGTAGCCTTCAAAATTTCAAAAAAGAAATCCTTATACATTACGCATATTCAACAATCAACTCGCTGAAAACTTTGATATTACTAATCAACCTAGATAAGACTGACCTGAAGCTCAATATCATCCTCTTCCCAATCCCAATCGCTTGTTTCCTTCCACACATTGTGTTCTATAACTTTAACGTTCCATAAAAGTTATTCTTATTAAATGCAAAATACTCAAAATGCTCCTACTCCTAAGTACAACCTATCACGTCATTGTTCTTAACAAACATGTTCCGAAACCCAAGGAATGAAAAAGTGTTTTTACCAGTGTCATCATCGTCATCACAAACTTTAGTCCCATCCTCTTTCCAGCTACATGTCTCCTCCGCCTCAACAATGATAAGACACAACAGCAACAAACCCAACAAATTCCAGACGCAGAAACGCATGGTAAATCTTTAAATAAAAATGTGGAAGCAAAAGCGAACCGGTGACTACCGATCCAGGAAAAAAATGCAATGCAACTCTTCAACTTTCCATCATTCATAATCATGAGGATGATGAGGATGACAATCAATCGTATTATGAGTTTTCCATAATTCCATATTCCATCCACACCACAAACAATCATACCAAATCTTATCATTTTATGGAGTGTGCCACGTTGAATTTAATTTGTCAATCATCACACCCCACTCATAAGCAACAGTTCCATATCAAATTGAGGTCATATGTGATGATGATAAGCATTTACCATTTACATTTACTGATAGTGATAACCAGTCCACAGATACACCGGCAGGGGAGGCGAAAAGATAAGAAAAAAGGATATCGCAAAACAAAACACTTGGGTTTGGGTGCTTGCAAAACAACCAAAAAGACTCGATAAGCATTATTGAACAAAGCACGGAAAGCCTTCCTTCACAACATTCATCGAGTGTTTTTTGAGCCCGCCAATCAAACCGCTTGCAAAAACTACGTTGGTCCAACAGCAACACAACACACAACCTCACCAAAAAGTGAAAACTGATGTTTGCAACCAGCAGATCAACAGATATTTTGCGTGTTTTTAGCCATCTGCATCATCATTAAAATCAATTCGCGTTATCAAATGGTCAACTCTGGCCTCTCATGACCTTTGATTACCATTTAAGTTAAGTGTGGTTACGTAATTTATAGCATAATAATTTTTTTTAGCTGGTTTGAGTTGGTTACGGAAAGGCAACAAAAATGAGTGCAAGTGGGGGAGGTAGAAAAGCTGAAGTTAGTACAAAATCACTGAAAATCTTGGTGGCTGGGGATGTTGATGGAAAGTTCAAGGAGTTGTTTGATCGGGTGACAACAGTTAACAAAAAGAATGGGCCTTTTAGCATGTTGTTTTGTGTTGGGAGCTTTTTCCCGTCCACATTTCAAGAAGAGCTGGATATTCCGGATGCTCCGGTGCCAACATATATTTTGGGCCCTGTTACGAGTCAACAGTTAGCGTATTTTCCGGATTTAAATGGTGCTGAAATTGCTCCGAATATTACGTATCTTGGTGAGTGCTCAGAGGAAGAGTAGGAGATGCATTTGGAGGATGACAAAATTTTGAAAATTTTATTTATGTATTGTTGTTGATTGTAACATTTTGATTGTTGTGCGTAGGCCGTCAAGGAGTGTACAATGAGTCGTCTGGGCTGAAAATAGCGTATTTAAGTGGAATTCAACAGGAACCAGGAAAGACCAAAGAAGAACATAATTTTAATCATGAAGATGTTAGGAATTTACATATAAGGCTGGAGAATGAATCCGGGTTTCGTGGTGTAGATGTCTTTTTGACTACTGAGTGGCCTGCTGGTGTCCATAATCATGCTCCCCCTCCTGTAAGTGTATTTTTTCCACCTCCATGAGTTAATGGGTTGAATTTTTTAGCTTGTGTAATGAGTGTGTATATTTATAATTTTTTCATGGTCCTTTTTAGGAAGAATTACCCTCCCAAGCATCAACCTTGTTGTCCCCGTTGACCAAGAGACTGAAACCTCGGTACCATTTTGCTGGTATGGAAGGAATTCACTATGAACGGGTTCCATTTAGAAACCACGAAGTTTTGGCACAAGCTGCTCAACACTGTACACGCTTTATTGCCTTGGGAAAAGTAGCGAATTCAAAAAAGAGAAAATGGATATATGCTTTCAATATTGTCCCTCTCGCTCATATATCTCGGGAAGAACTCATGCAAGAACCTAACAACATTACGCAGAATCCCTTTGCGTCTCAAATAGTTCCACAAATACAGCTGAAAAATGAAAATCAGTCAGGTGCCCCAGTGCCATCGAACCAATTCTTCTATGATTCATCGTATACGGGTGAAAGCTACCGGGGAAGAGGTAGAGGCGGAAGAGGAAGAGGTGGGTTCAATAAACGTCCATATCCTGATGAATTTAGTACAAATTCTAGAGGTGGAGCTCATCCTCCTAAAAGACAACCTCCGGTACCACAAGGTAGATCAATATTCATTAGCATTTAGTATACATGCGCTAATATTTGACAAACTTTAATGTTTATTCGAAAGTAACATGTGTATTGTATTTTTGCGACTATTTTTATAGGACCCTGCTGGTTTTGTTTAGCAAGTCCAGAAGTCGAAAAGCATTTAATAATTAGTATCGGAGAATCAGTAAGTTATCATTTATTTGGGGCATGCTGATTGGTTTTTGATATGTTTCATGGGTTTTACAGCCTATTGTATGAAATTGTTTTATCTATTTCAGGTTTATTTGACCATCGCAAAGGGTGGACTTACATCAGACCATCTCTTAATAGTGCCTATTGGACATTTTCAGTCCACCATTGAGTGCCCTCCTGAAGTTGCTGAAGAAGTCAATAAATTTAAAACACAGTTGATCAAGTATTTTGAAACTCAAGGAAAAGCTGTCATATTTTTCGAAAGAAATTTTAAAAGTCCTCATCTTCAGATCCAAGTTGTTCCAATACCAAAGACAGCAACAGTTGGGCTGAAGCTTGCATGTTTGGTAAGTAATAATAAGTAATGTAATAGGGTTCTCCTCGTATTGACTTTTTATACCATGATTCACTGAAAAGACTTAATTCTTATTCTATGTAGGATTTTGCTGAAAGCGACGGGATAGAAATCCAAGAATTTCCTCCTAATGCGGAGCTCTTTCAGATGACAAAACCTGGATTCCCATACTTTTTCATGGAGCTACCTGATAGAACAAAACTATTTGTTGCCATTAAAAAGAATTTTCCGATTCAGTTTGGTAGAGAGTTGCTGGCAAGTGAACAAATTCTAAATTGTCCCGATAAGGTAGATTGGAAACAATGCAAAATGAGCAAAGAAGAAGAAATTGACTGTGTGAAGCAGTTGAGAGAGGGTTTTGGACCTTTCGATTTTACGGTGTAGTAGATTTTTACTTGTCCTTAGTTTGTTTGAATCATATTTACTATTTACGTACTTATAGATAATTTGTTAGGCAATCGCTTTTGCTGTAAAGTTTAGGAGGATTGCTTGCAATTGTTATGACACATAATATTATACATATCTCATCTACCACACTTTCGGATTTTACAGAAAATTCGTTATTGAATTAAAAAAAGTTAACAGTAATAAACACTTGCTTGTTCAGTGGCAAGATTTCCTTAAATTATGCTACAATGTGTTCCATCATTATTGAGTTGAGTGCGACTTATTTAGCGTGATTGGTGCGTGCTAATGCGTAATTAAAAATAATTATTATCATTTAGCGACCGATTTTTGACTTGGCGATAACAATGTGACTATATATTTATTTGATCGTAATAGGGGGTAGGACGCAAAATCTATTTGTAGTTAAAATGTAATCTCCGTTTTTAATATCGTCGAGGTGCATAAAACATGGCTGTACATTGAGACTTCTCTCAATACAATACATCGAATTTATAGTGGTTTAAGGTATTCAAAACATATTTACAAACAACGTACACAGATAAGGTACCGTCCAGAGAGAGAGAGAGAGATGCTTACAATAATAGTTTAACTAGTTTAGAAGTATATGTGTGATTGATCCGTATGACTAACTAACATTGTGTATGATATATTTTTTTATTGGAGAAAACGACAATGACTAGATTGTTTTTACGTTTGCTGCACGTACTAGGCCGTGATATAAGACTTCTTCATACTGTATTGGTTTAGTACTGTTGTGAACAATAGACCAATATTCTATCAGGTACACCAACTTTTTCTCAGATCGTATCGTACTACACACGATTAGTCACCACAATAGGTCGAGATCATTACAATTCCAAAATTTTCATGAATATATGGACTTTGGCAGAAAAATGAACATACGACGGTTACAAGTGTGTATACTTTACATTCAACATTAGAAGAAACAAGGATCGACTAACTAATGGAAATGTCTACGCTCTACTTTACTTTACAGCCAAGTTTCCTTCGAGTTTGTTTTTAATACTAGTCAGAGTTGTGTGAAAGAATCCAGTTTGCTAAAGTCCGGATCTGTTGTAATGTTGGTAGTAGTTGCATTTTTTAAATGTGGATTATTTTTGCACATTGCATAGGACTTTAGCTTTTCAATTTGGGTGGCCATTTTTGTAAGCTCCTCCTATAAGTTTTAAAGAGAAACAGAAATAATAATACACAACATTGAGCTTAATAAAGGGGCTTATAGATTTATGATTATTGTTGTTGTGTCAGTGTTAATCTGAAATTTACCTTTAGTTGCTGATTTTCTTCAGCCAAATCAAGCGTTTCATGGCCAAACCCATTGGCAGAGTTAGAAATCTCTTTTAATGCGGCATTGTCGCCCTTTAGAACACTCCATAGCTGTATAAGCGTGGGATTGAATTATAACATTAACATTGAGGATTAAAGGGTTATAATAAAACCTACTATAATGAAATACATGCGAATGTTCCTCTTACCTTGCTACCAAAAACAAAACCAATCGTAACAGTTGTACTCAGTTGGGTTCGGATGAAAGCGAACAAATACTTCATATCTGGACCAGCCTTGGGAAAAATTAGCAGGCTGAAAAGTTAGAAAATTTTGTAAATGACTCACTACCTACATTATGCATGGTGTTACACGAAAGTTTGTATGCACATTTGCTGAATCCAACTAAACCATTCTTAGGAGCATAAAAAAATATGTAGTTCACCCCAATACATTTGACATTCTACTAAACTTTTTAAAAATATGAATCTCAAGGGTTGATTGTGTGGAACGAAACAAGCGAGGCATACTCATCAGTATCCAACTGTCACTAACTTTCTCTTAGAAAATCTTGTGACATCTGTAAGCTTATACTTTGCTTTCGCAGCTCGGCATTAAAACAAAATCACAAACTCTGAAACTTTTCCAACTTTCTTTCTCCGAGTTACGTGGTTCCACACCGACACATGCAAAGCTACGAATTTCACTTACTGCACCATCACCATGAGGAGGTTAGTGAAAGCAATGTTGTAGATGGCATATGAGATGTATTGAGCATCCGGATTTTCCCTTATTCTCCAGCAAATCCAAACGCCATACGCAAGGAATATTACTTCTCCAATAGCTAGGGCATGGTCCCACCTGAAACATTAGTCAGTATCATTCAGCATAAAAATTACTTCACAACTAACTAGTATAGTTACTAGCAAATAATTTCACCAGCAGCCCAGCAGTCATCCTCTCCACTTGAAACCGCACTTATTAGAAGAAAGGCATGCATAGTACGGTATAGTTTGAGGTATACACATTTACACATATATATAGAAGGAGCCGTGATGTGACGTGATAATAATGTTACCAAACTCCTTTTGGTCGGTAGAGACTTTCCACAACATTAGCAAAAGTTTAAGTTCATTTCACTTTCATTTCCTCTTCAATTATTCTCTTTAATAGACATAATGTAAATGCATGTAGGCATTTAGGCACGAGAAATAATGCAGACAACTATATTTTCCTCTCGTACATGAATATGTAACATCCCTAATGAAATCTCTATCGATTTTCCTTAAGCTCAAAGTTAGTGTATGTATGTGAGCAACATACATACATAAAAACTCCTTCAAGTGTGAGAGTCTTTTATAGCATGTGTAACTAAATCGATTCACAGATATATATATATTGGGATGGAATACCTTTTTGTATTGGTCCACAAAAGGATTCCTTTTCCAAGAATAATAATACCTAATGTAACACTACGAATTTTGCAGACTTACCAGTTATAGACACATTGAACAAACTTTTTGTCGTCTGTAGTCAGCATATCCATTGTGTCAGGAGGGTCACTGATTGTCCAAGCAAATAGATAGAGGAGCATTATAACCATTATGGGACTCATCCAATGCAGCAGGTGCTTTTCGGTGAGCTTTATTTTATGAGCTGACTTTACTCGGAATGTGAGATAAACCCTTTTCAAAGTAACAAAAAAAAAGATCAAACCATATTATTTTCCAAAGACGCACTTTTCTCAGCCCTATAATAAAATTGCAAGGGAAGGATTTCGGTTTTATGTTTATTGCTGATTTTCTTTTGACTGTACCTGCACAGTTTCATGTAAAGGGCAGTGTACGTCAATGTGAAGCCCAAATGTCTAGTCCATTTCACGGCAATACAGGATGGTCGCGTCAACATTGGAAACAACGCAACCATCTACAACATATCATCAAATTAGGGGAAACGTTAGACTTTGTTAGCTCAAACATTACTTCACCATCACCCTGCTAAACTAGTTTTCCCAATTCATGCGAAAAACCTTTTTATGAAATTCGAAGGGAGGTGAAAGTGGTAAATAAATTTACCTAGAAGTGAAGATTGGGTAGTGTATCATCAATTGAAAGAGCATTAGTATTCCAAGTAGAGCTTATAAACGGTAAACGGATCAATAAAATACAGAGACTTACCTCAGAATACATAATCATGCATCCAAACAATGTGATGCAATGGAATATCGGAGAGGATGACTTGAGAACGGGAATTTTGCGAAACTTGTACGTAACAAAGACCAATACGATGGATCCAACGGAGCAGAATACGGATACGCAAAGGAGCACCAATCTACAAAATTGGATAAAAGGAGGAAGTATATGTATATATAATGAATGCATTCTCCGTATGCGTCTGGGGTGAATAAACAATAGTTTGCAAACTGAAAAGTACAGCATAATAATTGCTTTGTAATTTTGTTTACACAGCCTGTTGTGTACATAACACAGACAAAAAAATGACATCAAAATGTTTGTATGTTGGGAAAAGCCTTTAATGACAGTCGTAAAACCACCAAACATGGGGAAAGGAAAGTAGTAGAGAGAAAAAGGTAATAAGAATCCCAACCTGAAAATCCAACTGATAGAAGCAAGACATGAGATCCCTTCATCGCAGTCATCCTTTAAATTAAAAAATTATTTTATTACTTAAATTATTTATTATTATCTAATCAAATTATCTTATACAAACTTACACAACCCATAGGACAATTTTTACATGCAACGATCACAGGATACAGGATCGAGTCATTTCCGTTCGTTTTATTCTCTACCCATGTGTCCCAAGCGGCTGCAATAACGAGGTAATGAGAGGGAATTTTATTAAATGGGGATAATTATTTTGTCCACGAAATGAAAAGGTTTTTATGGCAGACCACATTTTATACGACCGTACATACATATTATGTGGAGTACTATTATTATTTTTATATACTGTATACATTTACCTTCTGCGCTGTAACCAGCAATCACATTTTCCAAGCTTTTGAGGTAAGCATAGGTATTTTTTATGCACCTACATTCATAGCTCCCCAGCCTCCATCCTTTGCCAGGAAGAAAGTGACACTGTGAAACGTATAGGTAAAAAGAGTTGTCAACATTCCAGGTATTTTGGAATGCCACCAAATGACAAAATTGCGCATGATAAGCTCTTTATTGTGATTACTTATTATTATTAGCCTAAGAATAAAATAGAATGATTTATTCTACACACTTGAGTACATATATCGTCCGACGATGTAACTTTCTCTGCTTTCACCTCTGAAGTAAAATGATACGATATACGATATGCTCCTAATACCTTAGAAGTAGGTGGAAAGTTGATTCGGTCACACTTGTGAGTATCTCGAAAGTAGTAGAGGGGATTAGCAAAAGCCTGTTCTGACTCCTTTTCCCCCTCGTCAGCAAAACCACATTGGTTGATGTCATATTGTGAGAGGTCCACATCCACAACGAGCTCTCCAAAACTAAAATAGAAACAAAAGACATTATTTGATGCAAGTTCTACTTTCAACTGTGCAAAATTTTAAGCTTTAATTTTATATAGAAATGAAGTGCTAATCTCACAACAAAAATTATTTTGTTATTTTACTAGTATACATAAGATACAAGCTCACTGAAATTATAAGCCTGACAAAAACTGTCCTGCTTAAAAATTCTTGTCATGAAAGAGTTAGTTGATGCGAGCTTGCCTAATTATTGACAAGAGTAACAACAAAGGGTTGAACACAAGCCAAATAGTCAACCACAGCCCGGAGAAGCGTTCAAGAATTTTTACTTTCCTTCGGAAAAATACCAACAGCTTGTTGGTACATCCATATAACCCATGCTATAATAACAATTTGGACATATCGTATCTCACCTTTTATTTTCCTTCAGCCCTCCAATAGGAAACCACGCAGTGTACGAAGCCAGCCAAGTGTGGGTATGGTTAACATAGTTATTTTCATTATTGCCATTATGATGAAAATGGGAGTTTGCTCCATTACTTGCACCACCCGCACTTCCTCTTCTGACCAGCTCCTGTGGTTTCTTTTGACCTTCTTCTTCATGAGTAAAGTAAAGGTCACGACGTTGATGATGGTAATAATTTGATTTGGAACTACGAAGCTGTTGCTGTGTCTGCTGCTGCTCTTGCTGGCGATAAGCACGGCAATCAAAATATGGCCATGTGAAGTAAGAATCGCCAAACATTTGGGCATCCATCATCTTATTCCTGTGATATTTGGAGCGACTGCCCACTTGCGTCGAAATGGGCAAGTGGCCAACTTTGAAGAAATTTTTGGCACCTTCCTCACTTGATGGAGAGGAGGAAGTGGGAGGAGGAGTATAATATGGATGATAGAACCATGGCTCCCTACGGAGCTCTTCGATGTTGGACAAGTGTCGTGGAGTCAATTTCATGTCATTTCCTAACATATACACAACCGTTCCGTAATGCCCTTTCTTTGCTGCATTAGTGCTCCCACTTCGAGGTGGCTTTGGTGGATTGGCTTCATCCGTTTCGTGTATCAACAGTCGGACATCACGAAGAGGAAATTCATCTTTTAGCCCTTCAATAGTCCGGAGTGCGTAATTATACACATCCCAAAAATCTTCTTGCCCTCCTGAACGAAAGAAACAAAAAAAGTAATTTCTATCATCATTAGAACTGGCCTCCCGAAATTAACTTTGTGTAACTGTCACCAAAGATAATTTATAGTCCATTAATGTACGTGCGGCTGGAAACATTAATTTCTATTCTAGAAAAATAAATTTCTTTTGTCTTTTTGCAACAAAATACGAACCTTTCATACTAGCGTGTCGCTCAATGCTCTTGATCTTGTACAAGAAGGATACAATCATATCCACTTTCTCCATAATGACGTTGACAAATTCTGTGGACAGCTTGACGCCTGTCAGCATGTAGTAGTTATTACGTTGACCCATACAATGATTACCCATCATCCCAGTGGACAGCTCATCAATTGTCTGCAAAAGTGGAGTCCTCTCATTCAATCGGGATAAGATGTCCTAGTTTTTTTTTTAAAAAAGGAAAAAAATGACAACCATCAACCAACATCAAATGAAAGTTCTGACTTATGAACTTTTCCAAGCTCCGAAATGATGTAGCAGAAACTGTACTTTATTCTTATACGCGATAAGAATCTCATAAATAATCTGTGAGCCTTTCTGTTGCAACACTGCAGGTGGTTTAGTGCACCACAGCTATTATTTTGATGAATTAATCTAATAACTGACTTTGTATCTACGACCTTCTCCCACGTATTTAATTTTGCTAAAGCTGAAACATTGCTCAAGACCTCTTACTAACATTACTTGAGTGCTCAAAATGTTCCAACTAAGGATATGGTGTTGCAATGAATCACAGGTTGTGAAATTTCCTTCAGTGGTAGAGTTGCAAAAACAGAAAGAAGGAAAGAAAATGTCTGCACTATGTGGGTGAAAGGCAAAGAGGCTACTTTTTTGTCTTCTTTGTATAGTATGTTATATGGTAATCTCATGTGACTGCGAGAAGGAAAAGTTTTCTTCCTAAACTAATTCAACTTGAATTACGTTGTGTGAATTACCAGACAAATGTGATATTATATGTGATGTATGATGCATATATAAGGGAGATCATGTTTTTCCTTTGTATTTAGGTCATGTCATTTGGAAATTCACATTGGAATCGGATGTTTTCAGATGTGCTACTATATGACAAATATTTTTTGATGGTTCAGCTCCAACTAAATTTCTAGCCTCAAGGAACCAGCCAGCCAAATTCATATGAATTATGCATGTCTTTTTGGTGACACCATAATGTATACACATTTGTGTGTGGTGAAAGGGAAAAGGTACTTTTTTTATAGGTTTTATAGTAAAAATTATTTTACATCCAAAGAAATAATAATAATTTAAAACATGAAGTTATCAAACAAATAATTTTCACTCCACAAAATTAGCAAGGTGAGTTACTGGGGTGGTGACTGGCAAGTAAAATTGACTGGTAAAAACTTGTGTTTCAAGGTTTCTTTTGAAGTTTGGAAGCAAAATTAGCGTCCAATTTATGTAACGTTAGCTTTCCCTGTAATTAGTATACATATGGTTCGTGTATATTATTGTATGTCCTGCTGTTGTTTGTTGAAAAATAATAGCAAGACATGGAAAAACTTTTTTTTACAACATGTCATATCCTCCTTGTTGTTTTCATCACAAGAGTAAAAAGTAAATGGAACTGTGGAGGAAGACTTTGGCATGATTTTTATGCATTAATATTATGTATGCATACAATATTTTAGGGAACAAAAAGTATTCCCATCAATATTCGAAAGCATTACCACAAAACCGACCAACCATGTAATGGTTATGGCGGCTCTCGTTTTTTTCATCCAGTAAACAAATCAAGTGAAACTTTTTTTTCCTCTACTACACCAACCCCAAGAAGGATATGTATATAGATACATGGTATTCAGAGAGATGCAGTGCAAGCATCAGCAAAAAAAAGTAGTCAAAAGAAAGTTGAAGGCGTAGAGAGTAATAAAACAAACTTGGTCATGATTACTTACTCCAACTTCAACTCTTGCTGGTTTCAGCTTAAACCTCTTTTGAATACGGAAAGTGAAAGGAAAAAGCTAACGCAAATAATACAACCAAACCAAACCAGGAGCCTTGTGCTAGAGCTACATACATGCTAAAAGCGCTTTGTAAAGAGCTTTCTTTCCTACATTTGATGCATCTCTCGGTAATTCCGTTTCTAAAGCTAAAGTTTAAGCCACGTATAATACATTCTATGTGATGTGTTCATTTCTGCCTCGTGTCAATCTGAAAACTTGCTTTGATGTGTTTAGCCCTCGCCACTGGATAAACCTCGTGTATTACAAGTTAGCATCGGGTTAGTAGTTTTGTACTACGTACGTAGTTGATGAAATATGTACATTCTGTTCTGTTCTCCTGCTGCGAAGATGTTTCAACAAATTTTTGCCTCATTCGTGAAAAAAAATCAAATGTGATTTGTTTGGCAATGTTTCTTTTATCGAACCGATTTGCACATCACTCAACTACCACAAAAGTGTTTTTTTTCTTCCTCGTTATGCTCTTGTAGTTGAAATGCTAGACAAATCTGTGGAATGCTTTTATATCGGTCGATTATTACTTATACACTACTCCTATCGTTACGTCAATCGTGTTTTGTACATTGTATATATTTCTGTGTGGGCTTAATTTGAGTCGGTATACGCTCTTTAGTATTCACATCAATAATCGACAAAAAAACACTAGCTTTTTGTGCGCTGAACAAATACCGAACCGCATGTTTCGTTTTTGTAGTGTTGTTTTTGGTCTGATGAAGAATGAAATGCAATGAAATGAGCTATTTCCTCCACAAGAAGGCTGATAATACGAGAGACAATGAATAAAAGGCTGTACTTGCAGCACTCTTGGTTTTCTGTAATGTTATGCGTATATTTTTGTGGAATCTATTTACAATGTACAAGACAGACCTAGAATTACAGCGTTGAAAAACTGTACTCTGGTTTGGTAATGTTTGTAATCATAGCCGTCAATCTAGATTGTATCTTCCTAATATGAAACAATGTTTGGAGTTTGGAGAAAGTCGAGAAAAGAATGTTTATTTATGTCTGTACATACTCAAGTGTACACAAACTCCACTCCAGCAGTCTTGAAAACTGCAAAATACTCGTTCGAAAAGTAACTTGGAAGGAAAAAGGGAAAGTCAGTTTAAAAAAATGGGTACAGTCATTGCAACTGAAAGACATATGAGACCGTACGTACTTTACTCCGCAAATGAAAACTTTATCTCGTTTTCCCCTACGCAGTAAACTATGATATATGTCATCTGCCAGTGCCACATAATTTCCATTTTATATCTGTATGAAATAAACTAAAGGGACGTCATACAAGTTGAAGTTTGTGGTGGTTCAGTATGAAACCAACCTTTTTACGAACATTATTGTATGCAATTCTCAACATTACCTGCCAAAAACTCATCAGACTGGAAACAAATAGAAAAGACAGCATGTATATGACTGATTTAGCATCAATGACTTGGTGAATTTACCATTTTTCAGATTTTTTTTATTATCATTACTGCAACGATTTGGATTTCATTATGTGCACCCAGCTAACTGGACCTTTTACCTATGTATATACATATACATATATACGTATAATTATTATATTCAAGTACAAACATATAACCATAAAAATGAATGCCTTCTGTTCTGCTATCCTCTCCTCTTTTTCGCTTGCATTCCTGTCTTTATCTTCTTATTGTTCATATCACAAATGACTTGCTATACAGTATTGCTATGTACTTACTGTACTGTGTACACGTTTTGCTCTAGTTCGCGGCTTGTTTGTCAACAAATACTACTCAGGGCACGGTTGACGGTTGCACAGTCTATTATATAGAACGAGTCATCCATGTCATTTCTTATCTATCATCGCCACCAGACACGGGAAATGCCTGGTTTCTTTTATAAGCTTTATAAGTAAAGCTTAACTATGTATCCATATCCTATTCCTAAATACTTTCTCAATTATGTTCCAGTACTGATGATAGCATTCCACAGGCGTACTTACATAACATAACCATCACCTTGAGATTGTCGTTTCATACGCAATCGATATATTAATGTATTAGCTGAGCTCACAGCGAATGAACATGACTACATGTTGGGAAAAAAAACTTGCCTCTCTTCAATATAAAAAAGATGAAGTTTAGTTTGATGCGTGAAAAATTTCCTCGCAAAATTTTTACATCCTCAAAGACTGTTGAAATGGTGAATGGAATCTTACAGCGAAGAAAAAAACGAAGATAACCATCTAGAAGCGTTTACTTACACATCTTGAAGGCTCACATAAGGGTAGCGAAATTAAATGTCGTTAATGGGACACTCTGCACACTGCGCATCACATTTTTTATGAAAGCCAGCTTCCTTCTTAATACTATTTCGCAATGCGAAAACGTCATCTTTCCTCACTATAAAAGGGTACTATATTATTAACTCCTTTGCAGCCAGCCTTAAACCATCACATTCTCCTCGTGTGTGATCACATCGTTTTATGACTAAAAGCATGTACTTTAATATTCAAACTTTTTTTGCCTTCTTAATGTGCTAAAATGGAGAAAGTTTGAATTTTCATATACCAAACATACTCGCCTTCCCATGTCCCCATCTACTACAATTTGATAAAGGGATCCGTGTAATTGCATATTTTCTCAACATAACGGCTCATCTCAAGCAGTCATCCGCTTTTTTTTTTTAGAAAATCGAAATCGATGACACGGTCTGCTAAGACATGAAGTAGTTGATTCTCCACCTTACTGCTTTTCTACAATATTCGTAGATAAAGGTACACGTAACATGGAAAGAGAATGCTTTTCATGCATGAATTTTATATTACTTATATATTTCAATGATATTGCTAATAATAACGCAATAGTACAGGTATAGCCTACGTCTTACCATGCGTACATGGGCATTATCATAATAAAGTAATGTGACATGACTTCTCCTTTTGTGTAATTTATCCTACACTAGATACTTCCCTTTTCATATTTCATTCTCCATTTTATCGCCTTTCCTTTTAGTTGATCGCTTCCTTTCCCTTGTATGGAAACTGATTCTCATATATTTTTCACTACCTGCTCGCTCACGCAGAGCTTTTGCATAATGGACACATACATATTTATGTTGTAGGGTTGAAGTTGAAAGAGGATGATAAATGATAAAATTTGAAAAGGAACAGTGACCAACGATGAATGAACAGGTGTTTCGTAAATAAATATATAAGCTTTTATTTTATATTTACTACCTCTACTTTTGCCCTACGATATTGCGTCATTCTGTTCCCATTTTGGACAGCTCCATCCCCATTGAGCCAACCAGCCAACCCAAACCCGTTCCATTGTAAATATAAAGAAAGTGGAAATTATTGTGTACTTTTCTATTCATCTCATTACAACTTAAACTTTCATGATGATAAATGAGCCTCCAAAAATCGGGAGATTCAGGAAACTGACATTAGGGGACAGTTTCCGGAGAAAAGTGTAGTTGAGTCGGAATGAAATGACATGAAAAGGGGGAAAATCACTCAAAAAAATTTATGCCTTGCCTGTCAACTTTATGAAATCATACTGTCAGAATACTGTCGTATAGTATTGGGAATAATGCATTTTATTTATTTATAAAACAACTCCAAAAAGTGGATTTTATATGCCTCTACTTTAAGGAATAGAAATAAAACGTGTACGATTTCACGCTACATTTTTCCTCTTAGCTTTTTTCCCTTTCCTCTTCATCTTCCCAGTTTTCCATTCCAATTGCGAGGAGCCTTTAATGTATTAAGTTGACAACTTGTGTCAGCTGATACTTGCACTTGAATGAAAACAAGTTGGACCTCCTTTCCTCCTTTGTATGTACATATTATTATGATGCACATGATTCATATGATATGATGGGGATGAAAAACTAGATGAAAGTGACTCTCTCAAGCCATTATTTTTCTTTCCCTTTTAGTGAGTCAAGAAATAAGGATGTGAGAGCTAAAACTATCTTCTAATGTCGTTGAAAACGAGTCATATTTTCTTTCTCAGTTTTCTTAAAAGCGACAGCAAGAAAAGGAGACAAGAAAAAATGCTTTTCTATTGATATCATCGCTCCCATCTTTTTTGTGCTTTCTTTTGCAACTTTCTTTGTATGGGGAGGCTGCTGAATCTCAGCTTTAGCAACTTCCTTTCATGCGTTTCATGTATTAAGAATTTGGATACAAACGCTATAGTAGTAAAGAAAAAGAAGAGAAGACATTGCTAAGCTTCGTATCAAAGTTGTCGTCGTCGTCAGAGTTGAATCAGTGGGTAACTTTGCTTATGATATTAATGCATCTTGTTCCACTCCCACTTAGCAATCTAGTCGCCCACCACAGCCAAGCGGATACTTCTTTCACGACACGTACCGTCCATATGAACCTGCTTCTGGATTTTCTTTGGTTCATTTGAAACATTGTACGCAAACCCATATCATACCACATCACCATATTATACAGTATACAATCTGCTGTAACACTTTCAGGACAGTTATGATGCTGACACAGGGAAATTTTGCACTTTAATGAAATGAAGAAATTGTTATTTTTCATGCAGTTTCTCATATATCTTTTCTAAAATGGAGTCATTTGAACTTGTACTATACGCGTACAGTGAAGTTTTCTGAATCAGCAAATACATATAATATACTTCATACTCTCCATCTAATCCATTGACAAGGTTGAGGATTTAGATTTATGAGCATTGCAAGAAGTATTCTGGAAGTAAATTATTTACACCCTATTTTATTTCTCCTCGAAAGTGAAGGAATGCATTATGCACGCTTTTAGCAAACAATCTTACTTAAGAGCAGATTCTAAGAGCACAGATTCGTTTAAATTGCTCCGGGGATTTGGTGAATTCGCAAAAATGTAAGATTTGATATTGCGTTGAAATATCACTAGATTTTCAGACACAAACTTGTACATTTAGACAGAATGCTGCATGTGTTTTGCTCAGATTAAACCAATTTACTTGAAGGAAAAAAGTCTTCTACAAAAATTATTGTTTACACCAGTAGTGCTTTACATTTAGCATTTATGGATAGTATATACTTGAGCGAATTAACAAAAAAATTGGCAAGCTGGACCCGCTCAAAAAAGTATCCACAAGGCCGTTAAAAGTTACGACAATATTGACCAATTTACGTCATCGTATGCACCCTTTGCCAAAAATGACGTAACCGTTGGACCAAAACAGAGTTTTGCAGTTTCGTTCAACTTTCACTCACTCTGCTACTTGTTTACAACATCGAACTTGCAGATTATTCCATGAATGAAAGGTTTTACTGAAAAGCAAGCATGAATGGAGTGCTTATACTCTGTGTTACGCTGTTACGTTTTGTACTGCGGTTGGTAGTGCTATTGAAATATATGAGGACAAAGCTTTCTAGTTTGTCCACAAAAGCTCAGAGATTCACCATTTAGTTTGTATCTACAGCACACAACTAAAAGCATTGCTAAGCTAACTAAGAAAAAACAATACAAATGCTTATTAACAAACTGATTAAAAATAAGGTAAATCATATGTTACACATATAAATACCCGACAATGCACCGCATGCACATATTCCGTATTGGTGACTACTTTTTGATGTAGATGGTATAACTTCCTGGCAAGTTTTTATAAGGTTTCGATTATTAAAGTGAACCTAACTTCCACACAGAGCAGCTTCGTGCTGTTTCGTAGATCGAACCATTCCTTTGAAATACAAGTATGAATTCAGAGTAAATGGTGAAAGTGAGTATGGCATCGGGCGGGTTAAACACAAGGCACACTGTCTGAATCTTCAAGATTGCATACAATTATTATTAGAATATGATGTTCAATGATAATTACTCTGCGCGAATTTACACCAAAATGTTTGAAAAAGTTACCTCTCAATTTCTCCGTCTTTCGCTTTTTCTTTAATAAATAAAACCAATCAAAAAACTTCGCTTTCATTTCTATGTATGCATGTTAAGATTGAGACTACCTTTCTTAGAAAAGTTTTATCGTATTGGAAACACCTGGAATTTCCTGATTGTTCTCACTCAAAATGAAAAAATCAACAAAAACTTTTTTCATTCGTGGATAAAAAGAAAGAACCTTCATCTTTTACGACATCCACTATACCGTGTGAGTTTTTTGCTTTTAGTTACTTATTAAACGAAACATAATATTTTACACATATACACATTGTTCTAACCCAAACCATATTTATATCTTGTAACTGAAATAAATATTTTTATTAAGAAAAAAATGAGAGAGACGAAAAAATATCATATGAATATTACATTGTGACGATAATTAAAACTCTAAACTATATATGCTATACTCTTTTTGTGCAATTCGATGTAAAGAAACCTTTAAAGTTTTTTTTGTTAAATGATTCCTGTACAAACAAAGAAGATTGATAATTAAAACAAAAATGTAGACAACTTTTGTAACTTATTCATATATTACTATTTCTTTCTTTTCCTTGAATTAATATGTGAACATTCATTTAAGAATCACAGACAGGAGTCCTACAGCAATTAAGTCAGTCCTATGCCTTCAGTTTACTAAACACCAAAACACAAAAAATCATCATCTCATGTTTGATATTTCACACAGTGAAGTCACTGAGCCATATATTCGTTTTTTTATTCCTATGCATTATGCATAAAATATTATCATATAGTTTGCATTCACAAATGCAAGCTCAAGCCATTCTAGCCAATGCCCCAATCTCATTCTCAAGTAGTACTATCACTATCTGCAGACGGACTGACGATGAGTACTTTGTCAACTCACCATAATTTCATGTAAAATAGTCATTCTTACTATTCCCTTCCTTTTAAAACGAAACCATCTGTCTTCCTACTTCAGTTAAAGGATTCATAAGTCATGCAAATTCACTTTGCGTTAGCTGACAATGACAACCCTCATTTCATAAATACATTATATGGCTCTCACAACAGCAGAGCAAAATGTTTTAGCAGTTTCCCACCGTTCCACACACACACTTGACGTGTCTTTAGTAATACTTCCATGGAATTCATTTCTGACAAGACTAGTATATTATGATGCAGCATAAACAGTGTGTCCCACGACAGGGTGACATATGCAACATAAGTCAATTTCAATCTCAAGCTGCAAATGAGACGCAGCCAGACTTGTTTGCTTTCACACGTCAACTGTCAAAGAATTGCATAGCATCATTGCTATATACTATCTATACATATACATTACACTTATATGTTATCATCATCTCCATTTCCAACTTTCATCTTTCCACTTTGAAGTAACATAATATTATATTCTATAATATGTACCTTTTGCGCATTTACCACCATTGTACCTTAAATTAGCTGCTTTTATACTTTAAAGCGAAGATGGATTGTGCATGAATGAACACCAAAAGATGTGAGTCTATAACATTATGTGTAATGTCATTATATATAATGATGTACCACGCATGATTAAGCCCTGTGATGATTTCAGCTTCAATTTCTCCTTCACTTGGCTTGAGTTCTTGGATGGATGCATACCACATTATTAATAATAAGAAGTACGTATGTTAGCAGCAGCTCCTTTTAGGTTATTTAATTATTTTTGCTCTAAATAAACAAAAAAGCGATGACACGAGCAGAAAAAAACAAGAGGGTGCACAGTGCACATTAAACTGACAGTTGTTTTGTAAACTAGATACGCTTATGTATTATTAAATTAACGGTGGGTGGGTTTAGGTCGTCAAAATTTGGGTGTGTCTGACTGAACGAACCCAAAACTAGCAAAAATTTAGGAAGTTTACTGCGCAAATTGCATCCTTGTACCACCTGTTTGTGTCAACTTGGACTAAAAAACTGGAGAGTGCATTTTTTATACACTGGTTTGTCACATCTTGTGTGTAAAGAAAATACTTGTGAAAATATGCCAATTATTATTTCACCAGTGGGTGTTTTATATTTTGGGAGATTTCACAATAGTTGGATAAAGTATTAATATGGGAAGGAAGCCTTATGACAAAATTTATGAATGCATTTGCCATAATTTAAAGAATAATGTCACGTACACGCCATGCATTGTGCATATAACTTACCTCAGGAATCAACTGTTCCGGTCTATTTCCGGTAGCATGATGTTGATGGTAATACAAAGAGGAATGTTGATTATCTTGGCTAGTTCCGGCAGCCGAAGCTCCAGAAGCTGAAGCTGGAATGGCTGGAAATCGACTTCTCGGAACAGTACCTCCTTCAAGCGCTAAGTTTCCATTTCCTCCTTCTTCCATCTGTCCCTGTCCTTGAATCTTGGGAATTCCATTACTATTATAAGTAGCAGACTGCTGCTGTTCCTGTTGATAATGGAGCTCTGAACCTCCCGATGAAACACTTCTTGTGCTTCGTTTAAGAGTGCTACAGTTTTTCTTAGCGTCATCGTCCACAATATTTCTATTGGAGGAAGACGAAGGTACTGCGAAAACTAAACTACGTTCCGTAACAATTGGCACAAAGATGGATGCTCCCAAAAGGAACCAACAAATCCCTCTTCTCATCTTCTTTCCCCAAAAAAAAAAATCCTCCGCCTGCCTTTATTGTACTCTTCTTTGCTGAGTAATGGCGTATTTTATATATAAGTTTATGTGTTTGTTGCGAGTTCCCTTTTTATTATAGACTAGGTTTTATATTGGCGAATCACTTTCAATTGTGCTCCCACTTTATTTCTCCTTCGGATATTTTTTGATTAGTTGTGCCGTGTTGTTTGTGTCCTGTGGCAGTGCGTTGAAATATCTTTTTCATGTCTCTTATTATTAGGTCGTTCCTCGCCCTTTCTGGTCTGGTCTGCTCTTGTCCTACAACTGGAGATGAAAACTAGAGATGAAGTATTTGAGATTCTGGCTAAGTGAATGAGTCGTGGAACTCCATAAAAAATTTACAATTTCGGGATGATGATAAAAGACTGGATTATTTGAAAAGGTACGATAGGATGCACACAAGCTAGCCAGCAACAAGACCGCAATAGCTGATTGCTAGACATTCATATATTTATTATAAATTTCTTCATCAATAATTCCCTTCACACTATTCCACTACAGACTCTTCCACAAATTTATTCCAGATCTTTGTCATAGATAGTTTTATACATATATATTTGGATATGGTTTTTAGCCCAGCAGGAAGGAGAGAAAGCGTGTACCTACATACATGTTCGATTATTAATATACGTTGTACGTAGTAGTAGTTTTCTGTAGAATTTTGCGTGGTAGCACGTTATAAATAAAAGTATCCTTCTTTGGGTGAACCCTTTTCAATGTGATGTGCTGATAATTACGAATCTCCTTCTCAAAAGGACTGACCTGAATACTTTTATTAAGCTATGATATACGTGCTGCTCCGGTCTGCGAGTGGAAAACGGAAAGATCCTATTTTATTTTGAGAGAGAGGAAGAACGAGTGAAAGAAATAAGCTGTATGTGCAATTCTTTAGACTTGACTCCTATTCCTTTTTCTCCTTTCTCCTTTATTGGCTTGCTGAGGTAGCAAAGTAGGCTTATGAACTTGTGTGTCCATCTGTCACAAAGTAGTTTACTCCACTAAAGTTAGAGCCAACCCCAACCAAAAATCCAATATCGGAGACACACACTTCTTTCAAAGGTTGAAATGTTAATTGTATGCTTGTTAGTTAACTGCAGCATATATAATTAAATTAGAATCAAGGTATTGTAACATTGTCAGTACAGCATTTTTGTAAGTTTTATACGTTTTGCAGCGAGCGACATTACTCGTTATCTTGGACTTAATAAGAGTAATCGCATGTTTTCTTTGATAGAGCCTTCCCAGAATGAATGCAACCAAGGGTCACTAATGAATAGTCAGACTGAAGGGTTTCATTTTATCTCAACTCACTGTTTCACTTTTAACTGGGGCTTTGTACGTTTCTCAAAACGTTTCAAATCCTTTTGAGAATAAGGACCACAGCCCTTTCCTCGACTGTAACGCTTATAATAACTATTATAAAGGTGTACTTTTATTAGTTTCTGGATATAGTCAGATTTATAGTTACACTCCCATTTTGAGCATCAAGTTTCTTAATAGTATGATTTATGAAAAAGGGAAGTCTTTTATTAATTGTCAGCAAAAAATGAAAAAAGTGAAGAGCAACACATTCTTTGGTAAACCTAAAAGTACAGTTGGCTTGTTGATGTTACTGATGCGCTGACGATGATATGACGAGTGGGAGCCAAGTATTTAGTGTCAGATTCTTTGCTTTTAAAATTCTCTAGCCAATGTTAAAGTATAATCATACTTTGCTGTCGTCACTTTAGGCGTGCTCTAGCCATTCCTTCACTTTCTGGGTAGCTACCACTTTTGGTTGAGTGGTTGCGAGTTGAAAGCCCATTTCCCTCTTGAAAAACTGGGATGGCACAGAAAGGAAGAGCAACAATAGCACCACACACAAGTCTGTAGATAATATGTAGGTAGTAGAAGGTGGAAAGAATGAAACATGAAACGGCGTGAGTGTAACAACAGCGCACAACACACTGTTTCCTAGTTTATCCTTTAAAAAAATGGGCTCACACCACGACAACGGTTCTATATGGGAGCTTTCTCTCAACTGAACTCTGGGCTGGTTGGTGTGAAAGTCCCAAACTTCACCGTGGGTCTCGTTCACTCTCTCAACCTCGTGTTCCTTTTTAATACTATGCACTGCTTCACTTACTCCTACTACTGGTGTTGCCGATATGATAATAATGGCTTACGGTGAATGAGTTGTGGCATAAGTGAAAGTAAATGCACAATTTTTGATGGTATCTTCCTCTCTTTCTCTCTCACTCTTTCTTTTTCATTCATTCAGTTAGCAAGAGGAGAGCGGGGTGGGTAGAGCATTGAGCTGGTTGAGATAGGAGTCAAGCCACGATACCTCACTTCTGCCAGAGAGCAAAAAGTGTTTCAGTTCAGTTGAGTAGTCAAGTCGGTAAGGAACAGCAGGCCTAATTTATCCTCCAAAATAGGAGAAGAAGTAGTAGTAGTGGTAGTAGTAGTAACAGCCAAGAAGTCAAATGTGTTAGGACTGTTAGAAGAGCACATTTACAATGAGCCAAGGAACCAAACGGTGAAACGTACGATATTTTCTTTTCTTGTGTAGACAAACAACTTGATATTGGGTATAGGGCTGCTCTGTTCTGACAAGAGCTGAAAACTCTGTATTGCACTATAGGCTACCACTTTCCTTCACTCACTCAGTCAGCTCGTGGCACACACAGGAAGCAACGTCTTTAAGATGAGAGTATAAGGATGGATGGATAATTTAAAATTCCTTCGGAGACCATGAGAAAAGCCAACCTGTGTTATGTATGACGTGTGAATGAATGCCGGTTATAGAAGCTGACGCCTGGAAGATTGAAGATTAAATAAATGTATTTTCCCCCATTTCCCTTCAGGTTACAAAAATTCTAAGGAAAAGAAAATACATTATCTATCTCACTCATAACAATAGTCACATTTACTTTTCTTTTTATACAAGGATGGGATAAGTAAAGTACTAGGAATAAGTGCAACGGAGTTTTGAAACATTCTTACCTGATTTAATATTGTAGGGGAGCAGCAGCAGCAGATCTAATGAAAATAAGAATCGTCTTCAAATTCATGGCGGCATTGGCATCCTTTCGTATATTCGTATATATACTGGTATTTGTTGAGCGGGCCAACTGCCAACATTCCAGCACAGGTACGACAGGATGTTGCAGCCTTTTTTGCCGTTTCAATCCATTCGTAACTATTCAATTCATTGTCGGATGGAAATTACATTTGCATTTACATTCCGTCATCGTCATTTTTTTGCCGTAGTCCGTATACCTAAACTATGTGTATATATGTGGTATTTGCTGAATATTAAACTGGAAACTGCTCCAAGTTCCAATCACCATTCGTCTTCTGAATGCTTGTGCACCATAACAAGACTATATTTTTTCAAGCCAACCTCGGTTGGGTCTTAAAAAATGCTATGATGTTAAAGTATATAGGTATGATGGGTTTCCTTAGCTTAAAAAGAGGAACCAGAACCAGACCATTTGGAGCAATGGAAAAAGTTTCCCTGATATTGGTCTACGGATTACTTTAAACTCATGTAAAGCTGAGTGAGTACAGAGAGTGGTTTTTTATGACGAATTACAATAGCCTTCCGTTTTCTCTCATGCTACCATTCCTCCTCTCCTCTGTCTCTCGTCTTGGAGGTAATAAAGGTAAACAATAAGTACTGTATTATTAATGAAATTGGGAATCCTTCAGAATCACTAATCCGTCTTGTTCTGATAAGCGAAGAAAGTTTAGTTCGAATTACGATGCTGTGTTCGTGGGAATCTTTATAGAGATTTAGTACTCTTCCGCCCATGAAAAAACTTTAGCCTCACATTTTGCATTAACAATTCAACGATTTCAACTCCAAACCGTATGAAGCAAATGACGCTCTCCAATGCATCATCATCATATGGACACACGATATACTTCACATTACAACAGAAGCATGTGGTTTATCAGACGAAGGAAGGTTGTTCATATCTCAAGATCCCCAGGCTTCAGCTCCTCAGTTCTTTCACAAAGACTCCATCAATTCACCTGAAAAAATGGAAAGGCATCAGAAAAGAATTATTAATGAAGTCAAACATAATACGCTAATCGGAAATGACGAATCATCGGCTCTTTATTCTTTATCGAGACTAGGAATAATAGCAGAGCTCTCGTTTGTAGGTATAATGAACCTTGACAGTGATCGAGTGTCCAATAACCTGTGAGCAAACGAGAGCGTATCCAACTTTTCCTTATAAAATTAACTGGCATCTCCGCAGTGATTTCTATCATTAAAGTCCCAGCCGACGCAAGATATAGTTTACTTTTGCTGTTTGCTAGTAGTATATCGTTTTTGTTTCATATCTCTATACTTTTCTTTTTGCATAGGCAAGTTATAGCATGGCTTGATTCCGCATCTCTTAGTTTCTAAAGCCTCTATGTAAGTACTCAGCTCGAGCATTGGTATTGATTTAAAAATGAGACCCATTTCTTGCTCAGCAATTCATTAACGAGAAAGTTTTCAAGTCCTACTTTTCAGGACTAGTGTCCCAGTCTAGCCCTCTTAATACTCTACTCAAGCTTCAAACAAGTGGCACACAGCGTACATCTATATGGCTTTTTAGTAAGATTTTTTTTTCAGTCGACTACCACTCGCCCCCTACAGTTTTTGTGTGTTCAACTTTTACATAATTTGATATCCTCCGCTTTCCCTCTGCCACCATCGAAAAGTAAACGCTACACCTACCTACTTGGTAGAAGTAAGCTTGTTGCATTTTCTCATTTTATTGCTTTTTCTATCTCTGTTCCACTATTTTTTTTCAAAACCGTGTTTAGTTTGATACCAAAGTTTTCTGATACTTTCAGAAAACAGAGAGAGAGAGAGAGAGAGTTGGAAGGGCACTCCTTAAATAAAACTTTTTTACGTGAACTACTTTTTAGTTTCATTTTTAAGTGAAGCTTTGCCGTAGCACTAAAAAGCTTTTCGAAAAAGAAAATCTTTCATTCCTCTTCTCCTTGGATGGTTCACCCACTAGAAAGAAAATACATGGAGACAAGAAGAACAAGAATCAATCTCTAAAAGTAGACTCGTATTGCAACATTACCATCACTTCACAGAACAGGGCACAATGCAGCGCAATAAATACATTATGGATAATGCCAAGTAATTCTTTGCATCCTTGTTTGAGATTGTGTTTGATCTTTTTTTATTGTAGGGGTTACATTACAAGCGTATCCGCTTTTTAAACTATTTAAAAGCGACACAAAACCAAGCCTTTCTTCTGTGTTGTACAAAAGTTCGTGTTCGTTCCTATTCTTGTGGCTCAAGCCTCATTTTGGGTGTTGTTTGAACAAAAACTTGGGTTATATAACTATTCAATTTATTGTACTAAAAGCAAAGCAAATTGGATGATATTTGAGACACAAAAGTGTAACCGAACGTAACTCAAATGGGACCTTTTTCTCACTCTCAAGCCAGACTTGCAGAGTTGATGGTCACCAGATTACACCCTTCTTTTGAAAATTTTAAAATGGTTCCAGAAAAGTGAAATTCACCATAAACAACACGTAAAATGGAACTAGAATACTAGGTAGAACATATGAGTGTGAGGTAGATCATTGAAAAAACTTTCACTTGGATAAGTTTCACGCACACACAAGCAAGAGTTAAATTCACAGACAGCAGTTGCCTCTCCTAACGTCTCATCTCATGTATGAACTTCAAGGTGGGAAAAAGCGACAGCTTGGGTGAAGAAAAAAAGTTTTTATATTGTTTTCCTTCTTTTTCACTAAGCACCTACGTTTCCATTTTCTGTCTAAAATTGTTGGAGAAAAAGGATATTTTAAACAAGAGAGAGAAAGAGGCATTCCTGCTGTTTTTACTGACAACATTAGAAAAGAAAAATGATCCTTTTGCCTTACATAGCTCCTCCAATTTTCGTTGAATATGACGAGAAAACCACTTGACTTGCTCTTTTTATTATTAAGAAAAGAAATGAGGAGTGAAAGGGAGACATTCAAGAATTTATGTATGTCTTTCATTCAGCCTGTCTCCCTTTTGTAAAAGCATTTCTATTAAGCGCGTGAGCTAGTAGAAGGTTAAAACTTTCGTCACAGCTACAACATTACTACTCAATCCTAGTGCTGATGATGTAAAAAGATAGAACGGTATAAGTATAGACAGGTAGGATTTTCTTAGTATTTTCACTCAATTTACTTCTTCGTACATGTTATTTTATGGTGGGATGGAAAGCGATAGATTTGAAAACAGAATCATTTATACTTAATTATATTTTATAGACATATTCTTGGAATGGACGAAGACAATCGGTCTATGCTTGACTTTCCCCACTCTTCAGATTCTGGCCTTGCTCTCCAAAAAAAAATTTGGTGCTTTTAAGAATTTGGCTCACCTTCATTAACTCTGGGCTAGAAACCGCTGATATTTGTTGAGGAGGTGAAAGTTTTTTTTTCAATTCTCAAGAGACGACTTCGCCAAAAGTTTCCTAAAGGTGAAGATGCTCCGATAATTTTATTGGAAACGTGGACTTTTTTTTATATAAAACATCAACCAACTAATTTATTCACCATCCACCAATCCATGATTAGATTTTGGCTTTAGTAGTAAAGCACGTCAAAACTTTTTTCTTTCATAAGATGAACTCCAGGGTTATGTTAAAAATGCAAAGAATGCTTTCCTGAGTTTCTGGCGCTTCTGATGACGCTCTTTCCCCTTTTTTCTAATAGTAATTGCATTGGAAATTAAAATGGGAAAGATTCTTTAGACACTCATAGAAATGATAGAAAGCTGAAGGGATTTCAATAGATTTTTTTTGGAACCTATATGCAGGCGGCCGGAAACAAACGACAATATCAGAGTGTGCGAATATGGTAGAAACGAGTGACGAATTTAAACTGCGAAATTGTAAAATGTAGTCGATTAGACAAGTTGACTTTCCCTCTGAATGATATTTTTGTAAGCGAAGCAGCATATTTTGTCTAACAGCACATGCAATGTAATATAATATCACTACTATTATACTCATCAATCCACTGTTCAAGGATCATGCATGCTATACACCGTCGAGTTCTGCCATTTCTTTCTCTCCACTTACATATACTTTCGTTTTTCGTTTCCTTCTCGAATTATTTTCCATGAACTAACTTATATACATATTTCTATTCCAGTATGCATAAGATGGTATGCATCTCTCGTAATTTTGAGCGGAAGACAGAGAAAGGATTACGAAACGGGGCACATGAGAATATTTCACGAATCGGTGAGCACTGTTCCAGGGTTGGTTGTTTCTACAAGTAAATACACGTAGAGTCTCATTTTAAAAAAAGTAAAATAAATGGTTGAATGATCCTGTGATTTTGTTGCAACTAATTTATATTCCTACCTCACAAAGTTAGAGTACCTATAATAGTATGCATATGCAAATTTACAAGGAGAAAAGTAAAAATGCCAAGTTGTAAACATTCAAATCGAGTATATGTTTATTCCACGTTCAACATACATTTTATTTTATGTTATATGTATCCTTGAATTATTTTCAATTTTGAAAAAGAGAAACCCTGTCATTTGGAGCGCATATATTGAATTTATATGCTCTACTCTGTAGGTTTATTATGTCATTATCTAAATTATCTGAAGGAGATTATTACAGCTTATCGATTGAATAGAAAAGTGTACCAGAAAAAAGGAGTGAAGATTTTGCATTGTGCACCATTAAACATGTACTCCGGTAATGATATAATGATAGTGTTCCACATTCACATAAAAGTTTCGTTCTCATTTTCATTATTACCAGTTGCATATATTTGCTCTACACTTTATTCGTATTAGAATATATATGGAAACTTCACCTTAAAAATTTCAAATATCAAACTACTTTTGTTTCTTTCAGCTTAAATTGGTACAGTTCTCTTGAAATTTAATATTGCAGAGCGAAACAAATTACAACGCAATAAGCCATAAGACTTTTGAAAAACAAGAAAGCAAAAAATTCAAGTTGGCAACAAAAGTTTTATATACAACCTAGTTTTCATTGTATTTTCACTCAAATGTTTCATTTGATGGCTGTTTGTCAGTAGTAATTTAATACTGCAAATCCTTTGGGTAAACTTGAAAATGAATCCTACATGTGGATGTATGGATAGATACTACAATCTACAATACCACTTTTGCTTAAAAAGTAGAAGTGTGACTACTGGGGCCGCCCAGTATAATCTAGATATTGTATTCGCCCCTCGTCGACTATCCTTGGTAGATCAAAGTTGTGTATGGGCATGGGCACAGCCCTGTCATTTCCTTTCTTTCATTTCCAGACCCTTTTCCCTCAGAATTCATTGCCTGTGTTAATCGTTATTGATTGTTCAAAGCCAAAATCCGAGAAAGTGTACCAGTTGAAGGGAAGAGAAATAAAACCAAATTGTGCAGGGAATTTCCTACCAAGAAAAAGCGTAAGCATGCATACAGGCAATTTAGAAACTCTGACGATATATTTTATTTTATAGTAAGGCCATAGGAATGAAGTACTACGGAAAAGGAATAAAAATGCTATTGCAAAGGAGGAGGAAAGGACACGCTGGAATTCCTTCAAGGGTCTCTATTCAGAAATTCACTTTTCATCTTGTCGTTTCCCCACATCCCATTTTCTTTTCCACTACTTTTCTTTCCCATTCAACCAATCTTTAGGAGCGCCGAAGCGCATTTTAAACACTGGGTTTCTTCCTGTTTGAGTTTTTTCTAACCAACATTGCACTCGCAAGGATATGCATATTTCTATATATTATGAGTAAATACGGAAGCTAACGGGAAACCACATCGAATTGAAAATACAGTCTCATATTCCAGCCCTGCCCTGATCAGTTGTGGTCGGGGTAACGTGAAGAGAGGTATACATGGGTATCATATAGTATATGGTAACAGGAGTGGAAAAATGCTTTCAAGTACAAAATGTCCTTGAACTTTTCAAGACTTTCTGGTTCTTCTTACATTATGGTTTGAGGTAGAAAAGAGAGAGAGAGAGTCAGTAGAAGAAAGATATGAACCACAAATTTCCAAGAATTCATAATGCATAAGTGCAGATTATGAGAACAAACATGTATGCTTTCAATTTCACACACATATATGCATATATAAATGTGGACTTTATTATTATGTTGGTCCCTTTCTACAATGATCCCAGAGCTTTTCTTACTTTGTCAGGGATTTTTATGCTTAAGGGCCTAAAATGCCTGATCAAAAATGTTTCGTAGCGGGTATATGAAAAATGCTACGTTCCAAGTTCTTTTGTGCAGTTTTTATGCGCAAGGATAGAATTAAATTGTGAATAGGATGCAGGTGAAAAATAAATATATGCAGAACACAAGATTTTATGTTTGCTATATAGACGTAGGTAACTCTTAGGGGCAAGAGTTGGGTTTAGCCGAAGTTAGTACGTCTCTTGCGAGGAAAACTAACTTCGGAAATCTTAAACTAAATACTTAAAACTAGGGTTACTGAACCAAAAAGTACATCCTTTTCAGGGAAACTTAAATGGTTCTGGGAATGACTCAATTCAAGAGCTAAACCAGCAGAGTAACGATACGGAAAAGAAAATAACAACTGACCATTGTCGTGGACACTGGCCCTTATATACTCTCGAATTTCCATTGTTGCAATGGATTGAGAAAAAGAGATTTTACCAAGTGTTGCACTTGGTATTTGGTTTTATAGAAAATAGAAGAAGAAATATTACTATTCAAGTTAAGCGAAATACCTTCTTGCTTGGGCAAGGGAATGACCTCCATGCTTAACATAATCATATGCAGGTCTGCCTGCATGCATTTTAATTTGCGTGAGATTTGAATCCTCACAACTTTATTCTACAAGAATGCTTTAGGTGAAAGTCTCATGTCGCAATATTATACCATACCCAACCAAACCCAACCCTCATGTCTTTTTCATGGTTTTCGGTCTTGTTCTATTCCGCTGCGGAAGAATAATAAGGTTCTCGCAAGATCTGAATGCGAAAACGAGGAATGCAAAACAGAAACAACATGTGTAATATACATATTTAACGTGATACTTTTGGGAAAGCTGTGCGTTACGTTTTACATACAGTTAGCTCCTGTTCGTTAGTTCTCAGCTCAGCATAAATATAAATACGTACATCAACATCTATGCGAATAGTGTTGTGGGAGCTACCCAAAATGTGAGTGTAAAACAAACGTAACAACAGAGAATTTGATCAGAGAGTGATGAGATCGAATTTGTTTCTTGCAAAGAGTAGCATGACCAGAAAACTATATGAATTTTATGTAGATACAGCTTTCATTTCTTGTTTAAGGTTTTTGGAAGCTGATTTGAACTGTTCAGTCGTAGAAAACTGCTCTCTCGTATCATAGCATTACTGTGTAGCTTATGTTTATGAGCATTTTACCTTTATCTCAAGATCCAGTTACTGTTACTATTACAAACAAAAATATATACATGCTTTGGTCGATTTTGCTAAATTGAATTTTTTCGCCTCGTTGCCTCTCTCTGCCTGCTTTGATCCTTCATGAACGAACAAGTCTTCGAAATTCGAATCAAAACGTACCTACTTACCAACTATACTATCAACTATAAATATCTTGTATCCCGTTTTACTGGGATGTTTTTGAGGGAAATCTTTGATCTTACAATTAGATTGTGCTTTTGTTGTAGTATATAGGCAAGAAAGAACAATTACTGCAGAGCTACAGGAAATTATGTACGGTTGTTGGAACTGATGCCAAGAAGTAGCACGTGGGCTTTTAAAGAAAATGAGAGTGGTTTGGTTTTTGAGGTCGAGTGTGCAAATAATGTTCATACGTGTACATGTATTTTCTACATGCTACGCTTTTCATTTAATTAGAGGCAATTGTGTAATTCATTGTCATAAAACGTATTTGTGGTTAATGGTACCTTATATAACTACTATATATGTACCTTGCTCTTGAGCAATCGATTATTTTACTTGAAGTGAACGATGATGATGGTCCAAGAATTTTCATACTTCACATGTCACTCCAATTCGAACTTTTATGAATGTGAGTTTCCTGACGCTGCTCGTATTCTCTGCCTAAGCGTAACAGTCCATTCTGGACATGGACACAAAAACTATATAAAGCTTATTCTACCTCAATATCCGGGAGTGTCAAAATCACATATCAACATGACAAGTTTAGTATAATCCCCTTTTATACGTTTACAACATTGCATAATATGCAAATCATGAAAACTTGTCACTTTATTACCGGCATGCGCTCCAACAACGGAAATAGCCTTTCTACTACGAATTCTCAACCCCATTCCTAACAGTCAACCATTAACCGCCCTACTGTTGCAAATAGTAATAGACAGACAGCAGACAGTAAAAGTGTTACACATAAAGCTTGACTATCTTTTTGGATGTACGCACACAGCTCTTTTCTTACTTCTCAAGTTACGTCCAGTGAATATGAGGCATGAATAATATAGCTAGCTGACTGCTATAAAAATCATAGATATGTATTTGTCGAAGGAAAGCATGTATGATGGAAATCTCGTTCATGCAATCAACGAGGGAAGTGGTTACTATTGAATTAAAAACTTCAGACACAAAGTCTAGATTGGAAACTATAAAATAGCCACAAAAATCTCAATCAGGATGCATATATTTCCACTATCAAATTATTCAATCTTTAGACAAGCACAATACGAGTAAGGACTATCATACCACTACTACCACATCTATAGTATCGAGATTTTTTTCGTAGCGAACGGCAAACTGGATCTTTCCCATTATTTCCGCCACTGAATAAATTGGGATAACGAAAGTTTACTTCACCAAACTCAGGCATAACATATTGCTCCTTAGTTTCTGTGTTGAAACTCGGAGAGGGAAAGTACTCGGAAAAAGAAATTAGCCGATTTTGTGGCCACCATACTTGGATTACCCTTATTTTCCAATGTTACAAACTCTCTGAAAGCTCATGTCCAATGTACGTACGGCAGAAGGAAAGACCATTGTGTACGTATACTACACCACACATGAAGTAAGTCATCAGCTGAGGGAAAAATGTTTCATGGGATTACAGTAATGGATTTTCACGCATAATTTACTATGTTTGTTATGGGCATCCTTGTAATCCGGAGTTGAGGATGAAATGCATAGTTCTTTTTTGTGTTTGTGCTATTTCCCAAACTGCTTCCTTTCCACCTATACCGCATCACTGCAGATTCGTTGGGAATATGAAATGGAGAAAAGGAAATTCTCATATTTTTTATGCATTTGAATAATAATGATTGCAAGCAAGGGCGATAATCTTGCCGTCAAAGATATTGAAGCACACATTTCGTTTCTTTCTTACGGAATTTGATATTACCATATATAGTTAGTTAAGCAACAACAAGTGCACCAGGCAATGATGTGATAGGGCGGTGGACAAGGCCTTATATTGTGCAACCATTAGATAAAACTCATCATCATCGTCGTACGGTTGCTCGGAGAGTTGCAATCTAAGTATACTGTAAATTCAATGCAACCCGCAGCGCAATACTTATAATACCACAAACAATAGATAATATATTAACATTGAAGCCTTCAATCTTGCCATGAAGACAGGCACAATGTATATACGTATGTTCATACTTACATTGTATATGTAGTGGAAAAAATGCGTATGTGAAAGTTGAGCATTGGGACTATTTATCCTTTGAAGCTCCTTCTACATAGTTATGGCACTTTCATTTCTTCTCACCATGAATGAATCTCTTTTCCATCTGTGGCCTACAAAGCTGTGTAATGGTCTTGCTCAAAGTAACTACCCAAATAGGACTGCTTTCTAATGCAGTTTGTGACGGGAAAGAAAAAGGAATGATAAAATATGCATGTGTCTGAAAGGATAGAAATGTAGAAATGGATGCTCATTCAAGGACCAATATAATAATACTTCATGAATTTGCTTTTGCTTTCCCTTTCATACTCCATTCCATTCTTTTGTTTTTAGGAGCTTCTCTTTGTGAAGTTTTGGCTTTTTTTGTGGACTACTACCAGGTACACTTCTATACCATTTGTATGGTATTCTATTTTTTCTCAATGCCGTCACAAAATAGGAGAGACCGTGAGAACTTTGGATTACTTATTCAGCTGGAACTGTCTATATAGTTTCTATATATACACTTGCCTACACACGTTATACATAACATAATACTTCTGATAACTCCATTTTTGGCCATTTACAGAACTTTGAATATGCAAGTAGTCAATCACCTGTTTGTGACTTGCCATTAGCGTAAATGGAAAAATTGCAATTGGTGGTTTCTGACACTTTTCTCACTTCCCACGCAAAGTTTTCCCATGAGTGCAAATTCTCCGTTTATTTTTATTAGGGCTACGTACTTATGTTGTAGTAATATTTTAGCATTCGTACGGTTTAAGTTAATTGTAGTCACCTTTAGAATAACAGAAATCCTTTTATTTCAATGCTTGCAGGTGTAAAAGAATGGGACAATTGATTGATAACAGTTCTCGCGAATACATAGCTAATCAGTCTATCTCTACAGTTTAAAAGAGATAAATTTTTCTTTAACCTACAGGAAAGAAAGAAAGTACGAGCCATAAAATAAACAACTCAGTCGACACGAAACTTTCGTGAACTCCATTTTTTTTATGTTACCAACCCCATGGAATTGCATCGAAATAAAAAAGTAAAAGTTGAACAGAATGAAAACCGTATTGTGTAACTGACATTGTTGATTATTGGAACAGTGGGAAAATGAAATCAATTTTTATTCCCATAGCCCTCAACCCAGAAAAACGAGCTAGTCCCTCCCCTCAGTTCAAATCCAAGTCGGTCCTTTGAGCATTACTACCTAGCCCTGCCCCAGCATTACTACATCGTTACACTAAGCCATCCTGGCATAATACTATCAAGCAACAATTCACATCACTCCCAATTAATACTACCTACGTTTCTTCTCAATGCTCTCTTTGAAATCCCCAGGTACATGAGCCAGACGTGGTTTCCAGCTTCAGCGAGGAACAAAGGAATTCCAAAAAGTCTGGAATATCATGAGGAAATGGATAAAACAGAATCAGCCATAATGTAAGTGGTGCTGATGGTTGGTTACTACTTATCATTTTATACCAAGGAGCACAATGACTAAAAACTCCTACACACCCTCAACATTTCCGTTCCAGCTTTATCGTACTTATAGTCTCAACAACAAGAGCCCAAAAATGGAGAGAAAATTTCTCTAAACCGCGAATTTCCCCTCCTCTGGCATCTCTGTCCTTCGTGCCTAAAACATTTGTAGTTAGTGTAAAAGCTGTAAAAAAATCTGCTTTATTTTTTACTCTCATTCTATTTTTACATTTAGTAGTGCCCACAGCTACTCTAAACAAATAGAATAGGGATGTGGGTAAGTTGCAGAATTTGGATTCTCTGCATCACTAACTACATTCCGGTAATCTAATGCACATAACACGTTCCTGTTTATGGGCATTGTGCTGAAAAGCATTCTCGAAAAAGCTACACAACTCTTTCTGAACTTTTAAGTATATATACGTTTGCCATATGAGAATAAGTTTTCTACTCCATTCCTTCGTTAGTACCCACTACTATTATAAAATTGAGCGTGTTTATGTTGTGAAACCATATAATCCGCATTTCAATCTTGTGGATATAGCCCAAAACCCATAATCCCCTTACTCTTTTATAATATGTAGCACCTGTTTAAGTGGCAAGTCAGTTGGGGTGCGTTGTTGGAGCACAGTAATGAAACGAAATGAGTATTATTGAAGGATTTCCGAGCACGCAAAGTACAATGGATTAATTCCGTATGCACCTACGAGAGAAAGCAAAAAGAAGAACATGGAAAACATTTCGCATTTTCCGACAAAAATTTCAAAAGGGAAAAATCTTCAACCTGTTACGTTTTTTTTGTTGGAAGGGATTATGGTATTATATAGCTACTTTACTTTTTCAGCAGTGAAAATTTCGTTTCACGAGAGAGAGCTCGTTTTTTCAACCTATTTATTTGGATGTCCTGCTACATTGGATTAACTATAGTGGATTCAAGGGAGGTCATTCAAATGAAAAACAGAAACATCAAGGAAATATTTTCCTGCGTTTTGTAACAAGCGTGACGACCACGAACACAAAGTTTCGCCAACATGTAGTGTTTTGGAAGAAATAAGTTATTACTTTGTAAATGAAAAGTCAAAATCAGTCCAACTTAAAGCCCCAGTATTTTCATGTTCCCGTCAACTATAAGAAACTTTTACAAAGTTAATAGACTCGAGAGCTACTCAAGTGGAATGTGTGTGGAAACTATATAGACCGTCTGCATTTGAATCTCATATATTGTGTAGTGCACCGAAATGTGCTGTTATTAACCCAGGTAAGTGTGGATGTGGGATTTATAAATCTAGCAGTATTTGTAATGCTACACACAAAACAAGAAACCGAATATAGAGCACACTTTCAATAAATGACCGGACAAGTTTTTCTCACCGTTAGCCATCACGAACTACAGCGTGGAGATGTTAAATGAATTGAGCATCATTTTTGTTGTTACGAACAACCTTTCGCATGTGCTCATTTGTGGAAGATAAAGAAAATTGCAGTTTTTCATGCCCAACCAATCCCAGCATTCGACTTACGGCCTATAGGTTCTGCTTCCTTTTGCCATAAACATTACTTTTCTTAGTCGGGACGGAAAAAGTAAAAAGCCTTAAACTCGACTTTTTGAAAAATATTTATGGATCATATACGTATAGTAGTGAAAGTAAAATAAAGGAAGTTCGGCGGGGTAAAGGGAAAAAATGAAGGAGAAAGGAAGAAGGGCAAGGATATGAAAGACACCGTTTACTTTTTCGTTTTAATCTAAAGTCTTTCCCTTTCCCCATCTTCGATTTGACTAGATCTATTTTGCTTTAGAAAAATAGAAAGCATGCAAAGTACTTGCATACTTTTGGCTTACTCCTGTTTTCATCCATTTTATAGATTTTAAGCGCTTTCTTTTACTGGTGTCACTTTTGACCTAAAGCATTCCTGAAATACTTTCCTTACAACGTTGAAGCGTTAGTCGAAATAGTTTTTGACGGGGAAATACAATTTAAAGTTAAACTAAGGATGTTAAAATTTGCTCACAAGATTTAATTTCATTCATTTTAAAAGTACGAATAAAAATGTAAACTATGGCATATATTTCGATAAAGTCTCTTAAAAACCAAGTGGTAGTGTGGTAAAATTTCTTTACGAAAAAGCAAAAGTTTGTGATGTTTCAGGTGTGAATACTTATGTGTATACCTCGATAATTCAAGGATCACATTATTTGCAATTATCACAATTGCAACATTTATGCGAAAGCCTCAACAGCGAGCCCAATAGAACAGTAAGCATGGATGAAGGGTATAAAGTTCACTTAATTGCAATACTTCTCCTCGATGAAAACGTGTTTGCCTAAAACAAATTCGTCTATTCGTCTAAAATTTGGAGGCTTGAAAGGATAAAAACGCCTACGATTACTTTTCTTATTTCTAACGCCTAACGACCTCCGTACCACCACTGCGCTGTCACTTTTCACG
Organism: Orchesella flavescens; assembly: GCA_964034955.1. Lineage (NCBI taxonomy): Eukaryota > Metazoa > Arthropoda > Collembola > Entomobryomorpha > Orchesellidae > Orchesella > Orchesella flavescens. Next base: position 24,798,729 of record OZ035954.1, on the reverse strand, counting down.
CGTACCTTGTTAATAGGTACCGAAAGGAATTGCTAAGTAGTAACAACTCAAGGATTGAAACAAACGAGTTCTCAAAAAGGAAGGTACAAATGGGATGAAGTAAGAGAAGTTGGTATCTTCATGAAAAATGTTAGTGGGACATGTATCCTAAATAAGAGTCACCAATACCAGCTAGAACAATTTTCTTGTGCTATGCATGAGGCTATATGCCACATGATGGTATTTACATGCTTCGGATGAAAAAGTACGTGTGTATGCGATGAGCATTAGCAGAAAAAAGGTTGCGAATGAAACCTTCAGGGTTGTCCCTTTTCTTGCAATGCACAAAAAGGTACACTACTACACCAGACTTTTCCTTTCGTTCTTTACTTCCCTGAATGATCTTCTTTCTCTTGAAATTGACAAATCGCTTGGGGAGAGTCGTTTCTACTTTTAGGTCAAGAAATTGTAGGTCGTATAGTAGAAAAAGCAAGCGATATCCTATGGTATAAAGTAGGAACTCGTGCGAGAGAAAGATTTTACCTATTTGGTACTTGCTTTTGTACTATATGGACCCCTTCAATACGTCTTATTTTCTTCAGGCAAACACGACATCCATATATATAGTGCAACGTGTGGGCCATGCTCATAACATAATGCACAAACTAATGCTGAATGCTATATTGTGTCTCTAAATTTATAGCAAGTTAGTTAAAACTTTCTGACAAGTACATACGCGTATATCATAAGACCTTCTTAGACATTAAGATACACATGTCATTCACTCTCAGCTGTAGTGCAATGTAATACGACTGGCATACAAACATTTCTCGGAAAAGCCATCGAGGTGAATAAGAGGCTCCCGTTGTATCGATGTGTGTGAGGCATTTCTGCCGTGAAAGTACATTCAAGAGCAAAAGATGAAGTGAAAGATGTCAAATGGATCGGAATCGGATTCTTTGGCTGAACTGAACCATATTCTTCGAGTTGTATCATTTCATATGTATTTCATGTGATGTACAGTATTTGTTACATAATGGCTTGTGTTTATTCCGTTTTCTTGCCTGTTGGCTTGTTATTCCGCTCCTAAGGTCATATCATCGTCATCATCATGCCGAAGTGAACAATAAAGTGACCACTTTTCTATATTACATCGCATTACTCCTTTTTATAGAACTTTTTTTCTACACTTTGCAGCCTTTTTGTCTTCCGATTTTTCCCATATTGAGAAATTGCTTCATGCCATTTTATTGAACGCATTTTTCAAGCGTGCCGTCTAGAAACAGCGTCAACGGATTTTGTCAAGTTTTCTCAAGTCTAAGTCCCAGCTGTAAAGCCAAATTGATCTCTTAAGTTAAGAAGAAGAAAAGGATGGGCTGTATTGAAAAGTGGTATAAAATACTACATTTCTTGACAAGCAGAAGAGAAAGAAGATGTTGTACAATATCTAGACACTTTTTCATTCCGTCTTGCCTTTCTATTGTCACCATTCAAAGTATTTCTTCATATTGTGTCAAAGTTATTTTGAGCAATCACACTAAAGAAAGAATATTTTTAGGACGGGGAAAGCATTCTCTTAATCAAAACGTATATATATGTGTAAAGCATCCTTAAGAAATAGTTTCTTTGGATGACATTATTACTTATTTTAAGATTTCTCGTGCGTTACAGAAAAGAACTTTGTAGAAAGTTAATGATGGAATGAAATCTCAAGAACGAGACGTTTCAGCCCTGCATGACGACTTGTAAAGGAGCTTTTTAACTAATCCTACAAAGATATATGAACATATCAAGACCAAGGCACGCTTAAACTTTAGAATTATTCCGTTATACGACATTATAATATACTTAATGTACTTTCAACTTTAGCATCACTTGACAGTCTCGTTGAACAAAAATGCTTCCTTCAAAGTGCTAGCTCGTAACGAGCAGTATTGCAGTAGTAACGAATTTATTTTTTAAATCATATTTCTGTATGTTGACAACAAACTGCATAAGCATTAGCCGCAAAAAAGATGCTGTTAAATTCTTTTCGTAATGACATTCAAACGTAACCGTCGAGAAAGTGCTGATTTTCTTTTGGATGCTGGTGTTAGCGTCATAAATCCTTGTCGCTTACACATCATCATCACCGTCTAGCTGAAATAGGACTGGTGAAACATGAAACTCCAATACGCAGAACCTTTTTCATTTATCATCAGTAGGCTTATGGATGGATGGCCTTAAGAATGTCAAGTAGGGATAGAGATACATAATATGTAATGATGTTTCTGGAAAGATGGAGTGTATCAAACTTATATATATGAGCTAAACTCTCTTGACTCTCTGCATTTTATCCTTTTATTTACGAAAGTTAAAGTAGCCATGCACTTGAGGGTGGAATAAAATTTCGGGGAAAACGTTCCCCTTAAAAAGCTTCAATATATAAGTAAGTCGGGGGTACAGCTGTGGGCTCCATTAAGTATCTGACTTTTAACCACTTGTCCAAAGAACTACCACTGCGATTGAACTAGAAGAAGAGATTGGAGAAATCAGTGTCGGCTAGTCCAAAGAGAAATCGTGTTTTTTAGATAGAATCTTATAGGCATAATCATGTTCCTGGTTAGGCTTTAAGAAAGAAAAAAGGCATAAGAATTTAAGCTAACAGAATTTTTACGAATACCCCTTCATGTCCGCCTTTTTTGTTATCACACAGCCTGACTCACTTGGACTGAGTTACTGTTGAACCAAGCATAAATCCAAGCAATGACTGTTTTCTACATCATCATCTTCTTTGACGTATGAGCGTGTACGTGATATTCTGGGTGGGGTGAGTATAACAAAGCTGCTGAGATAAAGGGAATGAGAATGAAGATAGGAAATCTTCGAGATTTTTTTATGAATTTCTCTGATGTGCTAGAATTTATGGGCTTCAACTGGGCGGTTGACTCTATCATCGACTTGTGGTTTGGTTATATATTACATGAACACAAAACCATATCATATATGAAGTCGTGACTCTATATATTATTATGAAATACAGCGGATCTCTCATCGTTTAGGAAAACTCTATGTTATTGATTTAACACCACCACACCACTATATAGTATTTATAGGTAATCTGCTGCCATAAGTAGAGAAAAGGCGTAAATAGAACCTACAATATTGTGTGAATTCAGAAAATCTTCATTTAGCCGGAATTCAGGGCTATGTACGTCTTGCGGTGTGGTATTGATTTATGTTTGGCGTAATAATGAAGTGTGTGAGAGGCTACACCACATCTTCAATACTATTTGCTGGCATGTTATCAAAAGGTCGATTGTTTCCACTAATTTATAATTCCGCTTCCCCAAAAGTAGGCGGAATTCTGCCCTTTTGGGAAGCTTTTTGTTTATTCAATCAACAGCTTATATATAGTGAAAGTAAATTAAGCTTTGTACGCAGACATAGCGAAAATATATATGGCTTCTGTTAAATATATAAGGCTGAAAAAATTTATTATAATAATACAAAAGCTAGGTTTTTAGAATTATATGTATGCTTCTATTTATAATTAATAATGCTAACACCAACCATTTACGAAAACGACAAACAATAAACAAGGTATCGGAATAAGTTTTTAGTTGACTCTGATTTACAAACTACTTAAGCGACCCTATTCATGAGAAAGATAAAATTTGGTGATATGCGTAGTTTCAGACTCTATTTTTAATACAGGGGTATAACCTTTGACCTATTGAGGTAAAATACTCTGGTGCAAAACAGATTTGATGTTCCTATATTTCAGAGTCTCATACCCAAATCTGTTCTACGTATGAAACTACGTAAGCACGTTTTAATGCATGCATTAACGCTCAGGAAATGAGAATTTGTCAGGTGGCTCGATCCGAGGTGGCAGCAACCACACTTGTACTTAATATTTTTGTGCACATGTGCCCAGGAATTATGCATTTGGAAACAAAAAATGAACGGTATAGATAGAGTCATACATACTTTTATGCTCTCCTCATAGTTCACTTTGTCTTTCTTCCCCCAAGAAGATTCATTGCCTTATGTTCTTGGAAGTTGAGGAAATCACAGAATGCTTTCTTCTTTACGCAATGTGCAAGAAAGAAAAGTAAGGGAAAATAAAATTGGATTAGCTATATAGAGCTGCAGAGAGAAAAGTGAAAGTAAGGCAAAAAAAATGTAGAAATCATGAATCATTCTTATTCTTTCCCTCAGAATATGTTCTGCTACACCATAGTCATTAACTTGCGGTTGCTAAACTGAAAAACGGGCTTATACACTCCACTTGTTTCATGTCTTTTTAACGTAGATTTTGGAGTATTATGTATATGGATGCAAAGAATAGCCCACTTATAGCATAGCATTTAGGGTTGGCTCATGGTTCAGATTTTACAAACCACATACGAAGGACAGAGACATAGAAAGACGAGGAGTGTGGTGAGTGGTTAAAGAAACTTAACCTTGATTAAAGGAATATGCTGCGCACATAAGAGTTCTCTTTCCAACTTTCCACCGTCAGACCACACATTTCTGATTGAGAGTTTGCATAAGCATAACAAATATCATTCCATATAAAACTGCATGCACTTCCTGTGCGTGTGGTTCAAGTAATGCTCATTTGTAACGCAATTTGAATATCCAGTGACGATTTTGTAAATGGAGCAGATGATGAAGCAATAAAAATGAACAATGCCCGTGGTTTTTTCAGAGGGAAGGAAGCAGGAAGTTGTTTTGTTTTACCTAAACAGTAAGGAAATATTTTAGGAGAAAAATCTTCCATTAAGCTCGGTTCCAAAACAACTAATGCGTTAAATAACATATCACCAGCCCAGCTGCTGCTGAAGAAGTAGGTGGGCAGCAGTCCTGGAGCCACTAAACCATTTATGTGATCTCACTCACACGAGCTCCAACATGCTTTTTGCCTCGTAGTGCTGACAAGCTTTTAATTACCAAGTCATCAAGAGAGGAAAACATGGAACGTACTTTGGCTCGCTTATGTTCACCCACACTACATTTTCTCTTCTTTCTACTCCATTCCTTTACGTATAGAGTGTAGATAGTCGTCCAGTCAGTCAAAGTGATTGGGATTTATTACAGAGCAAGCAGAGAGGGAAGTGATGACAGATCGTAATTAACGTATCTGGATTACATTTCACAGACACCAGTGATTCTCAAATGGCAACCAAACAGTCATCAGTTTCTTTTACTATAACTCTGCGATTGCATCTGTCTGCAAGCTATACACCTTCATCTAATACTACATATACAGGAGAGAGAAATCATATGAGATCCTTTTAATGTTTACCATCTAAATGCATTTAATATTTATGAGTGGATAATGGATTTATAAAAGTACATTACCAATACATTAACTTCAATTATTGTTGCACTGCCGTACAACCAATAGTATGTAGTATATTCCTCTCCCTGTGTAGTTAAACGGATGTAATTGTGTACTACTGATATCTATGAGCTTAAACTTTCCGCAAGCTATACAAGGGTGAACTTAATTGAGAAAATTCTTATAATTCCATATACAACAACAGCACAATAATCGACCAGTTGAATGAATATTGAATATCCCAATTTTATAGAAAATTTATAATGATACATGGGCAAGAATCGTATGGATTATACTACTTATGTGTTAGTTGTAACCCGTGTATCACACGTAGAATGTTGTTGTCTCCGCTATTTATTACGCATTACCATAATTGAAAATGTAAAGCATGCTTGTCTGCTAGTTTAAACGCACAAATGAAAATGAAAGGATTTATACGACTCCATTTATAGCTTTTTAAAAAGCAGATTTATAGGCTTCTGTTTATGTCCAGCCGTTAAATGAAAGTAACATTTAAAATTATATGCTAGTATAACGTATACACGCGAGATTCGTAAGCATTATCAGTTATGCTAGTTTTGTTCTTCTATGTGTTTTTCAATGCAATCGATATGTGGCAATCCTTCACTTTCACGTAATACACGCAAGTATTTTTGTACAAACAGGCACTGTGTATAATCCATGAGTACGAAGACATGCACACCTAGTATCTGTGTATGCGGGTCGAATACCCGGTATCATATTATTTACATATTATCGAAAGATATTGCCCTGCACAGGCAGTAGCTATGTCACTTTCATAAACTCAAAGGTGTATAACGCAGGTATAGGTGAATCAAAATGTAGATTGAAGAGCAAAATCAGTGAAAGTCACACCTTAATTTAAAATGGGTCACAAATCTAACGTAAGATATTTGCACTGGAACAAGTTTCCATTTCACTCTTCCTGGAATCTCTTGTGTGTCTTTAAAGTATAATCGAACAACAAATCCAATTGATTGTTATGGGAAATTTCTTTTAACACGCACGTGACATGCATGGTGCTGTAGCGTCCTAAAAGCATAGTAAGTCTTGTTCTGTAAAGCCTATAGCCCTGCGATAAAGATGCCGTTGTCCTAATTTGCGATGAGACTCCATTAAATCCGATTGTAGAATTGGTTCTGACTTGCGTTTGCCATCTTATGCATTGGCAAGCAAGTGAAAGCAATCTTAGGATATGAGATGGGATGGGGAGATGTTAAAAATTTAGGACAAAAAATCTTAAGCCGCTGGACGTGGTGTACCGTTGATGCAGTGGTTTTCAACTATTTCTTTCTCCGTGGATAAAAATAACACTCGACGAGAACTCTAGAACACCTTTAATTACATCGACTTCCCATTACTCATCTTCATGGCAGGAAAGCAGGACTAATTTGTTGTCAAAATAGTTTTTCCTCAGCAGTCTCAGCACCGATTCCACTTTTTATGTCCCCGAGAAATGGGAACAATGAAGGAGCTTTTTAATTTCTCATCATCTCACCTCATTGCCTCTCAAGATAAAAAAATCCATTCATTTTTACATCACTGGAACTCAATGCAGGTCACCTCTGAACTTTCCAATTACATATAAAGGAAGATAGTGAGATCGAAAGTTTCCTTGATGTAGGAATTTGCCTCAGTTCTTACTATCTTACGTACGACTATATAATGCATAAGACGTTAAAGTACGTACAGTAAGAAGTAGTCAACGCAGGTAAGTATATATGAAGCGATGATGGGAAAAGAGAGCAAAGGACAACTTTATACATTATATCATCTCAAGCACTCTAACACAAGTCATCAACTTATGTATGTGTTTCTTAGAGAGCAACTTCAAAGACAAAATCAAAAAGGAAATAAAATCTTGCCAGAAAGTCCCAGCTTTTTGACTTGGCTTTACAAATTCGATTGGATATTTTATGATGCAAGGAAAAGCTCTCATAGTATCTAGGAGGGTTTATTATTACATGGAGCATATAGCAATATCCTTTCGAAAGACATTCATAAATGCATAAGTATATCTTCCTTTTTTTACATAGATACATAATGTAGACCATTCCATTCCAATGCCCTTGAAGTCATATTTCGTGTCACGATCCTTGCAAATAAATCAAAGAGAGAACATGGCGGACTTGGTGTTTTATCGACAAAGGTTTTTCTCCTGCTTACTTGTTCTCTCCGCCACCTTTGATTGTCAAACAACTGTCAAGAAGGTACATTTATATGTGTATGAACGTTTCTAACGTGTATATTTCAGTGGTAGGCAGCTGTCAAGCAAACTACTTTCGCTTTCACTTTTTTTCCCTGATAATCTCAAATTTTGTTAGTACTTTTGCTTACTAAGCAAAGGAGATTGAAACTGACACTGGCGATGCGACACACACCAATGACGTGATTGAGATTAAGTAGAGCTAGGACCATGGTTAAAGCACGTTCGTAAGATTAAGCTTTTCTCACGAATTTCGTTCTAAACTGAAGTATTACGTACACACGTCGGTATTTAAACCAGCAATCTAATATCTTGCTGACTAGCAATCACTTGGGATTTTGCTCATCGTGGGTGGTGTTGCTGGGACTTAAAGAGTGCAATCCTACTAATATCCGATATGGATCAACGGTGCTTTTACTTCTCAGAACTAAAACAACATTCTTGAAGTGTTTTAAGTTGGAACTACGTGAAATTGATACAAGCAGAACACTTTATGTGTCATGTCTTATCAAATTTCGAATTGCCGTTTGAAACTGTAGGATAGTATTTAGGAGCAACTGTCAACCGTTTCCTCGCTAATATGTCATATTTCACAGAGATTTCGTTGTTTCGTCACGACAAACTTATTGAGTCGTTCGACTTGTCTATTTTGAAGGAAATTTTATTGTTACATGGCACTGCTTTTGGATCATTTAGTAGTTCCACACATGAAGGAAGGGGGGCAGCGCGGTGCAGTGGTATAGCGTAGCAATCTATACTGCTGTTACGTGCATTGGTCGCAGGTTCGATTCCTGCGGCCCTCCTTACATTAATGTGATGCGATTGGTGTTTTCCCCATAAAGTCGTTAAGTTTCTGATACTTATCGGCAAGTATGGTTTCCACCAATGCTGGTAAGATGATCTCTATAGAACCTTGCGTAATGGCTAATATAGAGTAAAGTCTATCGGTCAATAGCGTATTCCTTTACAATGATTCCTAGTTAGAGGCAAAAATCCTTACCTATCCTATCCCTAACCTGACTGAAAGTGCTTTACCTTCGAATCCTTCAAGGGATAATATCCTACTGAGTAGGTCCCCTTGTCGTACTCTCCTTAATTTTAATTTTTTAAGTATGTATATAGTATATCTGGTCAAATCGTCAACCAGTATTAAAAGTATAATAATAATATGCTCACTATATTACAGTGTGCAATGTGAAAGGCATGATATAACCATTAACTTTTACAACCCAATGAAAACATTCCATTTCTCATTAGGGCAACCGTTAATACTGAAAATAGAAGAACATGTCATGCGACTAAAGCCGGGTGTCTGTCGGCAATATGATAGTTGGTAGTGTAACTTCATCATTTTATCATGGTTTGCATTCATACACAATATGCTCGGCATAACATGCATATGACCATGACCGGTCACACATAGTATATTTTTATTTCTGTCTCTGTAATATAAGTTACAATGTTTAAGAAACGATATCAGACAATTTGTTAATGTTGGACATTGTCAAATTGTAGTTTGGATATGGTCATATACATAATTTACACATAATCACTGCAAACTATAGTCATCACTTTCATGTACTTTCACTGAAATGTACCAAAAACTCGTCAGCAAAATTCCAGTCAAAGTCTCTTGGAGCCATTAAACTCGTGTAAAAATGAAAAGTTTGGCTATTAAGTTGGAGAAAGATAATTTAAGAAACTAATTGAATAGGCTGTAAATCAGTGCGGAAAGTCATTACCAAAGCCAAACGACAAAATGGGAGAATAAATAGATGATTTGTTTCATCAACGCCCTCAGTGCCTATACTATTAATATACAATTCGAAGGCCAAACTTTTCTCATTGATACAAAACTACCGGAACCATTCAGACATTTTGATGTGTTTGTGTAAAATTCGCATTGATACAGAAATATATTCCTAATTTCTAGTGTCTAACTGCTGATGCATACTTTATTTAGATTAGCTAGAGAAAAGCAGTTGACAAATAAGCTGAGATAAATATGTATATTTCTTTGGAGTTAATTGCGCATATTTTTTGGGTTTACCTACGCTTTCATATCAATTTTGGCATTTTGTCAAAATGCAAGAAAAGGTGATGATACTTGGCACTGAATTGCTCTTTCCTCGCTGCTTTACTTTGGAAATGAAAACCGTTTTTTCTTTTCTTTTGTGAGAATCCGTTTCCAGGAATGAATAAGGAAAAGGAAACACACACTTACCTTTGAACGCTACACTTAATAGCATTTATGTTTCATTGTAAAAATTTTGCCAAATGACGCGGTGAATTTTTCTCTTGTCATGCTATTGCTATTGCTACCCATCCAAAGAAGCATCTTCTTACCACATTGAGTGAGTTTTAAATGCAAGAGAGGATTTCCAATTTCTGCCTATCCTATTAGGCCCACTCATTTGGTAAGTCAATCTCTGGTTGAATTCATAAGAATCGGGAAGCAAAACTCGATGAGTTTAGCAGCCATACATCAATGAGTACCTACTCAGGTGTGCAATCGATTCTGTGGTTGAGCTCTAACAAAAACTTTCTCCAAAAACTTCTTCGCTTCCTTTGCAAGAACAAAAAACAAATGACGCCCTTAATGCCAAGAAGACAGAAACAGTCTTACGAAGATACTTGGGGGTGAATACACTTTAGCTATATTCTTTCTATCTACAGTGTCTACTCTACGCCAAAACAAAACACTCCTGGAGAAAATCCTTCTTCACAAATGCTGTTTCAAAATACACTTCATGTTCAACGAATTTGCTCTCAGAGAAACAATATGTCTATGCATACTTTTATATTTACAATGTGTTTGCATGTGGTTGAACGAAAATAATTCTTGCCAAACAAAAAATCGGTGTAGGATCAAGCGAATGCTTTTGTGGAATGAAAGCCGACAAAATAGTAGAGCTTTGAAACACTCCATGCTTTCCCTTTCTGCTGAGTTTATGTTTTGTATTAGGTCTCACACTTGGCTTCAACTACCTTTCTTACAATCACCATTCACTAAACTGAAACAAACCTGACCCAACAAGTAGTATATAATATGGTGATAGTGAAACAAGAGAGAGAGTGAGTGAGACAAGAGAGAACGAGCATACTACTTCTTCACCACCACCAGCAAAAAAAGGGGCATTTAATTTCAGTCTCGTTTCAAATTTGGCCAACCATGTTAGTACATAGATAGCCAATGTAAAAGGAAATGCTTTAGAATACTTTAATATTTAAAGAGGACAAAGTGAAAGTGTACAAAGAGCACACAGTTGCAGCACAGAGTGAAGAGACGAATGGTGTGCTGCATAATAACAGTTCGTATGAAATGGAAACTGTATCGTCGTGGGAGTTCATTTTTGTTGGTATAGGCATTTTCTATATCTAATTTCAAATTTCTAATGCTCTTCTTTGCTTTGTGCAGTTTACATGTACAGGGACCATATGCATACAAATGTGCATGCACGTTTTAGTACATTATGCATCTCTCTAAAGGACACAGAAGATATCCTTTCCTAATTTGGAAAAGGAGAACTGTGAGTGTCGTCCAAAGCCGAGAGCTGACTCTGTGCAGCACAATACATTGGTAAACTCCGTCTTAACTGGGAAAGCTGGAGGTCTGAAAGTGTTACTCCACAACATCTGTCACGCGATATTTAGAAAATCTGCCTCAAACTTTCCAGGAAAATACCATTCCAGCCTGAAGAAACCTTATGCTTACTTTTTCCAAGTTGGTATGCAGTGTGATCCAACAAAATGCTGTTCTAGTAGAGTAATTAGTTACTTTTGTGATCTGAATTTTAAATTTGCTGACGACGGAACGTTTGCTAAACTACTAAACGCTTAGTTTGAATGCAAGGAACATAGGTTAGATTATAAAAACATTTGTAGCACTGTCTAAACTACGGGTGTGTGCTCTTGCACATAAAGAATCCATCATGGCTAATTAAGTGCTTTTAAAATGACCCTAACGGGCAGTGGAGACTACATTTTCTTGCCTCACAAACAACAGGCCACAAGCCCCCAATTTGTTTGGACCTTTGCGCTCTCTCTGCATTCCATGATGGTCATTGTACGTTTCGAATTTTCACGCTTATATACTTGTTAATCCAGAAGATTTGTTTTTGTTAAAGTATCATTTTAAGTTAGATACCGACTGAATCCATCAAATTACAAGATATATATCTAACTTGATAACTTTATTCTACGCAACTCCCGTTGTATGTAGACAGTCCTTCCTCTTACATTTTTCGTATTTTCTGTAACATATCTCGCCAACACTCGACAATCAACTCGATACGCTAAAGAGGTTTCTCCTTAGTTTGTCCCCTGTCCGTGCACAGTTATTTATGGGTAATAAATAAATCATATTTTATAGCACATCGTTTGCATTACAAATCATAGGGTTCCCCAAGGTACTCTTTTGCATTAAATTCTATCTTACTAATACAAACAAACATTTTACTTCATGTTTCGAAATGTGGAAAGCGGAAAACTAAAATTAATTTTCAGTTAATAGCCTGCCTAATGGTGTAATATGATCCTTATAATCATCCAAGAAGACTGTTTTACAACAATATGATACATGAAGCCCCATTACTAGCAAACATTCTCGGCTGTGTGAAGCGTGAAAAGCCATTTGCATCAACTCTCTTCATCCAAAGTAGGCAGAAAGTTTATTTTGCTGATGATGATGTAACGTTACATATGTACGTCCGTAAATGTACTTTATTAATATTTTGCTACCAATGTTGGTCAAATATTCGTCTCTAATGTTACCCGTGCTATCCTAAAGCGACTGAATAGTATACCCCAGAGGGATTCCTATGTGTGCCTTACATTGAATCTACATCCCGTCGACGACTAGAAACAGTCCCGACATTTTCTCTACTTATTCGATTTCACAAGACTTATTGAGTGGAGTCTAGCCTAGTTTCCAATTACAATTTCGGACATTAATATTAATGAGTTATCAATCCGATTCTTCTTTCCATTTATATTAACTTTTGTGGAAAGTTCGTAGCTGAATAAAGAACATCAACATTGAAGATTTTGTCAATAAACATTATTCCAGTTCGTTGCATTTTTTAGCGGACTAAATGGATATGTTACTGTTACGGTAAAGGGTGAGCCTTGTATTATTTGGTATCACATGTATTTTATGTCGTTATTCAGTCGTATCCACTTTCATCATTCAATTATTTCTCATTTCCAAGAATTTATTAATGGATTGTGAAGATGTGATAAGGAATTTCACTGTCACTGTGGGTGGTTAATGTTCAGTTCAGTGAAAAGTACTCTACTCGAATGATACTCTTTGTGGAAGAATCCTTCTAGTAGAATAGGCATTTGAGTTGTAATTGTTGCTGCTCCAGACAGGTAAAATCTAGTTATAGAAGCGTTAAAACAAACGAGTAAATATAGAATGCCCGCCATTGAAGCTTAATTAACGTTGATTAGTTGCATATTATGAACCATATTTCCATAGAATAAAACAAACCAGCCCATTATACGCGTCTTTGTCGCTGTAAAATTGGTATATCAAAATATCGAAAAAGAACTTCTCTCATCAACCTGCGCCGTTGCCGTTTAGATGCCTTGAGTAATTCATTTAAAAGGAACAGTTGAAAGTATGCAATTAAAATTATGTATATCACATGTTTTATGCTGTGAAAGTTTCTAGTTAAGATTGTTCCGTGTTTTTATAACTGATTATTGCATGGTCCCACATGGTTTCAACACTTCTGTTAACTTAAGCTAGAAGTTCATACAAACTAGGCAGTAGAGAAATCCTTACAACAATAGAGAGAGAAAAGCTTCTTCGTAAGACTTTAAAACAACACTTTTCAGTCGTTACGTAACTGCAGAACTTTCTAAAAATGCACTTCAAGAATTGAAAGAATTCAGATTCCATTCTCGTTTCAAAATTGACATTCCTCATCACTGGAATTCAGAAAATGAAATTCTAAGAAATACAGCTTTTAAAAAGTTTGCATGTGAAGAAAAGACCATCAAAGAATAGAAACGGAAATTAGGAAAGAGAAAGTTGTAAGCTGTGTAGCGATGGTATGATAAAGTAGATCGTTTTTAGGCGTACTTTTCAATTAAGACCGCCTTCTTCTGTTGCCTGCCTGTCTGTCTGCAAACACTTTGTTATTAAATGTATTGAAAGATGATTGAATAGTGGGTGCAACACGAACCACATTGCACCTGGCCGGCCTTTATTATGCCAGACGTACGTAAACATATCATATATAAATAATTGATTCAAACCAAATAGAGGCCAACTTAATTATGTAAATTATCTTGTTCTAGATTAGTCGACACTACTATTGCCAGCATCATCCTTCTTACAATCTTTCTCACAGGTCACCCTAAAATAAAACTCTGGACTAAAAACTTGGTAAATAAAACGTAAGATGGAAACGAAACCTTGAGAGAAAAAAGACAAAAACTGGAATTTCATTTTTAATCTTATCATAAAGCCATTCCCCCACGCTTTCCACTTTCTAATTCAAAATTATTAGAAAATGGAACCAGAACCACAAATGCTGCAACTACGATACCTCAACCATTACCAAATTTTAGCAGCATGCTTCAATGAATTCATGCCTATCTATGAGTACTCATAACAGCAGAGAGAAAGCAAAGCATGCATTTCTTCTCATTCGAATTCCAAATTCTGAGTATCTACAGCAAAAGCAAAATCCTTTCTTTTATTTTTCTTCGTTCTTTTCTAGCTGTCTAGCTTCCTTTTCTGCTTTTTATACATTACTTTTAGCTTAACATGAGAGAAAAACAATATTTACAGGGTATACACATGTATGCTATGCTTCCCTTCCTTTTCTTCTGCTTTTATCCACATCCCACCAAATACTAAAGCTAACCCTAACCCAAAGTAGGGCATGGAAAAAGAAAATGAAAAGGATGTGAATTCTGATTTTCTTATGCATACACATACACTCTCTTGCAAGATCAAGTAAAAAGCAGGACTTTTTTTTGTTATGAAAGCAGCAGCCTGACAAAACCTAGATCTTTTTTAGTGAAGAAAATGTATAACAGATCCTATTGAGCAAGGAAGCTGAATGTTACATATTCAGCAAGTTGATTGTTTGAACCAACCAGCACCAATGTTGAATCTGAGGGAAAGAAAGAAAACTTTCAACCGGTCGTTGCATAAGATACACCTAACAAAATATATAACTACATTGTACAGTGTACAATGGATTTCCAGTGCTTCCAGGGGATTCTCTCTCTCCATAGAATAAATCTAATCTAAATGTTAGTTATTCATATACACACTTTTCTCATGATGATGAAAAATGCTTCATGTGTGTTCAGAAAACGAAAGATGACATTGGAAGAAAGCAGCTATAAAACCGTCATATATTGTGAATGTACATAACATTCATCAATCATTATTAAATTGTGCGCTCTCATTTTTCTCAGCAAAAGATTAGCATTTTATATTGCCTACTCTTTACGTTAGTAATTACGTTGTTTCTTTTACTGCTTCCTTGTTACTAACTTTTACGCAGAGGAAAGTATGAAAGTTAGGTAGTAATCTAAAATCAGTGAAGTCTTTCCATTATATAATCGCTTAATTAGACGCTTAGCTTACTCGTTCTCCATTTTACTTTAGAATATTTAAGCTACTTGTGTGTTCATGTACTTATCAAAGTAAACATTCTACCGTTGTCGTGTGGGAAAATTAAAAGCGCTAGTGGAAAGATTTTGTTTTGAACTTCATATAACTCGCCACAATCTCGTATTCGACAAGCGATTTTATAGGGTAACAAATAACATAATAACAATTTGCTGTTGTAATATGATGTATTGTTCTTTTGACACAGTCAAGTTTCCTTTTTATATAAATAATAGAGGAACTGCATAGCAAACAATCAGTTTTCGACTACTGTAAACACTGTTGTACCCAGCGTTTTTGTGATTATACCTGATTATACAACCAAAAGCGACGTGTGAAGAACAATCATTTCTCTGTCGTGACTGTAAATATTTACTGTCAAGAAATATAGTGGGAGTGCTCCAATCCACCGAAATGCATGTTACTTCTGGAAATATTTTGTATTTTACATACGGTTTATTGTAGACCATAAACGCAAAGATTCCATACACATACATATCATATTTGCGATGACTTTTAGGTTTCTGCACTGCACCTGCCTTTTTGTGAGTAATATGTACCACTCAAGCAATATAAATGGAAATCAATGTTGGAATATTTTGAACATGATTTGTTGGGTAGATTGGTAGATATACCATGAAAGTAGCATGAGAACAAAATACTACTGTGTAGGACGTTGACAATAATATGGAAATGTAAAAAGCAGAATGAATGAATACATATATACGTTGTTTTCGGAAGGAAAGTACATTTGCCCGTTTAGAATTCACGACATTTTGGTACTATAATAGTATATGTAGGCTAACAGGAACGTGCAATGTAGCGATTAAAATTTTTGTTAGTAGGCAAAATCGTTAATCTGTACAATTTAATAATTCTCTAATAAACAAGACGGTAACTAATTAAGTACTGCTTGCGAGTCAGCTACTGATTTCAGCAATCTGCCACGCGTTACGTGGGCGAACTCACTGATTGCTTGTCATTTACCAACGATGCTTTTGAATTTTATTGTAAGCAAGCTATACGCAATTATGTACACATGGAGAGAGGACCTCATGCTGAATGCACTCCAAGTCATGCCAGACTAGTTTCACTTAGGATCAACTTTCTAATTTTCTCCACAAGTGGATATACATATGTATTTGCATTTTGTGCTAATGACGGTTTGAAATTAGATGCTGTTAATAGAGGCAACTATAAAATATATATATACAATATATGGTAATAGCTGTGAATCAAAGTGAGGATGACCACGTGAATGTGCTACGCAGTACTACTTTTAAAGACATCACAAAATTAATTAGATAGGCATGCGCTAAGAAAAATTTTTATTACGAAAACGTGAGTTATATTTTTGCAAGTGTTCTATGAATCGATTGTAGCTCTGCAAGTGACGTTTTTTTTCTTTTGATGCTGGTACTAAATATGGGTGGAACCTTTCAAGGAATATGAACTTCCGCTGCTGCATATTAAAAAGCATATAAAATTACCATTTAAAAAGAACGAGATTTTGCAAAGATGGTATCTCTCGTGGTGCCATTACGTTGTGTAGTAGGTACTACAGAGGTAGTACCTACTACTACCTTTAAAAAGGAATATCTACGTAAACGTAAAGCTTTATGGGTGCAAAATAAAATGGACAGAGAATAATATTTGGCAGGCATACCTATACACCATTTCACTTTCACTATGACATGCTTTTTGAGTAAAAGGTGAAATGGTGAAAAGGTAGCAATTTGGAAATGACGAACGATTCTCTTATCGCACTAATGATCCCCATAAAGGAATGAAAGCGGAAATGCCGAGTCTCATTTGACTTTTTATCAGCTCTTCATGCATACGTGAGCAAGGTTTTCGACATCAATGACAACTTCTCGTGTTGTTTATGTTTCGTGAGCTGGAAAAATTGGACTCGGGACTAGGACAAACGTCAAATGCGCTATCAACTTCTTCTATTCATTTTATCTATATTCGTCTCAAGCTATAATAGGATTTAATGCACAGGCTCAAAGTGTCGGTCCAGTTAGTTTAAACACAAAAAATTGTATGTGTCATTTTGTAAAGGTCTAGATGCGCTTAACTTCTTGTCTTTACCAACTTCACGCATCGTCAGCAAATCTACCTATCAAAACCTTAAAAAATTCAACATAAAAATACGTCATCTATAATCCTATTCAAGCAAAAGCTATAGATATATATACGTAAAAAGGGTGACTTTATCCAGGTGTATAGACAATTTAATTGGATTTCATCATATTTTATCAATTATGAAGAACTTGAAGCTGGGTAGTATTGGCTGGATGAGATGAACATTTTATGTTCATTTTTACACACAGAGATGCAAATACAATTTATCTTTTTATAATATAAGCATCCGAAATGTTCTTACCTTAGCTAACAATTGTTCTGTATCAGAGTCCAAGCACTATTCCAAAAACGGTTACGAATACATTTCATTCCAGACGATTAAGAGACTCGAAAGACACTCCACAATGTAAAGGGGAATGCTTGTAGTATCGATATCAAATGCAACAGTTTACTATTTCCCTCTTTTCCACCACTTTGTTTGAGATGGAAGTGTGCATAAATGTCTTATAAATTTAAGGAAGCCAAGGTCAATGTATCCAACACCTTGTAGTGATTATTATACTATTTTTTATTCTGTAAACTAAATGTGGAAGTTTGAATATTATAACGCTTAATTTGTAGTCCGTATTCCACTCAAATTTCCTTACAATCTATTTACTAGATACGGACTTAAGTACTAACAAAGTGCAACAGCGCTAGTATTCTTTCCTGACAATGCAAGCACCAAGACAGTAATAATCTGATCAGTTAGACTGCCAGCAGGCAGGCGAGACTGTGGAAGAGAGCGAGAGAGCACACAAGTTGAGTGAAAGGAGAGAAAGCATGGACTAACAGGAAGACATGTTGGAGCGGTAGTTAATATATAAAAAAGTTTGTACATGCTCCATTTTCATCTAGCCACACGGTCTCGGACGCCCGTTAACCGTGTGTTATTAAATTCCCCTGCTGTAATGTTCAGTGTGTGATGTTGGATGTGGGTACATAGTACACACACTGCTGGATGAAAAATATAGTAAGTATCAAAGTAACAACCCGATTGCAAAATGCCTGTATGGAACTGCCTGATGTGATGTGTATCACTTTGTGATGTAACATAATATAGAGGCAGAGTATTTCGTACGTGTTGGTGAAACATACACAGTTAGCACCAGCCAGTAGATGAAACCCAAACCAAAATTGTAGGTTTTGCAATGAAACGTATGAAACCGAAATCCATGTCTTTCAATAGTGTGTATATATGTTTTTTGTGTATTTGGTTGTTTGCAATTCATGTAGAAAGAAGAACATATAATATAATACTAACATCTAACATCCATAGAACAAAATTGTAATGAATGTCTTTCATGAAACCTAAAAGGTACACAACTTTCTATTATTGTGGATCTGGTTAGAAAGTTTTGTTCTTCTTACAGCATTTTATGAGGGAAACGAGGCGGCTTTCATATGATGTCTACATGAATGTAATGTAAAGTATGTATGTTACTCCAACCATATTCTACATTCTTTTCTCTCGAGTTTTGTTTTAGCAAATATGTTTAAGTAGAAAATGCTGCTGCTGCTGCTGCTACCAGTCCATGAACATTTTTATCACCGAATTCCCCATATTACCTAACTTACAGACTTTTTACAGTTAATATCGTTAGTAGCACGCATATGCTCAAGCATTTAAAATAGAGGGAGAGGGAACCAAGACAAAGCAAAAGCTTAAAACATTTTAACCTCAAAAACCGAGCCCGATCATATATTTCCTGGCATGTATTTTCATCCTTACAGGCGACAACTGACGACCTGAAAATTAAGGAAACTTTCAAACTCTTCTGTCTCCTTAAAATGATAGGGAGATAGAATTTACAAGTTTAATCTAAAAGTAGTGTGTAGGTCCATTTGAGAAAAGCCCAATTTGTGGTGTCCTAAATGAAAAGCATGGGCTGAACTGTGTAATCTTCCATGTAATATTTTTCAGCTTCACCGAGCTAAATTCTATTTTCGTGTGATATGCTGTTTTTTGGTATTTAGTGGTAATAACGTTATGCACCAAAATCTCAAGACAGTTTGTCTTCATCAGATTAGATAATATAGATGTTGCATTGTTGTACCACAAAAAGCAATATGAATTAACACGTCGTTTTTTAGCTTGAGTTTCAAATACAAGGCATGATGCCCGAGAAACGAAGAGCACGCGTAAAATTACGACATCCGATAAAAACTCCAACAAAGATATGGACGAAAGCTTTAGTTGACTTAAATTAAATGAAAGCCAAAGCAAACTATATGATAGTGGAAAGGTTTGTAAACAATACTTTGAGCAAGTAAACATTTAAACCGCTATCGTTTACTTTTCTCAAAAGGAAACGAGACATGCACTGCTGTTTAGAGTGAAGGAAAGAATTAATCTAGCAACAAAAACTGCGTGCTTAATATTATTTTTAGCCGTAGTCTGTTTACCCGATTCGATCATGGATGAGTGACATGATCTAGAGAAAGTTGAAAGCATACATTGTTACTTTCAAGCTTTCCGTCGTCTAGCCATGTTTTCATGGAACAGGAAAGGAATAATATTTGAGCTTTCACTCAGGTTTCACAACAAACCCAAACTACATACATTGCACGTAGGTCGTATATAATGAGTTGTAACAAAATTGTAAAGAAACCAGCCCTTAAACACCATGCAACTTCCCAATTCTGTTTCAATAACAGGAAAGGAAGGGTGTTTGTATGGTACCTAGCAAACCTTTTCTCCTCTATAACTAATTTGCAGATGGATTCTGATTCTGTGTGTATCATGGAGGAAATGTACATAAGAATATCCGAGTGTGCCATTTACATATCTTGTAATTTTCATGTATACATTAGTAATTCATGTCTCATAAAAAGATCACTGTCCTCTTCAAAATAAGATTCCTTTTCGTTTGTTGAAAGAAAATGCTTTCAGATTCTTCAATGTACCTTAAATTGGCAGATATTATTTTATGTGAACATTTACACTACGTTTTTCTTTTCATCTGAGTCTCAGTATTTTCAGACATTAATTATTGTTACTTGTGGTGTTGGTTAATTTACTAATTCAAATTGCACTTTGAAATATGTAATAATAATACACTTTCAATTTCAATCATTTTCAAACCTCCAATTCTGTTTCTCTTTTAAATGCATTCAACCTTATTGCACTGCAATCTCCAATGTTACCCATCATGAATCCAATAAATATGCGAGTGGCCATGGGATAATCGTCTACATCTAGATGTAATGAGTATTGGAAAGAGGAAGAAAAGATCACCTATGACCTTCGGTCACTCTATTTACCGAATGTATATTTTTATTCATCAGAGCTGTGTGTGTACACATCGAGCTAGCTAATGTGGTTTATGGCTATGAGCATATCTCATTATTCACAATGTAGAAAATAAAAACGACAAAAAGATAGAAGAAAAAGGATTTGTCTTGTTACTCATCAACATTCATTCCACGTATACTATTAATACCTAAGGCAAAGAAGCGCATAGATGATAGTTACAATAGAGGTACATGCACACAAACTGTATATGTTTGTAAGTACCCACACAGTATTCTCTTTTTTAACGCATTAGTCATCAAGATATTGCCTTCACACAAAACTTCCTTAGAAGACTTTTTACCGAGAAGCTCACATTCTTTAGTAGCCCTATTTCGAGAAAAAAACGTACAACTCCATTTCTGGATGCATTCATATGATATATAGATGTCATCTACCCATCCGGAACTAAAGAAAAAATGAATTCACTGTTGGATCATATATCCTTTTAAATCTACATATTATATGTACATAGAATTCGATTTATGCCATTGTATTGTCACAATAAGAAATATAAGTCCATGCATTACTATGATTCATACACATGAAAGTAATTGGAGCATAATATTAGAAAATTCTATCAATCGAATAGGTTTAGAAGTCCATCGGATGAGTTACCACCAGCTTCTTTGAACTTTCTTTCGGACGAAAAATTATCGACCAATAGCAAAATTTTACCAGTATATAGTATCGTATTTTTTTCAGTAGAAAAGCTCGATACCATCTTTAAAATTTTTATTTTTATCTATCACAAATATTTGTTCAAACTTCGGATAATCGGTTGTTTTCTAACTGTATTATGTACTAGCATACAAGATGATTGGATCTCCCGTGTGTGGATAATAGGAAAACTGACGTGAGCTGTTTGCCAACGTTTTCCCCTGTGACGTGACGTGTGCAGTCTGGTTGCTCAAAAAAGTCTCCACTTTATGTATTTCAGTTTAAAAGAGCGAAGTAAGTGTGTTTGTCAATATAAACGTACTTATTTATGTATATACACTTTTATACTTTGTCTCCCTTTATAACTGAAGGATAGGCATTACTGCTACTATGTTTCAACTGATGTTCTGATGTATGTATTTACAATATTCGACCGAAACGACAGGCAGACAAGGCCAGAAAATAAAATGATTTTAAGGGAAAAGACACACACGACACCGCTATAAACTCAGGTGTCCTATTTCCCCTCTGATGCTAACAGTAGGATTCCAGGAATCCCATCTCTTTACGATCAAACGTACACAATTCAAGGTACGGTACCGTCTTCGTTTTCGGAAGGGAAGTTGGTGGTTGTCTTTAATGAAAAAAGATGCAAAAGACCTTACAATGGTGGGGTTAAAAATTGATGAACTTATCGTATGGTTGTAACATAAACGGAACTTTTTAAATCTCAGCAGCAATAAGACCGTTATACATATTATATACACACAACCTACAAACTTACGTGAGAAAATCTTGACAAAATTGAAGGAAATTGATACGATCCAGTCGTAAGTGAAAAATGCAGATGGGATCTATTAGAAAGCATTGTTAGACCTCAAAAAAATAAGTCGGGCATTTGTTAGTTGTATGGATACACGGTATGGTATATTACATCTATATAGCCTTCTAGAAACATAACTTTCTACAAAAATCTCAGAAGATCAAGAAACCCAGAAAAAATGATGGTTGGGGACTTGGAGAGATATCAAACAGGAAGGGAAAAATATGACATTGGCAGTTTCTCATAATAAATAAGATTTTCCCTTTCACTCTTCCTATACCATTTACCCCAGTCAGTTTTTGAGCTGATTAAATTACATGTGTCACCACCAGCAGTGTAGCATACTTTCACTGGATGCACTTTGTACTCTTATAAATACTGTATAGTCCACCATCTTATGATACTGTTGCTTTCATCTTTATTGTAACTGACTCAACTGGCAGAGTATGAAAAGACTATGTTATATATGAATGTATATATGCATATAAAATCTTATGTCTTGTACTTTTTTCACTCAATTAGCTCTTTGAGTAACTTCAAGGCAGTTTTCAACCAACATAAAAACTGAAATACTTAAACTGTAACCAGCTGCTGCTATTCGTGCAAGAATGAAGACAAAATTACATTAAGTTGAAAGCTGTTTCAACGGTTTGTTATCCAATGAATGCCATTCGTGGAGTCTGTTGCATTTTAAATCAATGCCCTTACAATATGTTATATCTTTCCCTATTAAATATTCAAAAAGGAGATGTTTATACATATAAAGAAAGTTACCCTATAGTAAAGGAATTTGTTTTAACTAAATGGATAAAGAAAATTAGAGGAAACAAGAGGATTACAATGTCAGAGGGTAGCAGAATGAAGATCAATGAGAATGATCACTCTCCAGCGTTTTCCTTTTCCTTACTTCGCAATGACCAACCATAAACTGGGTCTTGAGAATTTCAGAACCGAGACAGGGCAGTAGTAGCATAGTGTGCACATGCCAACAACCAGAAGTTCTTATAGCAAAACATCAATTTATCATGACACACATATTATATAAAAATTCGGTACGAGATTTATATGATTTCGATTTGAAACGAGGGCTTATGACGATACTAGAGATAGAACTTGTGTGCTTCTTTGAATGCTGCTACACTTTCTTTTCATTTGATAATCTACTTTATTCTGCTAATTTGGTCCAGTAAGATCAAATAAATTAGAAGCTACAAGTCAACGGTGGCAACTATAAGATCGCCAAAATGACAGCGCCTGCAGAACTAAGTGGAGAGTACGCAGAGAAAGATGTATGTGTGACATATTAAGCATATATAGAACATGGCATAAATATTAGATTGATCATTGGTCACTGTTCAATTCAGCGTTATTGAAATTGAACCGAATTTACAACGTGGTTGCTCATTTTAGAATGAAGTAGAGCGATGTAGGTTTGATTGGGTTATCCCGGACTTTCGCCAAATATTTCCAATTCTGAACCACAAAGAGCCTCGACCTGAACGAAGTGCCGATGGTTCGATTACCAGAAGACCTACAGACGAGTCCAAATGCAAACTTTACTCTGAGACCTTTGTTCGTGGCCAATTAGTTCAACGCACTTCTCTTTGGTATGGTTCTCAATAGGCTTACCGAAACCAATTATTTTTTTTTTGTAAATGACAAGCCTTTCTGCCTCTGTATATGTACGTATGATATGTAGCTGTAACTAAATAATACGGGATTTGGAATTTCATTTGTAAATTCAGAATTCTTACCGGTTACCAATCCTTTTTACATTTGTCTGGCTCATTTTTTCAAACATTTTTTAGGCAACTGGAACTTCGTAAGAACGTAACTTATTTAAGCGTGGGCTTATGCTGCCTCAGGTGCTTTCACGAAAATGTGGATGAAATTTGGACACAATTCGATACGGATATTGTTGATTTAAATGGGAAATGTTTGTACTCTGTCAACGCTAGTGACCATTACAGTATGTTATCTTACTAGCAGATTCATATTGTAAACTTTCTATTTACCCCAAAATGAAACGTAACATAAGCAAACTTTCGAGCAATGCATAATTCATGCTTTCGAGAGCAACTGCTGCGGTACTTTTATTATAAAATAATAATTATTATTAGGAGGATTTTTATTTCCTTGTAATCTTCCAGATAGGGCCAACGCAACCAAATTCACACCGAATGACAGAAATATTAGTGACAAACAGGATGCTAAAAAGAAAGGCCGGAGTAGCTTTTGGGAAACCGACTTAATGCGTATGTGTAAGCTCGCAGAAGACTTGGAAAAATACGTTCCTAGGGGTATACTCAATCTCCGGTTGCGCTTATACATTTATAAACGAGAACCTTTCAATGAAGCCCATCATCTCTCGGAGTACCGTGACCCGGTGAAACTGTGTTACACAGACACGACTTGTGACCTCGTCACAAATTCTTCATCAAAAAATCCTTTATTGAATGCAGTAAAAAATATGTGGAATACGAAAGATGATGCGGATGTTTCCTTTTCAGTTGAAGGCAATATTGTCAAGGCTCACAGATTCATTATTTCCGGTACAAAAATATGAAAGCTTGTGCATAATTTATGATACTCAGGAAAAGCAAATTAATATTTATAGTGCGTCTTATATGCGTTGCTGTTGGTCTCATCTGCAGTTCAAAGCCCCACTCTCAAAGGAATCATCAATTCGCAAACTGGAAGCAGCCTCGACACTCCAATACTAATTTCAGACATGGGTCGCCGTTCCTTTGAGCAAGTGCTCAAATATTTGTATCTTCATGACGCAGAGGATTTGAAGGAAAGCAGTGATATACAGTACATTGCAGAAGTTCTAACCGCTTGCACTCGCCTAAATGAGACCTCTTTGGGAAGGATTTGCTGTGTTAGATTGCTTCTCAACATGAATCCCGATAACTTTGTCGATACTGCGATGACCATTTACAAAAGTGTTACTAACGACCCATCCTTCTTTAAACGTGAAATTGGAAAATATTTCTTTGAGTAATGAATTGCATTTCAAATACCCCATCACTAATTATTATTGAGCGAAAATCTACATTACTATCATAATAATAATAATAATAATTTTGATTCTTATCCCCTGTCGTCTCCCAACCCAATTATGCAGAAACCAGGCAGCGATAAGGGATTCGACCGCATTCAAGCAACAGATACAATCTTGTAAGGATTTTTTCATGGATATTTACTTTGGATTTACTCAAATGGAGTAGTTTCAGTTTTTTTTAGTTTTTATGAAATCTTATTGTTTTTATTCTCCCATAAATGTTTTCTACTTTACATATCAATCAAGCTGTGTCTGCTCTCTCTCTCCCTTTTATGACTGGCGACTGTTTAGGTGTAATTTTGCATTTTAATTTCGATTAAGGTTGCAGACTTGCAGACAGACATATTCACTACTCTCACATCAATTTGGATATGCGCTAAACCTTTTCATTTTAACATCCTGCTATATGCTTGCCATTATGCCATTCACAGAGACTTCTACCATCCTTTGTCTCTGAAATAGTCCTGTAAGTAGAGCCTGAATGAAAGAACGCTATTGACCATTAACAACAGCGACGATCTCAACCAAACCATCCAGCCGCCACATTCCATTGGAAATTAGTCACAACGGAGCCTAATTCATATCATTATCAATGACAAAAATGCCAGAAACTGATTTTGCATGAGAAGGAAAACTGATAACAAAAAGGTAGACTTTGTTCAGTTCAAGTCCATCCCTTTCCTCCTGTTCTTCTTTGAGAGATTGAATACTGAATCATCATTTGCACGACAATAAACTGTGAGTTAGTTTTGTGCATAACCCGCCTAAACCTAAATATAATTTTAATCTCGCTGCACTGCAGCAACACACAAAGTAATCTACAAATGTATTTATATACATAATCATTGAACCGCAGCATAATATGCATGAAAGCATAAATTTTATGGATATTTCATGCACAATGCACGTCAACCTCACACATTCATATCTTCAAATCTTCATTACATCACCATCACCCCTCTCATTTTCTTTATACAACTTTGACTTTAAGAAAATGAAAAACATTCCTGCCTTTTCACTGACTTGGCTTTACTGAAGTATTATTTAGAATCCAATCCAAATCCATGCATGCATATAGGAACCAAGACTGGATTGAGAAATGAGATGAGAATGCAATGTGCTCAAAAAGAAGTCAGAAGTAGAGTACTTTTACGTACCTTTATCTCGCATCCTCTCAAAGAAGCTCCAACTACCTTCAACACTATTTTTAGTAGAAGCCAAAAAGCCTGGCCAGCTAGTGTACACGATTTCAGCATCATCATCATATCCAAAAGTCAAGTCTAAGTGAACTTTCTGAAGAAGAAGAAGAACAGAAGTATATAAAGCGTTACTATTACTGCCCAAGTTTCCCTTCTTCTCGGTTTCGTTGTGCGCGAAGAGAAAAAGACCTGTTAAAATTTGGGCGGATTGAAGCCTCGTCTTTGGGTTGGCTGCTCACAAATCCATCTATAAAACAACCTTTTGCTATTGCCCACAATATTTTCACATGGAGGGATGTTGATATCATGTACTTACTTATACAGCAGTACACATACACATTGTGCTTTTCAGAGCTCATTCCTTACTCACTCACTCACGTCAATATTATATTAGTTGATACTTAACATTAGATACAAAACACGTATATTACAAATACATGGGCATTCTTACCATCTAAAACTAAACCACCTTGTGTGTTACTTTTATTAGGTACAAAAGCATTTAGCCTTTTAGCTCCTGTTCTATTCTTCCTTTTTTGTGAATCGATGCATTCACAGATTCACAGATATTTCCTGATCTGATCCACTCGAGTAATAATATTATTCTACATATATTTTTTCTTCTCCGGTTAATTTAGGAATGGCTGTTGACTTTGAGCTGGGCTCGCTGGGTGGTTTTAGTTTTAACTGATTTCGGAGCATCTTTTCATATTTGTGATTTTACTTTTTACAGTTGTATTAACTTTTACGTATCAGTTTTTGCTCAAAGGACAAATCAACTTTGGTTAGTTGGTTTCCTAATTTGATATAAATGAAGCTTATCTTTAAACTATACGACTTGTTTTTGTGAAATAGTCAAAAATCTTAAAGTGAAGTGGCAGTGACATGACTTTATAAATGCAGCTTGAGAGCCCAAAGACACAATGCAGTTCTAATTTTACAACTGACAGCTGCATCATGCATCTATAGCCAAGAAGCGTTTTCAATCGAGTTCCAGTTATAGTTATTAAGTTAATCATTAGGTTTTGTTCAATATGGAACTGTAAATATTAGTATAGGACATCGCATACAATCAATCTACAATCCCGCAACGTAACAACGGCGAACGGACCAACAGCAGTAAATCTACCTCTTTGCTGGAAAATTCGATTGATTTTATAATTTGCAAACATCTCCAGAATGTCCACATTTTCAACATCCAGCACGAGTGACAAGGAAAATGATTCAATATCACTCAATGAATCTAGGATGAGCAAGAGTGCTGTGGCTGTTAATGAGAAAAGAAATTATGATGAAGAGTCTCAGTTGAGTGATGACGGTATGGGAAAAGATCTGGATTATAATGAAAACCAAGACGATAATGCAAACTCACCCTCCTCTGATTCTGACTCTGATGATCCGATGGAGCCCGTTGTTCGAAAGAAGCTCAAAAGGGAGCCGTCCGACTCCAACAATGGAGACTCAGATTACAGCAAGGACACCTTGCGCGTATCACCAGCTCCTTCAAATGAGTAAGTTATTTGGGCCAAGTTGACTGACAAATTCATTCAAGCAAGTGTTAAGAAGAAGAATTTATAAATATTATTGACATTGATGATGGAGTTTTGGTTTTGATTTTTTGTTTGTGGTTCCGGTAGATCTCTTAATGATGAAACATCTTCAAACCAATCTAGGGATGGATCGGAAAGCCCAGAAACACCTCGTGGGGAATGGGAAGTGGAAGAGATCTTAGACTATATGTGTGATGATTTTGGACAACATTATCAAGTAAAGTGGAAAGACTGGGAGTCAATATACAACACATGGGAACCTAAGCGCAACCTACTACATTGTGAAGAAGAATTATTTAGATTTTATAAGAAAAGGAAGCAGCAAGTACGGGACGCTTTAGAAAATAGTGATAATGACGAATTAGCTAATGGTAAGCGACGGAAAAAGGTAGTTCTTGAAGTGCCGCCCGATCCACGTCCTTTTGATGTGAGGGTACAAAATTTTCTGGATCGCACCGGTGCTGCCTCTGATGAGGAAATTGCGGTATACAAATTATTTTTCATATTCATGCAAGCTAGCGGCTTTCGTTTTAAATTCTGTTTAACACACATCTACTATTATACGGACTTATATTTGGTTTTTTAGAAAGTGTTTTACCAGTGGAGAGGCAAAACTATCAACAGTAAATCCCGGTGGCCATTAGCAAAGATTAATAAATTCCTTGAAGATGGAATTGATGGGACGTTGTCAGATCGTGATATTAAAGCCTTAAAGGATGAATTGATATTAATTGAGGTTGAAAGTAGAAAGAAAAGTTTGGCCAATGACATACAGGTTCGACGAAATATTCTTTTGATAAGCTGTTTGTTGTTTTCTGAAAAAGTATGACTTTTCTAAAAGATTATAATAAGTTCGTATCTCTATAATGTTTGCTAAACAGACATGGGAAGATCGTATTAACGCGATTACGGAGTGTCGACCAAAAATTACAATAGAAAATGATGTTGATATCCATGGACCACCAATAGGGTTTGAATTTGTCAATGATTATGTTGCTGGTGAAGGAGTTGGTAAGAAAACTTATAACATACAAATCGTTTTTAAGGCATTTAACACTATGGACTTAACAATAAATAATATGTATATTATACTTTACGCCAACTTTAGATATCCCCAAAGATCCGCCAGTAGGATGTAGTTGTGGCTCGGACTCTTTGAGCTGCTACGGTGCAAGATCCAAATGTTGCGCTATGCAATTTGGATATAAATATGCATACACTAAATATCGGAAGTAATAATTTGTTACTAAAACTATTTTGATGTTTATGGAAGTAAAATTGATTATATATTATATGATATGACAATAACATTTTTAAATTGCAGGGTAAATCTGCTTCAAGGAAGTCCAATATACGAATGCAACTCAAAATGTGGCTGTGGTCCGGATTGCACAAACAGGGTCGTACAGGATGGAAAGAGCGACCACCAGCTAAGTATTTTTCGAACAAGCGATGGTCGGGGATGGGGAGTGAAAACATTAAAGGTGATTACACCGAAATTGAAACTTTGATTGACTTGAAGGATATGCTGTTTTTTAGCTATACTTTATTTTGGAACGTTGCAGTCAATTAAGAAAGGGACCTTCGTGACCTTGTACGTGGGTGAAGTAATAAAATCGGAGGAAGCGGAACGCAGGGGAAAGATCTATGATGAGGCAGGGTGCACCTACCTGTTTGACTTAGACTTCAACGACCCTGACAGCTATCCGTATTCGGTTGATGCTTCCAAGTATGGAAATGTCGCTCATTTTATAAATCATAGCTGTAACCCAAATCTTGGAGTATATGCTGTATGGGTGGACTGTCTAGATCCTAACCTTCCAAAGCTGGCCATGTTTGCCTTAAGAGACATTCCAAGGGTAATGAGTTTAAATTGTAAAATCTTGTTTTGATGGCAAATGAAAATGTTTAAAAGTAACTTTATGCATTGTATGGTTTTATGTAGAACGAGGAATTGACGTTCGATTACAACGTCCAACTATGCGGAACAAAAGCGAAGCCAGAGGAGCAACAAGAAACGGACCCTGAGAAGCCCTTAGGTAAAAAGACACTTTGTTTGTGCGGCGCTGCAAAATGTAGAAAATTTATTTTTTAATTCCACAAGATGAAAGTACAAAATCTGAAAACAGTTACACTTCATGAATCTAGTAGTACGTGGGTGGATTATAACTTTGCCCTCAGCCTTCATAAGACTTTAGCTGTTTCTCTCATTGTAGGTAATATATATCTGTCTTTTAAATTTTTGCAACACTAGCAATAAGCTACTAAACAACGCCGTAATTTGTTACCGTTATTATAACGAAAAGTTCAGTTTATGAGAATGCTCTTTGCGGTGACCATATTTGAAGTGGTAAGTGGATGTTCGATTCTACGTATTTATACTATTTATAATTTGGTTTGACATGGCTTGCCATAAATATTTTTTCATTGTGTAAAGTATAGAACGTAAATTAAGGTAAAAGTGATCGACCATCAGCACCAAATTGTCACGTTGGTTCTGTTCGCTAAATTTATATCTGTTTTCGTTAATCGTTAAATATGAAATAGTTTTCATCATTCCTAAAAATGCATAAATATTTTTTAGCTTAATTCAGGAAAATTCATTCATTAGTGTTAACTGATTTTGCCATCAACTGAAACTGGTTGATTTTGAAAACACTAGTGTTTAAATGATTTAATGTTGAATGTATATATAAAAATGACGAAAAATATTTTCCAATTTATTAATAATTATACATAGCATTCGACCTTATGTATTGAAACATTGTAATTAAATGAATGAACCAATAGTAAAAACCCAAGAAAAAATCAAGGCTTGATACAAATTATTGCAACATTTTCTTTATTACTAGTTTAGTATTACATTATACATTTTTCCTGATTAAAGCAGGAAATTCACGTGTTAGTAGGACATTAATAATTTTAAAAAATGATTTTCATCTTGGGAAGAAAAAAGATTTGCATGGTATTGCTTTGTTACATCTTAGAATTAAAAAGAATTGTGACAATGCAATGTTTCTACAAAAATTGTTTCGTTCATATTTTACTTGGAGGTACACACTCTCCACAGTTGCATGAGGTCAAACGCATTGCATGCCTGCAGACTCGCGTTCGCACCACCGAGTCTTGATTCAGCTTTAAGGCATCTACCTGAAGAAATCTGGCTAATCTGGTACAAGTTAGTTCTTACTCGGATGAATTTCCAGGTTTGATCCGAATTCTTAGGTACACATTGGACTGCACTAAGCTGCTGGCCAAACGTTGGGGCAACGCAGGAGTCAAACATTGTCGGTCCTCTTGTTGGCTTAAGAATTGTTCCTCCATTCCCATTTCGAAAGAAAAACAGTTGGTCAGAAGTTGGGAACTTTCTAAATTAAACATAATAAAACATTAAGAAATTATAGAAACTGTGGCATGTGATGCTTGTGGGTACAAGTAGAGAATACAGCATACATAGTAGGCCCTTATATACTACATAAAAAATCTAATCTTCTTCAACCCAAACATATAAATCTATGATTTCAAGTTTCTGAGTTATGTATAATGCGTAAGTATTAAGTATATACATACTTCACAACTTATAACAGTCAGAGTCTTAAAAGGTACATCTGTAAAAGTTTTCACAAAAAGGAGCACTAGAAGAAGCAAGAAAATATATGATTTAATTATGAAGAGGACATTTCACCCCAATAAATCAACTTACTGCCAAGTACACTGCTGCAAAGCGATGGGATTTCTATTTGCAGCATATTTCTTCAAGCTGAGGCAGTTATTTGTCCCATAGTTTTCGATAAAATTCTCTCCACGCAGAGTTGGTGCATCCTGCGGTCCATTGAATGAACATGCTCCTGGATTCGTTGTGAATGCTGGAAATGGGAACATTCGTTGACCAAAGACAAGTTGAACAAGTCCAAGAAATATTACAATGGATTTCATTTTGAAACCCTTTTCTTGCTTCTTCTAGAACGTAAAAGTGAACCTAAAGAAGAATCAGCTAGGATATATTTTTAGAAAAGATCTTCTCTTTCTATTGTAAAAGCCTTGCTTGCGTTAGTTCTCTATGTAACTGAAAATTGTCTAGTAGTAGTAGTAGTGTATGTATGAGCTTCCAGCTCGAAATTGACACAGGAAATGTTCTTCGCTGTGACACTGGCAATATCTTAAATACCCATCTATTTCCTGTCGCTTTGGATCATGGGTTTCATACGAAAACCGAAAAGCAATAATGTGGGGTGGAAAATACTATAGTATACGTCGTAAGATTTAAGATTTGTCAGATAAAGTGACGAATTTCGCAGGAAAATTACAAATTTGGAATTCCACTTGAATGTATACACATTCCCAGTTTAATACAGTGGTGTGTACATTGTTGCAGGTATGTTCAAAGTTGTAAGATCTTTGAGTTCTAACTCGAAACAGGATGCTTTGACAAACACTTCTCTTTATGACGCAGTCGGGTCTTTGCAAATCGTAAATTCTTAAATACGAAGTTCAGGTAGTTTTGCACTTCACATGAATACTGTATTTGTATGTACTTATATATGTATACCATGACTTCATAGCTGAGATTGGGGCTATAGGGGTGTGGTAGTAATAACTTTTGTTTTCCAAGGATGATCTTAGAGCTAATATTTGCATTGTTTTTAAACCATTTGTTCTCGTCAAATTTTGAGATATACTACTGGAACAGAGCTACCGACTATAGACTTGATTTTATGGAGGTCCTTCGTGTAAACATGCTATTATAATATGCTAATACCAAAACCTCATTGGATAGGATAATAATATATGTATGTATGTACTAGAAAAGATTATTTGCTTAAGTTGAATGGTTTCATCTTGGATTATATACATACATATTACATGCTCGTGTAATGTTTGAATACCGTCTTGTTTACGTAACGATATTGCAAAATTTAACATTATATAAAGGAATAACACTCGAAGCATGAATGTTTGTATGCATTGCTTTAGTTTGCATTGCATTGTTTAACTTATTCTCAATTCTCAGCTTCTTGCGATTGAAACGTAGTATTTACAGTCAGTACTGAGTAATGATAATGAAACAATCCCAATTCATATATACGTCAGTCATTTAAAAATTGGAATCGAATATCCAGTACAAAACGAACTGATGACGCAGATACATACTTTCATTTGTGCAAATACAAGATATACATAAATTTGTGCTTTATTGATTTGGATGACTACAAACATCAAGCATCTCTCTTCTGTGTAACTGTTCCAGAAGCACTTATAATTATGTGATAATTGGAAAATTTTCCACGCTAATAATGATCTTTGAGTTTTAAACAAGCTTAACATGAAGCACGTTGTTTGCGCGTTGCCGAGTTGGCTATTCTCTTTGCGACTGTCGTATTTTTGTTAGTTCAACAAATTAAATGTATGCTTTTTGGATGACCTCAATTGTTTCTTGTTTTGTTGTTGAATAAATTTCTAATTTAAATATTCGATTCATTTAAAAACGGCTATAATAAACACTGTAAAGTCGCTTGACACTTTATGATAAATCCAGAAGGGCGTTTTGAGTGACAAATAACATGACGGTTACTTCATTTAAGCTTAGGCAGTTCTGTGAATTTGTATGTTTTGATCTTTTCAAAATTACCTATATAGCTTTATCTTGGATTTCAAGCTCACCGCAACAGGCATAATAACTGTTTGCAGAAACAAATTCCAGCTTCATTCTTAGTAATATCACGTCGTAGCTGGTTTGGTAATATGTTTTAGATTTTTGGGTTAAACCTATATACTTTGCACTACTTGGAAAGCGTCAAATCCAGCTTTATTTCCATAATTAGAAATAACAAAGCGATGAGCAATTTCAAATGCTGGCATGAGTCCTTATGTGTTTGTTTGTAGCCTTCATTTAGAAACTTCTGTATACTCATTTGCTCTAAATTTGTCTATCCCGAGTCGTATAGAAGTTATTTACCTTCCAATCTGCTTCAGAATGCCCCAAAATAGACATCAATCCATTGCAAAGCTGAAGGTAGTGTAACATTTTACTGTTATATTATACAGTTAATAGAATAACCAGATTGGCTTTCCAATAAGTCCTATAACTGTATAGTGTATACATACAATCACCCACAGTTGTTTGTTGTTTGCAAACCAATATAGATTTTACATTACATGTAGATTAACGTATACGTATACATCCTTTCAATTGGAAATAAATCAATCCTTTTCTAACTAGCTTTCATTTCTTTTTGACAAGAGCTTTTACTACAGCTTTGAACTAAACAACCAGAAGGCAGGTATACAATAGCATAATTTTGGTTATATTAAACTCGTTATCAAACTTAAGCGGCTCAGTTTCACTTACATTCAAAATATTATGCTCAAAACATTTGCTATAATATGCTATTATGCTCGTATTATTGAAAGCCCACGTCCACACCACAGGAAACTTGTTTTCTTTCCTGTATTGGTATCGGCACATAAAACGATTGAGTAAGAATAGCCACTTAAAAGAAGATAAATGTGCTTTGAATGGTTTCCCATGCATATGCTATTTACTACTGTTACTACTTCATTCCTGCTTCCATTTGCTCCCATTTCATATAAATTGTGGGCAGAGCTTCTCCATGAAAAAAAAACCCAAATCCCTTTCTCCCATTTATATAATACGGCAATTTATTGTTGAGCTAAGAGAAAATCGGTTCGCATCAATCCCACTCACCGTTCTAAACAACCTCTTATTCTCCCGTGTCGTGTTTGAATTTGGTTGTTTAATATTCGCCACTGTCAACGTAAATAGATACTAGTCTTGGTTTTCTAGTAGTATTCTAAGATACATAATATGCTATTGTAAATCTCAAACTCAAAAGAAATTTGAGCAATCCCTTAGCGTGCAAAATCTTCATTTAAACCGATAGTAAACTGAAAACACATACATACATTAGTACATTTCTCCCTATAAATGTGGACAGTTTTCATTTGCTTACTCTTATTTTTTCAGGCTATATTTGCTATAAATTGTTATTGTCTTTAGTCATTAAACTACCTGACACAGTCACTCGAAACACTGAATATGTACCTAACTTTATTTTTGAAGCTCATTTTCCTAATCTTAGTTCTTACGCGTTGGCATCAGCTACTTAGCATAAAGCATCATTCAAGATTGGATTTGCATATAAATTTAATACATTTGCTCAGATAAAATATGACATACATATTCTTGCTCGAGTGTATTAAAATGCCATTCAAACATCCTAACTATAAAGTACATCCGCGGTATCATCATAATACAGCGTTCATACATATGCATCATGATAATACATGATAAAGCAGCTCAGGCAAGTACAAAGAATACCCCAAAAGCACAGCCACTGTGGAGTTCATACTTCATGTGGAATCAGATATCGTCCCATCCCATCAATCTAGTTTTGTGGGAAGTAGCGGGCTATAATAACTAATGCAATCACGCTGGATTATCATCATCTTCATCATTTGTGCTACTTTCATTGGATTGGAAGTATAATATCACGAAAGGAGCTTTCGCAATCCCTGAAACGTATATATTTTTACTTCACTCATCTCATCTCCCGTGTGTCAATCTGTTACCATCAGACTTTGCATGAGAACATGCTTCATTTCAT
The DNA here is from genome assembly GCA_964034955.1 of Orchesella flavescens. Lineage (NCBI taxonomy): Eukaryota > Metazoa > Arthropoda > Collembola > Entomobryomorpha > Orchesellidae > Orchesella > Orchesella flavescens. The sequence goes on along the minus strand of OZ035954.1, from coordinate 24,763,215 downwards.
TTACAATAATGATATGCATCACATCGTATAATATCCGATCTATTCCATCATTTATATCCTTCTTTTCCCCTCGTTCCCCAACGCCAACACACAAACCAAGTCAACACAGCAAAATCAGAAACGTATCGTATCATTTTCCCCTGTATGTGTCTCTTCTTCCTTCTTCACACAACTCTGTTCTGTCGTCTTCTTGTGGAGCTTAGAATTGGGAATTATTCGTTCAATATAGTATATGCATACAATATCCTCATAAGTTCTCTCACGTTCTTTGCTATTTGATTTGACTCCATCAAAATCATTATTCCATGCAAACCCTCCTCATCGGCTCTGCTGCTTCTACTCGATCTCCACCTACCAAAGTCAAGTCACCCGTATCTCAAATTTATCCGTCTACCGACAACCGACCCATGCCTTCTTTCTATCCCAGTATATTCCAGTCTGCCAATGCAGTGCTGTGTACATAACATTCGCAGTTCTCTACACTATTTGAAGAAGGCATATCGAAATGCTTTTCCTGTGTGTACACAAGATATCATTCACTATACCCCACTCACTCACTCAGTCACTCATTCATTCCAAGTAAGTTGAAATGAAATCCAATCCGTCCATTTTCCCCAATTCCAAAATAAGCATATACATTCATTCATATAAAGTAAAGATAGAGGGAGAAAAAGTAAAAAGCGACAGAGACAGAGCACAAAAGCTAAAGTCAATCTAGACTTAACTTCCAGTGAACCTCTCTTTCTCTCTCCGTCTTGTGTACATATTATTACTATTACCCAGAATGAAACACGCAGAACAAGCTTCATCATCAGCATTCGGTATATATCACATCATCATACAATCCATTCTCGATCTCGCATTGCATTGAATGAGAAGAGTTCGCAGCAGCGTACAGAGAATAATAATCCGCTGAATTGATGATGATTTCATGATTCCATTGATATGATGATGCCAAAGAAATGCGAGGCAACTTGGGATTGGGAATGGAAGGGGAAATACTACTACCACATTATATAAAAATAGGAAGATGAAAACCAGACAATATAATATTTTTAGGGAATTTTCATGCTAAGAATCATTCCTTCATTTCATTGTTCACTGAGTCACTCCACTCTTCACTCACTCCAATCTTTTTATTGCATATTGATCTCTCTCTCAAAGTTAGAACAAGAAACTTGAGCAATAATAATCATAATGGTATTGCTCAACATAATGGGCACATTATTCCGGATCACGGTGAAATTATAGACATGAAACGGCTCGTTGAAATAATACAATTTTTCCTTCCGCTCCTTTCTCTTTTCGCCTTTCATTTACATTTGACATTCGATGAAATGTCAACTTTTCCCTAAGCGGTGGAGCATTAACTCGAGCATCAGTAGCACTGTGATATACTTTCAACAGGATATATATACTTATATACATACGGATCCTCTGGGAGGAAGGGAAAATTGGGATATAGATAATGACGAATTGAGTTACACACTTTGTTGAAGTTGAACAAAAAAGTTTATCTTGGCTAAACTACTTTTATCCTATTTCTGACTCTGGTCGTAAAATGGTGGAAAATTATAAACATTTCCAATTGATACTATCATCCTTTAGTGTTCGACTGAAGACGCAAAAATGTATATACATGATCATAATACCACACCATTCACTCATTCCAGCTCGTTTTCGCAAGTGGAGAAAAGTCAATAACGTAAAATGTGCAATGTGATGTGAAGCAATAAACCATACTTTTCAAACTTAATCTTTGAATGTTGCAAACTTTTTTTTCGCGTTTGCTGTGATTGTCTTTGCAGATGTAAATAGGTATACATACACAGCAGTATTATTGGAGTTAGCTGCAACAGCCACAAGCCTTTTTCAAGTAGATGAAGGTTTCTGCAGTAGTAAAAAAAATCAAATAAAATCTTTTCACTTGTACATTGTACACATTGATCTTGCCGTTAGCAATATTCTTTTGTCCAAATCCATATAAAGGGAATGGGGAAACTCAAATACAATTTAAAAAACAAAGGAACAGTTCTCTTGAGTCCTATTTACACACTGCTCCCTATATCTTTTTGTGTAACAATAGGATGGTGAAGGGAAAATGGGTAATAGTTTCATATTATGGGTGTTAAAATCGAAGTATCATCCATATATACCATGCCATCTAAATAATCCCATCATTTTCACATCTTTTCAACGGGCTTGTATCCAAATAATTTATCAAATTAAATGAATGTTACAACGATACGATGAGTCATATTATGATACATGAAAAAGCATAAAAAAAATATCCCCTGACTGTTACTTTGTATAGGCGAACCATTTAACATAAAATGTTTTTATACATTTTTACTTCCTGTTAATAACGTTTCAATTTTTTTGAGCGAGACTTTAAGAAGATATTTTTACATGCCATTTAAAACTTGTTAAATTTTTTACTGACTGACTGCACTTAAACAGTTGGTAGTCCAAAGCCATATAGAATTTAAACTTTATGGACATTTTATGTATTTTTATGTCAGCGATATAAAATGATGTAAATGTCAAAGCAGTTACATTCATATGCAAATTAAACCCCTGCAGAATTGCATACTCTCGCAGTAAAAAAGACGACCCTGGCACTTTATCCATCAGAACATTCCCGGTTTGGCTGCCATCTTCTGCATCTGCCGCTTCTTGAATTGGAGCTTCAAAGACGTTTTTATATTTAATATAAATTGTGTCTCACAGCATTGTACTGTACATTGAGATCGTTACATATAAAAGTATACGACGGTACGGAACAAGAATCAGCTCGGTAACGGAGTTGTGGATATGAGCTCATCTTTAGTAGTAAAGTAAAAGCCAAAGAATACTGTGTGAGACGACGGTGCGGTGCGATGTAATTATGTACATGATGTATAGGAGACCGTGTAATAGCTGTTAGGTCAAAAGTAAAAAATTGCATTGCAGATACAAAGGGAGATGAGGAGTGACTACAAATACCCTGAGCTTCATATATTTTTCCATTACACATCCTTTCACTTTTACGATACTCTAATATACACAAGCTGTGTCATATCCTCCCCTTTTTTTCTAATCTACATTTATGTCTGCTCTCCTAACAATTCTTCATTCCATTCCAGTTCCAGCACCGATTTCTTGACTACGGTGTAAGTAACAGGAACATAAACACAAGGAAAACACGCGTTTTGCACTCGTTCCTTGGTTGTAGCCAATTTTTCCTTTCACTGTTTCTCCATTTCCTTCCTTTCTCCTATTTCTTGCAATTTTCTCTCTGTCACCGAGATGAGTGGTAATAAGTTTAGTCAGCTAGATAAACGACATTAAGCTGCTGCTCCTGCTGGAAGCGTTTGTATATAAAATATCAAACCAAAAGCTAAACAAGGAAATAAGGGATGTGAATGGCAAGGCAAAACTGAGTTACCGGATTTTCGCATTGAAGACCACGCTTGCTCTTCCTCCTCTCCTCATGCTTATTTCTACAATATGCTTTCTCCAGTCTAAATACACGATACGGTTCTGTCTTTTATTATTTTATTATCCTTCCTTCTCAAAGGTACCTCTTCTTTTTTTATTCCCCTCATTCGAATTCCTTCAATTGCCCAAAACGTAGAGTAGGCTACTTAAATGTGAGCAATTTTTTCATCTCAAATGAACAGATAAAGAAAAAATATATATGATTATATACGCACAAGAGTATAGTGGGTGCTGAAGGAATAGAACGCAGCTCGTAAGTACGCAATTCATGTGCAGACTTAATAAGTATATAATGTACCTTTGAGAATACATATGGAACTCTGCTATCTCCTTTTTCCTTTGGTAGTAAGCAAGAAAGAAAAAAGAGTAATATATTGCAGAGCTTCTTTGCTTGCTACTACGCTAACTACTTAAAGACTCATTTCATCCATGCTTATTATTCGGGAGTTAGAAAGAAGCAGGGATAAATGAATCCGTGAAATGTAGAGTGCTTGTACCCCAAGAACATGTCTCTCTCTCTTTCTTCTTTTGGCATGGACAAGAAATCCAAGTAAAATAGTAGTATAATATCTCCAACTTCAGAATAATAAGATTGTAGCAAGAAAGAGAGAGAGAGAGAGATGATCATTAGAATTTTCAACGTGAACTCTCATTTCTGTACATATACATATAAGAGTGTTCTCTGTAGAGTTGTATTTGGAATTTGGATGGAAAATAGAAACGGAAAAGCAAATAACAAAGCTGCAAAGGAAATGCTTACTTGTGTGAGTATGTTTGTGTGGATTTGGATTTGGAAGAGAAAAAATAAGACGATGATGGTAAATTTAACTAGCAAGGAGATGAGTGTCGGATGATGTTCCATTAAACGTGAATTACACCAGCTTGTATTTCCTTCTTGATGGGACAAGTGAGAGATGGAAAATGCAGATTTAACACCATCATCATCAACATCACAAACACCAACACAAAGTAAAAGTATACACAGCCAAAAGTTTTTAAGTATACGGGATCAGAGACCATAATTTTCACATCTTGCCCAGGATATCTGGTTTGGTTGGGTATGGTGTGTGGTGGATGGTGGATGGAGAAAAGTTTTCCTTAAACCATTCTGGATTTTCTCAGGAAAGGGAATTTCTTGGCGTGTTAATTTTTGCAAGTATAATCAAGCAAACGAAGAAATGTGGAGGTGACATTGGAAAGGGCGAAAAAGGAAATGTATTTGAAAGACCTAGGTTTTATTTTTGGTTTGTTAGTATACTTTTGAAGGAAATGGAAAGTGTTCAAGGAGAAAGGGAATAGCAATTGGATTTGCTTTTGAGATGCGAGATGAGCACATTGAACGCTTAGTTTGAGTATCCTTAAAATTTTCTTTTTAATGTGTAGAGTTCCTCTCTCTCTCTCTCTTTGCCGATTTCTTTGCATCCACATTCACATTTCCTTTTCTTACAAACATACTCTGTAGTCATCATCCATCCCATTTTCGTCGTCACCAGTGAAAGAGAAAATACAGAATTAAGCTCTGCACACATCCTCTTCTATCTTCATCCGCTGTATATCTTCTTTTATTCTTGTGATCGTCGCTTTCTCAGCATAATAGCAGGTTGGCATGCACAAACTTTTGGATGTGGAGAGCCACTCGAGTCGAAGCCATTATCCTCATTTTTATTACACATCCCAAGTAAATACTCACGCAGTGTAACTAACTAGCGCAAATGCATGCACCCATGCATTCACGCAATCTCATTTTCTCTCAAAGGATGGAACGAAGAAATGAACGATAAAACGCATCAACATCGTCATCATCGCATTGCTTAATATAATCAACAGCTGTATATATATATGAGTTCATGAGAAAAAAGGGCAGGATTGTTTCACATTTATAAGCATGAAATTTGGGTGGATGCGAATATTAAGGATATCATCATCATCTTCTTGTGTGAATGACTGACTCCACATAGTCAGTCTTGGTTCTAGGCCCTTTTCACCCCGGTCTCAAATCCCCCAAGTACATGACCTTATCTCCCAGCACCTAAATCTCCCTATTCTTGAATCCCCCTAGGCCTTTGTCCCTTCATACCTGAATCCCTTAGATCATTACCACTGTTGATTTACATCAAAAACTCGAAGTTAGTACGAACTTGATGCGACGTTAGTTCGAATCCAGTCCGAAGTTGGTACAAAGTTGGTGGGAACATCTAACCAACTTCGTACCAAATTATGAAAAAGTTTTTACCTGGTGAGAATTAACTCAACAATTTACTAATTGGAAGGTTGAACATGGTTCAACATTAGTGCATATTTGGAGCAAAGTCCATAGGGTTAATGACGTTGAGGGATTCAAAGAACCTAGGGGGATTCAAGAAGGGGGTTAATGGCTGTGGGAAATTTAAGTACGGGGCGGTAAGGGCCTTGGGGGATTGGAGACCGGGGTGATTAAGGCCGGTAACGCAGTCTTATAGCTGTGTATAGGATGGTAATTAGCTCGGGAAATACATAAGCTATGCTGCTCAATGTAATTACTGTTTTTCACTTTTTTCCTCCGTAATGTTAATAGTTTTTGGCTCATAAGACGATGATGATCATCGTCAGCAGCACCATCATTTTACCCATCCACTCTAACTTTCTTTCCTGTCCTGACGCAGTGAATGGGATTGGCAGCAACGGACTACTTCATTTAACTTCAAGGGACAGATTGAAATTCTGGAAATGGCTTTGATCTGCGAGAGGGAATCCTTTTTATTGTATCAGAGAAGCACTCATTCGTACATTGTTATGTATCGTAGTAATGGATATCATACTTCTACTACAATAGCGATAATTAATCCCATGCCAAATAAAACAAAACAAAAGACTGCCACGAAATGCTTCATATGGAACTTTAAACATTAATAAAATAGGCTTTTTCACTTCTGTCATTCATTGCAGCCAAAATGAAGTGGGAGCAGTGGAGTGACAAAACAATAAGTGAATTTCCTTGCTTTTGTCACGTACATTCGTACCTATTTTAAAGTACATAACTTGCAGTAACTCACAAATAAGTGCAATAAGGATCTCCATGATGTTATTTCCTTTTTAAAGGGGTACGTATGACTATGAATAATAACAATAGCGATAAAAAATGAGCGTGTTTTGGAGGGGAAAGAAGATTTTTTGTAATGATAAAATTCAATAATGCTATGCGTCCTCCACATTTTTATACACATCGGTGCACGATCTCATCGGTGCTGGGAAGTTTAGGGGAAATGTAAACCAACTTTGGAATTCAGATGCATATACTTGTAAAGAAAGCAAAAAAACCAAACGAGAAAACAACAAAAGCTTCTCTACTTCTTTAAAAAAATGTATCAGATTTTGTTTCTCTAGTAGATTGTACGTATATATCTCATCCCTGTAAATTGAAAAGCATAAAAAAGTTTGTCCAATCAAAGTTGATTTGAATTTCAGTCATTTTCATTCCAATCTGATACGAAGAAAAATTGTTTTGCTAGAATTGTGTGGCCAGCCATCATGTCGAATGGAAAAGTGTTAGTTTTGCATGGGAAACCAGCTTTGCGGGTTCGTGCTCAAGGATCTTTCATTTCATTTCATCCATAAAACAGAAACTGCTGCTGCATGTTGGGAAAGCATTATATACATCTATAACTAGACTAGAAGTTTTTGTTCCTTCACCATCGACATTGTTTCTTGCACATATCATACATTATCATTGCAACTTTTCAACTTACAAAATATATGTACAGTTATCCTATCACAAAATCATTAGTGCCATCCCGTGACACAGCTTATATCTATAACCTTCTATATTTCCACACACTTACTACCTGTCAATATATTTAATTGCATGCATGGTGATGATTACTTCTCCAATTTTCTCGAGTAACGGGAAAGCATTGAAAGTTTTGAAACAAGGAAAGATCTCCGTCTCTTGTGTTTACTAACTGTGGTGTGGGTATTGGAGCATTTGTGGTGGTAAGCAAAAATCCCTTTTCCAACCAGGTACCTTCAAAACCTTACACGTTTCCCAACACCACCACGAACCACACTAGCATATCGCATCGCACTACCACATTCTACAAACAAGTTTTTAGTTTTACTTTCAACATTCTTCTTTTCTCATGACATTGTTACAAGTTACAACTATGGCATGTGATAGTGGTGGCCTAAGCTGATTCTGACACACGGGGTATTGTAACCGAAGAGACAACCCGACACATCTGGAAAATGGATCGATCTATCCATCTAAAGCATCCATCCATCCATCCATCCTTCCGTTTCTCCCCCTTTTCCCTCTCCTAATTCTTTTGCAGTCATGTCTTTCCCGTGGAGAAGGCGAAGAACGAGGAATGAACAATATATATGAATGTGTACCTTATATGGTGGTTTGACTGGATACACGCATTTGCTTTTGAATAGTTTCCCTTCGACATCACCCAAAATGCGAGAACAAGGAAAAAAATACTTCAACCCTCCTTCTTGATTTGAGTTTGAGTCAGCCTAGAAACTCATAAGGATATGTGTATGTGTGTGTGGGTAGCAATAAAAACCTAGCACAGGTTGCTCCCAGCAGCTTTCCCCTTCGTTATGCACAGTAGCTTGGTGTGTTTTCAAACTCGAAAGAGAACCACCATGGAATAGGCGTCAAGATAGTCAAAGTTGATGTAGTCAAGCTCTTCCCAGCACAAAAAGTCTTCAGAGCCAACTCAATATTGAACTGGAGGCAAAACTATTCTCTAGGAAAACCTATAAAAGGACGAGTTTTCCAAGAAAATGGTAGACATTATGAGACAAAATTTAACATGACTTACGAAAGAGCTAAAAATCGAACAAGAAAACTGAGATGCTGCTCTTGGGATAATGTAAGCAAATTACGGAAAGGAAAGTAGAAGAAATACGTGTGTAAAAGTAAAAGTTCTTGAAGTTTCCTCCGGTTCTCCCGGTCCTACATCCTATTTTTCCCAATGACTGACATCTGCTGCAGTGGTTTCTCACAGTGACATACACTAAAAAAAGTACTAGCCTATAAGCAATGCAATGCAATGACTAGTGGAGAATTTGAAGGTATCCAGATTTAGAAATTGGTTCGAAAAAATGCGGCATGTAGGTGCAACAAACAGTGTTTTCCAAAGCCTCTTGAGCATATTGATATTGCATTTCCAACTTTTTCAAGCACTTTTCTCCTATCCCCAAATGCAACTGGAGATGGGCAAGTCAACATTTTCTTGAAAGGGGAAAGAGTTTGCTCTCCATTTCTACTCAGATCTATAACGACATTCCATTAAAATACGTTGGACAATGGGATTTTTTTAGCGTCATATTTCTACAAAATGTCTATTATTACGGATATCTTTCGTGGAATTCGCAATGTAATGTATCCCTATAAAATCTGTACAATGATTGACTTCCGTTCTCTCTCTCTATTTTTATTACAAGTATGGGACAGGTAGATGGTTGATGTTGATGGTGATACGTAATAGTTTGTAAGAATGCCTTGAGAAAGAAAAATGTGTATGCCTATGTCTACATAAGTAACTTGATCCTAATGGCTGAAATTGTAAAAAGCTCGCATAAACATTCAGCCAATACCGTTTAGTTTGTTGCCACCTGCCTCACTTTTCCCTTCACGTTACAATTCAAACTCGAACGTACTTATGGATATTGGGATTGGAAAAGAATGTAAAATCTATGTATATCTTTATACAGTGACACGCGTGTATAAGTAAATAGTATTAGGGTATTGCAACCCCGACACTCGTATTCTTTATGACATTTTTTTTTTAAAAAGTCTTATTTTCTATAGTGCTCGCAGTACTCAAGTATAGAGTTGGAAAAGGCCAAAGTTAGTTCCGTATTTTGACTTCATTTGGTAGTCAAAAGAGTGCAGAGGAGGAGAACTGCTTTGAATCTGTGCATTTGCACTTTTACAACTTAAAATTTTATACAGTTATACATAGGCATACATTCCATTTCGTCTAGTGTATACTACTCTTTTCTTCCTACGTAGCAGACCGGTTGACAATATATTATATTATGGAAATCGTATTAGAGTATGAAACTGAAGATTGTGAGTAGCACTCACTACTACTACTTCCTGATGTATTCCTCCAAAAAAAAAGTGGACTGTGGGCTCTGGGCTGCTTTCTTTAGGCGTAAGATAGAGATCCTATATAAAATGCTAGACTTTTCAACAACATAACAAAAATGTCAGTAGTATTATCTACTTTTAGGTAGAACTTGCTCAACTCTCTTGAGTATACATCTAGCATAGAGTTCAATCATAAGAATTTATGTCAAAATCTAATTTCAGCTGGAGATAAAGAGAGGAACAAGCAGAAAGTCTACAGACTGCCTAGTGTGTATAGTTGTGACCCTCTCTCTCTTTTTTCCCAAGAAAAAGTTCCAAAAAGGCACCAGAACCCCCCTTTTCATTTAAGCTGAATCTTGAATCTTTAACGAAGCTACCTTTTATTCTGTACTCTTTGTCTTCTTCATCTTCTTATTCTCCCATCCCTTTCATTATATTCTCTTTGTGGTCTTGGCTATAGTGGAATTGTACCTTGTACCTGAGCTCCATGGAGTGTACAAACATTTTTCTTTTCCCTTTTGATTTTCACAATTCCTGCAAGTTTGCAGAAACTTGCCCCGGCTTTTTTTGCTAACAAATAAACAAAAGCAACATTTTACCTTTTCTCCACTTTCTTCTTCTTCATCTTCTTTAGAAAACCGGTCTTCTTGTGTGTGGTAGGAAAAGAGCAGTATTTTCTCTTGATATACTGCTCTGTGGCAAAACTTAAAAGGTAGGGGAATGTTGTTGAATGAAAAAGGGAAAAGGAAAAGAAGATGTGAGGACACATTCAAAGAGAGAAAAGGTAACGTAAAAGGCTCATTCTCTATACCACACACACACATTATATAAAGCTCCATTATAAAATGTGCCGAACCGCATACTACTGCATAAATGCCGTTATTTTTTGGCTTATGTCTTTTTGTTTTGTTTTGTTTTGTTTACTACCCCAAAACTTACATTAACTACTGCTGCTGCTGTTTCTTCTCTCTCTCTCTGTGTGTGTACATCTTAAGAAGAATACCAGCTTGTTTCAAGTATTCACTCAAGATAATATATGCTTTCTCGTTTCAACAAAATGGCTCTTAGCTTTACTAAACTACACCGTGTATGTGCACACCGTGGTGGTTTGGTTTGGTTTGGTTGATTGTGGATAGAAGAAAGAGGCTCTTTCTCTCCTTTATTGCAGAGTAACGTACATACATACATATAGATTAAGGGGAAGAAGTCAAAACGTAATACATTGAGAAGTGGCGTAAGTTAAGGAGAAAGAAACGTCGACAATGAAATTGGGAAGAAGAGGAGAAAAATGAATGCTTGCATGTGGTCCTGAGTGGAATGGCAATGGCAATAATAGCAACTTCTAAGAAAGATACATGATCCTACTTGAGGAAACTTAAGTCAGCGAAAAAGGGTCTCCTTTTGTGCTTGCATAATGCAAAGAAAATGATCAAACCAGAAGACTACTCTTACTCATGTAGGAAGGAAACTCGCTATTCTTTTTTCTTCATCATAAATAGAAAGAGAGGTGGAAGAAGTCATACAAAACCCGTAAAAAGTCTTTTGTGCGCACAAGATGCTGAAAAAAGGTTAAAATACATGTGGGGCTACATGCTCTCATACCTTTTGCCAACTTTAAGTCAGTAGATTTCGCGTAATAGCACCTACTATCACAAGGCGAGCTTGTGAAACAAGAAGAAAATCTAAAATTCCATAAGAATACAGATTTAGTATATATATTTCTCTCTCTTGATAATTTCGTTTTAAAAAAGTTACTCCTTTTATTCCCTTTTGTTACCTGAAAGGTAGATCAGCAGGTTTTCACTCAAAAAATATTACTTTTAGGCTGTGTACAATAATGCTTACTGAAAAAAAATATAACTCGATAGACATTTGTCGTTGTCGTACGTTCTTTTCGTATTACTGAGTCCCGTGGAAAAGTAAACCCTTTCTTTGTACGGTTTCCTTTCATTCCTCCTTTTGTGTGACATGAAGGAAAGAAATTGTATGAGAAAATTAAAAACAGTGGCAGAGATTTCACAATAATGCCTGATCGAAGCCAACCGACTTTTTATGAGAGAAAGTCAAGCTAAATTTTTCATTATTGTCATCATTACTCCCTTAACCAAACAGAAAAGATCACGGGATGAAAATGAAAGTACAAAAAAAATCACGTTAGCTCCATAGCGGAACACCAGCAATAAAAATCTACTGAGCGTCTGAAGCAAATGGACTGTGCAGACTTTGGCAATATCCATTCCCATTAGAAATGTGTAACAATAGAATAAAGAGGAGAGAGAGAGAGCGTTTCGTATCTTCTGGCCTGGCTCTGGCTCCATCACAGTTCAAAGAGTGGGCTTATAGCAAATGTTCCTTTTACACTTGTTGGGAGAAGAAGAAAAATGTTACATGACATGATACTACGTTCACCAAGCAAAAGTATGAGAGCTGCTACACATACCTAGCGTGAAATCATTGGTAGTAGTAGTACAATAACTACACAGCTTCGTCCTGGTCTCGGTCTCTCTTTCCTTCAGTTGCACACTTGTTACTAGGTAGGTTCCATGTTCCATGTGAATGATATATACCAGAGGGGAGAAGAGTTTCACTCTCTATAAGTGTAAATACATTAGTTAGTTGATAGAGTGCTACAAGCTTGAGTTGAGTAGCTTGTGAGTAATGCGATACAAGGAAAATCATTATACCGACTTAGCGCTTGGAACTTGAGCATGCATTTCCCAGATATCGGCATCATCATCGACAAAAATCACTAGAAACAATGGAACAGCTTAGCTTTGGGCAGTAGAAATACTGCATGTTGTATCTATATATTGTGTGTCTGTATCTATTACTCGCGTAGTCCTATATGCGTAACCAAAACAAGAAGGAAAAGTTATATATATATAGTGGACTCGGTAATGGGATGGAGCGGGCGGGTTCTAGCAAATACGCTGCTTTAGAATACTGCTTATGGCTTTTCAAGCTTTTATGTCCTAATCGCTCAACGTTGGTTGTAGGTTTTGCTGTTAGCCTGCTCCATGTCTTCAGCAAATGGGGATGTATGCAGTCACATACTTATATCGACAATAGAGAGCTATGTATCCATCCAATCCAACGCTTCATAACGTAACGTAAGCCCTAGTTCAAACACTGGGAAATGAGAGAAGATAAGTGGTATGGTTCACATGGCGTAACCATCTACATCTACACAGTAGTATATATATCCACTTTCACTTTCTCCAGCTGTAAGCATAAAATCCTGTGCATGTATTCATATCTCTGCAAACATGAAGTGGTAGTAGTAGTAGGTAGAATGCTCTCCGACCTCCTACCATCATCATCGCATTGCATACATTGCTTGCTCCATCCTGAATAAAGTTGGTTGGTAGTTGGTTGGTGGTGGTGAGAAGAAAGCTGTGCAGTGCAAAACATAGCGTGATGCTTTTTTGTATATATATATATATGTACCTAATGTTTGGTTTTCTCTCCCTGCTCTTTCCCGAGACATGCATAACCAAAGTACGTATACACTGGTTTGGCATTTGGTAGGTGGTTAGGATAGCATACCATACCAATCCAATGTACTTTTCACTTTTTTATCTCTCAGCTGCAGAAAAGTAGTAACTAGGTAAGAGAGCAGCTCATGCATCAGCATCACTATCAGTTCTGTTTGTGGCCGGACATGGAGAGGAAAGCAAGTTTTTGTCGAGTGCTCAATTTTTATTTTCTTCCCGTGTGTTTGTCGTGTACACATATTCCATGAGGATTAGCATACTTTCTTATTTGTAAATAACATTGCAAGTCTCTCTATATAAGTTTATATAACAGTTTCTTAGAGAGAAAGAAAGATAGAGAGAGAGAGTGCAACAATATAACACTGCCAAGGAAGGAAAAAAGAGTGCAATGCAAATATTCATTTTACTCATGTCCATTATGAGTTGCATAAGTCCGTCGTGATCATCATCCTCATCATCATCATGGTCTTTTAACTATCCAATAAACATTATCGTTCTTTCCAACTACTATATCCTCCTCCTGCTCATTGTTTGGCAAGTGTCAGAAAACCAGTTGCATTTATTTAAACATGGTGCATAAACAGAACATTAATCTGGATTCACTTTGTTGACAATACTCCAGCGTTTGGACAATAACCCGAGTGGGGTCTAGGGAGGAATAAACAGTCAAAGACATTGATTTATGGATGCGTTGACATTTCATTGACTTTTTATGCAAAATCCAGCGGTAAATAAATAAGTTAAAGATATTATTGACCATGATGAAACAATTTAGCTCTTTCCTTCGAGAGAAAAATGATTGTCTATGCTGATGTTGATGATATGAGTCACGTGCGTGCTTCAGACATGGATGCAATCAATAATCCCCGTCGAAATAGGATTCCGTCTACCTCACCTCCACATTCCCCATGTTGTGAAAGGAAATACAGAGCAAGTTGTAAACAGTCCAAGCATCATCGGGTATCAACAACAACGTCAGCAGATGCTGTTGATAATAATAAAGCTATATATTTATCCCCTGATGATAATAATAATAAGGAACTGATTAGTTTATTCCATTGCCAAATTCCAAAGTGTCGAGATTATGGAATGGGGAAGGGACTAGTGTATGCCCTAGCTTTGGTAATTGTTTTAACAGTGACGGGAAGTGGGAGAGGAGGAGGGGTCAGTGCTTGCCAACAACCGATTGGGAATCCAAATAATGAAATTATTGGTGACAATATTGACAATTCATTGAGTGTTGGGAGTAGTAGTAACAGTAATAGTTTGGATGGACAGTCAAGCACGGACAACAGTAATTTGAATAGTGCAAGTGGTGGAGGTAATACAAATGAAAATGATAATAGCGGTGGTGAAATTAGCGGTTCAACTCCTTTTGGCAGCGGCAGTGGTTTACCTTCTGCTAACAGGAATGAGAAACAGCCTGGACTTCTTTGTCCGGACATTTATCCTGTAAGTACAAGCAATCTTTCGTTGACCATTTATTATAACTTGTATAATATAATTACTTAATTATTATATGACTACTGAAAGAAAGTATCACATTGCGAAATTCATTAATTTGGCGCATTACCACAAGAATGTAATAAAAGCTGTTTTCAAGCACGCTTAATTTAAATGGTGGAAAGTTTCCACCATGGTGGTTTTTAACGTTCATTTCATAATGGCAGCTGTATGTTTAGAATAGGCTATATAATCTCCAGATAAGTACGCATTGTACAACAACTGCTTTCTCTTTCCCGATTGCAGGTAGAAAGTTTTCCTCCAAAGGCTCCTATAATTCCAGATTTCTTCACTGTGGCAGTTGAAACAATATATTTAAAGGTAACAGTTTTATTATGCTACTTTACATTCTTACTTGTACTAATGGAAAACATCAAATACTCGTTATTTTCGTCATGGACGGAATATGCTTAAAATCTGCTTTGGCCAATTTGCTTAAAAATTTGTGAACATATTTTCATAACAGGAACAAAAGCGACAAGTATGGAATTTACATGTGGATCGAGCAGAAAAAATTGTCGTGCACAAGATGGATATGCCAAACAACGGGAAACGATATGAATGGTTTTATACGAAAATCGTCCGTGATTTTAGATCAGGTAAAACTAAATAAACTCAAAAAAATAATAATTATGTAAGAACTGCATTTTTGAAAGGTCCATCAATAAATTTTGTTTTTGACTTAAAAAAAGTTACACATATTTTTGTAGTCTTTAACATAATTGGGTCTTATTGTTTGGTAACAACATTTTTACATTATTTTGATGACTTTTATCGTAATTTACCCTTCATAACTTTTAAACTATGCTCTGTATAGACCCTTGATATGTCATTGAAATTAAATTGTCATCGTGTTTTATAGCCCCAGTACCTTTTTCACAAAAAATAAAGATTTTATTTGTTACAAGACCTCGACCTATACTAATGACAATTTGCGTAGGTGGCAGTAGGCACCTAGTTAAAACATTTCAGGAAATGGAAAGAACTAAAAGCTTATAAATATGAACAACTTATTTTACATAGCAAGCAACTAATACTTCTCAATTTCCAGTCATACAAAACGACGATACACAAACCCATTATATGAATGTACATCAAATTTCCCAAGCTTTTAAATTTGATTCCCCTGATTTAATTCAATTATATTTTCCACTCACTGCAGGCCTCGAGTTTCGCATTTCGAATGCAAAGGACTCTGCAGACTGTGTTGTCGAACCAATCAGCACCGAATTCGAGCTGACTTCGTTGAATCTCAAGAGGTTTATGCTGGAACATGCAAAACTTCTCCTGAACTTCGACCCATCTTTCGTCGCGTACTGGGGAAAGGCAAGTATTTTCCACTTTTTTGCATTCGCTAACTTATATTCTCATATACATATGTTATATCAAATCAAACATCAAACTGGAGATATCTACTGAGAAAAAAGTATTCATAAAATGATTTGACTATGTGTCATTTTCACCAACCAGCATAAAAGCCAAATATAACTATACCTAAGCAAACCCATCCATATTCATTAGCGAACTCGGAGAACATCCATTTCTGATTCGTGTTTAATATTCACAGATTGCTATTTGCCAGTCAACAAAAGAGCATCCACTTTTGCTTGCATTAAATTAGATGAATTTGTAGGAACAAAACTCATTTCTAGTTTTCTGCTTTCTCCTTTGGACAGGTTTCATATTTTATGTTTGTTATCATATACAATATTGAATCTACACGTTGATGTACGCTCCACATATTGCTACCCCACCGGTTTATGAATATTCATGAGTAGAAAGTAGGAAGTAAAATGACAATTTTCAAATGTACACTTATTTGCACAGCAAAAGAGAATGAGAGAGAGAGAGAAAGTGAGAGTCTTTCTACACATAGCTCACAGCATTTACAAGCTCATTGTGAGCATTGTGTTGTGAATTAGTGTAGAGTTGAAAGTGGAAAGCCGAGCTTTGTGCTACTCTTTCAACTGTGCATTTTGCACTGAGATTCATTATTACAAAAGTGGGACAAAGTGCTTTCCCCCAACTCTTAATACATATGGCAAATGCTTTTTATTGCAATTGCCCCACTGCTGAGCATATCATTATTAGAGTTTTTATAGGACTTTTTTGCTATACAATAAAGCACATTATGAAACGTGTCAAATCCAAGTTACAAAGTTCGCTTTACTTTTATAGTATCCTTCATCTCATTCCTTTCTCCTTGAAGCCTAGAGCAATAATGTAATATAATAATGTAATACGGGCTAAAAATTTTATTGCGTCGTACTTTCTCTTTCTTCCGCCATCACAGTATGCTTCATTGTTTAGGCATGAACTAAACTTTTTTTTGCAAAAGGCACAACTCTTTTTTTCCGGTACTCGTTTTTACTTGTCCTCATCACCTAATCCAAGTTTTGTAGCAGCTTTTTTCTCTGTAAATCGTCCACTAGTACTAAAAACTTGTACTCTTGTACACAGTATAAATATAGTGCATCTGTAAAAAAGGGGATGACGATGATAAATTATATTTTTACTTTTACTCTTGTACTTTTGCTTTCTCTCTCTCTCACACTCACACCTAAAGCAATTTGCCACAAATGTTAGAGAATGTGTCATGTGATTTGTAGTTTTTTTGTACTTGTATTTGGAAAATTAGTTCCATTCTTTGGCTAACCATGTTTATTGTTCAAAAGTAGATGAGTCTTGGAACACAAAAGGGAGCAGCAGGTGATAAAAAGGAAGAGAAAAATAGAGATAATAAGCATGTGTGTGTAAAGTCTTGTGAAGACATGAATTATGTGTGCTGACTGCTGACAGGATTTTTTTTGTAGACAAGATAAAAAGTTTCCTTAGTGTTTGGTTTGGTCTTAAGTTGTACATTTCCTCCCTAATTTGTCTCATTTTCAGGAACACGTTTTAAATCTTCTGCATAAATATATTATGTATATGTATTAATGAAGTATATATAAGAAATAAATAAATTACAGAGTTGAACGCTTCCCAAGCACTCTAGAAGCTAAGTAAGTACAATGAACTGTAAAATGGGTGAATACATATAAAGCAATAATGTTGCACGTTCTACGGTTTTTATATGTGCAACGCATTGTTCATAACATGCAGAGAAAGCAGATTTTCTTTTGAGATATATTGAGTTAAATCACAGCGAGTAGTATGGCATGTTTTGTAAATTTTCAGCAGCCTCTATATAAAAAACAAACTTGAAGAAGTAGGTAGCCTTCATGCATGTGTTTTTAGTTTCTCTCAAGCTTAAAAAGAAATATATATTGTAAATTACTTTGCTACTTTCACTTTCTCTTTGCTTCCTACTTTCATGTGTCCCCTTATTAAGTTATATTAAGCAAAAAGTAATGGAGTAGGTACCTTTTTGAGAGAGTGAGAGTTGTAGTGCAAGCCAAGCAAGTTTTTTCGCACTTGTCAGAGCCACTACGTGTAGCAGAAGAGATTAATGGATTCTTTAATTAAAAATGAGCACCGGAGAGCCCTCTTTTTTGGTTAGCTTAGTGTTTGACTAAACCATAATGTTACGTTAGTTATTTGAGCTACTTGTGAATGTACAATGTACATATAACATAACATAACACTAGTAATTTTTTGTTTTTCTTTGGGGATTTACTCTTTGATAATGTGTGTGTGTGTGTGTGTGTTTTCCTTGGGAGTAAAGTAGAGTTAGCGTATGTGAAAGATTCAAGCTTCTACTTAGCTCCTTTTCACCCCATTGAAACAAGCTGGGATGTAATAATATAACAAAGCAGGTTCTTCTTTGGGTTGTGGAAGCGTTAAGGTACGCACCCATTCCCTTTTTCGGAGGACGGATGGATGAATTTAAGTAACTTTAGTTAATGGAGTGTGGAACTAAAGGAATAATATTAAGTTTTGATGTTGGAAAGAGTAGAGATCCCCCACACAACATTTATGTGTGTATGTATGATCAACCCATTTTTTTTTGCAAGGAAGTAGTAAATTGTTCAGGCCTAAAAAATAATTTCACTTTTTCATCCTTCCTTTTTAAAACTGTCTATCTTTCCGGTTGAGATACCCACTTGTATAGTAGGGTTTGATACGGTGAATGAAATCCATAAAGATTTGAAGTTTAACTAGAAATAAAGCAAGATATTTTTTTACACTAAGTTATTACATATCTCAAGAGAATATACTGAAACCTTTTTTTAATTTTCTTGAATGCCGCTTCTACTACCACCCATCTCTCGTCCTGGGGATGTTTTACGGATGAGCAGAGATCGATAAGGAATTTGCAGTAAGTAACATTTTTATGACATGAAGGGAGAATTGCAATCTTTGTGGTATTTTATTTGGGTTGTTCCCTTTCTACTATTTCTACCTTTCGCTTTAGGTATACATTCATAAAGTTTCATATTAAGTTAAAGCACCTCTCTCTCTTGTGGTGTGTGTAACAAATGTAAGAAATTCAATTTGTTTTTTTTCTTCTTCTTCGTTTTGTGGAAATCACATTATTTCAAGAGAGCTCAAATGTTTTCTTTTGGTCACTAAAACATTCCTGAAAGTAGCAAAAGGGGAATGGCTTGGTTTGACAGTGGTATGGTATGGTAGAGAGAGAGAGAGAGCCCCGAAAATAATAATGACGGTCATTATTTTTGATACACTTCATTTCCAGATGTGACATATGGCTTCATGAAAGCCTTGGAGAATTTGTGTCAGAATTTGGATTTGCCAACGACTCGATCCCCATCTCTGTCGCGACATTCTCAAGAGAGAGTAAACCGGACATCATAGCAATTTCGAATATATATGAGGACAACTCACATACTTTCAACCCTTTCCAAAAGACTCAGGGTCATCCGGATGTGAGTGAATGCTTAGACAGCACTCCTCTCCTGTTACGAATAGTTTTGGATGGTACGTTTACCACAAAAGCACTTCAAAATTGTATGCTTCTACCATTCCCGTGTACCAAAGCCTCTTTTTTAGCCTTCACTTAAGGTTTATGCATTTTGTTTTGGTTCCCATTTTACTCTTTTTAACTAAGCTCAAAGGAGACTCAATGGAATTTCCTCAAGGGAATAAGATGCTATAGCTTATGTATATTGCGTTGCTAAATACTTTACTTTTCCTTGCTTTCCTTTAGTAATGCATTTGCTTCTAATGTGCGAAGAAAGGCACATGTATGTATTATGCACCTACAACTAACTACAAGAGCAAGCAAGTGTTCGGTAGGATGCACATAGATAGAAATCCATATATTTTGTGATGCTCCATTCGCATGGTAATTTAACTTGACAGCTCCCTATTCGAAACTAAAGGCCGGAAGGGAATTCACCGTGTTGGAGTCTATTCGGCGAGCTGTTGCTGGACTAGCTGGAATATCTCTTCTGAGGGTGACTGATCTCGCTGTAAGTTTCCTTCCCATGTCCTCTTTCGATGTTTATGTGCGCATTCTATTGTAAGAAAGATTTTCCTGTTCTTTGTATAAAAATTGAGTGAAAAAATAAAACTTTTTTACGATGATGCGATAGACACATATTATACTCGTTTATAAGGAGAGTTTGTTGTTTAAAATCACATTTTTAGTTGACGGAGTGGCCAAGCGGAACATCAGCTTTTTGGTTCTCTCTGCGGCAAATTGTAAACTTTCAGGAGCTGTCAAGAAATAATAACACAAGCCACTCAACCATTGTCTTCCCGTTGGCTGATGCGTACAGGATACTGAGAGATGTCATTTCGAGACATGATGTCACGTTGAGAGTTGACCTCTCGCCAAATGAACACATGGTTGGTTGCCTAAACTTTAATGCAGTTTGTGTCTTTTGAGTTGAATGAGGAGGCTCATAAAATGAAATCATCTTGTGAAAGTTTGTATTGATATAAATCTAATTTCGTTTCACTAGCTTGTAGGCATTCAAAGGGGATCACTTATCTCAATTCCAAGAGCGCTCCACCCCATTTTCATGAGGAATATAAACTCAAAATCCTTGTCGGTTATCAAAGCCTCCTATACTTCAGGTACAGGAGAGGGAAACATGACATACATTTTTATGAACGTAGACTGACATAAATTTTATTTTGTATTATTTTGTTTTATAGGGGCAGTGGCAGGTTTAGGTTTAGCCATGGCCGTGCTGGGACTAGCAATCGGCCTCCTTCTTGGCTTTGTTCTTTGGAATGGCTCAACTAGAATGCGGTATTGGAGGTCACCTTGGTCCAACAGTCCAATCCCGTATGGGTTGGATGCATAAATATGCTGCTGCTGCTGCAATTATGATAACGTACGTACAACACGTATCTATATAAGAAAGTACCCACGCAATTCTATCTTGGTATGTCCTATGGACATGAAATGTTAAAAATTGCTACAATGTAACAGTGTATAAAAGTCCTCCTAAGAAAAAAAACTCAATCATTAAATACAATAAGAACTACCACACATTGTTTAAAAAGCTAGCCAAATTCCATACATAATATATAAACATAATATTGAGTCTGTAATTATGTATAAATTATTGTAAAACTTTGTCTCAACTCGACAACTCATATTTGATAGGAATGCTAAATAGCTTTAAACGATATCCCCCATATTTCTCATTTAATAATGTAAGCCGAAAAGTAAACATAACGTTACGTAAGGAAAATGATAAAAACAAACCATCAATGTTGTAATGTCAACTGTGTATATGAGATGTGTAATAGAATCCATTTTAACCTCCGAACAAATTATTATTAAATAATTATTATTATTATCCACCAATAATCCATATTTGTGCAGATGAAAATAATAATAATATACATAAATTGAACTTTTAATCGGAAGCCGGCAATAAGCGCCCACTTTATTTTATTGTGTCCATTCCTCATCAACTGCTTTCATATCAATCCAGTCAACAATAGAGGATACCTTAACTCCAAGAGATTGATGGAAAGCAATGGAGCGCTCATTTCTCACCTCAACGGTTGAGCACGGGATGCAACCATCCTTGGCATATTCTTTAAAGGCATATTTCATGGCCAATTTGGCATACCCTTTACCCCGATAGTCTTGTAAAGTAAATAAAGCTGATATCAACCCAACGCCTGGGGTCAACACACCGGACACGCATTTCCCATCAACGATAACTCCACCTGAGGCATTTGCATCAAGGCATTTAGACACAACGGTCCGGGTTTTTTCCGTGGAGTACTTCCAAGTTGAAAGAAAATAATCAGTTTCTTTGTCAGGAAGCAATCTACGAACTTCGGATACATCTGGACGATGACTACAATGAGTAGGGATAAAAAAGAACTGATTTTTTTTTGGAAAGTCATTAAAACGCGTCTCAAATTCAAAGTTAATGAAAGCTTAATATAAAAATGACTCTTTAATCAAATTCGAGCACCTTATTTCAATCTTCGCAGCCTCTTCTCCCTCCATATAGTAGAGAATACAAGGATGAACGTCAGTGATGTTCCCTTTTACATTGGCAGAAATATCGAAAATCATTTTGGATACTCGTTTCTCTAACGCCGCAAAAAGAATCCGGGCATCCCAGTTTACTATAGGGGATGATGAAAAACTCTCTTTGATTTCAAGGGGAATTTGCTCTTTGCCTTCGACAATTGCCCGAGGAGCTGAGATCGAGATATTGCTTCCATAATCCTGCAATACGTAACCAATTCAGGGTTGTTTGTACTTAAATTGGAATTAATATCCAATTTTGTAACATTTTCATTCAACTCTAGCAAGCTTCACATTCACATTATAGTTGAGTTGAGTACCTGCCGAGTGTAGTTGGAAACGATCCAAGTATTTTCATCTAATTTCTCTCCTATCGTGTAAAATGTTATTTCATCCTTGAAGCGCTGGTGAGACACAACTTGGTTGTACATCTACAATAATATTTCATAAAGTAGCAAATGAGCTTATAAACACTCTTTGAAAATAAATTGAACAGGGACCAGATACCGGTACTGATGCACTTTCATGATGATGATACAAGCTTTTAGTAGTACCAACTTACAAAACATGACTGTGGATGCCTTTCCTTTAATATGGAGATCAGTGATTTTGGATCCGTTACAGGTTGGAATGTAAGCTTTACAGTAATACTTTCTCCGTTCATTTTTGTACTGCTTGCTGTTAGTCTTTCGCACAATAACCAAGATGAAAAGTTTTTCCCAATAGAGATTAAATTAAAAACAACATTAAAAAAGTTTTTGCTCCTGATATAATTTGTTATCGTTTCTTCAAAATTTCTTGACTCTTATTATCGTCTTCTTATTTCACATTTGATGCTTCGGGATGAAATTGGCAAAGAGTTGCAAGAGATAACAAGCAAGCTGGAAATCACGAACCATCACAGATTTGAGAATGAGGTAAAATATTGGAGAAGACACCAATCTATTTTATCTGTATAATATGCCTGATACACAAAATCCTTTGTATTGACTGGCACTGGTATTAAAACCGGCAACACATGACATAATTATATATATGTACATACATGTCTACTGTACAGTCCTTGAGTTTTTACGTGTACAGTGTGCTTCCAGCTAGCATCCAAACCACTTGACTGATTGAAGCATAAAGTATAGTTGAAGGCTCCCAAAATATTCCGATTTATCAAATGTATAAAAGCAATAACTTCATGTTACATGAAGCATCATATTCATATTAGTTTTCAGTAGCTACAAGCTGATGGAAAATCAGAGGCACCGAATGAAACTCTCATTCTATGCATGCAACGCGTGAAAATGAGTTTGATATAAAAAAAAGTGTTAAACTCTTTTAGTCTTATAGCAAGTATCACATACATACATATATATGCAATACGTCGATAGCTCGATATGCTTACAAAATCCCTCATTGACATGCAGAGTATGTCTTCACTGTTGAATATAAATTTCTTGCATCAGTTCAGATACTGTACTTAACATACGATGATCCAAAGGAAAATCATGTGGTTACATGCATGTAAAAGTTTATCATTTACACACGATATGAATAAGGTCTTGTAGTATGAACATAGTATAATATTGCAGAGTGAATCCTCACACACGCCATACAAGTGTTGAAGAGGTCTTGGTTTTCGTCAGTCGGCCGTGGCTGTATGTACTTAACAAAAAGTGGACACCTTACGAATCCTGTTAAAATGCAACGTTATGGCCATGACTAGAGTATGAGTGTCAATTCAATTTGTCAAATACATGATTCCAATTGAATTCCATCAAATATAGCTATGCTCCCGAAATATTTACAATCGACTTTGGCAACCAATTAGAACCGACTGCAACCTGTAATAAAACTTTGATTTATACGAGCTGCAACGGCTTTGTTTTATGTATTATCAATAGACCCAGAGAAATGATAGTAATGATTTCATTTCTCTGACTGGACCAGATCAGCACTGCTATATGCACTGGAAATTGTAACCCTTCTTGACCTATGATCACCGAGGTAATGATTCTGAAGAAATGCAAATGACTGGAAAGCAATCGAAAGTGGTGTGTTAATTACCGATCTAATGGTGAAAAAACATTTCGTTAGCATATGCAATAAAGAAAGACATGTTGATCCAAAAAGAAAAGCAAAATGGCACGCTACTGCAAATTATGTCATACGGCCAACATATTTTTGATTATACACCTTACACTTATCGGCCATAGAAATGTTCATGCATCGTCATCAGCAGAAGTCGCCGAAGGTAAGTTGCAATATTTAATGTGTATGATATTTTCTAATCCATTCAGACGGGCAATGAACATTTTGAACTAATGAGTATCTGCATTTCTCCACTGACTAAATTCAGAGGTGGAACATTGTGATCTTGATGAACACGATAATGCAAAACGCTCAGAAAAATGGGACCCATCATTCTGTCAAGAAGTGGTAATATTAATCCAATGTTGGGAAAAAATTTGGTACTTACTTAAAGCGTGTTTAAAATTGATGCAACTTTATATCCTTCAGATTACTTACGACACACCAGCTCTATATAACCAAGATGACTACAACATTCTAGCAGCATTGGCAACATCAGTTCTTAATAAAACATATCCAAACCGTTTGAACACTTTGCATGCATTTGCTATTTACGATGAAATGCCTCATCCGGTGCCAACAGGTCAAATAATTAAACCATATTTGCTGTTTAAAGTTTGAAAATCCATTTGAATCTGACAAATGAAGTTACATATTGTGTATATATCTCTGTAATCATTAAATAGGTGCATCATCGTATTTCATGGTTCTTTTTACTGTGATTTTCACATGGTACTTCAATAAATTCATCCACCGGTTATTCATGTCGCACTTGGAACACATCAACTTGTTTCCGGTCACTGACCAATTTCCAAACATCAAGCTCTACATGCTGCAGCAGGTAAAAATACTGTGTATACAAATATTTCACGGGGAAACTAGCGCTTTTATGCTGGTGACAGGATAAATTGGATAAAAAGGTCATTAATTTTCTTTTAGTCCCGACGAGAAAGTCTTTTGAACCGACACATGCGAAATACATGGGCTTGGTTGGCTACAGTAAGTTTATATTAACTACATATTATATAGTACACACATGAGCGTAGTTGGATTTTGGATACATAAGTATTGCTTCAATTCCTATTTAAATGTGTTCGTAATTGTCATTTTGACTTAGCATTACTTACTTCAACCAAGCGATCCATTAGTGAATCCAGATGAGGTCATAAAGACATGGGCTGACTTTCACTTGCCGCAAAACGTTTGGTAAATGAATTGAACTGGGCCTAAGGGCAATGTGAGACACATTTAGATTCATTCCTAAACGGAATATTTATGAACGTTTTAGGGCAATTATAAAAGCTGTTCTTCGTGTCAATGCTCTGGACAATTCTCAAGTATACTTTCACGACAATTTGATCCCTACTGACCGAATTGCGGAGAAAGTAGGTGAGAGGCAAGTTGAGAGGCAAGTTGTGAGTGAAAGCGTAATGACAGAAGAAGTTGAAAAAAATGAGGAAACCATAAGCGGTCAAACTGCAACATGGAGAACATTTAAAGGTGGTAAATCACTCATACATGGTTCAAACTCCCTCCAAGATATGAACACTGTGTCCCAACGTAAGTTTTTGATTTTCTATTTAAGTCAATAACCCAAATTCCACAGTCACATAAATATATCGTTTCATAATCATGTAGGTTCAGAAAATGAGCCATCGGAACTATCATTGCCACCTATTCCATTACGAAGGTCAATGGGCCGACAACAACAGCAACAACTCCCTGATCAAGATGGAGGTGCTCGACATTCACATTACAGCGAAGAAACACTTCACGGCGTACTGGGCTTTTGGAAGTGATTTGGTGGGTGCAACAGGGCGCAATTATTATCCTTTGAGGAATTTGCATTGTTATTTGTAATAATAATATTTAATGATGAAATCTCAATCTAAAGATGTCATATTCCTGTCTTATCTACTTGTATATGAAACTTTATCGGCTTATCTTTTACAAATCATTTACTTAGAGGTTCTCTACTAGAATGCTATAGATCCAAAAACCAATGTCGGATAATAATTTCATTCCATAATAAAAATGTTTATTTAACACCAGATTTAACTCAATATCCAAATACTTAGCATAGCCATGTATGATTGTATGAAAACATGCTATTTAAAACTCCTAGAGTCCTTTAGTGCATGCAATACATTCTTTAATACTGGGGACATTTTGTACAAAATCAGTATCACTTCGAACTCTCTGTATTCTAACAAACTGTATGACTAGGTATTTTTCGATCATTACAAATGGTATTTGTCACTATAGTTCTAATCTATATGGTACTTTATAGTCCGTCGAAACGTTTGCATTATTGTGATTCTATTATTATTGAAATGTTTAGGAGTAAATCTTTGGGTCATACATTTACACATTCATTACAAGTGACCGTTGTAGTCTTGTACAAAAAAAATATTTACAAAAAAAGTTAGCTACTTTATAGCTGAAAGTAATAGTAAAATGTACAAACCAAAAGAATCGAGTAGAAGTCATCCAAGGGTATCTCTACCACTGCGACTAGTTGATTTGTCATTGAATGCTGTTGTGAGTCTTTTAATGAGTACTGATGAAAATAGATCTAAAAAGTCTCGACGAAACAGCAGGGAAAAGAAGTCCTTACGCGAGTACCTTTCGACAACCTTGCCACTTTCCCTCCAGCAGCAAATACTGGATCGGGCTGTTAGTAAACTGGTTGGTGCACAAATGACTCTCAATCTTCTCGACATGTTTGAGCCCGACAAAGTCGCAATAGAATCTGTGGACTTGTTAGGCCCCTTCCGGTCTGCTCTAGGGATAAACCAAATCCTATACTTTTATTTGATTGAGTTTAATAAAATTACCACTACTATAACCCTTCCATTTCATCAACAGCTTGGGATTTGGTTGCTACCTCAAAGAGGATCGGTTAACGTGGTCTCAAGGCTCTGCAAAAAAGTTCAACTTGACGGTGGAGCAATGTGATAAACTTTATAGGATCTTATTGTGGGCCAAACCAACACAATTGAAAGAGCTTATTATATCCATTTCAAGAGATACCCTCAAGTTCTCCAAGCTTCCTAACATTTTAGGTCAAGCACGGTCCCTCACACGCATAACTTTGTTGAGTGGAGCCGAAAATCATACGCTTCGTATTTTAGGCATTCACTGTCCATCCCTTCTTTACTTAGATGTATCACACTCTGTCAAGGTTTCTGACACTGGTTTAAAAAATCTTCTTATGAAACGACCTCGACAACAGAGGAAATTAGCAGGAGATGCTATGGAGGAAAATGAGGATGATTCTGACGTAATTTTATCAGAAACGAATCCCTGTGCACATAAAATTTGTTCCATTACTCTCCTAGGTACATCAGTAACATGGCGTGGTTGCCAACTGGCTTGCAGAACTATGAACTTTGGGTATCTCAGCTCTTGCCTTCCGGTTGTCAAGATTTTGCGAATGGACCCATGCGTGTTATATGATAAAGGAGTACCATTCAATCGGAAGAGCTTGTCTTTGAAACCCAACGCTTTTATCAGTGATGATCATAAAGTACTGATCGCCGCCAGTATTGACTACGCTCTAGTTCAAGAGGAACTCGATTTTACTGTCATTGACTATTACAAACAGGAAAAGGAGCAAGGAGACAAGTCATGGGTCTTTCTCCGCAATTCGAACAGCTTTCAGTTGAAGCTGGCAATGAGAATGGAAGCGAATTTTGTGACATCCCTAATTTTGCCCTGGTACTCTTTCACCTGGAGACTAGATAGCTTGATGGATTTGAATATTCTTGGTGTTTCTTTCCCCAACTTGAGGCATTTGAGGGGTAGACTTAGAGGAGTTTGGAACCGTTTGCAAGAGACGTTTTTGCCAAAACTGGAAGTTGCTCATGTGTGGGCGTTAAATTGTGCTACAGGCTTATCAATTCTACAGCACGCACCAGTCATTGAAATCTTTGAGTTTAATAATACAGTCACAACCCCTGTAGAGGAGATGACGATGGAACTAACGGATAAGAATTTGGAGACAACTTTGACTACAAACACGAGTCTTGCGAAAATTCTCACAGAATTTACTGTTAGACCATCAGTGCTCACCGTAAAATCACTCAAAACACTTATAGGAAAGTGTCCCAATCTCAAACGTATTGGGGATCTGGAAGCGTGGAAAGTTAATACAAGAGAAATCGCGGAATTCAATAAGTATCTGGATAGCGTTGCCTCCCAATGTGTTCTCACCATCATGAACTTTCCCCCGTCCTATCATCCAAGCTATACGACAATGGAATTTTGACGTGATATGGTAATCTTGACGAAAGGACGAAAGACTCCAGTCGTAATTCCACGGCTTCTACAATCTATAATCTAAATAAGTCCCACCGGAAGTTAAAAGTGAATAATTTTCAAAAAGTATATTGTGTCAAAAAGATAAAGCACAAAAGTTTTATATGTTCAGGTGCTCAAGCAATAATTCTAAGTATATCTCCTGTGAAAGGTTCAGCCTATGTCACACTATGTAAGTTACACAAAAGTGAGTTTAATTGTAATGTAGCAGAAGAATGAAATTTTACAAAAATAATATATAGTAAAACGTTAAGTATCGTTAAATGAGGGGAGTCGCTAATGATTTAACTTTGTTTTACTGGCACAAATGGTCATAGTTTAGTTTATTTCTGTAACAATATACTTGTTAGAGCAACATTATACGTAATACCTAGGACGATTTAAGCTAGCACCACTACTGCCATTACTAGTATCAGTAATTATTAGTTCATTAGAACTTTGAAAAGGATATAAATTTTGACTTTCTGTATATTGTGCCTGTCCCCAAGTTCCTGCTGTCGTCCCACAATTTTCATCAGATAAAAATCCGGTACCTCTATTCACAATATGAAGCCTAGGCTGTCGATGAGATTCTTCTCCATCGGAATTTGGCTGGTAATAATTTGTGCCGCCCCTGGTAAACATGGAGCTTTTTTGTTGCAAGGACCTTCTACTTTTCCTGTATTCCAAAGCATCAACAAAATCCAAAGGTGTCATTTCACAGTTCCAATCAATTCTTCGATGACGAATGGTGGGATGAGCTCTCATACAAAGTTTGCAATGTATGTGCCCATGAAGGAATTTGCATCTGTGAGGCCTATAAAACTTGTCCATGTCTGGCAATTCTGGTCTTCCTTGGTCTGCATTCCTTATCGCTAAGTAATGGGGGATCTTACCGTATTCTTCCTTATAAACAAACTTATGAACTAGTCCAGATGGTTCCAAAAGACGACATGTTCCTTTCCTGTCATCAACATATCTTGGAATCCCTTTCTTTGGTGGCATCAATATTATTGCTCGTGCGTTATCATAAACATAGTCCTTTGTATCGTAATCCTCTCGTCGAGGTTTGGGTCGAGTGTCAGGTCTTCTGTAGCCATATGAATACCACTTTGCTGCTTCTTTTGGATCATCCCAGTTTATACTTCCGGCGGATTTACTGATGCCAGGACGTAGCCATTTCTTTTTGTGAAGGGGGTTTTTGAGTCTATTTACGTCGCTAAACCATTCATAGTACCTTTCACTGCTTATAGTGGGGTATAATGGGTAAGATTTATAGTATTTAAACTGCGCTGGGGGTGGGTATTGAGGGAAGCGACGACGAGACGTTTTAGTGTTTAAATCAGAATCTCGAGGTAGACGTTCCATGGGATCCTCTTCTTCTTCCTCCTCTTCACTACCACCAACGTCATCACCAGCGGGTTGGTCAATTTCATCGTCTTCATCTTTGTCACGAATGCCGTATTCATCTTCGATTTCCCGTTGTCTTTTTACACTGCCAAAGGCATCTATCCAGTCTTTCGGCTTGATGTCGTCATCTGCATGAACTAAATTTTCTGGAGCAGACTCTGATTTTCGAAGTGATTTATGTATCCAGCTCTTATGACCAGGTGGAGGTTTCCATTGTTCCACGGGTTTAGCCCATTCAGGAATTTCTTCGTCATCCCATTCACTTTTCCCCTTGCCTGACTTGTCCTTACCCTTACCCTTTCCTTTTTTTACTTTAGTTTTTGACTTTTTGTTATCGTCACTCTGTTCCTCTTTGGCATCTTCACTTTTGAGTTCTTTGTCACTAACAGCAGGGCTACTTGAACTAGAATGGTCCATACAAGAACACAATGAACTACTACTGCTTGTTGAGCCTGAAGTATCCGAACCTGGAGAGTAGCGTCGTGGACCTTTCTTTCCCTTACCTCCGTGTTTTCTTTTTGGATCCTTGTCACCATCCCCGTCACTCTTTCCACCTTTTCCTGTTCCACTTGATATACCATCCATTGTTGGATTCTTGTCTAAATCTTTAGTGTCAACATCTTCGGCAAACTCGTCGCCATACCATGGGCGATCTTTCAGTTTACCTTCTTTTTGTGAAACCTTTACTGGAGTGTCTGTCACCTCTGATATTTTAAATCGTTTGTCTGTAGCATTTCTACTTAAATAACCACCCGGATCTGCATTAACAGGCTTCATTTCCCAATGCTCTAAAACACCAGGGGAGGCATCATTTAAGTTGGATCCAACCATTCCAAATTTCTTAAAGGAGGATCTAGCCAAATAGTCCACTGCATAGTTTTTAGGCTGACGTGGAATATATGGCTCCAATTCCTTCTCTTCTTGCATGCGTTTCAATAGCTGAGGATGTGGTTCAAATTGTGATGCATGTTCCTCGGTTACAGCGGCACCTTGGGTAGTAGGCACATCTTTAAAGAAATGGTAAGATGATTTTTCTACTGGTATTTCAGCCTCTTCATAATCTTTCCAATATCTTCTTGGCAGTATGAATGCCTTTGGGGAATCATCATGCTGTAATTCTTCAGGGATTTGCTCATCATTTTTGTAGCCAAAGTATTTTCGCAATATTTCCTTTGGGGGTCCCACCACAATGTTTCGCGACTTGCCGAGGAGAGGTTTAAACTCTGGCTTGACAAAGTTAGGATCAAAGTAACTGAGAATTTCCTCTGCTGCCTTTTAATAAAAAGAGGAAGACATTTTTTATATGCCGCAGCTTGATACTGAAAATATGATTGAAAAGGGATGTCAGAAACTATTAGGTGATTTGAAATCATGGTTTATTTTACAGATTCGTCTCCGGTGGTTGCAGTTCCAGCTCTTCCAAATCCTTCGCCCTCAGTGTCCTCACCAGAGAATTCAGCGCCATCAGATTTTCGCCCCCCTCGGTGCTTTCCCATTTTCGAGTGCCTCTTGTGGGGCCATGAACTGTAATGTCCACCCGTTCCAACTACATTTCCACCCTTCCGTTTCAGCTCAGACTCTTCCCGAGATCGTTTTTGCATTTCCTGTTATACAAAAAATTATTGTGTTGTAGCATTATTGCGTATACACGAATGACTATGTCTAAACCCCAATCTTTTTTGGATTTTGGATGCCCAATGAAAGTGAATATATTTTAAAAGCTGCAACAACAAACTCACTTTCATAATAGCTGAATCACTTTTACTTCTCTTTTGACGTAGCATCTCCTCCTTACGAAGCTGTTCCTGTTCAAATTTAAGTCTATCATAGTAGCTCTTTGTTACACGGGGAGCTACAAGAGCTACACGATGCATAGGAGCCGGCGGGGCTTGGACCTGAAACGCAGTTGTATATTTTAGTTAATGTTCATTATGCGCGTTCATAATTTAGTCGAAAAAGTGCAAGTTTAATACATTTCGCGATTCTTCCACCGCCTTTCGGATTTGATCTTTCCAAATTTCATCTTTGACATTCGTTGCGCGAGACTTGGGATGTTTATCGATAGGCATTTCGAAGTTTTAGTTGAGCACCAAAGTTTTCTGGACACAGCTAAAGTTAAAAGCTAATACTGAAGTATACGAAGGTTGTGTGTATCATAGGTATAGTATACCCTTACGATGAATGAAGCCTTGCTAGTGAACTTATTCAAGCCGTAAACTGAGTAGAAGTAGGTAATGCTGATAGGCTAATGGCTAATCTAGCTAGAATAAGACTTAAGTCCTATTTTAACAAGGTACCAAATAGCTAACCTATAGTTAACCTTATTGTAACTTACAAAATTGTAAACCGAAAGAATCTAATCTCTCCACTACCTACTCTATTAAAGTCCATAAAATAAAATCTGATGTCATCCAATGGGTCATGTATGAAAGCTTACCTATCGAATGGTTAGAATCTCAATGACAACCTTTGTCCTAGAGGTGGCAACTCCTATGAAGTTTTTTTTAGAAATGCCACCTCATCATTATATTACCCAAGCCATTTTCCGACACGACCAAGCTTGATAGATCGATATGCGCTTCGCAATGTGATCAATGATCAATAAAAAGACACTGAATCGATGATTCCAATAATTATTATTGCATATAATCAATATATTTCCAACATTTTCGTTTGCCGTGAGAATCAATACATAGGAGGGGAAATATATTCGCAAAACTTCTATAATATAAGAAAATAGCGTTAATGCCACATAAGGATCATTATTTATATACATAATAGCTTTCATTTTCCATACATTCCTATTCCCCCTTGTCTTGCAATCATCCCTACGCATAATAAATACGTTTTCGTCGATTAATCATCAAATTCATTATATTGAAACAATAATCATAATTATTATTTTTATTGATATTGAACACTCTAATGATAGTTTAGTAGTTTCTTGTGTTTTTGGTATACTTCAAAAAAATGAGTTTTTGTTTTACACATATACATATTATATATCAAATTTTATAAATGATGCAGCATCAATCGAATCAACCCACATTTATACTTTGGAAATACAATGCATATGAATGCGCCATGTATTATAAGTACTAGTTCTGACTTCGTGTTCAATACGTCATCCATAAAATGAAATAATTATTTTTAAAATATACAAATAATTTGTCGTCAACTAGTATCCCGAACCTTATGCTAATACTTAAAACTACTACAAGAACTATAATTTATACGATTAAATATATTTGTATAGGCCCCAACCTGTGAAAGTGTGTTGTCTGCAATTTGTGAAAGAAGTCCGAATTCGCATATCAGCATTAATTATTATCACGCTAAAAAATACAAGGTAGGTGTTGGTTTGCTTGATCATCCAGTAAATTTTCCCATGAATAAATATATTATTATCTAACTAAGTCATATGAGAACACCACACAACTAGGTCATGCCTACACTACATACAAAAGAATGAAATCGTGTCATAAAGAACTCTGTGGCATTATAACCTAAACCTACAACATGAATTTCCTTCCACACACACAACAACCATAACCTATGAAAAGTTGACAAAACAACACTATTTACTTTCCAAATGAGAACATTAACATGAATCAAGAAATGTGAGATAATATACATTAGCTACAAAAATTGTATTCTTTTCTGTACAAATGAGATGTTTCATTGAAATGTGATACCGATTACTTTTTGTTTTATTTTGAAGTCTCCTTGAAATCATAGTAGTCTTCAACTTCGTCAGCCCACGACGTAGACAGCGTTTTATCAAGCTCACCTTCTTCTTTTTTAATAAGATCTGTTCTTGACATTTTCTCTAAGACAGTAGAGTTAAATAGCTTTGTTTCATGTCCTGAAATACTGGAATCTGATTCACTAGTACTTCTTGACTTTGTGCAGATGTTCTTGTGGGGTGTCGAGCTGAGGAATCCAAGCTCAGCAGAAAAAGCTGCAGCAACTGATGAAGTGGTTGATGTGGAGCCGGATGCTTCAGATGTAAATGACTCGTTGAGTTTCTCTATGTCTAATTCATTTGCAGTCAACTGATCCTCCGCTGGGATCTGATAATCACTCCAGACATGTAAGTTGATTCGCCACTGTTTGATAATTCCATCCCATGCTCTGCGGCTGTACTTGCGATGCTTGTTAGGTGTTTTTGGATGGATTGGCTTCCGTTCTCTCCTACAAATGACATAATTTAGGACCATTAATATGAATTTCCTAATGTAAAGGTATAGATGCACAAACAAGAAAATGTTAATTACTTTGGTACAGCATGAAGATAATTATGATACTCTGGAGTGCTTTTCCCATATTGAATTTGCTTTGACCTCCTTGAAACCACAACTGGATCAGTTTCCAGCTCAAAGTTAGCTTCCTGACCTTCTTCAAATGGACGCTTTAGACGACTTCGCTGCTCCTCACTTGTAACACGTTCTTGGGCGTTAGTGTTGGCTCTAGGTTTTGAATAATACCTGGGCTTTCTGGGAGACAGTGGTTTCTGCATTGTCAGATTACTCTTCTGGTTTCGTATTTCTACTTGAACATCATCCTCCTCATCATCATCATTCCAATCATTTTCATTTCCGTCATCATTAGAGTCAAAATCAACTGGACCACTCTCATGGAGTTCCAACTCATAATCCTCATCCATTTCTACTTGTTCCACTTTCCGAACGTTTTGGTACCGACTTCGCTTAGCGTCTGACGCGTCACTGCTTGTTGACATTTCCGTTTCCATTTTTCAATGATCTTTGATCTTACTGTTTCCTGTTCAAAATAATCATGACTCATTAGTACAAAGTTAGAAATTATTCCCACGAACTCGAACCTTCAACTTCCCATCATGTGTAATATAAGAAGACGCACTACATCACATTATTGGATACTTCATACCTGACAAATTAACAGCAAACTGACAATGATTAATGCAGCAACGAAAGACGAAAGACTAGGTTCAACCGAATCGCTTCCAGAAACCTGAGAAAGCAAGAAATTATCAGAACAATCAGCTAATCGGTCAATAATAGAATAATTTAGCAGATCAAAACTACAAACTTCTCTTATGACTTACCTTCAACTTTTCACTTGTAATCTAATGGTAATACCCAAAGCTAAAAAAATATTTCAGCTGTGTCTGCTTCTCGATGATAGGTCACTGAACATTTATTTTGTTTTTCAGATTCAGAATTGACTTTAATTTTCAATAAAAAAGGATTAGTACAAATTAAGAGGTCAGAATAAAACCCAACTTCAGTTCGATTAATTAAAATTAAACCCAGGTCACAGTCATATCACCACCCGTGTTTTTGTTTGTCACTTCAACATCATCCTTCCAGGTTCTAATATGTTGTGCCCACAACGCAATACATACATGATGACAATGACTGCTTCTCTTCTGTACAAATCCGTCTTGTGTATAGAAAAGATGTAGATGTAGATAGCCGCTCGCGCCGAGTGCTTTTTTCCCACACTCACTCATTCTATAGAGCATCCGGAGGAATAAGGAACATTTATGTCATAATATATTTAAAGCTACCTTTGTTGTTCCACTCTTCAACTCTCAGTGTTTTTGCCAGGCATCCAGTGAAGTATTCGGACCTATCACAGATCAGCAGATACTTTCTTGAACAACGTAAAGTAGCTTGTTGAGTGAGTATTCGACGACGCCACAGTTCAAGGTGAAGTGTTCACTGACAAGTTCAAGCTTCGGTATCGGTTCCACAGCGAATTGAGTAATGGCGAGCGCTTTAATGCTGCGATATGGGTTATCAGCATCACTATCAGATTGCAGTGCGGATAACTTAGTGGGTGGATCGTCGTCGTCGTCAAGCGTTGGCGTCACTGATGTTCCGAATTCTCATGATGTTTACTCGAGGAAGGTTTTCTTGGGTGGGTTACCCCCGGACATTGATGAAGGTAAGAAAACTTTGGTGATTGTGAATATTGTGATTATGACCGTTTGATTTTTTACACAATTTTTAATTTGTTTTATGTATTTACAGTTGGAATAAAAGAAGCGTTCTGGAAGTTCGGATCATTCGAAGTTTATTGGCCTGGAAAGAGTCATAATCCCAACTACATGTTTCCACCTAAAGGATATGCGTTTTTGCAGTTTGAAGTATTTTTTTTCACTCAGGGATTTGTTATGAAATTAACTTTATAACGCAATTTTTTGGTTCTAAATTGATATGATTGGGATTTTTTGTTTTCAAAATACAGGCTGAAAGCTCTGTTCATTGCTTAATGGGAGGTTGCATTCATGGAAATGATGGGGGGCTGTATTACTTGGTTTCATCACCCTCTCTTAAAAACAAAGTGATTCAAGTGAAGCCTTGGAAGCTTCAAGATGCTGTTACTGTTGTCAATCATTCTCTGTTCACTACTGTCAGGCAGTTCGCCGTGTTTGTGGGAGGTGTACCACGTACTTTGACTTCAGGTGCGTTATTTATGTTCGTAAAAATATGCTTTGGGTTTGACTTAATGTAAAATGTAACTAGAACTAACAAAAGTTACGGAAATGGATGGGAAACAGTAGTGCGTTTTGAGCATGTTCGATATCAGTGTACCCCAATTACTTTCTTCTATATCTATCCGATTTTCGCAAAGCTTTTAAGCTAATTTTTTGGATGCCAAAGATAGAATTGATATCTAATTTTAATACTAACTCATTAGCCTATTTTATATCTTACACTGCTATTCACAATTAGAACTGATAGTCCATAGTCCATCAATAACTAAAGTATACTCATAAATGTGTGCTTTCCTCTTCAAATATGCATTTTGAAAGTGCAATTTGCCGGATAGAATAGAATGCACTTGAAAAGAGTATTTTGGCCTTTAAAGGCTGAAAATATGAATGATAATCTCAATCATTTGTTAATTCTAGTTTTTTGTATGTTGTTATAATTTTAGCTGAACTGGCTCAACAAGCTTCAAACGTTTTTGGTTCCGTTAGCTATTCGGAAATATTTTTGGATTGTAAAATGAGCTATCCGAAAGGTTCTGGGGTCGTCTACTTTTCAAACCTGAAAAGCTTTATTGCTGCTATCACAAGAAAATACCTTGAAGTAGTTGTGGGTGGCTCTGTAAAACACGTAAGTGAATACGTTAAAATTAGTATAAATTCTAAGGACATGAAAATTGCAAGGAAATAAAATAATGTAATATGTAATTCATAATAATTTATATTGATAATAGGTCGAGCTTAAACCCTACTTTAATAAATGGTAAAGAGTTGAATCTGAGAATCAACTTTCTGAGAAATCTACTTGCAAAAACGATTATAGAACAGAAGAACAGGAACTTGTAGAACAAAAGTAACTTTTATATGATTACATGATATTTTTACTACTTATTTTTGTATATGCTACTTAACTTACGAATGATAATTAGTCGCCTTTCTTATATTTTTTATTGTGTTCCTAATTTTTACATGAAAGCGGTTTGATGACTTGTAGTTTTGATTGAGAGATTTTATAGTTTGTATTGATTTATTTTTGCTATCTTAAAAAATATACTTTTATATATGATTGATTTTGTCTTTTGCACGCTTATACTTGGCAAAAATAAAGATTAACAAATTACTAACTAAATTATTTCGAAGTGCAATGAATATTTAGGTTATATGACGTTATTATTTAAATGGACTGAGAAACTGAGATATTAATTTTTACTTGCCATTCATTTGTTTCTTCTGGAGAAGTGAAGACGGTGTATCTTTCTGACCCAACCGGTAGTTTCTATGTGAAGATGTATGTTAGTGACTTTGCGAATTTTTAGGAAGTTGCAAAAATGTTATGGAATGTTGCTGAACGAAGCATGGTTCTTCTGGCCTGCTCAGTTAGATCTGTTATGTGTAGCCTAAGTTTTGAAAACATTATATCATTCATCAACGAAATTCGTAGGGTAAAATACATAATGTAGTTTAGTACTACGTAGTGTCATTTGGTTTTTCAATAGTATGCAATAAGCAAAAAATGACACATAGTCAAAATTTCAATGTCATTAATGAAACAGTTCATATGCCATTTCTTTCGTTCAAACTAGACTTTCTGAAACGAAAAACCTAATATCCCAATCCATCAATCTGGCTCTGCACTGTAGAGTTTAAATGAATTTATTTGAGTATTCCTTAGGGCATGGCTGTTAAAGAAAAAGCAAGGTAAGCTGTATATATCGCTTCACACAATCGTAAATCGTCAATTTTCTCATTATAGTTGCAGCGAAATTGAGTAAAACTTTTTTGGATGCATAAAGTGATGCATTTTACGCAGCTAATGTGAATGAATGTTACAGCCTTTCGTTCGACACTCATTGTATGAAAATGAATGTATGCAAGTTTACGATTTATACTCATGTGAAACTACTTAGGCTCAATGTAGTATGATGCTTCAACGAAAAAGACGTCCTCGTGCATATAAACAAGAGTTTCATTGATGCTTCGCTTTCAATCTCCAACTAGAAGTCTCATGGAACTCCTGCTTGCTACTAGTCTGTGAATTTCTTGTAGAAGCTTGCCTTTCTTCAAGTAGTCTGACTTACCAGCGTTAACTTCCTCTGTACAACAGAAATTGCGTCTCGCAAAGGTTCCGCATTAAATCAAGAAACATGAGGTTGGAAGCTATCAACATGCTTTTTGTAGCTCTTTCAGTGCTGTTCATATTCTGCAGATCTGAAACTTATCCAGATTCTAACGTTTCCAGTGAAAGTAATCAAGTTATCGACATGTTGGTGAGAATGTCAGAATCAGATCAAGAAAACATCATATCTGAAGAGATTAAATCATCATCAAATCCACATCATAACAGCACGGAGAAACATACTAAAAGATCAAAACCCACCAAGTACATGATGTTCCTTCTGAAGGACATGGAATCGAATCCTTTGTCACATTCCCAAAATGGAAATGGAGAAACGGTTTCATTCAAAATTCAAGACAGTACAATTGAGAAACCTCGTGATCGCTTATTTTATGCATGGATGCCTAACGAAATCAAAGGTAAAAATTAATTTTTTTTTACAAATTCATATGAACGTGTTGTTCTATGCATATTAATATATATGTACAATTATGATTTCTCTGAAGCATATGCACAAGTCGAAACTTTGAAATGCTACACATGTTGACATATTTCATGTTAATATCTATAAAAAAATGTGTATACATAATAAAATCATACACCTCATTAAGCCAATACGAATATACTTAGTTTAATCAGTACAACTGTGTACATCTAGTCGAAAGGGGGAATGGGGGAAACTGGCTTGCTAAATGTAATCGATTTTTAAATTCATATAATAGTATTGTTGCATATCAGTTTGGTGCTTATCAGCTATGCATGGCCACCGTCACGTACTAGAAAATTTACGACCAGGCGAAAGCAAATCAGTTTGCCTGAACCAATAACTGACAATGCAATAGGTACATCTTAGAAATTAAT
The DNA here is from genome assembly GCA_964034955.1 of Orchesella flavescens. NCBI lineage: Eukaryota > Metazoa > Arthropoda > Collembola > Entomobryomorpha > Orchesellidae > Orchesella > Orchesella flavescens. Next base: position 24,724,002 of record OZ035954.1, on the reverse strand, counting down.
GGAGCCTACATAGCGGTTGCAGAGTTCTTCTTCTAGGAATGAATGTACCAAAGTAAGAAGTAAGAATTTTGCCAGTGACGGACTACTCGCAAGTTTCCATGAATCGGAAGCTATGCTATGAGGTCTGTATGAAGTTTTGTTTGCATAATACAGTTGTTCCATTTAAGTAGTACGAATATAAAAGTATACAAAATTATACCTGTGGTACACGTGACTAGTATAGGTGAACCAACATAAAAGCTTTTCTTCGAAAAGGGGCATTATGAGATCGTCAAACAAAAATGTGTACAACACAGAGAAATGATAGAAATGGTATAACAGTTGAAGTATAAGATTAGGTTTAATTACTATAAGCACTGCCTATGATCATACTATATCACGGCTGCATAATTATTGCAATTTTTTTCATAAGATAATTGACAAGGTCTTGGCACACAAAGTAATCAAGTCAGCTAACCAGAAAAGGATATTTGATTAAATTATGCTTAGCATAAACCCCCGGAAAGTAGTAACTGGGGTATTCTGATCTCATGCTGTAAGCTAAAGTTAAAATCTTCGACGTCTCGTCGGCGTTCACGGCAATTATCAAGCACAATCATTTATGTAATTAAATATTCATCGTTAACTAAAGAATAATACAACACTTATAGCAGTACGTTATTCCTATTTGATGAAAATAAAGAAAGTGGGTTAAACCCATTGTAATATAATAGGTTTGAGTTCAAAGCGAGTTCAAAGAACTGCATGTAAAAAGCTGCTAAACAATAAAAATGAACTTTCTTGCCCATTTAGTAAGTATACGATTTACTAAATATGATCATGCTGTTAGGCAAGCACTAGTCACGTTTCTTACATTGACAAATGGCAAGTGTTATTGGACATGAATCGCTTGCAAAAAGTAAAACATTTGTTGACAACTTTTTAGGAATGTTATGCATGAATGTGATTTCGTAAACAGTAAAGAAAAGACAACTATTTAAGCACCAACATTAATCATAAACTTGAAGAAAATTGTTTTGCTTAATGACACGATCTAAAGGACCTTGCAATCCCAATTCAATCTGTTTACAGACAAATCATTATTGAATGTTTGGCGTCTGAGCATTAGCATATTTATCATAAACGCTTTTAGAACCTCTTGTATCATGACTATCGCCTTTTCGCGTGAAAATTATATAGATGCGGAATGACTTTTCTCAGAAGTCAAAGGGTTTATTAATAGGAAGCTCATAAAAACACGCAAAAACAACAAAATCCGAACGAAGGGGTTTGTGTTTGCGGATTGAAGATACATAATCAGAAGGATTAAGAATGAATGGGCTAACTAAGCCGAGATGTATGGAACCACATACATAACTCAAAACAAAATAAAAAATGATGCGTTAACATTTCTTGCATAATTAGAGCTCCATGGTGGCTCCAGTGCAGCCATTAATGTCGTTAATAACAGTCTTGTCTTCACCACATTACTCAGGTTGGCTTAAAATCGAAGAATAAAGACAAGATTAAAAAAACTTTTTGTTTTAGCCCATTATGGCTTACCGTTATATTCTTAAATGAGGACATGTAGGTACTGGCAAAAACGCAGCACATTTATTAGCATTGATGCGAATGACATTTAAAAAAATCTGTAACGGTGTTAACATATTTATTACAAACTACAAACCATTTGCTTTCTACTTTATGTACAGATATGAATGCGGGTAGGACAACCGTGCTGTTTCAGCAAACTTTACCACGAGATCATTTTGGGAATTTCACTGCAGCTCAAATTGTTCTAACTATACTGAACGATGCAGCTTTTGTTGATCTTGATTCGACCACCCAAGTTCGCATGTATACCCATTGGAAAAATGAAATGTTTGAGGTACACATTTATTGCATTACTAAATGATATGCAAAACTGTTAATAACGATTGAAATGTTTCTGGGGTAATGCAAAAACTGTTACATGTGTCTCTTTTCTTTGATAATTTTTGGGGAATAATAGCAAGAGTTGGTTCTGACACAATCCATTGTACCAAAGAAGAAATTTTATTCCTTTGACATCAAAGAATTTATTGAGTCACAGCTTCTGCCCGGTCTCACACAACCAAACCTTATTCACATCAGTTTTCAAATTATGGTTAGGCATGCCAGGAGCCGAATAATTGATTTCGAGAAACTTTTTGACCTCCAAGTTGATAGTCCCTTTATGGTATTCTTCTATCATGACTTTTTACCCAGAGAAGTCTCTACCACCACTGCTAAGTAAGCTCACAACACAACATACACTTTTGCACATTGATGTTGATATGCATGAAAATGAAATGAATGCTGTTGATACATAAAATATATAATATGATGTCATTATTTTCAAATTTAAGGGACACTCCATTATTAAGGCGAAAGTCCAGATCCATCTCAGGTAGACCTTCAACCCAATGTCAACGACGCAACTTTGAAGTCCACCCCGAGGAAGTTGATTGGCCGAATTTGGTTTATCCAAGGGAACTTGATCTTGGATATTGCTCGGGAACTTGTCCAACCCCCCTCCAAGATCATTATTATAATATCACACTACACTCATTTCTTCTGGATCGATATAGGTATAATAATTATTGTTACAATTTGAAGATGATATTATGTCCCTTGAAAAAAACCATCACATATTTAGAATTAACGATTTGTTTCCTTTAGGATGCATGCAATGTTCAACGTGCCATCGGATTTTCCTCATTCCGGTTGCATTCCTGTTACCTACAAATCAATTAGCGTGTTGGAAGAAATTGACACTGGTATATTTAAAGCATCTAAAGTTCATAACATTTCAGTTGCCACTTGCGGATGTCGATATTAAAAATAAACTATTTAAAAAAATAATTGATCAACGTTCTTTGAGTGGTGATTTCTTTTATCTAGCTTTATTTTCGATGATATATCTAAACATATAAGGGGCTCTTTCATCGTCAATCGTGTAAACGTCAGAATATTAATTCAGTGTCATTAACAAATACTTTTAAAACAATATAAACAACATATATACATAGTTTAAATTTTAAATGTAGATAAAGAAAAACAAGCATTCCATTTCCAGTACATGCATTTATTTCGTTGAAAAAGTTCAGTATATTGCTACCAGTAGTAGTATTTTTCTATGCAAAATCCAAATCTTCAATCTGATGTCCTATCAGCATTAGAATTAGATACAGCTTATGTAACTTTAAATGCATCATATATTGAATATTTACATTTTTTCCATTAAACGTAACAAATTGTAGCATTTACATGTTGTTTAAACTTGTAATGATCTTTCAACATCTAGTAGTTTCATATTGGCTTTACTTCACACATGTACACTTGCTTGTGCACTATATTTGTGAACTACATCATGGGACCACCAGGACCACCCATTGTACTGTGAGGACCAGGACCAAACTGTTGGCCAGGGGTCATCATTGATTGACCCATTGGCGGGCGAACCATCGGTCCAACACCAGGAACCTTTTTTTTAAAAAAAACATTACAACCGTAAATAATGATGCATTAAAATTAAATTTTAATAAGTACAAAATGTGGCTTTACTGGTTGCATGGGTTGGGGCAGAGGTTGTTGAATAGGTGGTGGCTGATTAGGCTGTTGCACTGGGGCATCTGGTGGTAAGGCAAGGTTTGACAAAAGTTCTTGAACGGAAGGAAATATCGAACACTCCATCATGTTTCCTTGATTGAAATCCGAGAATCTTCTCAACTGTTGTGCAACAACTGCATATTCTGGCGGAGCTGCAAAATTCCATTGAATAAAATTATGACGTAAAAAAATGTACGTCAGTCTTAAAAGACAAATTCAGCAAAAATAATTTTGAACTTACGTGGGCCCATTGCTCTTTTTTCTGCTAACTGAGTCATATTTGTTGTAATTTCATGAATTAGAGGAACCATAATAAATGGTACTTTCTCAGGATCTGACAAATTTGCAGAGTTGGAGTCTATTTCCATTGGTTGTCCGTCACTTTGTGCTCTTGTCAGCAAAAGCTGTAATGCACATAAAACGTTAAGTTGATTTTTATTTCATTGTACAGATGCAGCAGTTCAAGCAACTTGGGCTAATTTACTGAAATAGGCGTTCTTACATAAAGTAAAATTTTGCTTTGCGAAGTAACTATTGCTGGCATTCCAGGGGGAATGATTGGCATAGCTGAAGGTGGTACTGTGAGGCACAATTGTACACCCCACTTCCAATTGTGCAAAGAAGGATTTAATTGCAGCCGTATAATCTGTATACAATCCCTAATAATACGAGATGGTAAAGATATCATCTTCAGAAATGCCGAGACTCCATTTGGTCGGAACGGTGGGCAAACCACTTTCGTCATGAAGAACGTTTCAAGAAGCTAAAAAAAATCATCACAAATGTCAATCAGTTACTCAGTACTCCTTTATCTATAAATAGTTAGGATGAGCATCACATGAAGCATTAAAATCGTTTTAAATAGATGTAAACTTGCCTGCAGCTCTTCTTGATTCCAAGGTATCTGAGTTTCCATCAGAGGGGAGATTTTAATATGTAGGCTTTGAAAGTAATTCGGATCTAGGCTAACCCTAAATTGCATGGTATCTGATCTAAAGAGAATAACACCTGGTTCTTGATGATTCAACAAGTGCAACTACAGAAAGAAAAAATACAAATTAGAGTTGCTCATATTTAAAATATTTGTATTTTTGAAGCCACATACATGCTCTTCAGACTGAACAATCCTTTGCAATTGTCTTCGCAAGTAAGAACACCCAAGGAATCTTTCCAGCGGTCTACATGGATAGCTGCTATTTCCTGGTGTATTATCTGCTGACGGTGTACACAGAATGTCTAACGCATCATGTGTGAGGATAGTTGGTATTGCGCCAGCCCAAGATCTTTGTGGTAATACTCTGTTGTGTGCCATATTAACTCTATTTTCCATCTATAAAAAAAGTGAAATCCGTATGAAATATAAAGTTTTCTACAGTGAAAAGAAATACGGTGCCCATTGGATATTTATTTCCACACAATACCTGTCCACTCTGCGGAGAATGCCCTACTCGTGCAGGAGATGGCCTTGGCATTCCTGGAGAACCGGCAGATGCCCATGGACTTTGAGCTGGAGCCGGCGAGCTATCAGCATGGAAGAAAGGTGATGGATGACTGGTATTACCTAGCGAAGCCATAGCACTAGCTGGGCCATGACTTGATGGATTATGATGCGGATTTGGGTTTGGCGATGGTGTAGGGACCGAAAGTGGTCCTCCGGATGGCGATGGGGCAGGGAGCATTGCTGATGGAGATGGGACAGGATGTGGAAGCATAGATGCACTTGGATTAGGAGACTGTTGACTAAGGTGACTCAACGACGGAGGTGATGCCAAGTTGGCCAGAGATGTTGCTGGACTGTATCCAGTGGGGTTCTGTAAAGATCAAATAATCCGGGAATAAGGGAATAACAATGAAAAATAGTTCTTTTTTCTAGTTAATAAAAAGTTTACATACCTGTTGCGGAATATGAGGACTAGCGGGGGTGTGTGGGTTTGATCTTCCAGGTGCTGGACTTGATGGTTTTGCTGTCATAAATGGAGAAGCTGATCCACCACCAGGAGTTCCTACATTATGGTCCATTTCTAATAAGGTGGAAATTGGTGACGGAGGATTATCATCCTCGGACTGAGATCGTCTCCGAAATACTGCGTTCTCATCCACATATTTTGAGAGAAAAGCCTTTAAAAAATAATGCATTAGTAGACATTTTAATAATTAATTAATTTTGCTACATTAGAAACAAAAAAATGTTAATTATATATGTGCTTACTTTAAGTCCTTGTGTTGGGAAAAATTCTCCCAAAACAGTTGTCTTATCAAACTGAGAGTAAGCTCCATCTCTAATTGCTACCAAACCCTCGGATTGAAATGTCACATCCAAACAATAAACACTACAGTATACTATACGAACATGGTAAATAGAATGTGGAACTAAAACAAAAGTTTGGACTGGTATCTGCGGTCGAGAGTACATGACTCCTAGCTGTGGCGTTGTAGGAAGTTTAATTAGGGAATAAAGAGGTTCGTATGTCTCATTCAATAATTTCATTAATCCATCCAACGACCCCGCTGTAGAATTAATGTACTGCTGTAGATGAACTCTTAATAGAGTATGGGGGTTGTGTGAAGTATTTCCTCCTTTAAATAAACAATGTATCGTTTTAATGATGATTCCTCACACACATAAACCGTGATACCACTAATAATTACATATATACAAACATACCGAAAGACAGTTTGTAGAGCTTCTCCGTAATACTGTATTGTACAGTTACAACAGCGGCTTTATTTGGCCCGTACGACATAATGAGTTTGTTCCAGGTAAAAGATTTCACGGATATTGGACCATTCTTGCAAAAATGTCGACAACAGTTGGAACGAACAATTAAATGGAAAAGTTTGGCAATAGTGGTCCAGTCATCAATCATACTATCCACAACTTTGGGAATATGCTCTTCTGATGAAACGGTCATATCGTAACCAAAATTTAATGGTTTCTCAACTCCAGGTGTGGCGCTGCAAATTTATAATGGATTTTTTTATGTCAAGCACTTAAGCATTAAACAACAAACAAGCAACTGATGATACCTTCCAGGAAGAGAGCTAAACTTTAGCTCTAGGTTCCATGTACGGAATCCACGCAACTGAGTTTGATATCTTATGTAAGCAGAATCTAGTTGGGTATGCAGTTTATCCAATGTTGAGTGTGGTATGTTTGCAAGAACCATTGGAAATCTGAGAACTGGAATTGCCAACGATGAACCGTTCGCTTGGATCATGCAGCCTCCATGGATTATTTCCCTATTAGATAACTAATACAAAAAAAATTGCAGTTGAAGTCATTATGATGTTTTAATAAAATGGTCTGTTCCAAAAGAAATGAAATAATGAGTCCTTACTTCTGACATTAACAATGCAAATGGTAGTCTTTCATCACACATTGCAACAATATGTGCTAGTTCAGGAACAAAGTAGGCAGGATGCTTAAATTTTTTAAAAGATGGCTCAGAATTCTTCTGACCAGACGATGTATAGCGCCGCTTCCCAATGAGTCTCTCACTAGGGTCTACGACTAATTAATAGGAAACAAACGATCACTTGAATTTGCATAAAGTCAGAGGATTGTGTAATATTGTAAACTATTAAATAACATACCATCAACATCAGTAAAAGGTCCGTGAGTAGCAGCAAATGTATCTAACGGAATAATAGTTGTTGGTTTCAAATAAAATTTCGGCACAGATCCTCCAACTGTTGCTCCAGCTGGCAATGCTTCAGTTTCATCTGCGGATGCCTTTTTCACCATAATTAGATAAAAGAAATAATCCATCTCATTCGGGTGGTCTTCTTTTTCTTTAAAGTCAACAATCTAATAAAAGAAAGGTCAGAAATTACAGTTTTAACTACATTCTTTTTCTTACTCATATTTTTTAATCTTTATCAAATTAGTTTTTATCATCAACTTACCAATATGGCGTAGGGATGCTTTTGAAACTTAATCGTTAGTCTATGGGGTCCTATTTTGTTTAAAATTGGATTGTCATTCCATGTTAACAATGTAATTTTTTCAGAACAACTTGCAGGAAGATGTTGCAATGTCTTTTCACATCTTTTTTCGGTCACCCAATACCTTAAATTAAGCAAAAGTCGATTATTAAAGTTTTTTAGTTTGATTTCGCATAATAAATTCTAGACAGAAGAGGAAACCATTAATACCTCAGTTGAGAGAGCAAAGTCTTTAATTTGACAGGGTCAGGGTTGACGGAATTTAAAGCCTGCTGAATATCATTCACAACAGGTGGTGATGGCTCAAACTGTGGTATATGTACCAAGTATGAGCCAGTGTGTATGTTGACAGCTACTAGAAGTTGCTCAGACCTAGTAATCGAAAATTATTATCAATTATAATTTACCGTTAATCCTTATTTTTCAAAAACTCTGAGCTAACAACAGTGATTACCTACCTAAGGCAATGTGTGAGAATAGGGATACTTAGGATTGGAGGTGATCCTTGTAATGAACAATCCATTCCCAAAAAGTGTTCCACTTCTTTGCGAAGTTCAGTCAAACGATTTTTACTTCGTAAATACACTGTTTGAACCAATATCTTTTCCAACTGATTATTCTTTAGTCCTTCCCCAGTCTGAACAGTTTCTTCTGAAGACAGTGGAGGTTGATGAGAGACCCCCAGCGGTTGTGCAGGGTCATTAAAGTCCACAGAAATTATTACGCGATAGCCCAATTCTGCTTTAGGGTCAAGTGCACTCAGTTCTCTGTTACAAAACAAGCTTTTTTAAAAAAAATTCATACGATCAAATTTGTTTCAAGGCAAAAAAATAGAATGAAACTGACCTCCAATATCCCAAAATTATGGAACGGCCTACAGTATATTCTTCAACAGATAAAAAGTCACCCAAACGTTCTCGACACAACTTTAAAACTTGGGAATATAGAACCTCCAACTGTAAAGATTGTGCAAAGGCGTGAAGTATGTCATACAATTCTCTGAGAGGAGCCGACGAATTATCAATCCGAGACTGAGCTAGACTGTGCATATAGTTGATTTGTAACGGGTGAACTAAAGACATTCCGTCACCAATATCCTTATCTTCCACAAGGATATCTATTTCAATTATTCGCCAAGGGGAGTTTGGCGAATCTCCAAGCACTGTTAATGATACTTCAAATTCGTTCTCTACACGGCACACCACCCGTCCTTGTTCAATCTACCAAATGAATAGATGTCATTAATATACTTCACTAAACATCTCAAAACACAATGGTCACAATGACACTAAGAAATTACTCATACTTTGAGATTCCTCATTTGAGATGGCAGTTCCGTTGTTACAAGACGATGCAAGATAACTTGATTCAATTTAGATAATACAAACTTCTTTTCTGAGGTTGATATTGAATCTGGAGGTACAATTTTTTCCTAAAAAAATTCATAAAATCAAATGTGTAATCAATTATTATTATTATACTCTGCTGAAAATCACTATTAGGGTGGTCTGTGGTTTTATAAAATATAATAATTTACCCGTATACAGTTGGGAAGTCGATTATATGTACCGGTTGTTAACACTTCTACTGCAGCAGGTATGTGAAAATTAGGTAACCTTGCATGCACTAAAGTTTCTCTAGCCATCCTGGATAAAAAATCTGCCGTTTCTACAAACAGCATTGATTGTTTCTCCAAGAACCCCATTATGTGCTAATAAAAAAAATGAAAGGTGTTACATTGTCATTTTCTATGTGCAGTATTTAATTCTTAGTTTCAAAAACTTAATGTTGCTGTTTTACTCACCACAGATTTATCGACTTTGGCGGCAGAAGAAGCCCATTTTACTAATCCAAGAAGTCTAACAGCTAATAATCTGGTGCGTGCAGAGAAACTGAAGATTTCTTGCTTTCTCTCCATATCCGTCTTTCTTGGTAACCTATATATATTAACAGAATAAATCGATAACAGTCACAAACTAAAATTTTTGTTCAAGCCACTAATATATATAATGAATGAAGCTTACAATTCCGCCAGTACAGTAAGGTCATGATAAGTTCGCTGCACAATAAAGTCAATCAGTAATGCCAAAGAAATGCTGGATCCGGGAGGTTGCTGCTGTTGGATAACCATAAGTTGGCCAGATTGACCTTGAGGAGGCATGGGAGTTCCTTGATTGTGAGTTAAGGCTAATCCACCCGGTGTCATTGGATTTCTATCCATCATAGCTAACGGTGGAGGACCTCCCCCTAACTGAGCCGGAGAAGCCATTCCAGCTCCGAAACTGCTCTGCTTCATCATTTTGAAGCGGCCGATTTTTCAACCACTATTATACACTGCAATCTAATATTATCATAAGGCCCCGTTTTCCTTAAACAACTTGTTTGAGGATTTCTTCGAGTTTCATTATCTGCTGCCGTTTGAACATTACTACATACTGCTGATTGTAGAAATAACTGTTTCAAAGTTTTGTTTCTACTCTACTTCACTCACTCACGAGAAATTTTAGTAAATATCCTTAATTCCCGAAGATTAGTATTCAAACATTCATCTTTAGAGATTTTACCAGTCATCACCGCGTACATAAATCCGCTTTGGCTTTCCGGTTTCTTTCACCGTAACCGATTCAAGTTCGAAAATCCCAATAATCGTTTCCTCCTTTGTCCATTCTACAATTCTAAATGCACTGCAATTAATGGTGATCTTGATGATCCCCAAATTCTATCACATCACCATCTCATCTCTTCAGAACCTTTAAAATTTTCACCAAGATTTTAATCAGAACCTGACACTTTAGAACATAATTTAAAACCTGCTCATCTGCTGATGACATCTACGCTTAGTTTAAACTGAGGATATAATATCCTCAATGTAAGCGTATCAGTCAGTATGGTATGCCACAGATTGAAATGCTTGTGCAAGTATCATACACATTCAAAACACAGAAGCTTTTCCCATACATCCATTACAATTTACAATGCTATGTACATAGTGTATTTATACATAGCAGCAGCACTGCATGCCTATATTTCAAAAACAACAAATCCACAAGAAGATACCGAACACTGAACAGATCCACATCATCATCATCCACATCAAAATATACCCAACTCTGTTTTATGTACATTTTTATCCTTATCCGTTTTCTATCCGAAGTTCTGCTGCTGCTGCCACACACAGTGCCACTACTACTTTATCCTTCAACCTCTTTTATATCGCCAGCAGATATAAGAACAAAAAAACTGTGTGCATTTTGGCTTCTTGTGGACGAACTCTGAAATATGGAAATGGAAACAAGTGTTATGCATAAAATGTGAGGCATATCGAGATATTGAATTGTGATGTGATGAGAATGAAGATGTGATACATAACAAATACTATAAATATTCCCCATGCAAAGCCAAACGAAAGTAAGTAGGAAGGATATACGCTAAACACACATTTCAAATACAAATACTTTTTGTTGTATTGTAAAACGCTGGACGGATTTCTGTGTAAAAATGTGCTTTGTACATAACATTGCATTATACTGTGCTTTTCATATATTGACAAAACTTGCTGTATGCTATAAACTGGAAAGAATCCAGACCCTAAGGAAAATCGAATAAATCAGTTTCACTGGACACTTGTCATAGTTAAAATTCAATCAGATCTGTATCAGTGACTGTTGAGGAGCCTACGATTAGTCAGGTATGAAAGAATTCCATAAATATTGAAAATTGCCATTGGTTTGATACACTAAACTTGCCACTTGATGAAGGCTCTGTATTTTAACTAGCAAAACTTTTCTGTTTTTGTACTATTTATTCTAGTTACTGACTATCTATTAGATGTATAAGAATCTATTCTCGTCAAGTGGTCATGTAAAGCGATCAAAAATGTCCGGATTCACGGAGAGCGCATTTGAGAGAAAGCTTGCGGAGTTGAATCAATCTCAGCAGTCGATACAGGGGTTATCAGCGTGGCTGCTTCATCACAGAAAACATCATAATGGAATTGTGAAGGTTTGGTATAAGGAGTTTTTAAAAGGTATGTGAATCGGGATCGGAACAGAATCTGTTTGTATCTGCCAACAAAACATTTTATTTTATATATTTTCTAATTTTTCTTTCGTTTTTTTTGCTGACACTTTAGCTCAAGAACATCGGAAATTAACGTTCGTATACCTGGCTAATGATGTCATTCAAAATAGCCGAAAAAAGGGGGCCGAGTTTGGAAAGTCATTTGCACCGATTCTCAAGAAAATGTTTGATCACATGGCCAGAATACCTGATGAAAAGACAAAGGGAAGTGTTCTTCGAATTTTAAAAATTTGGGAAGACAGAGCAATATATGAAGTCAATTTAATTAGAGATTATGAAAGTGCGTATCGAAAAGCTTGGAATGACTTGCATGGTTCAGATTTCCAAGAGCTTCTTGCAGAGGATGATGCCAAGACCTCCGGGCATAAGTCTAAATCCAAAGGTTTTTTTAAACAATGAATTGCTAGCATAATTGAATATGTTGAATGGTACTTTATGCATGTTATTTACATAATTATTGGTATTAATAGAAAAGTCATCAAAGGAAAGGGATCGTAATAAACGGAAAAGTTCTCCTTCCTCTCCAAGCAGTGCAAATGTCACTCAGAAACGAGTCAGGACAAAGAAAGAGGAGATAGAGACCGCTCTTAGAATGCGTAGCATGGAAGCAACAAATACCATTGAAGAATGGGAAGTGGATGGCGTTGCTCAGTTAGAAATCAAGTTATCCCCATCTCCCTATAAAGAGAAACCAACGGAAGATGATCTTATTCAAATGGTGAAGGTATGAGCGTCTAAATCGTCTAATTAAATCGTTAAACCTTTGATTCTGATTACGATTTTTGCTTGTATAATTCATTGAGCCTGGTCTGAATTTTAGGACTTGGAAAAGATGCCCAGCACGGATGCGGCCACACGTGGAAAAATAGCCAATTTGCCAACAGAAGTATCAGATGTAGCAGGAGTGGACGAAGCTTGTGTAGATTCAGACGTTTCTCGGGTGCTTCAGAGAAAAATTAAAGCGGCTGCAGATTTACTTCACGATTACAATGGGAAACTAGACGTGGAGCTTGATGATAGAAAGAAGGCATCCATGAAGTTTCAAGATTTTATTCATCTTCAAAAGGATTTTCTAACTCAAGCGGAGCATCGTTTAGAGGTACCTTCGAACACCCGAATGTGCATGCGTGTCATTTACAAAACTGTGATTTTAAACTTTCATATTAAATTTTATAGGAACATCAGAATCACTTGAAAATCCTGTCGAAAAAGTTTGAAGAGATGAAGGCGCACGTTGTAAGCATGCCTGACTTGACGAAACTTCCTTCCGTACATGATGGACTGGCTCCTTTACCATCCGCTGGGGATCTATTTAATGTGTAACACATAGTCATACGTACATAGTTAGCGAAATAGTTATTACATAAATTCTATTAGCAAAATAATCATAAGCATGTTCTACACGTGAATGTGATGGATGTTCTTTTGCTATGCTAGTTTTATAGGCGATATTAAGATAAACGTAAGATCAAATCTTCGACAGTCTTTAATAAATTTTGATTTGTTATATGATATAAATATGCTAGAGTGAAATATTAATGTTTATTAAACATACTAATCATATAGGATTTATTCACAATTCTCGAAAACTAATCATCTCACAAATAGAAACACACCTTGAAAATGAGCACCAAAAATAATCTTGACACATATGACTTACAAAATCACGTACTAAACGCTGAACGTGCAAACATAATAATCATACATACACAATTAAAATTACATTCAAACCATGTTGTACGGATACGGACTTTCAATTTTTGACTAAAAATTAATAAAGAGATCAACCTGAAGCTTCTGCTTCATTAGCTATAAACCTACATCAAGCTTTAAAAGATGAACACTATACATTTCAAATTCTAATTTCCAGGTTTCAACCTAGATTAATCCAAATCGGGTTGGATTGGGATTTTTGCATTTAGCTGGACAATCGAGTATGCAAGCAAGATTTATGTTTTCTTGATCCACTCTGCTTGATCAGCTTCATCCAACCTCCGTGACAGAAAGGTAATCTGCTTTGTTAGGAGTTGCAAATCTCTATCCGTTTTCATTTCAATTGTTTCTGGATTGACAACAGCTTCCAAAGACGCAATTCTTGATTCCAATCTGCTGACTTTCTCTCGTATTAGCTCTTCCGTTGCAGTTACACAACCCTGTGATCTTCTTGGTTTTACTGTGAGAATTTGCATAGACCAAATTTCCACATTAAAAATTAATGCAATATCCAAAAGTGCAATAATGGTTGGGTTAGGTGCAATAATGGTTAGGTTGAAATGAACTTATAAATTACCATTCTGATTAGGTCGATACACTTGGATTTCCACACTGGGACACTTTGCTATGAGTGACCACGGTATTAAATGACCTTCATAGTACACTTTAATGATTGAATCAATTGGCAGTGAAAATTGAGTTATGCACGAAATACGATCATTTGGCCATATTTCTGAATCCCGTAAAAGGTCCGTACAATCCTCCAAGTTGGATTCATTAAGCTCCTCATCAATTTTGGTCAAGTCGTGTCGTATTAATTTAATTTCCTTCCTGGGAATTTCCATTGTTCCTGAATTTATCTACCCAACAAAGCCTCACTGTATTAATATTTTTAAGGTAATAAAGAAAATTCCAAATACAATACGTTCATTCAGTAGTGCTTGTTGGTAGAAAAGAATCACTCGTTTTTGGCTTCTTATAGTGAAAAGTGACGGTCTTTGAGAACTACCCTTATGATGTTTTTAACTTATCACTTTCACAATCTGATATTTGCAAGGTTGCTAAAATATTTCATACACATTTCATTTCATCACACCCTACAACCCTACTCTAGTACCCTGTATCAACAAAGTAAAATATATGCAAGCTAACAACAACAATGGTGTGAATTTCTAAAAAAAATTAATTCCTCCACATCCGTCTGTCTACTTCTAATTTCTCACAGTGGTTTAGTCATTCACAGCACATGTGCATAAGGAGAAATATAGGGTATTGCTTCAACATAGTGTGCATTGCATTGAAGTAGGCATAAGCATACATGTGTGGTGTATATTCCATATAGCTTATGACATCTTTTGTAAAAGTGTGTGTGGTGGATTGCTTTTTAACGAGAAGTATGTATCCAGTCAGCATTCAATCTTTAATATTTCCACAGAAATGGAAATATTCTACCTGTGTAATTTATGTTCGATGTCTCATCTTCTTTTGGACTTTTAAGATTCTTATCATCCAGCATCTTCCCTGCTGGAGTATAGGAATAAAAGAGTGATCCAGCATGGCATTCTCAATTTACCCCCATGTGTTTTAGCTTCAAAAGGTTTTTATGAGATGCTACACTGTTAAAACACTATATTTTTAGGCTTGAAAAAAACACGATTCTTTTACTGCTCAACATTAAGTCAAATCCACCAAGTCTATGATACGTTATATGTATGCCTTACGTATTTACTCTGAAATCATAGACTATGACCAGAACAAGTGCGTGCTAAGTGCTTCCTATTTAATGTACATCATGTGACTTTAATTGGTAAAGACCGAATCGCATAAAACTAATGCGACGATGAAGTGGAAAAGTACACCGTCTTACATTTGACTCCTATTTTGCATAAAGAAGACACTGAACGAGATGCACATTGAATCGGATCAGATGTTACTAAAAGAACAAAGACTTCTCCAATCAGCATAGATACGTACCGGTAGTTTTGTGCCTTTTGATGCGGTAGAATTATGTATTAAGACAAGTTTGGTTAACTATACATTAATTTTTTGCCATCATATAATCAAATCAACCAATTTCTTGCTTTTTTATGTACTATTTCAGTGAAGTTCATTTGGATATAACATTCATGAAAGTCATCACTGCACATTATCCACTATCAGCAATGGAACAATAATTGTTTTCCCATCCAACCAAAACCATTTTCATACACTTCTCTGTAATGTATTTTTTATGATTAAAGTATATGACTATGACTAAGCAGCAAGCGAGCACGCAATCATCCTAACACGTAGATTCTTACATGATGTTGTTTTGTTTTTTCTGTTGCTGCACCACTTTTGACTTTGTTTTTCTTTTTTTCCCTTCTTATCCTGTTGACTATAATCTTTGCTATTTTCTACTTGCACGAGCATACAAATCCAATCCCAACCCACATTATCCATACGATATTATGCACAATTTGATTACACACATTACACACGGATCTCTAACCAGCAACCACCTTTATATTCTCTCTCACAATCTCATTCTGACCCTCTTTCCTTTCCGCGGAATGCCCTTTCGATAAAGTATCTATAGATGACACAAGACACAAAATGACTGGTACATGTATACTTTTACATGCAAATCTTAAAAAGACTGAACTGAAGGCAAAAGATATAAAAGTTTCCTCGAATGTTATATGCATAACACATAAATATAATACTCGTGATGCATCTTGATTTGGTTCAGAAATTTTGCACATGTTGAGTTCATGTTGGCTCTTCAAACTATAAACAACTGCTTTGGGCCACCATTCAGCATTATTGCAGTAGGGGATTTCCTCCGAATCACTTTTAATTATCAAAGTGGATGCATTGCATAAATTGCATTGTCAATATTTCTGGAGTCTATAAGTGAATGAAGAAAAAAGTCGACATCATGTCGAATTACTCAAATTCCAATGGACTGGGGCATTGTGGGATATCACTGTAAACGTACAGTTATCGTTCATAATAGTCCATGAATATCAATATTTATCAAGTTAAGTCAAGTAGTAATTGCTTTTCAAAAAAGAGCATATTATAATGAGCAGGAGAGTGCATGAGCTTTCGGATGGAAGTGATAAAACCAAACCTATAAGCAAAACTTAAAGCTCATTTTCATGAAGTTTTTAGATTGTGAAGTGATGTTAGGTTAGGATTGGTATTATAGTGTGTTGTTGTTGTTATATGTATCTACATCTACTTTGACTAACTAGGTCACCTTCTCTGACAACCAAGTAATGTGAATAGCGATAAGGTTTTTTAAGCCTCTGCTGCTCTGTGTCTGCCTCTTCTACCACCGAAGCCATCGTCTTTCGGATATTTTATGTGTGTGTTGTGTAGTATGTGGTATGGTATGGTATGTATGGTGGTTGTGTCTTGTGAGCTGTGATAGCCTCTTGTAATTTATCATTTTAATGTTGTTTGTGTACTAACTTAACTACATACGAGGAACTACAACAGGAAAAGGTAAACTTCGTCGTAGTTTTATTGCTGTAAAAATTAAATTCTTTCCGACAAATGCATAATAATTTTCATGTTCCTTCATCCATGTTGAATCTTGATTCAATATTCAATCCCTTTTGCTTGCAACTTGTGTATTTTTGAGAGGATATCCTCTCAAAATAATATCTTTTAATATGTCAATGATGTCATATTAAATGAATTATTAATATTGTCAGAAAAATTGGACACCCTTTGCCCTTAGATGGCACATGACTTGCGTGATATGACAATCATGACATTTAGGAATTCGGCTAGGGCTCTATCTTATGAGTTACATTATTGCTTCCAATATAATATGATGTGTAAGTATGTGATGTAGATTGATCATTGATCAACCACTTTTTTTCTTCATAAAAATACATAACTTTTTTTCTCGGTTACTTCGTTTCCTCCGTTCACCATTCGGCTTGCATTTTCACTATATGCATTCATCAGTTCAGGCAATCGAAATACTTAGGTACATTTTTATACTTTGCAATATGTACATATGTGTGTGTATGGGTGTTGGTGTGATCATGATCATGATGATGGTACATATGTGGGATGGATGCTTTATATGCTTGAAATGGTGAAATCACATTATATATTGGTTGGTTTGCGTTTGGTTTGGTAGATGTTTTTACTTTTTCATTCTTCGGAATCCGATTCTATTTTGTTCCCAATTCGTAGTCGTGTGCATTGTGTTGAGAAAAGGTCTTTGGTCTCTCTGGTAAGTAAGTACAGAGATATGCAACATAAGGGGCTGTAGGTTAGGTACACACGAGTAGTAGTTGAAAAAAAAACAGAGGATTCAGCTGACGACGAGTTGTTGAGTAGGGGAAACGAAGACGCAGTGCCTAAAAGTGGAATTACACTGCATTGATTGCATGCATTCAGCTTTATAGTTTTCAAGGATGTGGATGGATGTGTGCTGATGTTATAGTTTTATGTCGTCGTAAAGGCTGAAGAACTTTTTTAACATAACATATTTGGACTTTTGTGGATTCAGGATTAGGTATTTGGCACTGGCTGGCAGAGCAGTGTCTTCACGTCTAACATCAGTTGAAGTTGAAGGTTTTAGAAGATTGAATCATTGTCTGATTTTGAGTGTCGATCACAGTTGTTAAAGTTTGGTTGAAACTTGAAGTTTTTGGAACGATAGGTAGGTGATTTGTCAAAATTTGGTAATAAGGGCAATCTAATCGTGGTGTCTTAAAGTTAATATCTTCATGCTCATTATAAAATGTGTCAAAAAATGGGTTGATGGTTAATATTTGATTCAAATCGTTGTTTATTTACGAAATGTTTCTTATTCCTTCATAAATTGTCAATGCCAATATTTGATTTTATTGGTAATGTTTTTTTCTTTCATAGGATCTGAGTCGAGTTAGGACAGATGTCAAGATAAATCAGCGGCTACAACAAATCGAATTCAGGAATATCATCTTATCTGTTATCTCCCTTCGCTCGTGATTTTACACTACTTAACTTGTAACTACAAACTAGAAGAAACGTAAGGAATATTGGGTACAAAATGGGGGGAGCTGTGAGCTCGGGGGAATCAAATGATGACCTCATAGACAATTTGCTGGAAGCCGACTATATCAAAGTAAGATGTTCAGATGATTGAGCTTTTGGCTTTGTGACTGTGACTATCAATATTGGCAATATTTCATATTCATTGAAATTCATTCATTGTGTATTTTTTTCAGACTCCTAAGATTGAACGAATTTTCAGAGCTGTAGACAGGGCTTTCTATTACACTGACCCTTATAAGCAGAATGCCTACAAGGATTTAGCATGGAAAGATGGGAATCTTCATCTTTCAGCTCCGTGTATTTATTCAGAGGTACTGGAAAACTTGGATTTGCAGCCCGGAATGAGTTTCTTGAACATTGGTTCAGGTACTGGTTACTTTTCATCTATGTGCGGCTTGATCTTGGGACGAAATGGAATCAATCATGGGATTGAGTTGTATCCCGATGTTGTCAATTACGCTAGGTATGATTTTCAAATACGTGAAACTTTTTTACTCTATTAAATACATCCATAATTTGATCAAGGGTTGCTTTATTATCAATTGTTTATAGAACCAAACTTGAAGAGTTTCAGCATTATTCATCTGCTGTAGATGAATTTGAATTCTGTCCTCCAGAGTTTATTGTTGGAAACTGTTTGGAAACTATTGCTGTGTCTAAACGATACGACAGAATTTATTGTGGAGCTGCTTGTCCAAATGATTATGTCGGTAATCTGATACAGATGCTCAAGGTTAGGGTTGAATTTGTTGTGTAACCATCTATTTAATTATTTATTTTGTTATATTTTAACTATATTGTCTTACATTTGTTCTATGTATAGGTTGGTGGGATATGTGTGGTTCCCATTGCTGATTCGTTAATTCAGATAACTCGAGTTGAGGATAAGAAAGATGAACGAAAAGTTTTACTGCCCGTTTCATTCGCAAATCTTGTTTCTCCGAGACCTAATGAGCCCAGAGTCCCTGTTGAATTACGTATGTGAAATTGTAAACCTCTGTCATATTTCAGTATTTAACGTTTAGTTTAGATTTGTCCTTGCATTTAAATCTGTACTTTGATTACCTACAGCGGAGTGGACACCAAGATCATTAACTGACTTGTGTCGCTCAGAAATTCGCGCTGTGTTGCGACAGACAATCGTTTATCCTGAACCCAAAAGTCTAGCAGAAGAAAATCGAAAGAAGAAACGGAAAAGACGTCAAGAGCGACGACGAGCAAGTCGTTTAGTTGTTGTTCAACGAAGGCGCTCAGGGTAAAATAAATATTTTTTTAGAAAGTTTACAGCAAATGTTGTAAGACTAAACCAAACACTGTACATTTCCTATGTTAACGTTTTGCAGAGGAGACGTTGATGGGAACAATGGCTTTGTGGCTATTGCTTATTCAATGGGGAGTAATAGTTCTGATGACGAAAGAAATCAAGATGTGGATGTACTTCAAAATCAAGAAGACAATGACAATGGAACATCAAGTGAAGATTCTCATGATAACCAGGATGACCCTGAGCAAGTGGAAGACGGAGATGCTATTATGGAGGAGGAGGAAGAAGAAGAAGAGAAAGTAGACGCAGATGCTCCAAAAGCAAACTCATCCTCCGTATTGTTAAATAGTGAACCGAATTCATCAGCTTCTAACGGGAATGGTTCTTCTGCAGTCGCGGCGGTCAGTACTAGTGGAGTTGGATTAATGACAGCTGCAGAATATTCAACTATTGCCAGTGGTAATGGTAATGGTAATGGTTCATCTAGTACCCGTTACGAGCCTGGACGAAGGGCTGAACGCCGAGGAGCAGGCAGCAGTGCACTTAGAGCTAACGGAATCCGATCAGCCCCACCTAATAGGGCTTCTAGAAGCAGTAGGGCGACTGGTCAGGAGTCATTAGTAGGACGAATTAGAGAAATCATGCGAGCACGACAACTTGATTTCGAATCCATGCGACGGTCGTTTCAAAGAAACAGCGATTCAGACAACAGTGCTAGAAGTCGATCTGTGAGTACTAGAGAGGAGGAGGAAGAGGAGACTGGTGGTGATTTACCTGCAAACGGGGTCGATAATGCAGATTCTTTATATTCGGACATTACATCTTCAGAAAGTTCTCCCATAGCTTCTCCGTCAAGCTCGTCTGACGAGGAAGTTGCTGGGGAATTACAAGCTGATAAAAGCAAAAAGAGATGCAAGAATGAGCCCGGCAAAAAGGTAGGTGATAAAACAGAAGCGGAGAAGGAACCGAAACGTGATCCATTGTTAATGAATCCATGTTCAGTACAAATGCGCAAGAAAATTTTGGATCTTCCTTTGCCGCCTGCTCTTAAAGTGTACTTGAACTGTGACCGGAAGCTTTATTACTAAACTTCGAATTTATAAAGCACGCTACGCTAATTGTATAAATCGTATTCATATTCGAAATCGCTAATCGTAATTTTTTTAAAGATAAGAATGTAACGTCGAATAGACTTTGTGTAAAATGGTAATTGTTATGAATTTCACGATTTGTAAAAACAAAGTCTAGATAATTAATTATTACTTTGATGTACGCAACGTAATGAATTTCGCATCTTGAAACATTGTTAGTTAATTTTATTGTATTATTATTGTTGTTAGTTATTAGAAATATTCAAAGGGTCACTGCATTGATCTGACATGTGTATTTCGAAAACTCCCTTTTCACATCTGTATGGTTGTATCCTCTGCCTGTTGAGGATTGACTGGAGGTTAAGATATATTATGAGTGCTGTTACTGGTGCGAAAGAAGAATAAAGTAAAAATTAATTAAAAACGTGAAGTCTCTGTAAGCGAATTATCTAATATATATATATATATATGTACTTCGTGATAAATTGTAGCAATAAAGAGTAAAAACGAAATACGTCTATATGCTACTACTATATCATTGCATGTATTGTTTAACCGTTTTTAATAGCTAGGCTATGTTGTTCACACCATATATTTAACTAATTCATCTCAAGTCGAATTGTGTATATCATATTATGTTGCTGAGAATTAAGGGTAATTCCATGTTTCGCGTAGGGCATAAGGGAACACAAGGAGAATGGGAATGTTATATTGCGTAATGATCATACAAGTATTAGTCGAACTTTTAACATTGTAACAATAATAATTTATTTGAATCTCACATTCCACCGTTTCTTTTCAGTAATGTATCTGCAGTCCTTAACTCATTAATACTAACAGGTAAAACTAGCGCTACAACCCAGTGTTAATGGGATAAGGTACATAATTCATGAAACTGTAATAATCGTGTGCCTATTTCATTAAGCAATCAATTGCGAATTTAACGTAAGCTTAAATGGTATTATTTTCTCCCATACAAAATATTGGTATAATTCATTTAATCTCTATCACTGCCACTGCTGTTTCCGCTACTACCTTGCATGTGCCATAAACGATGGTACAATCCCTTCTTGTGAAGTAGTTCTTCATGTGAACCAGATTCATCAACTTCCCCACGATTGATTACAATAATTTTATCCACATTCTGAATAGAAGAAAGTCGATGGGCAATAGTTATTGAAGTCCTGCCACTACTGGCTTGGTCCAATGCAGCTTGAACAACTTGTTCACTCTCAGTATCCAATGCTGATGTTGCTTCATCCAAAAGCAGTATCTGAAAGGACGAGAATCCAATGTTTAGTTGGTCCATTGCAACGTAAAGAAAATGAAAATCCAGGTAATTTCCATAGAAACGGGTAATCTCAATATGAGCAAGGAGTTTCTAAGGCAATATTTCTATAATTTTTATAACAATATTGTTAATACATACCTTTGGATTCCTAACTAATGCCCTCGCTATAGCAACGCGCTGTTTCTGTCCTGTTTGTTCCCATAGCAACAAAAAAAATTGTTTCAGATTCTCATTTAATTTATTAGTTGTTCCTTTTCATAAACGCTTTATACGTGCTTACCTCCACTTAGCTGAGTACCCATTTCTCCTACACGTGTTTCATAACCCTGAAAAGAAAGTTATAACCTTAGTATATCTGTAACCTTCCTCATAACCAATAGCTCATGATATTTCAGAATTTGTAAATGAAAAAATAATTCTTACAGCCGGCAAACCAGCAATAAAGGTATGAATATTGGCCATTTTAGCTGCACTTATGATTTCATCCATTGACACAGATCGAGAATTATCTCCATACGCAATATTTTCTGCAATTGTTCTGTCAAAAAGTGCAGGTTCTTGTGCTACAATAGCCATTTGTGAGCGAAGTGCGTCTACATTCAATGCAGCAATGTCTTGATTATCCAGTCTCTGTTATGCATATACATAGTAAATGCAAGTAATTTAAATACATGTAGAATTAATAATTACAATGGACCGCAAATGTAATTAATTGAGTTTATTTACTTACGACTTTGCCAGAGATTGGATCATAATATCGAAGGATAAGTTGTATGCAGGTACTCTTTCCACAACCTTAAAAATATGAAAACATACATATTATAATGGTATATAAGATGTATGTATGTCTCCATTTCTCTTTTAAAATATAAGATAAATATTTTACTGAAACATACCTGAAGGTCCAACTAAAGCAACTGAGCTTCCAGGCTCTACTTGCAATGACAAGCTCTTGAGGATCTTTGCAGTTGGCCTAAAACAAATAAATAAAATTAGTAAGTCAACACCAAACAGAGAACTGCAAAGACCGAGGTCATCCCAATTCTCAAAGACCCCGTTCCTAAAGAAATGCCCTTTTAATTACCTTGTAGGATAATTAAACGCTACATTTTCTGCCTTCACTGCACCATTGGAACTTCTCTGTAATGAAACAAAAAAAATAAGGAACCCTTCAGTTAATATGCTCCTCTATAATATTAGGAAAGAAAGAAAGCTATATATATGCAACATACAATCTGAAGGCCGACCCCTGGTGAGTTTTCAATCTTTGGACGACGATCCAACAGAGTTAATATTCTTGCTCCAGAAATCTTGGCTTTGTTGTAATTGGGTGCAAAAGCCAGTGCTTGGCCAACCATCATAGTGCCGAAAATGAGTGCTTCCCCAACCCTATTTAAGAATTCATTCATTTTAAACCACAAATACAAAGGAAGAGATTGTATATCCATGATTCTGCATGTACATTAAATACAGTAAGCATTTATACTGTTCATTACTTACTTAAATACATCTCCGTATGGCATACCCTCGTCCGCAATTAGCTTGGCCCCGTAGTAGTTAACAGCAGAATAAGCAAAGAATGGAATAGATTGAGAAAATCCGAAAATGAATCCTCTTATCACGTTGACTTTAAGTGTATCTCTGCCAGACGGAAAATATCAAATGTATAACAAACACTAATAGTAGTTATATGTTTTCACAGCAAATAAATGTATCTGCATCATTAGTTAATCATCCTTACTTGTGAGCTTTCACCAACAAGTCTTGATACATTTTGACAAATGCCCGTTCCTTGCAAAGACTTGCAACTGTTCTTATATTTGAAACAGCTTGAACAGCAATCTTACTTGATTCTTCTTGAGCCTTTTGCTCAAAAAAGTTTTGACCAAAGAGTAACAATCCTTGAAAGTAGGTCGCAATAGCCACAAGGGGAACGAATGCAAGAGCTACTGCTCCCAACTTTGCTTTGTAGTACATAGCCAAACCAATGGCTATACTGATGGTAGAAACAGCTTGTACGATAGTTCCAATTCTACTTCCCGTTGCCTATTCGTAAATAAAAGGACAAGAACGAAAGATAAATTAAAAAGTCATCTATATTATAATCACTTTCAATTTCTGTAAAGGATCCCAGTCAGTCCCAATTGAATTACTATATCAATTTACCCCTTGGACTGAGGCTGCATCTCCAGACAGTCTTGCACATAATGCCCCGATATTGTTAGCTGGATCATCAAACCAGCCAAGCTCCTGTCGTAACATTGCAGCAAATGTCATTTTACGAAGTCTCTGAGTCAATGCTTCACCAGCAATGCTAAACATGAACAGTTGCAGAAACATGGATACGCCTGCTAGTAAGCCAATGCCTAAAAAGGCAAGAGCCCATTTGTTGGCGTCACTTTGTGCTTTCTCTTCATTAGGGAAAGATAATACTTGAAGGACTTCGCCAAAAATGATTGCGTAAATTGGCATCACGGATCCTTGAATACAAGCTGAAATCGTTCCAATCAACATATAAAGCCATTCCTCTTTATTGAGGGCCAGTAACCGTCTGATGGAAGCCTGCTTAGCCAATTGTTTTTCCTACAATACAATAATACATAATTAAAAATGTATTTTCATAAATTTAGTTTTAGGGGAAATGTTTTATCTTTTCGTTTTTAACGTGATTTGAAACATACTGAAAGTTCGTCGGGTCCAGATTCTAAAGGAGTGACAATAGTTTCATCTTGAATAGAAAGTACACTTCCTCTTTCCGTGTTGTACATGCTGTTATCCTTGTATTGTTTCAATTCATCCTTTTCTTCCTCAATGATTTCCAAGTCTTCACCACGTCCTTGCATTTGTGCCAGGACTAGTGCATGATATAGTCCTTTCTGTCTTATTAATTCATTATGTGTTCCTTTCTCACCCACTTGTCCCTTATTGATTGCAACAACCACGTCAGCGTTTCGTATGGTTGACAAGCGATGAGCAACAATAAGTGTGGTTCTTCCTTGTCTTGCATTGTCCAACGCAGCTTGTACTATAGATTCGGATTGTGTGTCAAGGGCGGAGGTGGCTTCATCAAGTAATAATATTGAAGGGTTTCTGACGAGAGCTCGAGCTGTTTTGTTGGGGAAACATGAGAATTAAACTAATTTCTTAAAATATTTATAATAATTTTTATTTTTATCTTAAAATTTAAGCTTTAAAAAGTTACCTATTGCGATCCGCTGTTTTTGTCCACCTTCGGTCAAGTAATTAATTAATTTATTATTATAAATGGTTAGTTATTATGCATAAATATTCTACAGACTTGTTTTAAAAAAAGTATTAAACAGTACCTGAGAGAGCAGCTCCTCGATCCCCAACAACGGTTTCGTATTTCTACATTAATGCACAGAACATATTGTCAGAACATTTTGACATTTTCAATATTGATATATAAATTGACTTGGTTTTACTTTCACTCACCTTTGGCAGTTTAGATATAAAAAAGTGAGCATTAGACTGTCTGCATGCTTCCTCAATTTCCTTTTGAGTGACATCATCTCGTCCGTAACGTATGTTTTCAGCAATTGTCGTGTTGAACAAAATTGGTTCTTGACTCACGACACCAATTTGGGAACGAAGCCACCCAATGTTCAAGTCTTTGATGTTTTCACCATCCAATGAAATCTGTATGACATTTAACATGCATATTTTATTAGTATAACTTTCACTTACATGATCGTATGGCAAAGTTAAACATTATATTATGCAGTTGACTTACAGAACCAGATAGTGGATCATAAAATCTCTGTAGTAGCTGAATACAAGTTGATTTTCCACACCCGGAATGGCCCACGAGTGCAACTACGGAAAAGAAAGTAAACAATTTTTTACCTTAAGTAGTAGTCGTTCTAAAAAATCGTCAAAAAAGAAAGTGAACCTACCTGTCTGTCCTGGCTTAACTGAAAGATTGAAACCTTTGAGAATCTGGATTTAACAGTAACAGAGCATCCGTTAAGGTTAATTATTTTAAAATTAAAATCAATCACATTTGAAGAATTGAGTTCTTTTGTCGCGTGTATCTCATGCATAACAAACCTGTACATCTGGTCGCGAGGGATAATAGAATTCCACTTCTCTGAATTCGATTTCGCCCTTAGCTCTACCCATGGGCTTCTTTCCTTTCTCTGAGTAACTGTCAATTTCAGGAACGCGGTCAATAATTGAAAATATAGTTGCTCCTGCACCTTTTCCAACTGCAAATGCTTCAAAATATGATGCTGATTGACCAATGTTAAATGCTCCCATCAAAACACTGAAGAAAACCTTTAAACGTAAATCCAACATAATGAGTTTAAGCAAAATATTCTCCTAAATCGAATCAAATATGCCTCTAAGATCATAATTGCTATCAAACTCACAATAATCATGTTTTCTGCAGTGTACTCTGGTTTTTCTGGAGGGTCCGCACAAGTTTTCTTTCTCCCTTCCAAAATCAGTTTTGTTCCATACCAAAAGGCAAGAGCATACGCAGCATAAATAATGAGCCACATCAAACCCATTCCAAAGCTGGACACTGCTCCTCGTTTTTTTCCAGCAATTTTGGAAACCTCCAATCCTTCTTCATATCGTTTTACTTCTTTCTCCGCTCCGCTAAACGCCATCACTGTTTTAATATTCGTGATAGCCTCCTGAGCAACATTTCCTGCTTTTGCATAAGATTCTTGTTCAGATGCAGCAACTTTGGATTGAAGACCGGCAACAACACTTGCGGATATTGCCAAGACAGGAGCAGAACACAAGACAACCAAGGTCAGCTTCCATCCATGCCAAAACGCATTTCCAAGGGAGAGAAAGCATGTAGCCATGAAAAATATGCATAGTCCAACTTTCTCTCCTGTTGCCTCCTGTATTTTAATCAGATCCCTAGTTTATCAACAAAGGAAATGATTAAATACATTGTTTTTATCATATTGCCCCAAGCTCATAACTACAGTGTATTATGTATTCCATCTTACTCTGCAATTCTCGACACAAAGTTTTTATCCTGCACGGTATCATACCAGCCAACATTCTGCCTTAACAGAGCTTCTAAATATAATCTTCTGATCCGATAAACCTGGGGAAACAATTACCACAATTAGCCTTTATTTACTTACGGACACAAGTGACAGGGTTTATTTGACTATGTCAACATTCATCATCATTCGTTATTTAAAGAGATGAGGATTCACACGTTTGCAGATTCACAGATAAGACTACGAGAATAAACTAATTGTCTGTCTGTGATAACTAATTCCAGTTTTAAGCACACGTGGACTTTTTTGGTAAATTGAAGAATGGATAAAATTGAATTATAATACTATATTTCATGATTACATGCGCGTAGTTATGTTATAATCGCACTCATATTTTGTTCACTTACTTGATTTTCTGCAACAATGTTAAATGTAGAAATAAAGACGAAACCCAAGATTAGTGTTCCTATTCCAATATAGATCATTCCAAGGGCAAGTGTTTTTATGTCTTCCAGAAATGCTTCATTAAAACTGTGAATTTCATTAAAATAATGGAAATCAATCAAGGAATATAAATCATAGGCTGTGAAGGGAATGCAACGTTACATCACATCATACAAAAGGTACATCGACAACCTTAGTACCAGACGGAGACGACACCTCGTATTCAAAGATATTATGGGTATACTTTTAGAGTCTTAGAGAGAATACCTATCTACTTCATAGAATTTTTTACACGCACATGTTTAAGAGGATGACGAATAAATCAATATTTATTTTTCATTCGTTATGAAGGACATACTAAGAAGGTGTTGTAATGAGCAGGAATGAAAAAAAATATGCGACGACCCATCATCACGCCCTTTAACACGAAGCAGCAGTGTCGTGTGTTTCGACTTCAAACACAAATTTCTTTTGGGCTTTGCTAATTTTATAATATTGATTGATACTGGTTAGAAGCATGAAAAAATTATTTTACAAATTGCTAAATGTATACCAGTCTCACTTGATAAAAAAATATAAAAGTCTCGAGTAGCCCCATTTTTTGTCACTAATTTGCAAAATATATGATGTTCAATCATTTTCAACAACTTACTCGTTGGTGGGATTAGTAGAAGATTCTGGAAAACCCGTCGTAGTTCCCCCTGGTGGTGCAGTAGTAGCTGGCCAATGGTTTTTACAATATTCCCATTGATCATTTGCTGAAGCTTCCGCATTTCCAACCATCGAATCTGTTATCCTTCCAAAATAAATGACCATCAATGGCATACTGAACCCGGAGGCAAGGGAGGCTAACAACCCAACAGACAGCAGAAGCTTGTCCATACCGCTGGCATAGCGAAACTGCCAATAAATTATTCAGGAACATTTTCAAAACAAACTCAATAAACACAAGACCACCTCATGTTTTTCAATTATTATCAAACACATTATTTTTTCCATACCAATCTAAAGTATGGAACAGGAGGAACTGCCGGTTTTTCTTTTTCCTTTTCATCCTTCTCATCTTCTTTGTCCCTGTAAGTTAAACAGAAACTCTATCAATCCATCAAGCTATTTTCGAAACTTGATCTCTTCACAGTTAATTTAATTAATGTATACTTCTTCTTTTCTGGCTTTGTGATGTCCTCCTTCTTGCTTTTTCCACCCATAGTGCTGGCTTTGATTTACTAGATCCTTTCCAATCAAGTGACGAATTGATTTGTATCAAATTAAAGATGATGATGGAACTTTAGTGAAAGTTGTTAACGCTCAATTTCTGATTATGATAAGAGTCTGCAATCAAAAATTAATAAATACTTACAAAAAGCTTTCAGTGCCAACTTGTAATGTTAGATTTTTTTTAAATTGCAAACTGTCTACGAAAATTTAAATGTCTACATTCCAGAATTCAGCCTAGACCATGCTTCTACGTTTCTTACGTAACTCTTGATATAGCAATATATTAATACTACGTTTTTTCGACATACATTTTCCATTGCAAGCTTTCATTCATTTTACATATATCTTTTACGCTTTAAGAACAAAATTCACTTTACAGGTTTTCGATAAAGTTAAATTCCCGACCATGCCATAAAATATGACTAGGTTTATGGTATGTTATACGCATGATTTCATTTACTTTTGATAAGATGTGCTAAGTATACCAACATTATCAAATGCATATGCTTGATGGTTCCCTGTTCTTAATTATATCGGCTCATGATTTACAGTTTAATAACCATCGAGAGCGGTGCTCTTAATGCGTGGTAGATAAATTAGTGCTGTTGTGTAAATAAAAGAAAGTCAGGCATGTCTACCATCTAATTGATAAGTCAGTTCAGGATTTTTGGCAGTCATTAACAATTTCGCAATTTTAACAATGGCCAGCACTCTGTGAACCCGACTGCAAGCTGAACCGATTCTGGTTTAGCAGTATTAATAGTTGATGTTTATTTGGTAGGTAGATTGGGTTGGCGATCCGATCAAAATATTCCAGTCCTGATATCCCAATCATTTAGATAACATTGAGACGCTTACTTTTTTGGACACATGACGCAATCGTGTAATGTAAGTAGATTGTAGAGATAAATAAGTACATTAACTGGTCTTTCTCGTATATTATGAAATGCAGCTCGTGACGCTTTTGTGCCTGCTAAATTGTATAATCTGAACTACCAAGAATGCCTTCTCGATAACTCGATATGTTCGATTGGAAATAAATCACGGTCTAACACCGTGACCTCACATAATTCCCGACTAGATAGCCAATACATATGAATGGCAAGTGTAGGAAATAAGAAATGTGGGTTAAATGTCGTCTGGATGACGAAAATCCAGAGGTAAATACTATGCTTTTTCAAAATATACGAACACGCAATGATTAATAAACCCTGACCATAGTGACTATACTAAAGGAATCGTTTACGAATAATGATTAGAGATAAATGATAAATTTAAATTGACAACACATCGCAAAAACCTTTTACAACAACGAAGAGAAAGCTACTATCAAAAAATTCCGAAAGACAAAAATTATTCTTAACATACCCTAAACGTTTCCGTTGAACACACTAGATGAGTAATATCCAGAATCAATAATTGATGATTGTTAAGACAGCAATCATGAATCACGAAAAACTATTTCTGCAAGAAATCCGAATGTTCAAAATAGAAATGATCGCACCCTTACAACAAACAAAGGAAACAATAAAAAAAAATGTCTTCTTTCCTGCGTGGGGGCTACTGAAAGAACATTCGCAGGCACTAGCTTGTTACGGAAACCGTCTGGATGAACAACTGTCCAAAGCTTCCAAAGATTTGTTGGAGTATATAGAATAGCATGTGGGACACGGCACTTTCGGGTTTACATTCATTCCATAAAAACTAAGCATGAATCCATTTACTCCAGCAAATATGCAAATTCATCACGCGATTATGTTATGAGATGCGAGTACAAATATGAAATTGTATATACATACATACACGTAAAAACCCTTTCTTTAAACATTGAAGTGTTTCTCACTTCAGCACGTATGTAATATGTTGGTCACATAGTCACATGCAATTTCTATTCTTGTAGCTACTACTTACCCACATTCATGTGATGAGGAGTGCACCTTAGCATTCCTTTTCAATGCGCCTTTCTACATTCTATTTAGCGATAAGCTACAAAATATAGGGACTTTCATTTACATACATTGTTATCAATCACATCAACAAGTACGCAATGCCAATATAAAAATTGCCCTGAAATACACATAATATACAGTTCATGGACGCTGGAATAAATATATCACTGTTACATTTGATAAGACAGGGTTGTTGCAAACATAATCATATAGTAGATAAAGTTTGGATTCTGATGAAATTGCAAATTGAGATACCAAACTGTATATTGAGGAGAAGTTGGAAGCACAATGGTATCTCATCAGCATGATTTATCATCTGCTAGAATTAACACAGTTAATAGACAGTTGCCCCATCATTATATTGTATGGATATATAGTGCACAAATTGTCAGTTTTAATGTAATAATTGTCAGGAGTCACGCCTTGGAGAATAGGAAAGTAAATAGATGGATGTGAGATGGGACCGACGTAATCAGCACATGACAGAATAATGCAGAAAAGAGAGGAGGAGGATTATCACGGACTTATAAATGGGACCAATGTGAAGGTCTAATTATAATAAAAACCGCTATTACAACATACATATATGTGACGTAATAGTAAGCGGTCATGTTCATGGTCGGTCAAATCCTTCGCCGTTATCCGAATTCGGACGAAGAACACATATAGGTTATGGTTATATGTGCAACTAATACTTTCACGCTTTTATAATGTCAGAAAGTTATTTCCATGAAATACGTTAGATCCGGAATGGAAGTCGCTATCATGTAATGTAGCAGCAATATTGCATTGTAGATAGAGATGTGTGTCAAAATGGATTCCATTATAACTATGTGCAATAAATACATACGAACATAATATCCGCAAATATGATAAATAATATGGTTTCCTACATGATGAAGTGTGACATGCTACATGAATACTTTCGATGCTTAAATATCTACAATGTACTTGATTTGATTTCCCCCGAACTTCAAGATAACAAAATATTTTTTATATTATGATTTACTTTATCTTTCACTTTTCAGGTTTCACACATGCGATTAATGTATAACCTCTTATTTTGCTTTCATGGAAAGGAGAGCTAATAAAAAACTTAATAGGACATTGATTTCTCTAAATTCAAAATTCAACCGACTTTAAAGACGTGTTCTTTGGAATGACTGATTATGGCAATTACATTTTATAATCTGTAATTGTTTGGATTTTGAAGATAACACTGATTTGTACATTTTTGGTAGCATTACAGATTAACAGTTATGGCTATCTGGAATTGAAACTTTTATATTCCCTTGTTGAGGACTTTAAATTGAATTGCTGAGTGCTTTCCTTCAGTGATTTCACCAATTTCTTATGAAATTATTAAATCCTAATCTTTGTTTAGTGCATCAACGCCATAAAGTCAAGGATATAGAAGATTCGTTGTAATTTTTAGCTAAACATTGAAGGTAGCTCTTGGCTTTACATACCAACGAATCTTACAATGATTATATAACGAGCCTGATTTATATTACAATAAGATATTATGCTTAACTAATCAAGAATTTTTTGAGAGTATAGAGTATTTCTTAAGGAGCTGTCAAAAACTGAAGCATCATCATCATTTGCATTTTGAGTTGATTCGCATGAGCATCTTCTTTCATGACTGTACTTTATTCTCGGTGATAATACTGGTGATACAAATAAAGCATTGCGAATTACTCCCTCACGAGCTTCTGAAAACGTGATGGGCTCGCGAACTATCAACAATGACTGGTCAAAAAATGAAGATCAACAATGAGTCTTAAATTAAACAACTACAATAGTCCATCGACACCCCATATTGAGTCAAATTCGCTTACGGGCATACTTCAGCTTTTGTCTGGAGTTTTCGTTCGTTATCAATAAATATTCTTGACGTTTTGTTACGGAGCAGATTGAAAATTCATTGCGCCAAAGCTAGGCTAATCCCCTGGTTCATCGTATCGTAATATAATAGTGATAATGGAAGCACTATCACAAAACAGACATTTGGCAAATCTATAATTGCACATGTGTCAGCAAAAACGACACTCTCTGCCTGAATTTCGTTTATCGATGTTAGATTCGATACACCCATATTATGAAAACTTATTATAAGTTGGCTATACGTATGAAATCTCAAAGATTTTTTCACGTTGTTTAATGATAATCCCTAATTCGTTTCTAGTGTTCTTCGTCTGACGATTCATTACGTTCATGATGCTTCGTTCAGAGCCATATCTAACTGCACGTCACGTTCAATCCACCTTGAAACAAATATATGGTAGGAATCTATTTTGCAGCGAAATCAATATTTCGGTAAGTATTAAATTCAACACCCAACCAACTGAAATTGCTGCGATGCGATAAAGTTATAGCAATGGATTGTAAAAAGTAAAATGCTTGGAGTTTTAAAACTTTTATTGAAAATCGAGTGCGATAATACCATGAATCATACAAATATATAGAAATTATTAAACTACACGAAATGATTTACTTTGTACGAAACTTCTTAAATAATGGATGTTTGGATCCGTAAGGATTGGAACCAGATTTTTTATATTCCCTGTATACTGCATCATCAGCTCCTGAGAGAGAGCTAAGCGCCCCGTATCTACGACCAAATGATCCTCCTCCACCATGGCGGGCTGAAAATAATAATAGTTTATTTAAGATAATTTTGAAAATAAATACTAATTAGGGGCATATTCTATTTTGCATTTATGTACCTGGGCCTTCTCCTGGTAGTCTTTCTTCATCTGCATCAGCATCACTAGCAGCCAGTACTTGCTGAAGTAAAGCCATTTGTTCTTCCTTTGTTTTATAATGTAAATCCTCCTATTTCAGAACATTGATAAGACATTGAACATTAAATATCCACACATAGAATTTGAATGAAAAATTGATAGACCATGTTTAATTCGGTAACCTGTTCCATTCCTGCCATTTTTGTAACAACTTTGTAGGAGTATCCCTGATTGACGAGAAAACGTTGTCTTTTTCTTGAATAACTCATTTCTAATGTATCTTCGGACACTAACGTGTAAAAGAATGCGTTATACTCTTCAGCCACAGCACCTAAACCATCCACACAAATTTAATTATAATCCTTTCACAGTATGATATCGATGTATCAATCAAGTAATCTTCATACAACACTATAGTACATGCCTTTTTTAGCTCTTAAAATTCTGCCCAATCTCTGAGCTTCTTGGCGACGTGATCCACCATGTGAACTGATCTGAATGAGCACGTTGGCTTCTGGAAGATCAAATGAAGTGTCTGCGACTTTTGACACAAATACAGTGTTGATCTTCGGATTGAATTTAAAGTTCTGGATAATCTGAAGACGCTCCTGTTGAGACGTTGGTCCATAAATGAACGGTTTCCCAAGTTTATGAGCATAATGCTTCAAAGCAAATACATTATCAGAAAAGACAATGATTTTGTCATTCCGGCGCTCATGATAACGTATTAGAAACTGGCAGGCTCGGAATTTATTTGGATTCATTACACAGAGCAACTGTAATCAAATATTAGAATCAAAATCAAATTCTATAACTAAATATTTCAGGAAATATTAAAAGTACTACCGATAATGATGCTTACCAGCTTTTTGGAAATTTTCATATTCAAATACGATCCGTAGAATTCTGGTGACATTGGACACCAAACTTCTGCACATTGTACCTTTGCAATGTATCCATTCTTCGAAAGCTCCAGCCAGTTAGCTTCATACAACTGTAAAAATTTAAGACATATTGATAATCTGACCTAAACATTAATCCAATCACACAAAGTTAAGATGAAATTTACAAACCTTTGGCCCAATAAGGAAGTTAAGATCTGCAATTTTATCGTCCTCTCTAACCAAAGTTGCTGTCAAACCCAATTTACAATGTGCTTGAACCATTGTTAATACTTTACGGAACATTTTTGCAGGAATGCTGTGAACCTCTGTGAATTTTTTTAAAAAGTACTTATCATATCCTGCAGTGTGCTGGCTTCCAATTTAAGTTAATAAGGTATAAATAGAGTTACCATCTAAAAGCATGATGCCCCACTCCTGTTCTTGCAACCACTTCATCGTTTGTTCGGCTTCCCAGCTCCTCTTTTGCGTATGCGTAATCATAGAATATGTGGTTACAAGAATACTACAGCCCATGGGCTTATCTTTCGCATCAGATGTAAAACGACAGATGATTGCGTCGTCTGCTGTTGACCATAATTTGAATTGCTGCTTCCATTGCTCCACTGAAACTCCAGAATTACACAAAACGATAGCTCGCTTCCGGACGGTACAACAAGCAGTTACACCAGTTAAACTCTTTCCAGCTCCTATATTTATTCAAAACAACAGCATTAGCAACAGCCAGCTAAGGACCATTCTTCTGACCATTAATTAAAGTTAAATTTCAACTTACCACAAGGCAATACAATCACACCGGATCTAGCTCGACCGTTGCCAAACATCTTACGTAAACTCTTTTCCTGATAAGGTCTTAAAATGGCTGACGGTTTAAGATCAATGCTGGAAGTTAATAAATCGAATTTAGTTGTCTTAAGTAAAGTCTAAAAAATTAATAAAGAACATTTTTAACATTGGATTCGCAGTCAAAACTTACTTGATATCAGGATTCCTTGTATCATTCCTAAAATCGTACTCTGCCAATAACGGATATTCCAGCTGTATACATCGTTTCTGAATAACTTCAATTTTTTCTTGATTCACTTCAAACGAAACCACTTTCTGCTCTTCTTCATCATCTTCCTCAGCGTCAATTTTCGAATAAAAATCTGAGATATCAGTTGGAACATTGCCGTCATTTCCACTTTCACCTCCAGCATTTGGATCATCAGATGGGTTTCCTGATCTTGAAGGGTCATTTAAGTTGGCGCCTGCACTAAATGCAGAATTTAATGCTGCAGCTCCACTGGTTTTCTTTATACTGGATTCTTCAAGGGCATTGTCATCGTCTGATCTCCTCAATCGACATTGTTGTATCACAGGATCCTTTAACAGCTTCTGCAGCACCTCTGGATGACTGGACTCGACAAAATATTTGTTCTGCTTTAAAACTAGTTTGACCTGAGCAAATTCAAGTATTATTAGTAAAAAATTATTATTTCATATGCTATAAAGTGCCAAAAGTACATTGCAAGTTGTGAAATAACCACCGAAAAATCTATTACCTTGCCATAAGACACAGTACAGAGGCGAATAAACTCCATTATTCCATTTGGAATAGCAGTTTTACTCAATCTTGTCAAATATTCAATAATATCTTCAGTCTGAAGTCCCACGCTTACTGCAGCATACAATGAGTAGGCTGTTAGTTTGTACTAAAATATAGCAACACAAATTCCGTTTAAATCTTGAACTTTGTAAACTTTACTACAAACTGTTAACGAACGAAAAATAAAGCGTATCAAGTATCAAATACCTCATGAATATGTTCTGGGCGACAAACTGGCTCGGCAATAGCAATTAAAAAGTCGTGAGCATGTTTGTAAACTGGAGAAAACGCTTCCAAAAATATGTGCCCATTGGGAGCCTGCAAAAAATAATTTATAAACACTTTTAAGCACATCCATTGTAAAGACAAAACAAAAAGTAGATATTTTAACTTACAATCCAAATTGGTCTTGATTCATGATCTGGTTTTAATGCCATTTGTGCGCGATAATCTTTAGCTCCGTATTCATCTTCAGGTGCCTCATTTATATCACCTTCTTCAGCGTCTCGTTTCGCCGCTCCAGGTACGAATTCTAAGGGTACACCAATTAAGGTTCAATCCATTATCACACAAACTCAAACTCAACATTAAATTGCAGTTTCAACTTTACAATTTACAAACACCTTCAAATGCACTTCAACTTCCTCAAATATGTGAGTAGTAACTTACCACAGCTAAAATGTAACATTAATGTATTCTAATAAAGCTTAAACGTTAACTTAATAAATTACATTAAATTATTAAATTACCTTGGCCGGTTCCATCATCCTCTTCTTCCTCCTCTTCATAAAAATCCTCTTCCCCCCTCAATCGCTTCTTGGATCGCCTGCTACCACCTCCCATTGTTAACTAAACTTTAAAACTTCACAAACTTGAATTTTTAAATGTAAATTGGACACGAAAACAATTATTAAATACAACGCGAAAACTATTCACTCCAACTTCCACAAACATCTATTGTTGACTAAGTTCCCCATCTTCAGCTGGCGTATTTACGACAAGCACACGATATTATGACAAAAACGAGATGTTTTGATTTAGGTGCATTTTTTGTGTATAAAAATGTTCTTCTCGCAGCAGCCGCAAGTCACATGCA
This sequence comes from Orchesella flavescens, assembly GCA_964034955.1. NCBI lineage: Eukaryota > Metazoa > Arthropoda > Collembola > Entomobryomorpha > Orchesellidae > Orchesella > Orchesella flavescens. Next base: position 24,687,028 of record OZ035954.1, on the reverse strand, counting down.
TAATGCCCAATATGCCCATACCTTTGTATACTGTTGCTGTGCTTGTGCTTGTGTGCATTAAAAAATGTCATAAGTTGCATAAGATCACATATTTATTTGTACTACTTGATTACTTGAATCTTGATTACAATGATTATTATGCATCTTGGTCTTTAAAGCTTCTTTAGTTTTAATATCTCCAGTATTTGCATAAAACGCTTGAATTTCTTGAAAACTCAGTTCCTTCGTTTCTGGAATGCAGATCACAGTAAAAATGACACCAATGATGGACACTAACGTAAAACCAGTGAACCAAATGTACATTTGTATTTCAGAAAGGAACAATTGAAAGGCTTCTGTTATTACAAAGGCCCCTCCCCAATTTATAATGTTGGCGGCTGCTGACGCAGATCCTATGAAAAAAAGTTATTAAACAGGTTGAAGATTGCGTTATTGTTTCATGCTTCTTCATTTTTACCAACATCACATCACCTACCTTTAATTTTTGGAGGCAAGATTTCTGGCATCATTACCCAAATCACATTTCCAATACCCCAGGAGTAGGCTAAAGAATATATCACCAAGAAAATCAGTGGCATAATCCCAATCCATGGATGATCATCTTCCAGGGAGGTCTTATACTCATCCTTCAAGAAGAAAAATACTGAAAATCCACCAAGAGCTATGGTCATCGCGGCGAATGAAGATATGAGCAACACTTTGCGCCCGTATTTGTCAATAAATAGGCTGGCTGGAATGCAACCAATGGTTTGAATGGCAGCAAGTATAACTGTCGCTGATTTGGAGTCTATCAATAAGTCCCCACTTTGTTGGAATAGGTCCACTGTGAAAGCAAACACACGTTATCGACAAAGTCGTTGTACGACCATTTTAAAACAAATTATTATGTGCTATATCGAAAGATCTCGCAAAATTATTGGCTAAAATTTCTCTGTTCAAGCAAAAAACAAATTTGATGTAAAATGGACAATTTTAAACTCCATTTTCTCATAAACTACTCAACCGATTTGGATGATTTTTCTTTTAATGCATGTCTTATGATCCCAATTAACCAACTATATGGGAAGAAATTTTGAAATCCACACATCCACATTCAATAATTTTGCGAGATCTTTCTAGCATTTTTTGCCTGTATAGAATGTTGTGACGTTGATTCCTGTAAATTGAGCTAGAATCATGAGCATAAAAACTGAAAAGCAAGGCTTTAGAAGAGGGAGAGATGTGAAGCATTCTTTCCATAATATGTGTGATTCTTCTACTACTTCCATCTTCATCATCGAATTCTTTAACTTGTAAGAGTAAAATTTTAAGCTTTAAACATTGCACAAAATTACAAAGATAAATTTTTGCAGCTTAAAATTTAGTTTACCTGTGTCAATTTCGTTGAAATGTTTTGTTGAAGACATTCCGGTTCCGATTTTTGCAAGTTCCAAAAATAAAATAGTGAAAACGCTTCCGCTTCTAGCCACTCCAGAGATCTAAGAGCAGCATTGACTTTCCCTTTTTTCAGTAGAAATGTTGGTGACTCAGGAATTAAAACCATCAGAAGAATTCCATACAATAGTGGGTGCATAGAACAAACAAAGGCGGTAGTACTTGCTGAGTAAAACATGCCAATGGAGTTGCTATAAAATAGTTTTCTCATTAAAATATTTCCAAGAATTGGTAAGATTCACATTCCACACTCACGGAAGATGATTTTTTTTAAATCTAAATTGAACTTACGAAAATAGTTTACCTAAGCAGAGCATGATTAAAAAGATAGATCCTAACAATCCCCGATTTTCGTTTGATGCAATTTCACCAACATACACAGGGATCACTATACAGCATCCTCCAGTGGATATACCTTCATCACAAATGGACAAAGCCTTAGAGTTTGTTTAAAACTACAATGAAGTTTTATTTTGCAATTCATTGTGACCCAGCTCCAGTTTTCGTGTATTTTTGTGAGTAAGTATGGATCACAACAATACAATCTTCTTACCTGTCAACACCCTTCCAATATACAAATAATCCACGTGAGTTCCAGCCGCTAACAGTAACCAACCCAGTAGCCCAATGAAAGATAGACTTGCAAGGCACAATTTCCTTCCAATATTGTCCAAAAGTAGTCCAGTTATTGGACAGGACAGTATCCCTCCAATCTTTATCAGAATATGACCAATTGTAGAATATGATATTGTTTACTTTCAAATTCTGTAAAAGTAATATTTATATATATTATTACACCTACGGTTAATAGAGATGCAATCCATGATTTCTCCACTGAAGTAATGATGCCAACTTGATGGGATACATCCAGACCTGGAATAAATGCTGTTGCAGTCCAAGCAAGCCCAAGTCCCACTCCAAACGCTCCTATGGAAGCTACAGTAAAAAATTGGGGTACCTTGAGAAACGAACTTTTTGGCTTCTTGGTTGTTGGTTGTGTTCTGATAATAAATAGTGGAACGAGATAGTTCTTACCAAATAGTGCAGCAAAGGCTTGGTTGGTATTTAATTTTTTCGACATAATTTTCGGTTTTATTTAGCGAACTAATTTAGCGTTGAACTGTGTTGGATTAGTATGTAGCAATAGTCTAGAGTCTGGGAAACTTCCGATGACAGACACTGCAACTTACAGCAGAGAAAAAAATAATCTTGTCGTTATATTGCTGACCTTGCTACTATAATGTTAATTGACAAAGACCGTCATTATGCTTCGGTGACGCACAAGATATACGCAATACGAATGCCAATGTTAATATACTTGCAATTGTAAACCTGATTCCAATTTTAGGAACAAAACAACGGGAATACGAAGAAATGAGATAATCACATGCATAAATGTAATAATAGGGCATTATGATAGTTACAACTTTCATTGACTTTTTATTACAAAAATATTAGGCATGTTTTAAATACTATAAAGTTTGAGATTTATCATGTACAAATATAGTTTTGGATTCATTTGTGTGATAAAGCTGTAAAGTCGTGTTTTTTCTGAATTAACACCTGCATGCAACTCGCCTAGCTTGTAAAATGCCGTAAATGTATTGAGTAATAACAATTTACTCTTAAGAACGCTTCATGAAGTTATAAAACAAAGGAGCAAGGTTATAATAAAGCACAAACACGCTAACTGATCATGGATGTTTTTCAACCGCCATTAGTATAATTTCTGGTGTCATAGAATAGCTTTATATGCACACCCCCACAAAAAGCTACTAATTATTTAGATGATTTCGTTCCGTCGCGTCTGCCATTCTCAAAATGCTATGTTAATTGTGGAAATTGTCAAGATAGACAAAAAATGTATGCACACTTTTCACATGTGGCATGATGTTGAGATTTCCAATTCCCCTTTAGCATGTCATCATTATCATCATCATAGAAGCTAATCAGTGAAAATCGTTGTCAAAAAGGGCTTTATGAAGAATTGCAAAGATGAAAGTGTACAGATATTATGCAGTTGATTTTAGATGCATTTGGAAATTGACTCATTACACCATCTTGAGTATTAAGGTTTGTGTGTTTATTTGACATTACAGCTATTACAAATATTTTTTAAACATAATTTGAAAATACATTCATCACCTTATCCAATATTATATTTACAAGTAGGATAGTAATAACTATTAATAACTATTGTTAACAGGGATATTCAATTCATAAAGTCGTATATATGTACAATATATATATATACATGATTCGTACTGTAAGTGCTTGAATATTTTCATGTTTCATAGATAGAATCCATGTAATATGATAGCGAAGTCATATATTAATTTATTATGTGATATGTAATACCGCTGCCACAATGTAATTGTAAAATTTTATACATTGAAAAGTTTAGACTGTCAACTGCTGTGACTGGCCACAATTAAACATCTTTCAATTTCACTGCATTGCCTTTCTTTTTTTCATCTTCACAAACAAGTTCAAGTTGTAAACTAACTGCGTGACTGACTGAGTGGAAAGATAAGTTGGTAGATAATGCTTACGTATACATCAAAACGTGTATATAACAAGTTAAGGTGCCATTTGCTGTAAGACTATAATATTATTATTATTATTATTTATATTAACGAGATAGTTTCGCCAGGGATTCAGGTTAAATAACGATTATGTACATGTCTATTTGTGCAATATTTTACATTTCGTAGCATTTGCATGGTTATAATCATATAGCCTCAGGAGAAAGACGGATAAAAATATGAGTATACACATACGTCTAATGTATGTCTTACTGAATGAAACCAGAATGACAAAAGGTGAAAATAGGGTATGAAGGATAGGAAATTCAGGATATGGTCGCGAATATGGAAGTGAGAAATAAAACACTTAACATTTTTACGGTTCCATTTCATTCACTCGATTTTGATTCTGATCCTCCTCAAAAATCGGTTCATTCCCAAGGTTTGTCCCTTGTTCTTCTCCATTCTCATTTAATGTATCATCATAACCTGGAGGCACTGGGTAATTTGATAAATTGCTTACAGAAATGGACTACATTCGAAAACTATAGCAAAATCTAGAGAAAATTGACGTACGTCATGATTAACTTACAAGTTTCAACTGATGGGAGCCTAGATGACAACTGAGAATAGGCAGGTGGTTTAGAAACAGTTGTAGTAGAACAGTTTGATGCCATTGAAGACGTGGAGCCTCGTCTTTCATTTGTCCGGTTGGACTCGAGTGTAAAGCTATTTACAGATGCTATAAGAGCTTCTACAGTTTCACGTGTCGTTCCAATGAAAACTACTTGGTCGGCTTTTAGAACATTGTAGTCATCCAGTTTCACTTTAAACTGACATAAAAATATATGGATACATATGCCAGTAAAGTATGACTTTTTTTTAAGTGATCCATCAAGACTAAAAAAAGTGTTTTTATGACAAACCTGAACCGTATGTGATACAGAATACATACTACTTCCTTTAGTGTACGTGGGACTAGCCGCCTTGTGAACTTTCACAGTTCCTTCCCAAACTGTTTCCGCATCCGGTTCTGTAACCTCCCTGTCCGAATTTCCAAGCACGGCCACGGTCGACTTTTTAGTTCCATTGATGTTGTACATAACTTTTTGGAGGAGGAGCACGCTCACCTTGAATGGCAAGCATTTGGGATTCTTCACACGCATTGTGAACGCCAACGACTCTTCCGGCAAAAAACCCCGATTTTCCAAATTTAAGGTGGCGATGACCAACTTTTTTCCAGTGAAGATGGAACGTTTTACTGACCTCTCGATTGTTGCTGGCTTAAAAGCCTCAGGATTAAGAGAAAGATTGTTGTATCCCCCAAACTTTAAGTTCTTTTCCCCAATTTGTACCAAGATCCCGCTCTCGGATTTCATGTATGCAACCAATTTGTAGTAGAGCGTTCCATACGAGTTTTTAAATGGAGATGGGAGCATGTCCCCTGGAATTGTAAGATTGAAGCCGTATGTGTTTGTCCCAGGCTGGAGTTCATATGGACGATTTTCGTTTGAATCCACTTTTAAAAAAATTAAATAATTTTTATTAATATTGTCGTTTAATCATAATTCAAAGCATATCTAGCCCAACTTTTTCCATATTACAAACTTTTCCGTACCATTGATAATAGGCTCTAAATCGATCATAACCGGAGATTCAAGATAGCCATCAACAAGCTCTTTGTCTTCCCCTCCCTCTAAAAGTAATCCACATTTCTTGTGCTGGCTTATTCGATTATCCAATTTAGACTCAAATTTTAGTGTGCAAAGTGCCTCATATTGAATCCTTATGCCTATAAAAGTTTCATTTTCATACAACATGAAAAATTTATTTGAGTTTTTAGTCTTAATAATCCTTCTTAAGTCAATTAGTGATTTTCAAAAATAAATTATGTGTCACTCACCATAATGTGAAATAGGAGCAGGAGATTCAATAACTAACTGCCCGGACATACATCCATAAGGTTTCACATGTGAACTTTCTAAAGCAAAACTTGCCGTAAATTTTACACCAAAATTTTCTCCCTTCCCTGGCTTATTAGGGCCACGTTTATTTAGAAGAAGTGCAAAGGACATTATTACCCACTAGAATTTATAATCATTTATGCGATTTCGAAGGAATGACAAACTTTTCAAACGCAAAAGTTTACTCAACACATGCACATTTCAAGAGTTTGAAAATATATAGTTTATTTTTTGTAAAAAGTTTACTGCGTACTATGATTGCTTCTACACTTCTACCCAAACTCTTTGTACTTTTTCCCAAAATGGTGGACTGAGAATGAAAAAAAAACGACAACGAATTAAAGTTTTCTGAACGCTACCCCACCATTAAATAAGGTTCTTGCAAACTTCAACTGGATAACAGCAATAATAGGTAGATCGACCACAATACTTAAAATTGTCCAAGCATCTATAGCAGTTCATGTCAATATGGACATGTTTTCATACCATCACAGACAGTAAGTACAAAGTACAACAGACATAAATATATACGTAAAAGCAAGTGGACTAAGATACATTTTTATACAGCATAAAAAAATATATGAATACAAAATACAATGTACACAAGAAAGTGCTTTACTGGTGGAACGCTCATAGGAAACCTTTATTAACAAAGCAATTCAATGGTAAAAGTGTATCTTTTAAGGTTCTCGTCCCCAACCAAAATGTATGCAAAAAGAAGGAAGGGAAAAAATCGATTTATCTGTCCTCGTTCAACAGATTGAATACTTAATTGCGTTCTCCCTTCTAATACCGTGTTATTGGAGTACTTTCTCCGTACAATTTTTTTCTCCAGTTGTATAAACAATGTATGCATACGTATATATGGGCCAAACTTACATTAGTGATTTATTTTTTTTCTGCGCTTTCCCTTCCATCCATCCGTTTTCATTTTGTTAATATTGGAGTTGGGGTAAGTGCTCATGATATGATAAAAGAAAAATATAATTGAATTGTTTCAATACCACATATTAGACAGAGCTATTTCCTTGTATAATGTATGTATGTATTGGAACTGACTGCTGGTTGTTGCGTGCATTTCATATAAACTTCATAATGTTTTTAACTTTGTGAATATAATAGGCACTTTCCTGTTCCAGTTTAATTTACAAAAACATACGTATATAGCATATATTCTGATTGATTGTGATTGTCGAGGCTTTCGTGAAATTTCTGAAGGCAAGAGCTTTTCTTTTTAATAGCATACCTGGCCATATTGCATACATTACTTATTTGTTGGCCAATAACATGACATGAAAGCATATACATATAACTTTGGTTGGAGATTGAAAGTTGGATTGGAGCACAAAAGTATTTACTGACTGTTTCAAAAATTTAGTATTACAATTTTATCGATTTTTAATATTATTGTACTGCCAGAAGAAAGTACAGGTATGAGTTCAAAATGTAGGAAATTGGAATGACTTGACTTTATGAAGGTGAAATTGAGTTCAATATTTTTTGGGTATTAATACACGGGTTTCATGTCCATTCCCAGTAAAATGCTTCCTATCCAGTTACTGGGTGGAATTGAAAAGCTAAGACGAATGCACTATGTATATGATAATTACCGACATTATTTGGTTATTTTTTTTAAAGACAGTGACAAGAAAATGGGGAAGCGTAAGTGGCAGAGAATTTTTTATAGCTATTTATACAGGTGTAATAATTTTGGCTGATATTAAGAAGAAAAAAGTGGAATTTTGGGTAATGGGCTGTTAAAACCAAACCGATTGACAGAAATATAAGGTCAATCAACTGTAAAGGAAAAACAAGGAGTATTGTACTATACTAAAAAAAAATTAACGGAAAATTAATATGAGATTCTGCATTTCCGCGAAATTAACAAATATGTATAGTCAATATATATAGGCATTGATGCATTCATAACGCACAAAATTTTATGCATGCCATATATCTTTTAAGCTAATACATTGGTGAAAGGCTAGCTAATTTGCAAGCACAAAATGTTTAGCATTTTTCACCTATAGACAAGCTATGAGTGTTTGCTTTTGTCATCGTAAATACTAGAATGTGTTAAAGCAACACCTGGTAATGGGACACGTGTGGATTGTTAGATCTGATATCTGATAAAGCACACTTGACAGGGTACATATACAAAACCGCAAGAGTATTTTCATACCACTATAACAAACGACAGCCCGTTTTGCGCCTTGATGAAACTTCATAAGCTGGTAGCTCGGACGGAAACATGAGTTGGAAAGAATGAAGACATTTATTGCTCCTGTTTTCATTCCTTGACTACAGATATGAAATCTATTTTTTTATTGTTAATGATTTACAAACATGACTGCCACTCGTTTATGCATACGTTAAACCTGAAAGAGTTTGATCAATATTTCCTATTGGATGAAAACAGGGAAGAAAAAAACTTTCTACTACGTTGCACGTCCACACTATGAGTTTTTAATGATCCATTCCTAAAAAAAAAGCATATTCAAAATAAAAGAGTTAACGATAACTAGAAAATCAGCTAGAAAACTAATTTTAAGTGTAGTTAGACTTAATATTTTACGATTTGTTTAGTCCTGAATTACGGCTGGAAGATGAGTGGAGAAGAAAGACCTGATGTGCTAAATCACATGGAAATTGAAGCGTATGTTACGGCTCTTCAAAAGTCTAAAACAATGGAGTTGGGTACGTTGTAAATTATTTTGAGACGAAATTTGGTAGTTATTGTTCTCTATGTATTGCGCTTTCAATATGCTGACAACAGACTACAAAACTAATTATAATTATATATTGCAGGTTCGCTGGGATGGCTTGAAAAGCACGAGCGCATCAAGCAACTAACTGTACAATCCGTGATCCAAGCCTTATCAAACCGTGAGGAAACGGTAAAGGAAGCATTAATTTCTCATGAAAAACTGAAAGTTTTGGTTCACGACCTCATCCTTGTTGAACTTTGGAGAGAGGAAATACTTCCAGAGCTGGCGAAACAAACGTTAACTCAAGCATTTTCCATTTACCCCATCTTGTACCATGAAAGTACATGCATTAATTTCTTGGAAACGGTTCTCTATCATCCCGAGTCTGCTGAAACGCTTGGAGATGGAATAATTGACTTGACAGACTACTGTCTTCGTCTAACGAACCAATTCCTTACCTTTGGAAATGATGACGATGATGAAGAGGACGCTGAAGGTCATCAATATAAAGAAATAGGCTCTGGAGATCGTTCCAAGCAAACAAAGGAAATTTCTGAGAAAGATGTAGACATAATCAAAATTTCTCGAGGAGTACTTTTCAAAAATTGTTTCAAAGCTTTATCAACCCTCCGCTACATTATCGAGAACATTGACTCACTAGGTTCCAGTCTAGTCTCAAGACTAACCGTGTCTTCCGACGCTCCCATGCTTCTCACAGAGCTCCTCCTCCAAAAGCCTTGGCGCCGTGAGAACTGGCAAAGTGGGAAAATCAGCGAGTATGATCCAACCACAGACACATGGAAAGCTATCGAATCATCTGAACACGGTATTCTTAACCGTAATGAGATCCAAGCTTGGTTGGGACTCTACCTTCTCTTAAAGAATAACCAAGTTCTTGGCAACTATGAACTATATGAGGGGCGAAAGAATCAACTTCTCAAGTTGAGAGCTTTTCTTCATGACCTGTCCCTAGACCAATTACCCTTATTGGGAGAACTTCAATTGTTTCTGAACCAATTGGCAATCCAATCTGGTGGATCTTTTACTCCGTCAAAGTCACCTCTCCTTTTGGAAATGATTGCTCCCATTCGAGACGAGTTAGAGACGGAATTTAAGGAAAAGAGGAAGAAACTAATCAAGGTGTATACCACAGAACTCGTTGAAGCTTCAAGGGAGTCATTGATGGAAAAGGCGAAAAAGTTGGCTGTTTCATATGACTATAACAACTTTGAATCAACTCTGCCAAGTAAAGGGATCTGCTCTAATTGTGGCAAGGAAGCTGAGAAGCGATGCTCAAAGTGCAGGAAAGAATGGTATTGCAGTCGAGAATGTCAAGTCCAACATTGGAAGCAGCATAAGGTCAACTGTGGGAATGAAAGTTAAAAGTTGGGTAATCCAAATGAGATGGTACACCCAATTGTACAGGATATGATATGATGGTAGATGTTACTTTTATCATCGTCTCCTTGAATTTTACAAATCGTAGTAGGTATTTAATTAGGGATAATAAAAGAAGGTGTGTAATTATTTTTATATTTCAGGAAGTAAGTAAATAAAGTACCTAATAGTTTTTATGAGTAAAGTGTTATTGCAAGTACATATTATTATTTAGCTGTAAAATTCCTTTTATTCATAATCATTCCTTAAATTATTATCAACAAATTGATTCGATGGAGTGTTTTACCCTGCGTTTGGTTTGGTACTTTACCCTGCGTGTATTTTACCCTGCGTTTGGTATATTACCATGTGATGTTTGTTTAATTATTTTTTACACAACTAATACTAATTTATACACTTGAAAGCTGGACTGGAATAAGTAAATGCGTCTGTTGCACGCAGCATCATCATCCACATGTCAATCATGTGGCACACGCGCACATTCATTAAGAATTAAAACATATATATTGTTTGTAACAAGTGCAAAAATTAGGATTGTGTGTGCATTTTGATCTTATATACTTCTTCTTTCTTACCCTGTACATTTTACACGGATGAATATATATATATATACTGATATTATGAGAAAAACCTATCTAAGAATTCTTTCAGTCTCCTTTATTTCCTTCCTTGACCCTGACTTCCTTTTAGAATGCGTGTATTACATTTACATATCATATCATAAACTTATGATTTGTTCACGTTATAAATAGGTATGCATGCATTTTTACAAGTTTTATTTTATTTATTACGATCATTTTTGTTCTCATTCAGTTTTTCGCATGAATGAGAAACATACTTATTTCTTTTACTACTACTTTACTTACCCTCTTATATTACAAGGTCGGCTGTAGAGCTTGTAGTGGACAAAGTACCGGAAGAGATTGCAGGGTTTGGATTAGTGCTATTTGATTCAAAATGTTCTTGTTGGATCTTATCCAAAGACTTTCCCTTCGTTTCTGGGACGCATAAGTATATGAAAACTACTCCGAATGCACAAAACATTGCAAACAACCAGAATGTATTTTGGGGCCCGAGTGCTCCATTTAGATCATGGAAAAAGCGGGTGATAAGGAATGCCAAACTCCAGTTAAATGTTGTGGTTAGTCCGGAGGCAAACCCTGGAAATAAATTGGATTTTAGTAAAACTAGCTTGACATGGAGAAACTTTGAAACGCCAATACAATGATTGCAAAGATGCGTACCAATAATGTTGCTGGGAAGCACTTCACTCATCACAGTCCAAACAAGACTTGCCACACCTCCACAATAGGCTGCATTAAACATCACTAAACTCACTAACGGAATCCAATTAACTGCTTCATGAAATATGGCATCAATTGACTTCAAGTGAAAGAAAGCTCCCAAAGTCACCAATGACAAGCTCATCACAACAAAAGACAAAATTAGGAGTATTCTTCTCCCAGCTTTGTCAACATATAAGGAAGCAATTATCGTAGCAAAAGTTTGGAACACTCCAACAACCACCCCAGACAAGTGAGAGTCTAACCCAGCCCCGGTATGCTCAAAGATCGTCACAGCATAGAATCCGAACGCATTCCCGCCACAAAACTGATTAAAAAACATTAGACCTGGAAAAATTTGACGAAAAAGACGGTAATTTAGAATTACAGTGGTAATAAAGTAATTCATTATTAGTATGGCAAGCTTTCGGAAAATTCTGTTTCCTTCATCAGGCCATGAAGGTTCAAGTACCTAGAACAATCATCAAGGGCTTCATTACGGAAGGAGATATAAACTCTTTAAAACTAAATTTTTGCTGAGATTTGCGACTAATTGCCTCTTGAATCTGAAAGAAAAATGAATTTCGTTATAGCATAAAAATTATTATCATATCAAATTTCTTTGCATTTGCATGTTTTTCATTGTGCCAACTTCATCAATTTCCTGGAGAACTTCTTTTGATGGGCATTTTTTGTCAGATGCTCGAAGCCAGGACAAAGCATCCGTGGCTTTTTGAGTTTGACTTGTTGTCAGCAAGTAGCGTGGAGATTCTGGAAGGTATGCCACGAAAATAGCAAAGAAAATTGGGACTACACCACAGACTCCAGCCAAGTAATTGTAGGGTAGCATACAGCCAAACACATACCTATACATGATCGAGAAGAAATGTTACAAACTGGAATAAAGCTAACTCCATACTCTTTGTTATAAAATACGGTTATACTCACGTAAAAAGAATTCCAAATTTCACAACCACTTGAAAAATAGCACCAAGACATCCACGAATTTCAGGTTGCGAAATTTCACTAAGGTATACTGGGGCTGCTAGACTCAAAGATCCTATTCCAACTCCTACACAAAATAATTCACAATTTCACGTTGAAGCCCCGTGAGTCGAAGATTGAAATTCCATATAATATTTTGAAAAAAATCCTTCTTCAGCTTACCAGTTAGAAATCTTCCTATATATAACATGGAAATTTGAGTGGCCATTGCTAACGAAAGCCAACCAAGAACCAAAGGCAAAGCTGATAACAAAAGTGTATTTTTTCTTCCTACTTTCTCAATACAATATCCAGCCAAAGGGGCACCAGCAACAGCTCCAATCTGAAGCGAGCAAAACATTTATAGTTGTTGCCCTCACTAAAGAAATCTTTTCCTTATACGTGATGAAATGTATGTATTTGTAGATACCGTAATTAAAGATCCTATCCATGATATATCTTTTGTAACAAGATCAGGAAAATGTCCGCTTTTCTCAATTGAAACAAGTGCTGGAGAGGACCATCCAAGTACATTTCCCAAACTGAAGGCTCCAACAGTCACTAAATTGTTAAAGTAGTGCATAAGGATTGTGTCAAATAGAAATCCTGACAAAATTCCTTAATTTACTTATTATCGCTAAAACGCTAACCTGTTGCAGATGTAACATATTGTGGAGTTTTGGGGTTCTTCCATCTTGGAGCACTACTACTACGTTTACTTTGTACCTCGTCAGGCCCCTCTGCTTGGATTTCCACTGAATTTTTATGAACACTGTACGTTTTCTGTACCATTTTAAATACTTTAAATTTCTAATGAATAATGACTATAAAAATTAAATGACTGGATATGGTTTCCCCTTTTTTGTGTACTTTAGGTCCGATGCTCTATTGCACTAAGTGTTGTCTACTTTGGATATCATTGCCACATGCAACCAACAGTTTCAATAAGTTCCACCGAGGTTCACTGGCATTTCAACTATATTTACCTTTAAAAATAAAAAAAGGTAAACATTCACTATATACTTAGATGCTTTCACAATATTTTCCTTTCCCAAAACAAACAAACGATTAGTTATTTAGTTATGAAAACAAAAGTTAAAATTAAAGTTCCAGAACTCGGTCAACCCTTCCAACTCAACTCGACAACAACTCAACTGAAAATGAACTGGTTTGGTAACAATCCTCAGGTTAATATATAATGGCTACTGATAACTCCAGACCTAAATATAAAAATGCTCCACGCTCTCCCATATAAAACATTCAACAATTTAGTAATGATGATGAAACTGCATTCAACTACTCCAAACTTCAAGTACTCCATGAGAAAAGATACCTCAACACCAAATATCTTAGTTATCTCAACTTCACCCCAAGTGCATTTTTATACATTTCCTTGAAGACTTTAATTTGAAATTATCTAAGAACAAGTTACGTTCATTGATGTTTCCTTAAAGCCTACGCATATTTAAGTAGATATATATATAAAGGTGGATCATTATAAAATATAACAACAACATGATATCTACAGCATTATCGCTTGTAATATTATATTTATTTACTCCCGTTTACAAACAAGCATCTTTCATGTTATCCACACGCGCACAAGCCTTATCCTCTCTTTTTTTCTTATGTTTGTTTTCAAGAGGGTGCTCTTAACTAGTGAAGAGGGTGCTCTTCATCAGTGAAGAGCTACACAACATGGATATCCTGTGAGAAATGCAATCAAGCAGTTAACAAAGTAATTTTTTTTCACATGGGCACATATAGGCTCTTATATTTGTAATGGTTGCAAACGGTAAAGCAAAGGGGCATGAGCACATGGGCATTGCAACTCGAGCTCAATCATCTAGTAACTTACATAGTTTAGCTCCACGCTTGCTAACTACAAGGAGTCTCCACAATCATCACAAGATAATGCTTTTATCAGTTACATGAAGACCCAAACTCTGCAAACTACTAAAGTAATTTAAGAGTATATACATACATAAATGAGCATATAAGCGAGAAAAAAAACTTACCACGTCCATGACCATGACTTTACATACAACTTACAGTCATACAATTTGAGTTTTTGCTGACGCATCTTTCTTAACTCTTAAGTAAATGTTAAGTATATATAGTGCCTACCTACCTTCTCAATACATAATCCATCTAAATATTATAGTTTAGTCTTGCAGTCAAATTAATTCCAGTACAACTTGAAAGCTTGAATCTTTTAGATTTGATAATGACGTCATTAACACATTAAATTTAAGCGCATTCAAGATTTGAACCAAAGTACATTTGTTACTAGAACATGGTTATCAGGATGAAATATCCAGCAAAATTTTGTAGACGCATATTTTATTATTAAATGAGTATTAACAGGTTCTCAGACAGTGCCAAAAATGTTTTAATGCTTCGTTTAGTTTTGATTCATCTCAGAGATGATTGCGATTAAGGTAGTTTGGAGTTTAGCATTAGTTAGTAAAATCATCTTGACTTGAGTGATTAAAAGTTACATGATAATTTTCAGATAAAAAATGTATAACATACTAATTAAGGAAAATCGGAGGAGGGTTTTCCTCAAGAGGATTTGATTTAGGTAGCTATGAGTTCTTGAAGATGAAGAGAATAATTACGCAGGGATGATGATGATGATATTGTGATACATATACTGATATGGATATAACAGGAGTAAGGTGGAGAGTGGATAGTTAACTCCAGTGTTTAATGGCAAACCACTTTCAATGAAAGTATGCCCGTGAATAAAAGTTTGTCGGCCAGATATGCTAATTTCTCAGGCCATATAATGTCTGATCTCTCAGCTTTTTTGCTCGTCTGTGCACGCTTAAACATACATTGCATTTAACGGTGAAGAGTTGCAGATAAGCTCAGAGTTCAGGTTTAAGGTAGTTGATTTGAAAGGAGTGACTCGGCACGAGCGAGCATTAATTAAGGAATGCAAAATATGAAACAAAATGCTTTTGCGAAACGGCGGATGTAGCGTCACTTGTAAACTTGTTTGGGTCAAGGAAAAATCAAAAGAACAAGCAGGGATAAATGAGAATTATTACAAATTACAAAAGTCGACAAGCACACACCTGCCTGCAAAAGTGTACATGTAGAAGGTGTGTCTAACTGACCATGCCTCTTTTATCCAGGAATCCAAAGTCTGAATTTTGTAGAGAAGTTTAAGGTACATTTTGTAAATTTTGTTTGAGTTGTGAATTCTCCATATTATTGCGAACTACAAATCTCAATTATTTAAACAATTCAATTCATTACCACATATGTATGTACACGTAGGGCACAATAATGTAGTTTTATCCCTCATGAATTTTCTGGCGTTTATAGCTTTAGGTAGGCGGGTTAGCCAACCGTGGTATTTACATCTATCAATGTTGCGTGATTACAATAAGTTTGGATCGATAATGAATGAAAAAGATACAAGTTAAGATCATTGATGTTGATGGGATTAAAAAGTGTGCATAATATCATTACTAATAATGTGATGTGGACTCAATCGAATTGGAATACGCAGTTAAGTAAGGAAGTAGGAAAAAACAAACAAATATGCAATCAAAAGATGCAATGTATTTGTATTATTATTATTCCTAAATTAATAATAGGATATATATATATCGTACATAACATAAGCATTCAATGCTAATGCTACTGTTCAATTATTTTATCATCTGCTCTTTCTTCTGCTTGACTGCACTCGCTTACATCAATCTCTAACCTTCAACTTGATCGTGAAGAAGAGCTTCAACTACAAACTACAACCAAACCAAATCATAATCAAAAGGTTTGTTTATCAGAGGCGTGTGTTATGTAGTTCTCCGGATGGATACTTGTAAAGTTCAAGTTTAATCTAAAAGAACACAACACAACAGAAAGAAGCACTTCATGTAAATTTGTGGCCGACTGATCGTGTGAACAGTTCTGTCAACACGTGTCCGTGTACTTATCAAGCTCTTATACATACCACATTTACAAATAATAGCAACGCTCCTATTTTATCCTACTTTACTTTAAGGTCTTAAAATATGAAGATGATAAAGACAAATGAAACCCACAACGCCAGCACAATGTCCAGGCGTGCCTGTACCTACTAGCGAATATAATAACAGGATTGCTTTTTGCCTCTGGCTTGTAATCCTTATCCTTATACTTTTCATTTACACCTTTTTGCTGTAGGGTATTAAATATGGATGAAGCAGATACGGCGTGAACATATCTGCACACTTGAGCTCAAAATATGATAAGAAATATGAAAAATCATATATATAGGTATAGGTAGTCATAATTATATGTGTCAAAATTCTGTATCAAGTACCCTTATGTTTGTTAATAAAATCAGTAAATTCTCATAGTGCAAGGATTATCTTCAGACTCTTTTAATGACTGTCTGCGAAAAAAAACCCAAATGCAATGTTCCTTATAATGAATGATGAGCAATCGCCTCATTGGCATTCGACGTGTCTTTTTAATCTAAAATTTTGACACAATAAGGATTTTTCCAATAACCTTCAGCCTAATAAGTCTTGAACTTGGTTTAGGACTACCCAAAATACGCTAAAATGCATTTATCCAATTAGAAATGTCTGGATGGAGGTTAGTTTCATGAAAACGACATGGCGATGATGCAAATGCATTTTTATTGTAATTCGTTTTTAACGTTTCATTTCATGACCATTTCTGGTATCTAAATGAGGTACTTAAAAAATTAGAGTTGATACACGTTTTTTCTGTACTCATATAAAATTCTTGACTTGAACAGGTAGTAGTACTTAAAATATATCGAACATTTATCTAATTAGTTAACTCCCTGCAGGTAATACAATTATTGAAAACATGTGCGGGCTCTCCCTCGTGAAAAAAACAAGAAAAGATACTACTGACTACATTACACAAGGTCTGCAGTTGAACTTGCTACTGAAGCAATGTCTTCCACAGACCGAGTACCGCTGCTCTGGTGGAAATTCTCTCTTTGTATCATATCCAAACTCTTTCCATTAGTTTCTGGCACAAAAACGTAAATAAAAAGTACCGCAGCTCCACAAGCACCAGCAAAAAGCCAGAATGTATTGTGGATCCCGAGGGAGTCATTGAGATCTTGGAAAAATCGTGTTGTGATGAATGCCAAGGTCCAGTTAAAAGTGGTAGCTAGGCCGGATGCAAAACCTGGAATTAGCATAAGAAAATGTTTCATGGAATAATTATATTTTCAATTGAAAATTGGTTTTGGCACAATGATTCATTTGTTTCAAATGAGTGAATGCATATACTATATCAATCCACGAAAGCAAGGTACATTTTATGACGCAGTAGTAGAATAATATTGGTTACTCACCAATCACATGATTTGGCAGGATTTCGCTCATTACAGTCCAAATGAGGCAGCCAACTCCACCACAATATGCTGCATTGAATGCCATTACACTAGCTAGTGGTATCCAGTGAGCAGATTCACCAAGAAATTCACCATATGAAGCATTCTTCATGTGGAAAAATGTGCCGAGTGTCATAAGTGAAATACACATAATGGTAAATGACAGCAAAAGTAAAATCCTTCTTCCAGCCTTGTCCACAAATGCTGCAGCTAATGCCGTCGCGATTACTTGAACGACCCCAACAATTATAGAAGATGAGTGGGCATCCAGCCCCAAGGCTGCTTCTTTGAATATTTGAAATGTATTGAATCCGACCACATTTGAGCCTGATAATTGGTTACAACACATGAGCCCTAAAGTTATAAGAATAGGTTTGATGATGGGGAGTGATATGAGATCTAAATATTTCAGCTGAAGTTCCTTTCCACGTTGAACTGTTCCTTGAATCTAAATATGGGTAAAGAGATTACGTTTAGCTTTAGCATATAAGTGGTCTCACCTTGAGTTTTTGACAAACTATGGTTATGATGAATATTTATAAAAAAAAACTGCGACTGATGAAGCAATATAGCTACAACAGTTAGTGGTAGACAAGAGTTTTTAGCATTTATGTATGTGCAATTTTGAACTTTACATACTTCATCAATCTCCTCAAGGACGTCTTTGGAAGGATTGGCTGAATCACTTGCACGCAACCAGGAAAGCGCTTTGAGAGCTTCGTCAGAACGACCTTTGGCTATTAGGTAGCGCGGTGACTCGGGAAGGAATGATGAAAATATGGTAAAAATTATAGGAAATAATGCACACGTAGCTGCAAGTAACTTCCATGAAGTCATTGATCCAACGATAAATCTAAATAGCAAAAATAAATGTATATTGATAAAAACTAACATAACATGACGATGAATAGGGGTTTGTCTGTAACAGTGTAATTAGTAGTAACTTACGTAAATAAAATTCCAACTGTAACGGTAACTTGGAATACAGCCCCTAGAAATCCTCTAATATCTGACTGTGAGATTTCGCATAAATAAACAGGCGCTACTAAGCTAAGCGCTCCAACGCTGAATCCTATAATTACAGAGTAATTAAAATCATTCATTATTAATTAATTATGTTTGATTTACATACGAACATACAAGCATAAAAATGCATGTACCAGCAACAATGTATGCAAGGTTTTTCTAAATACCTGTTAGGAAGCGTCCGATGTAAAGCATATATATTTGGTTTGCTAATGCAATGGTTAACCATCCCATGATATATGGAATGCCTCCTACGAGTAAACTCTTCTTCCGGCCTATTTTTTCAATTAAATAGCCACTACAACATGCCCCAACTAATGCACCAATCTGCAAAGGATAACACACAAAACTCATTAGGTTTCGTTTTGAGTTAGCATAAAGAGACAATAATTAGTAATCCTTTAGTTTTAATTATTATTACCGTCACTAGTGACCCTATCCAAGCCGTCTGATAATTTTGTATGTCTGGAAAGTCTCCACTGTTGGTCAAATTTGGTATAGCTGGGCTTGACCAACCCAATACATTTCCCAAACTAAATCCGCCTATCGTCACTGTGAAAAAAAAACATTAACTTATTTCAGATTTCGTTGATATACGACAATTCTTTCACTTTCATCAAATCGAAATAATTTTAATGAACTATCAATAAAATAGTTACATACCTGTGGCAGCTGCCAAATATTGGGGCATTCTTTGACTGCTAGAGCCACAGCAAGTAGGAGCACTACTTGCTTCCATATCGTTCACAATGTATTTTCCGTTCTTCATTATAATTAATTTATATTCTACCTAAACTGGTTAACTTTTTTGATTTCGTAATTTATGTTTAAACCTTTTAAGAGGTACACAAAAGCTAATTAACGTTACAACAAAGAACTATGTAAACTGTCAAAGTAATAGATGAAACAATGTGTTTTCATTGTCTTGTACAAATTAATCTGAAATTACCCCACCCACACATGTGTAATCCTGATAAGGACAAGTCACGTTGATGATATGAAGACACATCCAAAAGATTAATGCCTTTTATACGTGTTATTATGATAAAACATCATCTTAGTGTTTACAAAAGGTGCAAGTTACTTTCTTTCATCTTTACTAGATCATCCTTTCCGAGAACGCGAAAGATTTAATGCAATGAACTCACACTTATTTACGGTAGTCAAAGCATATAAGGCAGTAGTAAGCACATATAGCGCGTGTTTGCAAAAAAAAGGTGTCCCCTGCGTCAGCAAAAAGACAACATTCAACAGAAATGAATGAATGATGACCACCTTGACGTCACCACACCACCGCATGTAAAATAACCTGTAGAAGTAGGTAAGATGGTGTGATTGATTGCAGACACAACAATGAAAAAGGAGAAATGCATCTACAGTTAATGAGAAAAAGATAAATGTTGCATTTTTTATTGTCCTGGTCAAGATAGTTACATTAAATTTGCATTATTGCATTTGCTCAATCCACATACGTCAAAGGATGACCCGATGCTACTACATCAAGGTGCATCTGAAACCACTGCTTTTTTTATGCTAGTCCGTGCCATTAGGTATCCATCAAAACTAGTTATATCAAGATTTTTAAGACTTGTAAAAGCGAATTGATTCAACCTGATTGTAGATAAATGTACATAGATTATGTACTTTTGCTACTTTGTATTCACTGTGCATATCAGTTGCATCTACTCCAACCATATAGAAAACCCACTGCGCTACGCACTTTATTAATTACACACACACACTGATTGCCCTTACCAAGTAACTGAATGAGGTAACGATCTACGACGAAAAGTGCTCTATTACAGACTCGATGTGGCTGATTTTAAAACCATAATCATCACAAATTCGAAGAACTGACCTTCAACAATATAAGCTCGTGATTTCCTTAAAAAGGTGTCTTCTGAGACCTGTTTTTTGTTAATTCTACTAAATGACAAGGCTCATTTTTTTAACTATGGAAAAAACGAAAATCACTTTTTATTCAAGGAATCTGGGGAAAATGCTTAATCACGGAAAATCCAACGAGTCAAAGCAGGATGAGAAGACAGGAAGAACCGGGACCTAAATTACTTATACCTAAATCTTCTGCGGAAAAAAATTAAAATGATGTTCACAACCAAACTTTCTACACAGTAATCAGTATCATTACGATATAATGATTACAGTTGAAATTTTTATGAAAAAGTCACCAAAATACTTACAAGTTTACAGAGAACAAAAGTTCTGAAAGTGATTCTTTAAAACTACCTTTATTTGTTTTGATGGGGGTAACCTACTTAGTTGGAGTTTGGACTGCAGCAAATGACAAACTACAAAGTTAACCTATTTCTTTCTACAATTGCCTTTTTAACCAAAATGTTAATAACTGTGCGGCTCTTTTAGAATTAAATTTCAAGGTTTGGGCTAAGTGTGTTTATGGTCATAAATTTATAGTCATCTTCAGGAAGGATGGAGGTGACTCTGATGGTGGTATTAATAATTATTATTTAGTAATTATAAGCATTTAAATTCCTCTGTCTTGGTTAAAACACTTTTACTAATTATTGTTATTTTTGTTACATATGAATTTAACCGCACCAATTTTTAGGTACTTTCGCTTTCATCCCATATATTTTTAGTGTGGTGATGATAGTAGTTCTGCAACTAAAACTAATTTTCAAAATTTTGTTTGTTGCAACTGCATTACTAAACTATCTCCGCATTTAAACTTCAAACAAAGCCGAAGCCTCCGTAGAAGGGTCATTTTTAAACGCATCGCCATATATTTATTTCGTGTGGCTAATTATAAGTTTCAACAATTTAAAATTCAACATTTTTGAATATTGCTTAAAACAAGTTTGTTATTATGTACATTTATTAGTAACTTTATGTGTGCAGGGATAATGCTTATATAACAGATAACAGATCACGTTTAACGTGTTTTTCTTTGAACTTAACTTAAAGTTTGAAAAAATTTGCATTTGTTTTTGTTATGATTGAAATTGCTCGTTTTACGACGACGCATAATTAGTCGAAATTAATACAAAGGTGACAGGGTACTGCACATGCACCCACTTAAATAATTTAGTATTATTAAGTTACAATGTCGTATGACTTAATAGGTCGGGATAACTTCCCACAACTGCTGCAATGTGAATCCATCTTTTGGTTTTTCAATTGCCAACCCCAGCTCTTCACTATAAACAATTTGTCTTTTGGGTTGGTTTTGTGAATCACCAGTGTAGCCGTCTGCAAAGTAGGCTGCAAATGCATCAGACGCCAATTCAGGATTCTCATCAATTTCCTCTACTTCTTCTGTAATAGCTCTATGCAGTCTGTCTTTTCGCTCCTGCTCGATTTCTGCATCTATTGACTGGGGTTTTTATATTTAAAACAAAAGTTATGTAGCATATATATATGTATTTGAAAAAGTGTATAATATTAAACTGGCATGAAAATTCATACATCAGGATTGAATTCCACACCAAATTCAGGATAAGCCATGTAAGTATCATGAATCGAAAGAAGAGATTTGTAAACGGATTGCAATTTTTCTTTTGGATCTATACGAAATCCAAGAATGTAATTTCCTCCGAATTCTGTTGTTTCAATCACAAGGGCTTTCCCAAATTTTGAGTCTCGTACTTTTATCTGATGTAAGAAATGGAAGAAGTATACATTTGTAATCAATTCGTAGTAGTTCATAATGAATACAAACACGATGTTGAGCATGATATTTACTATCTACCTCCGCAATCTGAAGAAACGGGATTGAAGCGTTGAAAAGCTCATTTGCAGCAGCAAACCAAACAACACGCACGTTGGTAATGAAAAAAGATCCAAGGTTGCCCTTTGGAAGCAAAATACTTTTTTTATGTATTTTCTTTCAGTTTGTATAAAAATTGCGTTTTCACCTAAAGTTTGACGAACCTGGTCACTGGAAAGATTCCAAACACCACTGATTTGCTCACAGATCTGCTCTTGTTGTAACATTTGAAGCTTCTTATTAGATACAATCATAGCACTTCGCATCTTTATCTCCCTATATGGTTTCGACTGAATATATGCTCTACATCAAGGGGATTGCAAATATATGAGAAAAATTTGCAGATTGGGTTAGTTATTTTATGATGTTGGATAATATTTTTTTTAAATGTTACCTGTGAACCCCTAATACAACAGGAAACAATCGATTGTGATCAACCACCAGATTTGTGAAGATGAATTCATACCGTGAGGATTTAGTTTTTGCCAAGATATGCAAAGATTCCGTCATTCCTCTCAGTTTTGATGTTGCCGACTTTATTGAGATGGATGTGATTGGATTGTAGCCAATCGCTAATTAAAAAAACAATGGTACGTGTGGTAAATGCGCATTAACACATTTTTTAATAAACAGACAGACAAGGTTACTCACACAAGTTGATTTTGGGATATTTCTGTGACTGCCAGATAATACGAAGATTCGTAACAATGAGTTTTCCAGGCTCCCCATTGTTTCCTTTGGTATCTTCAACCGGCTCAATGACTTCAAATATTTTTTCACCAGCACAAGGTTTTAAATACCTGCAGTTTACAAACGTGAAAATGAGCACATTTTTTTTGTATACACAATAAGTAAGACCCAACTTATGAAATGATTATATCAGGTTTAAAACTCACCTTGTCATTAAATCAAACCGAATGTCATTATCGTACCAATGCGCAATACAGTTTTCAATAGGCATTTTTTTTATTTCAACAGATTTGAAATTTCTTATGATTGGATGAACAAGCGAACACTTTTCAAAGTTGCTGTTGTTTGCTGGCTGACCACTGAACAGTTATAAAGGTCCAGTAATGCTTGGAGAAATAAGGAAAACTCCGAGAAGGGCTTTGGCTTTATCTTCTATCAAGTAGGAACATGAGAAAGTGTTTGTTTTTGAACTTGTGTATTTCTCCTTCGTGTTGGCCTTCAGTGAGACGAACCGTACATAAGAGAGCTACTTCCGCATCCATTAGGGTTTTGTTTTGGCACCTCTGGGCCTAGCAACCATATTTATTTCCATTCCAGAGTGGAGTGGAATTATGCGTTGGGGGAACGAGATACCTGGCGAAATGACAATCCGAGGGTCATTTGCTGTTTGCTCAATACGCTATTCTATGATAAACAAAGTTGTTGTTTTCGCAAAAAGTGGATATCACATCGGATTTGATCTAAGGAATCCAAAGTTTTCATGGGTAATCGTTTATTTGAGCCCTCATGTTCATGATCAAGGCTTTATTGGTTCATTGCATGCCTGTATATTTAGTACTTTAGCATACGTACATAACATATTAAGATTCCATCCACTCTCATTCATGGCTTTGTGACATGCTATCCATCAAATTCACATAATAAATATAAGTACTTTCAATACACCTTTTATTCCTTATAATCTTTTCTTATAGTGATTACAAGTTCACACGTCAAATTGTATACTCACTCATTGATTCTTACATCGATACATCAATACATTAATTTACAAGGCTGCAACAAAAGCCTCCAATGCAGAATGTTGTCTTGCAGCATCCGTTTTATCCAAAGGTCCTTCCCACCTCAAACCAAATTGATTTAGAGAGTTCCTATTGTTATTCCAATTGGATGCAGCCTGATTCCTAAGCCAATCTGAATAAGGTCTGCCATCCAACTCCCTGTTCAGCTCACCCAAGTTCCTCACAAATGCACCTTTAAATGATGGACCATCCCCACCACAATCCCCATTTCCGCACCCATATTCCTTCAAAACTCCATTGGGGTTAAGGGCTCCACTTCTCAGCACAGCGTCTGCGATCCTCCTCGCTTCAGTTAAGTAATTTTGATCACGGGTGGCCTTAAATAATTCTGTTAGTGCGCCGAGAATGATACCCTGGTTGTATGTCCATGCAACATCTCCGTTGTTTCTGCAGTCATTTGTTAATCCGTCGTTAATCAAATTTTCTTGGTTGATCATGCCACTGTTTTTAAACCAATTCCAGACCTCAACTGCTTGGTTTAGGTATTTGGTATCCCCTGGAATTTTGTTGTGGAGGGAAGCTGCCAGCTTAATGAAGAGCTCATTGGTAACTGCATTCTTATAGTCCTTTTCTATTCTCCACCAAACACCTTTTCGACAAAAATAATCAATAAATTAAATTCGTGGAGGGTAGCAAAAATAAATATTTCATAATTTTTAACTTCATAGCTTTAGAGAACTACTACTTACCACCCCCACAAACATCATCTTTGTATCCATCATAGCTGTAGTCAGAAGTGTGTTTTGCAGTTTCAAGGTACTTTTGGTTTCCAGTTAGCTCATATGCTCTCACCCATGCGAGGCCCCACCACAAGGTATCGTCTTCATATAAAAAAAAATAAAGTTACATGTAAGATTGAATAATCGAACTTTCAGTAAACAAATAATTATTATGCATGTTTAATACCTATGTAGTCATTTGTAAAGTCTCCAAAGTGCTCATTCTTATTTCGCTCATACGTGTCTTCAATGATGTAACGATAATTCTGTTCCCCAGTTATTGTGAAATAATCTAAGAGTGCGTTGAGACAGTTGGCTCCATTCCTAATAAAAAAAATCATTGATAACATTTCATGGTAGTCAAATACCATTTAATATAAATACATCTTGCATCTCACCACCAGCCTGTTGTGGACCACAAAGCACCATTCCAAAATTGCATCAAAGCGGTTGCTGCTGCATCAACTTGGCGTTCCGCATTTACCGTAGACCTTGCCCAAGATGTGCAAGCAATATCTTCCATATTTCCTGGTTTTCCACAAGCCCTCATAGCACCAATCTGTCTACCTCCTGGATTATCCACATTGTACATTCTCGTTCTAACTTCCCTAGAGCCGGAAGGAATGAAAGCAGTCCCAAGTTTTCCATCCCATCCAATGCCAGCGTTGAAGGAGCGATCAATCCAAACTTCATCTGTGGGATCTCCCTCTGAAATGTCAAGTTTTGGTGAATTAGCATAAAACAGTCCAATTGAAAACCGTTTAGCATAAAAGTTTTAACACAACGGTAAGATAGCATAAGCCGAAAATTAGTATATAATGGATTTTGGCAAACCTGACATTTCTGCAAATGCCATGTTATCAGAATCACTGACATATAAGCGGATTCTACGCCCAAAAATCTCAACAGAAACCGCCTCCCTGGAGTTGGTTGATTCAGAAGGGTCCCTTCCATCGCAATGAATGTTGCAAATCTGCCCAGAAGCTAAAGTGATAGCTACCAGAAGCAGTGCTAATATAAATGAGCACTTCATGATGACTTTTGCTAGTGATATATATTTAACCAAAATTATTTCACAGATCTTTACGGAACTAGAACACAAATGGAAATGAGTTCTTTCGGTTGCAGAGGCATATTTCATGACAGTGATCATATCAATTATAAACTTCAATTTTGTTTTCCATACTTTTATCTAATGTATATGTTACGTGTCAAAAAGAACATGAGTTGCAATAATATGTCAGTGACAAATCATATATAATGACATAATGCCATAAATTTAAGGTCGTATCAAGTGATTTGTTTATTTCACCAATACGATTATTTAAATGAAATGAAAGCATGCGAATAACAAAGTCATGAATACTTATACATATTATTATTGTATCATTGAAAATTATGTACAATTTTTTTTATACAGCTGCCACGAATGCTTCAAAAGCAGATTGATGCCTGGCAGCATCAACTTTATCAAAGGTTCCAGCCCATCTCAGCCCAAATTGATTGAGTGTGTTCCTATTATTTTCCCAAATGGAGTTGGCTTGGTTTTGTAACCAGTTGGAGTATGGTTTACCTGGCAAAAATCTGTTTAATTCCGCAAGATTTCTTACAAAGACCCCCTTAAATGTCGGTACATCTCCTCCACAGTCTCCAGGCTCACAACCGTAATCGGTTAAAATTCCATTTGGAGTCAGTTGGTTACTTTGGAAAACGGCCTCAACAATTTTCTTGGCTTCATCAATGTAGCTTTGATCGTTAGTTGCTTTATGGAGTTCCAATAAGCCTCCAAGAATGACACCTTGATTATAACTCCAGGCTATACGTCCATTATTTTGACAGTCATCTGTCAACCCATCATTTATCAAATTCTCTTGATTGATCATCCCACTGTTTTTTAACCAGTTCCATACTTCAACTGATTGGCTCAGATACATGGTGTCTCCTGGAATACGGTTATGAATAGCTGCAGCTAATTTTATGAATAGCTCGTTAGGAATGGCATTCTTGTAGTCTTTATCAGTTGACCACCAAAGTCCGCCCCCGCAATGATTATCTTTGAAACTCCAGCCATAATCTGAGTTAATTTTTGCCATGTCAAGATATTTTGTGTTCCCAGTTAAATCATATGCATTGACCCAGGCCAAACCCCACCAGAGCACATCATCAATGTAATCGTTAAGGAAGTTGCCAAAGTGCTCATCTTTGTTTCTTTCATAAATCTCATCAATCACGTGGCGATACGTTTGAGAACCTGTGACTTTAAAGTAGTCTAGAAGAGCAGTGAGACAGTTTGCCCCGTTCCTAGAAAAATTTAGGTAATTTGGTCAGAATTTTTCTTTCAATCGTCTAACATGATATTTATGTATGAAGATATGCATAGTTTTATGTAAAATTCACATACCACCACCCAGCGTGTGAAAACAGTTTCCCATTGTAGAATTGCATCATTGCTGTCGCGGCAGCATCAACTCGGTTCTCTGCGTTTACTGTGGACCTTGCCCAAGATGTGCAAGCAATTTCATCCCGATCTCCTGCCTTTCCACAAGCTCGTAACGCTCCTATTTGTCGTCCGGATGGGTTGTCAACGTTAAACATTTGGGTTCGCCAAGTTCGCATTCCAGATGGGATTGTGGTGTGACCTAGTCGCCCTTCCCACTCAAATCCGCCGTCAAATGACCTGTCAATCCAGATTTCATCAGCGGGATCTCCCTCTGAAATGTCAGCCCATCCCATGTTATCCCCCGAGTCGGAAATGAATAAACGGATGGTGCGTCCAAAAATCTGCACCGAGACTGCTTCTCTAGTGTTAATTGCTTGGGATGGATCTCTTCCATCGCAGTGGATATTGCAAATTTGTGCAGTTGCAACACTTACTCCGACAAGGAGTAAAATGAGAAAATGTTTTGAATTCATTTTAATTTAGCTGTTAATGGGACTTTTGACTAATTAAGACTAGGAACCCACGACCATGTGAGTTAATACGATTTCTAACAGTAAAATTGGCACACAAGCGCAATGTCTCAAGGCAAACGTGCTTCTTGTTTCTGAAGAATTATCACACGTTAAAACTTCATGCCAATTGTACTATATACATTGTTGTTGTTGATAAAAATTGATTGATAACTAAAGTGATTTTATCAAATCCCATGTCAAAAAGTCAGAATGCATAAATGATATGATACTTCTTGATTGAAGTACTTTTTTGGCATGTGCAAATTATCTGATTAACAATAAAACACTTTAGAGCTTGCGTGCACACAAAAACAAGAATAACGAGAATATTTTTTAATCAAGTGTTTAAAAGCTGAATCATACTATCAATATTTAATAAGTCCCTCATCAGCATTCCGCAATTTTTAAAAAATACGAGCTAGAGTAATATTGTATTAGAGTGTTTAATATGTTACTATATTGCCTTAATAGGATGAAGATCAACGAATGCTTACTTATTCATACATAACGTAATAGAATTCTTCCTTGCGTTAATCCATCCTATAACTAGTTCAAATACAAAACATACACCTGAAGAACAAAGCCCCAACACTAGTAAACCAAAGACAAAGAGCAAATTTGAAATTTTTAGAGGATTTGTTAAAAAATTAACACCAAATAAATTAACATAATTATACAATGCATCTCTAACATTTTTGTACTTTTGAGAGCTCACAAATTCCATTCCTTTCTTTTTATTAAAGTCCATAACTTCTCGTTCCCACTTGGTGTAAATGCCCGTTTCATAAATGGTACTGATTATCAGCGCAAACGTGTCCACATAACTGGAGTCCTTCTTGAACGGAACTGCCAGTGAAGCAAATAGGGCCGGTTGCGTAGAAAATTTGAAGGCATCTTGATGCAAGCTTATTGTAGCTGTTGCAGCAGTACTCACCATGAGATATGGAGTCCATCCAATGCAAACGGTTTGCTCATCCAGTAAAACTTTATGTATACAAGCGACCAGATTTGTCTCGATTACAAGCCTTTTCTTCAACTTACGAATTGCTGGTGACTCGCTATTTTGAAAAAAGAAATATTCCGCATCTCCAACATGATTCAAAATCACCTTATATTCTTCCCTATCAGCCAACTCCTCAAATGTTGTAGGTAGTTTATCCGATGTAGGAATAGTTAAATAGGATGCCAAATTGCTTTTATACATTGTGCCAGAAACAATTGTCAAAATCATCCACAACATTGACAATGACTTGATTCCACTTCTCAACTTTACATTTTGTTCTAGGGAGATTTGGAACGTGGTTGTAAAAGACCAATACATGGAATACGAGAGGGGCCACTTGATACTTTGAAATTGAAGGAAGAAAAACATGCAGAAACTTGTAAATGTATAAAGACTCAATAGTCCAATCCAAGTGTCTACCCCAAAAGGGTAGAAAACTGCTTGCCACTTCATTTCTTCTGTGAGAGGCTTCCGAGCAACGAACAAGATGCGAGCAAATGTTGCCGTCCACGTCCAATCAAAGAGGTTATACCAGCGTGGCAAATGTCCGGAAACGAGTGCAAAGTCAAAGTTGCCTGTTGTCAAGTCGCCTACCATCCCCACCCAAGTTTTGTTTTCCAAAAGCGTTCCATACTGTTGGCCTTCTGGAGCATGCATGTCATATGTGTAATTGAATTTTCTTCTTATTTCTTCATACATTCGAATCATTGTCCCGTCGAATTTCACCTCTGGGGATTTAGCAATGGTGAACTGGTGCGGGGGAAGCTCTGGACATCCTGTAACTCGAAAGTGCTTTCCTCTCAAGTTGAAGCCAAGCTTTCGAGGAGATGGGATATAATTGGGAGTGGGCACAGGTATGGGAACTCCATTGTTGTATATTGGGGCATCAACCATAAACATATTCGTGTCTAAGGCATAGCCAACCCTTTGTCTTAATGTTGATAAAGGAGGTTTTTGAAACGCAGAACGGATCAGTTCCTCACTCCCACTGAAGATGAAACAGTCACGACGGCTGCTTCTAATTTGGCCAATTTTCTGAGGTATTTTGATAAGTTGAGATGAATCAGTAATTTTGATTAAAAATATAGTTCCATGAAAGTAAACTGATTTGGTTCTACTTTGAAGATTCATAGGGTCAAGAATGGAGGGAATGTACGGGAACCGGTCTTGATATTCTTGTATTAAATGCAAATGTTTTGAAGACAAGGGAAGTACATGGATGCTTGTTGGATAATAGTAACTTTCTGAAAGACACCAGTCTATCAAAGATGAAATAGATTGCTTTTCAGTACTAAATTTGCCTAGTCCTTCCACAATGGAATGCAACACAACGAAAAGTAAAAAAAGTGGGATCTGCATCTTGCACTAAATCATTTTGTTAAGAAAATCCAGTCAATTGTAACAACTTTACATTTTGCCCCACTCTTGATTCTGAAAGCCTAGAATATGCTTCTCTATTTCATTTCAAACCAAAATTACTACTAGCTTTACTTATCGATTACTAATTAGTACGGGTATTCTTAACCGTCTCCTCATCATCAATGTTTTTTTCCGATGGCCGAACCATAATTAATTAAAGTAATTCTTCATGAATTATCTTAATGTATAGCCACGTCAAGTTTGGTTTCACGTATTACCGTCACGTGTGTAGCATAACCATAACTGTGTTGTATCTGCAAAATCGTTACGTTTTGTCTTTCATCAAGTTTAGCTAATGATGGACTCAAGATCTAAACTTGCCTAGCTGATTATAACATATATATTTTGGTTTAATGGTCTATAATTATGCTTTCAATTAGGATTAGCTGAAACGATATTAGGTAAAATTAAGGTGACCTAGCATTCTCCATACGGACACTTACTTTTTGTACTCTGAGTCTGTTTGTCTGAGTTTGCTTGATTCATACCATAGCCACATACAACTCGATACAAAACGATATAAGCTGGAAGAGTCTCATAATAATGGGGATGAACCCGTGAATCTTTAAGGTTGACACACCTTTCATGCTTGTATGGAAGCATGAGTAATTTGAAAATGTTCTTAATGACCTCAAGCTGTAATTTTATCGCAATGAAAAATCCAACATAATTTTGATGATTAGGACGAATGGAGCCGAATGCCCAACCTTCGGACTTGAGATCTCAACAGAACTTACAGAAATAGATGGACGACGATTGCCAAGGTTAACAATATATAGATATAGTTATGTACCAATGCTTATATTTCATGCTGAAATGGCATGATGATGGTCGTAGGTTAAATCAAAATGTTAATTTATTCTAGATTACAAAGAAAGCAGGACACGGGCACATATTATCATTGCGCTGTGTTGTTCATAAAACATTTTACTATCTAAAAGAAAATTGTAATTTTAACCAATTCGTTTTACACATGTTTTTCGCAAATTTCTGTACGGACTTATACTTTACTGCGATTTCGAACAATAATTTTTTAAAAGGCTCACGTTACTTAATGTGTTCACCAATTTCCGTGTGGTGTATGATTTTATCTTGAGCTTTTTTTATGAATTTTTAGTATTTGTACTGACAATTTACCTTTGTTCGCGTAATTTTCTGGACTAGTATGCTTACGCAGCAGTAAAAACGCATAATGTTTACGTTTAAGATCGCGAATAAAACTAGCTACAACAATTAATCAATAACATTAAGTTGTATACTCATATGATGAAAATGCTTATTTCTGAGATCCAATTTTGAAAAATCACTTCCGGTTTCCTAAAACAAATTTTTATGCATGTCCATTCAAGGACAAGCTTTCTAAATTTAAAACCAAACTCCTATCTTCTAAGGTTTTTACCATTTCTCTGTAAGTGGAACCTTCCGCCTCTACATGCAAAATAGTCCAAGCTTCCTTCACAACATGATCTAATTGAGCATCAGTAAATTTAGTAGGAATTTTCCGTGCTTTCAACTCAATCAAGCAACACGCCAAAAAATACAAAATAATTCCAATACAATAGCTCTTTGTGGGACAAATCACGCGAATAACTCCCAAAATACTTTTAGCGTACTCCACACCTTTCAAAATATCATCATCACCAACATTCCCAAAATAAGTTCCCTTTTCCTTCACATAATTCAACTTTCTCACAATTTCATCTAGCACGCAATACTTTATATCAATTAAAAGGTGATGATTTGGATGAAGGGAATGTGATGACAGCTCAACAAGTATTCTTTCCAACGCTTTTGGGTTATTCTGTGAAAGTTTGATTCGGGCATCTATATCTTTTGTCAATTGCATTGCATTTTCACTCGTTCTCGAATACCCACAACCCTTTTCCGGTTTGAGTTGTTGGAAAGAAATTACAACACATTCCCACGGAGAGTCAGTCTCCAGAGGATTTTTTGGCAGTAAGTAACCTTCTGAGCAGTTGACACATTTTATAGCAGAAAAATAAGTGTTAAACTCGGTGGGGTCGCTGCATCTCTCACAACGGCAATGAAAGAACCAATCTTCATATAAGTTTTCCTGCCTCAAAAACGTTCCTTTCGTTGCTGAAATGTATTGCTGGGAAATTTCCTCTCCTTCCGGTATATCCGTGGACGAGCGAAGTTCCATGTATAAGCCGCCATCCCTTTCATGTATAATTGAGTGAGTGTTTGGTTTGCAGTTGTGATTAATTAAACTCAGTTTGGAAAAGACGGCTGTGCAAAACCTGCAAAGACAGGATGATTTTCATAATATGACGCATAGGCAATAGAACTTACTCTAAAAGTATATAGCCACATCTGTTTTGCATACCTTTTCTTTCCATCAATAAGTGCATCACCACTATAACAATTTACACGATTAACGCCCACAATATGATCAACAACATCCAGATCATAGTCCAAATTACAGTCTTCCTTCAAAAACCTATAGAAGGATGTGAGCATAAGAACTTCATCCTTCACTTGTCTCCTCTCTTGAGCATGAGATTCTAATTGCATCAAATTCTCAAATCCTTTGGGATCCCTCTCTTTTAAAAGCAATGCTCGTAAAAACTGAATAAAAAAGTAATATTGTGGCCGACAATTTGGGGGAATCTCATTTTTTCTGAAAATTTTACACTCATTCATGGAATGATTCCCAACTTTCTCACAATTTTTATTGCAAACTGGCCAACCACATTTGGAGCACCGATACGTCGTATTCGTTCTACGGCAGCAGCTCAAACAAGTTGGATAAAGGTGAGACATTGCGGGTATATTGGGTGCTACCACACTAGCTTTCTCCAAGTATATCACTTCGCCAACAGCAATGTGTCTGGACGCTACCCAATATCTTCCGCAATCGGAGTTGGAGTGTATGATGGCTGGAAAACAACCACATTTTTCATGCTTCAAAGCGTGGCTCTTCCTATGCCCTTCTGAGCAGTAGAACACTTTTCTGCAGTTGAGACATGGGAACTCTGTGGAGCTGACTTGGATTGCTCGCTTGCAATGACCGCAACGATGTTGCAAGCTGTCTCCCGTCTTCAGTGATGGGTCCATAATTAAATTAAATTAATGAGCAGTAAAAATATGAGCTGTCAGTTTTTAATTAGTTGAAAAGTCAAACCAGAGCTCCAACGATCACACGCCAAATTTTCTGACTTGCAATTCCTCCCACAATCAATCTGCGAGTGAGTAGCGATCTGTCCGTGATCTGATGGGATGAAGATGCCTTTTCGTTTTGAGCGAAGTAAATATTTATGAAACTTTAAAGTAGTCAATGCTTTCTTCACAGAATCCTTGAGCAACTGTTCACGTATTTCACGTAATCATATCTTCTGTCATGAAAACCAAGAGTTGTGAAGAAGAGCCCAGTTATACAAAACCTGAGACCATGAATCAATGTGCTAAGTGCTAAAGGACACACATAACATATTATTAGTCACAAACAACAAGCAGGAAGAAGAATTGGGACTGGTGCTCGCAATCGCAACAGTCGCAAGGCGCAACTGTTGTGCTTTTATACATGTGACACATCCCATAAAGAGTAAAGGCACCTTGTGCAAGTGCAATCCAACAACCACAAAAATCTGTGTACGAACGAGGCTCTTTTTTTGTAACTGTCTTTTCGGCAAAGAGATTAAATTACTAGTGTGAAGCTTTCTCACTTGTTTTTTTTTACTTTTCAGAATGTCTATTTATACATCCGCAACAAACAACTACTATTCTGTTTTCCGCACCAAAATGCTAAAGATGCTTCCTCGGATGATGATGGACAATACTAGTAGTAGTGGAGTGTATTGACTTCTTTCCGTTTTGCTGAGAATGGCGTTTAGAAAGTGAAGGAGTTATAGTATGTAAGCCACTGATGAGAATAAGGAAAGGGAGGAGAGATTTAATGAGAAAATGGGTTTTTTATCGTTTGCAGTTTCGGTGGATCAAACGAGCTCTTGTAGAGTGTTTTAGCGGAGACCTCTGATGCCAGATGACTTGTGGGGTTCGATAAAAGAAAATACAATGGTCTATTTAGTTTAGGCTCAACAACACATTACGATGCATGTGTTCGCGTTCTCTGTGAGAGCGAGAGCGCACGCACAGATGATACGTGTAGAACAAAAACGTTAGATAGTATGTAGGGATATTTGG
The DNA here is from genome assembly GCA_964034955.1 of Orchesella flavescens. NCBI lineage: Eukaryota > Metazoa > Arthropoda > Collembola > Entomobryomorpha > Orchesellidae > Orchesella > Orchesella flavescens. Next base: position 24,652,558 of record OZ035954.1, on the reverse strand, counting down.
GTTTCATTCTAGAAACTGAAACTGGGCTATATACTATATACACATCTCTCGAATAGCAGCACATAGCATCTTGTTAGGTTTCATATGTAGTACAAGTACATCAATATCAAATACATATATATAGTTGATCAACAAAGTATACGCTGCTGGGACTTGCACAACTTACGCACTTTCTGTGACACTGCTGCTTGTAGTCCCTAGGGTGGAGTTGGTCTGGTCTGATTCTAACTCATGTTTTTAGGATGGGAATGGGGTTCCGTTCCAGGACCAAAACCGAAAGCACATCTTTCATGTGCAACAAAGGCTTTCTTCGGAGTAGGTAGGTACGTACAGTACCCAAGACACATCAACATCATATCCTCGCAATCATAACGTGTTACAGCTACAGCAAACATTTCTATCCGATACATATATATATTTACGCTTCTTCTGGAATCTGGACATCCGCACGACAAAGTGAAAGCATAATCTTCATGAAGTGTTTAAGCATCTGCGTACTTCTGAGGCAACGTTTTTTGTTACCCCAGCTCCATTGGAATGTACCCTTAGCTTTCGACTTGGAGGACTAAGCGAGTTTTCTAAGAACTACATATGTCTACTAGATGATGCTGATATGATAAGGGAAAGAAGAAACGGTAGATTGATTCTTATACAACCATGTCCTTCCACCCACCCAATAAACTTTCAAGCATATGGAGTTATGAAGTTTGTGAAAAGCTGTTCAAAAAGTTGGTGGTTGTAGTTTCAACTTTGCTATTCCATAAATAAGGTTGGCAAGAGATGATGATATGACATACGTGATGTGGTTTCCATTTCGACACTGTTTATTCATCTCTGTCTGCTTTTGTTGAATATTCATAAATGCTAATGGATGATGAGCTACTAAAATTGAAGATGTATGTGTAAAAACACAACCAAGTGTTTTTCTAAGCACATGCCATGTAAATTCATTTCAAATTTTTATTTGGTTTGGCTTGGCTGGCATATAGTAATACCATGATTATAATGTAACCGTGATGTGATGAAGAGATTTGGAACACTCGTTCATTTCATTTCATTCGCCTCATCCATCGCATAATATATTTTATAGGGTGGAATGAACTTGTAGTATGTTTCAACTCAACTCTTTATTCATTTTAGTTTTTCCTAGCGTGAAATACAACTGTTATAGAGATTTCAAATAGGTGGCTAATCTTCTGATTGCATGGTGAAAATAAAAAGACAAAATGATACAGTTGGTAGAATACTAGGTACTACAAACACATGACTCAACGCTGTTACATTAAGCAATGATTGTCGTTTTCTTAAATATCAACATCGCATCGAAAGAGGCCACACTAATCTAAAGATTGGGATAAAGATGATATGGATATCCATCCATTCATACTTACTTTGAGCAGATTGCACGTAATTGTAACCCTACACAAGGCTTTCTTTTAGCATAACCATTACAGTCATACAACAAAAAGAAAAATTTGTATACATTAATTAAGGAGACGTTTTTGTGCTAGGACACGGTCTAAAACGATTTATGAGGTCGTCAGTACAGTTTTTGGTGGATGTAGCTGAGCTGATGACCTTAGTATTAATTTTAAAGTATTAAAATTTAAACTCTTCAAAGTACACTCACTCGTCCACATAAATATTTATTTCCAGACTGTTCTTACGCTGGAAATATTTGGATTTCATAAGTTAAGTGGCAAAATGCTTTAAATACTACATACGTAACGTAAGGACGAGTAAGTACAAAGTCTGACGAACCTAAAGAAAGATTCAAGCACACAGTAGTCGGATTGTTCTTGCTCATGATATGATGGTTCAGCATCAGCATAATCCATTTATCATCTATTTGTCAAATCATCACGAATTGTTTCGTAAGGGAACAGTCACTTAGCTCAATTGTTGAACCCGTTAACTGATTACCTATAATAGTTTTTATTGATGAAACATTTACTTTACAATGACAATGGCATTAGAAAGATTCCCATCAGACAACTACGTAGTTAATCTTATCATAATCACATGGCAGTCAGTAACCAAATAATTCCCAACGTCAAACAGAGAAATCCTTGTCAATTTTAGATAACAAAAGTAAAAAGGGATTTCCTTGTCTACTCATCTGCTATGTTGAGCAACACAATATGCGTGCATTATATATATGATTTGATCATGTGAAATTAAATGCCACAAAAACTTTAAGTTAGTTCAGTCCACTTTACACCACATATCTGTGCATAACCTTCATCTAACACAAGACACTTCCAACCTTCAAAATGAAAATTCTTCAGGTATTCTTGATTGCTTCTTTTGGTGTCTTACTAGTATCTACCATTCCTTTGGAATTTCAAAGTAAAAGACGACTGATCAAAGTCAGTGAATTGGAACCACCAAAATGGCTTGATGATAAGGAGATTTGGAGTTTAATCCAAAAGGATATCAAGTTCATGGACATTACAGAAATCAAAAATTTTCCTGAGAGGAAGCCCGAAATTAATCAGAACAAAGGTAAGAATGAATGTACTCCTAGATTTATTCTTTTTACTTTATCCATCAGTAAATTGGATAAATAATACAAATTTACAATAACTGTGCTAATTAATTCATTTCATTTACGTTATAGGCGTACCAACGGAATTAAAATATGAAGCTCTCGTATCACAAGCTTTCGGAAGTATCAATTTGGGGAGAATTGAGACATTCATCCAAACTTTCTCAGATTTCCATAACCGCTACTACGACGCAGATACTGGCGTCGTCTCCCAAAGATGGTTGTTGGAGCAAGTAAATGAAAGTATCAAGGGTTATGCTGGATCCATTTCTGTGACCGAAATAGAACACACCTGGCTTCAAAACAGTATTATTGCCAGAATCGAAGGAGCAGATCCAACATTGCGTACTGAAGTAGTTATTTTAGGAGCTCACCAAGACAGTATTAATACTCAAGGAATCACTCTTCGTGCTCCAGGTTTGGAATTTAAAAAAAAAATGAAGCAAATGTGAAATTTTGAACGATTATGCATTCTAATCTAATGATTTATCGTGCTGATTAACAGGTGCGGATGACAATGCCAGCGGATGTATTACAGTTCTAGAAGTATGTGATTTTTTTTGATTTTTTTATGATTATTTTAGTGGGCATAATAACTAAAAGTGCTCAAATCTTTTTAGACACTTCGCGCAATTGTTGCAAATGGAATCATTCCAAACAGAACGGTAGAATTCCACTGGTATGCAGGAGAAGAGAGGGGACTCCTTGGCTCCTTAGATATTGCACAAAGATATAAACAGGCTAATGTGAGTGTAATTGGAATGATCAATTTTGATGTGGTTGGATACTACGTGGATGGAAATGATGATATTGCTATTGTCACCGACTATGTTGATAATGAGTTGACACAGTTCCTTCGCATTCTTATTGATGGATATCTTACATTTGGAAGGCGAGAAAGGGTGTGTATATATATAATTTCAGTAAAATATGAAAGGCATACAATTTAGTTTGGAACGACTTGTAAATTACTTCTCATCTTGTGTTTTAAACTTTTTAATGTTACAGGAATGTGGTTACGCATGTTCAGATCATGCTGCTTGGACACAACATGGATTCCCAGCCGCGAGACCTACGCAAGCTGTGCGAAATGTAAGTTTTTATTTGCAAAATGTTTCCAATGAATTAAAAATTATCACAAAAGTACGTGTGCATTTTTTGCAATGTTTTGTTTATATGCAAGGACGCATTTATTTGATACATTTGTTTTTTTTATGACTGATTAGGGACAAATGCACACCTTGAATGATACCATTGGCACTGTGAGCTTTGTCCAGGTACGAGAATTCGTCAAGCTGGCAACTGGCTTCCTGGTGGAATTGGCTGACGTGAGTAGAGTTGTATTTAACTCAAACTAATAATCCTTCGGCCAAAGTCATTGTGTTTAGATTTGTTTTTGTAAGTATTCATAAGATATTGAAATTGTGATTAAATTGAAATTTATTTGATTTGATAATCTTACATTGTTTATTTATTACATATCATTCGCTTACACATACACACTTTACTTAATGCAGGGTCAATAGAATTGCAATCCAATTACACATCGCACCATTCGAATTCATATATGCAAATTTTGCAGTTTATTCTTCATGAACATGAAAAACAGGTGCATGAATTTTTTGTCAACGTGATACATTATGTGATGTGGTAGCGAATGATAATGCTTTCTACGTAGTAGGGATTACCAGTTTTGATTACTGAAGTAGCACGTAAGCTACGAAATGCGATTAAAATGTTTCAAAGACTTTCTTATGATCGCATTTTTGGATTATACACAACATATCTATCTAATTTCAAGTGTCATTAAACAAAATAGTTGACTGACACTGCTAAGTACTATCAGATCAGCATACAAGCGCCGGAACTGCGTATTGTATTATAACCTTGTACATCTTCTACTTCATTTGATCATGATCATCCATATTTATTCAATACTTTTTACTCACGTCAGTATTAATATAAACATTTCCGCATATTGCGATGTAATATTTTACCTTGCTTTTTTACGAAGAATTCGGTTGACGTTTTTTTAAAAAAAAATATGGGATGATCTGAGTCGTAAAGTGGTCAGGAGACAGATAATGTGATCAATCAGACGAACTTCAATACAATAACGATGACATGCAAAACTAAGCTAGCTATAATGAAGAAATTTCTTTTACGTTTTATTTTGATGATCTTTAAGAAATCTCCGAAACTAATTATTCTAGCTAAACTGGATTTTCACCGATAGCCAATTAACAGATAATCATAATTGCTTTAAAAGTATAGAAATAGCTTAAAAGATCATTTTTCTCAAATTACAAAAAAAAATCATTAATTAATAATACTCATACATGTGTGTTTGGGTATGTTTACTGATGCTACCACTATCTACCTATGTATATATTATGTAAATGTCATTGGCACTTATAATTTGAAGTGGATAACATGTAATTATCTTCTTCAGGAGGTTGTTCACTGTCACTGTCAAGCAAGAAGTTAAATAATCAATCCAATCAATCTCTGTATTGCATGTATATGTTTGTAGCTACATCCTTTTTGTAAGTACCACTCCTCCCTTCGTCAGAATAAACCTCAAAACTATAAAAATGTCAATGCCGAAAGAGAAACTTCCATTAACTAACTGTTATTCGTTTAGAGAACGACAATCATTTAATAGTTTACAGATTGTTTAGTATATTTGATCTTGCATTTATATTTTCTAAAATGAAAGTCCCTGCTGTGGCTTTTACTCTTCTGTTTGCAACGTTAGTTGCAGCAACTCCCTTAAAAAATGAGAACAAAAGACTGATCCTGACTGGGGAAAACTCTCCCGCAGTATGGTTAAGCGAAGAAGAAGTTTGGAAATTGATTGAAAATAACCAACGATTTATCGATATCACTGGCCAAGACGAGATTCCCATTTTAGCTCAGCACACAAGAGGTTTGAAATAATGTTAATTTTATTTATTATTAATGGCTTAGAATTACTGAGGATTAACTGCTCATTTTTATGAATTTTTATAGCTATTCCGACCACACTTAAATTCCAATCCGTTGTATCCCAACTTTCGGGAAGAATCAACCGTCCTCGCGTTGAAGACTTTGTTAGGGAATTCAGCAGTTACCAAACTCGCTATTATACTTCTACAACTGGAACACAATCTCAAAAATGGTTACTCCAACAAGTTCAATCCAGCTTAAGCGGTTATGCAGGAGTTAGCTCAGTGGAAGAATTCGAGCACACATTCGCTCAACAGAGTATCATAGCTAGATTGGAAGGAGCAGATCCCAGCTTAAAATCACAGGTTGTAATTTTGGGGGCTCATCAAGACAGCGTTAATCTCAGAGGAAATACATTACCAGCTCCAGGTTAGAGGCATTATTATTAATTATTAATTTATGGAAGCATGTAAATTGTAAACCATAATATTTGACGAAAAATCCTTTTGATGTTTGAACTATAGGTGCTGATGATAACGCAAGTGGTTCCGTTGTGGTGCTCGAAACCCTACGCGTTTTAGTTGATAGTGGTATGATCCCAAAAAGAACGATTGAGTTTCATTGGTATGCAGCAGAGGAAGTTGGGCTTGTTGGATCCGGGCTGATTGCAGCACAATACAGTAAATCTGGGGTGGATGTCGTTGGAATGGTCAATTTTGACGTGCCGGGTTACCAAGCTGCTGGAATCAATGACATTGGAATTTATACAGATAATGTGGATGCTGAGCTCACCCAGTTCGTCAGAATCATTGTTGGGGAGTACTGCAATTATGGAACAAGGAACAGGAGGTAAGATAATAAAGATTGCCAACTTTCAAATACATATAGTATATAATCTGCTCTTAAGCTCTTAAACTCGTCTATAAAAAATGTTTTCTTGCAATTTTTAAATAGTTGTGGATATGCATGCTCTGACCATGCCTCATTCACAAGAAATGGATTTCCATCAGCGTTTCCAGCTGAAGTTCAGTTTCATCCTCAAATGCATAGCGAGCAGGATAGCTTCCAGAATGTTGGCTTCACACAAGTCATTGAATTTGTTAAGTTGGGTGTTGGATTCGCCGTAGAATTCGCTGAACCAAGTAACTAATAACAGTAGTCTCAACTCAACTGTAATGTAACTGCAATCTTGTAAATATCTTTGTACATATTCTTCACTACGTTGTAAAATACATTTATTAACCTAAAAAAATCAAACAATAACAATTTGCAATTAACTTTCATTCATCGCCATTTCATAAAGTTTTACAGAAAAGTTTACTCGCATAAGCAACTTTTTTTACTTAATGTCGTTTGTTCTCATCGTCAGCATTTTGATTTGATGTTAATGAATATACCGCAACCAGTATATCAATTAAGCCGGGGATATGGGAATCCCAATTCAATGGATTGATCCGATCCGATAAAGTTGATCAATTAAACTTGCTCAAATTTTTAATCTCTGTTTGAGTTTGGTTGGTTTGATTTTCAATTTGTTGCTACTCTTAAATATCCATGAACCACCTTCATTTCTTTAATTGCATAACCCTTGACATTCACCCTGCTGCTGATGCAATCTGCATGGCTTACGAAAATGACGGATTTGATAAAAATTATAGATTGGAGCTGGTTTGATCGGACTCGAGGTTTGAGTTTGACAAGTAAAATAATTTCAATTGCTATTGTCTTATCAGTAAATATCGCTGTCAACCTCACAAAAAAACTGCATTAACTGTGCATAAATAAACTTTACAAACTCATTTTAGTTACATTGAGCAGTGGCAGACCGAAAAGAAGGGACAATTAAGATAAAAAAGATTTTGGGGCAAAATGAGAAGTTTACAGATTTTGTTGGTTGTCTCCGTTGGAGTCATCCTTGTATCCAGTGTTCCACTCGAGCAAGGAAAAAGACTTATTAAAACTAGCGAGGAAGAGCCAGCAAAATGGATGAGCGAGACTGAAATCTGGAGCTTGATTGAAAAACATCAAAACTTTGTTGATCTCACTGATCATCTTGATATGCCCGCTGTAAAGCCTCAAGATATTGAGATTAAAGGTATTTGACAACATCATACATACATTTCAGCATTTCCAACTTACAATAATTGCAATACAAAACACAATGATAATTTTTTATTGTTGTTTTATAGCCATTCCAACCACTTTAAGATATCAAACCGTCGTCAGAACTGTTTTGAACTCAATTAACGCTGATCGCATTGAGTCTTTTGTCACCCAGTTCAGCAGCTATCACAATCGCTATTACACTGCTGCCACTGGCAAAGAATCACAAAGATGGTTGCTTTCTCAGGTAGAGGAAAGCATTCGAGGTTATGCAGGTTCAGTTTCAGTTAGGGAAGTAACACATACATGGGCCCAGTCATCTATTGTAGCAAGGATCGAGGGAGCTGACCCAACACTTAAGTCTGAAGTTATTATTCTTGGTGCTCATCAGGTATTTTTCGAATTTTTTTTTACTTTTCTATAACTTTAATGCTAAAAGTACAATTAATAAACTTTTTGTTTTGTTTTCAAGGACTCCGTTAATCTTTGGAGTGCTGCGATGGCCGCCCCTGGAGCTGATGACAATGCTTCTGGCTCAGTTGTAGTTTTGGAAAGTCTTCGCGCAATCGTCAACAGCGGTTTCATTCCCAAGAGAACAATCGAGTTCCAATGGTACGCTGCTGAGGAAGTTGGTCTTCGTGGATCCGCTGCCATTGCCCAATCCTATAAGAATGAAGGGGTAAATGTTGTTGGTATGCTGAACTTTGATGTTCCCGGATATCAAGCTTCAGGCGTGACCAATATTGGAATCTACACTGACAATGTCAACTCTGCTCTCACTCAATTCCTTCGCATTCTTACGGATGAGTATTTGGAATTCGGAAGAAGGGACAGGTACGTATTGATGAAATTTACAAAAATCTTTAGGTAAATTGTAAATTGGAGTCAATTTTTTTCTTTTGATGCGTTTGCAGAACTTGTGGATACGGATGCTCTGACCATGCTTCATTCACAAATTATGGCTATCCTGCTGCAATGGCAGCCGAATTTACTCTCCATGTAAGCCATTATTTTTCTCCTGAAATTTATTATTCGAAACCAACAAAACATACATGATCATGAAAGTTTAATTATGACATGTCTATTTTAATAGCCCCAAATGCACACTGCTCAAGACAACCTTGCAGGTGTCAGTTTCACACAAGTTCGTGAGTTTGTCAAACTTGCTCTCGGTGCCCTTGTCGAATATGGAGAACCAAGCCAATAATTTTTTCTGTAAAGTTTTATTAGAAAGGTGTACATAATCTGTAATGTTTATTTTGACAAATTGAAAAACATAACTAAGAAATCAAGTAAATCACGCTTAAATAAAATGACTATATACAGCAATTAATTTTACACGTTCAACATTCAACATTGCACTACGGAAAAACTTCATAATTCAACTACAAACTAAACTACAAAGTAAGTCATTACAATTATTGAGTTCCTATTGTTTTACACTCGATTTCCTTCTCAGAATCCGGAGCTATTCGTTTTTCATACATTTGAAAAATCTGTTGTTTAACATTGTTGGGTAAAACATTTCCACAGAAAGGAGTGGAAGGACTACCACCATCCACCCCAAAATTGCATGAAAATAACGAAAGATTACGAATCCGGTTAAGCCAGGAAGGGAACACGTTTCTCTCAATGTACCAGCATTTCTGTTGATCAAACTTGATTTCGCCATCTTCATCGTATCTAAATAAAACAGACAATATAGACAGTTAAGTTTAGTAAAGTTTCTGTTTCTCTGACACACAATCAACATTACCACTTCAATGCACTTACTGATGTGAGAGAAAACAGGAAGTAACACCGCCGAATCTTGATATCGTCCTTTGCAGATAGTGTATAAGGCGAATGTGATTGTACGCTCGTTGCATTTCTATTCGACTTTGCATACTCTTAAAGTACAAAAAAAGAAATTTAATGATTTAACATAATTTGCAGTCTTTTTATGAATATAAATAACAAATATTCGTTATGTCATACCTTAACTTTATCCACAACTAATCCAGTAACCAAATTGTAGAATGCGACAGGTACGATGATAAGGAAAACTATAAAAGCTGTCAGGCTAAAGAGTGTAACATGGGGATATTTGCCATTTTCGGTAGCATTTGCTTTATCGCTGGAATTGCCTCCATTTTCCTCAAACATGCTAGTATACTCAAACTCTCCGGTCATCATTACGAGTACTTTCGTAAAGGCCCAAATACTCTCTTGATTGAAGTGCTGCAAGTAATATATTAGTAATAAACCAACTTTAAATGTAATTATTGAGTTTTAACTAACACCAAAAAAATGTATGGCAATTTGATTTATACCTCTGACAAAATTTGCCGAAATGCTATTTCAAAACCAATGATTATTGGAATACAACACAAAACTGCCTTCAGGATTTTCTTTACAGTCTATAAGAATAAAAAAATATGAGATAAAGTTTATGTTTTGTACTCCATTGTGACACGTTTTTTTAACGGTGACGGTTCTATAAGAGATAAGAGCATTTCTTACCTGTATGAGATACTCCACGTGTATACCTAACGGCAAATAAATAAGTCCAATGTTACTCCAAAACAGGATGTATGAGAATGCTACTCCAGCCTTAAAATACAATAAAATAAAAGCGGCATTCAGTAATAGTTTCTCAATCATTAATCAATTAATAATTATCAATAATTAAGCTTTCAGTACTTACAGCAGCACAGTACTTTTCAAGCCAAGTTGGAGGATTTAATCCACATATTGGGTTGTACACCACGATCGACGTAAGCAATATCTGAAGCCAATGTCTTATATTGACTCTGGTCAATAGCTCATTAAAGTAATTTTTCAGTCCGGATACTTTCATCTCCACTAATTCGTTTAGTGTGTACAATAACGTAAAAATGGCAAGAACCCATGCTGCAATAACTTGAGAATTGGGATATGCCTTTTCTTCATCCGAGTATTTGTATGGAATCAAAATTGAGTAGGCGATTAACCATGCGATCTAAAAACGAAAAGTGCATGATGGTAAAGGGTAAGAGCAAGGAAAGGATCCAATTTGGAATTCAATACTATACATTCTGCATTATAACTCACGCTGACTAAGAACCATAAAATGTTATAGTACGACATTCTTCTCCAGGTTGCGAAAAGAATGCATTGCGTTAGGGGATGTAATAACAGTTTCTCCCGAGTGTCTTCCGACCACCTTTTAGCATAGCTAAGGTACTTCATTTCAGACACAGATTGACCCCCGAGGACAGGTGTGGCTAAAGCAGTGATGATGCTGATAATAAAAATTATAGTATATTTAATTGTAGCATAGTATATTTGACAAAAGTTAATAATTTTCCTTGTTAATTTAATATTATTTACTATTTAGTATACCTTATATCAGTGGTGAATTCAACCCTCCTTTCATTACTCTTTTCCAAGTCAAAGCGGATGGAACTGTCATACAAAAATTCCAACGCTTCCGGAGTGTTCTTATAGACTTGTTTTAAGCTATAAATGTTAGGTAACAAATCCTTTCCGATGAACCTGTCAATATACAAAAACCCAAAATATTAAATTCGCATGAATCTTATGCCTTGTAGCACACGTATTAGTATTGCATCAGTAATCACTGTGTTTCATAGTAGATTTCCATTACCATTTATCGAAATCCTTTTTAGCCTTGTGAAGATTCCTTAAAATTAAATTTACAGTCTTGGTTGATTTTGCTTCACAAGCCAATGTTAGCACAGTATTTCCAGTGGGCCTCTTCTTGAAGATGGAATTATTATCCTGAGGTTCTATGGAGGTCCCTTAGTTTAAAAATTGGTGATACAGTAATATAGTTTAATGTTAAGTCTTAATACAAGAATGAGCCAAGCCTTTTGGATTAGTTACCTGTAATACAATCACAATTCCATAAAAGGTATTCTCTGAAATGATCTTCCGCTTCCAAATGTGTCGTCCTCATTTTAGACTTTAAAAGGGACCAGTCCGAAAGTATTTTGACACACTGATAAGCTTTTGGCCGTATTGCTGTAAGATAATAATAAATTTAGTAAAAGAGGAGACAAAACATCTAACTTTTCGTTCAATATATATAAGTGTGAGTAACATTTGCGGACGTACATTTTTCAGCTGCATAGTGGATTGCCATTCGGTTGTAAGCATCATTAACAGTAACATCTATTTCTTCATGCTGTGCTAAACTTTCAACTATTTCCACAAACTCGGAAATGCATGCTAAATGTAGTGCTGTCCTACGATCATTGTCATCAGTTTGTTGATTGACATGGTGGTGGTCGACAGAAATCAAAAGCTTCACCAACCCAATCATATTCTGGTTCTTTGGATCACCTGTAATTAAGTTTTGTCTCAGTAAATTCTTCGTCGTTTTCCATGTGTAATAAATAGTAATTTGTTGTTCTACAAAAATTCTTTCTATTTAACCTGTTCTACTGCACAGTAAATGCAATGGTGTTTTCCCACAGTTATCCGTAATCCTTAGCACTAGCCCCTCTCGTGAACAAGGATTTTCTAACATTAATTCTAGTCTTTTGGTTACTCGAGAGTCCTCATTTCTCGGAACTTTAGAACAAAGCGTGTGAATGGGCGTTTGTCCGTCCTTGTTTCTGCTATTCACAATCAACTCCTCTGTTAAATTTTCTTTTTCCGCAAGGGAAACAAGACTCTGGACACAATCGGTTGCTTCAGATAAGCCTATAATCACAGATATTAAAACAAAATTGGCATTTCTGAAAGTAAAAAGTTCGAGTTCAAAGTAGCTTCCGGTTTAAAGGGTTCATTACTGCACATTGTTGCAACATGAAGAGGATTATTTCCATCTCCATCTTGTAATAACATAAGTGATGGGCAAAAGGTAAGCATTTGGTTTGCGAATTCGGTAAATCCATATTCCATGGCGAGATGGATAGGTGCTCGCTGTTGCGGTCCTTGCTTCATAGTCATTAATTCATTTACTTGGGTTTCTGTCAGGTACTGACGAAGGTTCCCATCATCAAGACCAAAAAGTTCCAAAATTTTAGAGTCTCTTGTGGCTGCAAAGAAAATTTAGGTTCATATAAAAAACATCAAATGTTGAATGTTAACCATATTTATGAAATTACGATGTTCGAAATGTGTGTATTACGCTCTTTTGCTATCAAATGGAGGCAATTTTTCCCATTCACACTGATTCCATAAATATCTGGTGTATTTTCTAATAGGAAGTCGCGAATTTTATTGAAATGGTCAACAGGATCATCCGCATATTTTCTGCCGCTGATTAAGTTACTCAGCTCTTTGAGTAATTGCTGATTCCTCGTTTTCCTTGTTTCCATTTCAAAGCTAACTGAAACATGATTTTCTTCGCCCATTTTATCCTATATTTTCAAATAACTTATTACACTTTTCAGTTTCAAAGTTTTCATTAGGTAAATCTGTGTCCCCGGCACAGTTCATGTATTACATTTACGAACCATTAAAGTAGAATAACTGAATGTCTATCATTTTACATATAAACGAGGGATATCATGAATGAGTCATTTTGTAAATAGGGGAATACTTATGTATTTTGTTTTCACTCCAACAAGCAAGCAAACTGGATTTATTATTGTATTATATTACCAGCATAAAGGATGCATTCTGCATAACGAAATTAATAACCTCAAGAAGATTATAATATTACATACATGTATGATAAATGAAGTTTCGGTCAGCCTTTTCAATCAACCAATAAGACCTCTGACTTTAAGAACGAGTAGGATCAATCCTTGTAATGTAATGTAAACACTTGTAACTTTGCATTAAGCCATAAAACAGACCATCAATGGTGTAAATATGTACGTTCAATACTTGTTCCATTACTCTGCTCCATAAATGACTTGAAAAAATGATGTCATATATTGACTAATACATTTTATTATAGATTGAAGAAGTAGCGTTGCATAAAATGGATTATCGGATGTGGTTTTAAAGAATTCTGTTATCTTTAGTTTTGTACAGTTGTGTACCCAAATGCAGTACTACTCTAAGAGTGGACTGTAGCACTCATCCGGCATAATATTCATGTGTATCATTCACTCTTTCTTAATTCTTTCGTAAACTTGCGTAAATGTTATGCGCTAGCGACATAAAAATTAGTATGCAAGGGATGGTCATGTCATGACTCATGACCCTCATGGCATGTCGTATGCCAAAGAGTTTGTTGGCCGGCGGGTGGAGTGACGAAAAGTAAATGCACTAGTTGTTGTCGAGACTACATTACCCAATGTGAGTGAAGACGAGAATGACAAGAAACCATACATGGATGTACAAAAACAACCAGCATAAATAGAAACAGAATGGCAGTTATGCAACCTAATTTTACCACGTCAGGAAGTACATTTAGATTGTCACTGTTTGTTTTTCATATATATGACCGGAGTTATTGCCACAAACCAAACCCAAACTAAAAATGGAGACGACAACTGCGAATGTCACAGACTATGCAAACACAAAAGAAGGACGATTTCAGACATGCCGACTCCTTCGGGCATCTCATGACATTAAGCAAATGAGGGAACTCAATTGTCCAGATATACCCGATGGAAAAGGCTACGGACCATTTAAAACAATTCCACTAACTGCTCGTGGTCAAAAAACGGATAGTGACATTTCAGATATACTCCGGTATTTTCTTTTGGGAACTTTGTTATCCATTGCGTTTGTCGGTATTGTGATATGTTGCTGCCGAATGTATAGCAGAGTTTCAAGTCGAAGAGAACTTCGACAACGTCAATTTCGAAGGGATGCCAACCAAAGGTGTAATTGTTGTGGGGGGACGAAAGACTTTTCCAGAAGTTATCTGCAAACGTATCGTTTACACAATTGTAACGTTTGTCCTGCCAAGGAAAAGCCATGTCATGACTGTACCACAGTAAATATGATTTAAACAAGCAGTAACCAAATATCATCGCCATAAAAAACAAGTCTGATGTTGTAAAATTTTAAATATTGAATCATGTGTCCATAAATTTCAAGTTTGACAGCATCATGCTGATATTGTATATATATATATATATATCGAATTTATTTTTCATTGTAAAAATTATTATGCATTGGTTTAATTGGTTAGTCAAAACGGTAAAGAAAGTTGTTGAGGAAAGTAGCACCCGATTAGTTTTGCACAATGGTTTTCTCCAAAACCTCGTATCTTTTTGCCATATTGTCATAAATCTACAAAACCACAGAAAGGCACGATTCGATTTGTAAAACTTTTATGTGATAAGTGTATAAAGTACATGTGTTTTCAAGCACAAACCTCTTTGGCATCTCGATTAGGATCACAGACTTTTTTAAATGACGCTTTATTGTCAACCAATTCCATGTATGAACTTCCTTCCTCAGCTAAAGCATACTTGATACGATAGCAAGCACCCAAATCTGCTGAGCTTGAAGTGTCCTACAATAGCACGTCAGATAAAGTAATTATGTCTGGTTTGCAGAGATTATTTGTATGTAAATACTTGAGTTGATGTTTTAATAAATTGATTACCTGGACATACACAGGAGCATTGAAAACATCAGATAGCACCTGTAACATATCTTCATTACAGGATGCCCCACCAGTTGCAAGTATTTTCGATTCTTTATCTAAAAGAAATTGGTACTTTTAATTTGTGACACATATTATTCATTTCAGACAACTCGAGATATGTAGTTTACTTGTTTTGCATCCGATTCTCTCAGCATGTATCCTCCTAGAGAGGAATTGGCCTTCGATCAATGCTCTGACTTCCACCTCTTTGCTAGTAAACTTATTTAGTTTTGACCCTTCTTTATTGAAACGATGATCACCGTCTGGTTTAATGCAATAGAATCAAAGTCGTTTTTTAAAATTTGCTTCAGATTTTTAGTTACATAAAAATATATTTATAAACCATGTATCCCTGCTCTGAGTTGCTTACTTTTAACTTTTGGAAGGATTTCCCACAAATCAAAGTACATGCCAATATTTCCAAAGTTTCCTCTTGGAGTGGAATTGAGTAGCTCATTAAATAATTTCCATGATCTGTCAGCCGCATCCCTTCGAATTCTTTCTCTGGTTAGTGACCCATTCTTAAAGCAAAGCAATGCCATATACTGCTCCTTTGAAGACACGGGATTAGCAAATATATGTCCTTCCCCTAGTCCTTCTTCAGGAAGACTATCAAGTGAAAGAAAGACTGTGTCGCTGGTTCCTAAACTGACTGCAATGTCAGTAGGCCCCAATGCCATTGCTGCGAAGGAGCTTGGATTATCTCCAGTAAAGGCCACCACTTTACAATCTGGACTGAATCCATATCTTTCCACAAAGTACTCTGAAACAGTTCCTACAATTGTCTCTGAAGGGATGGGCGTCCCAAGTTTCTCTTCTAAATTCGAATCATTGCTTGTTGATCCTTCCAAGCATCTTGCATCCCATGTCTTTGTTCGGATATCGAGTAGATTCATGCCACTGCCATCAGAGTAATCTATTCCTGCATAATCTCCAAGAAAGACTGAGCATAAGAAGCTGGACACAAGGGATATTCTCTAGAATGAATAAAAACTTGTTTATCATGAGTCATGAACTACAGATAGATGGGAAGATAAAAAAAGGTCAAAAGTGTTGATGTGTCCATGAATACCTCAGTCGAATTATAGGCTTCTCGTTTCGTATGAAATATCTTTGAGATCTGACTTCCAGTAAATCTTTCATATGCTTTAGAACCAGTTATCTTGGCCAGTTCCTGTAATGCCCCAAAATTTGTGCATATTACATAATCATATCAACAATGAATTAATTTTTTAAAGCACTATCTGTAGACTTGTTCTAGGTACATACTTCTGGTCCTCCAACGAATTTTTCCAACTTTTCACAATATTCACCCGTACTAGAGTCCATCCAAACTGGGGAGTGTGTAATACTAAATGCAAACGCTAACTGGTCATGAAGAAATTTTCCAGAGTCTAGCGTTTGAAGCATTTTTTGTGCTCCTCTTCTCCAGTACACGCTGCCATGTTGCTACAAGCAAAATGAGTAACATTTTTTAGCAGTCATTCATACTTTTAGAAATAGTTTTTATAATGCCCCAATGTAAAAAAATCTACCTGTCCTGCACCTGATATCCCAACAATGGTATCAATAGGAAATTCCAGCAGCCGAATCTTTTCCATTACAATGTCCAGGGCTTTAGTCCACATAATTGGCTGAGCGGATACAATTTTTGAATTGCGTTCATCCTTGTTAACTCCCCCATTTGTCCTACAGTTTCATAGTTTACAAACTTAAGCTCAAGTAATGTTACAATACAAGAATGCAAATTGTATGTACATATATATATAGCGTACCGGAATTCAGGAAGGTCTTTGTCAAAGTTGACACTTGCTTCATATAGAACTTCCAAACTTTCATTTGTGACAACCGCCTTCATCTAAGCGATGGAAGTGTGTAGGAGTGAAGTAAGACACGCCATGAAAGGATATATATCACAAAAATCAATAGCGACAATGAGTGGCAATGGTATGAAAATGTTCCATTGATTATAGGCAAATATTGACTTTGACTTACAGATTGTGTGCTTAGATCAAAACCCAAATAGAGTGGATTGGTGTTGACAGGTTTTTCGTCCATGTTTTTAAAAGGCTGAAGAAGGGTTTTAAAACCCTCGTTAACAATAATTTAGTTTAATTAGTTTGCTCGCTCCGAAAGCAAGCTAGATCGAATCTGTTCTATTTCCAAAATCACAGCTTTTACAATATGATTCATACAAATGTACACTTTTATTTATTCATGTCGCAACCAAACTCCTCTCACGACGGCCCGATATGCTATGATGAAGCAAGTCAGAAAAAAATGTTTAGTGTGCAAAATTCTATGCATTTTTGTGTACAATCATAGCAAGAATTGTAAAGGATCTCCATAAACCATCTGACAGGCAGAAACTTAAGTATGTAATGCACGTAACAATTCATACAGTGAATCCATATAAGGGAGAAGTTTCAAGTCAAAAGAGCGAGTGAAGGATATATATTCCTGTACGTGTCTTATGCATTATCGATTAAACGTGTGTTGGAGTTGGCCGCATCTCACCACCATGAAAATGTGCTTGGGATGAAGCACTGCTGAAACCTGAAATAATCTACAGGTTTCATTATAATTTATCCAACAAACACTCCATGCAATGTTGCGTCTGCTATAATGCTAAGGTACCACAAAATCATAAACACAGCATGGGGCGACTGTAACATCATCATATTACATTACATTGTATATAACTTCTTCAGTATCCTCTCCATCGCATTCACCTTCACCTATTATGATTGCAAACTTGCACAGAGAATTGTGTGTCGTGTGTAAATGAGCAGGAAAAGCTACCTGCTTGTAGATTCTTCATTTTTATGTTATAATGAAGCATGCTCACCGGCACCGTACATTCATGTAGAATACAGAACAGCCCAAAGATCTTGACTTTGATGTTGGATGTTGTTGATATAGTTTGATCCTGATATGAGGCGCAATCAGTCTGCAATGATGATGCTACGACACGCTTCGTTTCATACAACACTTGGTGTTGCAACTTATGTATGGTGATGCCGCTTATAGATGATAATGGATATTCAAAAGACTAACAAACGTTCTTTTTTTATGAGAAATGTTTCAGAAACGAAGTAATAAATTCTCATAATTGGGAGTAATTATCACAACATTCTTTCAAAACTAATGATTTTATCTTGCGCTTTGGAAAGGTTTCTAATAGCCTCTTAAAATGAAGGTGAGTACATGTAGGAAAATTACAGTGGTTTCTTATTATTACTTCATCAAGCTAAAGAAAATATGTATTCTCTTGCAAGAATTGCATAGAAAATAAAGTGCATGACAGTAAATAAAAAAGTGCAGGTGTTTAAAGATTAAGAATTTTGATCTCAATTTTCAGTTACAGATTCTTTGCGGCAAATAATACTTTCATTCTAGTAGAAAGGGCGAATTCTTAACGGTATATTGTATCCAATTCCGAAATACCGTTTCTTTGAAGGATTTTATGATCATTTTCGGCTCAAGACTAAAACTACCTGAACGTATTCGTGATGAACGTGTGTGAACCATATATATACAGTTTTCTTTGCTGTAGGGCGTAGGGAAAGATAGCATAAGCTTAGCTCTTGAGTGCACATCTGCATCATTTTGACTGTCAATTGCATTGTCAAGCAAAAGTTGCACGAAAATGAGTCATATTATGCATTAAATGCATTATGCACCAAAATAATTGGTGAGATGATTTTTACATGAATTTAGAACACCAAACCAAGCATATGTCTTTGTCTTGTCATTCGCATATAATCAGTTCCAAATTGGGTGTACAAAAATGCATGCAATGCAATGCAGTCAGAGTCTTCATATAAAAACTGATGAATAGCGTTTTGGCATTAACAGCTCATGCAGACAAAATTGAAACCACATGATCCTAGCAAGTTCTCAACCATGACTGTTGAATGATAAGTGTGCTAAAATATGGGAAGCAGACACAAAAGTAGTTATAGCATTCTATTGGAAAATCTCATAAAGGCAATGACTCTGTCTGTGTCGTATTTCATATTTGTATTTTGTAGTACAGTACGTGATATGGATATGACAGTGTTTTTTTTGTAAAAAACTGTACTCGTTTCTTGATACAACATATTATGTATTATATTCAAATATACGTTGTAAGTAACCAGAAGGCATTCGAATTTAAATTGATGGCAAATTCAGGTGTTAGGTTATGGTTTAGAACTCCAACGCAGCACAGTTACAATTTCTTATGTTTGTCATCACCAAATCTAGCTTGATTACTGTATAAACTGCCTTGTCTTTGTTACTACATGGTACTTCAGTTCTAGGATCGGAAGTGTTTAAGCATTCTACAAGTACTTGAAATCAGTATTGAATTGACTATAAAATAAATCTTTGATTCTAAAAAAATTAAGTTGCGGAAATTTGTTACTCTAAATGCACATGTGGAACTCCAAATTTAAATCTTGATTTATACTAAATATTTAATGTTGCATGCTTTAAAATATTATTTAATCGCATTACTTGTATCATGAATTAATTTTTTTGTTATCATGCTACTTTTAATGGCACCTAATTACCTGCCATAAGCTTTACCTTTATGATAAAAGCTAGCTGCAAATAACATTTCTAAATGAGATTTAGTGTATAAGTACCTGATTTTAAACACTGCCAACAGAGTTTTGAAAAAGTTTCAGTCAATAAAATTTATTCTCGCTATATTAAGTGATATATGTACACAAGTGTTAATTTGTCTTTAATTGCTTGAATTAAAAAGTTGTCTGGCTGGATCCTATCCAAATATCGTCAGTAAAAAATATAATACTTGTATGAACCTAAGGATGCATAAAAATTGACAAAAATAAATGCGCTGGGATAAAATATGCTGAGGTAATTTCATTTTCTGGCTAGTGGCTTTCTTGGTGGCAAAGGATGTAAAGGACTACACAATTTTACATCCCCTAACAGTTTTGCTTTACTTTTTTATGAAGGAAAACTGCTAGTCCAAAGATAATGATAATCTACAATTTTATATACAATAAGCCAAGAGAAATCAACAAAAAGTGGTAATAAAAACTTGCATGTTCCTTTATGTAATTAAATTCAGTATTTATTTACAGTCACATTTCTTATTTTCAGTCGTACACGGCGACTTATGCATAGATGTCTTATTCAATAGTTTTTTTTAAAAAGTGAGACGTGCACATGCTTACACGTGAGTACATAGTTCTAACTAAATTTATCCTAATGTCGTCTTTTTGGACAAAACAAAAACTAATTCTAATAAAAGATTCTTCATACTATGAAACATTTCGTTTCAGGGTTTTAGATTTACTAAAAATCTTATTTCAACTAACCTACAACTAAAAAGTAACTTTGCCGTAAACAGTTTTAATAATATATCTGAATATAACTTCATAAATGCAAATTCGTCTAGGAAAAGTAAAAACATTTTAAAAGTAGCATACACAAGAAGGATGTTTTTTACAAAGTTATGTAACCTCAAATTCCAATAAAATAATAATTTTGTCCAGCATTTGTCTATTGACATTTCTTTCTGAAAATCGTACTGTACATGAATATCCGGGGAAAGGCAGGCCGACCTTAGCAATTTCAACCATTAAAAAACCCTGCAGGCGTATATTTGAAATCATACAGTAAGGCGACAGATAAGTTCTTCCAGCTCATCGATATCATCCAGCACCTCATCCTTTCGTTGAATCTTTTCCAGCTGCAAAAATAGTAGCACATTTAAATATAAATAAACTAGTCGGAAAATACAAACTTTGTTGACCAAAACGTAATGCAAGATATAATCATGAAATAAGAAAGTCTATAAAGCTTTTAATTTCAAATAAAATGAAATAAATTTGACGTAGTATTAAACATTTCATCTAAAAATGAGTTTACAGCAAAAAAAAAATAAAAGGTCGAGGCGTTAGTTAGAAATTCGGAAAAATTTATTCACAACTTTAAATTCTTTTTATCAAATGCAGTACATTAGGTCCGGCCTAATTATTTTAATTCATATCTATGCACATTATATTACTAGCATCTTAATGATGATGCATATTATGAATTTTTGAGTAAAAATTGGTATGATCAACACGAAGCTCTGAGCATATAAAAAAGATAATACTTGTAGTATAATATTATAATTAAGCATTTTAAGCGTACAAAAATATTGATATTCGCTTCATTTCGATGTGTCGTATGTAATAAATAATAGCACATAATTATAGTCTACAGCATAATATACAGAAGATTACTTAGTCATCAGATCAGAAAACTGTGCTGTGGTGCTCATTATTACATTTGCCCAAGAGAATTCATCTTATAAATATATTCATTCCAAACCTGCTCTTTTTCAGGTGATTTCAATTCTCCACTCGCAATTCGCTGCTCCAAAGATTCAATTTCTTTTAGCCTTTTCTTAAGATTTCTAAGCCGCTTAGTTGGATCCGTTTGTTGATTACTTGAAGCTGTAGAAGCTGAAGGCGCTGTTGTGGCAGCAGAATTTCCAGCTGCCTGATTTCCAGTTGTACTATTACCATCATTAGACTCTGACTTAGATTTACTTTTGGACTTTTTCGATTTACTCTTTGGCTTATCCACTTCGGAGGTTTCAATGAAATTTAGGCCAGGAATGGTGGGTGTTGGTTCGTAATTTCCAACTTCAAAATATCCTACTGTCATTCCACCCGCATTTGAACTGCTATTGAACTTTTGAACATCTGACACCGTCATCCCCACTGGGCACTGAGATCGTTGTTGAGCAAATTGCTTCCCTTTGCTCACATACACAGGTTGTTCCTCTTGTGGAACATAGCCATCTCTCACACGGATAGGCTTGCGCCATGTACCATCTGGTCGTTGACTCGCGGGGATAAAACTTTGACCTATTGATGCATAAAAGAAATAGTATTCAGTATTAAAAAAAATCCAATAAAATTAAACTAACAATCATATCCATTTGTTTGACATTCGTCATTCATTCCCACATACCTGCGTCATCTTTTATCACGTTTAATGATGTCATGGTCTCACTACAGCCAGCGACCAAAATATTCCCCTGTGTTCCGTCGAAATTTTCCACACAAACTATTGATTCCAGTTAAATCAATTGTGCCTCCCTTAATTACTATCAATGTCAAAAGGGTGACTGGTGTGTCCAGAAGAGTATACCTGAAACATATTTAACAAACTAATGTGAGACCACCATATGACACACTTTCTCGCTTACTTAAAAAGATATTTCATTAGCATTAAATGATTGAAGCTCTAACCAAAATTTACAATACATTGCATAAATAGTAGTTGTAGTTAGTTAGCTAAGTTGTAAGTTGTAATTAGAACAATGCACCAGATGTGACAAAATTCCCTTCTTATTTGGTCTATCATATTTTCAACAAACGCAATCCTTCATTCACCAACTATTTCCAGTGCAGTGTACACAATATGCACAATATGCACATACCAAAATATTATTGTTTACATATTTCTCTGTCAAAAAAAATGTTCGTTTACCTTTTTATGCATTCACAAATATCGTTGTTGTCCCTCAAACTATTTTAGTAAAAGTTGGGAAAGGGATATGGAAAGGCTAGGGGGATTGGATTTGGAACTGGATGAAATAAAATCAAAGATGCATTTTTTTTTACATTCAATTGCACGATACGATGATTACATTCGCACACATTTTAATGGGTCACATACTAATGTATAAAATATTATTGTTATTCATTAGTGGGAAGAAAGTAAAAGCTCTAAATTGTAGCACTAAAAATCGGAAGAACCGATGATCATATCAGATCAGATCAAATATTCTTGTGTGTGTTTTTGTTATGTATACTATGCGTATACACACAATAGATGCAAGAAATATCCCTAAAAGCTGGCAAGATCTCTTTGAATTGAACCGGTGGTGGTGGTAGCTGAGACGAGACCTAAACTTGCGATGCTGTAGAGAACCATTGGAAAAGGGAAATGTGCTTTACTCGCTATATATAAACAAAAAACTTATGCAAAAAGGGAACAAAGGCAGGTTTCTTTTAGGTGCAATAAACGCATAACGCACACATTATACAGCACGTACACAACATGTACGACTGACTATACCTATCCCGATCTGAAACTAATTGAACAATCAAAGCATGCTACCTGATGACGATGAACGATAAATTTCTTGAATCATATTCCTAGATGATCTAGGAATATAATTTAAAAAAAATAATTATCGGGTAACGAAATTCTAATTACATTCGTTATCTTTTATAGCAATAGCATAATTAATTGTTTCGTATGGCGCTTCATATTACATGCATACGCATATCTGTTCATTTTTGCTAGAAAGGGGAAGAGGGGGAACAAAAACAAACAATTGCAACTAAAAAACAAAATGTTTAATAGTTGACTAATGCATACCTTCTTATCTAATCATAATTATAATAATAATTGTTCAAAGCCGGTATGCATATAATATTAGTGTTAAATAATTGTTAATGATTGGGTACATCCGAGCTCCAAGTCACTAACGGAAAGTAGTCAGATAAAATGTCAATTTAAACTTGATTTATGCAACATGCCAAAATATTAAAAATTTTGTCCATGCGATAGATGAATGTTTGTTTGAAACAACAAAGACTGTAACAGTACACCCTAACGATCAAATCATAATACAGAACCCATCCATGTGCTTTTGACGTTTCACGCCTCTTTTTTTATATACTTTTTAAAGAAGTTGAACCGTTCCATCTCCTAATGATAGGTAACGGTAATGATATAGCATGCATACCATTTTAAATGGCAAAGACAAGAAACATGAAATGTTGGCATGTTTTTTAGACACACTCATTCTTGGCTGACGGTGGTGGGGGCAAGCTAATGAAGGAATGGAATGGTGTTTCATCGTGTCATCATCAATGCTCCTTTCACTTCTCTTGTTTCCATTTTCCATTTCACTCTTAACCAAGTACCAAGTTGACGACTCCGCTGCTCTTGGACCGGATTCCCCAATGTGTCAACGTAAGCCAAAAAGTATGCATTTTCAAGTGGGTGGGCATAAAGTACACAATAACATTCAAAATGCGAAGTCAACCCGATATTGCTGGCTGCACATAGAGGACGATCAAAGGAGCGTGGGCGAGGAGAGCAGTAGTGCCCAAGGAAAGTTTTATGATGTCTGAGTTGTTCAGTAGAAAGCATATATCCTTTGGAATTTCAATATGACTATAATAGAAACCTCCTTTCCCGGGATACTTGCACAGAGAGAGAGAAATGAGAGATACATACAGTTGTATCTTGATCTTGATGAGAACCATGCATGTTTTCTTATTCCTCGACTTCACCAGATAAAACACTGTGGATGATCTCATATAAACACTTGCTAAATAGAAATTTCAAATGGTTGTTGATATAAGTTTGAATATCCACAAAACTATAAACTTTACTAAACTGACGTAGGTGAGAGAGGTAAAGAGGCAAATGTCGAGTATCAAAATAGAAGTTTAGTTGACCATGAGCTTTTTAATTTTTTTAGTGGAAACAATTTTTCTTAGAAAATGGTTTTAGAGGTTTCTTGAATGAATTATTCGGTCATGATGAACACATCGCTGCACTGCAGTATTATAAAATAAAACACATTTAAGTAATGGGATCAATATTGATTTAGAACATTATCACTGTTTTTGTATGAAAAATGGGGAATTCGGTCTATATCATCTACTCATACCAAACTCACTGTCAAGGCTGCGTTATTTTTGGGTTTCTTCTAGCTCTTTTAATGCATATCAAATTGAAATTAATGGGCATCATACGATGATACATAATTTCAACACAGGAGCAACTTAATTTCATGGATCACAGGAGTATGTGTGTGAAGAAGTATCACGGAAAGTGATAGGATTATGTATATTATTTTCTTTGTTGCATGTATGAATATTATGTATGAATATTGTTTGAATCATAGAGGGCAGAAAGCCCGAATAAGTTTGAATTGAAGAAGCATTTTTCTAGAAGCTTTATTGTATGATTGTGACTTGGGAATTTGCGAGGCATGCTTGCCATTATTAGTCTTGAACTGCGGTCGAGTGAGGACGACTTCTCCCTTGATTGTTCTTGTGTGAATTTACAAATGTGCTAGATAGCATTGTTGAATGTAATTTCATTGATTGATTAATTGTTGAACGAATAAAGAGTGATGTAATTTATTGATATAAATTTTCTGTAGCTGTTTTCTAGTTGATTAATTACGTTTCGAAAGATCGATTAGCCGTAGTAGTCTAAATAGCTAGATAAGGCAGTTCAGGAGAGTTATCATTTTACATCATAGGGATATTAGGGCAGAACACACCACCAGATATTAACCTTTATAATCCTAGACGAGAAGACCCTACCCTCCCCTTCATTTGGTGCCGAAAGTGTGGAAAGGTTAATCTGGTGCTCGAAAAAAAAGTGAATTTTAAGTTGTAAATTTGAAGTTCGAAAATGTCAGCCCGAAGTCGATCCCGGAGGAGCAGAGGCTCAGCCGCATCATCGGTGTTGTCCGCATCCAGTCAGAAAAAAGTTGAAGCTGCCGAAGCAGCATTGGAGATCTCAAACTTGGAAGCCGAAGCTACCAAGAAGATCCAGAAGAAGAAAGAAGAGATTCTCCTGTACAAGAAAGATATTTTACGGGTCAGGGGATATCTCAAGTCGTTCGTGAACGTGAAGTCCGAAGACCTCACAGTCGAACAACGACAGGAGTATCAGTGTTACTCAGACGAGCTGGAAGAGCTCCAGGAGTATTTGAAACTTACTGAAGACGAAAAAAATGACATCGAACAAGGCCTGGAGTCCAGCAAGCAAGCCATCCGAAGCCAAGTCAAAGCATCTGCTGATGTCATCGATGTGCTGGAAGAAGAAAACTGCAGTGTCAGTTCTTCGGAATCAAACCATGAGGAAAGGGTGGAGACATGGATGGAATCAATCCCTTCCCCAACCAAGAAAGAACTCGCTGAAAAGGCGGAGAAGCAGCCGGGTGACGATTGGAAATTGCTGAAGCAAGAAAACGTCGTATCAACCCTGGAGAAGCCAGTGCAACCCAAATCAGGTGCGTACTGGGTGAAGAAAGAGCTTCATGATGGTGTCATCACTGAGACAATGGTGCAGAGGGAACCTCATGTCAAGCAACAGCAACAACAAGAGGGATATTATTCACCTCCACCATTCCATGAGCAACCCATTAATCGTTGGAATGGATATTCAACATATCCGATGAGCTCACAGCATGAGCTAAAACCAGTTGACGTGTATGGAGGATACCCACCACGTCCACCGAACGAATACATACCACCTCCGTTTACTCAACCAAACAGAAGTGATGATTTGGAGAGCAAACTTGTGCAGCTGATGGACACTCAACTCAAATTGATGTCAACAGCAGCAGCTACTCCAGTAAATAGTGCTAGTGGTACTCGTGAGCTGCTAGTAAAATCTAACATTGATAAGGATCTTCCGTTTTATGGAGGAGATCCTGGACAATTTAATAATTTTAAATCCGCTTATCAACGGAGTACCAAGAAATACAAGTTTGATGCGGATGAGAACATGATGAGACTCCAGAAGGCGTTGAAGGGTGATGCCAAAACGAAGGTTCTTCATCTCATGGCCAACCCACTAAACCTGGAGAAGATAATGGAGACGCTGGAGAAAACATATGGAAGGCCAGAGTTCGTCCTTGATTACCTTGTTGAGAAGGCCAAAGCTTGTGAGAGGGTCCAGATGAACAAACCTGAAACACTGATTGCCTTTGGGGATTGTGTGGACGCCTTGATTACGAATGTTTGCTCGTATGACAAGAACGAGTACATGTTTAACAAGCAGCTGACAAAGGAACTGATCGAAAAACTCCCAAATAACCTCCAAGAGAAATGGTTTGAGTGGAGAGCTGAGGACGAAAGTCGGGAGACCAACCTGAGGTACTTCTCCCATTGGCTTGAGCAACGTGTCAACGCTGCTCGTTTGAGGATCACTCCTTCGCTGAAGCCAGGAACGGAACCGGATCAAGATCAACCTAAAAATAGGAGATCCAAACGGGGGCCGGCAACGGTGAACGTCGCCGCCTCAGATAATAATGCCAAAGTGAAGTGTGTGTGCTGTAAGAGTGACAGTCACACAATTGTCAAGTGTTGGAAGTTCTCCAAGAAGTCTAACGATGACAAATGGAAGCTCGTGAAGGACGAAAAGCTTTGTTTCCTTTGCTTGAAACCTGGACACCGAACTACAGAGTGCAAGAGCTCCAACATGTGTTCGGTTGATGGATGTAATAAAAAACATCATGAATTACTTCACTCGGATGGAAAAGGAAAACCAAAGAAGAAGAAATCCCAATCCACCAGTAGTAGTGAAGATGAAGAATCTGAGAAGGAGAGCTCATCAAAAAAGAAAAGGATGACTCCTAAAAAGAAGAAAAATATTCCCTCAGAGAGCGATACTGCTGAGGATGATGAAAACGATGAGAAAGCCGCCGCAACTACAGCCACCTCAGTCGTGGAAGGAACGGATGGAGCTTTACCCATCGTGCCTGTATATCTCAAAGGTCCCAAAGGCAAGATTAAGACATATGCGCTGCTGGACACTGGAGCATCCCGATCGTTGATAGAAGAGGGGCTCGCTGAAGAATTGGGATTACACGGAAAGAATATTAAATTCAAAGCCAGGGGATTTGGAGGTCATTTGACGACCATGGATAATGCAAGATCAGTCAGTGTCGACATCAGGGGTTACTATCGGGGTGCTAAATATGCCCAGATTGACAAGGTAGTGACTGTCAAGAAGATTGGAGTGGCTCCATACACCCTCAACCTGAATGAAGCAAGAAAGAAGTGGCCATGCTTGCGTCAGATCAAAGGAAAATCCATGAGTGAAGTGGTGCCACGTATTATTGTTGGAGCAACTCACCGACATTTGACCATCCCACGAAAAATACTGTGTTCAAAATTGGATGGACCAGTGGCCACCAGAACGATCCTCGGATGGGTACTTGAAGGGGATCTAAATGGGAAAGGCGCAAGTACCATGTATTATCTTGGAGCGCAAGTTGAAGAGCTGGACATGACTCTTCACAATCTCATTAAGGATAACTTCAAAGTGGAGGACTTTGGAATAACTCCCTCACCATCTCGTCATTCCGTTGAAGACAGAAAGGCTCTTCAAATTATGGAGGAAACGACAGTGAACAAGGAAGGTGTATGGGAAACTGGGCTGTTGTGGCGTGATGAAGATGTAAAACTACCTGACAGCTATGATGAAGCCTACAGAGCCAGGAAAGATGATTACTACATGGATGACTGCTTAACTGGGGCTGACAAAGACGATGATGTTATCAAGCTGAGACAAGACATCACGAAGAAGTGGACGCCAGGAGAAGTCCCGGAAGATATTTATGAAGAATGGAAGACGTGGCTTGGTGAAATATATGACATCACTAAAGTGCGCGTGCCTAGATTCTATGGTGCAAGAGAGCACAAGAAGACAACAGTGGAGCTTCACACATTTGTGGATGCCAGTAAGGAAGCTTATGCAGCTATAAGCTACTTCCGGTTTGTGACAAGTGACGATGTGAATGTGAGCCTTGTTTCTTCTAAAGTTAAAGTGGCTCCTTTGAAGAAGCTGACGATTCCTAGGCTTGAGTTACAAGCCGCGTTGTTGGGAGCCAAGCTAGCTTCAACTATAGCGGAGGAAATAAAGATGAAGATAAACAAACAATTCTTCTGGTCTGATAGCCGTACTGTTCTCTGTTGGATTCGTTCACCATCAGCATGTCACCCTGAGTTTGTGGCAAATCGAGTTGGGGCTTTGCAAGACCTTACTAATATAAGTGATTGGAGGTGGATACCAACGGCTATGAACGTGGCTGATGAAGCCACGCGTATAAGCAGCCAAACTGAATTTGGATCAGAATCGCGATGGTACACTGGACCTCCATTCTTGCTGAAGTCCGAAGCTGACTGGCCTACAGAGAAGGTTGAAGATATTGAAGAAAATAGTGATGAAGAGACAGCCATCGGGGATGCTTTCGGAGCCAGCTTGTCTACTGACGACGGGTGTAGGTTGAAAGCAGGCGAAGGCAATTGTGACTTGTTCAATATTGACAAGTTCTCATCATATACGAGATTACTACGTATGGTGACTGCTGTGTGCCGACTTGGCAAAAAATGGCTTGCAAAAATAAGAAGCCAAAAAGAATTAGATGACAGCCGGCTGCCTATTTTCAAGATTGAGAATGGGAAAAAGATTTCAACTGCTACTCCAGAAGACTATGCAGATGCAGAGCAAGCTTTAATCAAGTTTGTACAGAAAGAAGCTTTCCTGACTGCTGGAAATCATTTGAAGAATAAAGATTTGAGGAAACTACTTCCATACTTTGATGAACGTGGACTCTTGAGAGCGCGCGGACGTATTGACAAGAGTGAAGTTGCAGAAGAGAGTCGTCGTCCGATTATACTTCCTTCGCGACACAAGCTTACCGACCTTATAGTGGAACGGGAGCATCAGAGAAACGCTCATACTGGGTATGAAACGGTGCTCAGCAACTTGAGGAAGAGATTTTGGATCATACATGGAAGACAAGCCGTGCGAAGGTGCTGGACTAGGTGTAGCCAGTGTCGTATACTCAAAGCGAAGCCGATAATTCCTGAGATGGCAGTCCTTCCCAGTTGCCGACTTGCCAGTGGAACTCATCCGTTTACCTATACCGGAGTCGACTACTTTGGGCCAGTCGAAGTCACTGTCGGCAGGCGTCATGAGAAGAGATGGGGAGTCCTTTTTACGTGTATGGTGACACGAGCTATCCACCTAGAAATAGCTCATGGACTCAGCTCAGATGAAACGCTCTTAGCCTTGTCACGTTTTGTGGATGTTCGAAGACGACCTCACACCATCTTCAGTGACAATGGAACCAATTTCCATGGGGCAATCAAGGAATTGGAACGTGCTATTGCGTGTGAAGAATACAAGCAAATCATGGAGCAGCAGGGTTTGCACGAAATCCAGTGGAAATTTATTCCACCTGCAGCAGCTCACATGGGTGGAGCATGGGAACGACTTATACAAGCCGTCAAGAAAGTTTTGAAGAATATCCTTCACGAACGATATCCGAAGGATACTGTACTGCTGACTGTGATGAAAGCAGCCGAAAACATCGTAAATTCCAGGCCGTTGACTTACCTGTCAAGCGATGTTGATGACCCTGAAGCGTTGACTCCAAATCATCTATTGAAAGGTGGAGTAGACATGGGACCGTCAATCCCTTCTGAAGTGGATAGTCGTGGACGCTTGTTCCGACAAAAGTGGAAAGAAGCCCAAGCATTTGCTGACCTATTCTGGAAGAGATGGACTAATGAGTATCTTCCAACTCTACTTCGTCGTGAGAAGTGGACCGATCAAGTGGAACCGATCGAGATTGGAGATCTGGTACTGGTGTTGGATGACCAACAACCGAGAAACTGCTGGGTGAAGGCAGTGGTTACTGCAACTTTCCCCGCAAAGGATGGACATGTGCGAGCAGTGGACGTTACTACTCGTAAATTTTCGTCAAAGAAGATAACTACTCTAAGGAGACCTGTCACCAAGCTGTGTCCTTTAGGATTGAAGATGATGAAGTCCTCCGTAATGGCGTCAGACTTGGGGACCGGAAATGTGAAGAAGTATCACGGAAAGTGATAGGATTATGTATATTATTTTCTTTGTTGCATGTATGAATATTATGTATGAATATTGTTTGAATCATAGAGGGCAGAAAGCCCGAATAAGTTTGAATTGAAGAAGCATTTTTCTAGAAGCTTTATTGTATGATTGTGACTTGGGAATTTGCGAGGCATGCTTGCCATTATTAGTCTTGAACTGCGGTCGAGTGAGGACGACTTCTCCCTTGATTGTTCTTGTGTGAATTTACAAATGTGCTAGATAGCATTGTTGAATGTAATTTCATTGATTGATTAATTGTTGAACGAATAAAGAGTGATGTAATTTATTGATATAAATTTTCTGTAGCTGTTTTCTAGTTGATTAATTACGTTTCGAAAGATCGATTAGCCGTAGTAGTCTAAATAGCTAGATAAGGCAGTTCAGGAGAGTTATCATTTTACATCATAGGGATATTAGGGCAGAACACACCACCAGATATTAACCTTTATAATCCTAGACGAGAAGACCCTACCCTCCCCTTCAATGTGAGTCAGATTTATGCGATAAAAGAAGTTGCTGAGACTTTTTTTTCAGTTCTAAAAGACCTCATGTTCTAAAAACTATCTAGAATGAAGTTGGAAATGGGCAAATGGAAAGAGAAAAAGTGTAGACGTAGACTGATAGCATTTTTATTTTATGCTCCGTCCGTTGTGTGACTAAAAGGGGCAATTAAATTGATTCACTGGAATTTAATCAATAGTCATCAAGTTAAATGTCGAATATACGATGCATTGTGCATTCAATTTCAATTAAACATCAAATCATGACAAGTAACACGCTTTAAGGATTCAGACATCACATGTGGATTGGTACACACAAAAGTTTCGAACAGTTGAATATTGTACTTTCCGCATTCAAATGAAAAGAGTGATCTTGATGATTCGAAATGCCCTAAAACTTTTGCCTTACTTTCCACTTTCCTCATGTTAGATATCTTTGATGAACATCGTGAGTCATTCCTAAAGTATTTCCTTCCATGGTAAGTATGTTGATGAGTCACGTAACGTATTGCATACTACACGACGTATTTGAACATTTTGTGTACATGTGTCACTAATTGAGCTTTATTATTAGCGATGAAAACAAAAACAACAGTCCCAGTTGTGGTAGATATTGTCCGTGACGATTTCACGCGCTACATGACAAGTTTGATACATGAATCTAGGTACATATTTGGTCTACGAATGGTAAATACCAAGAAGCTTCAGAATAAAAGCTACAACCGTGGAGTCGCGTATCCGTATTTTTTATTTAGAGGCTTCTTGGTAAATATTATAATGTTAATATTATAAACTATTGTCATTGTTGTACTTTACGACATTGGAGCAGATATGTATCATGCATATGAACTATATTACGCTACGCTCGTCCAGTCTCCAGTTTCGAAAATGAGTGTGCATAAATTGTCCGTGTGGAATTTTCCGTTGGATCCAAAAGTCCGATATTTTGATCCTAAGAAAGAACCCACTGACTGTAAAGAAACTCTAACCGTGTGGTTTCTGTATTCATAACATAATGCATGCAATGTAATATTAAGTATGATGTGTGCATAAACTGGGTAGGAGACGAGATGATAAATAAAGAACATGGCTAGAGCCGAATTATTGCGATGCTGTTTCCCACCAGTGTACACAAGAAGTCAACAGTATGGATCTATTTTTAATCTATAAAAAGTGCCATCCCTTCTTTTCCTATAGTGTAGGTTTCAAATGCATCATATGTGTGAAGGAATCCCAAATATATACACGACATAATATTAAAACATATATACTATAGCATTACTGCGTTAATATCGTATGTACATATCATCATGCATGCAAATATTTTGGCTATAATGAAGCCAGACGAACAACAAGTCTTTACTTCATCTTCATTTTTCTTTTTGACTCCCGAGAACATTTTCATATATAAAGTGTGTGACTAGGTGAAGTAGTAATCAGTAGCCATTACTAAGTTGAGGTTTATTCTTCTAGAAGCTTAAATATAATACTTGGCTGCCGGAGAGAGGTTACAAGTATATCGGTTCACTTTTAGCAATAGCTTCTTCTAATAATCTTACACTTATCTGACTTTTTGTTATTTGGCAAGTTCCAGTAGTGGAGTGAACACGCACGCTTACACAAGTGTTTGAAAGTTATTCATTTATGTATGTTTTGTGAAAAATTGGGGGTAGAATATTCTTTTGAATTGCTTACAATTAAGTGAAAATTGTGATTACTAACGAGATCTCCATATAGGATTGGGGTAATGTGAAACACTTACTTAATTTTATCATTTTAAGAAATGGTTTTGAAGAAATAACAAAGTCGTCCTCTGTGCCTTTTCATTAATAATACAATTTACATATTGTCATTGAATTTTGTTCTCGCATTCACAATTCTTTCGAGCAAGCCTGCCATTTTCATCCTCTCATTCCCTCTCATTATGCCTGCTTAATGTTAATTTGTACATAAATGTGGCTGCTCTGTCGTGCAAAAATTTAGATTAATAAGTTACAGAAACTTACTAATCCTATTTGACAGGTGTAGACAATCTGAGAATTAGAAAACAGCCTTATAGCTTGTTCCAATAAGCACATATATTGAAGTATTGAAATCATGGTTGTGTCAGAAATCAAAATGACTGAGGAACAAGACGAGCAGCCAACAATGATCCGACCCGACAAATTTAGCCCTGACTGGCCACCAAGATCTTCTCAGAAGCAACTTCCAAGTGTGTTCACAAGATGCTCCAATCGTAAGTTTAAATTTTTTAAAGTTATGAAATTGCTATCCCCTGAAAGAATCCTTCTAGATTGATATTTAGGTTATCGTTATTCCTCTTCTTTATTGAAGGTCAACTATTATTGCTGATCATTTGCTGATTCATACATACACATTACATTCCATATATTATGCTTATAAACCGACAAATATGGCATAAAAGATCGTATGACCAAATTGAAAGTTTAATGTCTCATAATCCCATGCGTTTTAATTTCTATTGATTGAATCACAAGTTCGATTCTTAATTCAATATTCAAGCTCATTATAGTAGTTGGCTTGTCATTGCCTTCCTTTTCAGATAAATGCATCTCAAAATGCATTTTAGAATTCAATACAAAATAATGCACTTTCGATTTCATAGGTATTGCATTTGTGAGGATCTTGTCAATATAACCAGTCCAAATGGAATCAGAGTATTGTTTCTAAATATAACTGAAGGTCTTGGCCATTTCGATTTTGTTAGTATCACGCGATCACATCTTTTGTAAAAAAAAATCTTATATGCAGCGATTCCAAATAAGAGATAGAGAACCCTAGAATTACAACAAACAAGAAATTCACTCTGAACATATCCGCAATCCTATCCAAAACGCATTGTGTAAACAACCGTAAAAAATTGGAAATACGAGAATACACAATAATTCAGTTGGACATTTTGTTACAAAGACTAAAAACACAATGACGTAGCAAGCAACTATAAAGCTTATTTCTATTTTAACTAAAGCACACTTTTCATTCTGTCACACACCGAAGAGTGAGAAACGAAAATGAGTCTAGTAAAATGCTCCTCTTCTTGCCTCATAATTACTGCCTTGAATTTGCGTTGGAGTCAAGCGAGACCATGACATAAATCCTGTTGTCTTCGTTTACAACGTAACGTGTAAGGATTAGTGATATGCTTTGGGTTTAGTTTATCCACACTGATGATGGCAGCTAGAAAAAAATCTTGGCAGCTTTTCGAACATCATGCTTTTCAACTCATCCAAAATAATAGAATGTGATGTGATATGTGATGCACGGTCGATTGCATGTATTTTAGAACGTAAGTAAGGGATAATATTATATGTACCATGTATGCTAGTAGAAAAATACCTAAACCTACTAAAATGCATATATATACTCATGTGGTGTACGTACCTAAGCCTGTTTCAAGACATTTGGTTAGAAACTCTGAAGAAAAACAATTAAGAAAAGACTATTTGCTAAATAAATTGCAGAGTTCAAAAAGGTATCATGGCCACCAAAGGATGGGGAGGAAAACCAGGTTGATGGAAATCCATTGACAGCAGTTCATTTGAAAGATGAAATTCCATTGAATGATGATGCTTTTCGGCCGACCGGAACCTACAAAGCAGCGCCTACCATATATGCTGAACAGCCAGCTGCACTTAACGAAGATGTATGGCCACCTCCAGAGCCCACAGGTAAACTTTAGTGAAGCCGACAATTGTTGCAATGTTATTTAAACAGCGTCTAAGCAAAAGAACATGAGATAAAACGGAACGTCTGCTATGTGATGAGACAAGCAAACAAGATTATAGAATAATGACGCAATGTTTTAAAAGACAAGAGATACTGCTAGTTTATGGAGTTTGAATTCAGCCTATAGTCATATCATATAGTCAGTCGTCCTAGCTAAGTTGATGTCATTTGAAGCTGAACTGTGCTAGTGGAGCACATTTGATGAAATAAGTCAAACATAGCAAGCTTTAGACATAAGACCAACTGGCGACTGGTTGGGAAGAAACAAGCAAAGCAAATTTATGCCTTCGCCAATTTACCCACAGTTTTGTGTCCCGTTTCATTTTTAAAACATGATGCTTGGCTATGGGTCCAAAATACCATTCAGATTTGCTCTAGTTCTATACTTTTTTTTCTTCATATTCCATCTTCATATCCTGTTCATAACTTTCAAAAGATAGCATCACCTAATATATATATATTTCAATGTTGATTTTTAGATACGAGCGAAAAAGTAATCCATGATGCGTCAAGGCCCAAACGTGTGATTCGAGATTACACAGTGTTCTTCAATAAAAATGCTGCTCCTGCTGTTCAGGCATCATATAAAGTACCACCAGGAACGTTACACGTAATATCTCAACGTGGAGTGCTCTCCTATGATACTCCAGATCTGGGAGGTGCAGCCAGGATGGCTCCTGAAACCAACTAAATGGGAAGTCTGTTAACGCGCCTCAACCTCAACCCATCCCTATCCTCTCCAGTCAATCATTCAGTGCAGTTGTGAATGCTTTGTTTATGATATGATGATTAAATGTATAGATAATCTAACAGACGAATGCATCCGTTTTTTAAAGTCAAAGCGTCTACTCATAGTTTTGGTTTTCGTCATATTCACCAAAATAAATTATAAAAAATATGACCAGACAATAATATGAAAGTTACTGCAACAAATTGTTCGAATAAATAGAAGATCAGATCGCACAAATGCAAACGTTCAGAAACTGCTAAATAAACTTATTGTTAGCTATATCATTTAAGTTTAAAATAGAGTATGAGATATGAAGAAAGAGCTATTTAATTTTTTTGAAATTCAGAATAAGAGAATCGCGCATATCACGCTTCTATGTTTAAGTAGTTTCAGGCAATGCAGCTTGAAGTAATTTAAATATGTAAATTTAAATGTACTAATGACATATATTGTAACGCAAGTATTCAAAATTGAATAAAAACTACTACGCTTACCAAATCATAGTTTGTTTGTACGACAATGATGCATATTTCTTGACGTCAATAAAGACGTCAATAAAGGAAGAATCGAATTTCCATGTTTTTGTACCATCATTTAATCGAAATTTTGATATTTCGTATTTATCTCATAACAAGGGAGTTACTTAATATCTTATAGCTTTTAGCTGCCGCTTAAACTACAAGGTACGAGTAAGAACAAGAACACAATTTAAACGAGGTAAATTACTGAGGTGTTGGTTAATTGGCTACATGACCAACCCAACCCAATCAATCTGACACCACCACTCATTCATGCATGAAAACACTACATTAAATACAACTGCGACTATGCAGATTACTTTTGTAACAAACTATGAACATCATTTATCTTATAAACACGTCTACTAAGAAGTAAATTACAAATTATGACTTGTTATTATTGATTTGCAACAACTTCC
Organism: Orchesella flavescens; assembly: GCA_964034955.1. Taxonomy (NCBI): domain Eukaryota; kingdom Metazoa; phylum Arthropoda; class Collembola; order Entomobryomorpha; family Orchesellidae; genus Orchesella; species Orchesella flavescens. The sequence goes on along the minus strand of OZ035954.1, from coordinate 24,615,817 downwards.
AATTTAAAAAAAATCCTACGACATCCGTGTACGTTCTTGAGATAACCTATTGGCGTAGGCTCGAGAGACCACGTTCCATGCGTCCATATATCTATCCATACACATGGCTACACACTTTTGTTCACTTCCATCCAAACTTCCTCCAGGTTTCACTATGCATTTCTTAAAGCATTTGTCTGTCATTTTCTATTTAAATAAACAAAGCAAAAAATACATCATGGGGTTATCTATATGACAATTTGTTGCAATCAACTGTGTAAAAATTGACATTTTTCTTACCGACAGCAACTCCTGGGCATTGACGAGAGCAATCTGCTGCTTCACTTGATCCATAAGATCATCACGAGACAAATTGTCTGCCATTTCTAAAAAAAATTAAGATACAAATAATATGTCACTACTTTATATGGATGGACAATAATGAATAACAAGCACTAATTATTTGTGTATGCGTCTATGTGTAGTGATTTTAATCATGAATGCTTTATTTATTACCGGAAGTTAGAAGAGCACGAGACGGAAAATCTCCCAAGGATGTTTACAGGTAAGAATCTGTTTTACAAGACCAGTGGATAATGGCCAATCAAAATACGACCGAAAAATTGAAAGTAGGAGGGTCGTCAGTTAGTCGTGGTGATTCCCAATCAATTTCCGCTTCTTCGAGTGTACCTCTGTGTCTAAAGCAAGCAAATTTCTTCTTTTATGAAACGAGAGGTCACAATACCTTAAATTCACAAAAAAAATCAAAGCTTCCGAATTCAAAACACTTTATTTTGGTATTTGCATCAGCTTTTCCTGCATCTATCTTTACCATTCCATTCCACGTTCCAGAGATGTTCCTTTACGATGCTATGTTGCCGCTTACACACAACACCCCTATCAACATAAGAGATCAGCACATAAGCAAAGCATACACAAATATTTGTACCTAAAAAGATGCTAGTAGATGCAGAAAAACCAAAAGACAGAAGATGCATAATTAACGCATGTAAACCAAAGACATGTCATGAATGAAGTCATCTCATATAGTAAAACATTTTCAGCAAAAGGTCCATTTAGTATTTGAACGATTTCCGACTGTCATTAATTGATTTTTGACTAGGTTTCGATCGTTCGATTTACATCCACGGTCCGAGTCCGTCTCAGTAGTCTCAGAAAGTAACGGTGTATAAGTAGATTCAAGAGAGTGTTGAAATTGAATACTTGAAAATTGTGTACAAAAGGGTGCAAGTGTGACTGCATAATATTATTACAAAATAATAATTATTATGAATTTATGATTAGTATAAGTATGCAAATGTCCACCAGAAAAATGATAGCATGGGATCCGAATTAAGATATCCAGTGAAATATGTAGGGTTTAGGTAGTAGTAGTTTCATATGTATTTACATATGCATGGAACGACACGGTAAGCGGATAAGCAAGCAACTGGATTTTGACGATTGTATTGCGATGGTTGACCAATTTCATACGACATACGATAACACACATGAATGCTTTCTGTATAAAGTATAACTTAAAATAAATTCCTTTTAGCATTACCTTTTTACAATAACCTTTTACAATAGTACTCCATTATAAGGATAGTGTATTATAGAACTTGCTTTTAGGTAGCAGCAGACTTTCACATTTCTTGACTTGACCTTGAAATCTGAACATGTGCTCTTTTTTATTCAAGTTTTGAAGTTGTAGAGTGGTTCAGTCGTAAGAAGGTATACATCTCTGCCTCTTTTCTTATTTCAGATGTGTATTTGAACTGTGTAAAAGCACAAAATACCTTTAACTTGGTTTGGATGTAAGTCGATTTCTGGGGTTTATAAGCATATTATGCAAGCTTGCTGGATAAATATATGTGAAATGAGCATGCGCATGGTTGGTAGGTAAAAAAAGTAAAGCATTTTACACTACGTATGATCTGATAATCTATCTGGATGGGTAAGTCTGGATATTTTGTGATGGACAAAAATGTATGCTCGTTTCATGCTGAAGGATAAAGCAGCAGGCTTATCCTACAAGTCTATGTAAAAAATGTAAGGCCTGCATATGGGATATGCATCGGGCTGGACACGTACAGGTACATCATAATATCTGTACATGTATTCACATAAGTTTGTTGCTATCATATCAATTGTATGTCTGCAACGTGACGTCTGGATTTTCAGTGATTCTGCTCTGCATATAGTGCGTTTAATTTTTTACAAATTGCAGGAAATCCTTTACTATCAACTGTACAAATCCGTTAGGATAATAATGTGGTCCAACATTACCCCAAGATGTGTTCAGTGCATCAAAAATAAAGCTTTAGTTCGTCAATTCCACAAAACTACTTCTAAAGGAGTAAGTTTTAATTGTTCGTCAATTCGTCACCGAACGCAACCAACAGTAGGTACACTTCAAAAGAGGCAATCAAATGTACTACAACAATGGACAAGGAGCTACTCTGCCCACTTCACTTACGTTCCTGACACAGTACCCTCTTCCGAAGGAGAAACGGTGCGAATGAATTTGTTCCAGGCTGTGAATAATGCTATGGACATTGCATTGTCATCCGACCCTACTGCAAGTAAGATTTTTAGTCACTACTATACTTAAATGTTTTTCTAACAATTTTTGTACATTTCCATATTTCTTGAAATAGTTATTTTTGGAGAGGATGTCGCATTTGGTGGCGTATTCCGCTGTACTCTAAACCTTCAAGAAAAGCATGGCAAGGATCGTGTCTTCAACACTCCACTTTGTGAACAGGGTATTGCTGGTTTCGGAATTGGTGCCGCAGTTGCAGGAGCTACTGTCATTGCAGAAATGCAATTCGCAGATTACATTTTTCCAGCCTTTGATCAAATAGTGAATGAAGCTGCCAAATTCAGATATCGTTGTGGAAATCAGTTTGATTGTGGAAAGCTGACTTTCAGGGCACCATGTGGTGCTGTTGGGCACGGCGCATTGTATCACTCTCAATCTCCCGAAGCCTACTTTGCTCACACTCCAGGGTTGAAAATTGTTATGCCTCGAGGAGCAGTGAAAGCAAAAGGACTGTTGCTTTCTTGCATCAGGTCTAATGACCCTTGTATTTTCTTTGAGCCTAAAATTCTTTATAGAAGCGCAGTGGAACAAGTACCAACCAGGGATTATGAGTTACCGATTGGTAAAGCAGACATTTTGTTAGAAGGTGAAAATGTTACTCTTCTAGGATGGGGTACCCAAGTTCATGTCTTACGGGAAGTTGCTCAATTGGCTCAAGATAGGCTTAACGTAACTTGTGAAGTCATTGATCTTGTCACGATTCAGCCCTGGGATAGGGAAACAATCTTCAATGTATGATTCTAAAATACTTCTTGAAACTATTGGTCTTGAAATGATATTAATGAATATTTTTTTTTGTTTTTCAGTCTGTAGTAAAAACAGGCCGTTTGGTAATCGCCCATGAAGCCCCAATGAACTGCGGATTAGGTGCTGAAATTGCTGCTTCCGTCCAAAAAGAATGCTTTCTAAATCTAGAGGCTCCTATTCAACGTGTTACTGGACATGATACTCCATTTCCCCACGTTTTCGAACCCTTCTACATTCCGGACAAGTGGAGATGCTTAGAAGCTGTGAGAGCAGCAGTAGAATTTTAATAACATGATAATGGTTGATGATTTGAGAGAAACGTTCACAGTAAATGCAATGTAATAATGATGAATGATCATGACTCCTTTCAACATACAGTAAGAATTTGTAATGCATGCGACAATGGATGGCTTTGACAGCAAAATTTCTTGAAGTGCTTCCCACTTTTAAATTTATTTTTGTTTTGTATTATAAGTAAATAATGTAATTGTAATAACTGGATTATATTTGACGATATTACTATTCTAGTACTCAAACGATTCAACTGAATTGACCTTTATTTTCTATCACAAAACTGAAATAAATTAAAATACAACATTCACTCTACACTATTTTATCGGAATTCGAAACGGCTAGTCTTAAGTCTAGTAGATATGTACGTACATAGTAGGTGATTTTTATAGTTAATATTAACACAGTGCGGTTCCATCATAATTTTTCTAGTGTAAAAATTCGGTTTATTTCAGACTAACAGCATGCTCACAAGAAGACATACCCTTAGAATCGGATGCAATGGAAACATCTTGAGTATCTTCTTCCATAGTTAGCGTTTCCATAAAATCAGAAGTTGAATCATCATCTAGGGAGCGCTGAGGCACATTTTTCAAGCTTTCATTTTGTTTTTCATCGTCATTTTCTTCCTTTGTTGCATTTTTAGCTTCTAATTCGAATTCTACTTTTGCTAAGGCTCTATCAGATTTATTAGTATGGACGGAATTGTTATCTTTAGATTCCTCACTATTTTCTTCCTCTTCATTAACCTGCTCTTCGTCATTCCCTTTAATCTCTTCCAATGCTGATGTAGATTCGGTAAAATTCGGTTGAGGATTCATAGCCCTAAAGTTAGCACCTATGGACAGTCTTCCAGTTTTTGAAGCTCCAACAGGACTTTGAAAAGGGTCAAGATTGACGTCAAGTTTTTGACGGAGAGTAACATGTGGACGAGGGTGATCGAGCCCTTTAATGATTGGCGAGTTAAAATTTATGAGCATATCACTATTATTTTCTTCTTTTTCTAAACTGGCATTTAACGACTTATTGGGAGTCGACGTAAAGGACGGATTATCTTCAGACTGTGACCCTTCCTCCACATCAACGGGATCTTCAATTGTGTCTATAATTACTTCTTCTTCGTTGTTTATATTTGGTTCGTTCTTTTCCTGAGTTGTTGACGGTTTAATTACTAAAATTTCTTTCTGGCTCGTCTCACTAGTACTATTTCTTTGATCATCCTTTTGTTCACTGTCATCATGTTTATCGTTTTGGCCACTTTCAGTTGTCAGTTTTGAATCTTCAAATTCATCTCTAGAGTAATTTTGACTCCTCGTCGGGGACCCTTTATCTTCTTCCTCTTCAGTTACATTTAAGTCTTCAAGAAATTTGCACAATTCTGGTCTATAATCAGGATCTTCACGATCCTTGGATTCGAATGTGGATGTATCTACTTCAACTGGAGATTCTGACAACAGCATTGAATTCGTTTGCTTCATGCCTACCCACTGAAGATATTCGAAAATTAGCCCTAAAATCTTTGCATCAGCTCGTTCTGGAATTACCTGGAAGAAATTTCAAGTTGTTAACACACTTATTGTTTATGTTTATAAAGTTGCTTTATGATATTAATAATAATAAGTATAAACTCCTTACATCTATATTATCCGATTTCCCATTATCCTCAATGAATTTTGAGATTTGTCCCTGAATTTGTGAGAGTAGTCCATTTCTGGACATGAGATTCCAAACAATATCTTCCAGTTCTACTTCCTCCTGGTCAATATCATCCTTCGAAGTTTCACTCTGCATTGAAACTGACATCTAGAAGTAATGATGAATGAGAAAAGTTTTTGATATCAATGTAGGATATTTAAGTACAGTTAAATTAGTAAACCTATCCCATCCAGATAGTTAGTTACCTTTCCAATGAATCCGAATCCCTTCTAGAGTTGAATGGCACTTGGGAACTATAATTGAAGTTAAACTTATTCCACTCCACAAGACGACGTCAGAAGAGATGTTCATTTGAATCTATTTCAAGAAGAAAGTTTACATTTTAAATTTTTATTTAATGAATATATATTTAAACTTATTGAAATGGTTTGATCCGAAATGAAAATTACCTTCAACTGCTGTCCTTGTTCTTCTTCTTTGATAAATGATAATAATTTATTTTTGAGAGGATAAGCGAAAAACGAAAAGAGGTCAACGGTCAACTGTCAACTCATCACTCATCCTTTTCCTAAAAGACGTCACTAACAGATGAACAATGAATCTTGAAGAAATTAAAATTATTCACTTCACAGAAACAAACTAAATGCGCACTTCTTCATTCAATTCAATCATTAGCATTATCACATCATATACACAACGATAACACAACAAGAGTCAAGAGTATTTTGTTTGGATTTTTGTATACATAAGAAAGAGCATATAAAAGAGATGAGAATGTGCTTTAGAGACTTTTTCCCGCATACACAAGCTGCTGTGTATTGAGTGTTTGGTATTTTATGCAGTTGGCTTGGCACTCCAATTTGACAGTTCTTTCATGTAATCAGTCTTTGCCATTAGCCCCAAACCAAATACTTTGTCTACAACCACCCCAAACAAGCATCCCACAACAACAGATCCACTCCACACTGATAGACGGTCTAACAAAGCTATAAACAAGCAATAAATTGCTAGTTAATAAAGAGCACACAACTTTGTGATGGATGAAATTCGGCACACTCAGAGGCCACAAGAGAAATTTCGTTGTGTCGGTTTTATGTGCGATCATCTCACCAGCAATGTAACTTTGGTTTGCTTGAGTTGAAAGCATTTGATTATAGAAGATTTGAGTCTACAATAATAGTATTATTGATTAAGGTTTTTGTTATTAAGTTCTTAGTTATGGACATCAATACTCCAGCATCAAGAAAAAGGAAACGCAGGATTAAGGATGTAGTTTTCAAGACCGAAAACTCAAATAGCAATAATGATGTCATTTCTCAAGATAAAAAGTCGGAACAAGTGGAAATGAAGGGGAACAATACGCCGACGAAGTCCAAATTAGACGGAAGTAGACCGCTGGATAATCCGAAAGCACAAATTAAAGACGCCATAACGCGGGCTACAGATATGGAACAAGAAAACATCACCTGCAAATTTGCAGATGATGTTTTGAATCGCAACCCCAAACGACGGAAGAAGGAGATAAACACAACTGCAACAAAGAAAATAACATGTCCTTACCCCAGTAGTGGTTGCACTAGTACCTATACGACACAAAATGCTCTAAATGCACACGTTAAGAAGTCACATCATCACGTTAAGTGTGGTACCTGTGAAGAAATCATGAGTGAGTTAGTGTTCAAAAGAGAGCACTCCAAACCCAATGCACCATGCTATCCGACGACAGGAATGCCGTGGAACAAACACGTAAAAGCACCAGCTACCTGGACATTTAAATGGTTCCCAAACGAAAAAAATATTCCACAAAAGGTAATTATCATTACGTGCTTCATAATTTCTTAACACTTTTTTGTTTGACAAATATACATTTGCGTATGTATTGTTTTCTCTAGAAATTTGTATGTACATATGGACCTGGCTTGTGTAATTCTTCGTTTGATACCCGTGAATTATTGATGCATCACGCTTCTCACAGTCATCGCTATTTCAAATGCCAAAGTTGCAATAAGGTGATAACTGCTGCTACTGTATTAAAGCACAAAAAACGTTCCCAAACGTGTGCAGGCGCTACTCGTATACCCTGGGACAAAATGAGAAACTGCGAAGCAGTTCTTAAAACCAGCCGTGCCCACGTAAAGGTACCACTATTGCGTGTTTCAATCGCTTTTGAATTTAAAACTTTACATTCAAATTTGAATGTAAAGTTTCGGCATGCCAGCGAACATATCTTAATGATACTGTGCATTGTTTCAGATTTCAGAAACCGACAAAATTGCATCAGACAAGATCCTTTGTCCCTACTCCGGTTATGGCTGTCCCAGTACCTTTTTGGACCAAAAGAATAAAAACGTACACGTTAAGAAGTTTCATCATCACGTTAAATGTGGTACCTGTGAAGAAATCATGAATGAGTTAACGTTCAAAAGAGAGCACTCCAAACTCAATTCCCCATGTTATCCACCGACAGGAACACCGTGGAACAAACAAGAAAACACGCCAGCCACTTGGACACTAAATATTCCCAAAAAGGTAGTTATTTAAGATGCCACATAATATAAACAAATATTTCAAGCTAAATATTAATTTACGCATCTATTGTTTCCAGCCCTTTGCATGCACATATGGACCCGGCTTGTGTAATTCCTCCTTTGATACCCTGCGAGTTTTACAAATGCACATCTATCAATACCATCGGCATTTAAAGTGTCCAAATTGTGAGCTAGTACTATCGCTACGGTCATTTAAATTACATCAGCAAAGGTCCGCCGATTGTGTCAACGCCACCGGCATCCTTTGGGACAAAATAAACAACTGCGGAGTAGTAAGAAAAGCAAAGGTGAAACTGATTACTTATTACTACTTTTACTATTTGTCATTTTAAGACATATTAATTTAAAACTTTACATTCAAATTTGAATGTAAAGTTACGATACATACGAAAACGTATGCCTTTTACCGGATATCGATTTAACTGCGTAATTTTTCAGACTTCCCAACCATCGGATAAAATACCCTGTATCTACTGTAAGTCAACTTTCTGCGACAAGAATTATATGCGACGGCACGTAAGGATGATTCACCATCACATAAAATGTGCGAAATGTGAAGAAATCGTCACTGAGTTTAACTTCAAAAGGGAGCATACTAAAATAAATTCTCCATGTCATGAGGCCGAAGGAACTCCATGGAACAAAGGGGAAAATACACCAGGTACTTGGAATCGGAACTGGAGCAAAAAAGTCAAAACAAATTTGCCAATGGTAATTTACCTTTTGCCTTTTGCTGACTACAATATACTTTCTTATTGAACATAATTTAATAATCCATGTTGCTTTTCAGCCTCACGTGTGTACATTTGCACCAGGAAAATGCAATTCTTCTTTCAGCAAACGCAGACAATTACAAGCTCACGTTAGCAACTTCCATCGGTATTTCAAATGCCAAATTTGTAAAATAGTAATTACAGCTGCTGCCGTCAAGAAGCATAAAGAACGTTCTGCCATGTGTTCACAAGCTACTTGCATCCCCTGGGACAAGATGAAAAACTGCCAAAAGATTGGGAAATCTAGTTGTAAACATGCTGACGAAAAGGTTAAAGACAACTAAGATTTTTCAAACCTATAACTTCACATTCAAATTTGAATGTGAAGTTACTGTATCAATTATAAAGCCAATTAAATACCATTTTAATTGCGCAATGATGTAAATTTTTGAGCAGGTTGCTTCCATTCATGCTAATAATGACGCCAGCTCATCTTTTTTCAAAACACGGACTCGGATTCACAAGAAGTATAACAAATGGTATTCTCAGTTAGGCAACACACAGCTCCATTTGTCCTGTGAAATTTTCAGCTGTAGCTTCGTTACAGCATATCCAAAGAATCTTCGACGCCATTACGAAACACTTCACAGCAACCTGATTACTGACTGGGCAGGTAAACTTTTAAAACTTTCCAATGCAAATTTGCATTTGAAAGTTACGTTGACTGTGTATTTTACTAATAACCTTATATTATATTGGGTCTTGTTTGTAGTGGCGTTCGACAGTCATAAAGATTCCATTGAAGAATGTCCCGAAACCGGCTGTGGATTCAAAACTAATTCAGATAAATTACTCCAGGCGCATAAGCAAAGGCACCTCCAATCATTTTCCTTCCTTTGCGGTCTCTGTCGCCAATTGTTTAAAACCAAAGACTGTGTCAAAGAGCATATGATGGAAATTCACAAAATATTTGAACACCAGCACCATCTTTTTGACTACCGATACAAACTTTCACGATCTTTAAAATTTAATGCAGGAAAAGTACGTTGTGACGTGTGTGGAGAACAGGTTACACCTAGTTTATTGGAACAGCACCGACACCGTATGCATCCCCCTGAATGTTTGGACGGCGAATGTCGATTCCCCCCTGACGGATCTAACGGGGATTCGAAACTGGAGACGATGATAGATGGAAAGTTGGTTCTTGAGTGTGAGAGCGAATCGTGTGACTTTAAAACTTACAGTTTTGTGGCATTAAGAGAGCACGCACTAACACATCAACAGTTCAAAACCCAAGCTACAGGTAAAAATACTTCTGCTATGCTAACTCTTAACATTTACCTGTTTTTAATTGTGGAACTTCTACTTCCTATTTCAGGATGGATAAATGGCATTGGAAGCATGGCCAATGCGAGCCTCAAATGCAAAATAGCAAAATGTGGATACATGACTGCAAGTACAACTGGTTTCCGTACTCAGGACAAGAATCATCGGGAAGGCTACACAGCTAAATGTGTCCTATGTTATCAACTCTTCGAAGATCTGGACCAACTAATTTCTCATGGGAATAAAGTACACTCTATCGCTGCCAATGCCAAGGCCCTCTATTACGACTCCAACCAATACGACGGTAAGAAATCTAGCAAACTAGCACTTCACATACAAATTTGGATGTGAAGTGCACAATTACGATTTACTTTTAATTCTTCAACTTTTATTCTCCATTCTATTTTGTAGATATCATCAGGCTCTACCAATGTAAGGTTGATTCTTGTTCCGACTTTATGACTTGTGTGAGGGATACGTGGGAGAGACACCTTGTATGGCACTTGAATCATACTCAAGGAACCTTTAGTTGCAAACTATGTAGTATGCCGTTAGGAAGTGGACGGGATTTAAGGAGACACTTTGAGTCAAGCCATCGTGGAGCCGACATGGGAATTAAACAGGTCACTGTACCTACAACTTTGACATGTTGTGGAGAACAGTTTACAGCCGCAGTTTTGTATATACTTCATCAACGACTTTTCCATCCTCAAAATGTCGCAAGTAAAGTAGATGAGGTTTACCCAGAATATTACAAAAAGCAAAAAATATTTTTGTAACTTAAAATACAGAACTGTATTTGAGATACTTATTAATCCAAATTTGAACAATTATTGTGCCTTACTTTGTGTTTTTATTATTTATAAATATCACTTCATTTTCTGCTGGAATTATTTTTAACTGCAAATACAAATTTGTATTTGCAGTTTATATAAGGGTCTCAATCAACTTGTAGTTAATAATACTAGAAACATTTTGTATCAAAACGTATTAGTATGTACAAACCTCGGACTGTAAAGAATTATTTGTTACTGTATGAATGATAAATGTGCTAAACACCTGCGTAAGAGAACAAATCTGAATTATCATTTGTAAAGTGGTTTTTGATGTTTTTACGTTAGTTAAACAAATGATCAAAAAAATTGGCAAGCAATACAATCGCAATAACTTTACATGCAAATTTGCATGTAAAGTTGTTATCAATTACAATATATTATTTTGAACGTACATTTCTTGCATTATTATTCTTCCGTTAACATATTGTGCGTAAGGGTTTTATTAGGTTCTACTCATATGTTCCTGGCCACGAGACATAAAATGTACTGTGATGTAAAAATCTTAGAAAGTCAAAAGTAGAATAATTTTGTTCTCGTTATTACGCGTACTAGTCATCGGGACCGAAGCACACAAATCTAATTTCGAAATATCACAAGGTCAAGCATAAGGTTAGGTTCCGATGTCATGGAGGAAGTGTCGGAAGGACCCTTTGAAGGTTAACATACAACTAAATTTGTATCGAACTACTTGAACCGATAAAAGCAAAATTGCTTTTATCGGTTATTGTTCACATTCGTATAAATTTGTTTTTGTGTATTTTTAGGAGACATACTGGGTTATGTAAGTAGAAGAATGGAGCAAAGTTGGAATTCAGCGATTGATATGTACCGTCGGATTATCGTATGTATTCCGAAGGGACTAGCAGGTGTTGATCCTATTTCAAGATTAACTAACCCACGCAATCTATCAACGGTTGTCTTGTATACGCTGACATATAAGACTAGTACGTTTATGCAAAATCTCCTTCATGACCGAACCTTGCATACGAAATTTGATATTTATTTCAAAGATGTCATTCCTTCCTGTGGATATTATAACCACGACAGATGGCTAGCAGAGGCAGGGGTATAAAAGCTCTAATGAACATTGCTTGCATTGTTTTTACGAACATTACATGCAAATTTGCATGTAATGTTTAGCAGTTAATAAACTTAAGTTGTTTAATGGTTGTTACAGGTGTACTTTATTCTTCACTCCCACCTCAATGTTCCCATTCGAAAAATCACTTATGAGTTCATCTTCGATTACAAACTAGGAACCCTCATTACCTCGTCAATTCTTCATCAGTTCGCCGATATGCAGGATGTTATCACCCGAATGATTCCTCTACTAAGAAGTAATAAGTTATTCTGCCTTGAGGACTGTACTATCGACTGTGAAACAGACTCCTTCTCAGGCCATGTTTCACTTAGTGGACTTCAATCCTTTGATGCTGAGGAAGACATTATACTACAAGAACATTTGCAAAAGTACGTCCAATCCAGTTAGTTTGTAACGGCAATAGCAGATTTCCTATTGCCGTTAATATTTGTTTCAGTATATAGTGCATCCAGCAATTCATAATGGGTTTTTTTACTGTAGTTACATGTTTCTGTTCAATCCGGAAATCGCTAATGGACACCCTCTTCAGGAACTATTAAGGGCAAACTTTCAGCAGTACCCGGCATTTACAGTTGAAGAAAAAGTGCGAAATGTAATTGCGACCACCTTGGCAAAATTCAATACTCTAGATCTTGGCTATACAGCTTATATCCTACTCTTGGTTACTCGCAATGATGGTCAGGTTGCGCATCTAAACAATTTACTACCTTTATGGGAGGCTAGGGCGGCGCAGTTTGAGCTCTAGGGTCTACCTGCCAATTCGGGTATCGAAAAGAACATGCTAGTGGTACAGGAAGAACGGGAGTCTCTACAAGAATGAAACCACACTCTAAGTTATTCAGTTCATTCGGAACGTTGCGCCAGCTATGAAGAAGCAAGAAAGAAGGAGGCTTTATATATCGTAATTATCCAAACCTTTTCTGTACAGAACATGCGAAATTGCATGTTCTGTATTTTCTTAAAAACATAAAGATGTTAATAAAAATCGATTATACTATTTTAGGATTTGGTGAAGGTAGACCTCATCCTGGACCTAAAATGCAATCGAACATCCCTTTACAAATTAATCAACGTTAGGTCGGAGAGACTATGGATAAGTGCATTAGATCGTGAGAGAATTCGAACGTGCATCGATTTTGTGTCTGGTGGGAACCGCCTTTTTAGATTACCTAATGAGGTTTTTGTTCCGTCAGAAACTTTTAATTTTGGTAATTACGTCGTGCAAAGCGAAACCGGTTTATTCTTTTTTAATGGCACTAGTGACGAGGACAATGAGGAGGACGATGACGAAGAGGTTATGATGTAGATAATTCAAATACAAATTTGTATTTGAATCATTGAAATAAATTTGTATCTACTACTTTTGTTAATTAATGCAGGTGACGAAGAGATTATTAATACAAATACAAATTTGTATTTGAATTATTGAAATAAATTAGTATCTCCTGTTTTTGCACCAGTTTTAATTGGAAACTGATACACAATGTGTTCAGTAAGCTCAGTATCTGATGACTTTTATATAATGCTTGCTTGCTCCAGCTATATAAACTATGCTACCCTAATATAATTTAAAAATGTATACGTAAATATTACAATGTTGCTTTTTTGTACCAGCTAATTTAGGGATTATCAGACTTGCATTTGATTTCAAGCTTTGCTTTGTTATTACATCTGAATAAACATAACGTTTTGAGTCAATATAAACGTGGGGCCTCTTAAATTTCATTAAGCACTATTGGGGAAATATAGCAGTTTTCGAAAAGTAGAATCTGAAAGTACTTTTCAGCTAAGTAGAATCTGAAGGTGCCCCAAATTGTGGAACAATATGATTCTATCATTTGAATACATGGTGTTGTCTGACGAACAATTAACTTCCGGTTGCTGTAATTCTGATTTTTTAGACAAACTTAATAAAGATGGTCGGATATCTTTGGATGACCTGTACCGTAACAATATATTTTGTGAATACGAATAACTTACGATTGACTCTTTCGTCCTCCAATTCGCAGAATTTGAAGCGTCTGATGATGAAAAAATTGCTATGAAAATGATCAGTATCCAGTTTGCTTTAAAAACTGCGTAGAACCCCAAGGTTCTTCTATGAAATATGAGAACTCGAATACGAATGAAAGACTTTCAAACTTTTAAGGATCGGTAAACCATACCAAACCAACCAAACCAAACCAAACCATGTTAAGCTGAGTATCATTAGCCATATAATTGAAAATTTGACTAAAGTTAAACCTCAATTGAACATATATATTTCAAATCAAGTTTTTTTATTGGCTCTTCCGGACTGTAAATGACGTACACGCGTAAAGTGTGACATGATCATTCATTTTTCATAGTCACCTCTCTCAATTTTATGACCAAATTAAATCTCATTTTTCCATCTTGTTTTCACAAACGGCTATAGTACATCTTTATTATCTTGTACCATGAACCAATTTGGGTTTCGGAGGAAGAACAACCTCGGTCCATAGAAAAAGAAACACTAACTAGAGAAATAAAGGTAAATTGATGGTGATAAGGAGGAAAAGAGATAAAGAAAAAAGGTAGATTTGTAAAGAGAAAATGACTTTATCAAATATCCATAATATACAATAAGTTTTTAAGCATTTATTATCGCGTATTTCTTCAGCTTCTTCAGCTCACAAAATTTTTGGCCTAATAATCGGAGAGGAAATAGGGTCTGACAGTAAAGCTTTAATAGGGGGAGCCTCAGCCAAAATCCTGTGCTGCTGGACAATAATAATTGAGATATTATTCTTCTTTTTAGGAAAAAAATATGAAATGAGATGGTATTGATGGGAGATTACTTCACGTATACGAACTAGGTAACGTGCAAGAGCGTCTGCCTTTGTGTACTTGGATGAGAGCGGAACTAAGGGATGATCCAGTGGAACGGTGTGGGTTACTAACTTTCCTTCTTGAATGGAAAAATTATGTGTGTCTGGGTCAAGGGGTCTTTTTCCAAACGTGCAATGTGTAACTACACACTCACCTCCACCAACCACCACACCACAACTTAATACCTTTTCGCTTCAGTTCAATCTGAGGAGCTGTAAAGTAATCAAATTGTAAAAATGTTGGTTTCATCTTAAACATTTATTATCATGTTGGATAATACACTTTTTCTTGTCGTAATCATAGTAGTCGTGCTACAAGAATAATTTTTGTTAAATTGTACCTTCCCTTCAACTTCCCTTGTTTCCACTTTGTTTGTTGCTGATGCTAGTTCAACCAACCAAACAACAAAACTCATTTCTCCACAAATGAAAACAGATTATGTTATGTATAAGTATTCATGGCACATTTGTAAAATATATGTTTTACTACACACAAAATGATTGAACTGGAAAGGGAACAAAAGACTCGGAGAAGAAAGGAAGAACAACATCACAAAACCAAAAACTGACTTGACAATAGAGTGGGTCCAATTCAAGCTGAAAGAAGAAAATTTAAAAAAAAAAAGAGATGATAATATGAGACCGCACCGCAACCGCACTTTTCACTAAACTTGAAAGAAACTAAAATTGTTTATTTATGTTGCATGGGAAGCTTCAGCATTCATTTGCTGATTTCCATTCCACTTCCACCATCATGACTAGCTTTATCACTTTCCTTTTCACATAAAAGTTTCTTATGATTTGAGCTGGTAGACATAATAATTCGTATGAATAGGCCAACGGAATTTAGGGATGCAACTTTGGTTTGGAAGATTGGTCTTTTGAATTATGATTTGAAAGCATTTATGCTAAACTCTTCTCTCTAAATTAAAGAAATGTTCTTTCTCAGATAAAATAAATCCAACGGAGGTTGTTTAGATTGTTTAGGGTCTTGGACCCCTCCTATTTTACTACAGTAAAGTAGTGGCATCAGATCAACCATAATCAAAAGTGATTTTTAACAAAGCAAAGCATAAAGTAGTCTGGGTAATGCACAGTAATCAGCCAAAACTGTTTTATGTATTTCCAAAAACATGTATTTTCTTTTTTTCTTATCGTGGCTTCTGTACACTCCAATTGCCTACAAGTATTATCAATTCGATTCTCAATCGACACCGTTTCCGATAGTCTTTTGTTGATTACTCAATCAGTCACTCGATCTGTTTGATTACTCATTTGACTTCACATTCCTTGCGTCTATGAAGCAAAAAGAATATGAGTGAAACAAAGAAGTCACAATCCCCTCGCCGACGCTCACGTTCAAGGTCTAGAGGACGAGACAACAAGCCCATCCGGGTTTGGTGTCCTGGCTCGTATGTATACTTAACTTAACTAAAAATATTTCCTGCTCATTAGCTAATGTGATGAAGATGTAATGAAAATGTTCAATAATAAAAAATACGCCTACCGCACACTAAAAGTGTAAAAAATGAGTCATTTTGGAATAATGTGAAACACTCATCAACATTTTATAGATACGACTTTCTCCATTACGAGCAAGCCAATTTCCTCCGAAGAGTACAGCGAGAGATGAGCACACGTTTCCCCAATGTCCACATTGTGGCCGGAGTTTACTCTGATGATGATCTCATTTCGGCAGGGAGAAAGCCCGTGTTTTCTGTTGAAGAACGGTAAACTATTATTATTCATGTTTTACCCAACAACAACCATTTCTATTTCTGGAAAGTTTTGTCTTTATATTTTTAGATGTTTAATGTTGAAAGCAAACAAATGGGTTAACGACATTGTCCAAAATGCCCCTATGGAATTATCAAAGAAAGTATTAAAAGATCATTCTTGTGACTACTCATTCTTTATGGGGCAAAATGAAAATCTGGATCTGGAAAGCGATGAATTATCAAAAAATGATGTAGAAAAAGACAAAAGTAGATGAAACTACTTTCAAATTAAAGTATTCTAAATAAATAGTGAACTTTTTTCACGCAGCTTATTGAATGTGGATTGCTGAAACGAATCATCCCTTCAAAACATGGGGCATGTATAACATCCTCTGATATTATTAACAGAATTCTACTAGTCGAACCTCGTGACGCCAATAATAATACGGTAAATATAAGTTATTGTTTTGTTAGCAATAATGTATATTAGATTAGTTAGATTATTTGGATTCATGTATATTTTATTGCAAACATTGTTTTCCGGGGGTTGTAGCGATCCGGAAGAAACTGGCGCCCTCAGAACGTAACATTTCCTTACAGCATATCGTGTAAGGAATTGCTTGGCTTTAGCACAGGAAACATTCCAAAGGTTAGTTTTAGTTTTGCGATTAAGTATTATTTTGACTTGGCAAACAACTATACAGTTCATGAACTATAATATCAAGAACAACGCAAAAAACTAAAATACATTAATGCTAAGCTTGCAACATTAATGCGCACATCCATTCCTTTCTTAATTCTACTATTTTTTCCCAATTTAATCCCTGTATCAACAGTCTACTGATAAAGTAGTCTACGTCGATGGGTCTTTTGACGTCTTTCATTCTGGCCATGTACGCCTACTGGAAAAAGCTTCAGCTCTTGGTTGGTCCACGTTTAATAGAGTCCCCTCCTCCTTTTCTGGGCACTTTAGCTTACGCAAATTCAATAATTTACTAACAGTTTGCCTTTCATATTTCCACCCACAACATAAAGGATGTTTATATATGTAATGTGCACTGCATCGATGATTTTTCTCACTAGGGGATTTCTTGTACGTTGGACTGCACAGTGACAATTCAATATCTAACTATGTGGGGGTTGGTTTTCCCATCATGCAATGGAACGAGAGAGTTATGGCACTACTTGCTTGCAAATATGTCTCCGAGATTATCTTGGATGCTCCAGTTGATTTGAGCGAAAGCCTTTTTAATGCGCTTTGTGTTAACTACGTTGTTCCCTCAATTGATGATTATGAAAGTGGCTCTGACAGATTTGTCCACAAGAAGCAGTGTGATGACAGAGAGAATTTGGTACGTGCCATTTCGAATACACAGTTTATTTTATAATCAACAGCCATTAAGTACGTCATGGTTAGGAATTGTGATGCAGTACATTCTCTGTCAAAACTAAAAATGGCAAGTGATTGGCAGCGAGACCATGTTTAATGTTGCTCACATTTGACACTATGTACGTCAATGAGGCTCACAGTGATAACATTGACGCAAATGTATAAATATTATAAAATTGGATAACCTTTGTGCAATAGCTAATGGCGCCCCATTTTAACCTTAAAGTTGCATGGTATTTCCACGTAACTCTCTAAACCCAGTTCAGATAACATGATACAGTTTACATGATCTTGCAGATAAATGATCGTTACTGGGTAGCAAAAAAGCGAGGCATCTTCCACGAAATCCAAGTAGATCAAGGGCATGTTACTGATGCTGACAGCAGCTCAACAGCAACAGTAACTACTCGCGAAATTATTTCTCGTGTGCACAAGAACTGGCAGGTGTACAGTTATGCTGGTGAGCTAAATTCTGGATCCGCCGATGACAACCAAGCAAGCCAGAATGTAACAAAGGATTCGGAAAGTGTAACCCCTGTTCCCGTCGTCCAAAATGGCTTTGAAGGAGATCGTGCATGTAGTTTGGAAAGTAAGGGTGATGGGGAAACATTATTAACGTTTCAGTAATGTGGACGCGGCTGAAAAAACGAATTTACTAAATGTATGCAATGGATGTTAAAAATGATTTGTTTATATAGCACAATCATTTACAACAGCCCCAGTCAAAGCTTATTTTTTTATAATAATGTTTTCAGTTATCTGATGTTGTTGACCAAAAGCCTCAACCCCTCGAAATATTTTATAGTAATATCAATGTATTTGTGATGTCGGAAACGTCAAATATAAAAAGACCCTAAGCTTTATTATTGCCTTTCTGTGCTCGTCTGATTGATTTTCGATGGCATGATAATCAGGTAAAGCCCAAAAAAACATCAGACCATCCTCACACCATGGGAAGTAATAACCTCTTAAGAACCTACAGGAAAATTTCAAAACATTCATACATATTTACATGTATATATTTTATATTATAATTGGCCTAAAATGATTTTTGACACTGATCAGGCTAATTTGAAGTGTCTTTACATTGCATTTACATGGATTACCGCCAGTTTACGTTCATTAATAAATTTCATTCAGATTCGGAGTAGAGTATCAATCGAAACCCTCTTCAATGAAATGATATGTAAGCACTTCAACATCTTTGCGTTTGTATTTGTGTCCAAGTATTCAGACAGGAATTTAATCTATGATTAACAATTAATTTACTTGCTTATGTGAAGTTCACAGATCAAGCAAAAGAAGGCAAATCTTACAATTGCACCACGCAGCAAACAGTTACGTACTTTATATTTTAGTTTTAAAAAGGAGTATGAAAAGGAGTTTGTCATAATCTAGGCGTGGGTATATATGTAAAGTGCATCTTGTCCGAAGCCGCAAGATGAATCACCCAACTAACTCTTATCGACGAAAGGGAGTGTACCGTTGTTTAACATGGTGTGATAAGCACAGCATAATATACATACCGTGAGATGTAAAACAACTTTGCATGAAAAGTGTCAACTAACTACTTAAAAAATAAATCATATATGTATATTACAACAAACAAACTAGCGCCAATACAATATACATGTTGTGATTTGGATTACGCATTGTATGTGTACACCTTGAGGCTTATCAATCATAATATTCCGATACAGATGCTTTTAATAGCATGCCAAATGACGTAAGAAGTGAGCTTCTGAACTCACTTCATTTCATGGCATAGTTTATAGTACACCGGAAGCGTTCCGGTCTATTCCTTTTTCTTTCATATTTTCTTCTGATTTATAAAGAAGGCCTGACATTACAATAATTATTGGCAACTCCAATATTCCAGTCCAATCATATTATGCCTCATCCGATCAGCCACTCCACTTCAACAAAAGTGTTATATTTTTTGACAAATGCACAACATTCGATGGAACGATCCTAATGAAATAAGCCCTTCTTTGACTTTCGACTCCTCTAATCTTATCTTTAATGTTCTCAGTTTCTGAGTTACAGGTAGGTTACATCGAACGCTACTAGATTACGAACTAGAGAAAGGTAAGCCATAACTTAATCCTCCTCGTAGCATCATCACCAGACAATCTGTGGGCGTAGGCTCCAACTAAACCCACAAGTACTTTTCCGAGTAAAGTTTACCTAAGCAGTTAGTTTACATATCAAAGTCAGAAGACACAACGCGTTATTTCGAATTGACGGAGGAAATAATGATGATGTACTAAGCTATTTTGTACGGGCTATACTGGAAAACCTGAATGACTAATAATTAATAGATCGCGAGAGCGTAGTAAATCACAGATAGTACAAGATGAAACACCACTCCAAATTATTATGATATCATGTTACTATTAGTTTATGCCGATGAATGTTACAATGCATTCGTTACATAAGGTCATTTTTTTCCTTGTTTTACACACGTTTTCAAAAACTGATTATCACATCGTTGCGGGATCCGTCAGTTGAAAACGGATCCGGATACAAATTGTTGAGGAGCGATACACATGTAAACGCTCCCACATTATGACGTGTTACGAGATATGATGTTTTACGTTGATTTGGAGAGCTTCAAATACAGTATACTACCATCCACCTACATTCTACTACCAATACAAGTTGATATTGACACTATAATGGCTTATCAAAATAACCTAATACATATATCCCCACTGAATTGAAGCTATATATTTCCCACAACTTATGCATGTACAAGTACAAACAAAAGGATGGAATATAAAAGGCCTTCCATGGTTCCATGTAATTGAGACTCATTAGTCATTTGATCTCCTTTTGGAACACCACCTCTTTAGCTCCACAGTGCAGCTCACTGTTCAAATTTTCGTTGATAAAGTTTCTGAGCTTATTTTCACTGTTTAGAAAAATTGTTCGAAATATTTAAGAAGTATATGCTCTTAAAATTGTAACAGAGTACTAGTTTCAGAATTTAATTGTGACAATGGGGTTACCTCGGGTCAGTTATCAAATGTTCTCTAGGATGATTCTTATCATGGCCATTTTTGTGGGATGTGGAACAGGTATGAGACAGAGATTTACTCACATTTTGTTTTTATTTAAGTTTATTTGAGACACATACTCTTATCTATATCGTCCAATGATGAATGATAAATTCTACATAAATACATATAAATGTATTATTGTTATGTACATTGCAATACATAAGCAATTAAAACCTTGATTTTGACCGATTTCTCGGACTGTTATGTTGTTATGCAGGTATGACTCTTCAGATAAAAGTGTCTCGTCATAAGCAAGCCTCGGGTAGGATTGTTAATGGACATAATGCATCGCCTGGAATGCTTCCGTATCTTGTTAGCATTCAAACCCTCCATCATCAACATGCATTCTGTGGAGGAGCAATTTTGGATGAATCGACCATACTCACTGCAGCTCATGTACTAATAAATACAAACTATATATAGATTTAAAGTAGTGTACCAATTTTATTCGACACTTTTTAAACTGCTCTTGTTATTATTATAGTGCTTCGCTGATATGTATAACTCTTTGTGCAAAGATGATGAAGATTGCTACAAAATTGTTGCCGGAGAATACGACTTAAGTAAACCGGAAGGCCATGAACAAACAGTTGCTTTCTCAATGAACGATGTAGTCATTCATGAGTACTACGATCATTTCCACTATGATCATGATATTGCTTTAATTCGTCTCCGGACGCCCCTTAAATCTACCACTCATGTGAAGCCGATCGCATTAATAGACGCTTCAATTGAACACACATCTGGTAAGGGTTAAATCTTTCAATCAATTAATTTTACAAAAAGTTTGATGAAATTGGAAAACCAATCTGATTTGATGTGCCATCATTTGTAGCTGCAGTTATTGCTGGCTGGGGTAAAAACGAATCCAACTCTATACATGATGTTCAAATACTCCAGAAGACAGACGTACGAATTTTCTCGAATCAGTACTGTCACAATCAATGGGGGGATGACTATCATCAAGAAACTATGATTTGCGCTGGGGCAGTCTCTCAATCACCAGGCATGAAACTTGTTTCTGACGCCTGTCAAGGGGATTCGGTAAGAAAGACTCTACATGAAACCTCTATGCTCAACGGCATCTATTTACGTATATTCAGAAAATAATATGATTTCTTGATTAATATAGGGAGGTCCGCTTGTCGTACTAGATAAGGGAACAAGACGAAAAAGGTACCTCGTGGGGATTATATCTTGGGGATACGATTGTGGTTTTAAAGAATATCCCGGTTTGTACACCAAAGTTGAGAGGTACTTCCATTGGATTCAAAAAAACAGAAAAAATCCCACATAAAAAGTATTTTTAATAATTGATAATAATAATAATTAGTTTAGTTTAGTAGTAGCGATTTCTCATTCTCTTAGATCTACTACCTAAACGTGATATAAATGTTGGAGTCTCATTCGAATTCTAATTAGAAAATTTACAATTGCATGCGCTATATAACTTGTACAAAATATGCATGCATATATATTTGTATATAAAATATGAAATAGCTATGATAATACGTTAACGTTTACGTTAATTATTTATTGTTGGTTGTTACTTGGGCTGAATTTAAAAATAATGGCCTTCGAGCCCTGTAAGCTGCAAAGTGGAAGCACCACAATATGAATACAAGTTTGAAAATAAAATCTCATTTTTATTTGATTTAGTAACACGTTTTTTTGCATAATACAGCATACTTAGGTCCAGCAGTTTATCAAAGTTTTACCTATGTTGTTCGTAACAGCTTTGTGAAAATGCAATCTTTCCATTTTGTGGAATTTCTTCCAAAAACAATTTTTTTTGAAAAGATAATAATAATAATGCTTTATTATATGTATCATTCATTTAGTCATCAGAAATATATTAGTTTACTAATGATAATAGTGAAAGTGCACTATGGAGAGGAAAATTAAAGAACGTTAAATTAACAATAATTCAGCTTTTTCGGAAATAAGTATTCAATGTTTGTTCATGGCGAATTCATACTGATAACTGATTGCAAATAATTCTAAACGTTCGTGTAATATGCAAAGCATAAACGAAGCGGTAAGTGCTTATGAATACATTCATAACATAATCACACATCCTCGAGTCGCCAACCAAATAATATTTATTTGTACCCAATCCAGAAGTTCATCAAGTGGATCATATCATAGCGTAGCCAGACATTTAACTTTACTCGCCAAAACTATAGCTAATCTCATGGTTCCTTCTCATGGATGGAACGTTATTCACTAAACTGCAAAGGAAAGTACGCAGCACACAACAGCACAAGCAATAGTATGCAAATATTTTGGTCACAACAAATTTCTATGTTACACAAATAAATATGTTTAGGCAAGAACGTTTTTTTGTGATTCGAACGAACTTGGCTGTCGTTGTCATCAAAACTTTTTCAAAAGCCTAATAAAACCTTACTTAACCAATGCTGGGGATGGCAATTGAAAAAAAAAATCTGATATAAATAATTTGATAATGATACATTCTACTGCATTATATGTAATTTATAAAAGAATCATCAACGGGTATTCACCGTATCTTGCAAAAATGAGCTGGTATCACCATTTCTCAAATTTAAGTCGCTTGTATTTGTCAGAATGTTAACTACATTTATTGCAACTCACGCATATTGTATGTGTGTAGAGTTGTAAATACTGCACTCACTCACAACATTCGCTAATTTATAGAATCGAGCTTTCCCCTACCTTTGATAGTCCTTTGTTTTTAAGTACTGCCAATATTTAAGCTTCTCTTATATTTTTTTGCTTTCTATTTACTTTTCCTTTTGCCCATGTTCCTTTGTTCGGGACCACCACTAAAGCTGACTTTTCTATTCTTGGGACGTCTTGGGGAGTTAATGACAGTTGAAATGGGAGGTATATCTGTTGTTGCTTTTTCTTCAGCGTTTCGTCTCGTCTTTGGTCGAATAATTGTGAAATGTGCAGCAACCCTTCCTGGGGCAATGTCAGAACTTCTTTCAAAAAATGATATTCCAGATTTGTCGTTTGTTAAAGTAGATGCTGTTTGTTTGTCACGATTGTCCGATAGATTTCGAGGCATGTCAGGTTTTGGAGGCAGTGGAATTGGTTCGATACCTTCCTTTTTGCCCTTTTCTTCCCCATTATAGACTGTTGTCGGTGTATCAGTTTCTTTCGATGTAAATAATGTATTTTTGTAATTTTCTTCTGGATGTGAGTCTACGGGGACATTTTCTACTGAAGATGTGGTCAGAATAATCAAACTCGGAGTTTTCTTTTGAGAAAATGCTTCAGCAGTAGTAGTATCTCGGTTTGTGACAACAGGTACCGTTGTAGGGGCTTTAGTACTGGTTTCCTGAAGGGAAGGGGATGCTGTGCTACTTTCGTAAGTGACACTCGATGTTATGTCTGTGGTAGATTCTTCATGCTCATTATCTGTAGTGCTGGTTTCATCCCCTCGGGGCTCCTCCGTCAAATCTAGTTTCATGGCCAAGTTCAATTCATTTTTCTTAGTTGCAACTGGATTTGTTTCAATAGAAATTGATGACAAAGTGGTGAATTGTTTCGTTTTGTGGCCCTTGAATTCATCAACGTTTGACGAATCTGACAGATCATTGTTGCCAGTCTCTCCTTTCTTGGGCACTGTTTCTACAATGATACCAACGTGGGTGGTTGATGTTGCACCACCCTCTGATTTATTTGACTTCTGGGCCAGTATCATTGACTTTTTCGCTTCCCTATTTTCTATCCTTTTGCGTTCATATGTGGACATTGCAGTTATTTGCAAGTATTTATGTGCAGCAATAATGTGCGGTATACGGAATAGCGTTATAATAAAAATCGTTTGTATAAACACAAGACTGGCTAAACTCTTAACGGGGCACAGTTTTTCATCCTTTAAAAAGTAGCAAGATGTAATTTCCATTAAAAGGACCAGTATCAATATGCCAAGAATTGTCCTTAAAGATGGTAAGCTAGCGTCTGTCTGCTATAATGGTAGACAGTTTTTAATCATTTGAGTAGTCGGAACTTTGTACATGAAACTTTTCCTAATTTCTTCTACACTTACATAGCGAGTACAGTAAAAAATCAGTACTCCAACTGTTAAAGTCAGCAACTGTGAAATACAATTGATTATCACAAGGATGGCTATAAAAAACAAAATCAAGACACTGTATCTTTTATCCCAGATTAATGTACACTCAACATGGGAAATGAAAGATAAATTTCTAACCAACGTATAGCGAAGCCGCAGCAACATTTTCCATTGTTCCTTCCCCACATCTATTATTTATGTCACTATATATCCCGTATAATTGGGTTGCTCTTGAAGTTTCATTTTCTAAATTCCCTGTGTAATAGAGGATAGTTTTATATTTTGACGTTTTGCTAACAAACGATTCCAAGGTGGCATCCAACGGCTCTGCTTGCCAGAGGTTTATCAGTGCCCATGCTTGCAGCATATAGAAGAGTATGACAACTGACGCAATCGGGAACAAGCACTGTGAAGTGGTGGAAAATGGTAAATGAATATTCGTAAACTGATATTATGATACTTGATAATTTGACATGAATCTGAATATAATGATAACATTTTAATTCTGAAACTAACGATGTCAGCGGTACCAAAGTTTCTAAGCCAAGTTCGATATACATCATCTTTTTTGCCATTTAATACCATTTTGCATTAATGCAGCAGGGTTCATTCATTCTTTCATCAAACGTCCGAAAATTTAACAACGAGTATATAGATACATAGTACAGGAACAAACAAGTGCGCTCATACTAAATAATTTAATGAGGCGAACAAACTGTCTCAAATCATAAGCCGAATTTTATTTATTTCATTTCAGAGCAATAAAAATGACTATGACTACTTTATTGTACTTCAGATAAAAGAAGAATAGAGTTCAGAGCATAGAATAGTATCAGCCAAATTAACAACAGTTTTCATTCATAATCATACTCAGTGGTAGCTGGCAAAGATAAGACCAAAAGTAAGTCTAAAATAATAGAAAAGTTATTGAAGGCATTTGTATATGTTGGTACACAATACACAATCATAGTTTGTGTCGTAATTATAGACGATTAGACATATAGTATTTCGCATACAAAAATTTTTCACTAAAATGATACATACAATAGATAAACTTGTGAAGGGCTTATGAAACATCCATTGCGGATGCAGTTGGGATGGAGGGAGTATCAGAAGAGGTTCTCATTGTAGATCCATCTCCTTGACCAATTTCATTAAACATGAATTCATTCTGATACTCTTTCAAGTATTGGGAAGATCGGTGTTCATCCAAAAACAGGGCGTAAACCTTTTTAACATCTTCAATGGATACCTAAAATATATTTTCACTTAATTAACTACGCGTTCAAACATTTTTTCTTTACAACCCAAGAAAATAAGTAAATCAGTTTTCGTAAGTTTTCAATTCAAATCCTTTTAATTTTTACCTCATTGGACTTTCTTCGTTTCGTAATGACTCCGGCAGTTGTAATAAGTTGAATAGCGTATCTCAATGATGTCTCAGTAGCAATTCGTGTAAGAACTTTCAAGGCATCCTCAGAAATCTCCACATCCTCCTCTTCGCTTCGAATCTTCAGAATCTGTTTCAGTTCCTTTTCATCATAAGGAATTGTCTTAATAATGATCATTCTGTCTAATAAATCAATGGGAATCCCATGTGGTGACTTGTAATTAGTTCCTCTTATTCGAGTAATGCCCCGATTTGTGGCCATAATGATCACAGGAGACATTTCGTGCTCCAAAGCCCGGTTTAAGAAGGAGAAGCATTCAATGTCCAGCATATGAGCCTACAGAAAATATTATACAAATATAAATATTGTTTGTACGCCACATAATTGAATAAATGTCACTATTTCAAAATGAATAACACAAGCTAATAACCTCATCAATAAACAATACTCCAGGGGCTATTTCTGCTTTTCCTTCCTCCCTCCATTCTGCAACCTTTGAATTAATTTGATCCCGCACTTCCGCCTTAATTTCTCCAGTATCGCCAGAAAACAACGCTAAAAACCCTTGAGTTCGAGAATTAATGACATCAATTTCGTGCAACGTTACTGTATGGACTACCTCCTTGCGCTTTTGCAATTCCCCTTCGGGACATTGGACGAATCTAAGTGTAAAACAAAACAACATGGGACTGTAAAGTGAGAGAAGCACCCTAAACAATAGTAATTAAGATATCAAACAAATTTCACGTTTGTGCAACCACCTTGTTTGTGCTCCTGTAGCATCATAATCCCGTGCACGAGCAAAGGATCGACCAAGCCTGGAAACCTTCCCAGTCGCTTTATCAATAGTAATTACGTCACCAGATTGTATCTAAATGTCATAAGTAAAACAACAGTTAACTACTACTATTGAAACTTCAAAACTCCAAATTGGTTGGTGGTATTTGGTTTGGTCGTAGAGGAAAAGAAACGTACCTTTTCCCTCATGATCGAATCAATCATCTTCTGGCCCAAATCGTACACAGTTTCCATCTCAGTAGTCTTTAGTGTCAGCTTACCGACTTTCTGTCCACTGCCAGTAGTAGGGTTATCAACCAAAATCTCAACAACTTCTCCCTCAATGATTTCAGTTTCCTCCCTATAAATAACAAACAAATAATAGTAAAAACTTTAAATATCAGTTGCAAACCAAAACAGAACATGTTCAGCTTTCTACTACTTACTTGATTCTCACACCAATAGATTTTCTTATTGCTTGGGTAAGACCTTCTGTTTTGCTCATCTCCAAAGAATAGATTTCCGATGCTGACATGTTGGTAAACGGCGTATCCTGTCCTAGTGCCCTAGACATTCCCATTGCAATAGCAGTCTTTCCAGTTCCAGGTTGTCCAGCCAGTAACATTGCTCTACCAGCTATTTTACCATCCTTAATCATTTCCAGCACTACTCCTGCTGCTCGGCGTGCCTGAAGCTGTCCAACCATCCCTTGGGAAGTCTAAAAGATGCAAAAAATGTTAATTTTTACATGTTTGTTTGGGAATCAATCAACACAGCTTGTATCAACAACACATTTATCATCTTTTGGTTACCTGTCTTGGTTCTAATGAGTCATCTAGACCCAGTCCACGAATGTGGGAATGAGCTCCAATGCGCTCAAGGTAGGTGACCTCTCGGCCCTCTGGAATCGCCACATTCTCCTACAATGACAAAATCATCAATCAAATGCTATGTAAACATATTTCTTTGCGGGAGGCAATTAAAAAGCATTCATTCACATTCATCATTCGTTTGATTGCTGCAATAGTTCAAAACTCGAAAATCACTCACCGCCATTATCACTGTTTGATCAAAAGAACAATTCCGTCCGTGAGGTGAAAAATAGGTCTTCTATTGTCTAGTCAGTTCACAGTTGTCACGACTGGTTGAATATAATCCTTAATCTTAACTACTTTTGACTAAAAACAAATCTCAACAAGAGGTTTCGGTCTCTACAACCAAACACAACACTAGAATTTTATGATTGATTAATCAATATGAATCAATAGAAGTCTCCCAAATAACGGGACACCAAGAAATCGAACTTAAAGGGCTTCAGAAAATTTGTTTTCTTCACAAATCAATAAAATAAACACAAATGGAATCGGATATGGAATGCAATGCAATGGTTTATGGTGATTTTAGCATAAAAATGTGTACACACATTTTCCTCACTGGAGAACTATGCCGCATCAAAAAAGTTTCTTTCGCGGAAAATTCAGGGGCGTCTGGAGACATTTTATATCATGTTTGAGTAGTGAAGCCCCGGTGAAACTAGGCGAACAAAGGAAAACGGAAAATTGCATTTTTACTGATGAATGAATGACTGATGAAAACGCGTGAAAAAATCAAAAACGCTTTTATCTGTTTTGCTGTTGCGTGTTTTTTTGGAGTTGTATTTTTTTATTAGTTTAAATTTCAATTTTGTTGCTGAAAATTGGAGGATTGATGTAGTTAAAAGAAAATATTATAATGCATTTGAGTTTCACGTTTTCTTTTTCTGTTGTGGTCTGCTGTTTGACCTCTTCTTTGGGGGAGGAGGAGGAACATAGTTTCGTAGGTGCATTTTGATGGCTTCAGGGATGACTGGAAACTCTCCGTAAGGCGTGATATCAAGTTTTTCAAATTCGCCGTCGTCACCTCTATGATAAGGTACGAAAGAAATACAGTTTAATTTTTTAGTCTTCGACCAGAAAATGGGATATATGGAGTAGGTCGAAGGTCAAGGTAATAGGTAGTAGATAGTAGATTATATAAGTGTACCGATATGAAAGGCCGATTATTGCGGGTTTGAAAACACTTCCGCTGACAGCATTATATCCGTATTGGCCAATTGTCATGTCGGCAGGTGGTTTTGGAGGAGATGGGGGACGTGCTCTTTCTTTTTCCTTTTTCTTGTCCTTTTTCCCTCGACTTTGGGACTTTTCTTGTTCTTCCTTTTTCTTGTCTTCCTCTGACTTGGGCTTTTCCTTTTCCAGCATCTCTTCTTCTTTCTTTCCAAGCATGGCAAAAAGGGTTATGTCTTCGGGAAATTGTCGCAAAATCATTGAAACCTGGACCTTTAATTCTTTTACTGTTTGTAGCTCGTAAGTTTCCAGGCATAACGTAAGATTTTTCCGACGAATGTAAACAAAGGTGTTCTACAGAGAAATACGAATGTGGAAAGTAAGTGACAGTTTGGCGTAGTTGAATTGAATGGGAAAACAGGAACAAAAGCAAGCTTAAATTTTATCGTACAATTTCTGGTGGGGGACCTGGTTCCTCCACTACTACTTTTTTACTTTTCTTACTCTTTTTTCCCTTCTTTCCTTTCTTCCCCTTTGACTTTGACTTACCCATAATGCTCTGGTTTTACAAAACTGCGAATCATACAGGTTGATAGAATTAGATTTTCTTGTTTTCAATAGACAAGATTAAAGAAATGAAACAAACGGAGAGTCAATATGCTAGTTTGGAAAATGCATGCAATGTTTTTGGAAAGAGACCATTCTGGAAATGCCATTCAGTATTTTGGAAGTATGGAGTATCCATAGGAAAGCAAGCAGGATCGTCAATCGAAGTGGCCGGTGACACGTGTCACTTCGGTGATGAGATAGTAAAAGAGTATAGAAGGTCATCTATATTTGTTATCAAGTTTTCGTTGGATTTGCAATAATAAATTGTAAATGGCTTTCCTTTAATGGCCGAAATAATTTATATTTGACTGGTAGAACACTACCAATTTCTTGTTTGAAAATTGGAACACCAAAACATGAGGTGACTCGCAGAAAAACTTTCTAATCTCCATAATTGTTTATTTGTTTGTTTTAATAATCCATACGCGTAATAGAGCCACGCTAAACTGTTGTACCGTAGGTGGAGTTGTGATCATGCGTCATGGATAGTGCATTAATGTAAAGAAATCTTGAATCTTGTAATTTATTGAAGCTTCAACAATGTCAAATGTAGTAGTCATTGTCCTGTTACATAAATTAAACTAAAATTCAAAACAACTCCATGCGAAATGAAATAACACAGCCTATCAAAGTAAAGTTAAAATCCAAGCAAATACAAATAATGCACTGTATTCGCATTAGCTAAATTAGCATTACAATAGCTAACACAACTAAAGGACCGGGGGACTGTAGAGTGACCTAATAATAAACCGATTAACATACAGTACCAAATACCACTAATGTGCGAGGTCCAACAAACACAGCATTTGCGTAGTATGTAGTATGGTTTACATCACTATAAAAAAGCAAAAAAAACAAGTTTCGAAGCTTTAGGTAGCATCAAATCTTTAAAAAGTGAAAGTTTCCTGTCAAAAATGGCACACAGCAAAACTTCCACTGTTTCCTACAAAAAAATATAATGAGGTTGGTCGAGTCGTATACATTTATTCGTATATTATGCAAGCGTGCCAAGTGCCAAAGCTAGAATAAAGTAATTTTGATAAATTCTCGCATGTAATGTACAAAATGTTTCGTGTAGTAGTACAAGGAAAAATCGTGAATTCCAACGAAAATGCAGCATTACCACACAATATTGATCATATCTGTGTATTGTACACAGTTAATAATAATAATGAATAATAAGCACTACAAGAAGTAAAAAGCACGTGAGGTTAGTTGACTTTAAATTTCACATATGCGAATATATAGGGGGATGAATTTGTCTAAGTTTCTCAGCATCTCATTCGATGAGTGTATTTGAGTTGTAAGGTCCCATTTATATATCTTAATATGAAAGTTAGTTTCACACAACAATTTTCCATAAGATTTATATAATGACGAAGCCTTATGGTCAAGGCCCGTATATGCCTTATGTTTGTTTACGTTGTTTCGCTCTGTGCATGCTTTTTGTTCAAACTATTTTTAATTTTAGTTAGTTGTTATTTTACTGCATTGAGTATTTTTCTTAAACGTAAAAAGTAAAGCAACTGATTTGTCATAACTAAAGCTGCCTCTAGTAGTTGATAGTAGTGCAATGGGAAATGACAGAGTTGTTTCTTTAAAATTCGTAAGAATATGAAAGTAAAGTGTTTAAAAAAGCATTCCTATCCGAACCACGTATGTACTTATCGCTGACCACGCAATTCTTTCGATACAGAACTGACTACAGTGCGTATTATTTGAAGTTAATAAATTGCTTATCGCATTTAATTCGCATATTATGCAATTACAATTTTGTTGATGATGATGTTATGAATCATATACTCATTCAGTTGTCCTTAATATGCCCAAAGTTGAAGGACACTGTTGACAGTATTAGTTGCTTTTCTAGTATATCGCAATATTCGCAATGGATTCTTGACTAACAATTCATGCATCTTAAATACTCTATACTGCAATACTAATGCATTCTTAATCCGCATTAATAAAAATTCACTTGAAATACGTGACTCGCCGTCGTCTCTAGGTCCCTACCATATAGCATTTTCAACATTGGTTAAAATAGTTTGGTTTATTTTTTTATTTCGTTTCTGTGAATCATGTCATTCATATTATTGAAGATTTATTTGACCCTGATTAATTCTTTGATTAGCATGGATCATTAAACAAGTCATGTTAACAATAATAATAGAATGAGAACATTCGATAAAGCTAATAAAATATAAGGTATTTTACAATCAATTGTTTAATCAGTGATTAAAACAGCACGCGACTTCTAACGGAAGTGATAGCGAGTGTGAAACAATTGCCACTGTAATCGAACTAATCATCATGATCAACCAGAAGAAATATCATATTTCCTAATTCTTAACTTATAATTATGTAGTAAATTAGTTTCAGTCAGTAAATTACCTAACCATAATGATTGAGGTTGAGATATCCATAAAACAATATTTGTAATAAGTATTATTTCAATGAGTCAAAAGTTCTACCGACCGATAATCTTTTTAAAAGTATTTACTGATAAGAAGTAACCAGTGCCGTCGTGTGTCTGAGTTGATATAGCTTTATGCAATAGATCTATACACGTTTCTAACATTCCAATTCCAATGCTAACTCTTTTCTTATATCTTATCGTAAGTTTCTTACCATACTTATGCGATCGATTAGAATTTTAATCTTCTGATGGTCATACTTTTTTCGTGTAAAAACGAGTCAAATTTACATAAAATTATGTTGCACGAGAGATTGAATTAGCAATTAATAGACTGTAAAAAATGCAGACTTACAAGGTGTTGGTAAGTCTTCTTTATATTTACGTGCGTGAAATATAAAGGCATCATTCCACACTATTGAACATAATGTTATTAACTATACATAGTATAGATAATTTCGTGTGGTGTTGGGCATTTATTATGAATGACGTACACAAGTAGATATGCGAAAAAATACTAAAAACGTGGAGCAATGGCCGTAGAAATTATTAACTTCATTGGGGGTAATTGTATAAGTTGGCTGTAACATGTGTAACAAAAATGAATCTCTGAATTTTGTCGTAAGAGACTTTTGTTGCGTAAGGGTTTACATGATCCTACTTCCCCAGCCACAGTTGTAGTATGTCTACTTACACACGTTACGCTTCTATGCTTCATATAACAACGATGGAGGAGTACATTTTTTTAATAATTATGAGAAGTTCCTTCGCATAAAATGTACTTTATGTCTTGTGGAAATTCCTACATTTCATGAGAATGATCGTCTCAGTCAGGTCACGCAACCCATGCAATTTGTACAATCGTACATGACTGAATCATATTGTCGAAGATTATTATGTAGTTCTAGTTCTGACCTATCTGACGATGGCTGGCAGAGAGCCCTTTTATGGCATCAATAGTTACAATCAGTACATGTGAGCAGGACGTTCATACAACACAACACACGTCGCATGTTCTGTCTTGAATTGAAAGTGAGTGGGAAACGGTGACTCGAGCGAACCCCTTCATCATGAGGATATCAAATCGTATAGTAAATCTCATCAGTGCTCAGGTACCAATTACATACAACAAATCATGAATCAGGCGATTTTAAATTTTGAAATCGTATTAAGGTTTTTAAGCTAAAACTTTAAATCGAAACTAGACCAAGTCATGTAACTTGTTGTGCAACTAAACAATTTTCAAAGTTATTAGTACATCAAATTTCATTGCTGTGTTCTTCGATTGTACCTCCATAGGTATTTGTGAGTCTGGTGAGTTTCGTTGAGTGCTGTAACTTTGGACCTGGAAATTTAGGATTTCTCAACTTTGGTATGTACTATTATTTCATTGATTGAGTCAAATGAAAGACTTGTCACGTGCCACCGTTATCTTTATCGTATAATTCATTCTTTTACACGATACGAAATTTTTAAACACAGGCACAGGAAATGTGGGCATAGGCAATTTTGGCTTTGGAAATGGAGGGATTGGAAACAAAGGTATTATTGGATAAAAATAGTTTACTTTGAAACTATTGAAGCTGTACATGACTCTATCCATTAAAATTAATTCGTGTGTTTTCCTCAAGGATTCTTAAATGCGGGAATGCTAAATACGGGATTTGCCCAGCTTGGTGTGAGAAATATTGGAGCTCTGAATCTTGCTCCAATTCCTAATACTGTCAGTGTATTTAATATTCCTATGGCCCCGAATTTGACGCCTCCTCTTCCAGTTGTTGGAAGAAGGCGAAGGAGGTCAACAATGCAGTACCCTGAAGGGAGATTCACGTGGACGGATTATAAAATCAATACAAAAGTAGACGATACGAAAACTGAAACAAAAATGATATAAGTTTGCTCATAAAGTCATAAACCTTGAACTTAATATCGTGTGTAGGCTTTTTTGTTGTTGAATACTCTCAATTTGCAGTACGTAAGGTTTTAATGCTTAGTTTTACCCATCCTACAAGATATACAAACTTCACGCTAAGTTCTTTGGTCGGTTATGCGTGCTTGTCTAGATTAGATGTATATGATTTTGGTATAGTTTAAACTTTGTTAGCATTACGTTATAATAATTATTCATTACAAGATCTAGTCGTGCATATTCATTTGTCTAATTTTTTTTTGTAAAATAATGTTGTGCACCTCCATAGAATTGGGTAAGAGATACTGAATAAGATTAAAACATGGCCAAGTATCAAGTATGACAGTTGTCTAATTACCTATAACCTATGTTTTTGTGTCGTATAATGTCATTCTCTATAAGTAACCTTAAAACATATTATCAAAATTATCATACAAAACCTTCTTTATCAGAACTTATTGTTAAGTCCAATCGTATTGTATGAAAATCAATCGTTTATGGATTAACACATCTGCAACATTGCTTACATTGTAAACGATCCTGCGTTTGCAGAGGTAATGATTTAAACTTAGTTTCTCTGAAATACTAGACGAGTTTTCATTGCCAGTGGTGTAAATACTTCTAAATTTTGTTCTTTTTTCCTAAAGCTTGCTCATGAAATATTTGTAATACAAATACATGTGTATAAGTTTAGCTGAAGATGGTTTTTGACTTGCAAAAATTTGCAAGAACTGAAAGCAAATGACTCACCACTGTCAGTTCTTATTTTTGGGCACAATACTTAACTTAATGCATGTTCGTTTCAAATTAGACATGGTTCGTTTTTTTTACTTCAATGCATGCAAGTCATCTTAAAAATCATTTTTTGTAAAGGTTGCTGTGTGCTTGTGCAGTGTAGTCAAATGTGGTGTCTCGCTTCATCCAACGACATTGTGTATTGAAGCACTTGACCTTGGCAATCCGGCATATGAGTACGACTATCTCGTTGATGAAAAAAGTTGAGGAGAATGCACGCTTTGGATGTGTGAGAATTCATAAGTTTGCCTGTACATAATGATGCGAGCCTTTTATGATAATCTAATATGGATTATGGGCGATGAAAATATGTTTGTGAGATGATTTTCGGTAGAGATAGTTTGCAAATGTTTTTAACACGTCTCTATAGATTAGACCACCCAAATGTCTACATACCAAAATATATCCGAGTTACAGATATGAAGGTTATTACGTGCATACAATAGGTTTCAATTTATTTTTGACTGCTTTCCATCAGTTCAGGTTACAAAACTATCCTGTAAACACTTCTCACGTTTGAAATATTTCTCAGCACTGTAAAGAGATTGTTTTGAATTGGCAGTTAATTATTTTTTCGCAATGTTAGAAACATTACTATTAATTGTTGTAACTGGAGCAGCAGGTTTAGTTGCGTTCGTGATTATCTATGCTAGATGGCATTATGGAACATTGGAAAAGCTAGGTATACCAGTGGAAACACCGCATTTTATTTTAGGCAGCAACCCCGATGGACATAAAATTGTATATCCTCATAAAGACTTAGAACGATTTCATAAATACGGAGCTGTGTTTGGGGTAAGAAAATACATACTGATGAAGCATTATTTGGGCTATCAAATTTGTTGGAATTGAATGCACGATTATTTTATAATAATTTTATTATCAATAAAGGTCTATGAGGGGCGGACACCTCGAGTATATGTAACTGATCCAGAAATGATTCGCAGAATTATGGTAAAAGATTTTGACCACTTTTATGATCGCACCGTTCCAGAATGGGGTCATGAAATTTTTGACAATTTGCTAGATTTCTTACCTGGTAAATTCCAACTAAGTTAAGGTAGCTTATTGCATTTTTTAATTTTGAAAAACAAAATATAATTATTATGCAGGAGAAAAGTGGAAAACGGTACGTTCTGGCCTTACTCCAATGTTCACTTCATCGAGAATGAACGGAGGCAAAACCTTTGCAGCTCTTACAACTAAATACATCACCGAATTACGTAAAGATTTCAAAGGTTCTTCTATGAAATTTGACATGAAGGAGTAAGAATCTTTTTTCATGCTTGATTACAAATTATTTTTCAACTGATGTTGGCTATATAACTACTTGGTGTTTGCATTTAAAAGGTTCGCCACTCCAATTTTCGTAGAGTTCACATGTGACTACTTCTTATCTGTCAAAATATCTGGCGAAGGAAACATCCGAGAGAACTATATTTACAAAATGGTTCTTGAGTCGGTGAATGAAGGCCAAGAAGCAACATTCGCATTTGTACTTATTTGTAAGAATCAAAAATGTTTTTGTTTTTCTGCTTACTCGTAGTACGTCGTTCTGCATGTGTACTGAAATATTCAAATTGAACTAAAATGTATTTCCGCATGGTTTGATATAGCGGTATTCCCTTTTCTTCTGAAGTTTCTCCCGTTATTCAGCCTGGAAGGTATTAAAAAATTCATAAGAACCCTTGAGGAAGTAGTCAAAGTTCGAAAAGCAAATAGAGTGGACACCACGAGTGGAAAAGACTTTATTGATGTTATGATCACCATGTTTGAAAGCTTAGACACGCCTGAATATAAGCGTCTGGGAATTGATAAAGTTACGATACAAGCTCAAGCTTTTGAAATGTTTATTGCTGGTTATGATTCAATCCTCGCAACACTCTCAATTCTATCTTACCACATTGCAACAAACCCAGAGATTCAAGAAAAACTTTTATTGGAAGTTGATGAAAATTTGGAAAAAATTAGGGAAGGAACGGCAGATTTGCCATATTTGACGGCTTGCGTCAAGGAGGCAATTCGCCTCAGTCCCAGTTTTATAGAACTGGAACGATTATGCATGAAAGAGTGGACTTTCAAGGAACGGGATATTAATATCACGATCCCGAAAGGAATGAGCGTTTGTATTCCAGCCTGGGCAACTAATAGAAATCCAGAAATATTCAAAAACCCTGAAGAATTTAAACCTGAAAGGTATTACAAGGGGCCTGATGGGAAATTAGTCTGCGAGCTTGAGCAAAATCCTATCGCTCAGTATTCTATGAACAGCTTTGGGCACGGACCACGAAATTGTCCTGGATCTAGAATGGCTATAGAGCTAGTGAAATCTGTAATAGTACGCTTGTTACAAGAATTTAAATTCGAAAGACGATCGGACACAGTGGCAGAAATCCAAGAAGGAATCCCAATGATCGTAAGATACAAACCAATTTATGTGGACATTGTAAAGCGGGAATTGATGAGCGAACAGTAAATTGTATTATTCCAACACTTTGTGCCAACTGTTTTGAATGTGCTTATAAAATGTCAGCGTTATATTATCCATATCCGTTTGATTTGAATCAATGTCCTAGTGACTTCCGTTTTGTAATTAGAAGTATTAGAATTAATTTGAATTTTATTCATAAAACAAAATTTTAAAACTGCAGACTTTTTATGGATACATCAATTGATTATATATGATGTTGCAAACTACATATTTGTGATTTTCATGGCTTTTATGATATCAAGAACACGCTTTGTGTAACATTTCCATGCGTTAATATAATTATGTACTTTATTCGGGACCATTAAAGAACTCTAAGATCTATGTTGATAGTATAAAGCTACTACAATATATAGCTTATATACCATATTCCAAATAATATACATTGAGGTCACAGCATTCATTTTTTCTATTCTTGTAATTGACTTTCAATTACGGATTGGGTTTAATACTGTATAAATGCCATGATAATGCTATTTTCTACAGTTAATGGATAAAGTTACTTCATTAATGTGTTATTTCACGCACTGTTTCCATATATTGGCGTATGAAATCAGAATAAGAGGATATCCTTGTACAAAAACTCGGTACATTGGTCCGACCGCAACCTATAAGCAGAAGCATATATCTTCATTTAATAAGTTTTTCTTCTAATCGTAAGTAGAATTCAAAGATATGAATTACTCTTATCATATGATAATATGAATGAATTCAAATAATCTACCTATTCCGAAGGAGATGAGTCCGATAAGTACTTGACTTCCATTTTCTTCAGCCATTAAGGGACCTCCCTGATCTCCTGTGCAACTGTCTACGGGTTCGGCTGAATTTGGAGAAGTTATGCAAATCATAGATTCTTCAATAATTATTTCATGGCCAATCATCTGCTGACAATCCATGTTATCAATAATTTTTACTGTAGCTTTCTGTAAGTTTTCCTGTAAAGTAATCTCCTCTTCACGTTTTGTTCCCCATCCCGAAATTGTTGCAATTTCTAAGAACATATATAATTTACAGATAGAAAGCTCCCAAATGACTAATTCATACATAAGTCATAACGCGCTGACTGTTATATTTGCAATAATATAGATAATGCAACGTCAAGTCTTGGCTTACGTACTAAGACTTTATTTGATAAAACTAACTCTAGCTCAGACACACATCATGTAAGAAGTACAATCCGGGATAGCACATGCTACCATTCGTATCTAGTGCTATACATATACTCAATGGTATGTCATACCATCACATCTCCCTTTTTAAGTTATACATTAATTAGAAACTACTCGCAATCAAATATATTAATATCTTAATCTATCCACGGGTTTGTATGGTCGTCCATATCTTGATCTGCGTATCCCATCATTCTGGTTAGGAGTGACGACCGGATCAGGTGCATGTTGAATCTCTTCGTTTCCAGCATCATCCGGTACATATTCCTCTATTTCCACGTCTTCTTGATCTGGCAATGGAACATCGTATCCTTTAGTCAAGTGGAATCGATTCCGACGAATCCTTCCGTTGGGCGTATCCACTTCGTATGATCTCGGGGTTGGGGCTTTCTTCAGTACTCTTCCCCAAGTCCTCAAATCCGAAACCCACACCAAGTCTCCGGATTCCAACTCATCTTTTTCTGTCACTCCGTGACGCTTGTCATAATTCTTTTTATAATTTTCTCTTCTATTTTCCTCCTTCCGCCGAAGCTGCTGTACATCCACCGTCTTTGGTGTCAGTGCCTCTGGCGTAGTCGGTACTGTTGTCCGAATTTTTCTTCCCATCAGAAGTTCAGCAGGGCTATATCCATTTTCCAATGGTGTAGCACGATATTCCATTAATGCTTTGGCAGCATCTCCATTCTTCTTGAGCAACATCTTGACAATTTTCACTGCAGCTTCCGCCATTCCATTACTCTGTGGAAACCTTGGGCTGGACGTCACGTGTTTGAAGCCGTATTCCTCAGCAAATTTCTTAAACTCTCGTGATGCCCCAAGGTGACAATTCCGAGTTGGATCTCCAAACTGTACTCCATTATCGCTAATCACCAGCTCCGGGACTCCATGTCGTGCAAATATAGATTTGCAACATTGCACTACAACGCTAGCTGTCAAACTATTTAACTGTACCACTTCCGGGTACTTCGAATAGTAGTCGACCACGACCAAATACCATTTCGTCTTAAAATAGAACAGGTCCATTCCTAGCTTCTGCCAAGGGCGTGTTGGAAAGTCTGTCAGGATCATGGGCTCGTGATGATGTGATGATTCTTGAATACACACTGTGCATTTCTTGATCATATCTTCTATTTGTGATGACACGCCTGGCCACCACATTGTTTCCCTTGCTCTTGCGCGACACTTGGTGATTCCCAGATGACCAGTGTGAATCTTCGTCAACATTTCCTGTTGCATGGCTCGTGGAATAATTATCCGACATCCTCTCATTAGCAAGCCATTTTGACATCCGATTTCATGTCTCATGTTCCAAAATTCGAGACAAGAATAATCAATTTTCTTCTTTTCAGGCCATCCATTCTGACTATATGCAGTTACTTTCCTTAATGTTGCATCATCCTGTTGGGCTTTCCAAATTTCCGTCAACCTTTCATCAGTAACTGGCAAACAGGATAATACAGCGTTAATATGGGCGGCTACGAACACTTCATTCTCAGCTCCATCAGTCGTGGGTAACGGCTGCCTGGAAAGTGTGTCAGCTGCAATCAGGTCCTTGCCAGGGGTATGGAAAATTTCAAACGCAAATCTCAACATTCTCATTCTGAAGCGCTGAATCCTTGGGGTTAGTACGTCCAGCTCCTTGGTGGAGAATATAGGGACCAAAGGCTTGTGATCCGTTTCAATTTTGAACTGCTTCCCAATCAAAAAGTCAGAAAAGCG
The DNA here is from genome assembly GCA_964034955.1 of Orchesella flavescens. Classification (NCBI taxonomy): domain Eukaryota; kingdom Metazoa; phylum Arthropoda; class Collembola; order Entomobryomorpha; family Orchesellidae; genus Orchesella; species Orchesella flavescens. The sequence continues at coordinate 24,575,610 of OZ035954.1, read as the reverse complement.
TCCGCATGCCCAAGTTAATGCCAGTGCTTCCTTTTCAATCTGTGCATATCTTTTCTCGGCGTCAGTCATTGTCCTTGAGGCGTATGCAATTGGTCTCCACTCACCATCTGCTTGTTCTTGTTTCAATACCGCTCCAAGTCCATATGATGAGGCATCCGCTGACACAATTGTGTTCTTGCTCACATCATAAGCTGCTAAGATAGGGTGTTGTGTTAAGGCTTCTTTTAACTTATTAAATGATTTCTTTTGCGCTGGGCCCCAAAGGAATTCTTGCTCAGCCCTGAGCAGTTGATTTAATGGAGCCGCTTCTTCAGATAAATTCTCAATGAATCTTCCTAAGTGGTTTACTAACCCTAGGAACCTTCTGACGTCAGTCACATCTTTCGGTTCCGGCATGCTTTTCACAGCTTCAATTTTCTTTGGGTCAGGGCGGATTCCATCCGCATTTACGACGTGGCCAAGGAAGTTTACTTCAGTAACTCCAAAGTTGCATTTAAACTCGTTCAGGGTAACCCCCGCTCTCTTCAGTCGTTCCAATACTGATCTCAATATTTTATCATGTTCTTCAAGTGTTTCTGCAAAGATCAGAATGTCATCTAAATAGCAGATAACGCCATCAATGCCCCGTAGTATCAAACTCATTGTCTTCTGGAAAAATTCTGGGGCTGTCGTTATTCCAAATGGCATTCTGCAGAAGCAATATCTTCCAAACGGTGTGAGGAAGGTAGTCAAAAGTTGAGAATTCTCATGTAGTTTGATTTGGTGGAATCCACTGTTAGCGTCCAACTTGGAAAAATATCTTGCCCCACCCAATTGTCCTAATGTATGCTCTACTACTGGCATGGGATGAATTTCTCTGTCAAGGCTCAAATTCAACTTGCTTAGATCCACACAAAGTCGTATGTCGCCATTCGGCTTTCCTGTAATCACTGTGGGGGCACACCAGTCAGTTGCTTCATCTACTTGCTTGATGATCCCCATCTTCAATAGTTCCTGCAATCTTGTTTCCAGTTTGGTCATTAATGGAATTGGAACTCTTCGTGGTGTGTGCACTGCAAATGGACGAGCACCATCTTTTAGCTTAATTTCATAAGGGGAGCCAATGTTCCCAATTCCTTCAAAGAGTTCAGGATATTCACTTTTTGGATCCACAGCTGACAGTCCACTTGTCTGGTCAACCACGTTCACGCGTTTGACAAGCTCCAAACTCTCACAGGCCGTTAAACTCAATAAGGGTTTAGCAAGCCGACGAACGACATAAATGTTTTCTTTTATCTCAGCATTCAAATGTTTCATTTTGGCTTCAAACATTCCTACACAGTCAAGGTAGTTCATATCTGCACCTCTGAGCCTCCGATCTGGGATGGTAAGCTTCTGGCGCGACAATTGCTTCTTAAATTCGTACATGGGCAATACAGAGACCTCGGCTCCAGAGTCAAGTTTGAAGTCAAAGTTCTTGCCATTCACGTTGACAGTAGCGGTCCATCGTTTCTGTCTTGCTGCTTGATCTTCTTCCTTCGTTTGTGAGGTGAGGGTCATCAGAAACGCAGCATCTTCTTCTGGTTCAGCTTGTGTCACTTCCTTGAGATCAACAGCTGGAGTATCTTCCGCTTTTTTCTTTGAACGGCAACAAGATGCAAAATGACCTTGTTTACGGCATTTCTTGCAATCTGCGTCCTTAGCTGGACACGATTTTCCTTTCCAGTGGAAGTAACCACACTGTCCACATTTGTTTTCTGACCTCTGCGGAGTGGCGTCCTGATCTTTCTTCTTCGAATCGTTGGTTGTGTACACTCGATTAAGTTGTGGACTTGAAGGGCGACCTTGGAGGTCATGCTGCTGCTTTTTCACGGACTCGTGGTTCCGGACAGTCGTGATGGATTTCTCCAGGGTCAAAGCATTATCCAACTGAAGCTTCTGCGACAGTTTCTTATCCAGCACACCAACCACAATACGATCACGGATCATTTCATCATGAAGGGCCTGGTATTCACAGTACTGGGCCAACTTGTATAAAGCTGTGATGAAGTCATCAACCGGCTCTCCATCTTCTTGGACTCGGGAGTTAAACTTAGCCCTCTCATATATCACATTTCTTCGTACTATGAAGTAATTTTCAAAATTATCCAGTACCAACTGGAGTTTCTTCTTGTCTGCATCTGAAGCAAACGTCAAGGTCCTGAAAACATCATCAGCCTTGTCTCCCATAAGATACATCAGGATTTCCACCTGCTCATCTTCGCTCCTCTTGTGTAGATTACTGACAAGTAGGTAACGCTCAAACTGTTTCCTCCATCTCTGCCACTCGGTGGGGTTGGAGAAATTAAATCTCTCAGGAGCTTGCACTTGGAAAGCTGCCATCTTCTTCAATATCCGATGGAATAATCTTCAAGGAGAAGTTCCAAAATCTTCACAATTTTCGATCCTGTCTTCAACACGCAGTTTCGAACTCCTTCATCGCTTCAACGGTCACTTCAGGGACGATTTTTAATCGATCCCACTTCAGCCACCATGTTATATTTGCAATAATATAGATAATGCAACGTCAAGTCTTGGCTTACGTACTAAGACTTTATTTGATAAAACTAACTCTAGCTCAGACACACATCATGTAAGAAGTACAATCCGGGATAGCACATGCTACCATTCGTATCTAGTGCTATACATATACTCAATGGTATGTCATACCATCACACTGACTGATATAAAATGCAAATTAAATTTTTTACCAGCAAAAATAGGATATTCATTATGTAGACTTTTAATAGGAGTCACAAACTCAGTCAACTGGAAGGGTTGACTCACTTTTACAACAGCAATGTCATTTGAGTAATCTGTAGATCCTGGAAACTGTGGATGGATATGTATACTTGAAATAGTAAGTATTTGCTGTGAAGGTTCAGCTGCATTCAAAATATGCTTTCCAGCAGCAACTGTAGAAGAGAAAGGTGCTAGGAGTTGTGCGCATCCCGCAGTCGTCAAAACTGAATAAATGTAAATTATAATAAATCTAGTGAATATGCAAGTCAGGAAAGATAGGTTATTATGCCCCTTACGTATATTCAATGCAGTATTCTTTGTACATGGAAATTTACAAGCCCTACTGGGTAGTTTTGTTTGGGAAAGTGTATTTTTAACTTTTGACATAAAATGAAGCAAAGATTTTATCTGAGAAGGAATAAGGGAGGGATTTGTACTACCCCTCATTGCTGAACTAACGTTAACACTATATCACTACAAAAATGATGAGATGACCACGTTTTGAAATTTTTTAGTCTACGTACTACTTCAAATTTCACTTCTTCAAGAAAAGTCCTAGGAAATCACTAAGTACCTTGGATGTTGATGAGGTAAAAAATTCAAAAACCTGAGTATGTGTCTACGATGACGCCACCACATAGATGCAAACTTTGAAGGGGCTCCCGTAAGCTGACTTGCCAAGGAAATTCATGTGGTATTGCATCACCTCCCCCAACAATAAAATTCCAATTATTGTTATTTTCGTTTAAAAGGGGAATCGATCCAACTTTATATATCCCTATTAGAGCAAGATAAAAGTTTTTGTAGCTTGTTAAGGCACACGTTATTGATGTATTTATGAAGTTTAAATCACGTACCTGCAAGAGTTACAAAAATATTCATTAATAAGTACATTAAAGGATTCCGGCAGAGGACTTCCATTATATCTTTTTGGATGTTTGACAATTGCTGAAGGTGTAGTTATTCACTCACTATTGCATACCTACGAATGCAGAATGTGCTGTTGGTAGCCTATATAATTTATGATTCTCAATTTCCAACATCATTTTGATTTCACTTTGTAATCGCATTGATGCGAAGTTTTTACAACACAGCAAGATAAACCAAATGCCATCAGTGGCTGTAACAGTTCTTAAAAAAGAGTATAATCATAAAAACTGTATTCTTTGACCTTTCCACGTCAAAAAGATAATGGGCTCGATAATGGGCTTTTGTTTTTACAATGACATAATGTCTTCCTCATTTCATTGCGCAACACTTACATTTTGCATTCAAGTAAAACTGAGAGTAGACTATCTGAGTGCATAAGATACAATAGAACTGCATCGCATCGCAACATTTAAAAATCTCATGTTCATGAAGAGATGGCGAGACAAAAATTATGTTACATGTAAGTAAGTAGATTTCAGGATTGTCGTCTGTGATTTAATATCTGTGAACCATGTTTTCGAGTAAACGAAAGTGGAAGAAATGCATAGTTTGATAGCATTATTTTCATCAAGTTTATTTCAAGAATTTTCATTAATGAAACAAAGTACAGTAAAAAATATACAAGAAATTATTAAATGGATGTCAATCCAGTTAGCTTATCAGAGAGTAACTTATATAATATTGAATAATATGCAATTCACGTTCTAGTGTGAAAATATAGTCTTAATCTACTTAGTTCAGTCTTATCTATGGTACGACATATGGTCTGTCATAATATTATAAATCATACAAATATAATTCTATATTTTCAGAAATTCAGTTCCAGCGGTTGTGGCCATTAGCATAAAGGAACATGAGGACAAATTGCTTATATTAGGTATAATTATTCTTATCGTGTAGCATCATTTATGGATGTATTGTCGGCATTTGCAAGGAAAATCATAACTTTTTAGGTAAGTAACAATAACAGGCATCATTATTATCACGAAACTCCTTAATTGTCAATCGCCAACCTGTTGCATTATGTTGATATATTTTGCAATGTACAATTTAACCAGTTATAATTAAAATATACAACTGACAGCAAGTAAAAGATTATAGATATTTATGGATTATGGATGATTGAATTCGAGGTAACATTTTGGATTAAATGGTATAATTATTATTAATGATTATTTACTGGAAAGAAAATCAAAGTATTGGCAAATACGCCATTTCTAATATACACCTAAGGCAGTTTAGCTATATACATCGTATATATATGGATAGTGGGATTAAGCTTCTCTGCAATCCGCAGATATATGTCATTATGTAACAGTGTTATACGATAATTCATTTTATAAGCCTATAAGAATACTGCATGAAGCAGTGAGAGGAAAATAATTAGCTTTCAATCTGCATCAGCTAAATACACAAAAGCAATGTGTTTACACCTTGTCTAACAAACTGTTTCTGCATTTTCCCTAGTTAGGTAAATGATTTAACCATGATTTTCATTCATGCGTATTGACATCTGCGTCTCCATCTTCTTCTGAATAATGAAATTAAGTAGATTCTGCAAAACTATCTAAAGATTCAACTTCAATCGAAGACTCATCAGAATCTGGTTCACCCGCAACTGTGTTTTCACAATCAACATCACTGCTGCTGCTAACAGATCTATAAAAAAAATTAAGTAACGCGAATTTAATTATTAATCATCTAAACAACCACATTTTTTCTCATGACATACTTTTGAACATTCTATAACAACTTACGTTTCAGAAGAAGTACTTTCAGTAGAACTGCAAGAAATGGAGCGACTGAACTTTGGTCGCTTTTTCGGTTTGTTGAGCTGAGAGATTGGAATACTCCTAACAGGAATTTCCGCTTCAAGCTTCTCTTCAATTTCCTTGATGGATAAATTAGTTTGAAGAAAATAATGCAGAGCAGCATCAGAAAGGAATACAGATGATCTCATTACCCTGAAACCGAAAATGCAAATCAATTAATATTATTCCATCTGTTAGTTTTAAAGCTTATGTCATTCCACGAATTTTATTGTGAGTTTTTATGCATTTGGGCAGACGTATCCACATACCTTTGTAAGAATTTTCCAAGCCCGATGCAACGTTGTTCAATAACGTTCCCGTTGAACTTTGTTGCATAAATGAATGTTTTTGGTGGAAGGGGTGGAACAATCCTAAATTGAAGTAAAGAAAGTAAAGTAATTCATATCTACGCATCAAATTAAAAGCAGTCAGTATATTAGAGTTTCGTATTTCAATGCTTACTTGTTAGGGTGATGGTAAGCAAGTTTCGAATGGAGCCAGCAGAATTCTGAAAATCTGCGACGAACTTCTGAGTACGGCAGAGAGAACGCATAGTGGTTGGTCTGTCAAATAAAATATGCACATTTTTATCATATCTGAAACACGTATAATATGTGTCGGGTTTCGGATATCATTGCAGTTTGCAACTAAAACTACATGCCTTAGCATGTCATGCAAAATTCGACACTTACATCAATCTGGATCAAATATGAAGTGAATGTTGTAGTCCACCCTAGTCCTTCTTTTGAGGTGATAGTAACGGGCTGACAAACTTCCAATTTGATTCTCCGCTGAAAACAAATAGATAATAATCTTTAAGCTTCTAGAGTATAGGTTACAGGTCATATTTTATGTTATGAATAACTGAATAGGCAAGTCTTTGATATTAGTTTATCAAACTGCTGTCAGTCACATCTTGTTTACATACTCTGATGTCAAATTTTGCAATATAACATGATACTCATATGCTTCAAGGGGATTTTTTACTTCTTTCATATGTCAATAATTTCATTGCAACATTGCAGAAAATTATGACCTGTTTTGAATGGGTGCAACTTACACTCAAAGACCCCGCAGAGCTAAGCCTTGACATTGCAACTGCACGAATGCACTATATAGACAATATAGAACCAAAACCATAGCCAACAACCACAACATATATTTCATTCAAGTTAGATTTTACAGGTTCGTCTCAATTAAGTACGTAGGTTAAAAGACGCAATATATTTGTGCGCCAGTCCCAGCATATCATATCATGTCTATTCAGTAACAAACCGAAAAGCAAAGGTCAAAATGTCATGTCACATGTAATGATGCAATTAACCTTTTACTTAAACATGAGCACGTACTTACGATGGACTATGCTTACTACTTATTAGTTGATTTTCCTTTCCTTTAATTACCTATCGGAACCTACGTGCTTATAAGATATGTACGGGTATCCAAGTATTCAGCAAGAATTATTCTGGAATTCATTGATTGATCAATTCATATAATTGGTAATTGCTAAATGAATACCAACTTTGCATGACTTAGAAAGACTGAACACATGCCCAGCATAATAAATACTTAAGCTTCTGACTATTACGAGCGAGAATGTATCTGCTCCGTATCTACGTAATGAATGACCTTGGAGCGTACAATCACATCATTATCCTTGGATGTGTTACGGATTCTGTATGAAAAGTGTGCTACACAAACCATAAAATGAAAGTGAATTTAGCGAGATTCCAGTTTCAGTGTTGCAATGTAAGCCAAATTTATCTAATTCTGTCATGGATTTGGTTTACTCTTGCAATATATGCTGCTTCATTATATAGTGGTCAAGAGCAAATAATTTTTTTGTTGGTAAATTGAACGCAATAGTCTTGCGATAATGTGGTTGCATCTCCAAAGCCTAACTGTTCTGAGGACTTCAATGATGAGTCAAAAGTATTCAATGAAATCCAAGTTGGTTCTGTCTTTCAAAAAATTGATAACACTGAGTAATGAATCATACAATAAATTCATTGATTAACCGCTTTCAGCTTCTTCACGTGCCCTAAATTACGCATAATTCAATACACTGAGCTCAATTCATTTTGTTGGTTAACATGAAATATGCTGAAAAATATGTATGGAAGTAGAAAATATGAAACTGGAATTGCGTCGCAATTTTTTTTGCTACATATAAAAGGAAGTTTGCTGATGGTTTGATAATGCAAAGCTCCAACATTGCTCATTCACTAACAAAACTACGGAATACAAAGGAAAAGGCTGATTTTATGTACGAGATGTACATGTTGGAGTAAATGAATACGTCAGAGGCAATACTAAATACTAATACTGTTCTATACTGAATACAAGCGTAAGTGCAAATTTTTTTTGCCTTCATGGTAAAAACCAGTTTATAGTTGTTGAAGCTAGCTGATGCAATTCTAGAAGGCCGTTGCATTGTGTCTGGGCTGTCTACATCTACCTACCCATGTATGCCAACTCCTGTATATTGTTTGTGTACAAAAGTTTTATGGCCATGAACGAGGGTTTATACCTACTCCATGATCATGAGCACCATGCATGATAAAGAAATATCTATATGTATGTTTACTAATAATGTGTTATAAACAATGAAAGAAAAGCTTACCCGTGAGCCACGTTCGTGGACCAAAAATACGGTGCCATTTGACAACACCCGAGTGGAGGAAACTCCCCCTGAACGGGAGTCAGTAGAGGAATAAGATGCGACAGCGGTCTCCATTTTTCCAGGAAGCAGATAAAGTTGAAATTGATGTAGACTATTTTTGGTTTTCGTAGCTGTATTTAGTAGCTCCTTTTTAGAATATTTAAATGAGTAGGTTTATGGAAGAAAAAGATGTATTGAGCGGATGTACACACGATAAAAAGTGAGACGAGTATAAAAATAAGAGTTATCTTTTGAATGAGTATAAGTACAAGAAAAAAGACTAGAGTCCACCTTTCACTATTTTAACTGTATTATGTTTATAGAGAAGTCTTTTATGTCCTTAACAAATACTTAAATACTGCTGGTTATAGGAAAATAATTCACTTTTCCTACCAGATATTGTACAAGCCGAAGCAGCACGTTGCCTTGAACTGTTTGAACGTCCACTTCCACTCTTAGCCGAAAAGAGTACCCTCCTACGGCTCCAGTTCAATTTATCGCTGTCACTTAAATGAGAGAAATGATCAGCGTAGTAGTTATCACTTTTGTAAGAGTCTTTGTTGAAATGATTGTTGTTGTCGCTGTGATTGGTATCTGAGTCCCAATCCAAACTCATGCCAGCAGCCAGAAAGGCAACAGTTTACTTGAAAAAATATTTCAAAATCGAAGACTTAATTACGGGACCCGGAGAATTACTAATGTCATAACATTTGGCATTAGCATCGGATCAAATAGCGGAAAAGGGAGTTGAAAGAATGATGAACGGGTTAAGGTTGATTTGATATTTACTCATTGAGAATAAAAGTCGTTGTTGATGATAGAGACCCTGAGAATTTCCTTCTGGGGTCAGTCAAGAGATACGCTTCAGTTATGAAGTTGAGTCGAAATTGAGCAATTTTGCAATTGTCTGGTGCTCAGGAAACAACAACAAGTAAAAAAATTGTTGATGGAAGTTGCTAGTTTAGCCAATACAATGTTTAGCTAAAAACTTGGTTGTCTTCTTGTAAACGATTCTTGAGGGAAAAGAAATCTGTTGAAGACGAGCGAGTGTGTAGTGTTGTGTGCTTGGAACGAATGCTTTCAAACGAATGAATCTTGGTATGCAAGGAGGGCTCTTTTTATCTGCATCTGCATAGCACACGCAGCATATCATTTGCTTGTGGCAGAGCTTGTGGCTTGTGAGACCATCCGTCAAGTAAAACTTCTTAGCTTAGCCGTACTCTTGCTCTTGTTGGATATGTATACCAACATTGGCACCAGACCAGATAGGACTATAGGACATATAGAACTCTGTATTAAACTCAAATGTATCATTCCATCAGTATATAGCCAAACAAAGAGCACTGACTTTCTAGCAATGGAATTTTAATACAAGGAACTAAGTTAAGTAATAGTTAGTGCTGGAACCGCGTGTCTTATATTTGCATTAAATTTGTGAATTCATGTATTATTGATATTATTATACATATACCACTATAGTAAGTACTTATCCTCATCCTTATTCACTAACCGTTGTCAACTCAGCTGGCAATGGAGAATTTTGAAACTCATTGCTTTTTTCAGTAGCCTGTTATTAAAGGCTATCATACCTTGCATATTGACACTTTCAGAGCAATTCGCTCACATCCCATGTTGAAAAATGTAGTGGTAGAGATTTAATACACCCACTACTTAGCATTTATTTTTTATTATAAGCACGATTTCATATATACCAACAGAAACTACCATTTGGCTTGACGTCGCCACTCGCGTGGCTGCTAATTTGTAATAATTCTTGTGGTTAATTAATGTTTTATACGTTTAATCTTCGTTACTATTTACCATGCTAAAAGCGAAAATGCAAATTCTTAAAGATAAGCATATATATGACAGTTTTGATTAATTATTTAATCAAACTGACTCAAACTGGCTAAATGTTGCCAGTCTTACACCACTACTTCATGTTCAGGTTCGTACTTATCTAGGTACCACAGCTCATAATGTCAGTCAGCCATGACGGAGGAAAGTCACATTATGCATGCCTTTACTATGTGTATAGTCCATGAAAAAATCTGATGGGGCAAGGGGTGATAAGAATGATGACGTATTCTGCTTTTCAAGTGACTAAATGAAAATTGAAATTCATTATTGCTTCAGTTTAGATTCTTAAGCTAACAATTCTAGGTATCAACGAAGGTCAATCAGCCAGTTTTCTCCTTTTGTCTTTAGTTCATGCCTCATGGATTTTATTTTATTTTCTGTTTTGAAAGACTTTCAGAAAAACTTTGACTTTGATAACAATATATTGGCCTTGCTCTAAAGTTTACTCGATAACAGTAACATGTCCCAAAACTTGGATCTTTCCAGAATGTAACAGGAATACAAGTTGGGTCCAACTTTTAGTTACGTAAGCACTCATTTGTGAGACACGTTTGGTGGATGATGACGTACAATGTGTCTGTAATACGTGTATCGGACGATATCATCACCCTCTGCGAATTAAAATTTTCCAACTTGGTTTGGCATTTGTAATAATATTCTACGGTTCAAAAAATTGACTTGCCTTGGATTCGCAAAATGTTATGTTCAAATTACTAATTAGCTTATCACAAAAGTAAGTACGTCCTTTAAAATTGCATGCAACGAATCACATGAGCCGGTTGCAAAATGTTGAAAAGCGACACATATCATGTTATGACGGTGATTGGTGATGTTAATGTGATCTTACTATGTTAATCCGATAATGTATAAAAAATTTATTCATTTAATGAATTCTTTCAGTCTTTGGTAAAGGTATTACACACAAACAAATTAAATTACGAAACGAAAAGCGGATGAAGTGTTATTGCAACGCACACGTCTACAAAAACAGTTATATGGCATTGAAAACAGCAAGTATCAATTTAGACTCACTGCTGCTCAGAACTCGATGCATAAAAATTTGAAAATCAAAACGGTCGAATGGATGAGAATGTATTTTTGTAAATTTTGGAAGATGCTAGTTTTAAAATTTTTTATAAAACAAATAGGCGCATATATGCACACATATTAAATACTTTGCTCGCAACCGCAACCAAAACTTGTTACTTTTTAGTATCTGGTTCAAATTGGTCGCACCGGCAAGTGGATATGAAACTAATTTACGTAAGCATTTTTCATGAATTCAATTAATAATGTACTACTTCCAATTTCTGAATGGCGTGTGTACATATATGTATAAATTCCGTGTGAAGGCTAAACTCTTTAGCTTCATCTGCTGTGACCTGATCTGATCAGAGAAATTGCGCAGTAGACTCTCAGAGTCTCCTCACATAAATCTTATCAATCAATACAATATACTGTTGCAAATGCTGGCACTGGAGGTTAATACATTTATTGAGATGTCGATGTCACTGGGATTGAACGATGCATGGGCTCTTGTTGATATTACACAACTATTGACGTGACATTGCATGGGATCATCTTGTGTTCAATCTTCTTGATTGAGTGTGACTTATTAGGTGTCATAAAATACATAATACATATTATAGAATTTTAATTTAAAAACCAAAAAACACTAATGATCTATTAATTAGTGGAAATCTACCCTTATAAAAAACCAATCTGTACTGGCATGAAAAATTGAAATAGAAACAGGCGTAATTTATTTTTTTCATTTTCATTCTTAATCCTGACCATCACGGTCACTTACCGAATGTCACCATGCAATACCAGAAATAGTACAGTCACATCGTTGTGACAAAAGTTTGTATTTTGTATCCAGATTATAGTCTTACGAAAGTTTAAGCAATAATGTGTGATACAGTCACATGTACGAGTGTTTGGCGTGTTAATTAAGAAGTGCGTCACTAAAACAGTTTAGAAGTTAGGAATAAAAATATCTTATTACTTTAGCTTATTTAAATAATAAAATCAGGTATTTTAAGCCGGACTTACAAAAAAGTGGGAGCCAATATGGCTGATGGAACGGAATACTTGGTGACATAACCTTCGTCAGGTGGTGTACCATAATTTAAAAAAAAGTCATAACTTAAAAATAATTACTTTGCTATGAATTACTTGGTCATTGGTGGACACATACAGTGTGTGTACTATTCATAATTCTTATATAATCATTCTCGAGAATTTGGTTCTTAAAGAAGATTTTGAAAATCTTTTGTAATGATGCAGGTCGTTACAGTTTGCAGTTAGGATTTTGCAAGTGTCAAGTTAGATTTCAATGCACGAATTAGGACATATACCGCTCAAATCGAGAAATTTATGGGCGAATTTACTTATTATAGACCAGGAAAGTATGTATTTTTAAATCATGTCGCATGTATTTCAAATCTAAAACGCTAGTAAAATATGTTTTGCCAGACCACATATCATATCATACAACGGATTCAGTGATTCCAGATTGAAGCAGAATGCCCCAGCAAAAATAAGTATATCATTATCATATTCCATATGCAAGACGAGTTGATTGCTGCAGTATCCGGTTAATGATCTTCCAATTAGTTGTACAAAGGCTTTATCAATGTAACTTTGTTGATTTATTCTTCTCATACCCTCAGTTATTGAAGGATGAAGGATAATATCAATATACTAAAATCCTTAACTAACTGTATCAGTCCTAGTATTATAAGCATGCATTCATATTAGTAGTCAAATTCCAATCGCCAGTTGTCCTTGTAATATTATAGAATGGGGATGTATGTGGCAGTAGAACATGGGCGTGATAGATTTCCTACTCATATTCAGTTGTTGGGGATTAAGATAAACTTAAAGATATATAATATCGTTGTATTGGAATAATCCCCATACAATCAACGATTTTTGAGTCATCTACCCCTGTGAAACTTTACAATATCTTGCTCGAATTATTATAAACTTAGGCTTAACTGCTCTCAACCAGTTCTCATAATGGATTCTAATATGCGTATAATGTTGAATATTTATTCTTTTAATGAAATTATTGAATTCTAGAGGTAAGAAAAAAGTTAATAGAGATTTCAAAACAGATACAAGATATTAAGAAATTGTGACGTTCCATGGAAGGATCTGACATTTTTCAATACCTTTCATAATGTTTTAAATCTATGCATTGAATGTACGGGACAAATTGCAATGATAGAATACCTGAATATTGAGCATATATGTAGTTTTGCATTGCTCCTCAACCTTTGACATTGATTTCCATTACTTGAGGTCGAGCACGGTTGTGATTATAATGAAACTCATAATAACACGAAGCATTTAGTTTTGTAGTTGTTTGTTTATGTAGAAAGGTCAAAATGTGACCTAACTGTTTATGCATCGTAATATTTATTGGGTTCCAAAAAACTCTAAAATATTCAAAACATATTACAAGTCCAATGTATGCACTCCATTTAGTGGTGAATGCAAAGAACCACAGATTCTAATAACACTTTAGCTGGCCATAATTTCCATAGTTTTTATATTGCAACCATGCTTTGATAAGGCATCTTATCCTGGCCATGAATATGTATATACCTTTATATCTATAGCGTTCCTATACTTTTATATGCCTTATAGTGATTTTTAAAACGGGATGCATTAAACTTGCGGAACTACTTCGCTAAATAAATTACAGTTCAAACTGAAACTCCCGTACATACTAAAACTCTCACAGAAACTAAAACCCTACACATACTAAAACTCCAGTGAATGCTAAATATTATTCACTTGAGTTTTAGTATTTTTGGGAGTTTTAGTATTCATTGGAGTTATAGTATTGACTTGAGTTGTAGTATGTGTGTGAGTTTTAGTCTTCACTTGTATTTTAGTATATATGGAACTTTTAGTACTCACATGTGTTTTAGTATATATGGAACTTTTAGTACTCACATGTGTTTTAGTATATATGGAACTTTTAGTACTCACATGTTTTAGTATATATGGAACTTTTAGTACTCACATGTGTTTTAGTATATATGCGACTTTTAGTACTCACCAGTGTTGGCCACTATAACTAAGAATATAACTATAAGTACACCTCTAGTTAGTTTTAGTCCGCATACAACTAGAACTACTTCAGTCAATCAGAGAATGAATATGACTACAACTAAAAGTACCTGAGACTACAACTATGAATACAACTAAAACACCTTGTGAATACAATGTTTTAGTTGTAGTTGTAGTCAGGCACGCATATAAATAGAACGCACAATGCGCATGCATAAGAAAGCTTGAAGCCTTGCTCACGGTTGCTTATCCATATACTTGTATAGGTTATGCATATAGGTTTACTTGTAAGTTACAAGTATTGAAGTGATGATGGAAGGTGATTGCTTTTTCTATCAACATCCAGGCATTTTCATTTGCATAATTTGAATAAGGCTCATCAAAAAATATTCAAATTTTTTATGCAGTTTTGCTTAAATGGTTTGTACATACTAGCTTATATGCAAAAATGTTAAAATTACATTTTTCTTGCAAAAATTACAAATTATTTGCAATCAATTTGAAGGCCAAAATTATAAATTGCATTTGCTTTCATATCGATGCTTAAAATTACCAAATACTGACATCAAACTGACGTTTGAATTTAACAATTCTATTTTTTTGGTTCATAAAATTTGTCCCGGTTTATATCTTGAAAATCGTGTATTGATTTCAAGTTTGAATAACGTTTGAAAAGAACAATTATTGAATTTATAATTTTTCTTGTAAGAGACTACAACTACTGACTATAACTATAACTACTAGAAGCAGGAATAGAATATAACTAGAACGGTAAATAAAATATGGGAATAGAATATAACTACAACGTTAAATAAAATATGGGAATAGAATATAACTACAACGTTAAATAAAATATGGGAATAGAATATAACTACAGCTACAACACCAAATGAAACTAAGGAATAGAATATAACTATAACTACAACACCAAATGAAACTAAGGAATAGAATATAACTATAACTACAACACCAAATGAAACTAAGGAATAGAATATAACTATAACTACAACTAAAACATTCTAGTCGCCAACACTGGTACTCACATGTGTTTTAGTACACATGGGACTTTAAGTCCTCACATGTGTTTTAGTATACATGGAAATTTAGTACTCACATGTGTTTTAGTGTATATGGAACTTTTAGTACTCACATGTGTTTAGTATACATTCAGCTTCTCTGGTAATTTTTAGTTCTTCAGAAAATGTATTTCCCACACATGACCAGTCTAACGGCTTTAGATTAAAGTTTGGGTATACTCGCTCATTGTAACTCGAATCGCTCATTTAAGGCCGTTGGACGGACAGACGTTGGGGCATATTCATTAATTCGAAGTAAATATCGTTAAAAATTAAAAAAAATGAATATTTTAATCAATTTCGAGTTACGGACGGACAAACAAAGTCATTGTGTGATTTTTTTAATTCACTCCATGCCAACTGTCATGCATGCACTTGAATTACATACGTTTGTATGATGACCATAAACCCCTTCAGAAGATCCGGAATATCTTCGAAAGGAAAAGTTACCCGAAAACCAAACTACTGTCATTTGAAAGCCAAGATTCCATTTGTTAAGAATATTCAAAAACGGTTCTTGGGTACTTTTGCCTTTACTTATGGCCAGGAAAAGTGTTATTAGAATCTGTGGTTCTTTGCGGAAAATAGCTTTCAAAAATTAAAAGATTTACAATTCGTAAACATTTGAGCCTACTGACAGGAGCAAAGTAGAGTTAGAATTTTACAGAAAAAAATTACATAAAATACAAGGAAAACTAGTGGTAAATTTCCATTATATAAGATTTGTCTGCAGATGGTGAGCTTCCTCATTGAAGAAAGTTGCTTTTACGCAGATGCCTCGTCTACTATTTGTGATCAAACCATCACAAGTTGTTTAATGATTCTTCAACTCCATTCCATAACACTATGGATATTATGTGCCATTGAATGTAGCCTTTACGATATGAAGTTGCTGCTTAAAGTAATACATAGACAGTCAATCAGCCTTTTCAGCTTCCTAGTGATGTGCCGAGGATACGACATGACATGAGACATTATACAAATACAATAAACAAAGTTTGAGTGAAGAAATTGTCGCTTCACTTGCTCTTATGAAAGTAATAACATTGTGAAATGTATCCTTCGATTTGCTTGTTAATTGCATTTCTATTGTACTTAAAATTGAGTATTACAAATTCTAACTCTAGTTCAAATTATTGGTAAAGTAGAATCAGAACACTAGTATGCACACATTTCTTTTGTGAGCCTATTTTTGGACTGATTTGAGATAAATTCTGGTTCCACAGGAATGAAGAAAGATTATTAATATTAGAACATTGTGTATTGTCCCAAAATAAAGGAAAGTAAATTTCCCTATCCGTGGCTTTGTTGCAAGAAATTCCTATGTTATGGTTTTTCACTTACGAAATGACTCATGCTCATTTATACGGGTTGTGTGTTTTTAAGTAAAGGGTTTAGGTACACCAAGTCTAAAATGTATGTTGTATGCTCTAATTTTGGCCCTTCGTCGAACACTCGGCTGTACTAAAAGTGTATAATAAATTTTCCAAGAAGAAAAACATAGCTTTACTTTAAAAATCTCGATAGACTAGTTTGTACCTGATTTTTTACTTAAACTGTTGCTCCCTTCTCAGAATTAGGTACCTATAGTGTGTATATGAACAAATATCTGTATGTTATAAGAATTCTGTTTATATGAAGCATAATGAGAAAGATGGGTTTTTACTATGCAACCCCATGACTCTACTGATTTGATACTTCTCAAGCAAGAGAATTAGCTATACGTGATACTAAGTCCAGATTGACATTTTGGTATGAAGATGTTATTGACTATTGATGATTAATAATAATTAAATTGATGTCCCATTTCTTGGCTAAAATGTTCCAAGATTTGCAAATTTAAATAAACTGAGAAACCCATTAATCGTTTAAATCGTCAATTAGATATTGACACTTTGTTACCTTGATTTTAACAAGGTAAAAGCTTTTACGATAAGAGTTTTTCTGCCTCAGAAAAGTATAGTAGTTAAAAAATATAAGTAAACTTGTTCTTTTAGCATGAAATTCAAATGATGAATAGGAAAAAAGTTATCAAGGAGCAAAGAATCTACTGCGACGTGTCGCCGTCTTGCATGTTGAAAATTTTCCACACTTTGCAAGTGATAAGAATGAATTGCTGTAAATTACGAGGCTGCAAATTCTGATTGGTGGAAACAGGAGGCAGATCCCCATTCATTCTAATCAATGATCATACAAATGGGTTTCTCAATATTCCAATATTGAAAGGATTTAAAACATTTATAAGGGGGTGCGGTATAAAGGTGAAAGTCTAAGTAACGTAGACAAAGGGCTAAAAACCTCATTATGTGTGCAAATTTTCCGCATGTTCTATAGTTTATCGAGGTTGTTGAAAGTTTGTTAGTAAATTGCGATTTCCTGAGATAAAGACGAACATTCATAAATCTGCTGTGTTTTTCCTCTCCTTTAAATAAGCATCGGAATGGAGTCTGTAGTCTTTGTAAAACTTGATGTGATTAGAGCTCACAATCTTTTATGACTAGTAAATCCAGGCATCAAGACACTGTACAAATCATTGAATACGAGAAATCAACGATATGGACAGTGATATAAAGAAACGGCTGGTCGAAACATAATTTAGTTGAAATGGTGTATGAACGGGCTTATCTGACTGGACTGCCTTTTGCAGTGCACGCACGTTACACGTTAGCGTATAATTATGGGCAATCGTTTGTATCATCAACATTTTAGGCTTTAAGGACACTTTATTACTAAGGAAAGTAGTTCTGTAGTGTAATGTAGACATAATTTATGATAAAATTTATGATCACGATCACGAGGCCATAATTCACATAGTACGAATTTTTTTAATTTTAATTGCGTGTCAACTAACATAATATGCACACCCAAAGATCTGCCAACAAATTAGTAGACTCAAACTTTGCAATAACTTTAAAATTGATTCGACCTTACACATTAAGGTTTTAAGGTAGTCAGTAGGTATGAAGTGAACCAATAAAAATTAGAGTAATCAAAATTCAGCTCGTTTGTAGCACCCAACCCATGCAGTTTCAATCAAGTTTTGAGAAAGTCAACAGGGTTCAAAACTCCTTCATTACGTTTTCCAAATATTAACAACTTCAAGTAGTCAATCATTTGGAATTATTTTCCTACATACAATTTAAAGGCGTACAAGGAAGCATGCAACATGTTTCAGCAATTTATCACTAAAATCCAGGAAAAACCGGATTCTTCAAAATGTTGAAAATCTTGCGTTTCGAAGTTTTGCAGACTAAGATAAGTTTTGCAGATACTCTATTCCTAGTTTACTGCGGAAAAGGCACAAATTTTTCTTGTACGAGGAAATTAATTATCATGGGTTATAAATCAATGATAATATGTAGCATTTTGAAAAAAAACAGTAAACATAATATGAAGGTTCACATAGAACACATTTATAAACATATCATGTTAGGGTAGTTTGGTGGAAAGGTAAAAGTTCAGGTCATCAAAACTAAAAATCATGGTAGTTATAGTTGGCGCCTACACGGCGGAATGACATTAATTACTGGCGTAAAATAATTAGCGTAAACATGATGCACTTTCTCAGATAATACGACGAATATACGAATATATGTTGTTACAGCGTAGTAGATCATATGCCGTTTTCATGAGCCTATTTTCCAACAACAAAGTCCTCAACGTTCCTCACGTCATAATGCCATCGCGATCGCGAAGCTGCGTACTACTTCAGCTGAATGATTGTCGTCTCAGCATCATGTCACACATGCAAAAATATGCTCGCATCTGCATAAAGAAGTAAGGTAGTTCCAAGCAAGATATTTTGTTCCAGCATCCCGCATCTGATGGCGACACATAGCTCAATAACAGACACAGTTGCTCATCAATCATAAATCATTCATCTTCACTACTAATGCCAAACTACGATGCTTCATGAAAACAAAAACCAAAATCCTTTGCAAAGTAGTATTGATCAGTTGAGTAGGAATACACAGGGTCATACCCAGAGGGCAGCGATTTAATCTTCATTATGTTTTTTCAAAGAAAACAACTTTTTAATTTTGTTGTATAAACTCATGCTTATTATTAAAAGGTTCAGACATGAAGTTCTCATTCAACTCACGTTTCGTTTCATTTAATCTTGTGCTTTATGGAACTTACTTTGGTTCACCGTAGCTTCTGACGTATACGTATTAAG
Source organism: Orchesella flavescens (assembly GCA_964034955.1). Lineage (NCBI taxonomy): Eukaryota > Metazoa > Arthropoda > Collembola > Entomobryomorpha > Orchesellidae > Orchesella > Orchesella flavescens. The sequence continues at coordinate 24,556,248 of OZ035954.1, read as the reverse complement.
TATACTGTGCGATCTTAGCTATGACTAGTGTTTACTGTACCAAATGGCTTTCTGATTAATTTATCTTAACAAGAGCTTTTTGTGCGCTGTTTTGTGACCTTTGTACTATTCAGAAGCTTGACCAGCAACATACTACGTAACTTTGATTCATAATAATATATCATAGTTTAATCTTCCGTCAGGTAAATTGAGACATGAAACCGCGATGAAAGCAAGTACGTCACAGTTCTACGTACTACCTGTTTGTCTTCAAATTAGTGAATAAGTAGTCAGCTTGTTGACAAATTAATAAACTACTCTTGCGTATTTAAAACCTGTCAAGACTCTAATGTGACAACAAACAAATTGTAATTCTTCAGTCTGTAAAAATTCGCAATTCATTTTGGAAACGAAACCTACAACGGCAAGCTGAAATTTCGTTCAATTGACTGAAGGTGAAACTTTATTTGAGCAACCATTCTTTTCTAAAACCTACTAATGATAAATGCAAATATTTTGGGCTTTCGCATACGTTCGTTATTTAATGGCTATGCTGTATACCTTATAAAACCATTAAGTATTGTTGGCAAATCATATCACCTACTAAACATATAGCTATTATACGTATTTGAAAGCTCTTATAGAAGTATAAGTTTATTTTAGAACTATGAAAAGTAAGATGAAGGTTTCTTCCTGTAACTGGAACTAGGTAAGCAATAAATATAGGTATTTATTACCAGCCCTTGATGTAAATCATAAGGTTTGTCTTTGATTGCCAAGGATTACAATAATTTCTTTAGTTATCTTAAAATGATTCCATAGGAAATGTTGCATCATACATTCATGAAATAGTGAGAGAAAGTCAAAGATATCATACATTCGACTGACTTTATACATAGTTGTATTATGCTTTGGCTTTCTGGCTATATCAATTCATCCAGCCGATCCATCAGCGTCATATCCTTTCAAATTCTTTATCCTATGTATTCACCCCGAACGTTTTGCAGTAAAACGTACATAAAATTGATGTTTTACACCCAAATCCTTTCAATGACCTACATTTTAAACGTGCTAGCATCTCTACTTCCACCTTATTTATCGAAGTGTTTGGTAGTAATAATGATATAACGATCAACCATTTTATTATTTTCATATCACGTCTTTTTGGAATCCTTGACAAAGCCGCGGAGTCGAGGACGGAAGTGTGAGTTTCATGACATTGCTAAATGCTAAGAGAATTCTAATTTAATAGATGAGGCACAAAAATGAATAATTTATGGCTGTGCAGTCATAATTTTTATATTTATTGGTGATTACTTCTAAATTGGAGGTTTGGTAAATTTGATGGGTATGTTATAGAAAATCTTTGGCTTCTGATTACCAGTTAAGAGGTAAATGTCGTGTTCATTACGGATTGTTTCTGTCTGCACTGCAAACGTGCTTAATTTAAGTATGTCAACCATATCCAAACGTCACGATATGGTTCGGTGTCCAAATTTTGATAGAAAGTCAGAGTTATAATACATTACGCAACAACACGTTGTTATTTCATGAGAACATGCATGCGTAGTGAAGTAGTGTGAATTTCTAATCAAGTCATATATTTGACCTCCTATGACAATGTGACATGTTTGTTTGGATAGCATGATGGGTGCTGGTCAATAACACATATATGTATCTTATCAGCGTTTCTGATGCCCTATCTTTAAAAAAATAAGTACCAGGGGACTTTCAGTAAGTGTTGAAAGTGGTTGAAAGGTCTTTTTTTAAAAAAAAAAAAAAAAATCGGCATATTGGTCTAAGAAGAATTCATGTTTTTATATACGAAGTAGCAATTAAAAATCGCATGTCTCGATGATGAGCCTAATCAACATCCTCATTATCATCATCAAATTTGCCTAACCCAACTTGTGTGAAGCAAAGGTCACAACGATGGGCGACAGTGAGGCGACAACTTTTCAATCAAACAACCTTGCTCAAATGCAGTTTTTTTTATTGGAGACGGCTGATAGGGTGTACTAACTTGCTCCAAATGATGAGATTTATGTTTATTGGGCGACTCCAGAAGACTCATGCATGATTTTATAAGCCTCTTTGGTGAATATTAAGATAATGAAGAAAATTATGATTATAATGATGAGTTGCCAATTTTTCTTGCTTTTCGCTTATTAAAAGCTTTTCGTTCTTCTTAAATTTTAAACTAGTTTTTGGTGGTTTTGACAAGACTTCTCGACAAACTGTTGCCAGTATTTATGAAAGTCACAATTAAGTAAATGATTCGAATCCTTTCATCGTGAATTCAAACATTTTCCCTGATTTAATCTTGTCTTGTACAATGGAGAATGGCAGATAAATTAATAAATGTGTAACAGAACCGTAGTGTCGACAGGAACACGTCATCTACACACTTTGTAATCGCAGCCCTTATAAATCATGCCACTAACTTTAAAACGCTTTCCTTGTTTCGAAATGTAGGACAAATGGATTTTAATAGGTAGTACTACCCTTTTTAAATTTTATTCAAATGCATAAAATGAGGATATTCACTCGAATATAAATTTTGCATACATGTATCCCAAGTTATATATTACCAGACTAAATACGACCACTACTAAATTAAAAGACACGCCATGCAAACTTGGCGTTTTGACATAATAATTTTAATTGAGACTTCAAAATTGTAGTTTGAAAAGAACACGTTTTTACTACAGAATGCCTAAGAGAAAAAGCTGTAGTAAGTGCAATAAGTTGGTTATTATATGTTGCTTTCATTATTTTTAACGTGTGGTATCCTCTTTATAGCTCATATGGCGTCTTGCTATGGAATTCGAATCAGGCTTTTTGACTAAACGGTTGGGTTACAACTGATAACAATGCAGACGTGGAATTGACGCCAGGTCTGTTGACTTTGATAATAATTTTGGGGGTAATGGTGGGTTTGTAGGTTGCTACCACACAGGTTTTATCTGGATATATGAAGAGCTGCACTTGCACGTCCTCTCAATCCCCTTCATAATATAAAAAGGAATTGGAGCATGTCATCGGCGAACTCTTGTAGGGAATCCATCAACTAGACCATTACTTGGAATTAGTAGTGAATTTTGCAGTTAGCACGCCATTAATAAATGTATGAACTTTATGACGAATGCTACTACAATTTTTTTCGAAGGATGACATATTGTCAATTTAGAAAATGTACATATTGGAATGAATGTATTGGTATAAAACATCATAAAGATTCCGGAAGGAAGTCAATAGGAATCGCAGTTAAAGTTCATTAAATTTTCGTATAAAAAGGAAAGTATGAACTGAGTGAGGTTACCAGGTTTGGCTATGTATTGAAACATTCATAGTTCGTTTCTTTAAATCCTTTGAAATAAGCCTATCATTGTCAACTATGCAATTATTATGCGCAAAGTGCAGCTGTGGTGATGCCATAAATACAATTATTGCATTTGTATCAATTCATGTACGTAGATTTAACGTTAATGCTTTTCAGCAAGTATATAGTGAAAATCAATCCGACCATAAAAACATTACAGATAATGTAACAAACAAGTATAAAGAATATTATTTATTTAATAGTTTTGGTATATTTGTAGCTTTAACAAATTAGGAATGTAAAAGAAACGCCTTCAAGTTTCAGTATTAACAAATTCTATGATATACATATATACAACATTGCAACATTGGCTGATTAACAAGTATTTGTAATTAGATTAGATTGAAGAATGATTACTTATTGCAAGTCCTTTTCCTTTCATGTTCATAACTTACATTTTTACAATACAATAATAATATTCTGCTATTTTGTATCCGTATATAGTGTATTTGTTTATAAATTTACTTTCTCCATTTATATAACTATTGAGCTTATCTCTACTAGGTATGTAAAGTAAAAAAAAGAGGTGCGATTGTTGTATATATATACGTAGATATATTTTACAAACATATAAATTACGTGTTTGCATAAGTTACAATTAGAGTGTGGGGATTTTATTCTTCGTCATTCATTCAGTGACGATTTACGCACAATTCTTGCTAACTCAAGTAAAGACATAGAGGGAGTGCGAAGTATAATAAAACAGTTTGCTTTTCATTTTTTCTAAACTACGTAATTTCATCATCTCATTCATTTTTCTTCACTTTTGACTTTTGTTCTGTGACTTACTCATATTACTACTTACTCAGACTGACTACGCATTAACAAAAAAGAGAAACCTTTTTCCTCAGTGAAAGGTCACAAGTAGGAGTAATAATAATGTCACAGAAGCAGATATTAAACTGTCTCAAAAATGATGATAATGAATTCATCTCATGTTACTACATTCAGCATTTTATCCTAACTAATGTTTGTAATACAAAAAAAACTTTATATACATATAGATGCAAGGAAGGGAGACATGCCCACCCCCTATTATCAGTTTCTTTCATTTCCTTCAATTACCACCGTTTGCTCTCCTTACATTTTAAATCTTTTAGTAGTTTATGTATGTGGCCGTGTTACAAAAAATACTTCTAGTGTTAACTCTCTAAATGCAGAAGGTAATCTTCTGTTGTGACAAACATGACAAGGTGACAAGATAAGTTAGACTCTGAGTTGATTTATGTGTATGCAGAAGTACCATTGAAAAGGAAATACCTATCCATCATTTTTACCCACCTCCTTTGTTTTATAGTATCACTACATGACCACGAGGGTAATTGTTTTCAACCCAGGCAATAGAGTTATATCAAGAGCGTTGGAAAGCGTGACTTTTGAATAAATACATACAAGGTTGGAGGTGGTCTGCAATGTTTAGCTGTAAACATCTCAAGTTTACTTTGGAAAACTACAGTTTAGAAAGATTATATGACTACAAAACTTTGATTGAAATCACGATCTAGAAAAATCCGTAACTTGTTTTCTCTTGTATAGTCACACTTGAGGAGGAAGCACAGATATTGTCCATTGTGAGAAAATGATTGAATAAGTTAATTGCTGAAAATGTGGTGGTGATGCCGTCATAGGTTTTGCGACGATAGGTCGTGACTTTTTTTGCGACAATTAACAACTTTGGGGAAGCACCACATGCGCAAATGTCCATTTGATTAAGGAAGTAAATCATTGGTATTCTCTAATCTATCACATCATGTATGCTCAGGCATGAGTCATTCTATGTCGGTTTGCGTATGTCATCTTATGACCGGCACATATATGTACAAGTATGTACATAAAAAGGTAACAGTTTTGTGTAGTTCTCCAAAAGTCTTTGAATGGATGATCACGACGAGCTTTTCTCCATTTAGTTTCAATTTCAGACGATGTATTTTTTCAGGGACATTGGAACATGAGGAGCTGGCTCACTGTCTCTGGCATCAGTCTCTTATTTCGCAAAAAGTTGACTGATGACTGGTTTGTAGCGGCGGAAGAGTTGATGGACTGCTCATCTCCAGAATTCCTGCTTGAATAAAAAATGATATCATGATAAGGCAAGCAGTCCAAACTGAACAAAAATGTACGATGCAAATCAGCAAAAAAAATATGGTGAGAAAAACAATATTAAAGAACACTTACGTTCCGGCAGATTCGCTTCCTGATGAGGCAATAGAGTAGCTTCGAACAAATGCTGGGTTGTTAGAAATATGATTCGAGGCTGGAGGAACACCTGAGGAGTCATGAGAAATGGTAGCTGCCACTGCATTGGTTCTGGACATTGCACGATATCTCTCATTTATTCCAACATCTGATTCACTTGACTCAACACTGAATGACAGTCTTTCATGAAGATTCTCTTCCATTTCCCTAGTGGAAAGGTCAGTCTGTAAAAAGAGGTGGAGGACGGGATCGCGAATGAACATAGAAGTTGTGAGAAGCCTGCGTAAGCGAAAAGAGAACATGAGTACATTGCAATATATACCATTCGTATAAAATCAAATGCTCAAAATATTTTAATTGCAATAGTAAATAAATATTTTACTTACTGTTCCAAAAATTTGGAAAGACCGGATCTCCTGATTTCAATGATGCGTGGGTTGAAGCGTACAAGGTGCAAATACTTTTTAGGTGGAAGTGATGGCAATGTCCTGTAAATAAGCATAATGAACATAAAAATTCTATTCGATTCATTCGATGCATTAGGTTGATTGTGCTTTCTATATACACAATGTAAAAATTCGAAAGTTTACAAGTATTTACTTACACATTCGAATAGTGCCTTTGAAGCATTGCCCTCAGCCAGCAAAATTCTGAATACCTCCTTCTAACAGCCGTGTACGGACGAGAAAAACCGTAATGATTGGTCTGCAGAAATCCAGAAAAATCTCATTATAATATGCCTAATTGCTATACAGTTCAGTCCTGGAAAATTTCCAGTTTGACATGTACAGTTGAAATTATTCCACTGGTCCAGTTTACAGTATAAATAACAAGGAGCGAGGTTAACATCCATAACATGCATGTATGGACGTGGACACATGTGCATGAGAGCACCTGTTGGTAAACTGTCAGCGGTTAAAGCAAAAGTCACATAAATTACCTACCTCAAGCCTTATCAGGTACGATGTGAATGACTCGCTTCTCGCAAATCCCTCTTTGGCTGTAATGGTTACCGGCTCACACACATCAACGATAATGTAATGCTACGAAAAGGAAATAATAAAAAGAAATCATAAGTATGCACTCATGCAAACAGCTTCAGATGATTGTAATATTATGCGAGAATAACTTGAAGATCAAGTTTTTCTCAGATACAAATTACATGAACGAAAGCTAACGCGAAATCTCAACTCTTCATCCTAATAATAGAAACATCATAGGAAAAAAAGTCAACAAAACTCATTCTGCATTTAACATCCTGTGCATGGTAGGAGTTTTGAGTGTTCTAACTGTCATTTGTTTTAATGCAATAACAGCATGTGTAGCTGGTTTGGTTTGATTGTAGGGTTTGTTTCTAACTGAATCATGCTTGAATTCAGGTCGAATGAAAGGCATAATGCAAATAAAACTGAGCAAGGAACAGGTAAAAAGAATATTGTAAGTGAAAACTAGTCTTGTTGTTGGGCAAATGACTTTAAAAATCATCTCATCTTCGGATAAAAAGTATGCAATATGCTCATCTTTACATCAGAGTAAAAATGATGTGTTTCGACTTACCCCAAATTCGTCGTAAATGGTCATCTCGGTTGTTGGTTCTGAATCCATGATTATAAACTTATTTCTTTACTTAAACGCGAGAATGTGGATAGATTATATTCTTAACAAAACTGCACCGCACACACTAAAAGCTTTTAATCTTTTTGCTTCAGAATGTGAAAAACATGAAAACTCTTTTGCACTGTTGAACTCGCTATTGAATGAGCAGCAATAAAAGCAAGTGTAATAACGATAACTGTAAACGATAACTATTGTCAAGCCCCGTGACGATTGAACTTTGGTTGATAGCTTTGCTTCTTCTTCTTTTTCTGAGAAAAGACTGCTGATTGTTTGAAAACAACTTTAATAATATTTCTTCAAAAAAATGTCTCTTCTGAAAAATTTCACCGGGTAATTTAACAAAAAAATGTATTTACTTTCCAAAATAATAACGCTTTGTTAGTAATCTGTCATTAAAAATGACAATACAACGATAGTGTCTCCTGTATTGAACGACGTCATCCGCCTTGGATGGCAGGAAAAAATTAAGATAAAAATCGTGATATCTGACTTCGTCCCGGAAGATTAATGAACTGAAGAGAAGACGCTGGACGATAGTCCTTAAATAGAGTACACGCCTGCCTTTACTGCACCACTAACTATCCTTACTCACGCACACATTTGATTCACATCACAAGAGAGTACAAAACTGCATTCATGTAGTTTGTCACTCATATAAAAAACCATATATCTTGTGTATATCAACTAATGGTGCGGTGGGTAATATATATTTGTATAGCTTAATGGTGGTGATGATAATAGTATCAGATATATTTGATAATTAAATTGTGTTATTATATAGTGAAATATATTATGATATATTGTAGCTTTTCCTCCACCATATTATACTTTCTGTCACTCTTACTCTGCTCCAATTCTGCAACTGAAAAAGTATGGGGTACACACTATACCTAGTATCAAATGAAGGAAGAAGTGCAATGAAGTGGAGACAGATTTGAGAATCTGAGCTAGTAGTAGGCACATGTTTTCTTCTTCAATTCCTACATTGCTTCATAGCTAAAGATTTTGAAACGAGTATATGAACAGGCAGATGAGTATGGTTATACCATTCATACACCATTTTTATATCATCATTTCCACTTTGGTTACTTTTTACTGATTTAGCTCGTACTAGCATAGGACACAGGACTAACCATGCGAGTAAGGTCACGTTGTTATGTTGCCCTATGCTTTTAGGTACATGTGCGTACATACATAATATATATTATAGTGTGTTTAAAGTAACGCTTTCTAAAGATATGTGTATATATAAGGTAGTAATAATTTATGAACGTTGGGGTCGCTTTTTATTGTGAATTTACTCCATGCTGCAGCTATTTATATACATATTTATGTGCTTTTAGCTTTGCAAATGTCAACTATGATGTACGACGGCATAATGGATTTGTGTATATTATATTTTTATCTATGGGGTAAATATGTTTTTCTTGTGTCTTTAGTACAAAATTAATGATAAAAAAGACTTCCAGATCCAAATACATGAGGCTCTGTCCTGCCATATGCGTAATATGTAATTCATCATCATGCATATATAATATGAGGATCATGATACAAAAATGAAAAATACATAATGGAACAAACCAGAAGTTACTGACTCAAACTTGATTCAAATGGACATTTTGGCTTTTTTCACTTATTTTTGAGTTTTCTGTTATGTATGTAAGACATTTATTACCCAAGATGGCTCCCACTACTTATATATACGTGTACGTTTATTGTAAGAACGACGTATGTGGGCTAAGCTTTTCATGTTGGTATCAATGTTTGAGTTTCAAAAAAAAGTGTTTAGTAGTGAACCGCTATGTCGTCGCCATTTGGTGGATTCTGTTCTTCTTGTCTTGTCAGAGAAGAGTTTGATTAAGTTGGCCTATTCACAATTGTGAATTGAGAGAACCTGCTATTGAATTTCAGGCTGAAAGGCTGCTATACATAGTATGCATGTATTTCCGCAGTGTGATCATAATATATCCGTGAGAAGATGATTTAACCTTAACCAATATCCATTATTCTGGATACTGACTGTACTGGATCCATGTACTTATCTCAAATTAAATACACGTCTACAAACTATAAGGGTCTTCTTCATTGACAGAGTCCATGTCTATACCGATGAGTACCAAATGTATGACGTTCATGTAGCAATTTCTAATCCTCACCACTGGATAGGAAAATTCTAGTGCTGAGTGGTTAAGATGCTTGAGGTTACCTAAACTTTCTCGTCTAGAAAGGATAAGGTGGGTCTACAAAGAGGATGGCTGACTTTAGATCATATGAAACAAATCATGCGCCTGATTAATGCTTACCTGACTCACGAAAAACCATTATCTTAAAGGTGTAGTCTTCACTCAGGGGTAATGTAATAAATTTAACTATATCGCTTCCGTGATTATTGCATGTCAGCTCCTGTCGCTAAAAATCGAAAATAAAATGCTACTATTTGCAATCCAGTCCAAAAATCGTAGCACGTTTTGCAAGAAGCAATCGTATTAAATTTTATCGTAAGTCATTCAATGAATGGTGGGCATACCCAGGGTTCATAGTGCAACTCCAGTATCGCAATTTTTTGGTCAGTTTTATAAAATAAAATGAGAATATGATATGGCGACATGTGACTTCCCTCTTTTTACACCCCATACCATGCCATATATAATATTCATTATGAATTATGGTGCATGTGGAGATTTATGAACTTACTCCAATAATAACCATCTTATTTTTATACTTGCACGTTGAATGGGAGCATAAGGTTCATTTGTTGAATGTGTGTAGAGAAATGATTGATTATTATAGCCAGGAGTTAGTTCTCTCACACACATTTCTCTTACACTCTTGGTCATATATAAGAATAATTGAAACTCATTGGAATTAAAAATATAATGCAATCGAGATCTCTGCCAGTAGCCGTAGGTTCCAGATTGCAATTCCCGATGAGTTATTATGATAAAACTGACACGTTCTCGTTTTGCACTGTGGACCACAAGCACATTAGCAGGTCAAAGGTATTCAATTACAGATTTGCATTCTTCGCCTTCGCAGCTTAAAGCACTCTCAGTTGAATCAGCAATCAGCCATGGTGCCAATAATATGTTGATGAGGAGATGGATTTTGTTTTTGAACAATCATCTCTTTCACTTACGTACTTCCCTTCGAGTCGGTTTTTAGCTTCTGATTTCATAATGATGGAGGTTGGGATAGGATCGTATAACCTCGATCGGCAATTCGGCGGCAGAGTGCCTGGAACTAAATGCATTTGATGAGGTTATCAAGTTATCGTGCTTTTTCCAGAACATCAAAAGCACCTGATCTGCCACTTAATTGATTTTGTTATGTAACATTAGTTATGTACATCGTTTGCATAAAGTAAGGTTATCTTTCATCTAAGCAAAATAAGCTTTTGTTATCCGGACGGAAAGAGAAAAATATTATGGTGGATGACTCGTGATATTATGATTGACCGGAGCAGAAAATGGAAGATTTTAATTTCACTTTTTATGTTTGTCCAGCTGAAGTTTCTCAATTTCCCCAAATTTTGTTATGTACTCAAGGTCAAAAGCAATTAATAATTTAGAATCAGGATAGTAGAAAAATATTGACCGGCCGGTGGCCCAACATATGGCTCCATTTCTAAGAAGTTGAAAATATTTTTACTCTTAGGTTCCCTTCAAAGCCCATTCATTATACGTATGTATATGTTGTTTGCTAGCTATTGATGACATTTGACATGACGTGGTTTCGTTCAAATACATAGATCATCCTAAAGCGATGGCTCGACTCTTCTGTGACTCAAATGACGTGTTATTATTTTTATTTGAACCTCATCTAGCGCAGGGACAATAAGGATGTAAATATTTTTGTGGGTAGTTCTCTTTACTGATTTCCCAATTTTCTTCCACTTCCAAAACAATCAATGAGAAAAATCCAGAAATTATTATAGATATGCTGAAATCAGGCCCATTAAATCAACCACTAATCAAACACGCGTACGGCGAGTGGATTTACTTACAGAAGCGTTTTATAGCTTTTCATTAATCATTTAATTTGATACAGTTTTTGATGACTTTATTTGCAAAAGATATATCTCTTTCCATCTTAAATTAATCACTCGTCACATCCCCATCTTTCTGCAATACGAAGCAGACTAGAGTGTATATGGTATATAACTTAGCTTGCCCCAAACTTACGAGAAACTGGTCCGCTATGCTGATGATGATGATGATGATGCGTGATGATGAATTAGTAGCATAGCATGTACCACGTTGGATTTGACTCGCTGGCCATGACATTTTGTAGTTTTAAAAGTTAGAACTGGAGTAATAAATGATTGATTTGTTTTAATGGACAATTGACGTAACAACTTCTTCAAAGAACGAAAACAGCAAAGTGTCTCAAATCCTAATCTTGTTTTCATGATTATGGGCGGCTATGCATATAGAAAAGATATGGTAAATCTATAGTGCTACTGTTGCATAGAATTGTCCATACGTTTCTGGAACCTTTCAGTTTATAGCTTTTTAACTACTTTTCCTTCTGAGAAAGTTTTGTTGAGGTTGATCAACACAAGCATCGTAATGTAATCAATCACATCAATCGAGTTCAAAATTCAAAAAGGCTGAGTTGTTTGGAAGTGCACTTGCAAAACATCCAAGCACTATCATTACGCATTTTCGTTGAGACAGGACAGAAAGAAGGTTGGGTGATCAATGATAATTTTCCATAGTATCTGTAAGATTTCCATTAAGTCCGTTTGTACTGCATCGCAGCAGCAGTGCGGCCGACGTGTGATTGTCGATCATCCGGATCATCTAAAAGTTGTTTACTAATTGGGAAAATGCGATTTTTTTTTAGAAGTTTGGCACCACTCGTCTTCGCCGGTATGCCTTGATTTATGTGATAAACAACAGGTTATGACTATTTTCATTACCGATGCTTTATTGCTACACTTTCTTATACACGGTTGACCGTCAAGTTGCTACAAGCAGTTTGATTGATTGCCATGAAAAAAATTGGAGGTGCCCTTTCAGTAGTATTTTAATCGGTATTTACTGGATTATAGAGAATATACAACCTATACGGAGTCAATCTGTTTAAATACAAAAACAGGCAAAATGTATTCATGGTTCATCAATCCTATTTATATATGCCTGATATTTTGAACTTTTGCTATAACTATTGTTGAACAATGCTTTACTGTCAGCGTAACTCTGAAGCAAGCCCTAAGGTCAAGGTCTAAAGGTTGTGAAAACTACAAAAATAATTTTTGCAACAATAATGTCTTCTTTAATTCACATACGACACAAGATACAAAGTAAAGTATTGCACACGAGAAGATCAAGCAACCTAATCTAAAAAAACATCCCGAATTTTATCAAACTAATGGGCTATAATGCGTTATCAATATATACCTAAGTACAAAGTATCTTCCATGGACATGCACTTAAGTAGTGTGGGCGTTTGGGTGGGAAATTAGCAGTATAAAGAATGAACGGAATCATTTAACCTATTACTTGCACTTTGGTTAGAGACCAACTGATTTACGGTCGGCTCCTTCTGAAAACCTCTGGCCTGGAATGAACTCCACCCTCCACCACCAGTCCGAAAAATATAACCTGTTCCAAGTTAGAATTATTATGAAATGAAAAGCTAGCAATAATAGTTTATGAATGGGTCATTATATATAAGTACCAGGATTTATTAGAAGCCATACATGTTGATTGATTGATGACGCTATAATGTTGTTTTCCAAAGTTCCACGCAACTACACAAACTCCTTAAATCTTCTGAAAAATAGAGCATAGGCCAACTGGGAATTTGGTTCGGACACAGTTCGCAACGTGCCAACTTCGCAATGCTTTTGCATGCAACGTTGTTTGTTAGTCGCGAGGAAAGATAACCAGAAGTACTGAAGTACATGGGCTTTCTAGTATAATCATTTCAATTAGCTTACACACACGTTAAGTTCAAGGCTATGTTCCTCTTACTTAAGAACTTCCCATTGCAGTAATTTTGCTTTGATGTAGAGCGAATGTGTGATCTTGCTCTTCCGACGAGCATTGATTGATGAAGTAGATAGATAGATACATGTTATATGTATGTCGAACGACAAATACTAAGAACTAAGTTGTTGGGTGATAACAAAGCGCGTACACCATTCATTTCATACACATGCGGTTGCAAGTAGATTTTAATTTCTTCATATCAGGATGTCTCAAATTTGAAAGGTATTACATACACGTACTTACGTGTATAACCGGCTTTTCTGTCTGAAACGAGCGACAGTGAAACATAAAAATAAATTGATCAGACAATGATTGACTGTTTAAAATGGACTCGGATGCGGCATCAAGTGGTTTTGTCAAGGCCTCTTCGACGCTAATTTAGTCACTTCCTTTCATCAAAACAGAAATGAAAGAGACACTTTGGAAACAAACAGTTTTACTTTTTGCTTCCGCCTTGCAGTTTTCTGCAAACTGGAAATTGAGGAGAATGACAAGAAACAGAAATGAATTAAATTAAATACGGCACATGAAACACCCATACATAGATACAAATCAATATTGTATGATACATCGTAGTAGATGGGTGAGTTTAAAGTTTCAATATTGACTGACTGACAATTCATTCATTGCATAATAAATATGTACAACGTGCATGTAAACAGCATATATGTATATATACTTTTATGACTTTGCATCCAATGTTCTAATGATAACTCTGATCAGGGTTTTGGGTGAATTCGAGCACAAAATAATATGTAAGAAGGTTTGTTAAATATTGAGGATTACTGTCTAGCATAATAAACCATAATGTTTTGCTTGTCATCAATAATGTTAGGAAACAAATTATAATCGACGAGAGATTAGAATAGCAAACAAACACGCATACATACGTGACACACTGCATCCATTTGAAAAGCAATGTATGTACCCGATCGATTATAACTTATTTAATAGGAAAGACAAGGTTAATTGTTGGACAAGGGGCAGGGGCAAAGAGTTAGTTGTGGTTGTGAAATTGAGAAAGGTTAATGCTTTTTCACTCCTTCGAGCGTGTTTTTTAGCGAAAGACCAAACGAGATGCGCAAAAACTACTGTTAAATTCTAGCTACGCAGCAGAAAACATTTTTGGTCTGGAAAAATACTGAGAAAAAAATGAGGTGTAATGATCCGATATGTTAAAACCAAAGAAGTTATATAAAACTAGAATGTATATGCCCATAAGGAATGCATAGGAGAGCTTGTGATTGAAGATTTAACATGGGCGTAAATGGGACTGATAACTTTGTTTCCTCGACTACTATTTCTTACAATGGGATTTCGTATTTACGGTTATCAGTAAAAAAAATTAAGAATCACAGTGATGTACAATCTCTATATATCTCTGGTTAAAACATTGATCAGTTCAAGTACGATAGACTTGTTTCGGAAATGACCTACACCAAAAGACATATTCATAATATACATTCTCCAATTCGAATGCGAAAGGTCTTTGTATCTATCTAGTTGTGCAAGATGATTAACATGATGTAACAGGGCGCACATGTGAAGTCATGGTGTTCACTGTTCACGTGAGTCATTCATCAATACTTATTTGTAACCTCCCAAAAACAAAATTTCAATTACGTAGAAAGCCTTCGTTAATCAAAGCTATCCTTCGCTCATGCCGGTTAAAACTAAATTGTCTCCAGAGTCTTAGATCCTAACTGAAAATCCTTCTGCTTTTACTAATCTTTTTATGTATTTCTGAAATTAGAATAACTGTTGGTCAGATTTAGTAAAGCTGCTTTTCTAAATATATTTCATCCATATCAATTGTGTCACCCTATATGGCCTATTGTTTGTGTACCATTTGACACTACTCTTTAATCCTCTAATTTTAGGATTGTCTACAGTCTAGCCTATCTAGTGTTTTGATGGTATGCACTAAAGCCAAAGCTATTCTCTCTTGTTAGTCATACTTGATCTTGTTATCATTCTTCTTAACAAAGTCACAATGTAAGTCATACATGAAAGCATGAAACACGACTTGCTTCTGACTGACTGATGATAGATGCTTGAAAATATTTCCTCTATATAAAATGTAACCAATTTGTTTTGTTATGAAATATAATGTCAATGCCTTATATATTATCATTGCAATAACTTGAGATATTTACTTCCGCTTAAATAATCTCATACGAAAGCAATATGTGGGTTTGATAGCACTAAATGTACTACTTTGCATGCTCCTTTCCACACTTGTCGTTGTCAATGATGGAAAAATCATCACCTTCGACACTTCAACCTAACATCCATAGACTATCATCAATAAATACCATGTTCAGTCCATCATTCATAATAAGTATAATGGTATTGAACTTCCAGAATAAACATCAACATACATACCATCATCACCGAGAACGAATATACATGCACATTACACAATATGTGGGTATAATGATAATCGCATTTCATCTGGGTATGTTAATATATATGCTGATAGTACAATTTAAAAGAACCAAGTTTTCATTCAATGGGTCAACAATCTGAGATAGCGTGTTTGTTTGTACGAGTATAAGCTCTTAAAAATTCTTTAACCTTCACGTCTTTTGCATCCCCTGTTTATGAAAACTATGGAAAATATCAATAATAATTATGATTGAATAGCACATTCACAAAATGTAACACGAGGACATTCTTTAATAACACTGCATGAGAGTAAACATGGAGAGATTTGCATGCGACTTTTTGAATCTTTAATAATGATGCGTTATATATAAATAAGCCGTATTTGTGGCGCAACAGAATACATACAACTTTTCAAGAGCATATGTAGCTAGCTATAACATATACATGTCTACATTTAAAAATCATATTGCATACAATAAATACAGGATAAAAAAACTTCCATAATTCTTTCATCTTTTGAAAGTAAAGTTTGTACAAAAATAACAAAAAACCTTAACTTCTAAGCACACTTTACAAAAACACGTTTGTTCACTTGAACTTTCTTACATTTCCATCAAGGATGTACACATATTATAATCTAGTTGATATATGCTGCTCTGTACATACTGGTTGGTAAATTATTTTGTTATTCCTCGGGGGTAGTATTGCGACTTGCGACCTTAACAGTCTGTAATTGATAACATACATAATATATAAACTAGCTAGTACATCTACTGCATTGCGTTGACCTTTTTATTTGTTAATTTCTGTAAAAATACAAAGTTATAGCTACATTTTTTTAATGTTCCATCACTTATCTAGAAAATGTTTTGACAAAAACATGAGCGTTTATCTATACAGTACGTTTTCCAACGTAGTATGAAATAACAAAATTGAAAATGATTATATAGCGAGACCCTAATTGTGGCATAACCTTATCCTCCACAACGTAAAAAGTTACAAAGGTGCAAGGTGACAAACACGTTTTTCGTAAGGTTTAGTTTCTTGGTAGAAAATGTATTGATTAAGTCCCTGGATTAAATGATATACCCCTTTTATCATTTCACCTTTATGCTTATTGCATAACGATACAAAATATGATATGATATGATATGACATTCATATTTTGTTTGTTCAGTTCATTAAAATTCAACTATAAATATTGCATCATGGTAATTATCTGCTTCTATATCTTCACTTATTTTTCCCGTTCAGTGTTTTGTGTTGAAGTACTATTATTGTTGAGTTTTGGCATTTCAAAATGAATATGAACAAAATAATATATTGAAGGGAAGAACACAGATCTGCAAAATTGAATTGCTTCAAGTGTGACTACAAACAAGATTCGCAATTGCAATCCAAAAAGTCAATTATGATGCAATAGGTTAGTTAGGTACGACTTTTATGTTTGTATAGCATCTACTTGAAAAGATACAAACATCGAAAGATCAAAACATTTATAGTTGTAGTTGTCAATCTACTTTAACTAACTCTACTTATAATGGTACATAATATTACATAAGTCTATATTATACATAGTGTTATCATTAGTTTAGTGTTATTGCATTTTGAAAAATAGTTAGGAAGTTACTTCCAAAAACATGTTACATAAACATTGAAAAGTAATAACAATATATTCTTAAGCAGTCTGTTGAGTAAAATAGTTTGAAAACGACATATATCCATCGCTTTGTTTGCTTATAAAGCAACAACATTGTTTTTTGTTTATGTCAGCAAATGACTTATCAGGGGAAATAGCCTCTGTTTGGAGGTGCGTAGTGACTCATGGAAGCCATTGGAACACAAAATTGTGCAGGGAATTGAACCATTGAACGGGATGCGTAGATATCTGATTTTGGCTCTGGTTCTAAGTCATAATACAAGCTCCCCTGCATCTGGAATGGAATTAAGGTCATAATGTTATGTGACATTTGGATTTAAATAAAATAAAATTCGTGACGCATATTATATTTCTTACATAGTCTACCTGGGATGCACGGCTTCTTGGCCGTTTTGTTTGACGCTCGTCAAACAAATCATCAACGGTGGTGTCTACAGTCTCAGCAGATCTTCTTGCAGACATTAAAGGTGGGGTCTCCATCATTGAAGATCCCATCATTTGTGGACTCGTATGCATACTCATGGGCTCATTTTGCTAATTAATAAACAATAGGATACCATAATAAAATAATGTTAAACTGTAAACTGGTAGAAGCAACTACAAAAATTTAATGAGTTTTGTAGTTCATTACCACATATATATTTCCGCCCATATTAGCTTCAGAAACTTGAGCCCACCGAAGCCTATCATCCATTGAAAGGTGCTGTTGATATGGATTACTATTGTTTTTACCACCGAGGTAGCTCAATGCTTGAGTTGCCATTCCACCAAATAGTGTCCGCGACATCATGGCTGCCTTCTGTTCTTCTCGTTTCCATTTTCGACTAAATTAACGGAAATATAAGAAGTTTTTTTATAGTGAATTATAGTGAAGACATTATACAAGATAATGGTTGAAGTATACAATCTGCCGCAACTTACCTCCACATACAAAGGCAGGCTAGTGTAAGGCCAATGATCACTACAGCGGACACAGATGCTCCAATGGCCACAGCTAAAACTTCTCCATCAATGTCGCATTGTGAGCCATAATAATTACCGGCACATCTAATGTTGAAAAATACAGTTGCATTTGCATATAAATTTTTTTAACGTATTGTGTGACAAGAAGTAATAAAAAGATACAAAAATTTGCATGACTAATTTCATATTCTTCATACCTGCAAACTTTTTGTCCATTCTCCACAAGGCATTCTCCCCTGCCATTACAATAAGTTTTGCCATTGCAAGACTCACACTTGCGTCCACTTCGCCTTTTGTCCTTCTCAAAAGGATCACCGTAACCAGGCTCACATCTACATTCAAAGGAGCCCAAGGTATTCACGCATCTGGCTTTTGAGTCACAGTCATTCATCTCGGGACTTTCACATTCATCCAGATCTGCAAAATGGAGGAGGAATAATAACCAGTTATTTATTTCCCCACACGAACATCAACAATGGTCAGTGAAGTAGCCATTGTGAACATTTTTATGCTTTCTTGAAATTTATCGGTACATATGCTATGCCATAATGTATTAACTGCAAACTGTCAAATCGTTATGTACCAGTGATTGCTGAAACTGCAGAGATCGGTCCTTCAACCCAAAGCTGTGATTTACCAAAGTTGTTCCTATTCCTTGTAAGAACTTGAATCATTTGCTTTTGCAAGTCGCGTTTCACTTGAGAAGCTGACTGCTTCACATTCTCTTGTATGAGAACTGTCGTATTTACCACAGCATGACGTCCATCAAATCCAATAGCTTCTAATTTCGATCCCACATACCCTGAACTTAACGTGGTTTCACCCATCGCTGAATCCATCTACAACAGGGTTGTTTCAAATAAGAGAACACAAAAAATTATAGTATCTCGTGGAGAAAAATATGCAGCTAGCTGAATTAAGATTACAATGAAGTGTACAAGTATACATAAAATGCTCTTTTGAATGTCAAGTTCAAGCATTCAAACTCTCAAGTAAATTAGCGTTATTTGCCTTCATTTGTCATTTCAATCTGGCTTTGTATGATACGACAATACGTGAGAACATTATATAGGCTCTGTCTTGAATGAATCATGTATACTGTAAGTGATCATGTGTATTTGTGTCTATCATGTATTATTACCGCATGAATTGTTTCCCACTCCAACGTTTGATACATTTCCGAATTGGGGTTGAAGTAGTCTGGGTTGTACGTGAGTTTCTTGTCACCAAGCTTGTCAAGTTTGATAGACATGACTAAAGATACAATTGCTGAAAAGAAAGTTGAGCAATTTTGTGTTTGTGAAAAATTACCGTGTAAAATTTTGAATGACGAGGTTTCATTGTTCATATATAATTTATTTTTGTAATTTTTTTAAAAAGTACCTTTGCAAGGTTCCCTATGTCTTCGCCTAGCATACCCTGACCGACAAACACAGGAAGAAACGCCTGATTCCGTTCTGCACACTTCGCCTTGCTCAGAATTGCAAGTTGAGTCGTCCCCAACAATGCAAGTGTCAATTCTTACTGGAGGGACGGATGGTCTTCGAGTGTGTGGTCGTCGGATCAAGTTGGGAGGATTTTTTCCTCCACTTGCACCACTTGGTCCTGTCATGCCACCTGAAGAGCCAGAGATTGAGAGGGATGTAGAAACAGCTCTGCTAGGGGTATTTCCATTTCCGGAACCAATTCCAAATAACGTTTTCCCAGGTGGTTGTGGCAGCAATGGCACTGGGTTACCAACTGTGCCAACTCCAATGTTTTGACTTGGTTGTGGTTTGGTGGAGGGTGGTTTAATACCGCTACTTCCGGGATGCTTTCCAACTTCAACACTGACAACGTCTGTATTCGCCACGGGAAGAACGTGACCAACAGCCTTTGT
Source organism: Orchesella flavescens (assembly GCA_964034955.1). NCBI lineage: Eukaryota > Metazoa > Arthropoda > Collembola > Entomobryomorpha > Orchesellidae > Orchesella > Orchesella flavescens. The sequence goes on along the minus strand of OZ035954.1, from coordinate 24,536,188 downwards.
GGCTCCCCCTGCACCAATAGCTGTAGGTGTGTTTGGGTGGAGATTGAAGTAAGTTCTTTTCCCATCAATAGACACGTATTGTTCGGTACCAGTTGGCTGCGTGATAACCATATCGTCTTTCGGATCTGCAATTGAAAAGAATGGCCAAATGTTACTTGGTGTATAATAAAATTTCTCAAGCAATATCTTTGTAAATTTCAAGTATGAAATGAGCAATTACCTGCGATACCAAAAGCTTGGCCAGTTACTTTCCCACCGAAGCTTTGCTTGACACTCACCGTTACATCAAAGATCTCTCCGACTTTACCGGCATTCCCAGCTGCTTCATCTACTGTAACAACTTCCACACTTCCATAACCCTTTCCATCATTTCCAGGAGGACCGTCATTAATTACGATGCCTGAAATTCAAACAGTAACTCATTTAAAAACAAAAAAAACAATGCATCCAGTTATTTTTAGGGTCATAAGCCTAATTACCTAATTATTTGTATGAAATATGCTTTTATTCCACCCGTTTCTGGTTTGATTCAGTTTCATTTCCTATTTGGGTGCTGAACTAATATCAGCGTGTGTTTATGACTTTTGCCAATCTTACTATTAATTAAAGGCATCTCGCTAATCACAGTAACTGATTGTAAATGACTGATTTACAGAGGCACCTGACCTTACGTCCATTCATCTTCATCATCATGTCTATGCCAAATGTCTCAAGTGCGGTAGAGTAAAAAATGCAGTTAAAAACGAGTAAAAATTGCTACAAGTTTCATGTCATGTTTTGGAGGATTCACATGCGTGTCATGTGAGTGAGGGTGTGTAATGCAGTATTGGCGTTTCCTTTAAGTACATGACTTTTTGGACTTCTTGAGCAAATACATACATACGTGCGAAAGTCTTATAGCTATCAGTGCATTACATATTGCTATCAATAATATATAATCTCGCGTCTAATCCAACTCTCAGTCATTAGCAAAAGATTTTTCATAAAAAAATTAAGATTTATATTTAATTTCATGAAGAAAAAAAACATTTTAATGCATATAATGTCTAGCCTTGGCTTTGGCATGATTTGACAGCTACACGTTATCATTTCATTTTTTGTTTCATGCAGGACTTCCGTTGCATAAAGATTTGCTTTTCGTAAAATGTGACTAAGAGGTACAAAATTACGATTTCGCATGAATCCAGCAGAAGTGCACAATTCTCGTGTGAACCTTTACTTTACCTCAAAAGCTACCTAAAAATGAATCAACTGTTGTTTGTTTGTGCATTTCCTGTGGCTATGTAAGATAAAGAAAATATATGTAGACAACATAATTCAGACCGTGCAGAACAATATTCTTATTTTGTATTGAAGCAAAAGTTGAAAGTAACGTACGAGGAAACTATGAATGAGTTTACATGCTTGCATAATAGCATCCTGAAATTTTACAAGGATTTCGTCTCTCCTTACTGTCATTATCCTGATAATATGGAAAGATAAGTATATAGTCTATATGACTTTTGGAACGGAGGAGCTCTTACAAATAAATTTTCTATATGATATTTGTAATAAATGATAAAAGCAAGAAATCGAAAGAGTATATTTTATGTGTTTGTACTCTTATAGTATAAAATATTTTACACGGATGAAACATTTGCTAAAGCTTGTGCACTTGACCTTAGTAGTAGCTTGTGCATATAAAAATATTGAGACAATAAGATATGCCAAAGTTAAGATAACCAAGGGATTTGCGTTCAACAACAGTCACTCGCATTGTTGCAAGTTTTGTAACTTTGTCAAAGTATTGTAACATGTAACGTTTCCCCCCTGTACAACTATAACTTCTTGCTAAAAGTGCGTATTTGACAACATGACAGTCTTATAATTGCTTTCAGTTCATAATTAAATAATAAGTGCTCATCTTTCAACATAACAGTCACTAGCACATTAATTTTGCCATTAATTACCTCTTTCCTAGACTAGTACTTACTACCAGTTACAAACCTTTTTAAGACATGGTACATAAATAGGATTGTATAATTTTACAGTAGCTAGCCAGAAACAATGTGTAAGTAGAACTCCTTGAGGTAGTCATGCATCAGTCAATCTTGTAAATTGTTATGCAGGCTAATTTTTGTGCATTTGCATAATTAAATTTTTACAACCTACGTGAGATAGATAGTATGTGACGATTATTATGATGCCGGTTAGACTCAGAATGATATGCACAGGATTCTATTAAAAGACACATTTTTATGAGGTTGTTAATTACGTGCTACAAAGAAAACACGGCTCTCCCATTACAAACCTGGTTTTGTGTTCTATTCCGGAAGTTCTTAATTAAAAAGGGGTGATGTGCAACAAGGGTATCATTGTCAGCAAGACTGATGATGGTGGGATATTATATGTAGTGATTAAAAAATGGCAAGTGGCACATTATTACCTGGTCTTAATGGCGGAGTCGGCAGAGAGTGAATGCTTGCAGTAGTTAAGCCAGTGTTATCCGTAGCAGCCGGCGTATGCCTTGTTGAATGCAAGCTATTGAAATGTTGCACTTGTTTCCTCAAATTAGAATCTGGATGTGGTTGAGAAACCGATGTAGTAGCGGTGCTTAATAGATCTTGGGTGGTGGTAGGAACAGGTAAGATTTGCGGAGCTTCTTCATTGACTGGTGCAGCAAGCTTTGTTACTATTTCAACCAGACCATTTTCACTATTCGTCTCAAGAACTAATGTTGGATAAAGCGTGTTAACTGATGTTGGTCGAATGAACCCATTTCCTTGGGATGATGGACCAAGTTCAGAAAACTCAAAAACGGTTTCCTTGCTGCTTCCAATTCGTCCTGATCCTGTATTTGACCAGGATGGCAATTGGGAGTCTTCGGATATTGTAGGTTCCAGGGTGATGGGCGGAGATGAAGGTCGTTTGTTTCCCAAACGGACAGGAGGTGGACTTTCATTCCATTTTACGTTGTTTTGATTTCCGAGATCAAAGTCCACATTTGTTGTAAATCTCAAGTCATCTTCCTCATCATCTTCAGAGCCTGTGGGTAAGGTCAAAGATAGCGGAGGAGGACGGGGAGAACTTACAGCGTGGTGATTGTGATAGTTATGTTTGTCTACTAGAGAGAAAAAATGTCATAAATATTACTTCATCTTGTACTTTACATTAAGTTAGGTAACCGTGTAGGATTACGGCATAAAAATTTATGAAACCATTTACCTTGACCATCTAAAGATGTAATAGTGGTCAGCGCAGTGTTACCGCCACCACTTCCGTCACCAGTCGCAAAGGTAGTCGTTGTTGGTCTTCGAGAATTATCATCATGAAGATTAGAAGTTATGCCGTACGGATTACGAGTTCCGTTCTCATTAAAATTATCATGTGCATTTTTGTTGGATGTTTTCAGCGTTGTAGATACTGTTGTCAACCCTGTGCCTACATTGTGATTAGGTGCCGAAGATGATGGTGATGCGAAAGAAGGTGCCGCTGATGAGGTTGGCCTTTGCTGGGTACTGCCACTAATGCCATTTCCATTATATCCATTGTTTCCGTTATTGTAGAAACTATTATGCTGTCTGTTATCATGACTGTTGAGATTATTTGCATTCCCATTACCGCCAGTCACGTAAGAAGAAGGTGCAGTCGGTGTTGGCAAAGGTGGTCTCAGGTTAAAGTTCCCATTAATGTTGCCATTACTGTTTGGTGGAGGTACCAGTTGCTCAGGTACAGGGACACCTTGCTTATAAGGCGCTTCCGGTGAAACCACAACTTGTGACAATGGGAAAGGCGGCCCAAAGCGTGTTTGATTTAATTTAAAATCTGAATTAAGAGCTTCTAATGGAATCGCTTCAAATGAGCTTTGAGATTGTTGTTGCTGAGTTTGTTGTTGTTGGGGTGTAGAATTCTGTGCACCATTGAGTGGTGGTCCACGAGAATTAATACGGGAGGGTTTTGCAGTTTGATAGTAAATAGGTTTTGTTGGATTAAATAAATTATATGCTGTGCTTTGAGGTTGTCTTTGTGTGAATGGCACTTGTGGCACTGGTTGAGGATGATGAACTTTGCCACCTAAAAGCTTGACGATACCATCAATAATATCCTGTACATCTGGACTTGCCTTGCGGGAACTTCCTTCCTCTGAAGATTGGGCTAATGTTGAAAGTAATGCCTCTGACTTTGTTGTTCTTGATGAAGAAGATAGTGAAGAGTTGTTTTCTCTTTCGTTCAAAGCTTCTGATTTGGGAAACATTACTCTGCCCTTTCGATGTGTTGTTTGCATGGTGTCGTCGTCGCTATAGTCTGCAACTTTAGTTTTTGTTGCAAATAAACTGACTGGTCCAACCTCTACCCGTGTCCGGTTTCTAATTCCCCTAAATATGATTGTTGATCTGCTAGATTCTGGGATGTCAGTTGGATTTAATACCTCATGGTTTTGATCCTCGATTACAGCATCATCACTTTCGGCAACTTCAAAATCTTTGTTGAATTTCGATTGTAAATGGTTTTCTCCAAGTTGCTGCTCCTTATCAGGGAAAATTATGGGCTGGTAGTCTGGCTCCAATTTTACTATGGCTGAGCGCTCCGAGAGCGTGTGACTTTTTGCATTGGATTCTTCTAGACTTACGTCAGAGGATGTTTTCACTCCTGCAACAAAGCAAATTAAAACAAAATTAGGCTCATTCAATAAATTCAGTATGATAAGATGTATATAGCATCGTTTTGCATTGAACATCTAATTGCTCAAAGTTTTTGGAAATACCCTACCCAAGAGTGAAATAACAAATTCTTTGTGTAAAAATGACATATCATATCTTCATGTATCATCTCTTCTTCTTAATGGTTGCATATTCACGTTTATTAGACAAGAACACGTTTTTTTTGCATGTGAGACTTTCAACATGCGTCTTGCTTGTGTGTGATATCATACCGTGATTTTATCTTTCATGAAAAAATTCTGATTGCTGCTAACTGTTCTCTTTGATGGGCTTCGGTATATCTGTTTATTTCACTTTTCGTAATTTCACTGCAGTGCTTTCTAATTCTTTCTCACTGATGGTCATGATATAAAAACTTCAATCCTGCACTAGATAGGTTCATGCGGAAGCGAATAACAACGTTGCCTCTTGTAAGATCATCATTATATCCTATAATGATTAATTAGACAAAATGATTCTCATTTCGATACTGTCCGATGAAAACATCAGTCTCCATTATTATTTTCACTGATGTATTTCATCTTAAACTTCTTGATTATGAGAAGTAAATCATTAACATACTGCTCATCTCGTAGCATTTGGATAAATTAAGCTCAATTTGTTTTATTTGTGATGGAATAATAGACTAGGGGTACAATTCGTGAAAATAATTTGCAAAAAAAACAGTAGTTATTATGCAAATGCGTAATATTTATTCATGAGACAGACTGAATCTCTTACTTATTTTTACCATGTTTGTAAAAACGAAGAAGCAATTTTAGTAAATAGAGAAACGTTATGTATTCTTCGACAACAACGCCACTTTCAATCGCTGTAATTGTTGATTGCAATCTCCACGTTTCTAACTAACGTGAAGGCAACATATATTATTTTGTATGAGCCTTTTTATTACATAAACTTCAATTTATTTTCGCTATAGCGTATAGATGCTTAATTAACCGGAAACTTTGTATAAACCCCCAATTCCATATTAGTACATTGCATTGCTTCTCCTTCCTAGTTTGTATGTACATTTCATTCATTCTCAGTTTTTTCATTCATTGGCGAATTCAATGCCAAGGCTATAGCTTTCATTTCACAAGCTCAATAGGGAGTCCGCAGGCCCAAGAGATTTAAACAATGACATTATCGAGGGTTTCGGGATGGAGGATTATCAAATGTTTCTAATGAACCGTTATAAAGTATGTTACAGTCATAAGGGCCAAAAAAACGACACGTTGTCGGGTGCTTTAATGAGATTTCTTTCTACTACTTTTCATCTTTGTACGTTGCGTAGAATGCAAACAAAAATACCGTTGAATATGATATAATGACGATGGCAAAGTTTACGCAATGACCGTCCATGACTTCTTAAGCAGTTTTAACGAGCTTTTATGTCACTGCGTAGTGCGTGTACTCCATTCAAAGTTCATGTTATGGAGCGCTGTATACTGCGTAACAATCTTGTTAACAGACTATCTTGCCTGAATGGCAATGTTGGGTTCAAACTAACATGACAAGCGTAAACTGAATTTATTTATGAGGTAATTGCATGGACTTCCTTATGAAGATCCTGCTTAAAAATGCGTAGGAAGTAAGGAAGTGGAACTTTTACATAAGTAGTTCAAGCAAGCATTTGATTTAAAAAGCATGTCTGTCGTTTAAAGTTCCGCAATTTTTTTTATAAGCACATTTTGTTTCTGCTGTTATCAAGATTTTGATACATTGAACTTCAACTATACTTCCTTCAATTATGAAAAATTGCCGGAAGCATCCATGTTGACCCATGTTGAATTTGTAAACATGAACTTTTTCCAATTTATTTATGTTTTTAAGTTGCCAGTAGTCTTTAAGTAAACTGACTAAATCCACAGGTATACCACATACATATATATTGGCAATTTAGTAATTAAATACCGTACGATGACTGTCACAAAACATGCCTACAGTAAAGCACGGCATCCGTTTCTTTGAGCAAAAGTGTATTTTAATTATCGAATGAAGTTAACCAAAAAAATCACACAACAAATTGATAAACCGTGATGATAGATATTCCATCGAATGCATCAGCAAATATATTTTTTATGTATTACAGTTGTTTTTTAATACTTTTTCGTGCATGACACATGCAACACATCGGGGCTTATGAGTCATGATATGGGCAACTTGAACTTTTAACTGCTTTCAACAAGAACATGTAAACATTATTACGATGCAAAGTAAAATTTTAAATTTTCAAAGGTTGCTTATTACATCGTGCTTTACTGAAAGAAAGGTTTTCGTCTGCCCGAAGTTGATGTGATGTGATAATAGGGATGACCACTGTAATTAAGTTAACACTGCCCTATTTAGCTACCCTTTTTTCTCCTCTTTTCTTCACGATAAGGTTTTTACTTTGTTGTGAGTGAAAAGCATTGTGCTAAAGATGAAGAAATTATCAAATTAAAACGCATAGTGCTTCTGCTTCTATAAACTCACAACGCAGAACAGGCGTCGGTTCGGTTGATGGGCATTTGTAATTACTCATTTTTCTCTTGTTTTTACAGACTGAAAATATAAAAGCTTCTTACGTGAACATGCATTTGACCTACTAAAGCATCAAACCTCATATTAATTTTTTAAATATAAAATAAACGATGAAAACGTGATTAGGATGGGTAATTTATGTAAATAGGAGATGTTAAACATAGCCGTGAATCTTCCCTCATTATTTTTGATAGGATGCTACTAAATTTAATGAGTCAAGCGCAAAATAATTACATTCAACAATAATTGATACTAAACTGAGGTCAGTCACGAAGGCGCTATTTTATGAGCTCAATTATTTCAAGAAAGAACACCAGCTTGAGTAAATATAAAATATGAGGAAAAAATCATTAATAATAGTGTTCAAGCTAACTATAAAACAAATCGGCTGTACTTTATGAGTCGGAATAATTCCACCCAGTCCGATATGATAGCCAGTTCCTGTGATATAAAACCTAACAATTTCTCAAAAAAATATAAGATCCGTGAAAGTGGGATAAGATTTATGTTGTTGCATAATGGTGTTTTTATACGAATCAAAAGATAAACCATCCATCAACGTTCATGTTTTGTGTTTCATATGAGGTATGGCTTGAACACATAAGCCGGTTTATAGTTGTCACCGTTGTGCAGTAGTTTAGCTTTTGTTTAGTGTTGCATATTAAAATATACTAAGTTTTGTAGAGCTTCAAACTTGACCTTCCTATGCTATGATTCTTATTGGCTGCACTACAAGGTGTTTCGAATGTAAATATCATCCATTATAACTAACCATTGTTTAAACTGTTAAAGTAAATTGTGGGCAATAATGTGTAATCGAATATACTATAACATTTTGTAACTCAACTGCATTAAAATCTCAACCAATGTTAAAGGATATGAAGTAAGACAGAGTTATGATGATTTGTATGTAAAAATGCACGTTACACCCATTCATTGGGTTATCTAACTAGCATAACATAATTGTTACAAAGCCTCGTATTAAATGAGTCAACGTATAACATTTGCGTCCGTCCATCCGCTCGACATACATTGTAATACTTTTTTAATACGCTTTGGTAATGCTTGAACAAAAAAAAATCATGAGAAAAATAAAAAGTTGTTGTCTTCATATGTATTTTTATACAAAAAAATGACAGAGCTGGTAAAAATACGGGAACTAAACTAAGGTAGTGTGACGGAGACCGATGATGGTATCAAGAAAATGAATTTAAATTGGTTGGAACTGTGAGTAAGTCATACGAGACGTTGCGTAAAATGCATAATATTATTCTTCAAGTTGTTTATTGTATTCATAGAATACTTATTTACGTAAACATAAAGTATAAACAAATGCATGTACATGGGAGTAGTTTTTTTTATAAACCTTTGGTTTTTTCTTGAAGGTAATAAGAACACGTACACACCAGAGTTGGGCAGGGCACAGTGCCCAGTGCCCATTTTCAGTGGGCACCTGGGCACTTGGGCACAGGGCACAGTGCCCAGTGCCCATGTGGCCATGTGCCCAATGATTTTGGTGTGCCCAGTGCCCAGGTGGCCATGTGCCCACCGATTTTAGTGTGCCCAGTGCCCATGTGGCCATGTGCCCAATGATTTTGGTGTGCCCAGTGCCCATGTGGCCATGTGCCCACTGAATTTGGTGTGCCCAGTGCCCAGGTGGCCATGTGCCCACTGAATTTGGTGTGCCCAGTGCCCAAGTGGCCATGTGCCCATTAATTTTGGTGTGCCCAGTGCCCAAGTGGCCATGTGCCCACTGATTTTAGTGTGCCCAGTGCCCATGTGGCCATGTGCCAATTGATTTTGGTGTGCCCAGTGTCCAGTGGGCCAAAAATGGCCCACTTTAGCTATGGGCACAGTGCCCAAGTGCCCATTTAAGGTGGGCACTGGCCCACTTGTACACTTGGGCACTGTGCCCAGTGCCCAAGTGGCCATGTGCCCACTGAATTTGGTGTGCCCAGTGCCCAGGTGGCCATGTGCCCACTTAATTTGGTGTGCCCAGTGCCCAGGTGGCCATGTGCCCACTGAATTTGGTGTGCCCAGTGCCCAAGTGGCCATGTGCCCACCGATTTTAGTGTGCCCAGTGCCCAGGTGGCCATGTGCCCAATGATTTTGGTGTGCCCAGTGCCCAGGTGGCCATGTGCCCACCGATTTTAGTGTGCCCAGTGCCCAGGTGGCCATGTGCCCACTGATTTTAGTGTGCCCAGTGCCCATGTGGCCATGTGCCCACTTAATTAAGTGTGCCCAGTGCCCAGGTGTACCAGTGCCCAGTGCCCTGCCCAACTCTGGTACACACACATAATATCAAGTTATGGCGGTGCACGGTGCACCGATGGATGGTAAAGTGAAAATTATACTGGCTCCGACCGGGGAAACTTATAATTCTATAGTAAATCCCTTTATAATTATGGATGGATGGTGTGTTACAGCCTTTCATATAGTTATAATAGCAGCAGGCTGACAATCCGTATTTGTATTTGTATCATTCATATACAATGTGTAGGTGTGAGATAATCATTCATTTGTCGAAAGGAAACATTCATAAATGACGAGCTAAATATGGGCGTAAACACGTAAAGAAGGTAAAATTGATTTCACAGGTGAGTATGGTAGTAGGCGGTTTATAAAGGTGAGCTGATTTACAACACTGTACGAATTTACGAAAGTTGACACGTGGATCGGATCTGAAATACATTCACGATTAGGCTAACCTTCATTTAGATGAAGAAACATGTAAAATAGAATGAAATTCGTTTGGATTGGATTACACAATATATTTTTACTTTTCTGAACAAGAAATTTTCCATGCAAATGCAAATCAACAGCAATATTTGCAACAATCCTTTCAGTCTATAATATACATAAATATATATTCGTATGGCGCTTGAATTCTAATTATGTTTATTCTCAAACATTTTTTTGTAGATGTCTGTGAAGTTCCTTTCCTAATCGGTTTGATACATTCAAATGATCTAACAACTTCACTTTATATTATGTTAATACGTCTCAGTTCTTCATTTTTTCTCGTCTTACTTCACTGCATCCGCTTTATCCTCTCGATGCGGTAGTTTTTTGTGGATACATCAACTTTTTATTCTCACTTCACTGCGGATGTCACAACTCTGAGCACAACAACGTGATGAAAAAATTGCTCACTAATGCAGAGATAAAAAAGGATTGGATCCGAACGAAACGCATTTTTATATAATTTATAAAAAAAACTATCAGCATATAATGATCACTTTACGTTGTTCATCAAGTCACAGAAAACATTTTCTACATTATAATCTTAATTTCACAGTATCTATTAAGGATATCTCGATTAACGATACGATAAGGCGTTAATGCACGTTTTTTTCTGCAACATCGTCAACCCTGCTGTCTTCCTGTGCAAAAGTAACAACATGCATTTGTATCTATCAGGTTCCATTTTGCCGATGTAAATACTGAATTATTGTAATCAAAGTTGCAACTAATTTAATAGAAGAAGAACAACCCTGTGAATATATATAGCACCGGAAGATGCAAAAATATTAGATTAGTTAACAATAATAGCATCGGTATTACTAGATTCATAATATGGTAGTGTCTTTTGCTTTATTGTCAATTTGCAAAGCTCATTTTCATTTTTTCTTTTCCTGCACTACCAGTAATTTCTGCTGTAATACCACAAACTTTTTTTGTAATCTTGGTCACATGACATGCAACAGTGAGGAGCTGTAATGATGGTGGTATTAAACTAAATATCCTAGTTTCCAGATTAAGCCTTAAACCCTAAAGGGAATCAAGTGATATGTTCCTCTCCTGTCGATTGAGATTATGGTGATCAGACAAAGCTCATTCCTTGTGTGCATTGTTTGAAAAGACTTCTCACGAGAATCTCTCAAGTGGTTAAACCAAATGCGGAAAAAGAGAGACGCAAAGCCAACTATAGTGATAACAATGCCTATAAATAAGGTTTATTCAGTCTGTGCTCAATGCATCTATCCCCATATATACAGAGGTGGAAGTAGAAAAATCCGGGCCATTGGCATTGGCAATGTCCTCAATTTCGATCGGATAGGGATATTTGATGACGATGATGAAAGGCATCTCTGCTAGTAGTGAGTATAATGTAATAATACAACAATGATAATATGAAGCCCAACCAAGTCGGTCGATTGTGCGAGCATCATTGGGAAAAGTTCTGATTTAAAGTCGAATGCAGTCACGACAAAAATCATTGTCTAATGGGATGGAATACAAGGTGTGCAATTGGAGTTTACCATTCATGAAAAAAGTTTAAAATTGCACGTACCTATATACCATCATGCATCAACTATAAAGTTATTTGCTCCATCTTATTTAAAATACTTACAATCGATCGGCTATAAATACATACAACGTAGGTAAAGAATCTTGAGGTGACGATAATAATATGGCGAAGAAGATAACAGATGATGAGATTATAATATAGTAATATCAACCCCCAAAGTTCAAAATGATATCCTAGTTTTTTGACAGTTGAATTATTTACTGTCACCTATACAATACACATTATTTCTTCATTTTGAAGTTATTGTGTCAGCCAAATGCGTACAGTCATCATCCCACATTATTATTATTTTATTACGAATGCGTAAAAAGTATGGTGTCAACTGCGTAGAAGGTTGCAAAAAATCATATTTTAACGGGAAAACGCCTTTTGTTCTCACCGTTTCATATTCAGCAGGGTGTGATTACATTAATAAACTGATACAAAGTTTTCGGCTCATTTGTTTCTTTGAAACTTGTGCTTAAAATGTACAATAAGAGAATGAGTTGGATTCAGAAGAATGTACGAACAACGAATTAAATCCACCATTACATTACCAATTGTAAATTGTGAAATGCTCTCTATTTGTCCCTCAGTTGTCGTCATCACTTTTTTTTACTGCTGTGAAGCAAGTGGGATTTTTGCATAACTGTAAAATAGATTAATAACTTTTCAAGTGCGACGAAACAGATACCACGCTCCCTGCACCGTTTGCAAATTGAATTCTATTGAATGAAATGTGTATAATTGTGTAGTAGGAGTCACGCATTAATACATTTCTCATTTTAGCCACTCCACGACATCTTTAACAATAGATATTTTTTGTACTTATCTCAGGCCGAATAATATGGCTAGCTGAAAAATTGAAGGACAAAGATATAGGAGAGACGAACGATATAGATAGGGATCTCACATTAAAATCAGGATTTGTCCCAGATATGAAAAAAGGGTAGCAGAGCAGTGCCATACTTGGACTGCATCATGCATCATCATGATAATAATAAAATCCGATTCGTTCCTTTTACTCCTCTTTCCAAAATAAATATCTAATCTCTTGTCCTGCCTTCCTTTTAGTCTTCTACTTAAAATATTTAGCACGGTTTGGGTACAATATAGTTACGTAGACGGGATGTTGATGTTGACCAAAGCATTTTGGTTTAATCTTTAGAAGCGATGACATGGAAGGGAAGGGCTAACGGTTTTCTTGTTGACTGTAAATCGTCTATCATGCATGTAAGCAACGAAACTGTAGTACATACACTAGCACATACAATCATTAGTAGACATCTGGTCAGAAAAAGAACCCTTGTCACGTTGTCGCATTGTGCGGAAAAAACTACCGATAGCAATTTGGGATGCTGATATTGCATAGTAGAACCAAATCTTCTGCTGCTCTTATATCTGAGGATGTTCTCAGGAGCACGGTCACACACATAAAATTAAATGTCTTGTGTTGCAACAACTTCATTGCAGTATGTAGTGAAATGCAGATTACTTGTGTAGCTAAATGCATTGTATGAGATTTCAAATGACGAAGATGTTGTGTCGGTGTGGTGTGTGTAATGTATGAATCATGTTTTTCCCAGCAGCAACAACTTTGGTTGACTTTAGGCACTTAAAATTCTTCACGTTCTTATACCCGTTCATCCATGTTTCCTTTTAGCAGTAAATGTTTTTTGGAACTTTGGCAAATAAAACGAGAAATTAATCAAGACATTGCCGTACGTTCTTGAAAATAAACAATAGGACAACAAAATCAGTGCTCATTATTATCACGATGTCATTATACTCCTAACGAGGAGATAGAATAGATTTTGTGCACGTTTATTCATTCATTCTTAATTCTTTGGGATCATGATGAGGAGGAGGGCCTTTTAGCTTAAATAATCTATTATTTTAATTCAACATAATCTTTTCAATTGATAATGGAGGAATAATGAGTAGTAGGTGTAGTATATTATTGTTTGATCAAAGTACAATACACAACCAAAAGGCTTGTGCAAAGTTTTTCTCTCGCGTTGTACTTTGCACCGTTGTATACAGCCAGATGCTTATTTGGCTTTTATTCATGGGTTTTATTGTGACTATCTGTCAATCAATCAGCTTGTTACATTTAGAGATTGGGGATTGGATTCGTTTTCCACAGCGGAACCGTTCATCCGGTCAGACCGTATTCATAATGGAAGAAGAGTATGGTAGTGGTGTGGCTCTAGTGGATGATGTTCTTTATGATTATGTGGTCAAGTGCAAATTCATACACAGCACGTTATTCAACTCAACACATGAGCAAGGTTCTTGATTGTTGAAGTTTTATTGTGTATGAAAATGTGTACAATAATTCTTCATAGATGTATGCATATGCATGGCATGCGTACTTGCAACTTGTGAACATTGCAAAAATCTGGTGTTTCATCAATCAAATCAAGAAACCACCATAATCGCTTTGGTATCATCTGTACCGATAATACTATAGTCCTTATGTTTATTATTACTGTACAATGATGAGATGAATAGACAAACAATGAGCGTATCTTTCTCAAGTCTGCTTTTTTATTATTAAATGCTCATTTTATGACTGTTTTATTCTCAAGTGATCAGTTATTATCGGCCATGCATGTATGTATGTAGAAAAGTCAAAAATACATCAAGTCAGTCAGAAGAATACTGTTACTATTGTATCTTCAACTGCATCACCCTTCATCATTAAGCAGCAAGCATTCTTTGAGCATTTCATCCCATCTCGTCTTTAATTTGCTAAGAGTTTTGATGCACTTTTGCACATTCCTTTACGGTTATATGATCTCAGAATCAAGATTAAATTGTCTCTGTAAAATATTAAACGTTACTGTGCACAATACACAAATATATTTTTTTAGTAAATAATGTGTGCCAGGTTCTGTGAGCATAGTTCTTTTGAAGGGATTCATTTTGTTTTGATGGTAGTTAGGTTCAAGAATGCCGTAGATTTTTATATGTATCTGTCCTCTGTGATTGTAAGATGAATTCAGCTTACATGATGTATATATCATGTATATATATACATTTTATGAGCTATGTATATATCAGACAATGGGAAATAAGGCTGAGGAGTTTGTGCAAACAAAGCTCATTCAAATTCTCCTGTTAACGAGATTCATTTACATTGTTTGGAGTATCATATAGAAAGAAGTTGACAAGATGTGCCTTTTTGAACGCAGTTGGTGTATATGATGATGATGACAAGATGAGATGATGACTTCTTCGTAAGTAAGTACGAGAGTAATATGACGTGCTTTATGAGCTGTGTGCTGGCTTATGTAGAAACACTTCTAGTGATGTTGCGTTCTCAGAAAAGGATTGTTGAAGGTGGATAAAGCAGTACACTTTACTAAAATGTAGGCACGAACGAAAGATAGATACAAGCGAAGCATGCAGGTGAACGATGCATACATTTCTTACATATATGTATATATATGATACGATCCGAGCTCTGCTACATGCATGGCACTTTTCCGTGGACCGTTTTGAGGTCAGAAAGTAACGGGATGCTTTTCAGTCATGAGTCTCACTGAGAAAGAAAAGAGGTTGAAAAAGTGAGCTCGTCATGGCCCAGGAATATTTTTCAATGTGATAATGCTGCAGTGTGTGACTACAATGATGTATATATGTATATGCTTTGATTTTTATTGTCGGGTCGGAATGAAATTTTAATATAAGGAAAAAATACTTCATTATGCAGGTACAAATGACATTATGTGAGGAACCCAGATATGAAATTCTGTGAGCTTTTATGTCTCTATCACTCTTCATGAAACAATGCAAATGAACCTATTGACAGCAATTAATATTAATGTCTTTTACTGTGTGGGCACGGATTCTTTCAAAAACTTATGTAGGCACACTATTTCAATTCATAATATTTTGAGTCAACGAAAAGTAGCACAGAACGATATTTAATATTATGCATGTACCTTCGAAACGAATTGTATTTCTTGAAGTCGTAACTCTAGAGTGCTAATTAATATCCAGCAAGTTATATTGTAGGTGCTCGTAAAATGTGTATGTATAGTGTTGTATTTTACAGTTTCATTCCACAAAAAACTTAGTTTGCAAAATCACAAAAGACTTAAAATTGTTTTGTTGTACTATTAACTATAAAAAAATTGATACACAGTACAGTACACAAAAAAAATTTCCTAAACCACCTGGTTTGAAATTGCCATTTGATTCTTTTATACGTTACTTACAATGATGCTTAATATGTTTCTGTATAACAAATATCGTTGGAATATGTTCATAATATAGCGTCATTGCATTTGATGGCCTAGTGCTCTGCAAATGCATCCTCATTCTCAAAATTTGCAATAAGAATATAATGTAGATTGCACACGCTCAAGTACCCACTGGCAAAAATTTCTTTCGTCTCGTAACAGACAACTTTAGGTATTATATGTGCGGCAGAATTCCTTCGTAATAAAATTCTACTTTTACATTCAACACTGCATCTTCTCATTCTCATCACTCCTCCTCCGCTTCATGTTAATTTTTAATGGCATGATATATGCAGTTCCATCCTGTACATTGCATGTGCTATAGGAAAGACATATAAATCGTGCTAATTTAAAGCATCATTATTTGTACCGAATGAGTATGCCTAAGTACCACACAGAGAAAAAATGAAATCTTCAAAGTCGTGGTGGTTGAAGGCAAAGGAAAGCATGAGAGTGCAGTTAAATTAAAGAATAAAAGTAGCCAAGCCAAGAGGTACATATATTTACTTTAGTAGAAATATGTACGGTACGTACAAACGGTTTTACTATTTCCCCTTTCATTAGTATCATTATACTTTCAATGATGTCAACAATTTCACAGAAAATGGGAAATGCATGCACTCAGTGGTGATGTGTTCCAATGCTACTTCTGTTGAGTTTGAATATAAAGTAATTGAATTCAAAATATTTACATACGCAATTGGAATGGTGTAACCACTAGTGCATTTCATTCTAGGCAATTTATTCAATTTGAAAGAAAGGCAGATGTTGAATCCAAGTCCGTTTTTCCTCGTTTTATAGAACTGTTTAAGTAGTTACCTTTTTAACGATTTAAACTAGAATAGTGTAAAAGTATGTCTGCCATATGACAAATGACAATTACGCAATTACTTTACCGGTAAAAAAATGTGGGACTTTCCTCGAAGCTCAAGGCTTTAATTGAAATTGTGCGTGATTGACTTTTATAACGAGCCCTTAGAAATAAAGAATCCAATTTATAACAGCAAAGTTTAGTGCACATACGACATACACGACAACTAAGCGTATCGTAAATATACAACAAAGTATGAGAGCTTATACTTTATATAGGCTGCATTGCATGAACTCTTTGATCTGTAACAAAGTAATTAAGTCATAAAAACTGATAATATGTTAAATACTTCTGTGACAAGTAGTATCAGTCATTATAGATAGTAGTAACAAATGATAAGATGTAAAAATCTAAATTTTAAGCCTAAAAAAATTTGTGTGGACGAAATGATTAATGGTCCATTCCCACAAAGCAAAGAGAGTGCCACACAAAGACTAGCCACAACACTAAATCATATTTTAGCACTTGTAAAACCTTATCAAAAGCATAAGATCAAGCACAAACGATTTTGTACAAAATTCTGGGTGGTAATAGACAAAAAGTCAACAAAGAAATGTAAATATATGAAAAATGCATGCAAATTTGGCAAAAATAAAAATAAAGAGAATGTTACTATTAAAAAAATAATATTTTACAACTGCAGATCATACGCTAAGCTCTTTGAGCTCGATAACCGGGCTGTGTATCGAAGGGCGCATAAAAATATAAACGTACATTAAGTACATATAGCCAGCAACCAGACAAAGTTAAGTTTAGTATTCAATCCAACTTATCCAACCTTGATTTTTTGTGTGTATTCTTATAAAAGCATATTTTCATACTTATGGCGTTTTTCACTGCTCGCTCTACTAAACATGAACATCGTTCAGTGCTCTTGGACTTTTAGGTATGATTTTTTTGTATTCCTTTTTCATTGGCTAAAAAAATCAATGTCTACTATTGAGGGCCTTTGTTACTTTTGTTTTACTTTTACTCGAAGTGCAACTTTTTGATACTTGGATCAGTTGTGAGTTTGAGATAGCAACTTGAGGATAATCTTATAATCGATGTTTTCATAAATGGCTTAAGTATGTATAAATGGCTTAAGCCAAGCTCTGTTTTTAATCTTTATAATATAAAGCTGTTAAACGTACCACCAAACCCCATTGCTTGTAAACGTGCCCAAAATTCTACTTTTCAGACTTAAGTATCCACCTTTGAATTATAATTCACAACTATCTGTTAGCGAACAGCTATATTTCAGTTTCGTTTGAAAACGAAAAAGGTTTTTATTTTACTTTTCATTCCAACTAACGATAATTAAGACCAAGTTTTGAATAAAAAGTGTTGAACAATGCAACCTATTATTCAAAGCTTGAATCATATAGATGTACTTTCAAGTATTTTTAAACCATATTAAAACTCATTCAAGGTATTGAAAGTGTTACACTTAAACTACAAAAGTGATAACAATGCCTTAAAAATATGGCGAATTACCAACTTGTCATAACAAAACAGTATGTAGTTTGTAGTTATACCTTTTTGCACATTCATTGTTCATTCTCTTCTTTCTTAGATTTGTAAGGCATGGCATTTGGTGGCTGAGTCAAAAGCCCATAGTTCAATGATACTGGTAAGCAGATAGTGGAGAGAACTACGACAGCTTATTCTGCCTACAAAAACATTCCCCAACTTTCTATCCGGTTCAAAATGACGAGAAGTGAGAAGTGAAGTCACTTCTTAACTCAAAAGGAGGAAGGATGAAATTGTTGCAATGATAAAAATAATGTTTACAACCTTTACAGGTACGAGTGGAGGATATTAGACAAGTCTGAATTTTTTTTATTACTACATCTTTGTAGTAGAAACACAATACAAACCTATATAGAAACAGAAGTTGAATTGAGAGATACGCAAAGTAATTTGCAATTGTGGACAAGCCCTTTAATCTTAAGTTTGGCAACGAACCGCAAACAATGAAATATTACAATTTCAACAGCAGTGACACCGAGAATATGCAGTTGGTATCTCTCGTTCTGAAGAGCAATTTTGTTATGTGTAATATGTAACTATTAACCCAAAGAATAGCTCGTGTAGATGAGTACAAACAATGTTCTAACATCCTCTCATTGGGTATTTGTACTCTTTATGACTAGACTTGACGAGTGACGAATGCAAACGTTGTAGCTGTAGCTGTTAAGAGAAAATTAAGAATTCAATACTTATTCGACTCAAGTGTGGGTGTGCAAAACTTTAGTCCTACCTTCAAAGTTGGAGTATTGCTCCTTTTGGCAAGTTTTCTTGTAAAAATGGAAAGTGAATCCGTTTGACGATTCAATTTTACGAACACAGAGCTCAGTATGCAACTGCAGTCTATACTATAAAATGGTGACGACAATCTATACATATATTGTTGAAGTAGACAAAGTTAGATCTATAATTTTAAATGTGAATGGGTATGTTATTTTTATTGTTTTAATAGGAAACAGCAAGGTAGGTCTGGTACTACCTATACAGTAAATCAAATGATCGTTCATGCACACTGACCTCACGGACGTGAGGTATGACTCAATGATTCACAAGAATTGACTATGGATGTGAATGAAAAGGCCTTCCAAACAAGGGGAGGAAGACAAGTAGAGAGCCGAGAGAGTTTAAACTTAAGTTGGTGTTGGTATCAAATCTTCTGTGAATAAAGTTTACAAGCATGTAGATAGATATAAATGTAGTGTGTGGGTTGACTAGTATGGGATCTGCATAAAATTTGCATGAAAATAAGGAAAACTAAGGCAGTGGTAATGTCGCAAAAAACCAATTTTCTATGCAGGAGTCACCTATAACTATGACCCACATTTGAAATACTAAAATGTTAACATCCAGTTGCTGCTTAAAAGCAAATATTCAAATTATCAAGAATGTAAAATGTTACGACTTTTACAAGTTTTTAAATCACAAAAAAAAATCTTATTAAAGAAAGACCTTATGTATATCAACTCCCGGTTGCTAGCATATGTTAAAATATACGGTAGAATTTCAGAACAAGAAATGAAAGTCAAGACCATGATCAAGGCCAACTATCAACAAAATTTATGATCACAATCATAGAAATATGGCTAAGATCGTGATAAAAACATTGATACAGTCAATTTCAACTTGAAAAAGAAGTTTCAAACTGGAAGGGTAAGTGAACTTTCAGTTTACGGTAAAATGCGTAGAGAGTAAACCTCACAAAAAGTTCGGTTGCAACATTGTAAAGCCTTTCGCGTTATTGTCATTTCTTGCCTACAGACAGAAATAATGTAGTAGTGTGTGAGTGAGTACCGGTATGTTTTTTACATCTCGTTATGTATATATTATTACATTGAATCATATTCATACGAAAACAAAACTATGTTATTAAATTCAGTTGCAGAAGATGAGTTTTCTGTTACTCCTCCATTCGTCATTGAGCCAGCTTTCAGTCTCTTTTTTACAAGTATAATTTCACCTTTCAGCCAAACACCAAAAAGACAGGTAGAACCGGATCATCATCAGTCAGTCACTCAGTAATTCACGCACCACCCAAAAAACCTATCATCATCATTATTATCATCATGATGATCATTATAAAAAAAATCTCCCGTATTATTGTTGCAGCTACCTACACCTTGTTTCATAAGCATAATAAGTTAGTATTATGCAATGCATGTAGACACATGGTCAGGCAAGTTAGAGCAGATAAGAATAATTTTTTCACGAAATTCATTTTTTTTTGCATTTGTCTTTTTTGCCTTTTCTTGCTTTCCACAAAATTATACACATGAAAACTCAACAAATCACGCACTATTATTGACGGTATCTTAAAGATGTGAAGAGTAGTTGGTAGACCGCATGAAAAGAAACGGTACCAGCTCCCACACAAAACGAAATTGAACCGAAAACATGTTTTTGAAAAGTGCCTCCTCATAATTTATTCAAAGAAATGAAGAAGATGAAGAATTCGGCTTTTATGTATATATGTGCTTACTATACATACTAGTGGGAAAATTCTTTTGGAAGAATATCAAAGAATTCTTTTCTCTAAACAAACATGCAAATCAACCACAACTCTGCTACCGATAATTATAGCTGGTTTAGAAGGTATCATTGCCAATCAATGGATTTCCTTCCGGGTTTCGTCTTTGTTATCGTTTGTAGAAAGGAAAATCACGCATTATTCACTGACAAAATTATTGACGTCTTTGGAGAGTGTATGTACCATTTCATTCCTATAGTCAATAGAATCAATGACCATTTGTTCGTTTTTAGTTATGCCATTTTGTCTAATGACATTGGAACAACGTTTCAATTAAAGCTAATCACATCTCCGTTTGCCAAAAATCTGTTTTCATGCAATAAACTTAATCCTTTTCATTAAATTTCTTTCATAATATCATACTAGGGTCGTGGGGCGGTCACATTTACATTAAGCAATAGGAAATAGTGGATGTAATACTTAAAAACGGCATAATATATTATGCATTGCATATAAGTATTTAGGTACAATTTTTTAGTAATGTGTTTGCCCATTACTCTTTTCCTTTCCATAAGATGCACATCGCATCATATGAACAAACAAAACAAACAAACAAAGCGAGAAAGACAATGAATACTCATAAAGCATACATGAACCCCTCTACTCAACGTTGAGCATTCTGCGATGCGCTCTGTAATTTGTGCTCAAGAGCCCATATAAGTGTAACAATGTTTCTGTTGCACAATCGTAACTAAATTAAAGGACATTCTCAAAGAAAAGCTTCCGTGCAGTCGTCGTAATCATGTATACCGTGGTGGTGGGTGAGCATGGATATTGTCAAACATTTTCACAACTGTCAAGCAGAAGCGTTCCATTCCGATAGTTAGCGATCTAATTGTATGAAGTAGTAAGCAAGCCAAACTCGAATAAATTGGGCTTACTATATCCCCCATCTGTTTTAGTCATCTTAGATCGCACCTCCTTCAAGGAAACACATCAAAAAGTTAACATTACAGAATAACACGCATATCATCATCATCTTCCTCATCGCATCCGAAGCCACTGCCATACCCAGTCATAACACCAGCAAAAGAGTGCGGCTGCTTGAACAACACAACACAGTATTAGTTGAGCATTCCATAAAATGCACTTTTCTTTTTGGTGTATGGATATATGGATGGGATGTGCTTGTGCTCGTTGAAATAATATAAATAAAGTAAAGTAACTACACCAAAATCCCTTTTCATCTAGAAAAAAAAGACTGGTTAAAATTCAGGAAGGCAATGACCGCTACGTGTTCTCGGTTGATAGTAGCGTGGATATTGTTTAAAAAAAAGTCTTACACTTTATCCTCCTCATCTTCTTCTTCCAATCCAATATCATTAACAATTTTTTTTGCTCTTCTGGTTTTCTACCCTCTTTGAAAAAACTTAAAAATGTATTATTTTTATGATTATGGTTGATGGGATGGTATGGCAAGGCATCGATGATTTGGCTAAATAAATGGCTCTGCTGCTACTATTGCATTGCTTCTTGTCTTTTGAATGAATAGATTACAGATAGTGAATACGCACGAAGCTGTAACATGTTACACAAAATTTTTATTACCTACGTAGCTTGCAATATATCCTCTTACATATTGTACACCATCAATGTTGACAGTGTGCTAGGTCACAAAAACCCAAAGTAACTAAACTTTTTGCAATTTACTTTATGTGACGATTATAATGGTTTATTGGATGGGATGTGCTGAGAATTTTTTTTCTTGTTTTTATTTCATACTGTCATTACTGTGTTTAATTTCTTTCTGCAGCGGATTGAAGATGCTCTTGGTAAAATGGATGGCACAAAATTCATTACTTTATTTATGTGCAGGTCTAAAGAACTGATGGAAAATCGAGTTAGACTTTTGTAGTTGCTTATTAATGCATGGAGGAATTATCCTTTTATGGATTTAATGACTTGACCAATCTCACTCTTTCTCGTAGTGGATCCCATTAATTTTTTTTAGCTACAGGATAATCGGAGACGGAGTTGAGGTGTAGTGTTGCATGACAAAATTGCAAGCAAGGAACGAAATATTATGATGGTTACAGGTCTGTGCAGGGCGACCACCCCTAAAATTTCATATTGTGTTCTGCAACGCAAAGAAAATTCAAGGTGAATAACGTCTACTCATTCTTTCCATTATATTCTTGCACAAGAAAAAGCTTAGCTTGTTAAGGAAAGTAACAAGCTTCTTCCTTAATCGTTACGTTTTACCTAATCAGCGAAAACACTATTTAGGAAAATGCTTATTTCATGTTGATTGCAAAAAGCGGGGACTGATAAGTACTAAACAAACTCAACTGATGTGAAGCTGTCATTTACTCCACACAATTTATGATGGAAATGGATTTAACACTTGATAAGAAAAGCTCAAACGTGAGAAAAGAATTTAGTACTGAAACACCAGTGAAATTATTAGATTTCATGTACTTATACTACAGCATAACTGTGATGTAATTGCAGTGTAGTGTCTCAGTTGAAGCATTACGAAAGATATATATCGTATTGAAAATATTCTGGTAGGATCAAAGTTCAATATTTAAAGTGGTACTGGTCCTACCCTGCCGAACTTTTCATGCAGAAACCAGAGATTAATAACAATACCCTGCAAACTATAAAATTATAAGTCTGGGAGGAGAAAGAAACCAGAAAAACCATAACCTTTCTCAGATTTTCCAACTGATAGTTTTTAGTATTATTTTTTTCAAAGAAAAATACTAAATTTATTGAATTTCCATTTGAAGAATGTAACATGTGAGTTGAGTGCTATTTATTTTTAACAAACAATGTAATTATCAAGCAAATAAAAACACGGTAGCTAAAATTTTAAAAGCATCTTCTGCAACATATCATATCAAATGTGTGAAATATGAGCAAACATATCAACACCTCTCTCTCTCATCATCTTTGCTAATACCATATCATAATGCATACATGCAAAGGGTTGAAAAAGTTATTAGTGCATAATTATCAGGTATTCTTCTCATACGCAATTTTTTCCTCCAAGTTCATCGGTCCACCGGTTGATCATTTATTCAAACTTCTGAATACATTTAATGTAGGTATTCTCGCTCTTTTTGTAATGTTTATGGTTATTATGCTGACCTTCTGTGAGGCTTCAAATTTTAAGCACCAGAAATCCGAAACGCACGACGCTATAAGCGTCTAATTAATGTTTCATGTAATTCAATGGCCTTTACATATGTTTTTGATGAATCTTTGCGCTTGGGGTTCTTTTTGCATAATTGCACAGCGGTTGGTGGTTGGTTACTTAGTTTTTATCAGAGCCACATCTCATTTATCAATATGAGCACTATATTGTATATGTAAGAACATGAGGGTTTAAACGAATATTGTTATCCAAAGAGATTTGACTTATTAAAAATTTAGCACCTTTTCTTTGCGCCTCGCCTCATAAAAGCAAATAATCCGAGCTGCATGCATAACATTTATCTTTGGATAACTGTATTAGTAAGAAAATGAAGATAAAGTTTGAATTCAATGCCCAGCCCCTTCTCACAGTATGTGCATTTGAATATTTTGAATGACATGACAGTTTAAAATTCTAAGCGTTTCAAGAAATTTATGCGCTAATAAATTTTATCGTCTGCGACGTGCTAAACATGGTCTTTTAGGATGGAGTATTAATATGGAGGTCTTCTTATCGTCCCGGATTGGGTAAAGAAACGTGAGATGATGAGAATAAGTAGTTGTTTGGCAATATGTACATAGGAAAATGTCTTCTTGATGTAAAATGAACATCAAAATGTAATACCTGTTCCCAAAGATAAGAAAAGACAGATGGCTCTATTCCGCGAGTACATATTACGTAGCCACGCGTAAGCACAAGTTTCATTTGCTTAGTATATGCAAAATGTTCATTTAAGTCTCTCTTTGTCAAATTATTACTGTTGTGTGCTGTGTATATTGCTTTATGGCTGAGGAATGCAAACAACTTATTGCTTGTTGTTTAGAAATTATAATACCCCAAATATGAATCCTCTTCTGTCTGTTTATGAAGGAAACAAAACGGCTTTTTGTTCTTGACACAGTAAATATTCATGAGTGGCTGGCCGAACTGATATATCTAGCCAAGCCAGCCGTAGCCATGTTACAGTACTACATTCTTTTGTTGAAATATGACTCGCAGCGGTTTTTGAAAAGGATAGTCGCTTCAGTTTTTTAAAGATGCAAATAAATCTGACATGACAAATTATGTGTTGGCCATTAATATGCGGATTTTTAAACACAAAAAAGGAGTGTTATACGGTAGTATGATTATGTCATACAAAAATGAGGAAGTGACTCATTCTGTATTCACCGTAACATCTTACAAAATCATCGTGGACTCATACATAAAAGAATCTTACAAATCATAATTTTTTCAGGTACATAAAATTTGGCAATTAGTGTTTCTAATGTATTAAAGATATGTTAGCATAATCTTAATATGTAAAAGAGCTGTGTGTATGTTTAACAGCTCTTTGGCAAGGTATTTTAATAAGGTGCAAAAGTTCTTACCGAATTCTCCATTTCTCGTGATCGCATTCCCACACCCAATCCAACAGCAACTCATCAGCATCCAAACAAGCAAACAGAAATTAGCAATCCCGTAACAATTCCAACTTGTCCTTCTATGTTTTGTCATATACACACTATTCATTTGGCTACAAGAATTATTTTCACGTTTTGAATCACCACCACCACCACATTTCAATCTGTTCTCTGGTGATGGCATAATTTCTCCCTCTTCCGGTGGCAGTCGTCTCACTTCACATTTACTCATCATTGTCATAGTTGGCATTATTGATGAAGAAGGTTTCAATTGTGAAATCGACATGTTTTCTACAATTTCAAAATTTCTAGCATGTTTCACTCCCATTTCGGACCCAGCAGTAGCAGCAGCTGCAATAGTGAAGGAAGAATCATACTTTTCATAACCACTCGTTATGCTCTGATCATCTTGAACTTGACCCATTTTCTCATGCAGCTTCATCGGCACCCGCAGTCGTGGTATTGATGCTGATGGTTGTTGAAGCCTCATTATAATTCACTCGTGAAATGTGTTACAATATCAAAAGAACTTACAGCACAGCACTGATTTCTTCAAAGCCGCAGTTGCAGTGTGTAATGTATGTAACAACATGGGGAAAATAATGGTATAATAGTATTATGCGTAGCTTTCCTACTTAATGCGCAAATCACATATTGTTATTGTCTAATCACAAACAATGCCCTGTCTATAAATACCCATTGACAGACTGCCTGTGTGCAAGCAATGATATCATGTCACTGCAAAAACAAACTGAAAACTTGTACACAAGCTACTACAATATATTAATCCGACATGAAAATCACGGCAGGTTTATAATGAGCACTTTGTTATTCCTTGATGAAATCAAGTTTCTCGGAGTCTTCTTTCCAACGTAATACAAGTGCAGGAAGGGAGGAAGAGACAATTCAATTTTTTTCAACGTATTATGTATGTATGTCTTACTTCCCTCTTCGCTCTACTACTCCTCACCACGTTGCATAATTACAGCAGAAATTGTTTTGCTCTGCAGAAATGAATGAATCACGTTGACTTGTTTTGTTTTATATTAACGAATCATAAACATCCTAGTGTAGACTGTCCATTGTCCAATCTTGTCATAATTTTATTTGCACATTATAATTCAGGTCCAACGTGAAGGATGGGACTTGTTTGTTATATAATATGTTTGTTCCTCTTGATTGCATATTTCAAAATATCAATGTCTTCACATATGCTCACTCATGGCATGCTTGAATGGGCTGAGTTTTTATCAGCAATTCATCTGGCATTCATTTCCACATTTGATGTGTGATTCAATTATGCACGTCCTTAAAATATTGTACTATCTTTGAAGATGATGATGAGATTGTCGTTTTATGGCAGTACCTTTTCCGCTCCTTTGCTTATCACTCAGCCGCACAACAAATTGCATACAATATATACGTATTATGTATGAAGGAGCATAATTTGCGAAAGCAACACACACCTCACAGGTACGGCACAGGAGCACCTGTTGAAAGGAAGGGATTCCCCTTTGGCATGATGCGATTATTGTGTGAGTAAGAATAAAAACAACATCATGGGGATGAATTCCTCCTTGTGTACTTTACGCGGACACAGTTGTCAAAAAAAAGTTTCCTTCTTGAGAAACCCAAATGAGCCAAGCCCACTTAACGCCTTATTCTGGCTCCCAGTTGAATAGGATGAATGGAAAATGTGTTTGTGTTGGTAATATATTTTTGTATTCAACAAAGTCATGAAAACTATTTTCTCTATTTTGGGTTTATGAGTACGTCATTCACAAGTCACACTCAGCCACTTTACAAAACTGCATTTTCATAATATCACTTCTTGAACATCATCACACATACATCACCTCACCTCCTTTCCCAAAGTCTTGTTTTGTTAACTATATGTTGATGATGATATGACGTACATATACGGAACAGACAGATGGTCCAATCCAAACATAAAAGGTTCAACCCTCGGTTGCTTTTATGACAAGGAAGGAAAACAAAGATGCACTTTTATGCATCCTAGTTGCACATATACACACGACGACGACAATGATGATGATGATGCATGGAAGCACATTAGTGGCCTAATTTTTGTCCTTTGTACTGTGGGTGGCTTTCTCGGACAATGGGCTTAATTAGGCCAGCTATACAAAACAAAAAGTATAATTATTATTAGTATATTTTTTTTGTATACATAATCTACTTTTAATTCTCCATGCACCCTTGAGCAATCTTCTAACTTTGATTATAAGGAAATTTATTTTATGCGGTTTGGTCGGAATGTTAGAAACAATTTTAATTTAATTCAAAAGTTCAATCCACTTTCGTACATTTCAAACATATGCCTATATACTAAAAATAGACTCACGACAAAATGACTTTCAAAACGTAAGAAAAACCCATTGAATAGGTATATAGCTGCAATGAAATAAAGTGGATTGTTCAAAATTGAGCTCGTATACGTTCATCCCCTACATTATGATTTTCCTCATCGTTCACTGCCTTCTTTTCTGAAGGAGTTTTGGGGAGATGCTGATGATGCTACTACTATGTGTGTTTCTTCTTGTGAATCTCTCACTTTTTTTCGTGTACAATAAGCAGAACGAGGAACTTCACGTAATACCTTTTTAATCCTCCGATAATTTTTGTGTTATTGTACGCTTTATAATATACGCTAAGATCACTTTGAAAAAAAAGGATTTTGTATTCATTTACAAAAAAAATCTTTGCTTCAGTTGTGATGATTCAGCATCAAAAGAGTATGAGCAAAGAAGATTTTGTAGATTGTTATTTTAATATTCTCTTTTCTACTTACTGCATGTGTATATGGTAAGATGTACAATAATTTTGGACAAGTGAAGATAGTAAGCTATACCCAAAACACATCACTGCACACTTCGTAAAGGATATCACGTTCTTCTTATGATGATGTTTCTTTTGCTTGAGTAATTCAATTGAATGTGAATGTGAGCAACAATATGAAAAAGGTAGTGTATTAACTTGGCTTTGGTACTCTACTCTGCTCAAAAAGGGGTATTTCCCCTGTTTAGATGAGGCACAACAATAACAATGCAACTTATGCACAGATCTCTAATGCTTGACTCTCAAAGCAAGCTACTGAAGACGACGAAGGTAAAGCGAGTAACTTTGTGAAAGATATAGAAAAGGGTGAATTTAATACCTGCGCAACATACCTTTGCTCTGCACTCTACGCAGGTAAGAATCAGACTGAAGACGGATTAAAGAGAAGGTATGAAAACTATTTACATCGAGTTTCTTGTATGCACAAAGTGCATAGTACTACTAGCTATGTACCAACCAACTACCAACCAATTTCTTGTGCATTGTTGAATCATATTTAAGGAAGAACAATCTTTGCTTTGTGATCTGTGTGTATGCATTTAGCATTATACATGATGAAAATTGCCCCTTTCCTTCGTTCCTTCAATGTATTCTGTTTCTTCAATTCTAGTAAAAGAATGTATAGATGCATTATACTTGTGATTTTCGAAAATGATGATGATGATGAGGATGGTAAGATTTGATTTTGAAAGAATGCATTTCTATGTTCGGTGACTTTAGCTTGGAGCCATACGAAAAGAAACGTTATGTTTGACGATCTATCTACCCAAGAGACAAGTTAGTGTGACTTCATACGATATTAAGAATAGGAAGTGACTACATCCTGATTTTTAGTACTTTGATTCACATCTTAAAAATTCGTAGGTATATTTTTAGGCATACTTTTAGAAATTCATGTGAAGTGATTTGGTTCTTAATTTGGTGCATCGAATTCTGGCCAACTATGTACTATACAGTATTAATGTGCCGACTGCCGACTCTATGCTAAGCAAACTGTGGATATTTCAGCAACTACTACAATTTAGTGGTTGAAATTGAAATATCCTATTTATGCATTTGTTAGTTTCTCTAAGCATAAATTGTTAAATATTGTTTACTTTTCGTCTTTACCGGTAGTGAAAAACTTTAAACTAACATCACATTTTTACAGGTATGTTCAAATGATAGGTGTATTCTGAGCTGCCAGATTTGTGATTTATGCATAATGAGTACTAAAGATCGTAAAGCTACAAATCTACCCCTGGTCGATTACGTAAAACAAAGTCATGCCTCCATTAAATCGTGCAACTACCATGAAATATTTTAATATGCTACTGACTGATGATGAGTACAAAGGGATATATTACTGGATATCATTCAAATTCCTTTGTGTCTCTCAGTTCTGCATCTATCCATATGTTCCCTCCATTCAATATGATATGATACCTACTAATGCTTTTGCCATCACAGACTGGTCTATGAAATGTAAAGCATGCAAAATGTTTAGGCAGTTTAATGTTTAGCCTTTCATTGAATTGCAGAGTAAACTGAATTTATTTGCAATCAGTCAACCAGTTAAAATTGCATAACCAAATTACGCATGTTTCGTACATGACGAATTATGACCTGCAGACAGACAGCACAGATACATTATGCGTAAATATGCTAAAAAAATACATTCTTCATATCTATATAGTGGTTTTGATTGCTAAGTTTTTACTTTTTAAAACATCAGCCTGTGTTTTAAAGCAATTCATTTCTTTCCGTTTGAGGAAGGGTTTTTATTCATCAAGAAGACTTTCATCGCTTAATTTTGCCTTCATACAGTTCAGTTCCAAGTTTCTTGATTAGGGACATAATAAATCATACTGTAGTGTAGACGATTACTTCAAACAGAAGACATGCGATGCGTGCAATAAAATCATATCATTTAGTTTTATCTTCATCAAACACTTCCCTACACTCCCACTTACATTTTTTGCATACTCCTTTTTTAACTTCCCGACGGAACATACCGACTATACCGTGGGATATTGTAAAAAATCCAAAAGCCAATGCCATCCCTCCCGTTTTTTTGTAAATTTTTAAATCAACCATATTAAAGATTAACTGGACATTTGTCAATTTCAAATGTTCATAACGGACCCGAGTACGCGTGGACGCCATCGTCTTGGTCCGTGTGCGCCGGGAGCGGATGGGTAGGAACGTAAAGAGGACTTATAAAGAGCAGCAGGAAAACGGAAGTAAAGCATGTTTGTTTTGTTCAGTCTGATGTGTAGAATTGATAACCGTGTTAATTCAGTATCATCGTTAGCTGAGGGTCATATACTACGAATGGAGTTGCACGTGAAAAAATGAAGCCATCGTGCGTAGCTATCATACCCGTGCCTAATGTAACATGCGAAAGGTGGAAGTTGGATACATGTATATTGTAATATCTTATTTCTGAATCTATTTACTTTACTTCATTTTCCTTTTTCCGGAAAATCACGGTGTGTTCAAGAAAAATATTAGCTACGCTAATTTCCATTATATTTTTACTGATTTCCTTACAAAGTATGTAGCAGAACACACATAAATATGCGTGGAGCGTATCAAAAAAAATATTACCCAGCAGTATGTTACATCAATGATTGCAAATTGTAAGATATATCATAGCAAAAAGCTTGCCACTACACCGGTTTTTGTGCTGCCATTTTATATGTATACGGCATTTGATTGTAGTGAGTGCGGTAGTGAAAGTGAAGATTATGGAGCTATTTCAGCATACTGCATAAAAACAACCACAACTTACGGATTTTTTTTCAAATGGATTGAAATGGATTGTACATAAAAAAGTTGAGTGTTAGTCATGGATGTTTTAACAAAACTATTCCTTGCCAAATGCCAAATCCACAGTGTTAGAAGTAGTATTAGGAAAATTTCTGATCTGTCTATGGCTCAATGCGCCATTTTGGTTGTCATCAAAGCCATAAAGAATTCAAACATTCAATTGGTTACTTCAGGCTTTAATTTTAATTGTCTTATAAAAAATAATTTATCTTCTTTAAAATTGAAAATGAGTAGTAATACATTTAAACTTATGCTAAAACATGGAGAAAATACAACTAGTGATACAAGTATGTTATGAAAGATCTATCTGTACAAAAAATTAAGCATAAACGCTGCGAGTAAAGCCATTAAAGGACTACTACTGATAGTGTTTGCTGAGTTGGTGTCGCCGTTGTCTTTGCAACCTTCATACGTTGCCCCAGATCCTATGCATGATGCGTATGCCATAACATGTGGAATGTAACTTTGTAGATGGACCCCAGTAAGCAGATGAGAGAATGGTCCCTTTGCAAATATCATTACGTCTTCACCACCATGAGTTTCGCTTGACAGAGGGACCAGAGGAACTTGACGATAATCTGCATCATGAACTAGATCGTCAGAAATATCATATCTATGCTCCTCTGTGCCATTTTTAGCACCAGGGCCATTAGCATAGCTCAGTGAAGAATATGGAAGTTCATCGGAACCATATCCAGCAAACTTTGTAATTTTACTTCCTCGATTAGCATAACCAGCAAAACTAAATGCATGGCTATGATCAGCGGTGACCACAATTAAGGTGTCGTCATCGTTTGTCTTGTCATCTCCCATTTTAATCGCTTTGTCAAACTCCACGGCTTCCCAGATCGCGCGTAGAGCTTGATTACCGTGATGTCCATGATCAATGCGTCCTCCTGTAAAAAAAACAAAGTTTGATATTACATTTATCGATAATTGGTGTTTGGCAAGAAAGTTGCTAACCGCACCTTCGACAAATAAGAAAAATCCCTTTTCATTCTTGCTTAAAATTTCAATGGCTTTCTGAGTCATTGCTTCCAATGAGGGATCTTCGTTGGCCTCTTGCTCATCCAGGTATCCAATGTCAGTGTCTGAAAATAGGCCTAGCAAATAATTTGTCGTGCTAGCATCAACCGAACTAAGTTCAGCTTTCTTTTGTACATATTTCCCAGTTCCATTTTTGGATTCACGCCACATGTCTACCAGATTCTTTCCATCCAATCGCTGACCAAGCTTTCCCTCGCCATCAGTGACATTATTTGGCAAGAATTTCTGGCGACCGCCTCCCAAAATAACCTGTTAAAATTAAATGAATATTTAATAGACTGACTAAACAGCATCGCTGCTGTTAATTCCACTAAATATTTTTTCATAATATTTAATTAAGGTTAGCTTACGTTCATGTTTTTGCCAGGATCACTTAGAATCAACTGCTCTGCAATATCGTCACAAGTATTTGTGTCCACTTCTCCAGCGTCTCCGTCTTGCTTAATATCATAGTCAGATTCCCAGTCCCGGTTGGCAATATGGGCGTAAGTTCCAGATGGACTGGCATGCGTGATTCGCGTCGTTGTTACAATTCCAGTAGACTTGCCAGCAGCCTATAAATTGCAAATATATATATTTTAAATATGAGATTCCAACTTCTTTTTCAGAATCAGTTCATTGATTCAATACCAAGAAACTTATATATGCAAATATATTTTGACTGTCATTATCTCTTATTTAAATATAAAAAAATGGTACGCTGGTTATACCTGAGCCCAAGCTAAAATGGAGGAGACATGGTTGGATTCAACATTTTGAGTTGCACAATTGTGCCTCTTGACATTTGAGTTAACTCCAATGGTTCCGGTGTTTGCTTTTACACCACAAAGATATGCAGTAGCAGAACAAGCCGAGTCAGCTATGATGTAAAAGAGAAAGTTACATTTTATCTTTAATTTGTAATGTTTCGTAACTACCATTTATCCCATCATTTACGTAGATCATCCAACTTACCTACTTGAGCATCGACGCAAAATGTCTGAAAATGAAAAACCATGTAGGGTATTAGATTGACATACTGATATCAAATGATAAGGTTAAAAAATTGGTGACAAATCATTGATCAAATGGAGCTCACCCTAGACATTCCTGTAAAAGGAAAAGTATCAACGTGTAGTTGGCCTTCTTCGCCAAAAGGAACCTTATCTACCTGTAAAAGGAATCTTGTAATTGATTGATATTTGTAAACACTGAAATAAAATCTATCTATCTATATATAACCTCTTGGCCTTTGAGTATTCTCGCTAATGTGATTGTTGGGACTCCCCAACCATCGCCGAGAAACATTATGACATTCTTAGCTACTCCAACTTTCTTGTCTGCTTTCAGCATATTGGTCAAATCTTCTTGAGCTGAGGAGACCCAAGATTCTGGGGCTACATGAAAATGAAAACGACTTATTATTAAATTGATTTGTTATAACATAACTCTTGTGGTGACAGATTAGGATTATAAATTATACGTTAAATATTTTTTATACACGATGGAAAACATGTA
Source organism: Orchesella flavescens (assembly GCA_964034955.1). Lineage (NCBI taxonomy): Eukaryota > Metazoa > Arthropoda > Collembola > Entomobryomorpha > Orchesellidae > Orchesella > Orchesella flavescens. The sequence continues at coordinate 24,502,782 of OZ035954.1, read as the reverse complement.
AATTAAATATATCTTTGTTAAAACAATAATGTATTCATGTTAACGTTATCAAATTATTTGCTGAAAAATCATGCATGTGTGCGTATTCCTTCTATCATCAATGCTCAGTACATTCACACGTGTTTTTTGATCCAATTCTTTTAGGTAGTTATATACGAATATGATTGAATAAACAAAAAAGTAGTTTTACCTCCGATATATCTGACATTCATTTCTAATCTCATTTTCTGTTTTAAGTTCATGGATAAATGAAAGCAAAATCGTGTCTGTCAAATGACACGGGTTAGGTATATTTATAGCACATGGAAGAATGGATGAACGTGAATTGATTGTCATTTTTACATGACATTTCTGCGAACTTCTGATAAGTATTTCGTAGTTAGTAAATCAATTAAATTACATGATAAACTACAATATAAAATCGGAAATCCGTTCCAAAACTGATAGCCAAAATGACGCTAACCATAAGTTTAAAAGTTCGTAATCCGCAATGCATCTAAATTCTAAACCTTAGAATTTCACAGTTAAATTAACACAGTTAGTTAAAATTAGTATTCATGTGGTTTACTTACATTCGGGTGTACCATCTTCTGCTCTTGTTGGTAAATTCTTATAGGCTGCCTCGTGCATATAATAATCTATAACAATTAAATTTAATAAATATCAGTCTAAAACAGTCGACTCTAATTAAATAACAGAACAATAGTTAAACCTCACTCTATCACATATGTAGTACCTGTAGAAAATGTATGAACTAAGGTAGCACAGAGTGCAACAGCAAAAAGAAAACGAATCATGGCTTCTACGTTTTTGTCACAAAGACTAGCACCAATTTGGGAAAAGATGCGAAAGATTGTAAAATTAAAAGAAGAGCAAACTATCTAACAAGCCTGGACAATGGAAGTTGGAGGAACTACTACTTGGCCACCTAGTACTCTGACCTTTATATGAGGACGATGAGCCCATTTGCTTTCTCTCAAATAATTAGGAACAGATCAATGTACATTTTATCAATACTTGATAACGAATAAGTAATTCGGTTAGCATAGATAAGCACGAAACTATATAAGGTTTTATCATAAAATTGGTAAAGTGGAATGCAGGCATAAATTGGACCTTTCGAAGAATTAGAATCACTACTCTAGATTGTGTCAAGTACATATTTTAATTGTGACACAAGAAGACGCACATAAGTGTGGTACTTGACATGTCTGTTGCTGGAAGTTGTGAAACGGAATCGACGTAATGTGGGAGCTACTATATGACATGATGAGGTTTGCTGAGATGACGGTCCGACATGGTGTAGTAAGTACCGAGATGACAAATGACAATCAGTTGCTTAAAGTTACGACAGATAATTTTATACATATATAATTCTTCATAAAGTACTATGCATATATCACTTATACAGACATTGTATAGTTAAACGGAAACATTTTGTAGGTCGAATGATTACGTATCACTAACAATAAAAATGAACAGACATATTAATAAATTTTGTTATGTGTGTGCTAAATGAATGATGATTAGGTGCGAAACCATGTTGTTTCGGTTTTTAAATACACGGTTGAAGGGAGAAAAGACTGGGAGAGTGACGTGATGTGGAATATATCATATAAGGTTTTGAAATCGTAATAGATTTTATCAGCTTAGAATGGAACTTAAAATCTGATAGCACGCCAGGTGGGACCTGCTGTAGGAAGCATTGTCAAAAACAATAAGCTGCTAAGTATATGGCATGGCATGAAAGAAGGTTTGTTTAAAGGCTTGTTCAAAATAAACTTGAAAAGATTGAATGGTGCTTTATGGCCTATCTCCGCGTGTGGCATGAAGGAGTTCTTTGTTTTGTAAACGAGGAAGAACCGAGTTAATAGGTTTACAATAAAAGTGCTTCACCACCATCACACAATACGGGAAGCCCAACTGGGCAATTTCCTGATAAAATGTTGAGTATTTATTTATGTTCCATCAACCATGCTCTTCAATAATTTTATAACCTTAGCCCGTCTCATTACAATACAACGGAGCATTTGAAAGTTAAGTTTATTTTCATTCACATAAAATAATTGATGCTGAAGTGCAAAGAGAAAATGCATTACAAGCATGATTGTTTTTAGACAAACTGTCATAAAATTTAAGTTAAGTTGTTGTGGCATAATTTACTTCATTGAGTGGCTATTTTAGTGTTACAGCTAATGATCCAATGAGGTATATAGATAGAAACTGACAATTGAAGCACAGTTGTATGCAAAAACAAAAGTGAATCCCTTCGGAAAACCAAAGTTAGAGACAGATGGGCATGATACTGATATGCTTGAATACTATATTACCAATACGAGCTCTGGTGTGTATCTGGTTTTTAAACACCAATTTTTTCAATAACTTTACCCAAGGATACGATTTGCATTTGGTCGGTAAGATGAGATCAGAAGCCGATGATAAACAGTTGTAACCATCAAGATTGCAAAAAAAAAGTTATTTTTGGTTCAATCCTACATCTACTGATAAGCTGCTAATACTGCTAAATGAGTAAATGTAACAGTGTTTTTTCTGCATCATTTATCAGTTTCTTTTGTTCTGGAAGACACACATATATCTTTATCGTGTTGCATCTTAATGTTCCAATCTCACAATAGTACAATGGCTGTTGACTCCTTTGAAATGTCTAATTTGAATATCAGGTTTTAGGTACAAAAGCATTGAAGTGTTTTCTGGATCTAAGAAAAACGATGTGGTTGACAGACATGTTGTTTTGGAATACATGGAAAATGATATGACAGGAATGGAAACTTTTTGCCATGATTTAAGAATTGGAAGGAAAATGCATAGCACTAAACATATCTAAAAATACATGAGACACCAAACCTAAAGAGTAGTGATCTCAGAACTGCACCATCACACATAATTAATGATTATAATGACGGCCTCTTTAAAAAAAATGGATGCATTTTATGATGAAAGTAGGATGTACTTGGAGATGAAAAATCGTAAAATGAAAACTCATACCCCACTATTACTTACGGTTTGTTAGTTCCAGTTTGTCACCTTTTCCGGTTAGTCATAAGATCACACGATCTGCAGCGAAGCAGTCATTCATATCCTGAATTCCAAAGTACAATATCACTTGTGTCTTTGTCAATTCGCCCGTGATCTAGCATGACAAGAAGCATCCTAAAGTTGAATTTTAAAGAACAATGTATCTTGTTGTTGTTGAAACGTGTGCTATGGCTTTCACTAGTTTGAGTTAGTGGTACTGCTCCAAAGGAGCAAAAACTATCTTTGCTGTTTTATGGACATGGAATTCGGTTTGAAATTCTCTGGTTCAATATGTTAATTCGTGTTGACAACTTTTACAAAAGAGTACAACATTTTACATCTTCATCTTATGTATGTCGATGATACAGAAAGAAGTTGAAGTCAGGCATGTGCACTTCCTGTCCTGTGGTATGAAATTCGAATGCAAAAAAAACTTACAGTGGCTTCCTTTAAGAAAAACGAAGATTCGATTGCAGCATCAGCATCCTTGTGAGCAGGGTGCCTCCGTATGGTGTGGTGTGAAAAAGCAAACAAGGCAAGGGAGAAAAGTGCACCTGACTCCTTCCTCTCTCCTGCTATTACGATGAGACTTGAAACTGAGAGTATGGTAAAAGAGACAGCATGGTGCCTCAGAAAAAGAGGGTCACCTGTGGGTCAACCTTACTTCCTACAAGAGATTGTGTTGCACTTTTAAAAGGCTCGGCTCAGAGATACAAAAAAAATATGTAGCATCCATTCATATTACTACATTCCAACATGCCACATATTATATCTCTATCCTAAATGACTGTAGTCACTTAAAATATTTTAACTCATTCATTTTGACTTCATTTTACAATGAGATCACACACATTTTTCATTTAATGTGCTCACTTCCAAGCTCTCTTATTATTAGGGATAATGTATGAAAGGATCACCACCACCACATCATGGGAAGAAGGGAACAGAAAAAGTATTCAATTACAGAAAAGTTGAGAGAATCCTTTTCTCTTTACTAAAATGATATATTTCAGGCAACGCAACAGTAGTGGCATGGCATATGACATGGCTCATGATGATGAGATGAGGTACCAAAAACGGGACAGCAAATGGAAGATCTGTTTCCATCAGGAAAAATGTTATAAATAATGTTGTATTATTGGCTTTGGCATACGAACAAAAGGATAACACTTCACATTTGTGTTTAACCAAGGATCAGACAGACAGAAAAATGGTTTTTAGCGAAAAATGTAAATGCACAGCTCACTTCTTGTGGGAGATGAACTAAAGAACATGTGTAACCATTCTTGTGGACAAGCAAGTGAACATATTCTATAATGTTAAGATATCATGTTACTGTTACATAAATATGCATAATTTTGAATTTTTACAAGAATATGCCAGTTTGAAAATTTCCTACCACAATTTAGAGCTAAGTACATACGTTTTCGTAAAACTGTATTATTTAAAGTTAATAATTTTGGTGTGGGTTTTTCCAGAATGAGTTACTGTAGATAAAAGTGTGTTTCAAAAATTTATTTAATCAAATAATCAAGTAGATTTTCTCTTGAAATTCACTTCAGTATTACATTTGACATTTTTTTCCACCAAGTAATTGGAAAGTTTCCCAGGATCTTCGTATACGGTCGCACCCAGGCGAATGCAGCCTGTGTATCATTAATTACTTTCCTGAACTGACCGACAGGTTTTCAAGCAGTAAGTACCTGTTTCCAACCCCTCCTCTTGAATAACCAAGTGCTATGGTCAAATTACATATATGTCTTCAATCACGTTCGTATAATCCTGGAGAGTACAAGTAGAAGGGTGCAAAAACCGACAGGCGGTTGACATTTGTTTGGCTTAGCTTGACCAAAAGTGTCAAACATGAAAGGGTCACTTTATCCGGGATCTGTGTGGCATGTTATGTCCGGCTTGTCCGCTTTTATGCACGCTTCAGACTTACATGTAACATAACGCTAAAGTTTATTTTATTCCCTATTTCACACACACACATTATATATATGAATATATACTTCCGTGCTCTGAAATAAATGAACAAGTCACCCTCTCTTGTTATATGAATGACTACGAAAGCTAAAAAACTGTTTTCTTCCTTGTTTTACATGATGGGAAGAAAATCTTCCCATACAAAAATTCAAAGGAGCTTCTTGAAAGAAGATGAGGAATATTGAAATGCTGGTTAGTAGTAGGAAGGGTCAAGCATATCATCCATATCCTTGAAGGAGTCAAATTTCTAGCTATGGATCGTTAGTAAACATGTTGGTTTACGTACGGAGATGATGGGTGTATGGCATAATACTGTATTAAAGTACAATGGGTCAATCATTTTACGATCCGGACGATCACAGCATGTTTACAGCCTTTTTCTTCATATTCTTTCTCAGTGATGTGGTGCAACGCTACGTTCATGTGATTTTGGTGTGAAAAAAAGGTGCATCGACTTATTGATAAACGCCTTTGAGTACTTATGTTCATCTTTCCTGGATACGTTTTGATCAAATAGAAATAATAATTTCTTTGCTGTACCAGTAAATATTGAATTTTTGATCGGGAAATTTATTATACAAATTAGGATCTTTTGCATAAACTCGATTTATGCAAATTTTCTTTAGACAGAATATCGTATGCACCTTCATAAAAATTAACTGCTGTGGCAAGTTGTCATAAGGGCTATCGACCTAGATCCAACAAAAATGCATGCTCCCGTTTTGGGATCCTTCTGCTTCCGATTCTCGAGCTTCTCCTCTACCTCTTAAAAGACTCTTTGTACTCAATTTAAGAAACAAATATGAGCTGTTGTTCTAATGGTTAAAGACATGCTACATCTGTCAAAGACCATTTAGTATGAAAGTTGAACTTGTTGGAGAAGGTTTGAAAAGGTTCTCTGGTTTGTGCTGGGATATCCGCAGTAGTATTCCATTTGTTACTCTTATGCGGAATTAGGTGTAAAGTGCTCACTACGACGTGACGATTTTTTAACATAGAACGTAACTAGAATTGAGCTCACCTTTTCCCATTTGTAATTTATTCGATCATACTTTCATCAACACTCCTGTGCAAAATTATGGAAGCTTCCACAGTAGTATCAAAAAAGCGTCGAAATTTAAGAACTCCTAAATGTGCACGGTGTAGAAATCATGGAGTCATTTCTTGTTTACGGGGCCATAAAAGAATGTGCAGGTGAATACACGTGATTAACGAGCATATATACTTGATTAAACAATAATTGGTAATGAGTTTAATTAAGTTTAGTAATTTTTGTGTACTTTTCGTAGATGGAGAGAGTGCTCATGCGACATGTGTGAGTTGGTAGCAGAAAGACAAAGGATTATGGCTGCACAAGTGGCTCTTCGAAGGTACTTGAATACTGCCCATGATGATAGTTCATACTTCATGAATTGCAAAAAAATATGAGTCGTGAATCTATAATACACAATAAATTCACTATGATTGTATTATTATTGTAGGCAGCAGATTGGACATAAAGTAAAAGGGGAGCCAAGCAGAATTCGTTCTGAAACCGTAACTCCAGACTCCACAACTTCAGCATCTTCCTTAGAAGTGGATGAGGGTACTGATTCCGCAACAAACGAGTCAAAAAAGTCACCCGCTGATTGTTTAAAAAAACAAGTGAATCCCGTCGGTTCTAAACGGTCCAAGGGCTCATTACTGGAATGTATCAAGTCCCGTCGTTCTCTGAACCAAAGACAAAAGTCCATGAAAACACGCACTGGGGCAAATTGCCTTGATCTTACATCATCTTCAGATTTATATAATTTCTACATGCAGTCTCATGCATCTAGTTTCAATGTCCCATCCCAATCAACATCATGGTCAAATTGGAGACTCCGTAGAAGGAAAACATTCGCAGACCCGCAGTTACTTCTTTCATATAATCTTCCAGATGAAAGTTATCAACACACTTCATGGAATGCAAACTCTTTGTCTTCATCCGAGTGGGATAAAACTTCTCCCCTAAATAATGAACCATTGGGAAGTAGTGCATCAATTAGTAATATTTTTGAAACGTATTACACATCGTTAATGGCCTATACCCATCTTCTTTCAGTCAACTCTTCTGGAGGAAGTAGCGTCAACATAAGTGAGAGTAAAACTGCAAAATGTGTGCCAGCATTATACAGTAGTAATGTTGATGAAATATGTAATCAAAAGAGTTTAAAAGATAGCAGAAGCAAGCCATTCAAATTTTCAGTTGATTTTATACTCGGTAATGTCAAGTAAAAGTTGTATTCACAAGTCAGCGAGGAATGCAATGTTATTGGATTCGATTCAGTTTTGTAAATAAAATACTTATTGAATCTTTATAATAAATCTAAGTTGTACCAATATGGTTCATTACATGTCGCTGTGATTTGTGATCGTGACAGATTCGAAGAGGTATATAAATATAAAAGTAAAGGAGAACTTTCAAGGACATTCTTGCAGGCTAAAACATAAATGTCACATAAATATATATGGCATGTCCTTTTACCAGAAGACAGGGGGAATAGGAGAAAACTTGCATCTCATTCTCACGTTCCGCATACTCTCTCGGCCCAACTACTCGTTTTCTTATGCATTATTTTATATTTGCTTTCTTGAACGATTCCCAACACATGGATCATTAATTTATGAAATCGTCCATTAAGTTTTGTTGCACATTTACATTTATGTGTAGTTATTTTGTAAAGCTGATGCTTGATGTTCCATTTCATCATGTGTCATTCATTAAACAAACATTTACAATATCATTAATAATGTGTTTACCCATGCCATACTTCAGTTTCACCATGCACCTAGATCTAGATTGGCTTTTCTAATTACATTTTGCTTATGCACCAACCAAACCGGTATTAGAAAACTTTCCTAATTATTAACGTTCCTTCTCGTTTTACTGACACTAATGTTTAGTAAGTTCTTCAAAGGTCGGTGAATAAGCTGTAACCAATAATAATCATCATATTCATGACTATCATATTGGTTTGTCCATTTGTCACGGTAAAATTAAAATTAATGTTCCACAGCAATGTTGCATGAAAATGTCTCAGACCGGTTGTATGTAGTCTGTACAAAATTAATGTGTGGTCGTTGTAAACTTATATAATATATCGTAATCAAGTGTGGTCTCTAAGCTTGAATGAAGACCCTTGTTTCATGAGACAAAGTACCTAAGTTCTTCTAAAGTAATTTTATTTATGTGACATATATTGCGCCCAATACATAAAATGAAGCCAATAATGTGAGCATTATGAATAGACGACGGTAAACTGTAAACCAAAACCATTCGAAATTATAATGACAAGTTATTAGTTATGCCATCTTAATGTAGTTGTTATTCATTATCGTTGTTTTCCTTTGGTAATTCATAATTACTTTTATTCAGCTTTTGCTTTTTCCATAAATTAACACTTGATTATTTTCACACTTTATACTGATATATTTGTTTATATTTTAAATTTTTTACATCATGTTCAATACATCAAAAATATTGGCAAATCTAAATAAAACTTCATGACACTATGACCCCTCATTCATCTCGTTCTAAAAATAGATTTGTTACAGCTATGTTTTTTGGTTCTAGTTCCAATTTTCGTTTTGAAACATAGTGATTGCGATTAAGTTTTCACAAAAAAAATCAACTACTACCGACATGTTAAACATCATTACATTTCTTAACAGTCCATCATTTGCATTAGTATCTCTTGCTAGGATTTCTTCTTCATCACAACAAACACATCTTGAAAAGTGCTAAAACATTATGCTTTTTCTTGTACACGTTAACTTGAGTTTCCAAAGTATGTACATTCATGCATTAAATAGACAGAATTCACAAAAATACACGTTATATTAAAAATTGAAAATATTTTCACCTCAATCTGTGCTTGCCACTTAAATATCAAAAAGGTACAGTTCATGAAACAAACAATTTATGAAAAAAGATTCAAAATAATTTACGCCGAGTAATCGCAACACATGACACGTTTGTATTTGACACTAAACTATATTCTAATAATAGATTACACCAAATAACGAAACAACAAACTTTAACAAATGACAAAGGTATTATCTACATTATTCATAATAAACCACTGTTCTAATACAACAAAACCAGAAAATTCAAGAAGTAAAATATTTTTATCACACCGTGCTAAACGTATATATGGGGGTTTCTAGTAGTTTTTTTGTAAATATTCTTTATCGTAAGTAAATTATGCCACTACTTTGAAAGACCACATATATTACGGAGATTTGAAAACTAGTTAATTCACTTAGAATCAAGTAACAAGATAGAATGACAGAAATACCAATTCGGAGTTATACATGCCTCATGTAGGTCTATAACAGCACAGGAAGTCTATTTCAACTCAATTTTAAATTTTAGACGCACGTTAACAAAAAAGTAACTAAAGTCAATTGTTTGACTGACAATGAAACAAATAAGAGCTTGCGTGGGTGGACAAATAATGTATAGTTATAAGCTCTAAGGTAGTATAGCTAAAACAATAAATGAAATACATATATAACCATGAATCATGATTGATATATATCAGAGTTATTTACGAGGTCAACATTTGGCTAATACATAATACGTACATCAATATAAATTTAAGGTAAGGATTACAAAATAATAATAATGGTGAGCTGACATGTAGTATTGTACACAGGTTTCACTGTAGATTGTTTGATTGGTAAAATTATTTTAAAAATAGTTGTTTTGTATAAGGTACGCAAGTTATGTTCATTCAATTAATTTCCCTTTCAAATACAAATGAAATAAACATTTCTACACTACCGGAGAATTTTTATGCATCGACTCGACTTTGTCGACTTTATCTATTTCATGTCACCGCTGGTTTGATAAGTTGGGGAAACGTCTCCTGCAGCAGCTGCCTCATCCCCCACATTCAACTTGGTCAAACTCTGGCTCTTACTGCTCGTATTACTCATCGGACTTGCATTCAAATTATCTTTTCTCTTCTCCATTAGTTTACGCAACAAAACATCAGAGTCAATTTCGTGCAAAACTCCTCCATTGTTTGATCGCTGCTGCTCAAAGAGTGCCTCCATGTTACTCTCCACGAAACTGTTTTTTGGAGTATATGGATATGAAGAGCACGAACCAGGGTTAAGTTGATCTTCGGATTTGTCGTAACCTCTCAACTTATGCCGCTTCAGTTCAATTTTTTCTATCATTTCACGAGAGTTAAATGATGGGAGAAAGTACTGCTCGTTCGGATATCCATCCTCCGGTTCTGCACATGAGTTTTGTGGAGTGTATGGGCATGAGTTGTATGCAGAGCTTTGGTTGCTACCTCCCTGTACAAAGCACAAACGGGTTCATTTTCAAAATCAACCTTCACTAACTAACCAGTTCAGTATTTTAAAATTCTATTATTATTACATGGCTTATGGGATCTCCAACGCCCAGATTTTGAACTGAAGAATAGCAAATCGAGGGAACTTGACCAGTCCCAATTTTATTCGGACTCATTTCTCCGTTTGGAATTAAGATCTCTACACCAGCCAAAGCATCTACATCCAAATGGTTTTCTGAAACAAAAATTCTTATCATTACATTGTTATGAAATATATAGGAAAAAAACTTGCATTATTACGAGCTACATTTATGCTTACGGGCTTTGGTTTCGAAGTGTGTCGCTAAAAAAGGAAGTATGAACTTTCGAGATAGGACAGCATTTATCTGGTTATATGTCCAGTATACTGATTGAGATTCTGTAGAACTTTTTACAAGTTGTAATTGCAAGTCTCCGCAGTTTTCCATTGGAGTGCAAACCTTGAAATAAATAATAAAAATGGGATTTCAAAACACTGAAAATTATATTACGACACCATAATGGTCACCCAGATTCTGAGTAAGTTCGTAAGTATATACCTGCTTCGCCTTGTGAATTCCATCAGAAAAGATTGTAACATCTCTTCGCATTGTACCTTCCAGATCAACTTCCCATCCCATTAATACAATTGCTGTGCATCTATTGAGACGTAATGAATTCCTCAAAGCATCAATAGCTCCAGGTAGCTCAAGGAATTTCTAACACAAAATAAAATAAATCTCAACATCCATTCAACAACAATGTCCAGCTTAAACTACTAGTAGGATATTTTACCTGAGATAGCAATGGTACAGCAGGAACTGCAATAGTTATTTCAGGACTCTTCAACAATTTACAATCTTTCCGAAGTAACTGCTCTGGCGACAACTGAGAAATATCTGTTCGAGCTTTGTTAATGGGCTCGTAAACTTCGTTCCTATTAAGCGATGATCCGAGAACTCTAGATAAAGTGTCTTCAAGTTCTGACGTCATTTTGATATCTTTCTGAGTTGCCTTTTGCGCAGATGGATTTAAATTAATGGTATCCAATAAAATAGTCCCTGTCAAATCATATAATCAAATTTTAGAACAAGAAAAATTTTCATTTATAGTTAGCATTATCAATCTTAATTTCTTTAGTCCAATACCATAAAGTAATGCGCAGATAACAGGGTCTTTGTCAAACAAGCCAAGAACCATTTCAGCAACCAAAGTACAGCACGATCCCACTGGTTCAATAGTGTCTCGCCTATCAAATTGTCGTTCTCTTTTGTGATGATCAATCACACGAACGATACTGTTTTGAAGAAAGGCGTCTCCTTGTGCCAACACATTATGATCTACTAGTGTAAGCTTTAGGCGCCCAGTTGATTGCAATGCTATTAGATCAATCTCGTCCCTATTTTTTTAATAATAAAAAAAACCAATCAATAAAAATGTTTTCCAATACATCTTCATTATTAGTATGGATTTCTCAATTGCCTGCATATGAGGGAGTCCGGTCTGACGTCATATTTTTGAAGAACATAAATTACTTCTGTCCTAAGGGGTAAATCGTCTCTTGCGCAGTTGATCACTGGGAAAACAAATGACTGCTGTCCATCGATCTTGTTCTCTTTCTCCTCTTTCAACAAACTATGGGCTATATAGAAGGCAGTGACGATTGATGAAATGCACGAGTCCAAGTCGGCTGCCTCATTACCCATAACTACTTGAATGTCACCCAATGTGCTCTGAAATTCAAGAATATTATTGCGTATTGCATGAGTCTTTAATTAGGTTCAACTTGATATATTTATTATGGTCGTATTTCTCATTAATGAACTTACAGCAATTGCAGTGGCAACATTTGCTTTCACCGACGCTAAAAACGGCTGTAAAGCTGATATATCCATTTTGAACTGCTTTCGTGATAAAATGATATATAGTATTGTTTCGTGAAGCTCTGTCGGGAACCAATCCAGTATTAATTTAAAGTTGCTTGATATCCGTTGAGCGCTTCAAAACACAGTGATAAAGGTCACTCGTTTTAATTGGAAGACAAAGTTGAAGTCCACAGTTTGTCACATTTGATTCACATAAATCGAATAAACTTTCATTCACGAAATGAGTAAAACTTTAAATAGTTTTTACTTTCACTTCCGTGATTAAAATCTCTAAGTCGATCTTTTTATCAAGTCATCCACATGCAGTCTATGAAACTTTCGGCAAGCCCCTCTATACCCAGAAGAAGCAGGAGGCAGCGCAGATGCGTTCTCAGAAAAGTATTAATAAGTTGGGGAATAATCTGAAATTAAAAAAATATATAGAAATTGTTTTATTGAGTCTACACTTTACACATTGTACATTATTGTGTGATGCAGAGATTTTAGATAGGTCATTGTGTTAGTCCTGAGCATAGTACAAAATATTCAAACGAAGTTGATAAAACAAAACCATGGAATTCAGGAATTTGAAGCTGACTGAAATCTACAACAACAAGTACTATTGAAGTTCAATGTTGGGCCATCAATAACTCGCATGGATAGCAAATAGCAACTATCTATAAAAATGCATGTATCGAAAAGGGTATGTGCTTTGAGAATTTAAAATGATTTGATGGTGTAAAAGTAAATTCCACCTTCCACCCAAATCATTACTCAGGCTTCAAGTACATTTCCCGACGGGGATTTCATCACGCCTTTACTACTAAGCTTTCGGTGAACATGCCAAATAAAAAAAGCTATGCGCTTCCAACTTATAGCAATCACTGCAATGAATGTGTATAGACATAATTTCACATCGTGCAGTCACTGCTAACAATATAAAGATGAACCCACAGTGTTATACTTACGATATGTTATATTGGGACGCGGCTACAACAGTAGTAAGTGACTTCTAATATAGTGACCTTGACAGTGTCCTTTCCTTTCCAAAACAAGACTGCGTCTAGGCATTGTATTGTATACTATATTTTACTAAGTATGTATGTATAAGTAGTTCGGATCATTCATCGTGCCACACATAAACACCATTTATAAACAAAAAACGCCTAATTGTGCGGCATGACAGTGTTTGTTGGTGGGTGGTTTTGTTCTCTGGCATATGTCTGCTAACAGTTTGTCACAAGCCTATTGCAAGTGAAAAGTTTTCATGGCCATTCAAATTACTATATTTTTCCATTTTAGATTCTTTTTTTTTAGCTTATAAACTACTACTATAAACATTTCGTGCGATACTTATCACAAGTACAGTGCAGTGCTGCGAACAGGCACATAAAAATAGAAAGCAAATTTAAGTTGATTTTTTTAATGTAGTCAAAATATTTTAATGCAAAAGATGGATGACCAAGTACCCAATACGACTTGAATGATTAAATAAAAACCAACCGAGAAGTTTTTAGCAAGATGGCTAGCGTCAGCACTTAACCAAAAGAAAACTCCATTGTCACAACTATAGTGCTGAATTGTTTAGCGCATAATAATACTTAAAATACTTCCATTTATCTTGATATCAAGTATTGAAAGATCAAGTTACGGAAGGAATATCCAAAAAAAAAATGTCACCTCCCTTTTACTAAGCAAGAAAGAATCATGTGAGCGATGAGAATTGTGAACAAGAGCAACGCGATGACAGTTTTTACATATGAATATCCGTCTAAGAGGGCTGTCAAAATATGATGAAGAGACAACTGGCGTATTTGGTGATAAGAGGATTGCCTTGTAATTGAGATGTCTTCAACAATTTTATTATGGAAGTTAGTCAATAAATAAGGAATGAAATACAAACCCAAAATAGGCAACCATTCTCTTGTCCCGTCAACGTCAAACTACCAAAATTGAAATTTGGAAAAAATCACGAATGTATATTATACTATATATACCATTACAATAAATTCTAGATTGTCAATATAATCGTTTTCTTCTTGATAATAGCTAACTGGCTACCGTCATCTATCTAAACTTGATGGCTTTTTGTTGATTAAATTCTAACGATAACAAAGTTATTGAAACAAATTGAATTTCCTGACTCGGCAGTAACTTGTTCCTAAAAATGTCATAATTATAATCTTAATCATAAATATAATCTCTAATGCTTCCTGTAATCCAAAACTAAAGCCTGATAGTCGAACCACTGAAACTTTTATCTGTAACATCCTTTTATTCATATTACACTAGTAGTTTATGCTGTTCGATGTTATCATGTTAATGTTACTACTATACTTTTGTTGAGAGGCAAAGTAATCGGTTTAACATTTTTACAGGACCAAAAAAACGAGCTACCATTATACACTGCACTGCACTAGCCAAGTGCATAATGGCGATGACTCAGATGCCAAGCCCAACATTCAGAACTTCTCAATTCATTGCTGAAATGCATTCAAGAAAGATGGGTTGAGTTGATGTACCAAAAACTTTCCATGAACTTTGATAACACAGCAGTAAGCTAGTGAGAATATTAGGTATTATGCATGTATATACATTAACTACATGGGAGCAGCCTAGCCTGTTTATAGCATCATCTTTTGTATTTACGCAAAGCAAATTTGACTTAACATATTGTATCCCTAAATTGGCGAAATTGCTGAACCAATAAGAGAAACAAAGAAAAGCAGGCAATCTGTTTTGTGAAAACTGCATTAGAAACATATATTCAGTTAGCACATTTAGCATTGCAACAAAAAGACGCATTTTAAACAAGCTTCAAATTGCATAATGTTTCACTTATACCATCAACATCAACCATTGCAATGTGCCATATAAACTTCAATTTGATGATGCAGACGGAAATTTTCCACCTTATTTCATTCACCGAATTAGTTCCTGCAATATTTAGAGTCAACAAACTACTTACTATTGAATGTTACGAGAATATCCATAAAATAGTTCTGGTTTATGACACAATATCAGGTTAAGAGCTAAAACCATATAATTCGTGACATGGGAGATGATATCAAGAAGTTTTATAACAAGAACCCTAGCTCATTAAATGAGCTCCTCAGCTCCGATTATTATTTCAAAACTGATACATAACGTAACGAATCTAACATTGATCTATACTAGTATCACACATAATGTTGAACCTTTGAATGTGCATGTATCTCAAAATTGTATTCTTTTCATCGCGACTTAAAAATGAAAGAAAAACCTATAAGCTTTTGCAAATCTAACACATACACGGCCGGCTTGTCTCCGCCCACAACAAAATGTAATTATTAAATCTCATTTAATTCATATCTATTCATACATCATAAGAATAAGACGAATCACAAGAAATTACTATTTAAATTTTGCTCCTGTCTGCACAGACGAACAACTTGCTGTCATACTTAATTACTCACTACAAGTACTACTACACGCATGTGCAGAAAGATATAAAAACAAGAAAAGTTATCATATCAAACGTCTGAGACTTCACGACGATTTGATGACGTCCGTCCTTTTAAAGATTAGGAAAATACTTCTGGAAAGTTGAATGTAAAATGTATGGAGCTTCTTATAGGTACAGCAATGTAATGTTAACAATTGGGAAGTGATGCGAAAGGCGAATTCAATCTAAACTAACGTGTAATGTCAATCCAATGCCCAATACTAAACAAACTCCGCATCCAAGAGCAAGAACCATGCTTTGGACGAATGCGGTATAAACTTAATGCCTACTTAAAGGAACAGAGGACTAAAAAATTCATCTTCATATACTACAACTACACTATACATACATACATATTACATATTATAGAGTCTTGACAGTCTATAAAATTAAATGCAGGCATTTTTATGTAAGTTTTATACAAAACTCTTCCGACCTTTTTCTTTCACTCTCCTGCAAATGACCTACGGACAGCTCACCTCTTGATCCATCCAACCCACAACAACAACACACCGTCCCACCACACATGAAACCAAACATTGCATTGCAGGAATTATCTTCCTTTAAAAACTATAAGGAAAGGGGATTCATTCACTCACATATCACATCATCACCACAACTGACTTTAAGCTCAAAGACCCTTTCTACGTAAAAACATTATCATAATGATAGTCTTGATCCGTTCCTAGTATAAGAGTTTTTTTCGTACATTCATATAATATGGTCCTAGTCCTGCCTGCGTACGAAACATGAGCGTGAAACGTACGCTTCAGCACTGTAAAAATACCCAAGCGTTAAATTCGAATTTACACATCCAGCTTGGGATACAGATATGCATTCCGTAAATGAAATCCACATACCACTTTGCTGGTAGCTAGTAGTTGGTAGTGTCAATAGGTATATATGCTAGTGCTAAAGCTGTTTATATGGCCAAACGTAAACCAACGAACAAGCAGTTCACTAAATTATCTAAAAACTTATGAATGAGTCGGGATGAAAGCACAGCGGCGAAACTGTGTGCTACTGCTAAGCTCGTCTGAAAAATAACAAAGTTCCATACATGAACAATTTTCAAATAAAAATAGAAAAGCAAGTGAAATCCTGTATCCCAATTTGATTGTAGAGTACACTATAAAATACCCACGCTTTTCCCGAGCATCCTTGAAAACTTAGTTATCATAGCATGTGTTAAATCGCCGAATTATTTTCATCCCCCTATTCCCAAATTATATTATGTATGTCGTATGGATTTGCATCAAAATGCCATCATCAAGGGAATTTTAGAAAAAAATGTACCTTACCCTGTAGCTAGTGTTAAGTACTTTTAGTTTTATTCGTTCATTTATATTTCACCTTTTTATACTAGTTCCAAGAATCACAAGTTGAGTGCTTTTGCCCTTTCACGTTTTAGTGTCTAGTGTCTGCATGGTTCTTCCTATAGCTTATGGCTATGATACTAATGATACTATATGACATTTCCTTTCTCTCTTTATATTCACTTAATCATGTTTTTTAAATACGATCTGTTTGATACTTATAGCTTTAACCTGATGATACTTAGCGTGGCAATTTGTTTAGAGCATCACTAAATCGAAAGCTCAATCTATAACACAAGATTACAATTTACGCAGCTCCAATCCAACCATGAGAAGTCAGTAAATACGTTGTTGTATTGTAATCTGGAATTGATGATTCATAATTCATATTCAAGACATGCACAAAACAAGCACGAATTGTATTTGTTTTAAGTCTACGGGATGCATACAAAAGACAATCAACAAGAGACACACCGGTGCTTCTTTTGCATTAATGTTCACAGGGCGTAATGCAACACACCGATTCAGCTACAACATGTTTTGCAACGTGACTTGAAAGATAGCGAAGGAACTACTAGTGCAAATAGCCATGTCATACTATATACACATATCACATTGCATTTTCGTCTTTCTTTCGTCATACACAAAACAAAAGTTACTCATTTTACTTGACTCATAGGAATTGAATATATTTGATGGAGATGGAACGGCATGAAAGGGGGAACGAAAAGAGTCAATGTAACTTACTCTTATTCATTCCCCTGCCGGAACACGAGAAATTACGTTATGAGGAACGGTTCCATTATGATTGTCAACTAGTCAAAAGTCAAGAGAAGCGAGAAATTGGAAAAAGTCCTCAAGTCCTGAGTATTCAACGGCAATATTATGATACACAGGCATGAAACGGTTTAGCTTAGCGTACCAAATTATAAATTTTATACTCCTGCTATTATATAGTCTAATAGGAATAAATTAAATCAATTTTTGTATTCGCCAATCTACGGTTTACTGAGTCGTTAACTATAAACTAATTAACGCTAACTGCTTCATTTCACGTACTGTGATGGTGCTTGACTCTGAATGCCACAGAGAATATCATCTCCATCATCGCTCATCCACTATTTAGGTTTATTTTGAATTTCAGCAAATGGATGATTTAATTAGATTCGTTACGGTATGTATGAGTTCCCTAAATGAAGATGCGGAGCCTGCTGAAGCATACACAAAAGAAATGATTTGCAAACAAACCAATAATCAAATGCTCAGAAGCTTAGGCTCTGTCTAAGCTAGTTACACAGCACTTGTGCATGTGTTTCGTGTATGCATAGTCAAGTACAAAGAAGTAAGTACGTGCATTTTAAAAACGAAGGTTCGTGATGCTATACGGTGTACAACAGTGTGCAGACAGACATATATACACACATTATTACGGCAATGTCTGCCTTTATGTTGAAATCCTTGAAGCGTTTAATGCCTTTTTGACATTGTGTTTTCAATTTACATTGATTAATTCCAGTGCTGGTCCCCTATAATAAATTAATGTATCGCGTCGCAAACTGAAAACCCCATCCAATCCAAACAAATATTATGCATAGGCACAGACAACTCAACCGTGGAAATGGCAAAAATAAAGAAACGAGAAACCAATATCTGCAAATATTATGAAGTAACATAACTCTGTTCTTTTCTCAATGTCCTTGTGACTAACTCGCTGGCCTGGATGTAACTGTAAATAGAATGTTGATGATGAATGATGACTATGAGCCTTATGAGCGCATGCTGCTGTTGAAAATTCCAATGTACATACGTAACTGGTTTTAGCTATTGATAATAACAGAGTAAGTAAGGTACAAATTCAATCAACAAACAAAAGCAAACATCCCGTTATCGTGATTAGTTGTATGCAAAATCATCACATGCCCGAAACAAAAATAGCCATGCTGATTTCATGGCACGGAATGTATGATTCAGCTTAAATTGACTCAACGTTTGCAAATCTCAATCTCATGATCCCCTCGTCGATGGGATCCGGGTATCATAACTTGTGCAAATATTTTACAAATCTTAAATGAAAATGAATAAATGGAATGCAAAATTTTGCATTATCATCAACTACAACGACACAATGCATTGCTATCTAAAACGACTATTGCCAGCTTAATGTTCATGCAATAAAGTAAAATGGAGCAAAAATGTGCATGCCACCATTGCCACCACACACAGGGTATAACATACATATACATACAACAGGATAAGAGCTGCAATACTAACAAGGAACACGAACAAGCGAGACACAGGCAGAAGAGAAGAGTCAAAGTCAAGGTCTGTGCAAGGTCTTATTTATCAAATACCTGCAAGACATGCACAACAAAATTGTTGGGAGTCACAGGGAAAAATAAATATCCTTCAATTGTTCAATGTGACCAACCAATACAATGTGCCTTCTAAATTTCTACGTCTTTCTAATTTGATTACAAAAAACAAAATATTAAAATTCCCTTACGTTTACGTTACATCCGTTAATGATGCGTCACCTCAGTTGTCCTTGTCAATGCTTCCAGTATCCAGAATCCAGGCAGTTAACAACGATTTTTCAGTAATCATCAATATTTGATAATACCACACCACCCAACTTTGATGATTTTTCACAAGACACAAAATAAGACTCGCACAATTGACAATTCAAATTCACTTTGAATGTTGAATCAACACTAACTGTTTACACGATCTCCAATCGCTAATTCCAGCAAGCAAGAAGTTCCAGTAAGTAAGTGGCTGGTAGTAAATAACAAACAACTCCGGAATTAGCTTCAATTCTCGTTCAAGTCTGAATATATAGCAGCCACAGCTCCACGATGATTGACGACGATAAGGGACACGATATGTATTTTTGTGAATGAAAAGTATTTTCTAGAACACTAACTACTAAAAAGTGTTTATTTACTCCAAAAACAAAGTGATTCTGTGATAGATAATGATATTTTTATTATGGTGTATGGAGCATTTCATGTTTATCCAAAAGGAATGAAGAGAAAATGTGAGAGTATGAGTCTCGACACGGACTGCTCGGAGCAAACTACTTTGTAAACACAAACATTGTGAGTTGAAGTTGAGTTGAGCTTGGCTGAGCGCTGAGCCTGATGCGATACTCTTCTGATGATGATGATGATGCTATGTAACAAAGTTATGTACTTACATATAACCATCCATAATATGTATAGTCTGCTTTATGTATGTCTCCTATATCCTGTATAGAATGAATGTGATTCATAAGGTTTCGTTCGGTGAATTGTGTTGGACGTATGTAGTTATATGTATCTATCTATTTATGCTTCTTCTATCTTGGAAAAATATCACGTATTCACCAAATGTTGAATGTACTAGTGTATGTTTCTCTTATTACTCTACTACCCTATCCTTCCGTTTGATAGAATATATAGTGAATAGGAGACGACAATGGACAATGTATTTGATGGAAAATCACAAAAAAATACACAAAGCTTTCATTGTACTTTTATATGTATGTCTCCCCTTGTTAGGCTTCTGATTGGGAATGAGTAGGTAGGGTAGGATGTGGATATTTATGTACAACTTATAGTTTCTGCTTCATGTGAGGGAACGAACGGAACGAAAAGTGGATTTTATTGTAAGCATTGGTATCACATCACTTCTTCTTCTTCTTCTTGTGGGAGACTATTGAGTTGGAGTTGGGCTCTAAAGTAAAAAGTGAAGGTAACATTCATTTCATATCACATCATGCACATTCACATTGCAGGACACATACACAGACGGAGAGTGCTTGGGTGTATATAGTAATAGTACCATGAGGGAATGGGATGTGCACAAAAACATGTAGTTTTTTTAAGTGGAGGATGTGAATGATGCAGATGCTGAGTATTATGTATGGGATGTGTATATGAGTGTGAGTTGTCGGCTTTGGTTGTTTTTTTGGAGCTTTCAGCCAACTTCAGTCAAAAGCAGGGAAAAGGACGGAGAAGAGGAGAGAAGTAGTAGAAAAATTTATTTCCCTTATAGAATATGGATATACAGAGCTATATCATCACTTAAGTATTGATGTATCTATATATCTCCCTATGAAATATGTATGTTCACTCATTCACTTTGAAAAATGGTGTACGTATAAAAATGTGGACAGACTTTTTGAGTCTCTACGGCATGAATGGAAGCTTTTAGAACATAACATATAAAATACAGTCTTTTTATGATATGAAATGCATGTACACAAGTGTTTGGTGGTGGTAGCAAAAGCAAATCCAACTAAACTAAAGGGCAAATGAACAAACTAGTTTGGTCTTATCAGAAGAAAAAAATGTGATTCACCGGCAGAACGGAGTTAACGAGAGCTGAAATGAAAGGCAATGTTTACTGGCATGCATGCATACCTTAATGTTCCATTTCGTCTCAGTATCCATATCCATGTCATAATATCCGATATACCTACTTTGGAGTTTTAATAAGGGCAATGTGATACATAAATTTAGATCCAGATGCCAACCCAATGTCACGTCATCATTCATACAATGTAAAAAGTTGGATATTTCATTTCATGCTAAGGGAATTATGTACTATTTATATACAGATTGTAAGTAATGGTGCGTTTGGATGATGATGATGCGTTATGATCTTTTGTGAAGCACTAACCAATTTGTAGACTACTTTATTCAATATATTGTTCAATGGCCTTATACATTTTGGACAGCTTAGTCACAATACCAACATAATGCCAAAAAATAGGTAGAGGTGTAAATGCATGCATGTCAAAAAAAAACTAAGCACGAGACAATATTATTAAAAGTTTTGTGACTGCTGCAAGGATGAAACGTATGTATAAAAGTCAAGAACATTAAAGAGGACAAAAATAAAAAAAAATGTCGGGAAAACATCATCATCATCTTGCGGAATGGAATGATTTTTTGTACACATGTTTGCTAACATATAGGGATAGAACTTATGTGTCATGTTTATATAAATAACAATGAAAGTAAATGATCTGTGTGGATGGAAGGATTTTCATTCGTTTTCATTTACAAAGTTTACTTTACTTGGCATGTGATGCATGGAGATGAAACACGATCCCGATACACTCGCAATCAGAGTCTGAGCGTATATAAGGATAATGAAGGTAAGCTGAATTCTGCATAATGAAAGGGGCACTGTTGTGGATAATGATGTAGGTAGATTTTTTCAACATTTTTGTTGATTTTGATTGCAAAGAAAGATGGGAAAGTGTTTGTTACAATAATATTACATGGTAAGCTGTGTCGTACATTACCACGTTTTTTATATGAAAAACCAAGTTGTGTACTTGTCGAGAAATGGTACAAGTAGAGCGGAGTCCGGAAGGTCAGGATTGGCAAAGTACATTGGTTGGTTCGGTAAATGGTTTATTTATAGGATTGAATGGATTGCATGTGAATAAATATTAAACACAAAAATTCCTTCGTTAAGACTACATACATACATATCCACATTAACTAGATTGCTATATTAGAACTGGAGCTGTGTCATTAACTGGCTGAGTAATATCAGTTAAATGCTTTATTCGACTGAAACTGCCATAGGCCAGAATATCCATAAATTATCTTGTTTATGGCGAAAGTATATACTAGGAGCTCGATGATAAATCCAGTATCTAGTAATAACCAACTCAATTTCTTGCCATTGCCATTAAATAAGGTTCTCAAACTGTTCAAATTCAAGCTTTGTTTTGGCTTCTTCTGCCGCTCATAATTAGCTTTGGTAGTGATAGCTCGGTTAAAAAATTGGCATCAGTGTCAGCATTAAGTTGGGAGAAGAAGTCAGCACTAACATAGGTTTTTGATGATGCGATTTGAGAAGGAGTAAAGCGAGGTAGCAAAATAGTAGTGTCAAGAAAGATTATAAAAGCTTTCGGTGTAGGAACAAATAATCTAACGACCAACAAATTTGCATATCATGCCACAAAATATGACCTTTGAATTTATGTAAGGATTATCAAATTACCATAACTTTTAATGGATCATTTCAACTTATTAGATTCTATTATGTCAATATTAAAGATTATGAGGTTTCTGTTTAGATGTTACTTATCTAAAGTTCATCCACTGTTCACGAAACTCATCATTGCAAATTTTCATGAGGATGCGGTTTGGATAATCTTTTGAAATTGTAGGTCATATTCCTATTACTGCATTCCATTAAAATAAGTACTAGCCAGAAGCATGGAGATGTTCCATAAAAAGGATTTATGTACATGTGTAAGGGTACAAGCCGACAGGGAGCCTCCATTTGGAAAATACCATAAATAAATTATTTCAGTATGTCTATTTGAATGAAGCTGATAATTCAGTGTTGTAAAGGATGTCCAAAAACGACACGACGACGATATAAAAGTTGAAAGACTGCAATTCGCGTTCGCAAAATATGAGTCTGAAAGGTTGATAATGGTATTGCTACTGCGGTAAATGTAAATGTAGTGACAATTTGAGTTTTGTATATTATTATGAGCTTTTATCACGCATCCTCTTCTTCCACAGAGTGAGTGGTGACTTATGAGTTGCTCAATGCAATGCAGCACTCACATACATACATGTATAGTGCAGATAAATTACACACATTTTCCAGTCTCTGCAAAAGATGTATATTATAGTCATATATAAATTTCATTTCAGAAACATACCTCATAAAGAAATCAAATACAAAGTTTCAACGCTAAAATCCGAATAGATTACCCACTAGAATTAAGATAAATAACCAAAAGCTTTGTGAAAACTGCCTTCACTTTGTTCGCATAAACTAGCCTAATAACATTCTGATTTTTGCATTACAAATGGAAGACAAGAATATTTACTTAATCACATAAATGTGAATGCTGATAATAGTCCATATATAAAACATCTCCTGGGAAGACAAACTTTATATTAAAGAAATAATTGCCTATTAGATGAGATTCATTTCCAGCATGATCTGCAGAACAGACATAACTATATTTACATTTATATGTTATGTAATAGTACGCATTATACTGACTCACAGACCTATACTATACCAAAGTTATGTTATGCCACTACAACTATACACATTATATTATTGACAGCGTTTCATCATTAAATCTTGAACGTATACATAAAAAGCATAATTAAAAAGTTTATATCAACATTAACTTGATAGAAGCGTATGTGTGGTATTCAATCGAAAGTATTACCTCTAAAAATAAACTGACACTTGACATTTTGAAAAGTTCTGCTTCCAATCTGTTCCGTTGGAAATCATCAAGGCTGGTCTTGGTCTATATATTCATTGTGTATTTGCTGTCATCATTTCATTGCTTGAATTATTATTTTGCAAATAGATATGATATAACATCAAAAGTGTTTATATTATGGGGAGCACATTATAATTGCATATATGTTACATGTGGCTTCTTTATGATTAAAAAAGGCTGATGATGATTGTATCCCAATTTGCACAACATCCAACATCTCCTCTATATTCATGACGTCTTTCCATGAAAATCGTACTTCAACACAATACGACCCAGTTGCCAACTATTGATTACCAGTAGCATTTTGTTTGCATACATTAAAGGAATAGATTTTACTTGTATGACAGTATTATTATTGGCATGTTTAAAGAAATGATAGACTAGATGAAATAGAAAACATACAAGTCAGACCTGAATGGTAATTGCCTTTTTACTTTTGTGAATCGCTCTCCGTACCATGTGTGTTTCTTGGTATACGTTATTATTACATATATGCATCTTCTTTTTGCGCTTTGTTGTCTACCCTGTAATTACGAGCGGTATTGCTACATGCACATATCTAATCTATTACATATACAAATGTTTCGAACCTCGTTTAAATCTGAAAATACATATTAATTAGGCATTTGATTTGCATGGAAAATCTTTAAACAAAAAGGTTCAACAAAACGAAAAATACATAGACGCGACCTTTTAGACCTTTTTCATGCATGATTCTCTCAACCTGATTTTTCTAGTTTTGTAGCGTGTGTGTGTTAAGTATGTGGACATGTAGTTGTTAAAATTGTTGTTGGTAGAAAGATTTCCATGCCTAATTTGCATACGATTTGCGTCATTGCAAATGCCTAAACTGTTGAACTGCATTCTGGACGACAATAATATGTATGTAGGATATTCTTAAACTGTATTGCAGTTTAAAGTTTATATTTATGACTGTACCACAGTTTACTTTAAACTTACTACATCCGCTGCTTCTGGTTCTGAAACCTGATGGGATAAAAATGTAGGATTGGTTATGCAACTCTTAATTTTTGTGGTGTTCTGTTTCCAGTTCAATGAATGAATTGATATTAATACTGATGGTCATAATATAACCAGCTTAGCTTGCATAGAACTAGTTAAACTACTTCTTCCAGATTGCTAAAATGAATAGATAAAGTAATATTTACTGTGTGGAGTTTGTAAAAACGTGGAAAAAACAAATGAACCTAATTATAAATATATGATTACTGCTGTGGAGTATCAAGCTTCAAGCTCAATGAACGACACGCTCTTCGTGAATAAATAAATCATTCCTCACATGCAAGCAATAAATACACAATAATTGTAAAATAATATTCAGCAATGATTTTTTTTTGATTATTTCTGAACCATATGAATGATGTAAAAACCTGATTTAATGTCTAAACATTAGAACAAAACGAAAGCTTTTTCTGTAGGTTGGTCGTTGGTAACTGGTGTGCACTTTCTATCGGCCTTCAGTCTTTCTCTCAACAACGGTTGACGGTCTTTTTAGGGATTCTAAGCCAATGTCAAAAGTAAGTTAGTTTATTGGTACAAGGTACAGTGTAGAAACGCAAGAATTCGAAATAATATAAGCGAATCACTCTTGCAGATATACATTTAAGTTTTTATTACAAAAGACATTTTAAGATTCTACCATGCTGTGTGGAAATTGTATTTTCACGAAAAAAGGGTATTAGGCTAAAAGGCAGGAAGCAACCATGAAAAACGAAAGGATTGGTTTGAACATATTTTTACTTTTGCTTTCTTCCGCTCTCAAGTACATATATATTTTATGAATTGCATTTTGTACATCTAGCTACTACGATCTACGATGTATTTTGTATTTCAATCCGAATTCACATCATCATGCATCACATCACGTTTATATAGTATTCCAAAAGTGCTGGGTACAGGAAGTTTCACTTTCCTTTTCGTATTTTTTGGAAACGAATAAAATATGAAAAGCGGTTTATCCCTGTTTCGAAAAGTATAATATGAAAGTTACGTCCGGGTAGTTTTCGAGCTTCAAAGCAACGTTTTACTATCTTGAAAAGTACTTATCGTTAGTGCTACTTACATACATATTTATCATTCCATTGGGAAGAAAATCGACAAAAAGTTAAGAGCAGAACCAAATAAAAAATGAATGAACGAAAAATGCTTTTTGAATGCATATGTGTACCTTGTCACTAGTAGCGAAACACTATTTACAAAAAATATTGTAGCGTGCTAAGAAGATTTCCTTCGTGCCTGTCGAGCCAGAACTAAAAGAGGGTATGAAAGACGCAATATACATACATAAAATGTGTTTATTTAAGAAACGTAGAAAATACAACAGTTGTAGCTGTTCGTTTGAAGTGTTTTCAAAAGGAAGTTTTTAGGGATACATATACTTATTTAAACCCTTTTGCATGGCATCTTATAATGACTAGCATTAATTCTTTGTTACATAACATTAAAACTAATGTACACGATATATGCCTATTTACCTATAGCGTTATGTTGAATGCCTAATCCAATAAGACTTGTATTGCATGACCTTGAAATGTTCTTTTAGAGCATGAGCCATGTAAATACGGATTATTACATGTTATATGTTATACATATGGTTGGTAGGAGATGAATAGGGATGTGAAATGAACGTGTGTGCGACTAGTGGGCTAGCATATAATCATAATATACTCGAATACTACTCAAACATAATATTCACTTTCATAGGATGATGACTGGACAACCCAAATCCAGACCTCCAAAAAGTCATTTAACTTAGGTTCCTTCTATTGTTCGTTGGGTATGTTTCAGTTGATTACCTGACTCGACTTGCCCTTCTTAGCCAGACATTATAATTCATAAGCTGTAGGTACTGAAGGTGAAGCGTATTTACTTGCTGTCCACCATTATATTCTATTGCTTTCGATTGAAATGAATTTATAGCCAATTAATATGGCTGTCTGTGCACCGTAAGCTGTAAGCATTTACATATACATTATATATATGCGTCTATGACAAGAAAAAAGAGTCGATGTACATGTATGTTAGCGGGTAGCAACTTTATGTTCTCTAGTTAATCTACATTTCCAAAGCTGGATTCTATTCCAGTGAAAGAGCTACACTTTTTGATGAGATAAATTCCAGTCTAATGCATGTGTACTCTTAGCATGTACAGATAGATAGATGTAGACCTATTCAATCAGGATCGTCATATTCAAGGCTTACAAACTTTTTATGCTTATCCAAAACCAAGACCAGTCTGCTTACAGTGCTTACCAATCTAAATGTATATATATATATATACATATATTACGGATCCCCATTCGCACCTTGCATGCTTTGCTGTTTTTAACATACTATCAACACATGAGATACATAACCACACCGCATTCATGTAAATATAAGGTAGTAAAGGCACGGTTTTAATGTTGTCCAGTTGCATGAAAGGATGATAGAATAAAAGCCAGCATGGATGATGGCAAAAGCACGTTGTTGTTGCTAATATAAGTAATAGGATAATAATTCTTACGTATACAGAATACAGAGACAGACATATATACTCGTTCTATGATACTTCATAAGGGACTCGGGCATTCAATAATTAATCATTAGAAAACTATTTTCTTTCGTATTCAATCAAGATTTAAGAAAAAATTGACAGTTGGCGAACAAACACGTCTTTGGAGCACAATAGTTTGAGCATGTAAGACTTTCACAAAGAAGGCTTTCACCTCCAAAAAAAACATTTCCCAAATCTGTTCCTTTTTTCCTACTAAATCCGATATCACTGAGCTTAGCTGGGGGCATCTCGAAGAATACCGGATATTAAACGTCAGATTACTGCCTGTTTCTTATAGTCAAGATAAGTAGTTTGCTTTTCTTAGGGAGAAGCTATATATAAGCTCTGACAGTTATAAGTGTGTTTTCTGTGATACCCATACACATTTCAAGGGAGTTGGTTCTAGCTTAAAATGGCTGCAATAAATATTTGGCGAAAGTTGTGCGGTGGGTTGCATGTTTCGGGACTTCTCCGAGGATATGGACATCGCAACTCGTCTTCAGGTAGAAACTGAAATCTTTATTTGCTTGTATGAATATGATGGAATTCATGGAATTTTGTAATGTGAATATATCGTTCAGGCGCTGAGAAGACGATCGGATTCATTGGTCTTGGTAATATGGGGACACACATGGCAAGAAATCTTATGGTGAAAGGACATTCTCTTGTTGTGTATGACATTCAATCGGCTAGTACAGCGTTTCTGGAGAAACTAGGAGCTCGTGTAGTACCCACTCCAGCAGAAGTTGCTTCTGAATCTACGAAAATTATTACCATGCTACCAGCAGGTCCCCATGTTCGGACATGCTATGCCGGCTCAGATGGCATCATGAAGTAAGAGGGTTGATACTGCTTTACAAGTCTTTATGATTTAAAAGCTCCGTAAATAATTTATCTGTATTTCCTAATCTTCTACTTCTAAACAGAGGAGCCCAACCTAACTCAATATTCATAGATTCGTCTACAATAGATTCGGATACCTCAAAAGAAATGGCAAATGTTGCAAAGATGAAAGGGTGCACTTACCTAGACAGTCCAGTTTCAGGAGGTACATTTACAAAGTACAATTAACAATTAACCTTAACATTAACTGCAATTAAATTAAAAATTCTTGCTTAATACAAGTATTATAAAAAAATACATAGCAAACCTTTTCATGATTTGTAGGAGTAGCAGCAGCGAAAGCTGGCACGCTTACATTCATGGTAGGGGGTGGAGAAAGAGAGTTTCGTGAAATCCAACCACTTTTGTTGAAGATGGGTTCTAAAGGTACTTATTGCAATGTGAAAGAGCTAGAAAAAGTTATTTGATTTCTGAGTAAATGATGAAATGTTTTCTAATCCTTCCTCTGTCTTATTCCAAGTCGTACACTGTGGGCCTACTGGAGCTGGGCAAGCTGCAAAAATTTGCAACAATATGCTGCTTGGCATTTGCATGATTGGAACTGCAGAAACTATGAATCTTGGAATAAAAATGGGACTAGATCCACATTTACTTGCTAGTATAATAAATTCAAGCTCAGGACGATGTTGGTCCTCTGAGATGTACAATCCTGTACCAGGCGTTGTCGATAAAGTGCCAGCATCAAAGAATTATGAGGTTTGAAGATTTATGAGAAGAACAAATATTTACGTAATAAGACGAAAATTCTAAGATACTTTTGGTGCCCATGTATGCAGGGAGGTTTTGGAACGTTTCTAATGTGCAAAGATTTAGGACTTGCTCAAACTGCTGCTTCAGGAAGTGGTTCGTCGATTCCCATGGGTGGATTAGCCTACCAAATATATCAAATGATGTGTTCCAAAGGATTTAGTGGTAAAGATTTTTCAGCCGTTTTTCAGTTCCTCCAGGAAAAGGAAAACAAAGATAACTCTAATGACTAAACGAGCCCTGGTTGACGAAAAAACTAACTGTAAGATTTAAAGTAGTAAAAAATACATTCCATCTTCTGAAAGCCAGAAAACATAATAGGGACCAAGCAAAATCATATATCTTGATCTAATCAGTTAAAAAAGGTGTAAAAATGAATAGGATCCTTATGAATTTTGAATTTCTTATGTGATAATGATATGATATTGATATTATAAAGGAAGGCGACCGTTTCCTTCTACTATTCATTAACTAACTATATATTTAGTACAAACAACAAACGATGATATTAATATTTCGTCTTTTGCTCTCTTTATGAATGAATTGGGTCTTCCGAAGCTACATAATAGCCACACAGAACAAAACAAAAAGAAAAACTTTACAGTTGAAATGTAATCGAAAGGGGATCGGTCCGTTAGCCTTCGTAATTATTATTATTAAAAGTATCATAAATAAATCGCCTGGAAAGGAATCAAAATATAAAATGATATTTCCTTTTATTTCGACATTACTCTTTATTGCTATACTGTTTCTGATTAGTTTAGCTCAATGTATAAAACTAGTTTACATGCAATTATTGCAATTTCTTTGAGTCTGAATAATTTACTCATCTCATGCTTACTTACATAATGTAACATTCTATTGTTAGTTCACTTATTTTTACTGTCTCAGCCTAAAACACGTACTACAATCTAATTTAATATTGTAAGGTGACTAGAGTTTTAGTCTGATTATAATTACTATTAAACGCCCATGAGAATTAGTAAGGCGTCCTATACAATCTCCCGTGTGTCATTTTGCTTTACATTTTGTATTGTGCATAGATTAATTTTGTTTCTTAACTGCTATTTCTACTCCATAATCATACAGGCAAACACATGGTAAATTAAACTACATACAATCAATAACTTCAAACTACTACACACATACACTTAAAACTTTCTACTCATCATCATGTCATATGAAAAAAACACAGTTTTTACATAATATTCGTCAACCGTAGAGGC
The DNA here is from genome assembly GCA_964034955.1 of Orchesella flavescens. Taxonomy (NCBI): domain Eukaryota; kingdom Metazoa; phylum Arthropoda; class Collembola; order Entomobryomorpha; family Orchesellidae; genus Orchesella; species Orchesella flavescens. Next base: position 24,472,051 of record OZ035954.1, on the reverse strand, counting down.
ACAGTTGTACATGTTGGAAGGAAATCTTCGATAATATTGCATTTTTCTTGAGGTTTGAATATTATGTAACCGTATCATATCAGTAAATGTAATGGCGATAGAAAACTATATCAATGAATTGCCGAAGCCTTTCTTTGTAATTTGGCAATATGTATTCGGTTGAAAGTAGTGATGCTATTGTTAACACTTGATTTGATTGATGGACACAGAAAGCGCTGGTCACTGTGCTTTGGAAGAAAGTTACTCATGTACTTTTGCCGTTTCTTTCCAGCTTTCAAAATTTTATGAAAAGCTGTAGAGGCACTTGAAACTTGAACTTTTTGAAAATTTAATGAGCAGCTAAAACTATTCTCTTAACTATCTGATGGCTGTGATGCTTGGTCACATCACCAGCAACAAATACTATTAACACAGTGCCTATTTATTCAATGCTACGTGATTATTAGTATGCATTAGATTAGACCGCAGAACTATTTACTATTTTTGCATTGAATGTCATATACATTCTTATATAACAACCATCACTGCACAACACGATGCAATTCATTTCATTTAAGCCAAATTCATTGAAAATACTTTTCAATCTTTTCTATCACCATCTTCCCTAGTTGTTTCCTGAGATTCTCCGTCCTCAACGCCTTCTGCATTCATATTTTCAGCCTCCTCAGAAATATCTGCTTCTTCATTCTTACAAAGAGTATCATTTAAATTTTCACCCTGAGAGTCTTCATCATCATTTTGAAATATCTCTTCAACTCCACATTGTTCTTCACTTTCAATTCGTAAACTTTCTACACTTCTTGTCAAATCTTCAGTTGAAGAAGCTGCTAAATCAATAAGTGGTTCGGCAGTTTCTTTTTCTTCAGTGTTGTCCTCTTTTTGGGTTGAATCTTCTGTATTTTCTTCTTGATTGCTAGTATCTTTCACTTTGTTGTCATTTGTGTCGCTTTCATTGAAACTATTATCTGGAGTCTTATTTGTCGAATCCAATTCTTCTATAAGCACAGTATTTCTTGGCAGCGTGGCTGCAGAAGGCCTTTGTTGGCGTGGTGGATTAAATTGGCGGCAGTAAACACATCTGTAACCTGATGCAATGACAATAAAAATACTACCATCAACACACATTTCAAAGTAAACATGCATACTATACTACAGATTTTTAAAAGGTGATCCTTACCTATATAAGGGAAATCTTCGGGTGTAGCTAATCCATTATGAGTGGCACAGTAGCGACAAATCAATGCAAAGCGATTAGCAGGCCCATCTCCAACTACATAATCAACGATTTTATCAATCCATCCAGTTTTTCGACTTCTATACTCAGGGTTGGATGGGATTGGAGGAAGCATAAATCTTGGTGGAGCTGGACCTCTGAGCATTGGAACTAAAAGGCGACAGTAAATTTGTAGATTATTACTATATAATACGCACTTCACACATTTTAAATCGCAAACATTGAAGATTTATTTTAATAACTGATTCTATATTTAATATACCTTGTGAAGAAGGGCCTGGAGTGATTGCAAGTTGACCTGGACCCGGCATGATGGCTGGCCGCATAAAATTATTTATTGGCTGTCGTAAAAATTGTCCTGGACCTGAAGGACCGCTACCTGGAGGTCCGTACGGTCTAATAGCTCTTGGAGTAAATCCTCCCATATTGTTGTATGGTGTCGAAGCAGCAACAGGTGGATTCGAACGTCTTCTTAATGTTGACGGTGCTCTAGGTACGGGAGTTAAGCTCGGAGCTTTTTGCTGCTCAGCAAGGTACTTTGGAAGTAACTGATTTGGAGCATATTTTTCTAAAATGTCCTTTGCCACCTTGAAAGTTTCCTTGTCCATGACTTCGTCCAGGATTCTTTGTTTTTCTTTCTTCAGCGTTTCATATTTATCTTTATTTTTCACAATTTTTCGGTTAAAGTACCAACCCAAGCCCCGTTTCATCCCAATAAGTCTGTTTAACAAAATAAAAGAATACTTGGTAAAATGATTATACCTTGAAAAAATAAAAAAATATCTCGAAAAAATATTGTACGAATAATTTAGACTCACAAGATTGGAAATAAAATGAATGGAGCGATACATCCTAGCATCTGCTTCAACGATAGATCCTTGGGTCTTAAAAAGTAAGCCAAAACTAAGCATAATAAATAAAGAAGAATTCCGCCAATAACTAGTCGTCCTATTATCCTTTTCTGTTGCAATTCTGTGTCGAATTGAAAACGGGAAAGTTTTCGGAGATCCTGTGAACCAAAAAAAACATCAACATCAAATTGAATCGCTATTTAAGCTAATACACAGCTATATTATTATTGTTTTGCTTCCATTTTCGTTTCTTACCAATTCAATTTTTTCTAGGGTGTCTTTGATGGAAGGTTTCGCTCTCTAAAACAAAAACAAAATTAAACCGATTTAATGCTCATGTTTTTATTAAGTCAATTCTGACTGAATTTGGCCAGAACGGATAAGAAGAACGGAAAATAGAATAGATAGAAACACAGAATTCTTCTTACCGAAGTGAACCATTGTTTTAGAAAGATTAGTATTAGTATAACACACGGAAGAAAAGATGACCAAGAGTTAACAATGAATTCTTGAAAAGCTCCAAAGTTAGAAGGTAGTTCATACAACACCACGAAATGCTTAATGGTTTGAGATCAACAGTCAACAATGATAAAGATTCAAAAGATTTTCAATTTAAACGAGGAAAATGAAACAGGCACAAGTTATCTTACCCGAAATTTTGAAAGAATAAACCCCATCTTGTATCCTCGATTCTTGATTCTCGCTTCAATTTAAAACTATTAAAATGTTTAGCAGGTCGTCCTGTATTTTATTCCATATCACGAAATGCGACGAGAGGAAGAAGTGGACGCAGCCAAAAATTATTTTCCAGACGTCTCGACACAATCAACACAATATTTGGAAGCGTGCAACAGGTTCTTCTAAAGAAATCAATGAAATTGTCATTATACAGCCTAACAGTAATGTAACACACACTATAAAAGTACAGAGAAGACATATTTGACTTCCGATTTGCGTCAGTTCACCTAGCAAGGGTAAAGAAATTACTGACAATCGATTGTAGCCTAGACCCAAGCCATATAACTGCACCCACAATAATAATAATAACCATTTCTGCATCTCGCCATTGTTGAGCATAATAATATGTGTGTAGTATGTACTGGTACTGGTGCCAAGACATAGCGAAATATTTGCCATTTAATTCAAGAGTACATATACTACCCCTACTTTTACTACCAATACAACATAATACTGCATTTAATGTGAACACTTAAAGATTAAGCGTCATTGTCTTTAGCACTTATCGACAATTTGCAGTTTCAACTCTTACTCGCTTATCTTATCATACTGCTTGTGATTTCTTTTGCAAACTTTCTTAAGTTGCATAAATGAGCTGCAGCATGTACTAATCGTAAAATCAATCAACTCAAATTATAAAAAACATAATCCAACTTTAATTCTCGACATTTATCAACTATCAATAGCATCGTCTGTTGTACTAACTATGCAGAATAACAATAAAAGATATTTAACGCAGAGAAGTCGTGCAAATAGTGAATCATATTATTCCTATAATTCAATTCACATTCGACATTCACGCATGCTATTTTTGCATACGTTTTGATTTCTTGACAAAGATAAAAACACCAAAAATATGCATATGCACGTCACGTCCCTTACTGATTGATATTGATATGATACCATGATTGATTTACAATTATGTGTGTGGTCATTGGGCATGATAATTTTTGGGAAGAAATGTGTTAACTAGTACTAATTACCTGTCAACGTCATAAAACCAATATTCTTATAAATAAATGCTGTCACTTTCAAATTTTTTTGATTTTATAGCAAAGCAAAGTGAGCCCAGCCCAGAGCAAACCTATTTCATTATAGGAAGTAAAAAGTGCAAAAACTGCACAAAGAAGCAAAAAAAGTACACTAAATCTGCAAAAGAAACTTTACCACTACCACAACCATAATATTATTTTGAGCTGTTCATTGATCCGTTCAGAATGCAGTACTGATCAAGCATGATGTAGGTAACATAATATAATATGTAGAATACTGTACATTTTTATGCAATACATGCATGCATTCAAGTCAAAACTGTATCATTCAAGTCTGCATTAAAAAACAACAAAAAATTCTAGATTTTGGAGTTTTTATTGGCTTGGGGTGCAAGATTCAGAGCCAGATGGAAGATGGTTGACTATTTGGAGTGCTCATATTTAGGAACCTTTTTTTATACCTTGCTCTAGCAAAACGTACGCTAAAAGTGCAACATTCTGTTTTTACTTGTTCATTATGTACGTGACTATGCTACAAGTCGTGCATTTCTGTAATATTATGTAAGTTCACATGGATAACACTGTCATGCTCATAAAACTCCTTTGCGCATGATGTATCGTAAGTATAAAGTATTTTTGAACCTTTGCCAGCAAGCACACCATATAATGGTTTTTGCAGTGGCCTTCCTTCTCACATCACATCTTAGCGTTTTATCAGTCAAGAACAGTGAAGATAAAGACATATACTATGCAAGATACAGCCAAAATTTTAAGACATAACTGCTCCGGCTAAAGTCTTAAGTTAGTTTTAATTAGCTCCAAATGTTTCAGTTTCATGCATTGTTTCTTAATTATATTGAAAGTAAATTATTATTTGTTGCACATGTCCTACCTCTTCAATCTTTAGCAGTAAAACCGTGTTAGATTTTTAGACTATCATTTTCTATTTAAATTAAAGCTCACAAACTGCAAACAGAGACGTGAGCCGTTTTCTATTAAATCGGTATTTCAGGACACAGCTACAGACTTGTCTTTTAACTAGATAAAACATTCGCTGTTATCAATCTCCACATGCCTTGTCATTTCGAACTGGTGAAAACTGCCCATTCTAAATTACTGTGTGCTGAAAAGTGACATACGAAAGCGACTAACTATATGCGTAAAATTCGCTAATTGGACATTGCATGATTTACATATTTGAAGCTATTTGAAACATTACTATGCTTACTTTAATTCGCCTAAGATCGATCGGACCAGACCAAGAACCAATATTATCAATCTTCATACGATAACTTGCATGTGTTATCATTTATCGTTCTCCTGAATTTTATTTCTCTTCCGCCTACGCCCTTTGGCTCTATTCTATCTTCAATCTTGCTTTCAACGTTCCAACTTTATACATACATACAACCTGTCTTCACTTGAAACACACTAGTAGACTACTACACAACAAAATTAATGACGATTTCAAATGAAATACAGTTTTATTCGATTTCAATCTTTCAGTTCAACGAGCGAGTGACGGACGGTGACTAGTTTGCCTCTATTGCCTATTATTGCCTATTATAACTAACATTTACAAGGCGCATAATATGCATATTTTGTGTTAATATTACTCTACCATTTCCTGTATTATTAATGATATGATATGAGACACATAAAGTAATTGTCATTGTATAAAAAGTAAACGTTACCTTCAAATGTTCCACATACTGTTCCAATCCAACAGCACTTTTTCTCTGCCACTGTTTTCATGCTCCAAACCACTCAACCAAATCGTAACAATTTGGAATATTATGCTGTAACAACTAACGAACACCCACGGATAAAAAGTCGTCCTACAAGAATACCAAACCAAAGGTGAAAGTGACAACTGACAAGTCAAGTAAGTGGAAAGTGGGTTTCTTATTTGAAATCTTAAGAGTAGCCGATACACCATAAGGTTGGAGGTGTAGAGGTACTACAAACACAAATTGCAACAACCCACTTTCCCTTAGCTAAAAATAAGCAGCAAGACCAACTCGCAAACCACCCACCCGCACTTTCTCTATTATTACTTATCAATTGATCAATTATTGGATGACTGACTTGACTCACGACTAACAACTAATCACTAAAATATGACTAACCTTCACAATTCATAAACACTCAAACACTTGAGTCCCGAAAGCAATGGTTTTGCTGTGATCATAACTGCCAGCTCATCCTTGCCTTTTGTCCGTTACGTTGTCCACATTTAGAAATTCGTTGAAATTTCACTTATCTTCCACTATCCACTACTGACCATGACCACTCTTTTAAAAATTCCAATTCTTCTGAATATTCGATCTTGTTTTTCCGGTCTGGCCAAACATCCGTTACTCATCTGTTTGTCTGTAATCTGTATGCGTATGGTGCAATTGCTGTACTACAAAGCTACAATATATCGTGTCACAATTTTTTTATACGTAACGTAAAAAAGGATAACATATTTTAGGTATATAAGATACGGATGCGTTTTGTATAGTATGCAATACATTGAACTTGGGAATGAAAAAACAACACGTAAACAAAATGTGTTGAATTGTAATGTACCTTTTACACTCGTTCGTTCGTTGACAAGATCTACTCTACTCTAGTTCTTTGCCCAGCTCATCATTATCTGCTTCTCCCGCTTCCAGGTGCTTATGTATGGCTCGACTCTCAATTCCTTCTCATACCATTTCACATTTGTATTGTTCATCTTAAGTACCTTATCTCTTATGTATCTTGATAAGCTTTGGGGGTGTTTTACATGAAGTGAAAGACCCCAACAATTAGGTATAGGAAGGTTAAGATATTTTGCATGACAGAATGTTGTTCGTGTTGTTACTACATACGATATTCATGTTTAGATTATATAATGTCGTTTCATGAATGTTAATGAAGCTATACAGCTTTTAGAGGATCTATTATCTGCTAATAATCTGCAACAAAATACATGGGCTTAATCGTTGAGTTTTAAGGCTACACTACTATCGTTAGATTATCTGCAATAACAATTCAAATATTATAAAATGATAAAATCAATCAATGTTGTCATCATTCTTTTACTTAGCTTTGACAGGGAATGTATTTATTTGTAATTATAAATACATACCTGAGGCATTAAAATGATATATTTTATATATTTGTTGTGGATAGTTCATTAGATAATACTACAAAACTAACAAATGATACTTTACAATTTACAAAGCCGATGCTCCAGAAATGATTTCAATAAGTTCCCTTGTGATGACAGCTTGCCGAGTCCTGTTAAAGGCAAGGGCCAATTTCTCAATCATCTCGGCAGCGTTCTTGCTCGCATTGTCCATGGCAGTCATTCTTGAAGATTGCTCAGAACAAGCGTTTTGCTTCATTGCGTAGAAAATTTGGGATGCAAAAGAGAACTCAATGTAGTTTTGGATAACGTCCGGGTCCACAGAGTCGTACAAGGCAAGCTTTGGAGCAGAGTTGACACAGCCCACGCTGAAGATTGGAATCTCGGAAGTGGTGTAAGAAACGACCGATTTGAATTTATTGTATACGATGGATCCGGAATCAAACTCAAATCCTGTTTCGAATATGGCTGTCGCGACCTTTGCTGCATCCTTAGATGATATTATGGAAGATTAAACAAAAAATTAAATTCATCCTCAATTTTAATAATAATTGTTGACTGTTATTACAGTTTAAAATTACTGAAGTGCACCTACCTCAAATGTTGGAGGCGATCTTCCTATTTCTTTTGCTGCATACAATATATTTTTCCCAAAGAGACGCTGTAGAATAGCCCTCGCCTTGTCCCCAATGCAAACAATTTTAATGTTGTCCGGTTTGTTTTGAAGCTTGTTCTAGGGATTAGGAATAATAATTTTAACTTCATTATGAAATTAAGTTATATAAAAGAATGTAAGACAAGGGTTGCAACTTAATTGTTTCGGGGGCGAAAAGGACGTACCCTGATAAGTCTGCCAACGGAGGTGTGCACCGCACCACATAATCCTCGGTCCGAAGATATGGCTACAATCAGTTCATTCTTGGCGTCTTCAGGAGGCACTATCTCAGCTTGCTCATAAAAAGCTTGGGAACCATCTCCGAACGCTAGTGCCAACTTAAGTTCCCGTTCTGCTTTAGTGTATTTAGCAGCGGAAACCATTTTCATACTCTGCGTAATTTTCTGGATGTTTGTAACAGATTTTAGACGCATTGATATCATCTTCAGAGTTGCCATCCCTCGACAGTTTTGCGTCCATAATGAAGGAAGGCATGATGACGACACTAATATCGACTTGGCTTGATTTGCAAACATCTTTGTTGTAGCTTGTAGCCTTCAGTTGGGGGCTGGATGAATGAAGTGGAGGAGCTGATATGGAAATGAATTTCTGGTTTCTGAAATAATACAAAAAAAGTAACTCGAAAGGTTAGAGGTTACGTATGTCAAGTCACAGGCTGCTGTTGATGACCATTGGTGATTAGTAAATGTTCGTGTTTCAAAGAAATTATTAATTATAGCTTTTTGAGCTCTCTAAGTGAATCAGATTAATCAGCAACCGAAGTTCTAATTACTTACGGCTTACCGAAAGGACCAACAAACGATATCGAATTGTAGAATGCGACAAAATAACAGCTGTTTTGTAGTTAACAAATTGATGCAATTAAATGAATCCACATGATGCTCCAAAGTAATCAAACAATGACTGCAAATTAGAAGATCTACGTTAGACGTTTTGAGACTTTAACCAATGTTTGATACTTGTATTTCAAATGTAATGGGTTGTTGAATTATTAAATGTCAACCTCCGTATCTCAGTATCTGTGTCAAATCTAAATCGTACCCTTCAGGATCCAAGAACAAAGTTAAAATAGTACTAGAAAAGGAATCGGTACACAGGAAAGGTTAAGAAAGTAAAATTTGTGGGCTTACGACTGTGTTAAAAATAATAATTGAGCTCAGATCTAATTGTGGACAGTACTGTTTCGTCCTATTGGGACTCGTCAGCACAATCCAATCCTTGCTCAAAAATATGATGTACTGTTATTGTTAGCACAAGAAAAAATTGATCACGACAACTCAAAATGTATCTGCAACTGCTGACCACAAAATGAGAGGAGAAACATTCTCACTATTGTCATGTAAACCGAAAAAATCTCGCCCGGAAGATGATTTTAATAGAAAAGGAATCGGTACACAGGAAAGGTTAAGAAAGTAAAATTTGTGGGCTTACGACTGTGTTAAAAATAATAATTGAGCTCAGATCTAATTGTGGACAGTACTGTTTCGTCCTATTGGGACTCGTCAGCACAATCCAATCCTTGCTCAAAAATATGATGTACTGTTATTGTTAGCACAAGAAAAAATTGATCACGACAACTCAAAATGTATCTGCAACTGCTGACCACAAAATGAGAGGAGAAACATTCTCACTATTGTCATGTAAACCGAAAAAATCTCGCCCGGAAGATGATTTTAATAGAAAAGGAATCGGTACACAGGAAAGGTTAAGAAAGTAAAATTTGTGGGCTTACGACTGTGTTAAAAATAATAATTGAGCTCAGATCTAATTGTGGACAGTACTGTTTCGTCCTATTGGGACTCGTCAGCACAATCCAATCCTTGCTCAAAAATATGATGTACTGTTATTGTTAGCACAAGAAAAAATTGATCACGACAACTCAAAATGTATCTGCAACTGCTGACCACAAAATGAGAGGAGAAACATTCTCACTATTGTCATGTAAACCGAAAAAATCTCGCCCGGAAGATGATTTTAATAGAAAAGGAATCGGTACACAGGAAAGGTTAAGAAAGTAAAATTTGTGGGCTTACGACTGTGTTAAAAATAATAATTGAGCTCAGATCTAATTGTGGACAGTACTGTTTCGTCCTATTGGGACTCGTCAGCACAATCCAATCCTTGCTCAAAAATATGATGTACTGTTATTGTTAGCACAAGAAAAAATTGATCACGACAACTCAAAATGTATCTGCAACTGCTGACCACAAAATGAGAGGAGAAACATTCTCACTATTGTCATGTAAACCGAAAAAATCTCGCCCGGAAGATGATTTTAATAGAAAAGGAATCGGTACACAGGAAAGGTTAAGAAAGTAAAATTTGTGGGCTTACGACTGTGTTAAAAATAATAATTGAGCTCAGATCTAATTGTGGACAGTACTGTTTCGTCCTATTGGGACTCGTCAGCACAATCCAATCCTTGCTCAAAAATATGATGTACTGTTATTGTTAGCACAAGAAAAAATTGATCACGACAACTCAAAATGTATCTGCAACTGCTGACCACAAAATGAGAGGAGAAACATTCTCACTATTGTCATGTAAACCGAAAAAATCTCGCCCGGAAGATGATTTTAATAGAAAAGGAATCGGTACACAGGAAAGGTTAAGAAAGTAAAATTTGTGGGCTTACGACTGTGTTAAAAATAATAATTGAGCTCAGATCTAATTGTGGACAGTACTGTTTCGTCCTATTGGGACTCGTCAGCACAATCCAATCCTTGCTCAAAAATATGATGTACTGTTATTGTTAGCACAAGAAAAAATTGATCACGACAACTCAAAATGTATCTGCAACTGCTGACCACAAAATGAGAGGAGAAACATTCTCACTATTGTCATGTAAACCGAAAAAATCTCGCCCGGAAGATGATTTTAATAGAAAAGGAATCGGTACACAGGAAAGGTTAAGAAAGTAAAATTTGTGGGCTTACGACTGTGTTAAAAATAATAATTGAGCTCAGATCTAATTGTGGACAGTACTGTTTCGTCCTATTGGGACTCGTCAGCACAATCCAATCCTTGCTCAAAAATATGATGTACTGTTATTGTTAGCACAAGAAAAAATTGATCACGACAACTCAAAATGTATCTGCAACTGCTGACCACAAAATGAGAGGAGAAACATTCTCACTATTGTCATGTAAACCGAAAAAATCTCGCCCGGTATTAAAATAGTACCGTTAACCGTAAGAAGAAAGATAAAGTACCTGTTCCGTTGTATTTTTCCAATGTCTTATCGTCTTTGAGCTTGCATTATTATGGCAAAATGAGTATCGGATAAACATCAAGTCGCGATGTCCGAATAATGGTTTGTGTTGATATAATATTTTATGGTGGAAATGTAAAGCACGGCGTGATATGAAACACAATATCATAAGTCATAAGGGAAGCCCGACTCCGCAACAAAGAAACATCCCAAAATCCCAAGGTCGCAAGCGAAAATGTTGTTTTCAGCTTCTGCATAACTAGCAATTCACATCATATAACTATCAGAAGAGTACGCATTAAACTTTCTGCAGTTTTTTGTTTTAAAATGCCTGCTTATCAGTGCTTAACTGTACTGAAAGGTTTGGCGTATGAATGAAGTTTGAAATACATACATATGAGATTAAATTACAATCCCCAAAGTAGAATATCATTTTTACTTATGCTTCGTTTGAATTGAAATAAAAAAAGTCTCCAAAAAACGGGAAATATTTTTACCATCTTATCTTTGCTTCGATACTTTATTGCTTGACTTATCATTTCTCAACCTGCCTTTCATTTACATTGTTCTGAAATGGATGCTCTTTTTTTCTATCCCATCGCGATTAGCGCATTCTAAATTCTTACTAAAACGATAACTCTCAACTCAATTCCATTATGCATATGCTTATAGCTTCAACAAGTCATATTATTACTTATCAATCAAAAGTCAGTATCCATTATACTATTTTGTTGATTGCTGCTATTTAAGATACGCTTATAATCTTAAATGTACCAAAGCTGGCGTTACCACATGGCACATGATAAGTACATAAAAAGGGAAAGAAGAAAGGATATAATCTTTTATGCTTTTAAAATTACGAAAGCCTATAATTCAAGTCCTCTATTTTGGATTTAGTAAATGGTTAAGTTGAAGTTAAACTTTTAGAGGGACAGTATCAAATTTTATTTATATACGGAGTAGTCAGCTAAACAAACATATTGCTTCAAGTTATTTTCATTTTAACTTATTTTATTTTATTACAAATTACGAATGCTGGAGCTAAGATCATTAAAATATTGATGTGCCATAGATTCTTCAGATGATAGCCGAAAAGCTGGATTACAATACAGTAGCCTTTGAAGTAAATCTTTACCCTTGTTATTTAATTTAGGAACAACTTGGGATAACGATGTTGTAGGATGATACATTGGGAATGGTTTGTAATCTGGAAGCTGAGTATGACCAGGCCATGTTTCTTCAGTAGGTGTTCCCAAAAATTTAAATATTCGTTTAAGTTGATCGTCTACATCACTGCCAGGAAATAAAGGGCGGCCCGCATTGGCCAGCTCTGGAATAATAGTGATAAATCAGAAGATTTTAAATAGATTCAACGTCAATAAAACTCAATTATTTAAGGGTAGACTGTTTTGTGTCGAAAACTTTAAAAATTGTACACAATAATAATTATATTGCGAATAATTAAATCAAACAGTACCTGCAAATATGCAGCCAGCGCTCCACATGTCAATTGCAGTATTATACAGTTTTGCACCAAATAAAACATCGGGTGGACGATACCATAAAGTTACTACTTCAGCCGAGTAGCATTTAACGGGTATTCCGAAAGCTCTGGCTAAACCAAAATCAGCTAGCTTGAGTTCTCCATTTTTGTTAATTAGAAGATTCTGTGGTTTTAAATCTCTGTGTAGTACATTATGTCCATGACAGAATGCTAATCCTCTAAGTAATTGAAACCTGAAAAAGGCAAAAGAAAAGATAAGATTATCTGGCAAACAATGGGATTACTGGCAAAAATAAATGCGTGAAAGGAATGAAACAATTACTAACATGAAAGATCTTACAACATCTGGGTCTATATCTCCGTTTAAGGAATCAAAGTATTTCTTGAGATCTTGATCACAATGTTCAAACACAAGAGTTAACTTTTTATCCGAATGAAGTACGTCATACAAACGCACTATATTTCTGTGCTTCAGCTCTTTCAGCAAGCAAATTTCACGCAGAGCTGATGATGGTACACCCTGAAATAAAAATATGAGAGCTCTCATTTAAGTCTGAAACTGAATAAGTTGTAAGTGCGACTAACGATAATCTAATATAATTATCGCCATACATATTGCTCATTACCTCATCTTCATCGTCCAGCCGCACTCTTTTCAGTGCAACAATTTCCATTGTCTCCCGATTTTTAGCTTTGAAGACCGTTCCATAAGTACCTGAAAACACAAACAACAAAAGTACATAAATTACTTAAAACTTAAGCATTTAAATAATCTTCAATCAAAGCTCAGCAAAGTAATTAAATGCTGGAAACAAACATACCTTCCCCAATTTTTTCCAACTTTTCGTATTTCTGCATTTTTGCACGTTTAGCGTTACACACAAATTACAACTAAATTACAATCAACAATGTCACAATTGGGAGTCGTAAAGCCTTCTTCTTTTTTTATTCACATAGCTGTCATTATTTCTGCAATAGTCAACAGTAGTACAGTTATGTGCACTAAATAAAACCCTCACTTCACTTTTGGATTCATTTTCCTACAAAATGTTTGAAATGATATTTTGAGTCCCTTGTCAATTGTAAATTTGAAATGACCTATCTATTCGATTCGAATCATGCCGAGCAGCACATCGAAAACATTCGACTGGAATAAGGTGAATTTTCTGGAGAAAGTAAATACATCTTTTCTCTATCTACAATAGATCTCGATCTCGACAATAACAACATGCATACCCAAAACAATTTCCGTACCTACTTTTACTCCATATGTCAATATCGTTTGTTATAATAGCTAGGTAAAGAAGTACCCCACAGCGCGCACTAAAATCTCGCATCTCATAAGCGTATCTATCAAATTTAACGGTACCTTTGAGACACATATCTCAACATATTGGGGCAATGTAACATACGGGAAGTTTTAAGATCGACAGCCGCTATTATTATGGCTTGGGCAGTATCTGATTGTGAATTGTTTGTGAGTATCTCTTTAACATTGACTTGTAATTTTAATGAGATTTGATTGTTGATTGTTTCGATAATTTAAGAGAAGAATTATTGAGAGTAAGTTAAAATTTAAATTCACCTTGTATATTATTGGTTGTTTAAGTTATAGTGAGTTTGGTCATCTGTTTGTAGCTTTATAATGATGCTGAACGATGGATTTTTATTTTTATCTACCTATCTATGTATAAATAGTAAAGTTATAGTTTATTTGATTTGTTTGTGTGTATTTTTTTAGCATTCATAAGTTGGTGAAGTGATCAAGAATCGGATTGCTGAAATCGCCAGCTATTGCTGGTAGGAGATACGCTCACACTTAGATCTTAAAATGGCTCAGAGATTCCCTGGAGGTGGGCCACCTCCACCTACTGGAGGACCTCCTGGAGGTCCGGGGCCTGTGGTCGCTGGACCAGGTCCACAACGGTATCCTCCTCCTGGAGGACCTCCAGGAGGATCACCGATGCGACCTTACGGAGGGCCTCCCGCAGGATATGGTGTAAGTTGGGATGATGATTATGATTGTATAGACTCGTTTTGCTTTGAATAGAAAAGGAACAAATTAAATTTAAATATGTAATGTTTAATTGCTTTTGTTGGGATTCTTTAGATGCCTCCGAGGCCTGGGCCTGGAGGATATGGACCTCCTGGTACTGGTCAAATGATGATGCCACCAAGAACACCGCAACCGCCTGGTCAGTTTGGAGTTCAGAGACCAATGACACCTCAACCAGGCTCGAAACGTCAAGCGGTAGATCCTAGAGCTCCACAGCAAAAAGGGTAATTTATAATAATCTTGGTACCGTTGTTACTTTAAAAGTTGAATTTAACAAAGAAATTTAATTTATTTTGATTATTCTAATTTTTCTTTTTGATAACTCGTCTTTCAGTGAACACCCAGCTAAGAAGAAGAAAAAGCAAGCTGAAAAAATTTTGCCACAAAAAGTCAGAGACCTTGTTCCGGAATCTCAGGCCTACATGGATCTGCTTGCGTTTGAGCGGAAGCTAGATGCTACCATTATGAGAAAGCGATTGGATATACAGGAGGCGTTAAAACGGCCCATGAAACAAAAGAGAAAGCTAAGAATCTTCATTTCAAACACATTTTATCCACCAAAAGAACCTACAGAGACTGAAGAAGGTACAGTTGCGTCGTGGGAACTTCGAGTGGAGGGACGACTTTTGGATGACTCTAAAAGTGAACCTAACAAAGTGAGTTCAAACAGCGGTAACAGGATTTGTACTATGGATAAACATCAAACACATTTTAAATTCGAATTATAACTCATTGTTGTTCCTATCAAGGTGAAGCGAAAGTTTTCTTCTTTCTTTAAAAGTTTGGTAATCGAACTTGACAAGGATTTATATGGTCCAGATAACCATTTAGTGGAGTGGCATCGTACTCCATCGACACAGGAAACTGATGGATTTCAAGTAAGATTTATATATTAACTTTTAATTTCACAGCAAACTGAAGCATAGATTTTCCGAGACCCTCTAATATTCATTATTATTTGTTTTAGGTGAAACGTCCAGGAGATAAAAATGTCAGATGTACGATTCTTTTGCTTTTGGATTACCAACCGCTTCAATACAAGTTAGACCCCAGATTAGCACGTCTGTTGGGCGTACACACTCAAACTCGTCCAGTTATAATCGCCGCATTGTGGCAGTACATAAAGACTCATCGTCTGCAGGATGCTCACGAAAGAGAGTTTATTAATTGTGACAAGTATCTTGAACAAATTTTTAACTGCCAGAGAATGAAGTTTGCTGAGATTCCTCAGCGTCTCAATCCTCTGCTCCATCCTCCAGATCCGATTGTTATTAATCATATTATCAGGTACAGTCTAAAGTATGCATAAGACATCCTTTTTATCCAGTTTTACTAATTTTCATTTAGAACGTTATTAAAAATCTCTCTTTTTATTCTGATCCCTGTAAAAGTGTTGAGGGTGCAGAGCAAAAGAAAACTGCTTGTTATGATATCGAGGTTGAAGTAGATGACACACTGAAAACTCAGATGAACAACTTTTTACTTTCGACTTCAAGTCAACAAGAAATTCAAAGCTTGGACTCCAAAATTCATGAAACTGTTGAAACTATTAATCAACTGAAAACAAACCGAGAGTTCTTTTTAAGCTTTGCCAAGGATCCACAGCAGTTCATAACACGTTGGTTGCAGTCTCAGACGAGAGATTTGAAGGTAAATTACTGCACAAGTACAAAAAAAATTTACTCATAATTTTTTTTATTATACACAAGTGCTAACCCGAGTTTTCAAATCTTTTTAGACTATGACAGACGTGGTTGGAAACCCAGAGGAGGAAAGAAGAGCCGAGTTTTACTGGCAGCCTTGGACGCAAGAGGCAGTTTGTCGATATTTTTATTCAAAGCTCCAACAGAAGCGAGCAGAGTTGGAGCAGGCTCTCGGAATCCGAAACAATTAAAAAGTTTCGTGTGTTTATACCTGAGTTTGTATCTAATGTATATATTTCAGTTGTATTTGTCTTTTTACCAATATTACGTTGTGGTTTCAAGTTTCATTCAACAGTTTTTACAATTTACTTGAGCATATAAATTACTAAATATAACCAAACCAGTTTAAGGTGTAGTAGTTTTTTGTTACTGTCGTCATTTCGAATGTGAGTAGAGTAGCCACAAAAGAGTAACTCACAAGTTAATTAATATATATGTAGTTAAGCTAAGGAATAAACAAGAATTCATGTTTGATAAATTGTGTTGAAATGTCTGCTTTCATTTTCATATATAAACGTTATGAGGCTGTTGAGCTTATAATATAATTATTA
This sequence comes from Orchesella flavescens, assembly GCA_964034955.1. Classification (NCBI taxonomy): domain Eukaryota; kingdom Metazoa; phylum Arthropoda; class Collembola; order Entomobryomorpha; family Orchesellidae; genus Orchesella; species Orchesella flavescens. Next base: position 24,455,417 of record OZ035954.1, on the reverse strand, counting down.
TTTTTGTTAGTTTGAGCTTGGGTATGCATGCAATTTAGAGAAGGATGGTATATTATGACGAAAGCGACCGATCGCGTTGGGCCATGTGTGATACGTCATTCGAAAGGCAATTTCATGGAGCACAATTGACATCAAAAATTTAGTTGCAGCAACACTTCATTTTCGAGAAATGACCCGATTGGGTACCTAAAAACCCTATATGATTTGACATTTATTCATTTCATTCACTCGAGTGGGTGACTCGCTTACCCTGCTTGATCTACCTACCTGTCAAGTCGGTTGAGATTATTTTAGGTTAACACTTTGGAGGTGTGTACAGGGTTTCGTAACTGAGAGTATTTCTTTATAAAAATAGGTTAGGTTAGGTCTGTAGGCTATTAAATGCTCTGAGAGTGGGTACAGGGTTTTAAGATTATTACGTAGCTGAAGCGAGAGCATTCAGCGAAGTAATGGTTTTACTAAAATGTCTGTCCGTCCGTCTGTCCGTGCGCACCCTCCTGGTCACATGCATTGACCGATTTGGACGAAATGTGGTACACAGGTAGCACTACTCAAGAGGACCTCTGGGAATACTTTTCAGCCAAATCGGTCAAACGATTCGAAAGTTATAGGCTCGAAAGTTCAGAAACTCATCGATTTGGCTGAAACGTATACGTAAGAATTGCATAGCATCCGTGTGCATGAGCTTGTGCATAAATGCAGAATCCGGAATGGTATTATACAAGTTATGCTTTCACTATACGTTGGGAGAGGATCGCAGAGGTGGGTTAAGAGAGAGAGGTGGTAGAGGAGATTTGGTGGACACGGGAGGAGGGGGTTTGGAGGTGATCACTCAACGCCTTCTTGAGCTAAGTCTCTGGCCTGCTTGCTAGCAGTGTATTTTAGGTTAACACTGTGGAAGTGTGTACAGGGTTTTGTAACTGAGAGTATTTCTTTATAAAAAGAGGTTAGGTTAGGTCTTTAGGTTATTGAATGCTCCGAAAGTGTGTAGAGAGCTTTTAGATTATTTTAAGTTAGCATTTTGGAGGTGTGTAAAGTTCCTGTTAATTAGAAAATCACCAAGGGTCGCGCAAACTTTTGGCCTCCGATTTGGCTGAAAATTTGCAGGAATATAGATTTTGATGCGTAGATTGCGAATATGCAATCAGTAATCGGATTTAGAAATCGTGGCTCCCCCAAGAGGGAAAAACCCGTCGTTGCCATTTTTATTTGAGTTACTCCCGCCAAATATTTGACACGGCATTTATCATTTTTTGTTGAGTTACTCCCGGAATATTTTGACATGGCACTTGTCATTTTTATTCGAGCTACTCCCGCCAAAATTTAGGCACGGCACTTGGCTCAAATCACGTCAAATTTACATGTCCATATTTTCAACTTTTAAATTCGCATCTTTTATATGCATCATTAAAATCATATTGTTGAGAAACGGTAAAATCTCGTTTTTTACAAGAATTGACCTTTCCTCAAAGGTTTTACAGCATAAGTAAACTTAATTGAAGTAGAATAATTAGCGATTTTCTGTAAAAACTATGCAATATAGAAGGTAGACCCCTCATCCAAACTGAATGCACACATATAGCAGAAGGGATCAAAACAAATATTGTTTCAAAATTTTTAATATTTGTAGTTTCTACGTGTTAAATATAACTGTAATTAACTCAAGTGAGGCAACTTAAACAAAATCTTCAAGATATAAAGTGTGTTCTACATGTTTTAAAGATACAGATTGCATTGGAACGAAACTTGTTAAAGTTGCCTCACTCGAGCTACAGCACTTAATTGCTGAACCATTTAAGTGAACAATTAACCCCTGTCAACCTTCTTGGGTTGGTTCACACACTACGTTTCACATTTTTATCCCAAACAAAACAGGATATCGTGAAATAACATACTGAGTAAATAAATTAACAAATTGTATTAAAATTAAATATATCACCTCTGACTAGATTAGTTTGTCTTTATTCTCGATCGATTGGCCGTTGCCCTTACAATCATTCATTACAAGCATTGTTGTTACAGTTTTCAATTATTAGTATTCTGTTTCTTAACATAAATTTAATATACAGATTGATTGATTTGATTTTTTCTTCATCCATGACTTCAAAGAAGTCCGTGTATTCATTTTCACTTTGGGGTAATACATAATTTCCAATAAATTTTTTCCGAATTAAGCTATACATATGACATTTAAACAATACATGATATTCAGTTTCAGTGCTTAACATACAAGCTTTACATCTATCGTCACAATCGGGAGCATAGAATTTTTGTAGAACACCTAACTCGCATTTCATTTCACCTGTATGTATGAACCCTAACTTTGCTCGTAGTTGCACGAGTGCCTTTATTTCATGCCAGTTCTTTAGACAGTTTAGGAATTCATCCCTTTTTGCATGAGTACGTAGTGTGATTTGTAGTGTGGCATGGAGGTGCTATCCCTCATGCATGCTATGTCCTTTTCTTGTGACTTCGTTGTTACTGTCTGAGTTATTAACCTGCGATCGAAGATCAATCAAAAGCAGGTTTTTTAGAATGGATCATAGTCTGTCTGTCTGTCCGTCCGTCTGTCCGTCTGTTCGCACGATAACTTTTACACCGTTGAAGATTTTCAAAAATTCTTTTTGCTAAACGATACCTTAGGTCAAGCTCTTGGCTAAGTTCTAAGATGAGCAAAATCGGTCAACGGTAACTGGGTCAAAGGTCAAGGTCAAAAAATTTTAATAGCAAAACATGGCTTATGATACATCAAAATGATGCTATTTTTCAAGAAAAACTCAACTATGCTAATATCAAAGTTCAGAAATGACCCCAGCGTGACCTATAAGTGATTAAAGGTCAATTTTTGAAAAAAATCTCAATAGCAGCCACAATTATGAAAATTTTCAAATCTTTTTTAAACCAATGAACTACTCAGACACAGCTTATGCTAACTTTATTCAGCATAAATGCTAGATCGCAGGTTCCTATATATCTGCCTATTGTCAGGTTTATTATAATTATTGCCTGGCTTCTTCTTGCATTGTATTCAATGTTCTCAGAGTATAGATCATGATCAATGATATGTTCAAAGCCCCATTTATATGCTAGCGAATTAAAACTTCTAAACCAGTTGTGCTTCGCATTCTTTAAATTACTAGTCTTTTTTACAGCTTCATATGCTTGTCTTAGAAGGGAGTTTGGATGTTTCATCATCAATCTGTTCCAGAATTTTAAAATGTTTTTGATTATTACACACTCAATGCTTTTGCAGGAGGCTTCTAGTCTTAGGAACCAATTTGGTGTTTGTTGTGGTAATGAGAAAAGCCGTCGTAGAAACTTATTTTGAAAGATGACAATTCTGTCAATTAGATCTATTGCCCATATATTTGATCCGTAGAGGAGTATGGAATTAACCAGGGCATCGTATAGTTTTAATCTTGCATCCAGAGTTTTGATTCTCGATCTGTAGAAGACTTGGAAAAGACTATTTAAAATGAATTTCTAAAACAAATAGAAGGAACATGGCTCCATTTACGTAATGTTAAACTACCATTTTTTGCTGTTCCTTGTCCTCTTTCCATCTTCAGGTGAATTTGTATCCTCGACTACATAATATGCGTATTTTCTTACAAATTGAAAAAATGATAACCAGTATGGACAATCAGAGTGCGTTAGTCATATTGCAATTCTGTGATTAAAAACTCATTCGGTGGGAATAGTACGTTATAACTGATGGCGTATCAAATGACAAGAGTACAACAGGGAACACTTGTATTTATTAGTAACATTATTCAACACCTTGAATTGCAGTAATTGAATTGACTTAGAACGTGAATGATTTTGCATTTTTGCTCACATTTTCCCTCTAACTGTCTAATTCTTGATTTTAACAATATAACATCATTTTCATACAGCGATAATGTTGCGGCGTATTCGGCAACTTTATCCGACCATTCCTTAGCATTTGAAAGATTAAGCATCATGCCTTTGTCTTGGGATATGTCATTGCTCCATTTTCTTTTCGAGCCCTATATAAATGTACAGCATGGAATAAATACGTGGACTTTGACGGTAAGGCTATTTACGAAGATTGATTGCCGAATGATTAGGATTTTCAATCATTTTTGCTTGGACTTTGGTGGGGATGCTATGCTTAAGCAATCTACTCCCGGACGAGCCAAAACATTCTTGCATAAAGTGATCAGAACAGATCAACATGGTTTTAGTCTTCACCCAAACAAATTCTTGATTAGCTATATCCAAAAACGTATGCCATGCGGATGAGTCGGAAGGATCGATGGGAATGCTAGATTATAGATTATCAATTTAGTCTCTGTTTACTTTGTTATGAAGCCTGATTACATGACCGTACCCGTGAAAGCTAATATTAGCGGATTCAGCATCGTTGTTGCATTTTATGACAGCACACCGTTTTGATTTCATAATGCAGCAGAAGACGATCTTTGCAAAGTTAAACTTTTTATGAACAGGCTCTAGTTAGTGGACAAGTAAGTTAAGGAGCACATTAGTGTACCAAACAAATGTCGTTAGGGCTCATAACAATGCAGTGTGGTTGAAAAACTTGTTTTCAAACAAAAATTATCATAAAAAATGACGTCTCCGTTGTCCAGGATATAAATTGACCTGTAGATTGAAACCTTCGAAGGAACAGTATTTTGTTAAGAAATCCCTCATGTTCATTCTATGGTTTAGTATTCTAATACTATTTAGAGCTATATTTGCTTTTTCCATGGATATTCCACAGGTTGTTTGAAAGCTTATATTCTCTGTAAAAGTAACCCCTAAATATGTGTATTTTTCTACCTTTTCAATCTCTTCGTTTGCCCAGAAGAGCTTAGGGATTTTACAAAATTTATTTCTCCTGGTTTTATATATAACATACTTCGTTTTATCAAGATTACAGAGCAATGAGTTTTCCTCAAAAAAGAGTTTCATAACATTAAACTTTTCCTGCAAGTCGATTGCATTAGTTGCTAGAAGGATGATATCATCGGCGTACAGCAAAATATGAATTCTTGCTGTGCCCATTAGCAGCGGTTGGGTTTTTGATTTATATAGTTCGTTTACTAATTCGTCTATAAATATCGTGAATAATTTGAGGCTGAGGCTTTCGCCTTGTAGAACCGATTTCTGTATTGGAAAAGTTTTGCTATTTCCAAAAGGCGTTTTTATGTACGCATTTATTTGGGAGTACATTACCATGATAAACTGAAGGAATTTAGAGCTTATACCAATTTTCTTTAATCTTTCCCATAGTCTATTGTGAGGTATGCTGTCAAAGGCTTTTGATAGATCGACAAATAGAGCAAATACTTTTTTCTTACTACTTGTTAGGTTTGACTGCAATATCGCATTTAATGTAAATATATGGGTTTCACACCCAAACCCTTTCCTATACGCAGCTTGGTATTCACTGATTTTATCATTGTCGTCACACCAATCATTTAGTCTGTTACTCAGTAGGCACGTGATTAATTTTAGACCTGTGTTAACCAGTGAGATAGGTCGGTAATTTGATGGGTTGCTTTTCAGACCCTTTTTATAAATTGGTGCCATTGCTATCGTTGTTAGATCCATGTCTATTTTTGAGTGTCTATACATATCATTTATAATGTCTAGCAGAACCAACCTGTGGTTGTTATCCAATGCCTTCCACATCTCGTTTATGATTGAGTCAGGGCCACCTGCCTTGTTTTTGGCTAGCATTCTTATCGCTACGTTTAGCTCTTTGAACGAAAAATCTCTATCTGATCCTTCACTTCATTGTCCTTGCATTCATATCCTTTCAGATCATATTGCATCTCATTTTGGTTCCCCAGAAAAAGAATTTTGTAGTAACCTTGAAATTCATGTGGTTTGACATATTCTGTTGATTGCACTACGTTAGCTTTTGGTCTGAAGTAAGATAAGGATCTGTAAAAATCTGCTCCATTTTTTGTAGTGGATAAAGTATGTATGAGTCTGTTCTCAAAAAGTGTGTTTTTAGCTACTCTTAGATTTTGATACTCTCTTCTAGCTTGGACATAATTTAATCTTGCTTCACTTCTTTGCTCAATTGAAGCTTTGCGCATCAGTCTAATTTTACTCTGAACAATTGACTTTTGTCTCATGCACATCGTGTCATACCACATAGGCCCTCTGAATGGATTCACGTATCCAATTGATACCTTTTTAGTGATTCCAGCTGAAACAGCTCCTCTTTTCATGCACATACTGAAGTCTTTATGATATTCAAGTTCGTTTTCAACATTCCCTACAAACATGTGTTGCTTTTCAGCCACCCATTTACTTTTCAAGACCTTTTCATTTGGTTTGTTCGTGTCAGCCTTAAGTGTTAATGATACAAGTATGGGAAAATGACATGATTCACCGGAGTCAAGTACCTTGAGATCTAGATATTTACAGAATTCTCGAGAGGCTATGCATAAATCAATCACGCTGCTACCATTTTTGTTACAGAAAGTAAACTCTCTCCCTTTTCATCTGATTCGGAGTAACCATTTATTATTTTCATGGGAGTATTTTTTAAAAGTGATATTAGCTCTGTACCCCTTGTATTAACTTTCTTATCTTTTGATTCTCTAGAATATAATTTTGTTTCACTCAAGTCAATCAAGTCGTAGTTTTGGAAGTCTCCAATCCTAGCATTCAAATCCCCAATTATCATATGCGCCTGGTTAGTTGGATTAGCACCTATTAAGCTTTTGACGTCAAGATGTGCGGATGGGCCTAGGTATGCAAATTTAAGAGAAATTGTGAGTTTACACAGCACCACGTCTAGCTCTACATGTTCATTTGTACAATTTTTAAGTTTTACTTTATCTACCCATTTATTTGATATACCTAAAATATATCCACCTTTGCATCTTCCCCAGTGGCTGCTTCTTGTTGCTGGCTTGCCGATGATTTTGTAATTTGCTTCTAAAGCTGCATTTTTGAGGTCATCATCAAGCCATGTCTCGGATAGGAAGAAAATGTCTGGGTTGTAGTCAGTAAGTTGTTGGTAGAAAAGGGATGATTTATTGCGAGTTCCTTCGATGTTCCAATGCAGTAGTATAAAGATGTTGTAATGTCCGATGAGTTTTGTAAGGGTTGGCCATCTCCTCAAAAGCCGCTAGCTGGTAGCCTTGGTCCTTGAGGCTCAGTTGTGACAACAGCACCGGTTTTTCGCATTTTGCACGTATAGATTGTTTTTGTTTCACCATCAGCTTGAACAAATAGTCGATTTCCTCTAATTTTGCATACTGCTGCTGGGCTTCCTTCTTTTACTCGTTTCTTTTCTATGACTAAAGCGGATCTGATTTTTCTTTCTGTCACAGTCATATCATCTGAAATTGACACTCCGGTGAGTTTTGCTTCCCTTGCTGCTTCCAGAATTGCTATTTTGTCTCTGTAGCGTAGAAATTTAATGAGCAATGGCCTATTAGCATCCTGATTTGGCTTCCCGATTCTGAAGGCTTCATGTGTGATGAGCAGCCTCCCTAAATCAGTGATGCACGCTGACCTTTCTTCAAAAGTTTCTTTTGCTGCTTCTTTTAGGCCATATACAATGATGTTGTTTCGTTTAATGGGTCTTTCAAGCTGCTCAATTCTGGCATCTTATTGCTTTATCGATGTTTCTAATTCTGCGCACTTTTGGGTTACTGCCCTAAATTGTTTTTTTAAAGAGTTTCCCAATTTTTCTAATTCAAATTTGAACATTTGTGACGTTCGTTCTTCACTATTTCGAATCAATTTTTCTATGTCCGAATCTATGATGCTAGCCATTTGCGCACTCTCAACCGCCTCGTCGTGTTCACTATCAGAGTCACCCATCTCAGATTCACTGTCTTTAAACTTTTTTCTATCACTATTTGAAGTCCCCGATGTTTCTGGGCTATCGTGTTTTGCAGTATCGCGATCTCTTTTCGAAGTTTTTCTTTGCGTTGTTTTTGAATTTTCACTATCTCCCATAGCTTTTCACTGGAGTATTATTTTAAGCGAGAAATTCCTAAAACACAGCAGGTTGGCTCTTCTTACTTACAGTAGCTGACTTTGGCAGACAACCTTCCTGCTCAAACTCCAGGCGAAGACTCTGATATCACCTCTGACTAATTGATAAGCAAAATACTATTCATAAATATGAACGTATCTTGTGAACCTCCCTTTTTTGCCCAGTGAGTTAAAAGATGCGTATGTACATTTTGTATGGGTAACTTAACAACACATGCAAAATGTACATGCATCCTACGAACGTAGGATATGGAAACGCATGCCACCCCAGAAGCTTTGGTCAATCATAACTGGTCGAAGACTTCGTCCTACGCAATCGGGTCTTCATAATAATCTGCGACCGGGGTCACAAGGATCCGGGCTTTAATTTGAAAATCGAAATCGGAGCACTAATTTCGGTGCTAGAGCCATTTTAGTGTCGGGCATAAGGAATGCATGGGAACTAAACTTATATATATTACATATATAAAATATATATAATTATATATATATCTATGTAATATACTAATATATATACTATAGACTTATATATATATCTATATGTAATATATATACAATAGACTTATATATCTATATATATCTATATAAATAAAATCCTTAGCGACAAAGAATGAATTGGTGTCGGTGGTCCTAATGACTTCGTTGTTTAAGTCGGGTGGTCACATTGGACATCATTCGAATCACAAAGAGTTGGTGCTTCATAATATTTCATTATCTTAATACTAATACGTTTGATGTTAAATACACAGCCGCATGAAAATGGAAATTTTTGTAAAATAGGAACACTCCAATCCAAATGATACTAATGTAACTTTTGAAAGATTAAAATAAGAAACGGAACACGTTCCATAAATGCCCAGTGAGTTAGTGTGGCCTTCAAAGAACTAAATAAAATTAATTGCCCTTTAAAGTTAAAAATTAATAAAGTTGATGTGAGTGGTGGCTCCTTAACACTCACTGGGGCGCGCAGTTAATTAGTGTTGCATGAACGTGCTTTAGAGCATTCGTCTTGAGGTTTTAAAGATTTAAGATGAAAATTTCATTTGTAATTGTATTTTATGAATAAATATATGCGCCCTCAGTGAGTGTGAAGGAGCCACCACTCACATCAACTTTATTTATTTTTAACTTTAAAGGGCAATTAATTTTATTTAGTTCTTTGAAGGCCACACTAACTCACTGGGCATTTATGGAACGTGTTCCGTTTCTTATCCTTTGTTGCATTGCCACCTGAAAGAAAGGGGCATTGTGAACACAAAGGAAGGTGTGTGATGCCAAAAATATGCAAACGAGATTTTCGTCCCTTGTGATTTTATTTGAGTTACTCCCGCCAAATATTTGACATGGCACTTGGCATTTTTATTGATGTTATGGCAACCAACGGGTTTTTCCCTCTGGGGGCGCTACGATTGCTATACCCGGTTACTGATTGCAGATTCGTAATCTACGTATCAAAATCTATATTCCTGCAAATTTTCTTAATAATCGGAGACCAAATGCTAGCGCGAATCTTGGCTATTTTCTAAGTAAAAGGCACTTTACAGGGTTCTGTAACTGAGAGTGTTTCTTTATGAAAATAGGTTAGGTCTTTAGGTTATTGAATGTTCTTACTTTAGAGGTTAACCGAGGCCCGCATATAACCAGGTCGTTTCAGGATACACGGTTTAATTTGTGGAACCATGTCCCTAAAACGGGCATGAAAATTGTTATGAAACCTTGTGATTATATCTGAAGGCAGATTACGGGGATTTTGGTTTTAATAACTGCTAAGAAATTGTAAACCAAACCTTGCAAATTTGTATTAAATTTTACTCAGAAACCCGGAAATCATCCAGAGGTTTCAAATCGATTATCATGCCCGATTTTGGGACATGGTCCCACTCACAAATTAAACTGTGTATCCTGTGCCGACATGTTTTCCTGACGGCCTCGAGGTTAACTATATGGAAGTGTGTTTACAGGTGCTATGGTACTATGAAATTCATGTAGTACTACGAAGTGGTAACTATAGAATTTTCAAAACCCAATCGGGTCATTTCTCATGAATGAAATGCTGCCGCAACTAGATTTTTGATGTCAATTACTCTCCATGAAATTTCGAATGACGTATCCCACTTATAGCTCAACTCGAACTGTCGCTTTCAGAGTAAAAAGTTTTAAATTCTCTTACAATAATTGCTCAAACTTTTCTTGTCTCGGCTCTAGGTTTATGTTGGTATTGAAGGTATTGTAATACACTTGTGAGTATAATATATAGCACAAAGACCATGAGCACTTATCCTGTGAGTATATGTAATAGAATGTATAGCACAAAGATCATACCATCTTAGACCATCACCATCAAAGAACAGCATTGAACCCCAGGACGCCAGGATGGCCGAGCTGGGGTTAGGTTAAGTATATATGAAAGTGTGTACAGGGCTTTGTTTAAGCAACTATAGAATTTTCAAAAACCCAATCGGGTCATTTCTCATGAATGAAATGTTGCCGCAACTTAATTTTTTATGAAAGTTGTGCTCCATGAAATTTCGAATGACATATCCCACATATTGCTCAACTTGAATTGTCGCTTTCAGCGTAAAAAGTTTTAAATTCTCGTACAATAATTGCTCAAACTTTTCTTGTCTCGGCTCTAGGATTATGTTGGTATTGAAGGTATTCTAATACACTTGTGAGTATAATATATAGCACAAAGACCATGAGCACTTATCCTGTGAGTATATGTAATAGAATGTATAGCACAAAGATCATACCATCTTAGACCATCACCATCAAAGAACAGCATTGAACCCCAGGACGCCAGGATGGCCGAGCTGGGGTTAGGTTAAGTATATATGAAAGTGTGTACAGGGCTTTGTTTAAGCAACTATAGAATTTTCAAAAACCCAATCGGGTCATTTCTCATGAATGAAATGTTGCCGCAACTTAATTTTTTATGAAAGTTGTGCTCCATGAAATTTCGAATGACATATCCCACATATTGCTCAACTTGAATTGTCGCTTTCAGCGTAAAAAGTTTTAAATTCTCGTACAATAATTGCTCAAACTTTTCTTGTCTCGGCTCTAGGATTATGTTGGTATTGAAGGTATTCTAATACACTTGTGAGTATAATATGTGGTGGGGTATTCTAGCACCACCACCTAAAGTACACTTATGACGTTCATATTTTGTCATCCTGCATAATTTTCCATACTTAAGTATCAGCAGGAATTTACATGAATGCATCAGACAAGGCCATATCCATATTTCCTTTGTGATGGACATACTTCATACAAACTTGTTCACAAAGGAAGAAATGCATGAGGCATCATTAAAAATCTCATTGGTCAAAATAAAACCATTTCCTATTGGTCAGCACCATGTCACTCAACTCAGACAGGAGCATAAAAACAAGTGTGAAACTAGAACTCAGGTTTAGTTGTCTGTTATTCATATCAAAGTTACATTGTCCTTGCAAAGCAAGAAATTCTGAAAGTCAGAATCCGACCTTTTGGAGTTCGGGAAATAAGGAAACAGTCTTGGTAAGATAGAACAGGAATCTTATTCATATTAAAGCATTACATAAGTTACCCATGGAATATTATAGGAGTGGAAATTAAAACTATTTAATTTCTTTCATAGTTTCAAAGCCATTAGCATCCACCTGGTAGGAAGCTTAGCATCCAGTTGAAGGACGTTAGCATCCAGCTTGTGGAATCAAGCATTAATTTGGCACATATTTAGTGGTGAGTGAGAAACAGGAAACTCTATATTGAAATATCGGAGAAATAGCATGAGACTTATTAGGCATTATTTGTTGATTTATATCTTAGCCATCCTACCTGAGGATAGTCTGGCTAATCTACACCCAAAGGGTCAAATACCGGCGTGCTTCTAGCTTCTGGTTAATTCTACGGACCGCGACAACCATTGTATTACTGACAATATTGAGTATAACGTAACTGTAAGTTATAAAAGAATATAAATATCTAACTCTGTATTAATTGTAAGAAAAGTGTATCAATAGAGCTCTGATTGCTTGGGATATGATGAAGCTTTGAGCTTCACAGGGCCAAAGCACAGAAGCCTATTGGGGAAAATAGACTCGGGATTTCCTATGAATTTTTTAAACTTCAATTTACTTAAAAATATAAATTCCATTTAATTTTAAACTCATTACTTATTCAACACTCAAATATACATACAATCTTCGACTTTGAATAAATAAATCTACGACTTGAGTGATATACTTTTAAACCTTTTGTTCTTAACGTGAATTATTTCTGGCTAACGAGCACAATTTTATTTCATTGACTGCGTTCACACGTAAGTTTATATGTTCGAGCATTTCACAGGGGGTTGAAGGGACACAATCGTCACCCACATTTCACTGTGTGCCAAAACTTCCCCACACGTTGGCGAGTGTATAAGTCTTTTTAAATGTAATTGTAGAAGTACTTAATAGTTTTTGAAAATTACGTTTCTTCAACAAAGACTCGAACCTAAATTAAAGCAGAAAATTTACTTTTTACCTATTTGACATTCCGTAAAAGCTCAAAGCCAGAAAAGTCTAAGTGAACGCTTCACATCCCGAGTCTACTTTCAAAAAGGTATAAGCTAAGGGGATAATTTATTAGAAACATTTGTAAAGAAGCTAGCAAGCGCGTTGGCATTTTTGATAGGACAATAGCATGCAATTATCTTAAAATCTTAGCTAAAGCATCCTAAAAAGTTTCACAATATTTCTCTGATAATCATCATCATTTAGAGGCTTCACAATTACTCACAACAATTGCCATAAAATATCAGGAGTGTCTCGCTAAATAGCATTTTACTTATGAAATATTTTTTACTTAAAAACATTTATGAAAGGAAAACCTCGCACCAGAAAGCAGAATAGGGAGAATTCTCAACCACTAATACACGTACAATTAGACAAGAAAGGCAAAAAAGAAATTGCAGTAGTAGTATCATATAAAGATAAAGCAATGGCTTCTAACAGAGCAGATGAGTCATCATTACCAAAAGTAGGTGAAAATCTTGCTCAGGAAGATGCTCAAAACATCCTTAACAAAGGCATAGCACCACCAGTTCATCTCACCGGTACCAACGAAGAAATAAATTTAGCCATCGATGCCATGCTTAATGTTGTAGGACAAGGAGAACATACCAGGTCCCATAACCATCCGGGTGTACATGCAAACGTACATAGTGACCGTATGGCTTGGTATAGTGAACGAACTACTTTGCATGCACGGCTACAAGAAATGCGGCTTGCACTTGAGAGGTGTGAAAACACTATTGCTGTTCAAAGCAAAGAGATATCAGGGTTGCATACGCAAATTCGCACAAGATATGATGACGAGTCTCAAGCACCTAGAATGGACAGAAGTAGAAGCAAAGAAAGAAGGGAGCATCCATATTCTCAGACAAAGCAGTCGTGGAGAAGCGATAATAATGATAATCGCACGCCTGAATTTAGGTCAGCATTTCGACAAACTGAACCAAGACCAGGTACATCCAAATCTTCTAAGAATAGCCAGCTAGACTCTGTCATTTCTGCATTAAAGAAAACTGCACAAGAAGGAAATGAGGATCATCAGCATAAAGAACTTCCTTATTCTCGAGCTATTCCACACACAGTACCTGAACTTGTTGATCTAGCTAATCCCAAGGCATACCAACCTCCAACATCCAGAAAAGCAAGCTTTCAAGAGCATACTGCACCCTCATTTGACTATACACCATTTTCTTTCAACAATGGATTTCCATCTAGGCTTACTGGCCAAACTGGGAATATTATTTCACCATCTTTTCATAGTGACTACGCATATGACACATATATGGGAGTACCTCTCCCAAGTCCTCTTTCATCTGAGTCCACTAGCTTTGCTCAAAGAATTAATGGGGGTTTAAGCTCTAGTTTCTTTGGTTCAAATCAATATGAATTGCCAAGCTCTCGTTTTTCTACACATGTGTCACCAAAACCAATAATGAAGAACATTGACCCACCAACATTCTCTGGGCGCAATGATGTAAAATCTGCATATGATTTCCTTGAAGAATTACGTAGGTACATACATGCTACAGGAACAACTTGTGAGATGATGTTAAAAGTAGTTATACCTCATGTTTTAAAAGGTGATGCATATAACTGGTTTGACACGGAGCAAATGCTCTCACCAATAGGTAGTTGGGAAGAATTTGTTTCGCGTTTCAGACGGAAGTACCAAAGCCACGATTATTCAGAAAAGCTTCGCCGTGAATTAGATCGTAGGTCACAAGGGGAGTTTGAACCACTTTCTGACTACATAATAGTGATCATTGGCTACTTTAAACGTTTAGCTAGGTTTGTACCTGACCAAGAGGTAATAAGCAAAGTATTATACGGCCTTAACCCAGTTTATTTCTCCTTCAGCAAGGAACTCCACTACATAAGCTCACTTCACGTATTTTTAGACGAGGCTCAAAGAATTGATGAGTATGTATGTAGGGCTCGAAGCTACAAGCCACCTCCAAGAAATAGCATTGAACAATCTCTGCAATACGCACCAGCCGGATGGGAACAAAAGCCCACTCAAGTTGGTTTGCATGATTTCAGGCAAAATAGATTTAGGTCGCCTAGCCCATATCAGCGGAATGACAGCAAAAGTGTCACATTTGCATCTAATCATACATCTTCTTTCGAACCACAGCTGAATTATTCATCTGCCATAGACAAAGGAAAGGACAAAGAGCATGAAAAATCAGTTGTTGACACCACGTCAGGTACCAAACTGCCAAGTTACACAAGCACATCTCATCTCAACTCAGGTAGAAACACATCTCCTCATAATAACTCATATCCTAGGTCTAGGTCACCATCACCCGGTAGCATACTTAAAAGCACTGAGGCTTCACCATCTAGTGGATGCTGGAGATGTGGTGGAGATCATTTTAAAAAAGATTGTCCACTCAGTAGTCCGGCTTCGGGAAACGGCAAAGGCCCAGGTCGGAGCGGACAGTAGACCTGGGAGCACATTCCAACTGTCATTCATTTGTCTCATTTGACACTGTATATAAATTACCGTGTATTGAAGTAAAAATATTCGACAAAGTATACCCAGCGTTGCTAGATACTGGTAGCTCCATTTCATTCATTGGGAATGCATTAATTGACGAACTTCACAAGCATAAAGTCAAACAGAAGCAAAATTATAAAAAGATATTAGGAATTGGGGGAATGTCAGAATCCATGGCATCCGTTGACTTAGAAATTGTAATTCCAAATGGTAAACGTAAGCATTCATTTCTACTTTTACCAGGGCCCCTTAAATACGTCTTACTTGGTAGAGATTTCATTGGAGCAGAGGATATAGGCATTTTCATTGGAAAAGGTGGGTACACATTAGGAAATGACGCACATAAAATAACACCATTTCTGAAAGTTCGTGATTCATCTAACTTGCTCAATAATGACGAGCAAATCCTATCAGAAACATTAGACGCATTTCTCACGCAGCTAGACAAGGAATGCACGGATGATGACATCCCTGCATCGGTTTTATTCTCTTGGTTAGAGGAAATAGATGACATAGTAGAAGACAATCCAGAAGTAGAGGAAAATCTTGAACCGCTATATTGTGATAACGAGTATTTGTTAGTTCCTGCAGAATTAGAAGAGGAGAAAAAGAGCGCATTGAGAAAGGCTATCAATCCATTTTTACCTATGTTCTCATCCAAACCAGGTTTATGCACTTTAGTTGAGCACACCATTGATACTGGGGATGCTAAACCCATTAAGGCAAAAACATTTCCCATGAGCCCTGGTAAAAAGGCCGCTTTTGACGAAACGTTTAATGAATTAGAGGAATTGGGGGTAATTGAGAAATCGAACTCTCCTTGGGCTTCAAATGCATTTATAATAGGGAAGCCGGATGGGTCATATAGATTTTTGGTCAACTTCAAACCCCTAAATGCAGTCACCAAAATGGATACGTATCCTGTGCCATCCATCCAAAATATATTGGCATATCTAGCTAGGGCTTTAGTATTTTCCAGCCTTGACGCAACGAAAGGGTTTTATCAAATAGGAATAGCTCCAAAACATAGAGAGAAAACAGCCTTCCGTTCGCATAAAGGACTTTATCATTTCACCAGAGTAGCTATGGGGCTTTGCAATGCTCCTGCCACTTACCAGCGTCTGGTGGATGAAATTTTAAGTGACATTCTGTTTCTCCATGCATTTTGCTTTTATGATGACACACTAGTGTACTCAGATTCTTTTGAGGCTCACCTTCAGCATTTAGTTGACGTTCTCCAAAGATTCATGGACGCAGGATTCACATTTAATCCAAAAAAGATACAACTTTGTAGACGTAGGCTCAAGTATCTTGGCTTCATTATTGAGCCAGGTAAAGTCTCACCTGACCCCGACACAGTAAAAAGAATTCGCGATTATCCAATACCTAGGGATATTACTGAGCTGCGTAGGTTTTTAGGTTCATTGAGCTACTATAGACGATTTATTGAAAAGTTTGCCGTCATCGCATCTCCACTTTACAAACTTACAAGCTCCAAAGTAGAGTATGAGTGGTCAGACGAGTGTCAGAAAGGGTTTGAGTCCCTTAAAACTGCACTGTGTAATTTCACACAAGTATACCTTCCTGACTTAGATAAGGAATTCATAATAACATGTGATGCCAGCAGGACAGCGGTAGCAGCCGTCCTATCACAAGAGAAAGACGGAGTCAGGTATCCTGTCTATTTTTCCTCTCGTGCGCTAAAACCTGCTGAGAAAAACTATTCTGTTAGTGAGATTGAGCTGTTAGCTATTTTATTTGGCATCAACAAATACAGGCAATACATTGAAATGAGTCATTTTACAATAGAAACTGACCATAGGGCCATTTCATTTTTGAGAAATTTAAAAGATCCTGCTGGAAGACTTGCAAGGTGGTTTATGCATTTACAAAGTTATAATTTCACTGTCAATTATAGACCAGGAACAAGTGCAGTCATGAAAACTGCAGATGCATTAAGCAGAGTAGAACATTCATTTTTTATGACAAGTTCCGAAACTATAAACCGCAATAGCATAATCCAAGAGCAAGAAAAGGATGAATTTTTATCAAAAATAAAAAACTGCTTAAAGGGTGAATATAGTTTATCACTGCCGGATGGCAGGAAAATTCAGTCTATTTCTAGACGAGCTCTTTTAGTTGAAGACGGATTACTGCTTAGATACGTGGGACCAAAAGGCAGAATTTGGGAAGATGAAGGTCTGTACTACCGTATTTGGATTCCACGCTCATTAAAAAATCATGTCATATCAGAATTCCATGACGTAGATATCGCTGCTCATTTAGGTAGGGCCAAGACGTATGCAAAGCTAGAGCAACGTGTGTATTGGGCAGGCATGCATAAGGATGTAGAAGCATATGTAAAGCGCTGCATGAAGTGCATTCAGTCTAAAACACCACACATTACTCCAGTTCCTTCTCGTCCAGTCGAATCTGAAAATTCATGGCACACCCTTGCTGTAGACTTGATGGGACCTTATGTAAAAGGAACCAAACAAAGTCGTTGCATTTTAGTTCTTGTTGATGTTTTTAGCAAATGGGTTGAGATATTTCCACTTAAGGAGGCTACATCTAAAAAAATTATTGAGCATTTCACCAAAATTTTTCTTAGAAAAGAGTGGCCACAAATCCTCATCTCCGACAATGGCACGCAATTTAGTTCAAAACTGTATGCAGATTGGGTTGGAAAAATGGGCATTCGTGCACATTACATATCACCGTATCATGCACAGGCGAACCCCACAGAGCGTTACAACCAAACCATAAAGTCAATGATTCGGACATTAATGACCAAATCCAATGATTGGGACAAATGTCTGGAGCAAATTGCATTTGCACTCAATACATCTAAAAATAGGTCTACAGAATTTACACCAGCATACCTCATGTACGGGAGAGAGCTACGGCAACCATTTGACAACCGTTTGGACATTGAATTGTCTAAAGTGAAAGAAACTCATGAGTTACAACACCGGCTCACACTAGTCCATGACATTGCTCGAGATAATTTGCTCGAAAGTCAATACAATTCATTAGCATACAAAAATTCCAAGGCCAAAGAGCGAATATTAGAGGTAGGCAACCGTGTTATGTATCGCACACATATACTATCTGATGCTGGAAAAGGTATCTCAGCAGGACTCATGCCAACCTTGGAGGGTCCATACAAAATCACAGACAAGATAACCGATCATATTTTTCACCTAAAACATGTTGAAACGGAACAAATAGTTAGACGAGTACACATAAATGATTTAGAAGAATTAAAGTAAACCATGTTCATTATTAGGATGGGAACAAATCGCATAATAATTTCACTATTATTTTATTCAGATGGATTTACTCCGTGCTGCTAGCAATTGTAAACCAAGTTAGCTGTTTAAACTACGATTTTTTTTGCAATAATCAAAAAAGGGTTTTCATTTCGCTTAACTTAATGGATCTCAGGGACGAGATCACAGTAAGGACCGGGGTGTGTGGTGGGGTATTCTAGCACCACCACCTAAAGTACACTTATGACGTTCATATTTTGTCATCCTGCATAATTTTCCATACTTAAGTATCAGCAGGAATTTACATGAATGCATCAGACAAGGCCATATCCATATTTCCTTTGTGATGGACATACTTCATACAAACTTGTTCACAAAGGAAGAAATGCATGAGGCATCATTAAAAATCTCATTGGTCAAAATAAAACCATTTCCTATTGGTCAGCACCATGTCACTCAACTCAGACAGGAGCATAAAAACAAGTGTGAAACTAGAACTCAGGTTTAGTTGTCTGTTATTCATATCAAAGTTACATTGTCCTTGCAAAGCAAGAAATTCTGAAAGTCAGAATCCGACCTTTTGGAGTTCGGGAAATAAGGAAACAGTCTTGGTAAGATAGAACAGGAATCTTATTCATATTAAAGCATTACATAAGTTACCCATGGAATATTATAGGAGTGGAAATTAAAACTATTTAATTTCTTTCATAGTTTCAAAGCCATTAGCATCCACCTGGTAGGAAGCTTAGCATCCAGTTGAAGGACGTTAGCATCCAGCTTGTGGAATCAAGCATTAATTTGGCACATATTTAGTGGTGAGTGAGAAACAGGAAACTCTATATTGAAATATCGGAGAAATAGCATGAGACTTATTAGGCATTATTTGTTGATTTATATCTTAGCCATCCTACCTGAGGATAGTCTGGCTAATCTACACCCAAAGGGTCAAATACCGGCGTGCTTCTAGCTTCTGGTTAATTCTACGGACCGCGACAACCATTGTATTACTGACAATATTGAGTATAACGTAACTGTAAGTTATAAAAGAATATAAATATCTAACTCTGTATTAATTGTAAGAAAAGTGTATCAATAGAGCTCTGATTGCTTGGGATATGATGAAGCTTTGAGCTTCACAGGGCCAAAGCACAGAAGCCTATTGGGGAAAATAGACTCGGGATTTCCTATGAATTTTTTAAACTTCAATTTACTTAAAAATATAAATTCCATTTAATTTTAAACTCATTACTTATTCAACACTCAAATATACATACAATCTTCGACTTTGAATAAATAAATCTACGACTTGAGTGATATACTTTTAAACCTTTTGTTCTTAACGTGAATTATTTCTGGCTAACGAGCACAATTTTATTTCATTGACTGCGTTCACACGTAAGTTTATATGTTCGAGCATTTCACAGGGGGTTGAAGGGACACAATCGTCACCCACATTTCACTGTGTGCCAAAACTTCCCCACAAATATATAGCACAAAGACCATGAGCACTTATCCTGTGAGTATATGTAATAGAATGTATAGCACAAAGATCATACCATCTTAGACCATCACCATCAAAGAACAGCATTGAACCCCAGGACGCCAGGATGGCCGAGCTGGGGTTAGGTTAAGTATATATGAAAGTGTGTACAGGGCTTTGTTTAAGCAACTATAGAATTTTCAAAAACCCAATCGGGTCATTTCTCATGAATGAAATGTTGCCGCAACTTAATTTTTTATGAAAGTTGTGCTCCATGAAATTTCGAATGACATATCCCACATATTGCTCAACTTGAATTGTCGCTTTCAGCGTAAAAAGTTTTAAATTCTCGTACAATAATTGCTCAAACTTTTCTTGTCTCGGCTCTAGGATTATGTTGGTATTGAAGGTATTCTAATACACTTGTGAGTATAATATATAGCACAAAGACCATGAGCACTTATCCTGTGAGTATATGTAATAGAATGTATAGCACAAAGATCATACCATCTTAGACCATCACCATCAAAGAACAGCATTGAACCCCAGGACGCCAGGATGGCCGAGCTGGGGTTAGGTTAAGTATATATGAAAGTGTGTACAGGACTTTGTTTAAGCAACTATAGAATTTTCAAAAACCCAATCGGGTCATTTCTCATGAATGAAATGTTGCCGCAACTTAATTTTTTATGAAAGTTGTGCTCCATGAAATTTCGAATGACATATCCCACATATTGCTCAACTTGAATTGTCGCTTTCAGCGTAAAAAGTTTTAAATTCTCGTACAATAATTGCTCAAACTTTTCTTGTCTCGGCTCTAGGATTATGTTGGTATTGAAGGTATTCTAATACACTTGTGAGTATAATATATAGCACAAAGACCATGAGCACTTATCCTGTGAGTATATGTAATAGAATGTATAGCACAAAGATCATACCATCTTAGACCATCACCATCAAAGAACAGCATTGAACCCCAGGACGCCAGGATGGCCGAGCTGGGGTTAGGTTAAGTATATATGAAAGTGTGTACAGGGCTTTGTTTAAGCAACTATAGAATTTTCAAAACCCAATCGGGTCATTTCTCGAAAATGAAATGTTGCCGCAACTTAATTTTTTATGAAAGTTGTGCTCCATGAAATTTCGAATGACATATCCCACATATTGCTCAACTTGAATTGTCGCTTTCAGCGTAAAAAGTTTTAAATTCTCGTACAATAATTGCTCAAACTTTTCTTGTCTCGGCTCTAGGATTATGTTGGTATTGAAGGTATTCTAATACACTTGTGAGTATAATATATAGCACAAAGACCATGAGCACTTATCCTGTGAGTATATGTAATAGAATGTATAGCACAAAGATCATACCATCTTAGACCATCACCATCAAAGAACAGCATTGAACCCCAGGACGCCAGGATGGCCGAGCTGGGGTTAGGTTAAGTATATATGAAAGTGTGTACAGGGCTTTGTTTAAGCAACTATAGAATTTTCAAAAACCCAATCGGGTCATTTCTCATGAATGAAATGTTGCCGCAACTTAATTTTTTATGAAAGTTGTGCTCCATGAAATTTCGAATGACATATCCCACATATTGCTCAACTTGAATTGTCGCTTTCAGCGTAAAAAGTTTTAAATTCTCGTACAATAATTGCTCAAACTTTTCTTGTCTCGGCTCTAGGATTATGTTGGTATTGAAGGTATTCTAATACACTTGTGAGTATAATATATAGCACAAAGACCATGAGCACTTATCCTGTGAGTATATGTAATAGAATGTATAGCACAAAGATCATACCATCTTAGACCATCACCATCAAAGAACAGCATTGAACCCCAGGACGCCAGGATGGCCGAGCTGGGGTTAGGTTAAGTATATATGAAAGTGTGTACAGGGCTTTGTTTAAGCAACTATAGAATTTTCAAAAACCCAATCGGGTCATTTCTCATGAATGAAATGTTGCCGCAACTTAATTTTTTATGAAAGTTGTGCTCCATGAAATTTCGAATGACATATCCCACATATTGCTCAACTTGAATTGTCGCTTTCAGCGTAAAAAGTTTTAAATTCTCGTACAATAATTGCTCAAACTTTTCTTGTCTCGGCTCTAGGATTATGTTGGTATTGAAGGTATTCTAATACACTTGTGAGTATAATATATAGCACAAAGACCATGAGCACTTATCCTGTGAGTATATGTAATAGAATGTATAGCACAAAGATCATACCATCTTAGACCATAACCATCAAAGAACAGCATTGAACCCCAGGACGCCAGGATGGCCGAGCTGGGGTTAGGTTAAGTATATATGAAAGTGTGTACAGGGCTTTGTTTAAGCAACTATAGAATTTTCAAAAACCCAATCGGGTCATTTCTCATGAATGAAATGTTGCCGCAACTTAATTTTTTATGAAAGTTGTGCTCCATGAAATTTCGAATGACATATCCCACATATTGCTCAACTTGAATTGTCGCTTTCAGCGTAAAAAGTTTTAAATTCTCGTACAATAATTGCTCAAACTTTTCTTGTCTCGGCTCTAGGATTATGTTGGTATTGAAGGTATTCTAATACACTTGTGAGTATAATATATAGCACAAAGACCATGAGCACTTATCCTGTGAGTATATGTAATAGAATGTATAGCACAAAGATCATACCATCTTAGACCATAACCATCAAAGAACAGCATTGAACCCCAGGACGCCAGGATGGCCGAGCTGGTTAAGGCGTGGGACTTAAGTTCCCATTCGGGATTCCGAGCGTGGGTTCAAATCCCACTTCTGGCAATAAATTTTTTTTGCTAATTTTAAAAAATTTTTTTTTTTGGACATATATATTATATATTAATAATAATAAAATTTTTGCTTATATCATATGATGTCATTATTATTTTATTTATATCCGGCAAGTTTTCGAAGATTAAACCTTTCTTCATCATCAGGACAAATGAGAAAAATATGATTTTAGCATGCTTAACGAATTTCATATATTATAATGACAATTAAAATAAATTTGTATGAACAAAGAAACTATGGTGACAACAAATCTCTGCGAGCCGGCTGCGCCGGCTCGCACAGATTTGTTTTTCTTTTTTTGTTATTTGACTATGTTTTTTATTATATGACTTGAGAAAATCGAGTAACATTTCTACGTGGTAGTTAGAGCATATAAATCTCAAATTTTATTGTTCAATCGACGCATCATTACACCTTATTAACTTAATTTATTGAAAAGGCTGAGCTTCCCATACATGGAATTGGTGGTTATCAAAATAGCACGATGCAATAACGTACTTTTTTGAGGTCTTGTCTAATTTGACATCCAATCCATAAACGAGGAACCCCTCGTGCTCTAGGCAAGTAGCCTTTGTATCGTAAGACCAACTGTCCTGATTGAGATGAACTAGATGAATTCCATTTCTTGCACACGCAGCCACAAGGAGTAAATCGTTGTCAGCTTCCACGGAAGAATTAGACACATAAGGAAGGCAAACCGTCCTCCAAACTGCTCCACCAAATTGAATTTTCTTTTTAAGTGATAAGAGAATTGGATCTAGGTGGTCTATACTAAAAATCCGCAAAGTGTCATCATAGCTGTAATGTAATAATATAATAATAATATTTAGTCACTGTTTTTTATTACAGTAAATTCAAGCATTCAAAATTTATTAGCAATCATAATCTTAACATCTAAATCCTTTTACCTGCCAACTGCCACAACTTTCTCCGAGAGAAACAGAATCGAGGTAACGCCAACCTCAAACTTTTTCACAAAATGTTTCTCCTCATCTTCCATATTCTCCAACAGAAACCCTGTAAATTTCCCTTCATCGCTTCCGGCAAATACTAAGCTATTGATAGGACTGTATTGAACTACCCATGTCAAATTGTCATGTACTTTCTTCGATGCATCAATCTTCAATAATGGAAAAGTTGTACAAATATTGAGTACCCCCTCAGAGTCGCTGAAGATGAGTTTGAAGGGATCCATCCACTGCGTATACAATGCCATTGAATCAAGTTTTAAACTATCAACCAAACTCATTTTGTACTTGTCGCTATCCAGTTTAAAAACATCCATGCTGTTGGAAGTTGCTACAGCTAATTCTAGTTGGTTTTCTGGCTCCCATCTTAAATCTAACACTCCACTAAGATTGATTTCTTGCAATAATTTATACAGTTTCCCGTTCACATCGTTATCTTTTTCTTCTAGCTGGAGTTGTATTAAAAATATTTTGCCAACACGCTTCGTCGAGTCTAAAGGATCAATCATATATGCTCCTACAGCTAAAACATCAAATTTCTTATTCCAACTAACACAATCCAACTGCATTGGTAGTTTTTCGTTGATTATACTAATAATCTCCTCAAACTCTGACATTTTGGATGGCCGTAATTACTAGATTTACTAGTTGAGTTGATACTTAATAAAAAAAGAAAACTTCACTTTCGTAATAACTACAACTATTCAGACTATTCTATTACATTGAATGTATGTAAACTAAAAAATGACACAATTAACTTAATTGAAGAAAATAAGTAACTTTATTAATGAGTTACTCTCAATGTTTGTTGCACACACTTACTTACACAAGATTGTTCGCTTAATGAAACCAAAAAGTAGTAACAACTTAACCAATCTATTTAGACTTTAGAGTAATTAAATTAGTAAAAGTACAACAAACAGAAACAAAATAGTAGACACTACATTACAAATAAGCTTTCAACCCTATTACTTATTTCAAAACGATACCGTGGTGAGTTTATTTTTATTGACGAGCACTTCGTTCTGTCTCCATGAGGCATTCGCGAACCAAAATGCGAGCGTGAACAATGCTTCTCTTCAGTCTTTCACTGCTTGTCTTGCTTCCAGCATAAGTGGGTCGAATGTCCTTTCCTAAATTAATATTTATACCATTTTTAACCAAGAAACATTTAGCTTTTATCATTTACACACTACTTTGTACTTGTACTTTAATTAACATAGTCCATGGGTGCAGAATCTTTTAAGCATAAAAAATCTTCCTGTAACCAGACCAAAACATCCCTCTGGATATTTTTGCTTTTCGATAAGTTGGGGGGCTGCGCCCCCCACACCCCCCCTCTTTTTCTTCCTCCTTTCCTTGGTTACAACGTTACAAAATCGTCGGAAAAATGTACCGAAAGGTTACTCCTGTCCGATTTTGATGAGTGATATGTAAATCGAACAGAAATTTCATGCTGATCATTTTGGTGATTGTCCCAATTGTCGGAAGCAAATAGTTTTGGAAATATGGACCCGAGAGTGCACCTAGTTACCAATGGTGGTGATACACACCAGGGCCTACATAAAGCGTACTTAAAGTGTTAACCTAAAATAACCTAACAAGTGTTAACCTAAAGTAGCCTCAAAACCCTGTACACACTTCCAAAGTGTTAACCTAAAGTAGGCTCAAAACCCTGTACACACTTCCGAAGTGTTAACGTAAAGTAGCCTCAAAACCATGTACACACTTCCAAAGTGTTAACGTAAAGTAACCTCAAAACCATGTACACACTTCTAAAGTGTTAACCTATAGTAACCTAACCAGCGTAAACCTAAAGTAGCCTCAAAACCCAGCACACACTTCCAATGTATTTAAGTTGCTTTATATGCTTGATGGGTATAACCACCATTGGTAACTAGGTGCACTCTCGGGTCCATAATTCCAAACCTATTTGCTTCCGACAATTGGGACAACCACCAAAATTATCAGCATAACATTTCCGTTTGATTGACATATCACTCATCAAAATCAGAGAGGAGTACCCTTAGAGTCAATTATACCAAATATTCTGCACCCATGTTAAACGTACGTACCCATTTCTTCAATCACAGCCAACAACTGAGCATATTTTGATTGTGGAACAGATGAAGGTTGCTGCTGTTGGTGTTGACGCATCAAAGCCGTACTTAGAAACTCCAAACTGGCTGGGTTCTGAGGAGAGTCCACAAACATTAAGTCATCTTCCATGATAAGGCAATGTTCAACTTCCAAGATATTGTCTGTATAAAAGCAAACAGAAAAAGGGCAAAGGGAACAAACAGATATCAAATTATCAATCATCATCAATATGAATACAAAAATGAATAGTTTTAGCAACACTATTCAGGCATTTAGGAGTCACTTACCAAATCAAATGTTGAATGTGTGTGAATCAAAGGTCTGCTCTGCTCCTGAATAGTCCAAAATTCGATAAAGGATATATACAGTTACTAAAAGCACTTTGAAAGTGACATTTCTCTACAAACATAAAGGTCTAAATCAAAAACCAGTAAAGCACACTATTTCCTGATGTGATACCAAAACTTACGGATATTTCTCTCCTACAAAAGAAAACCAAAACAACATGCATTATCACATGCCGATTCCTTATCCTATAGCAGATGAACATGCGTTTCGAGGCAAAATTGACTTGGCTCATTGTAGCCCCACTATGCATTCAGCTATTTCAGCTGTCAAACATTTTCTATTCAGTCAGATTGGAGGTACACAGGTACAGGTGCACTTCCACGTATGAAACCACCGGAAGATCCCAACTACTATGTATCAAAATATCTCATTCATATCATTTTAGTAACTAAAAGCATTTTTTTTAACTTTTCTGACTACCTTTCTGAATCTTCCATTGATAACTATCAACTATTCGGCTGCTGCTGTAGTATAATTTTTATTATTTGAATGCATAGATTTTTTGTTAGCATTTTTAAAACTTGACATTTAAAATGGGTTTCGACGTGAGACGGTTGGATATTTATCGTAAAGTGCCGAAGGACTTGACGCAGCCTACTCTTACAGGAGCTATTATTTCGGTGCTGTGTTGTAGTGCAATTACAATATTGCTTGTCTCGGAGCTCAACAGGTTCTTAAGGACGGAAATGTAAGGAATACATGATTTGGATTTATGTTTTGAAACGAATAATGAATTGTTCATTAAAATATGGTATAATAATTATTCTCTTTGCAGTGTTTCTGATGTCTACGTAGACAATCCTGGATCTGATGAACGGATTCCTGTGAGTGTTACTGTGGAACTGCCCAAGTTGAAATGTGAATGTAAGTTCAAAGTTAGTGGTATTTGTACGGGTTTTTGGTAGCTTGTCATGACCTTGTGTGACTTTTATTTGCAGATGTTGGAATTGATATACAAGACGACTTGGGACGGCATGAAGTTGGATTTGTGGACAATACGGAGAAAACTCCCATTGGACCTAATCATGAAGGTTGCATCTTTCACTCAACTTTTTTTATTAACAAGGTTCCTGGCAACTTTCACATCTCTACTCACTCATCCCACAAACAACCCGACGACCCGGACTTTTCTCATCTCATCAGGGAGATTAGACTTGGTGATAAAATTCTTACTAATGTACCTGGATCTTTCAATCCATTAGCTGATGTGAAAAAGAACACAGAGTTGGGTAAGTGCCTTAAAACCAAAGTATTATTGATGATTGTGCTTGATTTCAATGATTAGATTTGATTAAAGTCATGCTTTTTTTCTTAAATAATAGGTATTGAGTCTCATGATTATATTATGAAAATTGTTCCCACAATCTATGAATCCTACAGTGGAAAGACACAAATATCTTACCAATACACCTACGCTTATAGGGTAACCTTTTTAATTTTTAGAACTACCTAAAAGAACTGTTTTTTCAAATGAGTTTGATTGAATGTATGACTTTTTGTTTTAGAGTTTTGTTGGAAGAGCGTCCCCAGCTTTATGGTTTAGGTATGATCTCTCACCTTTGACTGTTAAATATAGGGAGCATGGAGAACCGTTCTTCTCATTCCTTACTGCCATTTGCGCAGTAGTTGGTAATTTGAATTTGATTTATTTAAATTCCGTTGAATTTATTAATTTTTAAGGCGACTGATTGTCTATAATGAAGTGCATATAATTACATTTTTTTCAACAGGAGGGGTCTTTACCGTGGCTAATATGATTGATGGACTTATCTTTTCAGCTACTGAATTGTATAAGAAGTTTGAGTTAGGAAAACTAAGTTAATTTATCTCTAATAAATAAATTTTTATTTTATCGTCGATCGGAGAGATTTTCAATTACGTTGTTTATTTAATTTATCGTTTTAAAAGTCACGTATGGTTGGAACTTTTAGAAAAAGAATCTATCCTAAAGATGAAGTATTAATGGTTGAATATTGAATAATATCGCTAACTGTTCAGTCTCTTCCATATCGTCTTTCACATTGTTTCCGAATTCATTTCTATTTCATTCCATAATTTTCCAAGGTGGAGAGCAGATGACTCATGTTTCAAATAGTTGAAAGCTTCCAAGTTATTTTCATACTCACAGGGTGCAAAAGCGTCAACTTGTTCTGAATGTATTTTTATCTAAAAAAATATATATATAAAATTCCGCTGATGTTGTTATTGTGTGCATTGCACTTTGCATTATATGCAATTATGAATGTATTTTTTTGTATACTATATATGTTCAATCTTATCTCGTCATGAAAATAATGAAGGAAAACGCTCCGTGTGGTGCAAATGGTGCATGTACCTTAATTTAATAAACTCAAAAGTTAATAATCCCATTTGAAATGTTCCACTTTCTTTTTTGCACAATCATCAATAGGTGAAAACCCGCATTAAATCATGTACCATCTGAGTAAAAATTTTCAGGATGTGAATGGAATTTCCACGACCTTTTTGGATTTGGTTCATTTTCGGCACACTAATAGTCCTTCATAAGTAGTGGTCACATGCCAAGTTTCACCTCATATAATTTTTGCACATGGGAGATATCGCGAATTTTCGGCAAATTCCACGAGTCCCAAATAAATCAAACAGTTTTTGACTTAGAGACTTAAATCTTTTTTTATTAGAAAGGGCACTAAATTTGTGTTAGGCCATTCTTTTGTTTGAAAAAAATTCGAAAATTTGGCGCCACGGGAAAACCATTTTTAAACAATAAATCCATTTTATTAACAAACGATGCATAGTAGGATGAATCTAAACACATATTCGGATTCAGCATGAAAAACTGAACATTACACTTTTTTAAATTTTTCAAAATTAACAACTTTTAAATTTGGTTAGGTTAAGCCTAACACAAAATCCCAATTTTCTCGGTTATTTTACATCCTAAAGTAATTATGAAAACAGATTTGGAATCAGCATCAAAAACTGAAGATGACACTTCTTTTAATTTTTCAAAAATTAACAATTTTTAAATTTGGTTAGGTTAAGCCTAACACAAAATCCCAATTTTCTCGGTTATTTTACATCCTACAGTAATTATGAAAACAGATTTGGAATCAGCATCAAAAACTGAAGATGATGCTTTTTTTAATTTTTCAAAAATTAACAACTTCTTAATTTGGTTAGGTTAAGCCTAACACAAAATCCCAATTTTCTCGCTTATTTTACATCCTACAGTAATTATGAAAACAGATTTGGAATCAGCATAAAAAACTGAAGATGGCACTTCCTTTAATTTTTCAAAGTTAACAACTTTTAAATTTGGTACGGTTAAGCCTAACACAAAATCCCAAAAACGGTTTTCCCGCCCCTGTGGCGCCGAATTTTTGCAAACAAAAAAACGGCCTAACCGAAATTTAGGGCCCTTTCTAATAAAAAAAAATTAAGTCTCTACGTCAAAAACTGTTCGATTTATTTGGGATTCGTGGAATTTGCAGAAAATTCGCGAAATCTCCCATGTGCAAAAATTATATGAGGTGAAACTTGGCATGTGACCACTACTTATGAAGGACTATTAGTGTGCCGAAAATGAACCAAATCCAAAAAGGTCGTGGAAATTCCATTCACATCCTGAAAATTTTTACTCATCTACTAAAAAGTTATTTCATTAAACAAAAAGCCAGTTCATTATACATGTTACATACCCTCTCTGTTGCTTTAGCCGAACACAATCGTTGCCGATTCAATTCATCAGAATTGGAAAAACGTAACCTTCTAATTGCTTGCTTGCCTTCTTCCTGGTATTATTTATGTATATGAAAAAGCGATGTTGCAATAAATGAATGTGCTATTGTCATACATGTATTATTAGCCTTGACGTATATGAAAAGGTAATAAATGTTGATCGTGGTGTAACTACCAGCGTTCCAATTCAATTTATAGAATACGTATCTGTAAAGTCAGTGACAGTTTAGAACTCGTTCATTTATTAATTGGTGCATTTAGTGTACGTAATAAATATACTGCATTGAAATGCTTACCAGTAAATCCGCAGTCTGCTATTTAATAGTTTTATTGCCAATGCTTACAAAAGCAACTGTCGACAATAATCCTCCTCTCAGTGTTCTTCAATTAAATCCTCATATAGATGGGTTACATTCAGAGGTTTTACCTGACCCACAAGACTCAATCCACAATATAGAAGAAGATGAAAATGCTCCAGTAGTTCAAGAAGCTATTCCGATTCCTTATCCTAATTCACCCCTTTACCTGAACTACCTTGCGCAAACGGAGCATCTTGTCTACAATGCATTGGAACAATATGAGGAACAGCTTTTAGAGCGATTGCAAATACTGAAAAGGTAATTAAGCAAATTGTGAGCAGCATCAAACAAGAGAATCCATCTCCATCATCTATAATAAATGCTTTTACTTACATCTTTGTAAATCAGATACAAAAACGACTACAAGGATAGTGTTCTTGAAGCCGTTCGACAAACTGGACTGCTTGAGGACGAAGTAGATGATTGGGGAAAAGCTCAAATTGTTGCTTCCAATCCTTTGCAGTCCTATCGGATGATACGCAGATTTGCTAAAGATTTACACGTCTTCCAAGATCACATTTGGCAAAGTTATGAAAATGGTATTATTCCACCTTTTTATAGCATACTTGAAATGTGTCGAAATACATACGAAATTTTTCAGGTTGATTTTTATTTACATGGCTTTTTTTAGAACTTTGGGAGCAGTTGGAAAATTGGAGGGGAATATTCGCTTGGCCATCCGAACGGGACTTTATTGAAGCTTCACAGTCACTAATAAGACTTCACGATGTGTACGACTTTGACATAAATTACGTTAGTTGACCATTTTCTCTTAACAAATATGTATAGCATTTCATTGATCCACTACATAATCCTGACTCTAACATCTAAAGGCCCATGTCTAAGACAATTTAATAGAGCAGGGCAACTTGAGACATCATGATTAAATTTTTTGTTCATCTTTCATGTACAGTTTTCAGATGGAGAAATCAAAGTAAAAGATGAAACCCATCCGTTAAAGGTTGGACTAATGGCCCACCATTGCTTGGAAATTTCCCAATTAGCTCTTCAACTTGGCGACACCAACGCAGCCACGGAATGGTTTCAAGCAGCTCATTTAAAAGTTGTTCAGGACACAGATGAGAAAACAGTGACAACGGATAAACTAACGGAAGTCTGGGAACGGACTTATGCTGCCGTAAGTTTTATCATTTGTAAAGATGTGATGCAGCTGTCAATTATCTACATACGTGTTCATATTTTGTTTTTACAGTTTCAGGAAGCATGGCCAATGCAAACCTTCAAATCACACGATGTCTTTAGTGAAGCACGGAATTTGCTTCGAATTGGTTTTAATGAGCTGAAACATAACCGAACCTATGAGAATCGAATAATTAACTACAAAGCATTATGTCGTGGGGATGAATTGAGAACGAAAGCTGAAGTAGCTGGACTTTTTTGCTACTTCTTCAGTGATCCATTCCATCCGTACTGGTACATTAGCCCGTTAAAAGTAGAGGTTCATAGTTGGGATCCTTATATTTATCAAATTCATGAATTTCTGGGACCCCAAAAGATTTCCGAGATAAATACAATAATTGTTCCTCAAGTGGCTGCTGTGGTAGAGTCTGGAAATGCTAAACAGCAACCAAATGACATTGATTCATTTACTTATGCTTGGATTCATGATCATTCAAGTCCGAGTGCTGCCATTGCCCTTTATCCCTTGACAAAAAAAATAGAGTTTCTTGTTGGACCTGGAGATAGTGACAACTATCATATTTCGTCCTTTGCAGTTGGAAACCATTATGACCCCTGTATTGAATGTCATGATCAGGCAAGATGATAATACATGTACTTTACATAAAATGTTGATAATTCTTTTACAAAATGTGTATATGAATTTTCTTTTTGATTCCTTGTCTATATATATAGCATGAACATTCTTTGTTTCCGGAAGTGTTTGGGAAGAGATCAACAACACTGCATTTCTTTGTAACAACATGACATTTTTACTAATAGTTTAAATATGAAGGAAATTACAACACTTTCCTTTCTTCATTGAATTTTTTTTGTTTAGTTACATGAGCCTGACCAAGGTGGGGAACTTGCGTTTACTTTGATTGGAGTTCTCATTAAGCCAGAGCTAGGATCCTTGATAGTATATCCAAATTTACTACCTAATGGCACAACAAACACAAAGCTTTTGCATGGAAGTTGCCCTGTATTAATAGGTAATATAGCATAATTATAAATGTATTTAATATACATTTTAATAAACATTCATTTTCCAATCAAGTTTACTTTATACTTTTATCAATATTTCAGGACAAAAATGGGTCGCTACAAAATGGATCCGTGAATCTGATAATGAAGACGTTTCCTTTTAAACATCTTAACTTACGTAATTTGGGATGCCAGGCCGGATGCATGATAAAAGGATTGGTTCACTGTTCACACACATTTACATAATACCCCTTTATTTGATTAAAATACTACAATTTCATAAAAATTCAATTAATTTAGGAGACATGCATAGGCTTTTAAAAAATTACTTTGGCTTACAAATGTTTACCTATACGCATGGTCACTTCCTTAAATGTTTCACAAGCACGCGATTGTTGAAGTGAATTTTTTTTACTTGCGCTTTTGTGCATTCAACATTGTACATCTAATCGCTTTAAAATGTGTTTTTACACCAGCAACATCAAAATAAGTACTAAGTACTATGTCATTAAAAAAATAGTTGAACCAAGCTTCATTCTCTATTTCTTATAATTTCTTCCTGTTCCACATGACTGACACTTTAACTACTATATTTGTTTTGCACTAACTGCAACCACTTTTTAGTATATAATAGTGGAAATTTAAAAAGTCAGTCACCAGTGACTGAAATTGAATTGGTACAAGGGAATAAAGCTAAAAATGGTTGGCATAAATAAATATACTACTGATAATTTATCTTCTTGTCAGAAGTTCCAAGTAATAAGCATCTACTATAAAATAACACTATGATCATTATGGGTTGACGGTAAAAAATTGAATTACTTATAATATACTTACATTTTTATTTTCATAATTTATCAGGTATGAAGAGAAAAGTCCGTTTAAAAATATATATACTTTCATCTTCATTCTACTTATACTTATCAACTTTGCCTTATCATTTATCAGTAATGCCTAAACTGTACCACATTTTATTGCTTCTGCAGCAAAAAACAAAGTAGAAACAAAAGGTTTTTCCGTATTATATTTTATGCATACCTTCTCATTACATTTTAATGTGGATTTAGTTTTTTTTTAGAAAAGCCGGTAAACAATAAATTAAAGTCTAATTAAATATTATTATTCAATTAAACGTGTAAGTTTAGATAAGCAATATCGTATATTGTTAAGATAAAACTGATGGCACACGTCACAGGCGGAGCAAAAGGTGTGACTTCATTCATCATCTAAATAAAATTCCCAGCGTCAGCGCCTCAAAAACCCCTTTGCATGTACTTTTACTATGTAGCTATTTAAAACAATCACTCTCAACCATGAACTATATTTACCTCATGTTTTTAAAGATAAAAATCCATTTCCTGAGGTTAGCTCTTGTTTTTATGCTTTTACGGAAAGGCATACCATGTCCAAAAAATCTAATCAGATTTTGATTGGTAGTATAGCCGTGTGAATTTATGGTTGCAAAAGTCTTGACACTTTCGCAACACACAAATCAAAGTAATCAAACCTATTATTACATTTTCATAACAGTTTAAAGGGGAAACCATTTTCCACAAAATAACATTACAAATCCCAAATCCTATTAAATACCACAAAGTTATAGTTAGTAGTAGTAATGATTGTGATAAGGGTTGTCAGCAGGATTCTTGGTAAACAAGCCCCTATCGATTTTGCTTTATCAATGTAGAACAGTGCATGATGAACAAGTCAAGCATATCAATCATGATTTTTCATGTTTGTAGGCTTCAAAAAAAGGGGCTTTTAACTGTTGTAAGTTTTAACTAATAGATTTTGTTGCACTTAACAAAATTGGCAATAAAACTGGGGCTATTTGCACACATCATTTTTATAAGCCAATAATATTATAACCATGAACCATGAAATAATAATATCTGTGATCAATCCAAGCCTATACCTTATAGTTAGTTATATAGACTGTTTTAAGAAGATTCGTTTTTCTTTCACGAAAAACAACTAAAAACACATCATATTATCTTTAATGCACATCTTTACGTCTTACATTTAGGATAATCGCGTTTTGTACACATGCATTGAACTGCATTACTGTTACAAATATGAAACTAGCTAAAGTTATACTGATGCAGAGTGCAAATGCAAATTGCATGCTATTCTCTTACGTTGAACTGATGATTCTCACCATTGTCTGGCTTAATCTATATGGGGTGCGTAAAGAAGTACTTTACAAAACGATTTGCTTTACAATAGAGACTACTACTGTAAGTATATGCGGTAAAGTGCGTGTGTTTGCAATTGAAAACAATTTACTTCTTTAAGGGATGTGAATTAATTTTTTGCACACACAAAACTACGTTTATACTATAATACTCTATACATTTTCCAAATGCAAAGGTGCAAATCTTTGTTCGTTTGCAAAATGTGAGCCTTCTTTTCTTAGGTCATTATGGGAAGTTTAAGTATGATAAAAGAATAAGAATAATGGTTATCGGCATCAGTAGTGGTTTGGCTGGGGGTGGATGAAAGAGTGACACATTTTACTAATAACTTGGCAGACCAATAAAGTACATTACTTTTTTCCAACTGAATTCAGTTTTTTTTGTTACTTTGAGTGAAAGGTAGCAGAAACCGCAAATAAATGTGTTTGAGAATAGGTCTATTTTTAAAGACGTATTCATAAAGTCTAACAAAGAGTTATAATTTTTCACTTTATGTATGTCAGTCAAGTCACAAGTTCTTCGGTTAGTTTTCGTGTACATTGATCTTGAAAAATGAGTTCGGTTACAATTTTCAGTGAACAGTCCATCATGTTTCCGTTTTTTTATTTTTTTTTATTTTACTACTGTTCTCATCAGACATTAAATTTAATTGACTGTGGAATGATTTTCATCGTCTTTTGAGTCAATGATACGCGATTGTGAGAATCTGCTCAAGTCAAGTCATCTATTGCACTAGACTGTATTCAGCAAAAACAGAAACTTTGTGACAAAGCTTATATAGTTGGTGTTGCACAAACATTCTTAGAACTGGTTGAAGGTTACACATTATTGCATCGGTAGCATATAGGCATGAGTGAGTGATTGGACTGCGTGATACAAAGCACGCACATTAAAGTATCGATATAGTGTGTTCAGGTGAATTAGTATTAGCAAATAAAGTAAAGTGAATGGCACTTTTTGTCAATTTCAATACAACTTTTGCTTTCACACCATCATACTAATTAACATCGTTTCAAAAAATAGTCGGACATTGTGCAATACACGTTTTTAGTATTAAAGTTGAGCAGCCCGAACAATGCTCAGTGCAACATTATTACTGTAAGGAAAATTCATTCGCGTTAACAATGTATTAATTGCAAATTGCACTTGCGTGACTGGCAAGGTTATCTGCAACACTTGCTATCTATCAGCAGCAGCATTACAAAAAAAAATGAAGCAAAATTACATAAACCCCAAAAGTGCCTTGACCGAGTAATCATGTTTATGAAAATTAGTTGAGGTTGAGCACAACTGCATGAAAAGCTAATAATTACTTCATTTCAATACACACCCTACGCCTTCAACCCTTCAATTTGAAAGTTTTTATAACCTTTCGATCTCACTAGAAAGCTATATAATTACAATTGCAACAAAGACTAGAAACTCAAACTAGAAGCAAAGACTGAAACAATGACGAAAAACAATATAATGCTTCCCTTTTTATTACTACTTGTTCCTCTTGTAAAACTGGTCACATCCCTGGAGAACAGTCTTATACAATTGGATACATTATCAGAATCTGTGAAAGGTATGCGAGATGAAGGCTTTTCGAATAGTGAGATAATCAACACCGTTAAGCTTGAACTCAGCATTAGCCGAACGAAAAGTTTGATTGGGAAACTATACAATGACGAAGAACTGACTGAAGAGGAAATTGCAAAACTCAAATCTGGTGATGTGGATGATGATGATGAAGAGTTGGAAAATCTTCTGAAACAATTCAGTATTTACACAATGGAATCTTACCACAATGCTTCCGCTGCTAGTGGCCTTGTGCATGAAAGTGTCGTTGATGCTGAACCTGAGTTGGAAACCAATGAAGAATACAATGAAGACGTTTCTAAGATTGCTGCTAGATTCATTGGAAATAATAAGGAGGATAATAAGAAACTGCCAAAGCCTGATTATGCATATTCTCCATACGATCTCTTTAAATTAGTCAGAATTGAAGAATACATTTACAAACCCCTAAAGAAATATGTAAAAAAGGTTGAAATGAAACTGAAAGTTTTAAAGAGGTACGAACTCGAAAGTATTGTATTAGTTTTATAAGGATGGTCGAAATTCCAATTAAATAACCTTAAACGTGCACTCTATTTCAGCTACCTAGAAGATTATGATGGTTCATCGGATTTGGTGGCACACGCTCTAGGTTCTGAAACACGGATGGAACAAAGAGCCCAAGCAATTGTATCAAATCCATTGACTGCTTACAGGCTGATAAGGCGTTTTGCAACCATGCTACCTGATGCATGGACTTTGATAGCTGAAGACTTGGAAGAGGGTACTGTTTTCAGTAACAGAAAACCTTTTCATATTTTAATAGTAGATTTCCATATTGATTGATGTTATTGATAATTAAAACAGAACTATGGGGTAAGCTTTCTAAACTCCAAATGAATGATCAGCCACCAAATGAGCAGGATTGGAAAGAATCCATCGAAGCCCTTTTCCGCATTCAGCATTACAACGGGTACAAAGCAAAAGAGGTAATTTCAGTTAAACTACTTGATTTGCATTGATGAAAAATATATATACGACTACATGCAAATTCTGTCAATTTATTTATACCTTGAATTAAATTAAAGTTTGGAGATGGAAACTTGGGCGAGATGAAATCAAACGTAAAATTGACAGCGGAACAATGCATGGAGGTTGGTTTACGGGGTGTTGCGCTGAAACAATTTGACCATGCTCTGGAATGGCTGTATCTTGCTCAGGAGAAGCATTTAAATAAAGAGGACGATTCTGAAGTAGACACAAAGTTTCTGCAACAGACTTTGGATTATGCGATGAAAGAGGTTTACATTACAATAAAATTACAAATCCCAATTATAACTTGTTTTGAATCGGCTTGAAAATATTAATCTCAATTCTCATACTATTACTAGCGTGTAAATAATCAATGCGAAAATCCTACTTTGATTTTTAACTAGCATAATAAAGCGTGGGACGACAACGTGAAAAGAAACACTCTAGCTCACACTCACTTGTTCACCAAGAAAGTTTTTAGCTCCAAAGACGTCGACTCAACACCAAAGAATATTGACTTGTTGAGGGAGCTTGCAAAGGAAATGAAAACGAATGAGCAGTATGGATATCACACCCAATATAACTTTATGAGTTTATGTTCCGGAGAATCATTACAGGTTCAAAAGTTGTTACTAATATTATATATTATTGGATAGAATGCACTTTTTATATGAATCATGGACTGAATATAACAATCACAAATTGTTTCAGAATGCGAAAGAAAAATCACGTCTTTACTGTTGGAGAGAGAGGTCAAAACACCCATATTTTTACATTAACCCTATGAACATGGAACTACTGAATGAGGATCCGTACTTGGTTCAAGTTTACAATGTGATTGGTGATAAACTTGTCGAGGAAATTCGCAACTTGTCAATTAGCAAATTGGAAAGATCCGAAGTTATTAACTATGATGATCCTAACGAAAATGATGTTAGTCAAACTCGGACCTCCTCTCAAACATGGGTTATCCCTCCGGATTTAGAAAATCCGGAAAAACTCTTGCACACAATGAAACTTATTGAGAAAATTACGGGACTCTACGTATTAAAACCTAGAAGTAGTGAGGAACTGCAGGTAGCCTGTTATGGAACGTCACATCATTATGATGAGCATTTAGATGCGGTAAGTAACAAACAACCCTTTTTTTACCAATATGTCTCAAAGTTTCATCTAACATTGATAATATTTAAGAGACCTTTGCTTCCTTATCCCAGCTCCAAGATCCAAGAAGAACGGCAGAATTCGGAGAAAGACTTGCCACATTTATGCTTTATGTAAGATCCAACATATCTCTTTTTCATATAATATTAGCTAACGAGGGAACTACGGCAGTGGAAACCCTTCGATTTGGCTCAATTTTTTTCCACATGCTCATTTTAGTGAGTAATGAACGTGTGCAAAAGCATTTTTCACAATGGGTTGTTATTCTCGAAAAATTAATTTTTTTAAATTTTACACCTCCAAAATTTGAAATTGCTTATGGGAAATAACATGGGAAAAGTCAAGCTAGAGAAGGGGGTACCGTTACCGTTTTTTTTCAAAATCCTACTTTTTGGAAACAATGTATTTTTTACAAGCTGATGCACATGTGAAGCATTTACGTGACACATAAAGCCAAAAATGTTGCCATTGCATGAGAGTTTATGAAAAAGGGCCATTTTTGAAAAAAACAGTATTGGAGAAGATTCGCTGTATATATGAAAACCATATAGCACGCCCATTTTTTATTTACCATAACTTATGCTTATGTGGAAGAGCTACGAAAGTTATGAAATCAAATTGGATTCCTAGGTGGGTGAAACTTGAGACTTTTTCAGCAGGGTAATGAGACAACATTCAGACAGTCAGGGATCAGGGTGCAAATTTGCACTCCTGGAATCCTAATTTGCACTTCACTTAAATTAGGCATGCACTTATGCACTCCAGAAGTGCAAATTTGCACTCCCTTAAATTTTGATGCAAACTCGCATTCTAAAAGGGCAAAAAGGGGTCTTAATTATTGAAACGCACAAATAAAACTCCTGGAACTTCATATTGAGCTAGTTAGATAGAAGTTGGATTACAAAATTTTACTTAAACTCTTACCGCAAGTTATACACAAAAAATCATTTCTCATTCAATTAAGGGCTTGAATTGGACGGACTTCTTTCAATTCAATTTTTCAGGTCTGACTCTCCTTCAATTCAATTCTATTCATAATTATGAAGTGAAAAGAAGTTTTCAATCATGTATGCACATGCAATTATATATGTTTCTTACGTTTTCGTGAAATGATTCAAATTTTGAATTTTCAAAAATAATTTTATGTTACCTTATCTAATCGAAGAAACTCAAACCTACCTATATGGTATGTAAGGAATTTTTGTCAGTATATTCACTTAATTGGACTTGAAAATGAACTGTTACTGTTTTTCAAAAATGGCCCTTTTTCATAAACTCTCATGCAATGGCAACATTTTTGGCTTTATGTGTCACGTAAATGCTTCACATGTGCATCAGCTTGTAAAAAATACATTGTTTCCAAAAAGTAGGATTTTGAAAAAAAACGGTAACGGTACCCCCTTCTCTAGCTTGACTTTTCCCATGTTATTTCCCATAAGCAATTTCAAATTTTGGAGGTGTAAAATTTAAAAAAATTAATTTTTCGAGAATAACAACCCATTGTGAAAAATGCTTTTGCACACGTTCATTACTCACTAAAATGAGCATGTGGAAAAAATTTGAGCCAAATCGAAGGGTTTCCACTGCCGTAGTTCCCTCGTAAGCCATTAGTTTTTGTCTATAGCATGCATTTTTGCTTCATTATAGCATGAATGATTTATTTATCAATGTACTTTCACAGCTCAGCACAGTTGAACAAGGAGGAAAAACTGCTTTCCCCGTGGTAAGTAAAAAGAAAATTAATTCAACGGTTTCCATTTTGAATATCGCTATTATTTATGGGAACATTAACTGGACTTTAATTCTTCACTAACAAACAAAAGCTGGGAACTGCAGCTGAGCCCATTCAAGGATCTGGGGTGTTCTGGTACAATCTAAAGTTAAATGGAGAACCAGACAAAAGAACTTGGCATGGCGGCTGTGCCGTGGCAAATGGAATTAAATGGGGTAAGTAAAAAATTAATCCAAATGCTATCAAGTACCTTTACCTGCGCTCTAAAAGACTTTCTTTTTTATCACTTACCAGTTATGAATAGCTGGATACTACAGCATGAAAACTTCCTTAATCGTCCTTGTGGACTTCAAGCAGGTGAATAAATACGTGTTGTGGACTCTTTATGTTTGTACTGCTGTGCTGCTTGCTGTTGAGTGTTGACTGTTATCAAAAAGATTGTTTTCGAACAATCGTAAGGCTGAACCAAAACTAAACGTATTGTAAAAAAGTCTCTTAAATATTTAACAAGATTTAAAATGGTAATTTACAAAACGTGTGTTCTCAATTCAATAAATAAACGTCAAGTTCCTACTAAAAAAACCTTTGAAATACATCAACTAGCTTAAATTTTATGGAGAACAGATTATTCTCATTGTTCCCCAAATAAGTAACATGCAATCAAAACTGCGATTTCGTACTGATAGATGAAAGAGGAAATTAATTAAACCTACGACTTCATTATAATCTCACCTATACTTCTATAATTTCAATTTTAACTCCATCGCTATCTAATTGTTTCAATGAAAAAATGACTTCTTCATCAAAGACCTTTCATTCAATTCGAATTAAATCACGGAAAGCAATTTCAGCCAGAAGCTAGCTTATTTATTTAGCTAATTTTCCAAAATGATATTCAACAAATGCTTTTAGTTGGGATTCTATCCGTTAAATTCATTTCAGCCAAATTGCAGCATGCAAAAAATGTAGCAAACGCTTTCTTTGTTGTAGACACGTCATGCTTTAATACTAATGATGCATTTTGAAGTACTTTCAACCATACGGTTGACAATATTACTGTGTGGTCTTGAGCCTTGAACAAATAAAATAAATATCTTGTATTAGACAGCCATATATCCATAAATCTTCTACTGCCACCATACCAGCTTGAGAGAAGAGACTCTACTAACAAAATTCAAACTAATCATATCATGAATATTGCTCATTTCCATACATCAGTCAAAATGTTCCCAAACGACAAGAAATGCAATTCAGTAAACTAATGAATGTCCGGAACGAATAGAGTTGAATGGCGTATCTTTGCAATTTTTTGTTTATTGCATTACTGCATAGTACAATGCATTATGCATTTCTTCAAGATTCAAGACCTCATCATCATCATCATTATAACTGTTTCTAACTGCATGCTTTAAATAACTCCTTGCGTTAATAGTAACTGTAAGTTTTTCAAAAATTGGTCTGCAAAATGCATTTGTTCCTGTCCTTGCTATACGCTTGACGATCTCTATCTCTCGAGATTAGGTTAGAGATACTCCAAACCAAAGTCTAGAAAAAAGTTAATATGTAATCCAGCACTAGTAAATTCTAAGGGTGAATGGTTGAGGGTGATTTTCAAAAACAACTTGCAAATAACTATTTTCATCCTGAAAAATACTGATTTTTTTTATGTCGCGAGATTGATCATTTTTTCTGTGATAACAACGTCAGGCTTGATTCGGGACGTGCATCGCTCTAAAGTTTTCAATTTCTCTTTCTACCGACTACACCGAGACGCAAGTGAAAATTAGGTCAACGATTGACGGTACCGTACGTACAAACATTGAACGTACCATGATCTAAAAACTCACGTTGATACAAACTTAAAAATAAAAATACCTGATCATCATATATTATTCCCTTAAAAAACAAAAATTTGAGTGACAGATTCTAACAGCTATCTAAAGCTTGCGGTCTTTGTGGTAAAAATAAAATTCTAGGTATTCTAACGCGTGCTGATAATTCTACTTTTCTACTCATCACAAACTTTTACCACTTTCAAGAGTTGAGCGTTTTTACTGATCCAATTATTCATTCAATCATAAATATTATGGTTTTATGCAAAAACTTAAGTTGTGCCCGATTGAAATGAGACATGACTACTATAGCTAAGTATGTTGTATGTTACACTCCCATGTATCACAATCGAAATCATTAATCATGCAAATTAAAAGCATCTCTCTCCACCCACACCACGACACTAACAAATCCTCACCTTCAATACAAATGACGAAGATATGACGACGACATGCGACATGACAAAGACAAAACAGACCAAAAAGTTTCCACTCTCATATAAGATTTGAAAGATGAGGAACGGATGACGGATCGCTTTCAAACGTTTTCCATTCACGTGACATTTCATCACTGTTTGTTGACGACCGTTGAATTTATTTCTAGAGTCACCTGTCACCTTCAACCTTTCCTTTCCAACTTTCTCTGACGGACAACCGTTATTGGAAAAGTGAAAGAGAAACGGCATTCTTGCATGTTCACATCATCATCAAAAGTTTTTGTGTTATGCAGTTGTTCGCTGAGGTTGTCACAACTTTTTCTTTTTAGTAAAGAGGAGCGACCTTGACAGAATTCAAGACAATGCCAATGCTTGCAGTTTCGAAATATTTATTGGGTCATCCTCTTTTTGTTGTTTATTTTTATGATTCATTCTTATAGATTCTCCTAAATCAGTGTCTAGTTAGATTAAGATTAAGTCGAGTAAGATTACGTCATACTTGACTGATTTTTGTGAACCTTTTTTTTGGCGAAGCTAGCTTTGGCTTTAAACCTTTGTATGCAAATTTGTGTTTTAAGTGCGAATGGTATGGTTGATAGTGTCATGTGTTTGTGTGTTATCTTATATCTTTAGTAAATGGAAACTGATTCAACATAGTGTGAGCCTTAAAAATGAGCTTATCAGGCAAGGTCTCAGTTTTTGTGCCATTGTATTTACTCTTAACTTTTGTAGCAACACAGTCAGTGAGTTCGGAACAATGTAGCCAGCAAAAAGATAAACCTTCTATACAAAAGTTGGCTGAAGAGCTTAATAAAACTGAAGGTTTGGGGAGTGTGGGGACATCAACATGTAAGGGGAAGACGGAGCCTAATTTGAAGGAGGAACATGGAGGTAACCTGCGG
This sequence comes from Orchesella flavescens, assembly GCA_964034955.1. Taxonomy (NCBI): domain Eukaryota; kingdom Metazoa; phylum Arthropoda; class Collembola; order Entomobryomorpha; family Orchesellidae; genus Orchesella; species Orchesella flavescens. The sequence continues at coordinate 24,412,336 of OZ035954.1, read as the reverse complement.
ATAGAAACGGGTCTGGACTTTATTCGAGAGAACGACTTTGTGAGATTAGATGAGGGCTTGTACTTTGGAGAGGATGAGTATTCGATTTATCGAAGAAATCAGTTTTCTTTGATGGAGCTCGTAAGATCGTTTATTAGGGAGGTGAAGGGTGTTCGAGCCATGCCATTAGGTAAGTCAAAAGATGCAATGGTTAAAGGCATGTAAAAGATATTTGAGATGCATTCTTGGGTATTATGATATTAAACATGGATTTGATTCTTAGGACCCTCAGCAGCTATGCTTACTGGAGACAATGAAGGGAACAGCAGGCGGCCGGCATGGTGCTTTTATCCGTACAAACTAAGATCTCTTGCAGAAATGGAAATCACCACTTATGAAATTCTCAAGGATTTTTATTGGAATGTGTTACAAAAGAAACGACCCGGACATTTTCCAGCTTTAGACAGGTGAGGAATCAACCAAAAGACGTAAAATGGTTCTGTAGTTCAGCGTAAAAATGAAGCAGCTAATTAATGTTACATTTATAGCTACATTAAGGACATTCAAGAAAGCTCGTTGCGTGCCATAATTAATGTGGAATATGCAAATACAAAGCAAAATGACTCGTCTGAAGATGAAGATCCATATTTACACATTGCCACCCATCCACTTCTCATGTATCGCATGGTTCGAAGATTCGCTGAGGACTTGCAGCCTATATTGATTGAACTGGAAGAGTACGAAGGTAATAATTACGTTAACTTTCAGAATGCTGCACTTGAGCAAGTATTTATAATTTATAAATGATACGGAAAACATTTTGATTTTCTGACCCATTTTATCCAAAGAAATGATACAGGACTTATATGAGCACGTTAACCCGGACTTGGTTATATTCCCAAATCAAGAAGACTTAAAGGACGCTTTGGATTCCCTTAAACGCATTCAAGAAGGAACGAATTTGAACACTTTTGAGGTATCAGGTATCAATATTTTATATTTAGCCAGTTTTTTTAAAAAAAATACAGGGTTTCTGGGAACTTACAAATATTTGATATGTGCATTCTGTAGTTCGCACGAGGAAAACTGGATCAATTGCAGACAAATATTCATATGAATTCGTTGCATGCATTAGAAATGGGAACGTATTACCTTACAGTTACACCAACCAACTATGCGTTCGCCATTGAGTGGTTATATTACTCTTTGGATACTGTAAAACAAAGCCCCATAATCGAGAAGCATCCTAAAATTGAACAGTTTATCCGAAAAATTTTCGACCATGCTATTGATTTGGTATGACTTTACATTCTTGTAATTTTAATCTACTGTAATTATTAACTTTTCAATGCTGTAGAACTGTGGTAGCTATCTCAATTATTTAAGTGCTCTTTTTTGTAACTTTAGCACAATCAAAATTGGGAATCTACGAGCCAAAATTATTGGAGCTTGGGCGTGTTCCATAGTCAAATTACTGCTCCATTCCATCCTAACTCGTACATTCGAATGCATCAAGTGATGAAAGATGAGGCTGCAAGCTCGCGAAATGTATTAGAATGGAATTGGTCTATTAATGTCAATTTTATGCAAGTTTGTTCCGGCCAAAATATTCAGGTAACAGTGATGTCCAAAAAGATTATTATAATATCAACTCTTGAATGTCATACAACAAATGCTTTAATTTCAGACTGAAAAAGAGAAATTAGGTTTGAAATGCTGGCTGCAGTGGAAACATAATCCTTATTGGACGATTAAACCACTGAAATTGGAACTCCTTAATAGAGAGCCTCCACTATACCAGATTTATGATTTTATCGGTGACAATTTAATAGAGAAGATGAAAGCGGCTGCTGTGCCTGGATTGGAAAGATCTACAGTGGTAGACCGCAATGATCCAACAAAATCATTAGTGGACACAACACGAACCAGTTCTCAAGTTTGGCTTTATGATGATAGAGAAAATGGCAAGTTTCTGCTACCTCTTACTCATCGAATGGAACTCATGTCTCAGTTAACAATAGCTCCACCGAATGCCTGTGATGCTTATCAAGTAGCAAGTTATGGACCATCACATCATTATGCTCCGCATATTGATTCGGTAGCTTTGAAATAGAAAACCTGACACTTTGTATTCATAAATTTTTATGAATGTACCATAACGCACATTAATCTATTATTTCTTTTATTGTCTTGTCGTTTCAAGTTTGAGGATCCCCGTCGATGTATTCTGAAAGGTTTTAAATTAATTCTGGTTTAACATATTATATTTATAATCAGCTTCCTGAACTGTTTGTCATCTATACATATAACACAGCTTAAAGTACAGCATATCATTTTATCTTTATAGGTAACAGAATCGTGACTATCATGGGATATGTAAGCTTTCCAATTCCTGAAACGTTTTTAATGTTTTTCATTACAAAAACATAAATGGCACGACATTTAAAGTATAATGTATTTTCTTATCCATAATTATAGATTGGTGAAGTTAAAGCAGGAGGAAGAACAGGTAATTTGATGATAATAACTATTACCATTAAATCCAGTTTTTATATACCCTTCGTTATTGCAATAATATGCTACCATTGTTTAAGGGTTTCCACTCCTTGGAGTTGCGGCAGAACCTGTCAAGGGCTCTATTGTGATGTGGTATAACCTAAAGAGAAATGGAATGGAAAGAGATATGCGAACATGGCATGGAGGTATGTTTCAGGGCTTTTGAATGCTTTTGCTAATGCTAAATTACATTTGTCTGTTACTAATTACATTTATCTCTAACTATTTGTGTGTGTGTGTGTGTCCCCTAGGGTGCCCTGTTGTGGTTGGAATCAAGTGGAGTAAGTATTTTTATTAGTATCCATTTCCTGTTTGCTGTACTCAAAGTGACTACATACATTAACCTATGCATTTTTTTATTAAATTCTGCAGTAACTAACAAGTGGGTGTACTACAATGAGAATTTCCGAGACTTCCCATGTGGTTTAAATCCGGACGAATGATTTATAATGAGCGTTAAATAGTCAATAATAAGACTAAATTATTATTTATTTGCATACGATTATTACTGCACTTATCATGTTATTTATCATTCTCTATTGAGAAATCGTGGAAAAAAGTTTCCGGGTAATTTTCTGCAACTATTAACTTATCAACAATTTTTTTGTATTCTCAAAATTATAATCTATCAAATGAATAATATTTTTGTTATATCACTCGTTAATCATGTGATAAAATCGAAATTGAATCTACATAGCTAAACTTTGTAATTTACGATCGCATGCAATTAGTTGTAATATATTTTCAACTTCCTGTCCCATAAGCTAAGCATTATTACTTCACAGAGTTTAATGAAATCGATAAAATGCATAACATTTCATGATTTCTTATGTATAAAGTTAATAATATATGTACAATGCATTATGCAACTTGAGCATGATGCGTAGCGTACATATATACGTCAGTCACCCGTAGCCTAAAAATTTTGTTGATGTTCATAATTCAAGTATTATGTAAAAGTTTTTTTATGAAGTGCAGTGCAGAAGCAACGTGATCGGTGAAATATAATGCAAGCTGGAGCAATTTTATTGGACAATGAATGTAACAAAACTTTTGATTTATGAATTCTTTGCTATTGTACTTTCTTGCCATATTATGAGTTCCAAGAACTGAAGCTGTCTGGCTGGCTGTCTCTGGCCAAAGTGCCAACCTAAAAGCCAACTTTATTGCGATGCTAAAGGAACAGCACAACTTTTCTACATACACATTTTCTCCACAGCATTTTTTAGTTTGTAGATCACTAAATTTAATATTTTAGGATTGGTACAAATGGTGTAATTGGCGAGGCTAATTTGTAACAAATCAAGGATTATTTTCCTAAAAAAATTGTCCAACTGTATTAAGTATAATGCATATCTTAGAATTAGTTCCCCTTATATTTTTTCTACTGTTGCATAAGGCGCTTTCACACTCCCAGTGTGGGGGTGGTCATCCTTCTATTCCTAATCCGAACAATGTGAAGGATTATGACACTAATCTTCCCAATGACTGGGATCAACAGGAAGACGATAATAATTTTGACAGTTATGGCCTACACGATGACGACGAAGAGGACTCTAACGAAATGAATGTCAACTTGGAAGATATTAACATCGACGACCACAACAATCTTGAGAGGCGCCGACAGATCTTCGACTATAAAGAACATGGTAAAACATTTGAACAAAGTACTACCTATTGCATTGTTGGAAGGACGAAAGATAGGAATGTAAAACCCATGGAATGTTTTATGTTTTTACAGAAAATGAGGATGGAGAAGAGGAGGAAGATCCAGCCCCTAAAGATGAAAAGAAAAGTTCTGAAGCACGGACATTTGATTTCAGAGACAACGCCGAAGAACGCTTACGACCTCATTACGCCTTGGATCATCGAAAGTCAACTAAGCTTGCACTTGTTGAGCAAAAAGTTTACATTAAACTCCATGTCATTTCATTATTTGATCCTCGTGACTCCATCCCATCCGAGGACAGTTGTTACACCAGCCTAAAAAGGTACATACTTTAATTGTATAAAAGTTTACCATCACGTTTTATGAGGTTCCATCATCATGATATGTATAACTTTAGCTATATAATATATAATATATATACCTTGGTTCCGTGTCTTTTTTTCCGTTCCAGATATTTGGCAGATTTTGAGCATGATACCACAGCCTTAAATGGAACAACCGGCTTCCATCGAGCAAAGAACGTATCAGCAAACCCATTACTAACCTACCGAATGATAAGAAGGGTGGTCTTGCATTTAACTTCAAACCTTATGGAATTATGTGAGTTGGACGAAAATAACCGGGAAATAAATGACGCCATCGAAAGCTCATTTGAAGCTGCAGACTTGTCATATCCAACAAAGCAGGATTTGACTGATGCACTTTTGGGAATAACGCGTATTCAGTTTGTTTACGGATACAATGCTTCCGATGTAAGTGTATTAATCCTATACATGCAGCCATGCGTTGTGTTAATAAATATTTCCCTACACTACTTAATTTATAAAATATATATTGTTATTCCATAGCTTCGAGCTGGAACGATCGGAGATTTAAAAACAAGAGTCGCCCTGAACATTGAGGACTCTTTGGTATTAGTCAGGTTTTTAATTAAGGTGAAAGCTCATATTATGGCTTACCAGTGGCTATCTGCAGCTGAAGAGAGCATCAAGCATCTGCCAAAGAATGAGAAAATGTATGCAACGGAAAGTTTAGAAGTTGCATGGCAAAAGTTATTAACCTTGACCAAACTTAAGGAAAAGGAGACTGTTCACCGAGTTTTAAGAGGCCAAATCCAACAAAGTCTTAATAGTTTGTTCCATCCATACGAAAAGTATGCTACTTGCAGAGGAGTATTTGACATTGTAAGGAAACAATATACACATTTGATAACTACCTTTTGACAACCTATGCAAATTTTAATACAATCCTGCTTTTATTTTCTGCAGCCAGCGGATGAGGCAGCGGAACTAGTTTGCTATTTGGATACCAAAGCCGATTTATATTGGACAGTGAACCCTTTGAAAGTGGAACTGCTCAAATATGACCCTCCCGTGTGGGTTTTTCATGACTTCATAAGTGAAAATACAATCACATACATTAAGATGAAGGCGGCTCCCTTTTTAGCTCGTTCCGGAGTGGTAATTTAGTTTAATTGCGAACAAAGTACAAGGGTGATGTAATTTATGACGTTTCACAATGTAAGTTATTCTCCAGGTATCAGAGTCTAAACTTCAAACGGAATTTACTAATCAAAGAACTTCCATGCTCGCCTGGTTGTATGATAATGATTCAAACGGTAACCCAGACCCAGTACTGCGCAAGCTAAACAAAAGAATGGAATCGCTAACAGGATTAGAAATTATAAAGCCCGATTCTAGTCATGCGTTGCAAGTCGTGGATTATGGTCCGCTTGGTGGTCATTACGACTTTCATAATGATGCTGTAAGAATACTATACCTAAAACATATCATACTTATGTCACTTGTTGTATGATTTAAGATTTCATACGATCTGTTGAAATGTGTAAATTTTTTGTTGTTTCACTTACCAAAGCTCGAGGAATCAATTGATTGGAGTGGAACGGGTGATAGAATTGCTACGCTTTTAATGTTTGTGAGTAATGCTCAACTTTTCCATTGCTTCATCAACACCAGCTAACTCTACATCGCATGGTTGTAAATGTCATTGGTTTAATTTTTAGTTGTCGGATGTTACATTGGGTGGCTACACAGCTTTTCCTGAACTGAATATTGCTGTACGTCCCGAAAAAGGTTCCGCTATTTTATGGTTTCCACTCCTTCTAAATGGCCGTACGGATATTCGTACATTACATGGAGGTATGTTTCAGGGCTTGAATGCTTTTGAAATACATGTCTTGGCTTATAAAATACCAAATTACATTTGTCCGTTACTTTTTTTTTAAAAAAAAAGGTTGTCCAGTCTGCTATGGAAAAAAACTGGGTGAGTAGCTCGTGACTAATGCAGAATAAAATGCTGTTATTTATATTATATATGCACAATTATGTATGCATAAATGCTAAATGTTTTTAATTATTATTTTACAGTTGCAAACAAATGGATTTTGCACAATGAGAACTTTTTGAAATATCAGTGCTCATTAAATCCAGATGTGTAAACCGTCAGTTCTTCTTTACATTCGTTTTCTAATTATTATGAATATGTACACTTAATTTATAGAGTTTAGACGAATTATATGCAAGCTAACGCAAACTTTGTAAGACTTTTCTTATTGAATAATATGGTATTTGTAGCTTTAATATTGAATCCAATAACTGTCACCTGTCTGTTTTTATTTACTTAAAGTGCGTCGTGTTGTATTTTCATTCAAGAGAATGGAGGAATATAATATCAATGAAATAAAATTATTGTTCAATTAAGAAGAAAAAATGTTGTGTTAAAAGGCACAAATATAATATAAAAAATAGCTAACGCATGAAGCATACTTATAGTACATCTTAGTAACTTGATATCGCGAAATATTGGAAACGTTTTTAAATAAAAATTGAAAAGGTGAAAGTGTCAACGAAGAAATGAAAACTGCACACACTTAAAGTTCTTCGTGCATAACTGGACAAATTGGGCGTATAGTGGACGGCTTCCAGCGCCTGTTAGTTTGAATAATATTGTCCAGTGGAACAGTGTAGTCCCTCATAGCTTTACGAAGCTTCTCTTCAGCTAACAATTTTCTGTAACGACATTGAAAATTATTTAAAAATATTTTACACAGCACGTATATTGAAAGACAATGACAAGCATATTTAGCTAAAATTATAATTACTTTGTTGCTGCAAATGCAATTATCTCATTGCCCCGTTTTTCTGCAAAGTACTTGTCCGTGCCCATTACATCCTTCAACTCATCCGGACTTTGAAGCTGTACTTCTTGTCTTTAATTTATTGGAAAACTTCATCATTAGGAGTGCCATAAATGTATTTTAGCACATGCCAACTGACTTAAAAGTAGAGAACTTACTCTAGGTCCACATCGTTGCCCAGTGGTTGACCCGTTTGGAGCAAATTAGGAGCCCTTGCGATAGGGACGTGGACGCATCCAAGTCCTCTTGATGGAACTTCTACGGGATGCTTGATAGCTGTAGCAAATCGGAGGGGAAGGGATGAAAATCTCTGGACAGGATTCATTTTAAGTAGTATTTTGTCTGTGCACTGTTGACTGTGTTGTCAAAAATTCCTATATATTGGTTTCGTTGCAGTCGCAATTAGAATCGTAGTTTCTGAAATTAAACTATTCGTAGAGCCTGCAGCTTCAAGATGTTACAAAGCTGAAACTCGGGTGAAAATTTTAACTCTCTAGATTCAACTAACCATTATGGAACCACCACGATGTCAACTGATATCTGGAACAGAATTGCTTGCGTTTAAATACATCTTGAATTAAGGAAAAACGAAATATACTCTCAAGTGTTTTTGAGTTATAGCTGGTAAGTACGAAGCTGTATTTAATTATTACAATGCTAATTAAATAGCCCATGCGTGATTCATCCTGTAAATTCGTATTACGTCTGTTTGAGGATAATTATTTATGATTGAAATTCTCATGAATTCTAATTTGAAAAACATGGTAATTAATGTGTTTACTAGATATATACGTAGTAGATAGGAAAAGGCGTACGTGCAAAAGCACCCGTTTTTGCAGCTTACATAGAACAATGAACAATCTCAACAAAGGTTTGAAAGAAACAGATTACGCATGTCGGATGATAACAATTAGCACATATGAACTAATAGGTCCTGCCTCTAAAAACTAATTTCCCCGTGATAAATAACAAAAAACTGCGAACAACGACTTACTCACTGTTGTTGACCGTCGTCATTAATTGCTTCACTAAAGAAAATCGCTCACGTGTGCATTCTAGTTATAACTGAGTTACCCGTTTGAGTTCAATAAGTTTGAATGCAATTTGAATGAGTAGCTAGCTAATATTGAATATGTGAAGGTGATGATGATGCAATGCAGTTGGTGATCAACAAAGAAGCTTGTAGAAGGAGAAAGAGGACTAATGCATTCTTAAAACCGAAATGATGGAATGAAGTGAAATCTTAAATAATTTGAGTTGTAAGCCATCCTACTCGAATTTACTGAGACTTTGGCAATTTGAGGGCGACGGTTTAACCACATTTTTGTAATATAATATTTTCACAATGTTAAATCGAATAACATTTCATGATAGATTACATTAAGTATATATATATATTAAGACTATGCTACGATTACGGCTTGTCATCGAAATATTATTTTTAAATTCTTAAAGAACTCTAAAATGCGTAGTGCACAGTTTAGAGAAAAACTGTGTAACATTTTTGATTTTCTGTTGGAATTTGATGAAAATTGACTCTACTTGTCAGCATATGTAAATTACTCACATCACTGGGAATAAATTTCAAAAAGCGAAAGATCAAAAGTCTCATCAACCTTATAACTGCTAACAAACAATGGGCCTCTTTGGTACTACTGGAGGTACTATTAATTCTTTCTTAATAGGGGAAGGTGGTAGTTGACCAGATAATATTGCTTTGACATCGTCAGCATCCAGCGTCTCGTATTTTAATAGTGCATCTGCTAACGCTTTATGTTCCTTGGAGTGTGTTCTTAAAATGTTTTTCGCTCTTTCATATGATTCTTGAAGCAAGCGCCTTATTTCCTGGTCGATTTGTTCACTAGTGTTAGGACCCAGATCGCTTACTGATACCAGAGATTTCGAATTGTCTTCTATAGCCCGTAATCCAACTTTATCTGACATTCCCCACTCTTTCACCATATGCGTTGCAATTGCTGTAGCTTGCTAAAATTTAAAACATTTAGAAAATTAGGTATATTAGATTTGTACTTAAAAGTATTTTGCATTAATTGCTTTCCAGAAAATATTTAACCTTCAAATCCGATGCAGCGCCGGATGTAACCTTATCAGCACCAAAGATAAGTTCTTCAGCAGCGCGACCCCCCATCATCGTATCCATTAAAGCCATTAATTGCGACCTCGTAACGTGATACTGCTCCTTATCAGGGATATATGAGGTGTGTCCCAGGGACTGACCGCGAGGAATGATTGTGACCTGTTACAAAAATGGTCATGTATCTTAGCTTGTACTTTTATTATATACGCACAAAAAGTTCCTTAAAATGTCCTCGATTAGACATATTAATGAACATTCCAATAAATTATTATATTACCTTATGTAACGTATTTGCATCTTTGGTATAGTGTGCAACCAACGCATGACCACCTTCGTGATACGCCGTGATTTTGTTTGTCTCATCATCGGGTATTCTGGACTTCCTTTCAGGGCCCATTAAAACTTTATCTCTAGCAAAGTCGAGATGTTTTTTGTACACACGATCTGAACCATCTATCGCAGCTTTCAAGGCTGCTTGATTAACCATATTCTCTAAATCAGCTCCTGTAAAGCCCGTAGTTCCTCTGGCAAGGACATCGACATCAACGTCATCCCCTCTCTTAACTTTGTTGGTGTAATACTCAAGAATATCTTTCCTTCCAACGAAATCAGGGGCCGGAACTGGAACTTCCACATCAAACCTTCCAGGTCGTAGCAATGCTCTGTCAAGGTCTTCTCGTCTGTTGGTTGCTCCTAAAACGATAACACCTTCGTTTTGTCGAAAACTGGATTTACAACAAAAAAAGTTTATTAATTTTAATGATTAAGTTTGTCTACAAGATCAATGATATTATTGACAATCATTAGTAAAAAAAATCTTACCCATCCATCTCTGAAAGTAACTGATTGATAGTTTGATTTGCATAAGGATGAAGAACACTGTTAGTTCTTTTTGATCCCACGGAATCGATTTCATCAATAAAGATCACACAAGGAGCCTTCAACTTTGCAGCCTCTGCAGAAAAAAGAAACCATTTATTTCTAAAATAGTACAGTATTTATTGATTGAAATACTAAAAGCAAATGAAGAAATCGGGGCTTACTGAACAAATCTCGAACGCGCCGAGCACCTTGTCCCACAAGAATTTCATCAAATTCAGGACCTGCAGCTTGGAAAAAAGGTACGCCGGCTTCCCCAGCCACTGCACGAGCCAGCAAGGTCTTCCCAGTTCCTAATTTAAAGCGATGGGTTCTTTTTTACTTGTTGTCGCTACATTAACATGAAAAAAATCTTGTAAAACACTTACCTGGTGGTCCAACAAGCAATACTCCTTTGGGTAATTTTCCACCCAGTGCGATGAATTTCTCTGGGTTTCTCAAAAATTCAACAACTTCTTGTAGTTCTGATTTCGCTTCATCTACCTAAAGTATTAACAATCGTCATCATCAATTATCTTTATCAACGAAGAACAAAATTATTGTGCAACTTGTTATTATAGAGCAAAAATTGACGTATTTATTTGCTTACCCCTTTAACATCGTCAAACGTCACAGTGATATCCTCAGGATGGACTTCATTTCCGTTGTTAACATTAACACGAAATATGCCACCACCAAATGATCCTACGCAAATACAATAGTGTAATGGTTTTAAAACGATTCGACTTTAAAATAATGATTATAGTTTTTTAAATACCCATCAAGGAAGCCAATATAGCAGTAAAAACAGCAATGGCGAGGATCTGCTGAACAGTTCGCAGCCATCTATAGGTTCGGCCCTGATTTGGAGCAGTATTTGTTGGATTAGCTGCAATGTATCCTTCTGCAAACGCTATTTTCAGCTTGTCAGCTTCGTTAGCAGGTGCTTCACCAATAATTGCTGAAAGGCATCAAATGAAATGTTATACACCTCCTATTAATATGCTTTATACATATTCTAGTTAAAATACTAAATGCGTTCAACTCCTTTTAACTTTACTTTTAAGTTTCTCCGACGTCAACGGAATTGGAGGGGCAGTTTCCTTTGGAGGAAACAGTTTGTCCCGAATTCTATCTATTAAAGTAGGATTCCTTGCTTTTGCAGCATTCAAATCCCGTTTTGTCTTGAATGTTCTATAGGGCACTATAATCAAAACACATTTACACATCAGTCAACGTAGCACTTTTAAAAAATTGCAGCAGTAATTAACCCTTAAAAAAGTATATCTGATAAGCACTTACCAGTACGGTAAATATTATATTGTGGCTGTAAGAATGTCGAAAATCTCTGATCAGTCTCAAACGATCCCGTCGACTTGTACGAAACAAATGAATTCCTAATCGAAGACCGATTAGAGTTAAAATATACTTCTTCAGCCACTCCAAAGGAAGTTTGTAGTTGCAAAGCTTTTTCAAAATTTATCGAGCGCACCAAGGAAGCTGGGATATCCAATATCTGATGAAAACAAGTAATTTAATTAAATCACATTTTTAATGTCTTATAATCGCTAAAGTAAAAAAATATTTGCTAATTTGCTTTGTTAAACTCACTTTTAAAATTTCTAACTTCAAATTTTCAATTACGGATCCCTGAACTTGATTATGTCCATGTTTTGAGGACGCTGCATCTACAATACATGACGCCAACTTATCCACAATTTTGTTTAACCGTGTGGAATCTAATTTTTTCTTTAAACTCTCATTCAGAAAATTTGAGTCTATTTGCGATCTTGCCAAGAATGAAGTAGCATCAACCTTATCCCCCCTTCCCACTTCAACATTGACACTGCTCTTCAAACTTGTTTCAGTTGTGGGCGCTAACGTTGGTTTCACTTCCTCAGAGGACGCAGCCTTAGATATTAAAACAGAAGCTTGTGGTGCAGAAGCAGTATGTTGCGATAGTCGAATTTTCTGTGCCGTCCTCGCAGGTGCTGATGTTCGCGCACCTGAATGGGAAATTGTTGTTGTTACTACACCACATGTTAGCTGCGAAAGCTGTTGAAGAAACTGTAAAAAATATGCACAATCAGTAGTCATTCAAATACATTACCCCAAATAACGAATGATGAATTTAATTTCTTCTTCTTCACCACCAGTGGAACCTTCATCTTACCTGATTTTGAAAGGAATACATCAAATCCTTCACTGATGATCACCAATCCGCTTGAAATTTAAATGGTTGATTAAAACCGTCGCCCCAAATTAATCTCAATCCGTTGTAAATCGCCAAAAACACACAGTTTTACAGGTTTAGCTTTACCGCACACAGTGCTTTGTGAGTTAAAAATTTCGGACATGGGGTACTAGCTCTTAGCAGAGATAAAATGACACAGAATGCAAAAAACCCCATGTCAAAATTCAAATGCTGGCCGGAGTTATGGGACTGTTTGTGGACGTAGTTTTAGGGTTGCGTGGGCGTTTATATTTTTAAAAAAAGTTGTTTAAAAAGAAGACAGTTAAGTTTTCAGTTCAATTTCTTGCATACAATAATTTGTTGACATGGATGGCACATAATAGAAAAAAAATTAGCCGCCTAACATGTTACCTGTATGAGAAATTTAATTTAATTGATTTTTCGAAATTAATTTTTTTAACGAATGTCCTGATACATATGCCTAAGTTAGTAGTCGTGGAGTGTACTTCAGAATGTCCTCTACAAGCCACAAAAAAAATCTTAGGCATAACCCCCAGGACATCCGAGATATCTTAAGTTGAAGATACACAGGTAAATTCCAATTAAGTATTACGCAATCGGTGAGCAGGGATGGCCAATTTGCCTACATAATAAATTTAACATCAAATTAAAGTGGACTTTGAGTACTGGACAGTGGAGAAAAAACATATTACCCTATAGTATACTAGTATGAACCATCGTTGGTCAATTTACATCGTATAACTTTAGTTAATTTGATATAATATTTGTTATGTAGGCAAATTGGCCATCCCTGCTCACCGATTGCGTAATACTTAATTGGAATTTACCTGTGTATCTTCAACTTAAGATATCTCGGATGTCCTGGGGGTTATGCCTAAGATTTTTTTTGTGGCTTGTAGAGGACATTCTGAAGTACACTCCACGACTACTAACTTAGGCATATGTATCAGGACATTCGTTAAAAAAATTAATTTCGAAAAATCAATTAAATTAAATTTCTCATACAGGTAACATGTTAGGCGGCTAATTTTTTTTCTATTATGTGCCATCCATGTCAACAAATTATTGTATGCAAGAAATTGAACTGAAAACTTAACTGTCTTCTTTTTAAACAACTTTTTTTAAAAATATAAACGCCCACGCAACCCTAAAACTACGTCCACAAACAGTCCCATAACTCCGGCCAGCATTTGAATTTTGACATGGGGTTTTTTGCATTCTGTGTCATTTTATCTCTGCTAAGAGCTAGTACCCCATGTCCGAAATTTTTAACTCACAAAGCACTGTGCCGCAGAATCAAGAATAGAATGGGCAGATAACAATCTTTTTCATTCATTCATTCATTCACTTCAAACTTGCTCTACTTGACTGCTCAATACTGTTGTTAGAATGGATGGATGAATAAAATGAAATTTAAAATGGCAATAATCGTGCAATAACTTAAAACGGAACTTAATGAACTATCAATATTTTTAAAAAACCTTAACTCATTATTATTATTATTAACCCAAAAAAATCAACGAGAAGGTAGATGATAGATACAAGAGATGCATTTAGGATAAAGTGTATTTACACCAGCAGAACCCCGAGCAACCTCTACTTCTAGATGAATGAAGATGTACAATGTCACCGTGGCTCCCACCTCTACTACGGAGTTGGACGGGAGAGCAGGCTTTAGTGTGACGTGAATGCACCTCACGTTGCTCAAATGGGAGAAGCCTACGTGCGCTTAGACATTTACGTCTTTGGCATCATAATATAGTGAACCGGATGAATGCATGAAAAAATGATGATGATGTCTTTGCAATTTGTAATACATGATTTTTATTGCACACCACGAAAATTTCGAACTTTATATTATTGTCATATTGTATACATTGTATACATTGCCAATAATTTCATCAAGTTCTCCAATAATTATTATTATTGGACGACCCAGTTCTTTGTCTTCTTCTTCTTCTTGACCCTCGAGCTGTTTCATTTCTGTTCCTGTTTCGGTTCTCTCTTTGGTTGTTTCTTCTATTCCTGCGATAACTAACCCTTTCTTCGGTGTGAATAAGCATGCTAGTCATGAAAATGGCGTAGACGAGAAAGTCCACTTTGCAGCAGGCAGGTTTATTCATCCCTTCAATTAAGTAGAGGATGAGTGAGATCATTAGGAACAGGGTGGTTGAGATGGATAACCTAATTAATGCGGGGGTGGATGGGAATCGAAATCGTAGGCTGTGCTGGGAAGAGAGTTTTCTCTTAGATTGTGTAATGGAAGGGCGTGGAATGTGGAAATAGGGGTTGGGTTCGCCGGTTGATGATGATGATGATGAGGAGGATGGCATCCGTGATTGTTTCATGGTTATCATCACCCGTTTTAGTAGAGCTTCTCGGGTGGATTCCGAGCCCCGAAATGCTTCTAGTTTTATGAGGGTTGGGAGCTTTTGAATGAGTTTTGAGTCTTCGAAATTAAAAGATCCCTCACAAGGTCGTCGTAGGAGGAGGCAACGTCTTACAAACCATATAGCAGCTCGGGTACAGTTTGTCATTTTAAGGGTGTACAAATCTCTCTCTGACATTGACTTTTGTTGGCTACTGGTGACCCCATTTCCTGGAAAGAGATGTTGGAATATTGGGGCAAGATGATTCTCCAATATTTGTTTGGAAATGTTGCATGATAAGAGAGATATTCTTTCCTGTGGCGATGTGTTTTCCAAATCGTTAGATAATGGTGGATTGTCCAGCAGAAGAGTGTTAAAGTTGGCTGCAGTGAAGATGCTTGCGAGAAGACGACTAGCGTCAAAGTATTCTTTAGCGAGGATTAGACTTGTACCAATTTCTTTGGAAATTATACGATAACGGCAGCAAGGACAGTTATCTTGGGTTTCGAACCAGCCGCTGACACACGCCATGCAGAAAAGATGTCCACATGCGATAATTGCAGGCTATAAAAGAGAAAGCGGATAGGATAGAGCATAAAGAGAAAGCGGCTAAAATGTGTTGAAGCGATCATTTGTGTCTTGTGTACCTTATTAAAAGGTTCGCTGCAAATTGGACACAAAAAGTAACTTCCAGTTCTACCTGCCGTCTTAGCTACACTTACAGCAAATTGCTTGATAGCACACATATTATTTATCTTTGTTGAAGTAACGCTGCTCAGGTTTGAATGATTTGAGATTTTGATAAGCAGCTTGTCATCTCGAATGTGGCCAGTGTCACTGTCCACATTTGCAGCGGAAAAGTTATCTTGCGAATACACGGTGGATACGACCCCTTCAGAAGGATTTTTATCGAGGGAATCATTCACAGCCAAATGCAAGGTGGAAGAGTGTACGCCTCGCACATTGCGCTTCTTTTGGCTAAAGTCGTCACTCGTTCTTCTCAGACTCAGGTAAGACGAAATCGAAGAAGAACTGCTAACACCACGGTGCACCAAGTATGGAAGCACATTTTGCAGACTTTCTACTTCAAGAGAATTTTTTGAATTTGTAAGATGCCTGCTGACAACCCTCTTAACGCTCTCTGATGAAGACGAAGGCTTGTCCTGTTTTTCGAACAATGGTTGTGGACAATAACCAACGCTGTGGCAGATGTTCGTGGTGCGGAGTGGAATCATAGATTTCTTAGGTTTATGAGTTGATACGGAAGATTTTGCAAACTTTGCAGTTTGAGGCATGATGCCGTTATTAACGTCAGAATCATTCATATTCTTGTCAACTTGTTAGAGGCGATCAAGTTCCTTTCTCTGGTGTTGATTAAAATAAACAGTTTATTGAATGAATGATTTATAGCACCATTAATCTTTCCATATTTGGTTAGATTCAATTTTGTAGTTTTTTATTGTTACTGACCAAGCTGCATGTAGTGCATTTGGGAAAACGTTATGCGTGGGGTTGTATATATAAGAAGTTACGATAACAATAACATGCAGTGATTTAAATCATTAAATTGCATTGTATTTACAAATCAATATTTTATTATCCAACTGTGCGTGGGTGCTTATTCAAAAATGAACATTCCAACAGAGTTGCAGTTACTTAGAATTACACGCAACATCTTATGGCGATGTTTTATTTAACAAAATGCTATTAGTCTTTGAAACCGAATGATTCGGTTTTGTTACTGTTATTATAGATTGATTAAATTTAGGTGCTATTTACTTACAAACTAGAGCTTGCAATCAACCAATTACATTATCTCACACAGAATTTGAAATGACTTTATTCATGATTCGTTCAGATGGATTATTTAGAATCAAATTTTTGATATATTTCATATTTTAGTGATGTGATTACAGCTGAAGAACATGGCTTTTTAAAACGGACATATACACATTTGATAGGATATTCAATATTCATTTTAAATATGAAAATGGGAAATTAGGTGGTTGTAGAAGGTATGTACTGATTGGAATTAATTTACAAGGCTTACAAAGAAAATAATTTTACATAAATATAAAAATACGCAAAGAAAGACCTTAATTATCCTCATTCTCGCCTTCCTCCTCTTCAAATTCACCCTCTTCTTCTGCAGTAGCATCCTGATATTGTTGGTACTCCGATACAAGATCGTTCATGTTAGATTCAGCTTCAGTAAATTCCATTTCATCCATACCCTCACCAGTATACCAATGCAAAAAGGCCTTCCTACGGAACATGGCAGTAAATTGTTCCGAAACACGTTTGAACAATTCTTGGATGGAGGTGCTATTGCCAATGAATGTTGCAGACATCTTCAATCCACGTGGTGGGATATCACACACTGCAGTCTTGACATTGTTTGGAATCCATTCCACGAAATAGCTGGAGTTCTTGTTTTGCACGTTGAGCATCTGCTCATCAACTTCCTTCATGGAGAGACGACCACGGAAAATTGCAGCCACGGTGAGGTAACGTCCGTGACGAGGATCACATGCAGCCATCATGTTCTTGGCATCAAACATTTGTTGTGTCAATTCTGGGACGGTTAAAGCACGGTACTGTTGACTACCACGGGAGGTCAATGGAGCAAAGCCTGGCATGAAGAAGTGAAGACGTGGGAAGGGCACCATGTTCACAGCCAATTTACGAAGATCTGCATTCAACTGGCCGGGGAATCTGAGACAGGTGGTGACTCCAGACATTGTTGCTGACACGAGATGGTTAAGATCTCCATAAGTTGGTGTTGTGAGCTTCAATGTCCTGAAGCAAATATCGTACAGAGCTTCGTTGTCAATACAGTATGTTTCATCCGTATTTTCGACCAATTGATGGACGGAAAGGGTGCAATTATAAGGCTCCACAACAGTGTCTGATACCTGGAATAACGAAACAATGCCATTTCAGTTAAGGATTAAGGAAATCCAAAAAGTGACGTTGTTATGTAATAATATTCCAGCTAAAATATGCAAGTTTACGTAAAACTTGATTTACCTTTGGTGAGGGTACAACACTAAATGTGCACATGATCCTGTCGGGATACTCCTCCCTGATCTTGGAGATCAACAAAGTTCCAAGTCCAGAGCCGGTACCACCACCAAGGGAGTGTGTAAGTTGGAACCCTTGAAGACAGTCACAGCTCTCTGCTTCCTTCCTCACGACATCCAACACAGAATCCACTAATTCAGCGCCTTCTGTGTAATGTCCTTTGGCCCAGTTGTTTCCAGCGCCACTTTGTCCAAATACAAAGTTATCAGGACGAAAGAGTTGTCCAAAAGGTCCGGAACGGACAGAGTCCATCGTACCGGGTTCCAAGTCGATTAAAATGGCGCGGGGCACATACTTGCCACCTGCAATCAATTAAGGTTTAATGTCAATAATTGTATTACTTTCAACTATTACTTGAATGAAGAGGTACAAGAAAATACTCAATGTAAAAGCACTTTAACATTACCTGTAGCTTCATTGTAGTAAACGTTAATACGCTCCAGCTGAAGATCAGAGTCCCCCCGGTAAGTTCCAGTGGGGTCGATTCCATGCTCATCAGATATTACTTCCCAAAACTGGAATAAGTAAAAAAAATCAAGAAACAATAAAATCTCATAACTTGTCTAATGTCTAGTGAGTCATCAACCTCCAACCTCACATAAATTCAACAAACTAAATGTCTAATTCGGTAATCATTGTCAATGCACCTTAGCTCCAATTTGGTTTCCGCATTGGCCAGCCTGGATATGCACGATTTCACGCATCTTGTCAAATGATAAGAGTAAAAGTAACTGGAGAAAGAAGTAAAAATGGAGAAGAGAAAATCCGAATCTTTTAATACACGTGCAGAGGAGAAAACGCAGAAAACTTCTGAACAGTAATAATATTCACAACGAGAAAAGAGAGAGACGTTTTCCTGCTGTCGACTACTTTGAAGTAAGAAAAGGCACAAATAATTTGCGTGATTAATGACCTTTCTTCTAAGCATGCCGCAATGAAATCAACAACCCATAAAAGAGAGCCAGTGCCTTGACAACCTCATAACCTTTCTTGTTGTCACTGACCCATTCAACGCAAACTTGTTCCGCCGCTACAAAACTTCAAGAAAATGAACAAAGTAGAAAGCGGATGGGTAAAGGAAGATACATCATTTTCGATCTAGGCCTTTTTGCTTTCTTGTCTTTCATCTTATCTCATGATTTGATATGATGTTATCATTATACTCTTTTCCAGCAACTTGAACTTGAGCTAGGAAATATGCATTATCTATCATCGTTGGCAAAGGACACCAAATTTGTCTCTATTGAATGGAGATCAAGTTTACGGCATGACATGAAATGCGCGTAGTAAAGTCTTCATAATATAATGCATTAAAATTATTGTTACTGACACTATATTGATTGAACTATCATGCAATCAGAGGCAGGATTAAAAATCATGTTAAGTAGTGAGTTCTTTTAGACGAAGACGAAGCATCGTTTTATCGTTCCTTTCAATTGTCTCATGCAATAAAATGAATGAAAAGCGTGGACAAGATTATGGAAATGCCTATATAACTTAGTTCAATACATGCACACAAAACAAGTTTTAGGGATGTGTCTCCGTTTATCCGTATTGTCTTAGGTATCGCGTATCGCTCTGAAAATATATACCCAACGTGAGCGTAAGTAGCAAGTGGAATATATCCATAAGGATGAATGTTTTTGTTTGACAGCTGAGTGTGCACAAGCAAGTTCTTTCACAAAGTGCATTTAGTGTTAGGTGCTTTTAAAAGTTTTTAACTCTATACGTTTGAAATATTTTGTGATGATTTATTTTATAGTGAATTTCAGGCAATCATCATTTTGCACTTTCAGCTTTAGAATTAATCAAGTTAATCAGCAATAAATTAGTTGGTCATTGGTGGGAGGAGCTGCTTTTTCCTACTCGGTTTTCGTGTAAACTCCACTCTGGCTGGAGGAATCAAGAAACGCACAATTCGAATGTTCAAAGGTATTGTGTATTGCTGACATCCAATAGGTTTGTAGGATGTAGAGAATCGTTAATTTACAATTTATGGTTCATATAAGTAGTTGATGTTAATTTGAAATTGTAACTGTAAGGAATTCATTCAGCTTTTCTGTGATTGTCAAAGGTAGCTGATATAGCTGTGGCGAATCGTCAGGATGAGTTTCCTCACCGAGTTTGACCGTCCACTCACAACGGATTGGATTTCAATTGGAGATGGGGATGAAACGTCGGAATTTTATAGAAAAATTGAATTGTATGATATGGAATGGACATCTCAAGTAGATATTGAAAATTATGCAGTAGTTGGTGCCTCGTATGGTGGTCCAGTGGCGATAATTAAGGATGATAAAAAGTTTTTAAGAGTGACAGCGCAGATCCCTGTAAAACCAATCATCTCAATCTTTACTGCGGCAGGTCGTCTTATTTCTTCTGTAAAAGTAATGACTCCTCACGCAACACACAATTTTTTGGAAACAAACTATATTTGCATTTATTGGCTATTTATTTCATAAACTATGTATTTTTTAGTGGGATTCAGGTGTTTTGGTAAGAATGGGATGGTCATCCTCTGAAGATCTGCTCTGTGTGCAAGAAGATGGAAATATTTTGGTGTATAACTTATTTGGAGCATCAAAGGAAACGGTTCAATGTCTTATAGGATCTGTAAGCCCTAATAGCCAATGTTAATTGTTTTTTAATAAGGCCATCAACTTACAACGAGGAATCATGTTTCATTTTTTAAATGTATTTTAGGAATCTAAGGAAAAGGCATTTGAAGCTGAAATATTTCCTAGTAATAACGGAACCGGTGTAGCTTATCTAACCACAAAGGGCAACTTTGTTGTAGTGAATAATTACAGAAATGCTCGAGCTACAAAGTTTGCTCAAGTCCCGTTCTCAGAAATCAAGATCACCTCATGGACCGTCGTTGCAGCCAACAGATTGACTTACATTGTGGCAGCAAGGGAAACGTCTGTATATCGTGTTGATGTAACTCAAGCTGAGCAAGTGTTTCCAGAATTTGTCTCCGTCGCTGGAATGAACTCTGCGATTAGTTTTATGGCTGCGTCACTAAATGGTGTTCATATTGCACTGCTTACCGAATCTGGAATTTTATGGATGGGCTCTAGTGATTTCAGTAAAAAATACTGTGAACACACCTTGGGTCTTCGGACAAAGCCTAAGCAAATGGTTTGGTGTGGTTCGAAAGCTGTTGTCATCAGTTGGGACACAACATTGGTTCTAGTCAATCTTGCTGGGGAGAGCATATCATTCACTATGGATAGCCAATTTGCACTCATTCCAGAGATCGACTGCGTACGTGTTGTGGGAAATACAACGCATGAAATCATTCAGAAAGTTCCTCGTGAAACAAACTCAGTTTTTGGAATTGGGAGTGTAGAACCCGGCTCGGTACTCTTTCTTGCATCCAATGAATATGCTAAAGGAAGTCACAAGGCAGATGAATACATTCGAACAATTAATACTATGAACAAAGCTGTAGAAGAATGTATCAGTGCAGCTGGTCATGAGTTTTATCCACCTACGCAGAAGCTTCTATTAAAGGTCAGTAATATTGAAAGAATTTTTTGTTCTCTAAATTGCAGATGATTTAAGTAGTTGGTAAATCATCATTTACCTTTACTTTTTGTTGTAGGCTGCTCAGTTTGGAAAATGCTTCCTCACCAAGTACAATCCTGAGGG
Source organism: Orchesella flavescens (assembly GCA_964034955.1). Taxonomy (NCBI): domain Eukaryota; kingdom Metazoa; phylum Arthropoda; class Collembola; order Entomobryomorpha; family Orchesellidae; genus Orchesella; species Orchesella flavescens. Next base: position 24,390,697 of record OZ035954.1, on the reverse strand, counting down.
ATTTGTTCACATGTGTCAAATGCTAAGAATTCTCAATGCCGTGAAGGACTACAAAATTGCCATTCCATTAACATACACCCAGTAAGTACTGTACGATTAACTGTTGGATGCTGAAAAATGTCATGAGGTTACTAAAATATTGTTCCACTTTTGTTTTGTCTCAAGGTTAGAAAAATTGACAATACCTGTACTGATTGACCGTTTAGTCATGAGACGACAGTACTCTTTGGCTATTAAAATTGCCGAGTTTTTAAAGTTGAGAGAATCACAAGGACGATCAAGAATTTTAGCACATTGGGCATGCTACAAGGTTTGTTAAGTTATCGTCTATTCTTGTTTTGCATAATTTAGTTAGTTGTTAGAAAGGGTTGTAAATTAATCAATTGAAAATATGATTTTGCTGTTAAAGGTTGGCCAAACTCATATAGAAGAAGGCAAATTGGCAGATGAGATACATGAAAAGTTGAAATCTGATACAAACATCAGCTACAGTGAAATAGCTAACAAGGCGTTTGAAGCAGGCCGAAAGAAACTGGCATTAAAGGTTTGTACGGACATGCAATATATTGGCTTAGCTGTTAATCTTTTTTATTACATACATTAATTGGTACCGTTATTGATTAATGGTCACAGCTAGCTAGGTTTGAAGTTAGAAGGAGTATTCAAGTGCCATTATTGTTACAATTGGGAGACAAAGATACTGCTTTAAACAATGCTGTCGAAAGTGGAGATGCAAATTTGATTTATGATGTTCTGCTCAGTCTCCGTGATAGCATGCCATTAGGACAATTCCAGGTAATTCATTCGCATAACATTGCAGTTAAGTGTATCAATGTAAACGTTAAAGATCTATCTGACTATACCAATCCTTTAATTTTATGTGTTATGCAGATGCTTATTCGGAAACAACCGATGGCACAAAAGCTTTATATTAAATACTGCAAAATTTTCAAACCTGAATCCGTACGTGATATATACGATCAAGAGGATGACTTTGAGGCTCAGGCTGAATTATTTATTAAAGAAAGCTACAGCTCACAATCAGAGAGTGTAAGACAATACAGTAATCTTATCGGAAGTTGATATGTTAGTGACAACATTAATTTGCTAAAAATTATTAATTAATTAATGCAAAAATGTAGAAATTTACTGCTCGTCTCTCTTCCCTGGTTTCGGCTCAAGAAATGTATAAAAAATCCAAAAATGAGTTTATGGCTAGTGTCTGTGAAGAACAAGTGAAATTGTTCAAGTATCAGCAAAATCTACAACAGCAATATGGAAAGGATTTCATTGACTTATCTTTACGAGACACCATCAAAGAACTTTTGAGCATGAAGGAGTTAAAATTAGCCGAAAAGCTGCGGAGTGAATTCAAAGTATCGGAGAAAATGTAGGCTAAAGTTATATATGTGATACTTTGTGAGTAATGTTTATGTTATTATGAAAATGAGGCAGGTATCATATTCTTATATTATATTGTCTATAGGTTTTGGAGTATTCGGCTACAAACTCTTGGGGAACACCATGAGTGGTCAGAAGTTGAAAAATTGTCAAAGACAAAGAAAGTGCCTGGTGGATTCGAGGTGATAGAATATAGCAAGAATGCAAGAATGCAAATAAAAGTTGGCTGCTGGCTGATTATGAAACCTCCTCATAATGAAATAATGTTCACTGTTTTTAGGAATTCGTAGAAGTTTGCTTGCAATATGGTAATCGAGCAGAAGCTCACAAATATCTATCAAGAGTGAAGGAAGATTTGCAAGTTAAATACTATGTTATGGCAAGGTGGGTACAACTTTTAAACATACAACTACATTAAAAATTCACAGATTTTGTTTATTTCAATAATCTTCTTTCAATATTAGATATTTCGAAGAGGCAGCAGATATTGCCTACGAAAGGAAAAACGAAAACGAGCTCCTGTTTGTCAGATCCTCTTGCATAACAAGTGATCGAAGTTTAGCTGAGAGAATAGAAGGAATGGTAACTCAACTGAGGACTGCTCCGCCAGATCGAGGAAACAGAAGCTCTAGAAAATAGTCCAAACAAGCTTTCTACACCTTTCTATTTGCTATTCACTACTGTATGCTGAATAAAGTTTTAATGTGCTAAAGTGCCAAAAGAAATTATAGTTGGTGTCAATCATTGAGCCATGTCCTACGAAAATGGAGCACGATTAAAATGATCAAGGTTTATCTCTTTTTAAGGCAAACAATAAAGTGTCTTGCTCTTCAGTTGCAGCAGAAATATTATTAGTTTAAGGTCATGCTTTGAATGTGAGATGCCACGGCTTAAGAGAAGGATGGAAATTCTAGAGATGAGAATGACGCAAGCAAGGTGATATAGGCTACAGGTGCTGAGATGCAGATGACCGAGAGTGATAGTGATCAAAAGATGCAGGTAAGACATGCTGAGAAATTACCTAGCCGATGGCAAGGACGTTTCAAGTTCCTAATTTAAAAAGCCATGTATGATGAAGTGAAGACTATTTTAATACCTCTCGTCGTCGTCGCTCATTTTTATGACTTGACGAATTTCTGATTGCACAATGGTTGTTAGTTGAGTACATGTACTTAGTTGTGCATCTACTTTAGTAAATATTATAACGGTTGAGTTTTACTGCATAATGAGAAACAAGTACATACAAACGGTAGAGGAGATTAAATCTGTAAATGAGTAACTTCTGTTCTTTCATCTTACGTTGGTCAGCCTTGCCTCATTGACTGAATAGGAATAACGCGTGCAGTGCAGTGCACTTTGCATTTGGCATTCATCAACGTATTTTGGAAACTGAATAGTCAATGATGAATGACAAGTTGAATGCTGTATCAAGTTGCATTTTTTGTTGTAACCATTCTACCGGTTCTTGTGTGATAATAATGATTTGAAATCAGATTGATTAATTTTTAACTGTTCTTACGCTACAATCAATATTGCAGTAGCCGCTGCAGTAACTTGTATTAAGTTTTCATACAAGCATTATATTGAAAGTTGAGGTTCGCTTATGGATTAATTTTGTCCTCAAAGAATATTATTGCTCTCATGAAAAATAGCCGAAAGTACTTTTTTATAAATGGAATTTTCAACTGCACAACAGGAGGTGGGAAAGAGTTTGTACATCGAAGCCTGTCATCAGAATGGAATTCATATGGGCAACTTCTACTTTAGTGCTTCTCATTTAGTATCTTCTGTTTTTTCTTAGAAACTCGAAGGTCTACGGAACAAAGGAAGTGGGACACGCAGGGATCCTTGTACTTTGTATCGCTGCTACTCAACTACGGAGATAATGAATGACTTGACATAAAATGAAAGTTTTAGACCATGTTTTTTGGGTGACTGATACCTTAACTGATTGTGAGAGTTAATTTATAATTTGAAATATATACTTCATTGGCTCATATAGGTACGTAATGTATGTAACCTTCTTTCATGTCTATATGCATGTTGTATTTGCCATATACGGTGAAATTTAGGTATTTCATAGTGATATGATCCAAAGCAAGCTGAAAAGGCAAGAGTAGGAGTAAAAGTAAATAATAGTCTTTATATTTCATAATACGTACGTACTTTGCATGATTTATTATAAGAATATCTCGATAACATCATCATCGTATCTTGTAATAAATCTGTAAATTGACATTTTTCTTTTGTTGTAAACTGTAAATAACTAACCATTTGTGGAATGCTTCTCCGTACTTATATAACTCATTACAACAACAACTATTAAAAATGCATTTTTATAAACTTTTATACTCATTCTGTATAGCTGTGTAACGAACGTGGCTCTACCAAGTTTCTGACTAGGAATTCCACGAAACAGGAATTACAAACTATATAATACCTGAAATGTATCTTTAAAGGTTAATACAGAATGAAGAAGGTAACAGAAAAATCGGACCTACATAAGTATTAATGGCCAGAAACTAAAAAATAATGATTATTATTATTTGGCAACTTGCTCAGTAGGATTCTTTGTAACTAGATGGACACTTCGTATACTCAAATTAGGGTAACATTTATTTCTTTTCATCCCATGACTTTGATATATCATGAATAGGTATTTGTAAATGGAATACCTATACTGTACTCAATACTTTGTTACACATATGACGCAAGATTGATAACTTTTCTTTTTACCTAACTACAAACTGGTAAAGCTGAAAACTCGCAGATGTTAAATAAATTAAAAAGCAACTGATTCAAACGTTGACATTTATAGTGCTTGCACATGTTAGTTCTACGTAATGACTAACTACTCATAGTTAATTGATTGTATGTTTGGGTGGTGTAATTTTTTTTATATATTTAATTAGTATAAGTATATATTCTACCGTATTCTACTGAAATCATGGCAGGCATGTTAGATTTATAAATTAGTTAAAGGTTAGTTAGTAGTTAGTTGAAAGAACTTTCTAGTAAAGTAATTATAATTTGCTGCTGTTTAAAAATTCGATAGATCATCTGGCTAGTATTACAAAGAAGATGAGAGGTCAGCTCATAATATTCATGGGAAGATTCGTCCAAATGGGTAAGGTAGTAGAGGTATCCGAGGCGGACGCCTACTTGGGGCGAAAGGGAATGTTCTAGGGTCCGCGTGCCATTGACTAAATTAAAGTAATCAATTAAAGTGTCAAAAATACGTTATTTTATGTAATATTTCAGAAATGAAAGTTCATAAATTATATATATAGTGTAGATGTCTTCCAATATTGTACACGAAAAAAGGACAAAGAAAGCTACTAAACATTTACCAAAATCAACTTTTACAACAACAGAGTAGGAGTAGAACGCACCTATTTATATCATATAGATTTGTAGGCGTATAGAAAATACTAAGCTATTTAAATCCCATAACAGTGTACCTACTAGTCCCAAAAATTAACACGAACAAGTTTCATTAGTTCATATATGTTACTGTAGCATATAGCGTGCAGTTGACAAATTTTGTTACAGATTTTATATGATCATGCTGTAAAAAAGATGGAATTAAGTGACTAGATACAAATCCTACAAGTCTTTCTTGTGGTTTACTGGTGCTTCTACAACATTTCCTGTATAGTAAACGTGTGGTAGGAGATGTAGAAAGTAGGAACTTCCAACTTTTCCTTTCGACGAGGATCAAGTAGCCCCAAATTGTTCTTCATATTCCAGTGCAAGCATTTCTGTATACTAATATATACTATACTACTATCATATTGTATTGACGTATGGCATTATATCATAATACTCAAATTGGTAATGAATGACAAAGCTTATACATTTAACAAGCTAGCTTCTTTCATCAACGAACATTAAATTATGCGTCACATTGCAGTATGTACATTTTACGCACACTCCAATAAAACAATTATCCTTCACCCTGCACAACATATATCATTACTAATTTTTATATGGACAACAATTCATTCATTCATTCCTAGTATCTATAACGCATAGAAGGAGTCATGAGTAAATTTTGCCAGAACCTCCACGGACTCGTGACACACATTGCTCTTGATCTTGGACACGGGAACTTCTTTAAACATTCTGCAAACTGACGATCACACTCACAAAGGTGGGCTCCACAAACACCTTTCCACCCTCGAAAGTCAGTAACTGTAGTAAAATGGATCATTGTCGAACAACATGGTTTATCAATATTTTTTTAGAAACAATAATAATTACTTATGATGGGAAAAATGTATTGCTTTTAACGTAAAGTAAAAATATGATAAACTTACCACACTCTGGACGACCGTGATCGCATCTCCAGTAGTACGGAACAAAGTACGTCAGCAAAGGTGGGCACTTGGCGTGGTGATAACACCAGTCATGCTTAGCACAACACCTATACGAATAAACGTAACGAGTAAAAACAAATCATCATGAGTATTGCAATTTTTTAAATGATATAATGTTGAAGAATGATATCGGAAAATTTATTTTAAAATGTCAACTAACTTGTCAATCCCGTCGACAGTCAGCCCACTACCTAGTAAAATGGATCATTTTCGAACAACATGATTTATTAATAATCTTTTTTTAGAAGCATTAATATTTTATAAATCAAAGTGCGCCCGTCCAGTGGATAGTGGAAATTTCCACCCCGGATTAAACGGAAATTTCCACCAAAATTAGGGTGGATAAAATGAACGGAATGGACGAATCGGATAAAATTTAAAAAATCAACTATTTAAGCGTATAAACCATATAAAATATAATAGAAAGTATTCTATCATCAAAAGCATGAAGTTTTGTCACTAAAACTGTATTGTTTAGGGTCTAAATTCTACTTTCTATATCATGCAATCAACCCTATGTGTTGGATTGCGTACATTTATCTTCACTCATGAACCAACGCATGAACCATAATAATATATTATGGTACACGTTATTCAATTTCTTTTAAGAAATAGTTAAATTGAATGTAGTATAACTTTTCAATTCGATTACATCTCGTTCTAATTCAGTGTAAGGTTAGTTATTAACTCTTCAGCTGTACAAACCCGTCTCATGATTTACATTAGTAGCTTATGGGGAATTCAAATTTGGCTCCTCTGACACGTGATACTGTCCATTTCGTCCGTTTTAACCACTTTTTTCCGTTTCGTCCATTTCGTACTGTCCACCCAAAAAGGGATGGAAAATGGACAAAGGGCGCACTTTGATTTTATTATGGAAAAAATGTATTGATACATTTTTTTTTACCTTGCGTCAAAAGTAATTGCTTTTGACGCAAGGTAAAAAAAATTCGAAAATTTACCAAGAAAGCCGCAGTAGCATCCATAACCTTTAAAGATGAGGGGGTTACATCCTGTAGAACACACGACCATGTCGTAAAGATGAACCACGCTCCGTCTTGGTCTTCTTTTTGATGATTTGGAAATTAACGAATTGCCGTCACCGCTTGCCCCATCAACTTCGGCTTGCGAACCTTGCCTGAAACGATGTCTTCCTGATAGATGCGTGCTATTACCGGGTATGAATTTTTCCAGTAATATGTCGTCATCATATTCATCATCTTCTTCATTTTCTTCCCCGGAAGAAGATGGGAAAGACATTCTACTGAAGTAGTCTATGTCGTCCTCATCACCACGTTTCTTTTTGTGATCTTTTAAGTAGACGCTTCTTGTACTATTATTGCCTGTGGATTGTTTGGCATTGAAAAAAGTTTCTTCGCTACTTGTTTCATTTGGTATTAGTTTGCTAGGAAGATTTTTCTTCTTTAAGCTAGTTTCGTTATAAAGATGATGATGATGATGATCTTTTTTGTGATCTCCTTTGTTTCTCGGACTTATTGACCGCTGACTAATTGAATTTCCGTCAACCTCATCAGATACATTTGTGCTACTCCTTTGATCATCTAAGCTCAAGGGGTTCTCGTGGGATGCCGACAGCGACGTGCCAATAACTTGCAGTTTGTACTCAGGATTATGTAATGTGGATGAACGGTAGTGGGGATGTGTGTGAGAAGAATAATTATATACAAATGAATTATTTCTGTACTTAGCTCCATAATGCCCCATTGAAGATATTCTATGTTGGAGGGCTACATCGTCGTCATCCTCTTCTTTTAAAGCGTCAAGATTAGATAAGGAACCTAGACCTTTGTCTGGAAAAGTATCTTGGTGGGTTGAAAATGTACTGCTTTCATCCATTTCACTGAGCTTGCCTGTAATATTATAACAGAAATTATTAATGATTATGGTGTTAATTTTCTGATATTCCGGAAGCCTTAACATAAACGTACTAACAGATCCCTAAAAAACGGAGGCCGACTGTCATAATAATATTAATTTCCTGTCACACTAAGCTCATTTCGAAATCTTAATATGAATTACGTTGTACGTGTCTCATGCCTCATGTTTTTGTAAAATAACCACTAAACCAGGAAATTTGCATCTCACATGGTCATCTAGATAATTCTTAGAAGAATTTGATGGCATATAACTGAAACTGCTAGTGCTGTTCAAATGGTGATTCGATGAAATAAGGAAATATTACTCAACGTTTCATTGAGTTCCATCCTCTAAATTTACTCATAAATCCATCCATTTAGAGGATGAAATATTACTCAACTGTCTAATATCAAATATCAGTTGTTCGTTTGATCATTTTCTATGAATGTTCTTGAAGACGCCATGTTCAACATTGCAAGCAAAAGAAGTAGTACGTCCATGACCTATACCATAATCCTTCTTAATGCGTGCCACATTGAACATATACAATTTGCATTGTACAATTTGAAAATGTACTGATGTCTTTGTGGAATAGAGTCCAAATTATTTCAACTTATTTATAAACGTTTATTAGCAGCATCAACATGAGCCCTTATCACGCTTGGCAAATCAGAAGAATCGGCTACATTGCACGCAACAATAATTGCCCTTATGGAGAACTGCATTATTTCTTTGATACGCCTCTTGAAACAGAATGTGATTTGTGATGTGATCTACTATACTGACTGACTTTTGGTAGCTTGATGAGTATAACATATCCTTATCCTACTGAATTACAACAGATGCAAAGCTTAAAAATTGAAAGTGATGCGACGCGACATGCAACAACAGTGCTACAATGTTGAAATGCACTTTTTAGAGATATCGTATCATTCAAAAGATGAAAAAGAAAATGCATTCTGATTAAATGTGGCATAATGCGTCATGTCAAAACTACCCTTTGCATGCTAAAAAAATATATATCAAATGAAAATGCATTGTATTGTGGTGTTGTGAGTGACTATACAAGATGGAGGAACTTGGGGCTATTTAAGCTACGTCAACCGTTGCATTGATTTCTCTTAAAATTAGAATTTGCCAGCTCTAAGCATGCAAATAGTTTACAGGCTCAGCGTCTCCTTTGATCATAAATCGGCAAAATGTCCACGTTCTTCTTGGACAAGGATAAACAATAATTTTACCTAATTAGCAATGTCCTTTCTAGACAAATTGACGTTCACGTGCAATCTACTAATAAAAAAAATGCACTGGCTATCAACAGACAAAGCTAAAAAAAAAGTATAAATTACTACCAAGCTTATCTATATGAGGGGATGTGAATAATAATATTATTTATTCTCAGTCTGTTAACCATTTACCTAGTTTCTTATAAAAACTATTTCTGCTACACATTCTTTACTACATAATATCTTAGATAATATCCTCAATTCTTCCTCGTCAACCTGAATATAAGAAAAACTGTATCAAGTGGCAGTTTTTTTGTCAACTCGCCTAGTACAACAAACAAAAGCTTTACTTCTTTTTATATTTTGTGGAATCTCACGTTTTCACGTTGAAAGAGCATCACGTTTCAAGGAGAATTAGCATAAGCGGAAAAATAAAGGAAACGAACCACCACCATGACATGCCTATAGACATGTATATTTTAAAGTCATTTAAGACTCTTTTTACCACAGTGAATGCACAAGAACAAGTGCCCGTCTCTATAAATGCAAGGCAATAAGGTAAAGTTAGAGTCTTTTTAGTATAGTAAGAATGGCATTCATATAGCGTCATAGCTCTATAATACGGCATTGCACACACACCTTTCCCACAAACTTTACGCACACAATAAAAAAAAAAGAGTCTTGTGTATTATTTGTAATAATACGAAAACCTCAAAACAAGTTTAAGTATCTACTTGAGCAAATTCCTTTATAGTTGAATTACATTATTTATCTGAGGCAAGACATCAAGTGTGTGCACCAGGGAATCCTTTTTGTACTCTTATAATCTTCTTCTTTAATCGATAAAGAGCTCTTATCAACTCATTCATTCAGTTTATTAAGTAATCACATATCCGTAACCATATTACATGGTATGGTGCCTACTTAATAGCATTAGCTATCACGATCCATGATGAGGACGGATAGTAGCAGTAGTAGCACGGACGCAATAGTTTTTCTTGTGTATTATTTCGAAAATCATTACTACAAACATTTTTTTTATCTCTCTTTCGTTCTTTAGATGAGAAAAAAGGTTGCTACTTGACTTGGCTTGACTTGACAGTTTATATGACTTGACTAACTGCTACATTATGAAGTAATGTATGTACGTTATTACTGTGTTTATAATACCTTGAGATATTTTTTTTTATCAAGATCCAATTTGAAGATTATATTATTATATGCCTATGTGCTTTACGACTTTGAAAGGAAAGCTTGAGAATACCGTTTTTGAAACTAAGTAGCTCTAAACTCATCGATTTTTTTAATTGCTGGTATCAGTCCAACAACATCAGTAAGGGATTGAATGAGACACACTTGAGATGATGATGCTGATGATAGGAAAACTATGATCCTACACTTATGTATGCATACCCATCCTAAGCTGAATATACATAGGATAATTTTTAATGAGGAAAAAATGCGGAAATTTGCCATTACAATTTTGTTTTCAGTGGAGTCAGTCAGCCATATAATTCTTATTTGCCGATGGGGAGTGTTTGTTACTGGTCATAAAATTAGGAGCTGTAGCTTAGCTTGGCTGTAAATATAATATGTATAAAGAAATTCCCTAGAAGACTTGTAACAAATGTGGGATCAACATATGCAACGTAACACGTAACGTTTGCAACAAAACAGAACATAACGCAAACATTCTATATTCATCTTCATCCGTCAACAGTCAACACCGAGCCGACCTTTCATTGACATTCTCAATTGTTTGCTATCCATACGTGCATCGCCATAAGTGGGCTTGAGCCCACACATTTCCAGCAAAGTAAATTGAATCCTGAGCAACGATACTACGTGTGCATAAAGTAAGTACATGCTGATCCAGTTAGTAATCTGTTAAACTAAATCAGTAATCTGGGGCAATATACAGCATACATGCAGCTATTCTTGCAAAAACATATAAGACTAATATATATTACTAATGAAATAATTACCTTGTCCAGTTACTTCAATGAAAGCGAGTAGAACTAGAATGAGCACAGTTCTGATGCGAAACAAACTAACATTTGAAAACGATAAAGGTATACTGCTCTGGCTATGAAAGTAATTGGTCGGATAGCTGCTGTTGCTGCTGATAATGATGTGAGCTTTCCGTCGTGGTATATGGTAGCTGAATGGCTTCACTTTCATCATCGTCAATTTAATCGACAAGTGGGATAAAATTACAAAAGAGTTTCTGTTACAACACCCTCGTGTTCAATATTTTTTTTATGGTGTGATGTTGAATCTGTAATGAAAACTAAGTTGGCAACAGAGAAGATGAATTTGAATGGGGAAGCTCCAGAGGAATCACCTATAGAATAATATTGTTCCGGTTCTTTCTGATCTCTCCGTTTGCTTTTCCTTCTTTCTTCCCTTGCTGTTTGGTAGATGATGATAAGTTGACTAAATCTCGTGTCACCATCACATTCATGGCCGTCATCATCATCCTCATCATCATTTATATCGTTGCAAACCGGTGAAGATTATGCTGATTGGGAGATACATAATATTAGCACAGATCATTACGACGGTAAAGCGGTTGAAAATGAGAGTTTTTCTTTCTCTGGGAGATGTTGAATTAGATGTGCTGTATGTATAGTCGGATTATATATTATTATTACATGCTGGGTAATGATTATGATCACGATCACACCATCAACGTATTGCTAAAACCAAATCCACCCACTTTGTCCTATTAGTAAAGTAAATACTCGTACATTTATTGTTCGCAATAAACCTCATCATTATGATCACAAATTATCACATCAAAACTTTCATTATGATTACGTCTGAACACATGCACATACACCCGTTATGTTCACAGACATGACGTGAGAAGAAAGAATCCAAAGAAATTTTTATTAGAGTTTTGTCGGTAAACGTTGTACTCCGCGTGAAAATAAGTGGGCATTTTTCGCTGGCATCACAAATTCATCAATTGGCTGTGGGCGTCAATCAATGAATAGCATATACGGGGTGCAATCATAAAATCCAAAATTCCAGAAATAGATCAATGATAAAGGAACACGGGAACAGGTAATGTTTTCACTTAGAGCTTGAAAGAATTATATTTTTCCTTGTGATGATGACGCTACAAGTCACAGTCAGCTATTTTTTTCAACTCCAAAATTTGTGTGGGCCCTTCTCTTTATCCCTTTTTCCAGGTTAAGTGGATTTTTTATAAAAACACACACCTCGTCGACAAAATGTACAATAGTTGAAACATCACAACAATCAATATACATTCCAAGGCTTTTCCATCCTGCTAGCCCATTCACTTCGGCGTCTGCTTCCGTTGACATGCAACCTTGTTCCCACTGAATGCATGGAAGGTTTATTTCCCCTTTGCTTGTGTGTAATAGGAATTTCTGGAGGAAGAAAAAAAGTTGGTCAAAAAGGCACTCTGCACTCTTTTTATTTCAAAGCGTTATGCCTTGTGTTTGTCTTTTCTCATCTTCTTTCTCATGCTCACAAAAGATCTGGAGGGGTTCTCTCTTCTTTCTTATGCAAAGTAAAAGATTAAGCCTATGGCGAAAGTGATCACTATGCAATCGGGGAAGCGGGTAGGAACCATGTGTAAATATTATTGTTAGAGAGGAAACAGCAACAACGTACTTTTTTTATTATTATTTCGCAACAGGGCGGAAATCAATTTCTTATGTAGTAGCTCCCACCACACAAGAAATCCATTCAATTTCTATCATTTTTATTGAGATTTTTTGTTCCATTTTGAACAACTCTATCATAAGAATTCCATAGGGCACACGCTCACGCTCTTTTTAGCCCCACCTTTCCAAAATAGAACTTTTAACCTGATCTAATCAGATCAATATTTCTTTAGAGCCACACCGAAGAAAACTAAATCAGAGGATAGTGTCAGAAGAAGACAATAATATATGATATGGTACTAAAAATATTATAAACGTGTACACAAGAAGAGAGTTGAGTTAAGACTGAGTTGGGATTGAAAGTGAATTTTGAGGATGAAAATCAAAGAGCATAGCAAAACGCATGCAATTGTTCAAAAAGGGAATTTAAAAGTTAGCTTAAGCTTTAACTTATTACATAGTTAAGGGCTTATAGTTGATGATGGTCTTCTGCAAATGCTAAAATGTAATTTTTCTTTTCATGATCATACCATATGATGGATGCTAAATGATGATGTTGAATAATGTTGACGTGTTTGCATTTGTGTTGTTGCTGCACATGAAAAAGAGTTTTGAACATTTGTTGAGCGTATTAACATTAGTAGTTTATTGCAGTTAGTTACTAGCATATCAGTAGTTTACTACCAAGATTTGTGGGAGTATTAAAAAAGGGTAAGAAAGAAATGAAATGAGATACTGAAAAAGTACTGTCATCCTCATCATCATCATCATCACAATGCCAGTGTGGAGTGTTTGCCACTGCCAAACAATGTATGTAACATGCAGTATTAACACTAACACAAAATTTATATAACAAAGTTATACCCTTTGCCTATATGACAGTAATTCAGTGGCTGCATGCAGTTGGTTGGCATGTATCAAACATCAAATGTAATTTCTTGTGCATAATTTTTATTGCTTTGCTATTGTACACGAGAGTTTACAATTACATTGACTGACTACTGTCGTTGTGTGTGGAGTGGAGTAGTGAATGATGATGCTATAATAGATATTATGTGTGCGTTCCTTTTCCTTTGTTGTTGATTGTGTGGTAGGAGGGCAAGAGTATATAGTGTAGTGCATTAAAAGAGGTTTATACTTTTGCTTTTCTTTCTTGGACCAAACCAAACTAAAGACAACCTCTTTTCTAGATGGTTTAGGGTTGAGGAGATGTTTACTCGTTACTTAACTAAATAGAGTTTGTCATCACGATTTTTTTTTGGGTAAAGCTGTAATAAAGGCGTACCATTATTTACATGCAATTAGCTCTTCCTTTTAAAAATCCATTAATAATGATGTCAAAAATATATAGTTTACACTATGCAGTTTAGAATAAGTTTGTGGGAACTTAATGGAGTCGAAAGCTTGATTCAGAGAAATCTCATTAAATCTTATTAATTTTGTGATAATCGGATTTCGCTAATTATACTGACCAAGCCATTGACCATGTATATGCGATGGCTTTTCTTCTAATAAATTCGACCGTCCTTGAAAATAAGTTAGCAAGTGAAGAGGAAGCGAAAAGCGACCGCTCGAGTTGCAGAGATTCATGTATGCATCAATAATTGGCAACGACGTGTCCAGAATTCATTTAAAATTAGATGAAGGATATTTTGTAGAATTGTAGTGCTGCAGTTTATGCCTATGAGGACAAATTTAGTTTAACAAGTCATTTCACATCATCACAAGGAAATGCACCTGCTGACTTCCTTTGAGGTTCGAAGCATTCATTACTGGCATCGATATCTAAAACCAGCATTGAAAACCAGAGATAATTGGGATGACAAAATGTGAAGGAGGAAGGACTATTGTTGTTTGTCAATGCTGTCATTGTAAATCCATATAAATGTGTTTGCTACCACCATTTGCCATACTTAAAAAGGTGGTTATCATGAGAAAGTGAGAAATAAGTTTAAGGTTCTGTAGCTCTAGCTCTGCTTCTCTTCTGCGTAAACACACCATCACACATACATAATATCTACCCATCTTCAATTTAATCTTGAGGTTGAGTTTTAAAAATAGCAAACAAGTTATCTCGGCATTCAAAAGGCGTTGTGTTGCAGATACGTATGTAATTGATTTGTTGTTGAGCCAAAGCGTGACAGTTATGTATTAAGGACATGATTCAGGAATGAGTGTGTGTGTGATGTGATGATAACGTTGTTATAACGTGCGTATTGTGTAGGAAGAGCATATCGCAAGAAGTAAATCATGCCTATAAACACATTAGGGCTCCTTATCTCCTTTTATTCCCATTTACTTCACTTTTATAATAACTTTATAAAAACACACACTATATTTGAAGAGATTAAACCGGTAAATGTAAACCCACTGTCAAAACTCCCACAAAGATGTTTTTTTCATAAACAAGTATTATTCTTATTCTTTCCTCAATAAAACCATTTAGTTTAAATGGTAGCATCATTTGTTAGGATTTCGAAAATCAAGGAAATATATTTTGTATTGTTATTTTTAAAATTGCCAATCCCAATCATCAAGTATTACTTAATAAATTTCATATTTATAAAACGTCAATATAGTGAATTCTTTATGCCTCTTTCATATAAACCAAACCTATTATGACCCAAATACTCAAGTTGCAAAATTCAAAACACACCGAAACGCAACTTCAACAGCATATTAAATTATTCATATATGAATTTTATTTTATTTTTAAAATTATAAACTATACATATACGTGTTTATGAAGTATATGCACGTTCACGATTGTTGAATGTGCCATTGCATTGCCCAACTGGTCGACTGAAACTAAATCAGCAGAGATTTCGTTTCCGTACTTGTGCTAGAAAATACAAAAATCTGGTTAGGTATCACCCACCACATTTCCCTTAAGGAATAATGATCAGCTAACAAGATTCCGACGATTGTTTTCACATGTTATCTTCAAATCAAGTAATTGGCAATTGTGATTTGATGGTGTGGTGTAAGCACGGAAGAATATACGATGTGATGTGATGATGACACTACCGTCAAGTTAAGTAACTTGGTGTTACATGTTACATTTTTTGTAAAAAAATGTACTTACATTCTTCGTAATCTGATAACCTTCACAAACTCTTTAACAAAGCATTTCCTTCCACGTGGATTAGCATGCAAATGAGCCTGATGGGCACTATGGTTGATACGATCTACTTTATTACACATTCAGGCCAAAAAAATATAAAGTGACAATCAGTGAAAATATCAAGTTTGATAATATACAGTTAGCCTTATCTCATCATTGAGATTAGGATTAACAGCCTTTGTCACACAGATGGAATAATAATTAGGTAAATAGGGCCAAAAATAGGAAGGAAGCTTTTGTTTCTAACTTTTAAAAAAATGACACAAAGACAACTGTTTCCTTTGCATAAGAAGTATATTTTTTTCTTACAAAAAAACATGACATAGATGTCTAATCTGCATGTTTTCACACATCAACTGGTTGTTCATAATAGCATGTGCGTAAGCGTGAAATAGGCACGTCTGTCTTATCATCATCATCACAGTCCACCATGACCAGTCGTGTATATGTATATACATAATTTTAACTTTTATTATGTTTTTTCTTTTATATGTATAAATCCAAACTGGAATCTGGAAGCCATCATACATATAATTCAGAGCCATTTTTAATTGGTGGCACCTTAATTACTATTACTTGATTTGACTTACATTTTGTTAATTTAAAGTTGATTTGTGTCTTGTGTTAACTGGCCTAAATTAAATCTAAAATTTTCTCAGTCAAACATTTCCAACATGGCTAGTTGCTTCCAGAATTATGCAATGTGCAATTATTATTTTAAAGCTCCTTCGATATCATGTCACAAGCTTGTAGGATGCATGTCGATCCAAATCCAAACACGGTCACAATCTCATAATTATAATATACATATTGTAAACAAGTAAAGAACGACATATTTCATTCTTGCAATTTTGATGCTCACTCACTCAACGAGTGCTCGTTCGTCTCACGTTCGAAAGGAAAGACACATGATATGGGAACGAGCAGCAGCAGCAGTGGTTGTCAATTATCATTAACCTAGGACAATAGATCTTGTTACAGTTAAGACAATGAGTGATTACTGATGCGATGTTTTTATGCACCGGAAGTTTACCCTGCCTTTCCTTTTCTATCTAGGCATCCACTCAACTGCTCACTCAGAGCTCACTTTTTAGACGGAACGTAATACACGGGATACAGATTCAGCGACAGTCTTATATTGAGTTCCTGCTTCCTTCCACTTGTTGACATTATAAACCCCATTTATGTAATCTCATGCATATGACTTAACTCAATCAAAGTCACCCTATTATATTCATTTTATACTCATTTGCATAAAGAAATATAGGCATTTTACAATTTACATATTTTTATATGCAAACCAAATATTGGATTTTATGTGTACATTGTCAAGTTTTTTTCTTCTGTGTGTTGCCAACTCAAAGCGCATCTAATAGAATGATTTCAAAAGGGAACTCATCGTCTAGTGCACTTAAAAACTTGTGGTGGAATAGGAAGGCACAAAGTTGCTCTTAATTTTCCAAATTTTTTGATACCATTTTTGTAACGAAAACAATGACAAGCACAATGATGATGGTATGGTGGGGAAGAGAAAAAACAAAGCCCGTTCATTATTCACCTGACAAAGCACATTTTTTTTTGTAAGAGACTTAAGTAATGTAATATGCCTTGAGCATTTGCATTTTTGCTTATTGCCTCAATTTATATGTATTCAGTATTCATCCCAATCTTCACCATCTTGTTCTAGTTTGATATTTCATGCATACATCATTCTATAACATCCTCCACTAATGGCACTTCCGTTTATTGGTGACACAGCATGTTAGTTTTGAGTTGATGATGATGATGATGATAATGATGGTTACCTTATAAATTGCTTGAGAAGCACATTATGTAGCATAATATGCAGATTGTTATTGAATTCACTTGCAAATTCATTTATAGGTTTGTTATTTTTATCTTTCTAAGAGCACACCGCACACGTAGGGTTTTGTGATTAAGGAGTTATTTTGCTTATTATATAACATCCAACAGAAATTGAAAGTAATTTAGTAAAACCGTATAAACAGGATGTACTTACCTGTCACCACAAGTATTAATGACATTGATAACGCGTGTCGTAATTGCATCGTACAAAATATGCATTAGATTAGGTAAAGCAAAATTCAATACTCGAAGTAAAAAAAAATTGGGCAAACCGTTAAGCACTGCGAAATAATTTTTTTTTGCCAAAATCGATTCATTAACAAATGCAAACCTCATAAAGGAACCAAACATTAAAAACACTCAGGTTATCTTATACATTTTTCTATTTATTGATTGTGCGGTTCAGCATTAACCAAAAATGACTAGTGATTTCATCATTATAGCAAACAAAACTACATGCTAATGACTACTTTTTAAACCACCTACATTTTTTTATACTTAAGCAGGAGTATGTATGCGTCTTATGTTTTTGTACTTGATTGTACTTGTATGCGTCTATGATTTTTCTTACTTGCACTGAAACACTCCATCTACCACCCTGTTTCCGTTGTTATTTAATAATTATTTTATGATGCGTACTTTAACTTGCTTACTCTTTACTACTACCTAGTTTCTAACTTGTTTACAGGATGATTTAGTTCAAAACAAGTAAGAAATATGTCAAAAGTAAAATGGCTTCAGAAAGTGTTTTGGTGATATTATTGATGGCAACATAGACATTTGCCATTTTGTATGTAGTTGATAAGCGTCTGCCCATCTATCAAAAATTATTGTTCTCAAATTTTACTAAACTATAGCGGTTGGTACCTAATGATAATCATGCTCATCATGATTTTCATTGTCATTATTCAAGGAATGACAAATTCAGTCATATCTGGTCTATTTGTCTGTAATAACGATCTACAAACAGATTGTCATTTTTTATATGACAAGTACAGAAAAGTGAAGGAGATGAGATAAATGCGTGAAGAAACAAACACTTGCCTTGTTACCTGTCTGTACAAAAAATTGTACCAAACACTTTTATTGATCGTTCGGTCGTTACATGTCGGGAAGAAGGAAACAAAGGGACACGAGAGATTCTTTCATTTTTTTCTTCTACCTCTCGCTTAAATATAACTTACTACTCTTACATCGTAACTATTACACTAGCTTGCAAGGTTTTTAATGGGAAGAAAGTTGTCTTTTGATTTTGAGCTGTTTGTTTAAAAGTTTCAAACAAACGAGAGTGAATTTGTTACATTACGTTTGCAAAAGCTTGCATGAGTGAGAGTAAAAAATGCATAAAAAAGAATCGTGTTACTTATGCTAATATAACGAATCTTATGCGCTAGCACGACATTCCTGTATACAGTCGGTAATAGCTAAGATAACACTTTGTTTTTGTTTGATTGTGATTGTATATATTGCTTTTTACAACCATGTCGATCGTTATACTCATTATTGACAGAGAAACTACACGCGTATGTCAAGTGTATATTGTTATGATTATGAATTCCTTCCCTCAAGGGAAAATGTAGGGATATTGCAATGCAATTAAATATATGGTTCTGTATTACAATTTACAAGAGAGGTACACCATTTAACAAGAAAGGAACAATCCGTTGTTGCATCAACAACAAATCATAAAACATGAAATAATTCTTGTCATTTCAGTTGGCATACCTTAAAAACAAGACACATGTAGAATGTAGAAGCATAATGAACCTAAACCTGTAATAAAAAACAGTTTTTTGGTTGTTGATTTGAGATTTACAAATATTCAATGTGCAGAATTTTATGCTCAGCTATTATTAAAAATGTCCTTAACGGATTTAAGCCTGAATTCTTTTTTAATTCTCAAATTTTTCTTCGACCATTTCGTAAGTGTTTTAGTTAAATATTTAAGGTGCGTTCAGATTTTTATGCAAGATCTGCCAATGTCATATATCATCTCTGAGCAAAGTCTGCCGTTATGTTTGCTCCACACTTTAAACTTTTGTTTGAATATTCATACGCAACTTCCTCGCGTGCCTTGCCTTTATGAATACATTTGTAATGTAATTATTATTATTTTTTAAATATTTATTTAGCTCCTACTTGCTATTAACCTTCAAGTTTAACTCTATTGTAGATTTTAGATGTTAAGTATTACCATCAAACGCACATATACTTCGTTAAATGTTTGCAATTACGTAACGTACGACGCTGTGTGGTAGTGTTTGTATCGATGAGTTGACCTACTGATTATGCTTTCACTATAATGCTGATTATCAAGAGTTTGCCTATGGCAATGTTTCTTATATGCAATCCTATAGTAAAGATTCAGTTTCATGGTCGAACTCACAGTTTGTAATATTGTACAGCAGCATTTTCTGTTTCTACAATTACGTAACAAGTTATTTATTTTTTAGGATTTAAAAATACTTGATCTACAAAACAGGAATTAGCATAAGAACTGACTGTTATTGCAGAAGCTCAAATTAGGTATGTAATAGATTAGATATAGAATCAAGGTTGCTTTTTGTTTAGCTAAAAATTATTATTGTCGTAATATCAAAGTACGCAGAACCTAATGATGCATATATCCGTATACATAATAATAAATTATGCTATTTAAATCTTATAGAGTATTTATGGATTACTTTCTAAACCGAATGACACACATTATGTACCCTTTTTAATAAACATATTTGTTATAACATAATAATATGTGCACGTATGTACTTATCTTCCTATATTACTTTTGCTTACGCACTAGCGGACGACGAGGAAACTTTTTTGCTTACTTTCAACGTGAAGACATGCTTCATTAAACTGACTTGTCAAGTTCCCACTTCCCACATCAGTTTTAACAACTTCTTCGTCGTCATTTTATAGTACAGTAGACACATGCAAATTTCATTTTTCATCTTTCATAACGTTTTTTTTATTATTTCTTTTTACTGTTGACGACAGTACCTACTTAAATCTGTAAAAAAAATGGGTTTATGGTTATATGAAACATGCTATAATTGCAAATTAAGCCTTCTCTACCAAACTCAACTCACGTTGCATAACGTCCTAAGTCAATAATATCAATTCTGTAATTAGCGTTTCATCTTCAATTTTTCTTCGTAACGAGTGGGAGAGACCATGTATACGGACGGATATGGTGTGTTTTATGGGAAGCTACGTTGCATTATATGTAACTGCCTCGTATGTAAAAAAAATATACAGACACGGCAACGGCAAGGATGACACTGTATAACTAACTTATTAAGTTACGTTGAAGTCGAATACTAATTAGCCGTCATAACAGAGAGCAAATATCATTTATCTTGATAATATTATCATTTTTAATCATCACAGAAGCAACATATAGCATCATCATCCTTCTTGTAGCTAGCAGAACAGTCATATGTCATATTATGCATACTTCTTATAGTGGCCTATGTCAGGCCCATATGTCATTTTAATACCAGAGCTTAAATTAAAGGTTTGTAAAATGCAGCGCGTAAAATATAAAGTGCGTATAGTTACACACATCAGCATCCGGAGTTGGAGACTGAATATATATGTATCTATCTCAGGTGGCAAATTCCGGTGAAGAAGGCTTAAAACTATTCCTAATTCGAAAAAGTAAAACTTTTGTTAGCGGAAAACAATTTTATTAAAGTTTTTTCTTGTTTTCTCGAGTGCAACAGGAGGGATGTCACATGTCCATATCCGCTTTGTATTTATCGTTGCATCCTACCCTATCAACTGTATTAGGTTGTTTCAGAATTTGTTAGGCTACTGTTCAAATATTACGTAAAAGTCACAGAAGCATTTCTGTATTGTTGTACGTACTTAGTGGTGGCTGGCAGGCGATTGTTTGTAATATACACATATACATATATTATAACATGGGAATTAGTCCAGCTAGTTGAGAAATCAAGGCACATGATCATTTTTGCAATACGAATACCCATTAAGTAGCATGTTTATGCAAGATGGTCATGGGGAAGGATATCACATCTATCATCTATAATATGCATAGGTAGCTTACTAGCTAATTAATAAGCTGTTAATTTATGCACATACAACTCCGTCCGTCCGGTGCATGATGTATTGATAAGGAGTCTCATTTGACACACATTAAGTTTCCGGTATACGGAGGATGGATGTTCCTCGTAGTAGGCGTTCATAATTGTATTGCAACCGCAGTACAAGGAATGGATCTTGGAAATCGTCGACGTTGGATGCAGTGCAGTGTTCGTCTGGCAATCTAAGTATATGTATATTCTTTAATTAACGTTTGTTTACTGAAGAAGGACATGCTGTAATTATATTATGAGAGTGGGTGTGTAGGTACATTGTGTATACAAGTTTGCAGTTTGCTTGCACACGTAATGACTGCAAATTCACAAAAAAAATATGTGTTGCTAACTAATGTCGAACGTGTCACGTTGCATTTTTTTTGCATAGGACATAGACAATGGTGGGAACTTATACAAATCAGAATAGTGACTGAACAAAAGACCCTTTTCTTATCTGCCGAAATATTTGGGTGATTTCCGTGAGACTTGGTATAGTTTTCCAACCAGCACGTGCATTTGACATGGTTTAAAGAAAATTAGTTATCTATTCATCATAATAAACCCTATAACCCTCACAAACAAGCTGTGAAAGCACGTAAAGTTGGCCTTTTTACTTATCTTTTAATAGGATTCAATTTTTTATGATGCAATGAAAGTGCAGTCTCCTTCTGATAACGAGCATGTGATTAGAGAAAATGGACGCAGTTGATAAGAAAGCATGGAATAAAATTAACTAAACTTGCACATATGTCTTCATCATACCAAACAATTATATAGCGTGAGGCAATAATAGTACCAAAGTGCAATGAAAACGATTTCTAGCTACTACCAAAAACTACCTACTCAAAGTAATAAATCATAATCATCACGTCTGCGTCTGTCTGTTGTTTGTCACTATAATTTGTACATGCTTTATATTTTCCTGTGTTTCTGATCCACTTTTGCTTTCGTTGCATGCATGCATGTATATAGAACAAAGATAACTGATAGAAATTTAACAAACGCAAAAAAAATCTCAGCCACCGTGACATTTACTGGTTGTTTTGTCTTATTATTAGCCTGTCAGTAAATTTAAAACCCATACAATTCAAGACAGTGTTTCTTTTTGGGTGACACAGTTATGCAATCTGTGACCTCTGACTTTTAACTGTCTTTATAGAAGATATGATATGATGATGATATTATCATTCATACATTTTAGTATCGATTAATGCTGTCAAAAAAATGGCCATAGTTTTGGTGTTATATATCTGGCTGGGGCAACATGAGCTATTCGTTCTAATACCTTAAGTCAGTTGAAATGAAGATGCTGCTCATTGCTGCTCAGTAATAAATTTAAAAAATGCAGTTTTTAGTTTATCTTTACTATCAACTATTCCTTAATCTAAAGTGGATCTAAATTTTTTGTTCTAAAATTATTGTTACGCAAAGCCTGATAATATATAATGCTATCAGGGACAACTCCGTCCTTCTGAATAGTAATTATTCACATGTCATGCGTGTTTTTGTTCTTTTTCCTAAAAAAATGCGTTTACCAATGGATTTCCTATGCACACAGCTTCACTACTACTTGTCGCAGTTACCGATTAAGTGACACAGTTTACATAATATGCCACACATGTGGACAGTCAGTTAGTTGTCTTGTCATTGTACCATATGAATATTCACAAAACGAGTTATCTCTCCCCAGTAATTACTTAGTTAGCCAGCCGTGTTTCCTTACGAAAGCCATGCTAGCGCCGAGTAATCATACAAAGTCTTATTTAACACTTGCACAGAAGATAAAATGAATTTACACGTCTTGTTACTTTGGGAGGGCTTTGGTTTTTTAAGGAAGTGGAAAAATTATATAATGTTTCAAACGTTTACAATGACTCCACTTTACATAACATAACGCGCATGCATATTTATATTGTATGTATGTGTTCAATTTAGATTAAACGGTAATTTCTGTGTTTGCTATTTCAAAACCTCATTTTATTTTGCTCAGCCATAGTCATCGCAGATGGTTACAGCCAGAAAGATATGAATTATCATAATTTCTTCTTACAGGAGAGGGATGATTTTTACCGTGTTCATCAACATCACATCATGAAATGATACGCTTCGCAAAATGCCATACTTTAAAAAGATAAACTGCAACTAACTGGCCACTTTTGAGCCATATATTGCTTAGATTTGTTGTGTGTATAGAGGAGTGTATAGTGGTGGTGCTGTTGAAGGAGTTGGTCTCATCAACCATATAATTGAGCACGTTTTTGAAAACACACTTACCAGAAAGCACATACAGTTCTTTTTTTGTATCTAACTTTTTATCACAATCATCATGTCTGCATTTAATGTTTTTTTTAAAACGATTGCAGAAATTTTGAATTCTTGCATGATTATATGATTTGTGAAAATGGGACAAAATATTTTTTAAATGTTTTATTTAATAGGCTACATTTTATGCTATGACATAAAAAATTAGTACACTGATTACAACTTACACATTGGTAATAGAAATAATATAATTATAGAAGTGGCTAATTCTTTTATTTTAAATATATTATGAATTTTATCTTTTTTGTCCCGAAACATGTTTTATAATGGTTCATCACGTACTATTAAAATGTTATGTATGCTTTTGTAACTAGATATAAAATAAATATTTCTACGTTCCGTTTGGGGCCGCTATACTAACGTATGTAATTTGTATGTTTCAAACGCATTGTTAGATTGTCGATGATGGGGAATCTAACGTTGGAGCAAGAACAAACACAGTTGTTGAATGATGCCAATATACGACAGAGATCTAATTAGCTGTTCCTACTCATGAAATTGGAATAAATAAGATAACAAGATCTGAAGAGATAATGTGTAATTCAGCTAAGAGAGTTTGCGTTAATGTACAGACTTCCATATCCTGACTTCCTTAGATTCGTAGTTGTGTGGGGAGATTGTAAACAATAGTATTTGTAAACACTTAAAAACTCTCAATTCTTTTGTCATTTGGATTCAAGAAGGAATCCAACTCTATACTTAACCGGTGAATAGTTTTCGTCAGAAGTACTTCTCTGGAGGAGTTTTAGAACACCTGAGGTGAGGGTCACAGACAGACGCATGGAAATGTCAGGTAGAGGTGGGTGGGAATAGTGGGATGCTTCGAATGATTGGCATCGTTAAACTAATAGATTTAATCGAATTTTGGAAGTCAATAGCGCCTAGCAAAGAATGTACATAGTTAGACGGTAGACTTTATGAGCTATTCAATGGATTACGCTCATAAATTCAAAATGCAGTGCAAAAGTACAAGCTATTATTACACTTTACCTTGAACTTTCCATAAAGCTGTCCGGTGAAGCATATATATATTATTGTGTGTATGATTAGTCAATCAACCACTGCACTCCCCATCAATTTTGTGATTCGGGTGGTCTAAAATGCACAGCAATACGCTTAAACCTCAACGGATATGAATGGGGTAACATGGGATGACACATACATTAGATACAGTTTTTAATATTTGTATCTAAAAGAAATTTAAGTCGGTCATAAGTAACTAAATATGATATCTATGTATAAGCAAGTAATCTAATTCTCCAAAATTACGCTGACCGACTTGTTTGAGACTAAACTTTTATAAAGAACGACCACAAACAGCAAATAATATAAAGTATACAGTAGTAGGACTATCATTTCACCTCCTCAAAGGTCGTTCCGTGAAATATACACTTGTTGTTTGTTGTCGGTCCATGTACCATTACAAGTTATTCTGGTTCAACTATATAACCAACTATTATCAGTTTACTACTATGTGGTTGTTTGTTTCATGTCATTGACTCTTACTCGACATATCAAGAGATATAATTTCTTGTACATGATGGAAACCCAAGTTTCCAGCTGCATACTCGTAAATGGTTGTTTTGTTTCAACAAGCCTTTTTTCGAGCATTACTCCCTCGTTTCTCCAGAAAAATAACAAGGACCAGGCTATAACTAACACAATTTTGTAAACAACTACTGTGATTCCGCATGTAGGAGAACTTACGTATGAAAACAAGAGTATATGTAATCAAGTTGATTATGTAAATTTGATACACAAGCAAGGAAGCCGTCTAGATTTGAAGAAATTGTGAATAGTTAGCCTAATTTACCCTCTTGTTTATGTCTTGTTGTTTTGGATTGCGACAAAAATGAATCTATCTTTGGAGTTGTTTATTAGGATTTCCTAAATAAGTGATTTCCAAGCGGGAGTAGTAAAATGCGGATGTATAAGCAATTTTCTTATAAAGATATAATTTGGTTTCTCAATTGCTTTAGAGGGAGCAAGCAAACTGAGCTTAAGTAGCTATGTTGATAAATTTGTTATCTCGATAAACAGTTCATAGGCGATTTCAGCCCATAACTTTTAAAAAATATGGAAAGTAATGCTAAAGACATTTCCAAGATTGAAGCTGACATTTATGCAGGACTTTGGATATTTGTTTTTCATGAAAGTTGTTTTCTTCTGTCGGTCCTGCCATTAAATTAATATGCTTGGCAAAGTGCAATGATTCAAACTTTTTGCAAGTGGTTGATGATAGATAGTATGAAGAATGCAAGAAAATGTCAACACCGTGCCAATTGATTGAAAGAAAAGGGCAATTGATTGCTTCAATGATGCAGAAGTTAATAATAACCGATGCATATTTATTTCTTTAAAGCCGAATGAATCAAAAAATGTGATAAACTATTTTAATTATGGATATTATTATAAGAAAATTTAGCAAACAAAATGGTACGGAATCAAACTACTCATGTACATACATAAATACATAAAGTATTGTTTTAATTTCCTACACGTATCATTATGTGATGTTTCTAGTCTACTCATTAATTTCTGCTAAAATTACTTAGATGTCAAGTTGTATATTAATATTTGAAAGAATGGACTGTAATAATGTAAACAGATATTTTTTCTTTACATTGAAAATATCTTTCCTATATATTAATATAATTTTATTTGACAACATATTATGTTTGCACACATACACATTTTATCACTCGCTCATATTCTAATTTTTCCAAGCCCTCCTTCAATATATTGGATCATCATTTTGTATGTACTAAATACTCATTTATTTTAATCACAATATATAGCTGACGATATTGAAAGTTGCTCTTTGGAAGTACAGTTAATAACGTTACATCATTGCATGGACCAAAGGGAAATAATTTTTCAAGACTTTTCATTTTTAAACGTCATCAACGTCAACAACCATTCTAACAATATGTATCTGGCTATACTGGAAGGTAAAACCTGTTTAAGAGGAATTAGATTCGGTTCTCAGAGTACACTACATGTTTTCGTTTTACGTCAGCTAACTTTTCATACTTTTAGGGAAACCTGAGACAAAAAATGTTTGACCTAACTTTATAAGCTAAATACTTTTTTTGAAGATTAAAAACTTCATCAATGAAATAAGCCCTGTGGTAAAGCTAAATGAAAAGAAAACAAAAAATATTTATAATCCTAAAACTTTGGATCGTCAAGAAAAGTAATTGGAACTATGAGATTGAAAACCACGCACACGTAAAAACTGTAAGCCAACGTCTACATGACGTCTACTTGCTTGCAGATCACTTTTGAACTGCGTATTTTCTACACAATTCATCAAATACTTTAGGCTATGCACGATTAATACAGATTAATAATACACAGGTAAAATCACATCTACAAAATATGAACCCTTTCGCCTCACCCTTCTTATTCTTCTGGAAACCTTCAAACCACCTACAACTAACAATTTACCTATAAATTGTTATATTATGAATATTTATAAATGTTGAATGTCTTAATATTTATGTATTACTTACGATTTATTGGTTAGTTATTGAAAAAATTAAAATGCACACGAATTTTTAAGCAAAATCTTTCACTTTCCGTTTTATACTTTTGGCATTCCATAAATGAATTAGTAATAATTTTTAATTGATAATATTGTGATTGTATAATAAGTTTGATTTGTTGTTGTATAAGATCATGGAAGTTGAAATAAAAAGTAGGTTTAGAATGCATACATTCTAAAAATGTATGCTATAAAAAGAGTTATAATTGTAATACTGCATGACAATTTATTTACATGATTTTCCCTTTTGTTCTTTTCTTATTTTTCTCACGTTCCTCTTATCTAGCACGTGACAGCAGGTGATGTGATAATTGAATATTATCATTCTTGTATACATTCCATAAATAACGAGATTGCTTTACTTTTGGATTTAAGAAGCGTCTGATGCACCAACAGGTGAGGATGGTGCAGGGTTTCCGTTCATGGTATTGGGGCTTCCTGAGTCTTCATCACTTTCTCCCAAGTTGTTGTTCCATGTGCTATCGGAGTGTCTATGTAATAGGAAAGGGAAGGAAAACATAATAATTATAAATGTTTTGAAATTTCTAGTCCAGAATCCTTTTAGAAACTTTTTATGGGTAAGAAGAGTGTTTTGTGGGTGGAGGATTAGGATATAGATCAAAGTGATGGCAATATGCAATGATTCGACAGAAAACGTGACTTTTATCCATTTTCATTACAAAAGAGTGGAACTCGTACAAGTGAGCACCAGAAATTAGTTTAAGGGATAGATGGGTGATGGGTGAAAAAAATGCTAATAATTTCAGCTTCTTCAGCTTTGCAACTTACCTAGACAAACATCTCACACCCACGTAAGGAACGTAGAGACAGTCAACGGGAGTGTTAGTTCCTGAACCTGAACGCACCTGTTGTTGTTGATAGTAATCCGTTGGTGGAGAGTTTTCCGAATCTGAAAGTGAAGAATATTTTATCCTAGAATTATACTCTATGTAGATACATACCAAACTTTATGTTGCACACCCACTTCATTTAACACAGTAGCTTCTTTATCAAGGCTGATACTGGCGTAGTAAATGGAAAGTATATATTTCTGGAATCTTTTGTTATCTATCAAAATCATTAGCCATCAAATCCATGTAAACAATTGCTCAAGTTATAATTGACTTGAATACAAGCAAATCATAACTTCAAAAAAGGGGACATGCTAACCAAAGAGCTTATAAATGCGTTATGTGATGTTCACATCAAAACTATTTTTAGAAGACGGAATAATAACTGTTCTTTCCTGTTCGTTCTTAGAATTGTGGCTTTAGATCTCTAAACTCTGACTATTACTAACTTTGTTTTAATGGGATTTGTTCCACCACATAACCATATTGACATTTCAAACTGAATCTATCATCTATATAATGCCCTCTTTCACTCCTGCTTTCATTCGCACACTATTTACTGCATATAAGTAGAATTACACAAGCACACAAGTTATTAAGCTGCATCCTACCACCCCAATTCTCAAATGATTTCAAAATGGTGAAGACAAAGGAAGTGGCGTACATACGTAAAACGCTTTTTAAGTGAGTCGTTCAGTTTGTAGTGATGATTAGCTTTTATTTGCATTCATTTCCAACACATCCTGTGTTGCACTTGACATGTACATGCCGTTATTTCACTTTGCCTTGTCACTTCTCTATTTTCTCCATTTTCCTTTAATATTCGTTCAAGTAACAATTTCCGGAGCAAAATCTCATGAAATGGTTTTTGTGAATAATGAACATGAACATATGAGGCTGTATGAAATTTTCAAGTGTCTATTGAAGCAATTAACCCGCAGATAGTTACTACATGTCTACATATATTGTAAAGGATTACTTACCAGTGCTTCCTAGAGTGTCCCAGTAGCTCCGCTTTCCCCCATAACGTGAGCCTGCATAAAACCTTACTTGAGAACGACTCTGAATTACTCTAGGTGTAGAAGACCGTAAATTCACACGAGTTACCTCTGAAAAAACAAAAGGACCCCATTATGTGCATGCTGTTCTTGTATAATAGTTAATTTCAAATTTCACCTTTACACTTTATAAATTTGTAATCTTTCACCAGACTAAATTTGCTCTTGAAATTTCATACATCATTCATTGTTTGACAATATTTGGAGCATATGATATCAAGTTTATCACACCACATATGAGATGTATGTGGGCCACATAGAATGTTGATGTGGAAAAATGTGATTTTGAATGAATGTAAGTCAGGCATGAAATGCAAAATTTGAAACTTCGTTTGCGTAAAAATGAAAGAGTGCCTTTTTAAAAATCTGGTAAAGTATTCCATTTACTTGACATTTCATGGATGCTTCTTCCACTACTGCCGACAACCTTCCCTTGAAGTGAGTAAATGAACCGTGCTCTTATTCAATTGGGAAAACAACAAGGATGATAACAACCTCGTTGGCTGAAAGAAATTTTGGATGCGGCTTTCACGCAACAAATTTGTCATCATCCACGCTTTTTTTTAATATCAAATTTCCTCAGCTTTAGCATTAAGTAACTGCTTTCTATTACGTTGTATGGTAAGCTAAGTATGGTACATAATCTGTAACATAAAATATTTCATGTTCTCACTGTGCTGGACTTACTACTTTCGTATCTTGTGTCGGCTTAACTGATGCAAAACTTGAATACTTTGTAAATCCGACGTCTCCCTGTTCCTTACACGTCATTTGAACTACGTATTGCTTCCCAATGATTTAAGTTTTATAGATTTGTGAAAAGGATGATGATGTAATGTGTCCTTTCATTTCACGATAATCTCAAAATGGAGCATTTTATATGTATTCCTTACATTGTTTAAACGGATGCTGCTCGTTGAATGTATGAATTTGTTAACAATAGTGGAATCCCTTTTTCAATGCTTATTATTACATCATGGTATTTCCAAGTGACGTAGGAAGATGCTTCAGATTTACAGCCAGAAATAGACGTTCAAACGCTCCAATCAATGCATCGCTAGCATTAATACTACTAATGGAGGCTATTTACTAGTATTTACCAAAATCATATACATATCATAAGCAGGAGAAAAACAATAGGGCACTGATAAGCCGATTTCGTTGCAATAGACGTAATGCATTGTGATTTCTGATTATTCACGTTGTGCTACTCTGTATGACAATCAAGTGTAATAGTACGTACCTATGCCTTTTTATATGTCTAAGTTTGGATTCTGGATCCAGCACTGTTGTGTAAAAATATACACAAAATGTGGATGTGTTACATAAATTGGAAATATTGCAATTGATTATGAGAACAAATACTGATTACGTGATTACAACGTGTAAACACAATCTGACCAATTGATTATTGTACCCCGCAAAACCTCTTTTGTTCAAGTTCAAAATGTAATGTCATGTAGACTATCGAAAACGATCTACAAAATAATCTATAATGCAATTCACTTCCAACGGATTAATTGGAAACCCAAAATTTAATTTTTTTTCAAAATCGGATAGCTTCAAAAATATTATGCTCATATGCAAAATTTGTCATTTACCCAAAATCTTCTTAAATTATGCGGAAATTGAAGAAATACTTTTTACTTTATTCAGAATCAAATTGACAATCTTACCATATGGCAATCTCTTCCCGTATCTCAATCCAGCATAGTAGCCATTGGCTGTTAGAAGTAGGGCAAAGGACAGCAGTCCCATAAGCATGAGCTTAACAAGGACGGTTGTGCTGAAACTGGACATTCTGATTCTTTCTCTGTAAATGAAAAAAAAACATCCACAAATTTAATGGGGTATGTTGAGCTACATAGTGTTGCAGACATTTGTAATGTAATGTAGTGCAAGTGAGACTAGATAAACAAGGACGAAAGGTAGTGAAAGTTGTAAAGAAAATATATAGAGAAAGGACGACGAACTAGTATGTTATGTATAGAATGAGTTGACAATATAATTAGCATTTCCGTTGCGCTCAAGCCTTTCTATTTACTTAGGAGTTTGAGGTTCAGTAAAAAAAACGAAGAGATTTACTATAAACAGCAAGTCAACATGTTGCATCATAAAATGAGTTTGTGATAACAAACGCGTTCCATAACGTATTTTTATCAGACTGGACTTAGACAGAAAGTCTTTGACATGGTTGAATTACTTTTATATCTCTGTAACATGTAAGACAAACAGGAAGTGTGTATAAATTCTGTAAATAGTCTGAAAGCTTTTTACATGAGCCATGAAAACTATAAAAAATGCAACAAGTTTTCTGTGATGGATCATTTCTTCGTAAGATTTGCATGCATCTTAGACTTTATGCATGCATGCATGCTTTATGCCCAATAATTTGGGAATATATAGCATCAGAAATTGTTTTGTTACAATAAGAAAGTTGTTAAAATTAAAAGACAAAGGAAGTGAAATAAAAGGAAGAAACCTTTATACTACTCTAAGATTATAACAAGGAAATTGACTTTACCTTTAGTCCACCTGTGGATTCTCACACCTGCGGTGAAATTGGAACAAGGAATAATTCCTTGTAATGGGATCCTCGTGGTGTTAGAAAATTCGTTGGATCTTCCGCCTTATATAATCCTTCCTGTCGTTTACTTCCACGTTTACATTCACCGTGTAATAACTTAATTCCTAAGACAATTCAGATTTTCTGTTTTTTATCCAAGATACTGGCCGTCGAACTAAACACAAACCGACTTTCGAGTTGGTAAACCCAAAGTTGCAAAATTTATGAAGAGAAGAGAGTAAGGAGCTCACGTTTCTTTTATGTTTCTATTTATCATGCACAAAGGCAAGTGGTTTCTCAAACTGTACTGTATCAGTTTCCCCCAACTCAAGGAAAAGTCAGATTCTGAGTTAATATTTTATATTTCTCAGTTGTTCCGTTCCTTTCCTGATTTCCTTCTTCCAGTAGAGTCACATAGAAAGTGGTGAAAGTGAATATGCAAAGAGTAAGCATTTATATGTTAGCAAAAAGCACCCGGTAGTGTTTCGAGCCCATGTCCATGATGTGATGATATAGGAGAGGGGATAAAAATGGCAGTCAACTCAACGGGTTGTTGTTTAAGCATTACGTGTTGTTCCACCATGGATAGTGATGGAGTTTAGGTGATTTCAATGTGTGATAGTGGTAATAACGGTGGCTTTTGCATTCAAAGACCATACATACTACCGTGTGTGGCCGTGGCTTGCTATTGGTATCACTCAACCTACGTAACAAACACACACACACACACAAGTTTGCCTTCGTAACCCTAAAAAGTCAAACTGAAGATGAGATGAGCATACATTTTTACGTAGCGCCTTGTCATCATGATAGGGCTACACATTTTTCTCTGGTTGAGGATGGATATTCAGCCAAAATCTCATCTGGAAGGAGCAAATAAGGCGCAAAAGATCGACACAGTTACCACCACCACCAGAAGATAAAACACTTCGCATATAGTCAACTCCGAAAAATGCCAATTCTTCATTGTAGCAGCTAAATCATAGGCTCAACTTCAATACAAGCGGCAATGCAACAGACAGAATTATAGTAGTGCGATATTAGAAACATGTACAATGTACAATACATGAATTAGATGATCCCTCAAAAAATAGATGCCCCCGCAAAGGAAACTTAAGCTTATACTTATGATTGTTATATACTTATATGTGTATTATTATTTTTCTGGTTGAACTCAAACTAGCATCCCTTTTGTAACCTCTTTTCTTCTTTGCCATATATTATTATTTTTCTGTGAACTACTTTTATCGTACATTTCTCAAACTCATAATATGACGCATCAAATCTCTTGTGTGATCCTAGGCGGATTGTTTGTAGTTACGTTTTTTCCTAGAGACTAGAGACGTACGTAAATCTTCCGTTTCCAATTTGGCGTGTGTGTATGTGTGGTCATCGCCAGTTACGTACAAAAACACAATATGTTCACCCACTTCCTCAATTCCTTCATTCATTAGAGAGACGAAAGGGTACCGACATCGCATCGGGGTTTGTGTTGCAATCACGCAAAAATGCAAAATACAGAAAAGCAAATCGTTATACGGTTGTGGTGGTGGCTGGAAATTCTGCAAAGGTTGGTGACGCTGGACACTTGACAGCTATATTATATATGTTTCCAATGCACGTATTTAGATTAGACCGGATTAAACTGATTCTTGTAACAACGGCAAGGTTGTGTAGGTTGTTCTTTTCATCGTGGTATGAAGATTCAAATCTATGTTATTTTATGATGACAAATAAGTGCATGTAGAAACACTCTTGTTTTGGATTTTGCTTGCTTGCATTTCCCTCGTATAAAATAATATGCCGTTATACTTTGTTCGCTGGTAAAAGCTTAATAGCTTTCTTGGCACCTAGATTACTTCAGAGAACTCCACCCATTCCTTGAATGGCATGATTGCTTGTAGAGACTCGAGTGCGAAACGATAATTTTCCAGCAACTTGCATTTCCGGGAACAGTTCGTGCCATTGAGAAAATTGGTTTAATACGATATATAAGCTCATGCTCACATAACAGTTTACCTAGTTCGTGCGTGCTGTTTGTGTAAATGGTCAACATTTCATGGAAACAAGAGTGAAGGAAGACTGGGTAGGGTGGAGATTTCCGAGGATTTTATAGCTTTCAGAAATATCATACCAAATCATTTCGGAACTTGACTCCACTGTGCTACATTTAACAACCAAACCTATCAGCTTAATACTCAAAACATCATGAAAGTGATGAACAAACTTTTACTAAGGGAAAGTAGGGAATGAGTGGAAGAACAACATTGGGAAATATGAAACCAAGAATGAGTTGTGCTTGTATAGTTTCTAGGTTCTACGAAAAGCATGCACATTTACATGCTATGCTACGCCATCACCGGTATGACCAAGTGTAGGTACATAGTCAATGACAATGGCATGCTCATATAGTTTTAGTATTGTTGCAGGATTGGGATTGGGTGTCAATAAAAAGTAGAGAGAGAAATAGAGAATGACGAACAGATGAGGGAAAGTCCTCGTGGGTTGGTTCAAATTGTTTAGATAAGATACAATTTAGTTAATCTCACAAAATCAACAAAGATGAAGGCTTATTATAGGGGTGCTAATAAAATGTTTAGCGAGTTCCACGCTCCAATTATGTCATTCTCGGAGTATTGCTGATATGCCGATACGCAGGGGAAAGACATAGACAGTGGATTTGCCACGTGAATGAGTAATATGATGAAACATTCTTGTTCCACTGGTCACATATACTCATTATTGAATTGCGCCCTATAGTCCTGATCTGATGCTAGAAAAAACACACTTCATGCCTTTCTACAACAATTCAATTTGATTATTAAAAACATCAACACAATTTATTATTATTAGCTGCGAAGATAACTTTCATAGTGCATGACCATTGAACCGTTATTACGCTGATTACTTGGTTTATCATTGTGATTTTACTGACGACGATGAGCCAAGCTGAGAGTAGATTTGTAAGCTCAAGCTCTAATCATGTTCTAATACTATATGGGGAGAAATGAGTTGCATGCAGCAATATTCATTCAGAACCAACGACCAACTCTTTGTACTCATCATCACATCAGCAACATGGGTCGTGTTTGTTTAGGTTGATGATGATATCTGAGATGCACCGATTTGCTTTCCTACAGAATTGCATTTATTTTTTTTACATCCTTTTGAATAAGCTTAGTTCGATCTCGTCTATAGTGTTGGCGAAGAGCAGCTATAATCTATTTGAGAGTGGGAGGAGTATATAAGAAATAAACGCTGCTGCAGCCCCATATGGTTACAAAATCCTGAGAATTCTACTCATTAACCTTTCGTGTTCTGATGGTACAATAGTTAAGAACGTTCCGTGCGCATTTACTTTATTGGTACAAAATTGCTAATTGCTATGCTTCTCTTATAATCCCATGATGACTCATGAAATTACTATTTTGCATAGGTTACGTTGTTGTTGGCATTGAGTTTCAATTTTCGAAAGATCCGAAAAATAAGTCGGCCTTTTGTGAAAATGCCAATATCATTAAAAGAAGGAGAATTCAAATAGCTAGGGCAAAAGCCTGTTGTAGAGTCAAATTAATCAGTTAAAACTTATTCAGCTAAAAACAACAATAAAAAGTGAAAGCTCTCGTAATGTAGTCACCATATTACCATACATTAGTGACTTTTATTTGTCACGAGCTTAATTCTTAGAAGCAAAACGGTAGCTGATGATGTAAAGATAAGGTAAAGGTAGTCAAAATGCATTCACTTCGTTGATAGGAAAAATGAACTTGACTTCAATTAGTTAGATTTATTCGTACGTAGTAGTACGTACATATGTACATCCAGAAGCAAGCTTTCTGTTTTTCTTGTTGAGTAGTATAATATAGTACATTAATTCATTTCAGTTGGAGTTGCACACATTCTTATACTCTCCAATGAATTATTCACATACGAATCTTTTAAGAATAATAATATTTATTTTTATGAAATAAAGTATAGTTGTATCGAAGATAAACTTTACACGTGTCAGTATTCAATTTAAAGGAAGTTGCATTTGTTTTCTATATACGTAAAGCATATGATGTATAATATAATAGATTAATATGAGAGGAATAGAGTGTTTCGGTAAACAGTAAAGTAAACTTTTTCCTCAAAAAGTGAGGATCAAAGGGTTTTCTCAAGAAACCGGAGGAACATTATGATCAAGTAAAGAGGAGTGAATTGCATAATAAATATGTAGCACATCAAATCATCGTTCTTTTCAATTTTCCACTTCTCTTTTCTCCCTTCCTTCCCACGCTACGTCATCATCATATTATCATCATTTGCTTTGCCCTTTAAGGACACATGCTTAGCAACATACTGCTGCTATTACGTATGTATAAATGGGATATTTGCTTTAAGAATTTTAAAAACTATGCAAAATGCCACTCACGGGTAATAGGATGGGAGGCGATGTAGCTTACTTACTTATCAACTTTTGATGTGACTCTCCTTGAATAATATATTATGATGGATCTTATCTTGTATGCATTTGGCATTTTAAAATCTTTTGGAACAAGGGCAGAAATGAGAAAGAGAGAGCCACTTTGCTCATGGAAAAAATACTGGAAAGATCCAGATTGCAGTTGAACAATCTCCATCTTTCTATTTAACTTAATATATATTTAGCCGTTCATACTACATTCCTACCGTCAAATGAACAAGTATTGTTTGTTAACTCAGATTTCTCGAAAAGTATACTCTGCCAAGATGTTTTAGAATTGAATGTTTTTGAGTTAATGTTAATTCTATTCAGCTAACTTGTCCTACATTACAAGATACGTGACATCGTGACATGCAAAAATACGAAATAATATATTTATAGAGAACTTCTGTCTAATGTCCTATAAATTTTGTTTTTACGTGGCTGCCTAATGTAAGCTACAATTATCATCATGCATGGTTGGGTGAACAAAAATATTTTAAAATCCGTATCCATCTCAAGATTCCAGTATAGTGAAAGACGGTAAGCTAAAAACAGAAAGGAATGCTATGCCTTACCAAACTATGGATATAGTCAAACATATTGAAATGGTAAAATATCCTTGAAATCCATGCACCAACCCGAACAACGTGATCTTGAGTATTTGAGTTTGCGTGCGTTTTGATTCAACTACCCACTCGTAATCTAAACACGATATAGCATTAATTTAGCATACATCTGGAAGTATTTTATGGCTAATCCAATGATGAAGTACATTACTTCCAAAAAGCCAATTTGAGCAAGAACAAATTGTATTTGACTGTGTTAAGCCTACATATACGAGTAAATACGAAGTTCCATTAGGAATGTATTCTGTATATAAAAGGATGTAGTTTTTTCCTTTTTTCATACATTTATGAAAGTGAAATGTTCTTCATAGGCATTGTTTTTATCCAGAAAGAAATCAACTGGAATTTGAAACGCTGTTGTAGCAGTTCGAAAAATATTTTGTTCGTTGACTTCTGATCTGAAAACTATAATGTTTACGATGAAAATCAAACCTTTACACCCCCAACATCCAAAGTTCATAAATAATACTGTGTACACTTATCTTATGCGAATGCAATATAGATGCAACTGTCAGCGTGATAAAAATAGAAGACAGTTCATTTTGCAACTTAATTTACTTTGGAAAAAATACAAATCACCTTTTTAGTTTAGTGTTGAATCACAATTCATGCGAAAAATGACTTTCTTATTTTGTGACTATAAATTGTAAAGAAAAAATGGGGAAGAACTTTTTTTGCAATATTAAGTAACGCACGACAAACTGAGAAGTACGCCTACAAGACAAGCCGAGTACCTTTATGAGTTGGTGAATAAATCAGCCAGTGAATGCAAAAATTATTATTATGCTTACGTTAACTCATGCGATTAATGTATAGGTATAGAGTATAGATAGAGTATACTAGACAAATTAGGATAAAATTTTCGCTACCACTTTTTGTCAAACAATATCGTTAGATTGAGTGCGAAAACTGTTCTAATCAGCCTAATTTTGAATTGAGAATCATTAGTTTGTGACAAACTGTCAACTCAAATATTTTCCCGCTTCTCACTTCATTTTTGTGCCTCATTGCCAGTGTTAATAAGTTGTAAATCAGGTACTTAACGAAGATGAGTTTGTATGTATTATAAAAAGGTACGCCACACAATAATGCTCGTTGCACATCCATTGCATCTCTCAAAAAGTGTAGCATTTCCTGTTGTTGAAAAAATAGGAAGGATGAAAGGAAAGAGGAAATGCACAAAATGAACAATAATGTCACGCTTCATTTTTTATGAATTGTCGCTGCGTAGATTATTATTACAAAATACAAATGCATAATAATAGATGAAATCGTGATAAAAAATGTGCTAATCATCTTAAAAAATGATATGATCAAACTGTGATAGTTTGTTTTTGTTTGAATGCTCTCTAAAAAATTTATTCAATCTGTAGCATTGTATATATATATATATTCGCTGTTGTAATAAAGGTAATGGCTGTTTGAGATTACTTCCGATTGAGTGTCCATGCGGAAACTCCCCTTCTCTACAGGGAATTCACGTCTGACT
The DNA here is from genome assembly GCA_964034955.1 of Orchesella flavescens. NCBI lineage: Eukaryota > Metazoa > Arthropoda > Collembola > Entomobryomorpha > Orchesellidae > Orchesella > Orchesella flavescens. The sequence continues at coordinate 24,352,176 of OZ035954.1, read as the reverse complement.
AAGAGTTTCTAGTTTTCTACTGGGTATACATGGGCATAGGGACGGACTAAGTACTACAATTTACTTGGTCTTGTGTCATTGTTGTGTCAATCTGATTTATGGCTCATGTATCGATGCAGATACGAGGTTTGCGAATCGATAAACTGGACATGTATATATGTGCACGTAATATTGTCTTATAAAAACATGTACTGCTTCTCATGCAACATCAAAATGCCCCAAAACTTCAACTGTTGGCAATGGGATCGTATCATCGCATCGTAAGGTTAGAAATGCATCTTTGAAACAAAATAGCTCTGCAAAAGGTGAGTTGTGCAACTTGGGATTCAAGATGGATGTATTTTGAAGAAAAAACTGGAGGGTTTCAAACGTATGTCGTAGAATACTAAATTCTTGAGCCTGCTAGGTTCTAGGACAAAATATAAGTTGGCATATAGACTAAGGTTATAACATAGACATTCATTTTGGTGTCGACGAACGAAAAAGCCGAGTCGTGTCATATTTGAGTGTTAAACATCTTTTTATGTACACTGTTGCTTTTCTCCAGTGTTGCTTGAAGCGCATGAATTGAGAGATTTTGTGTAACTTTTCCTTTTCATAAAAAATGCCACAAAAATCTAATAAACTTTCGCTCTCTTTCCTATTTTCTTATGCTTATTTTCCTGTTTCCGGTTGGAAGACAAGTAGAGCAGAGGAAAACAAGAAGCGAATTCAAGGGATTCACAACAACCACATATTATTTAGGTTTCGTTCTGATTTTTTGTGCTTTTGCCCATGTTAGTGTGTGCTAGTTTAGTTTGCATTTTGTATGCTGGGCAGAAGCAAGCCGTAAACCCACTATAATTTGAGTATCAACAGTTTCTTATCTTTTTTGCTGGAGCTTTATTATTAAGTATAATGTCTCGTTTGCTCAGTTTGCACATTCGTTTTTCTATTCAGTGAGGAGAAAAAAATATTCCACTCTACGTCATACACATGCCGTATCCTTTCTTTTTATCCACCGTTGTGATCGCAAGAGTCTTCTTGCTCTGTTGTTTAATTGTAACTTGTTTTCTTTAGATGAGGGCAATGGCAATACAATAAGCGAATTGAAAACTGGTAGCCGTAAAATTTCTCGGTTTTGAATTAAACATAATAAACAGCCAAAGTTAAATGCGTAGGCGTTACAAAATTATTTGACGTATTAAAAATCTCTCTTTAGTTTTTAATCTCGTACGAGAAGCTAGATCCGTGTGCATATGTACATTCAACAATTCCAACAAAATATGTATAAATATGCTAGTTTTAAAACTAAGTTTAAAAAACTATTACGTTTTTTCTCTATAAAATACTATAAAATAAATAGAACAACTATAGCTAAATAGCAATAATTTTAAAAGTTCAGTCACGTCCTAAACTAATATGATTTAAATTCATTTTGAATCTGATTACTAACCAACTACAGTTTAAAACTTAACTTAAAAGTTTAAAAAATTATCTGGATCCACAACTTTAGGTTGAGGTAAGTAGGAGGGAATCTTCCAGTTTCCTCCACAAGGACAACACCTCATCCATCTTTGATCCCAAGCCTTATTAGCTGCAGATCTAGGAGGTAGATGGGTTAATGTACAGCAGCCACATCTACAAAAGCAAGAAAAAAACGAGCATTTTTAATGTAAAACTTTACAAACATTTACGGTCTAACGTTTTCAGTACAAGTACGTTGGAACATGCTAAAATGTAAAAAAAATCATTAGTACATACCTGTTGCAAACCTTGATACCAGTGGGGTTTTTGCCAAGCCACAAAAGTCGAAGACCGTCCATCCAATTACTCCCATTTCCTTCTGAGATGGAAGATTTAATGGGAAATTTCCCGAACTCGAACTGAAGGGGATGAACTCTCGTGAAAATAAGGTTTGAAGAAATGCCATAATTTTTGCAAGGTACATATGGATTATAGTTGGGCACTTGAACTTCGCTCGGGAGTAAGCAGCATTCATCTAATCATATTAAAATAAAATCATATTATTAAGGAAACTATCTATAAACCTTGCAAGGCTTCCTGTTTTTGCTAAGTAAGCATCTACAGCGGACAAAGGTCATAGTTTGCATAAGCTACAAAATCATAATCCAAATCGATGAATTGTATGTAGATAATAATATGATAAGGAAGTTTGTTGCTGAGCCATAGGAAATAAAAGCATGTTGAATTAAAGATGGATTGAGTGGAATGAAGAAACGAATGAAAACTAATTGCTTGTAGGATGCTCTGAAGTTTATCCAAGTAAATGACTGGGAAACGCATTGGCCAAAATGTGGAAGAACGAAATATTTCCAATGAGGAATAGGACTTTGAACGCTGGGTCATTTGATATTGATCATTTGTGAAACATTAACGCAGAAAGATTTGTGCATGAAATTAGATATCGTTGTTTTTAGAGACCTCCAACAATTAAAAACTTCATTCAGTATGCTATAAAAATGTAATATGTACGAGTATATTCATTGAATATGCAAAAAAATTGTGCCACATGCAAAATACCCGTTTTCCCAAACCAGAGTATATTCATACTAATGTAATAATCCACTTGTACGACCTCCTGGTAGCTACTGATGCACATAGGGTAGAAATATCAAACGCTGATGAAAAACAAGCCAAAGCGATAGCGTTGTCTAACCAAACTTGTATGGTAAAACTGTAATTGTCAAAATACATAGGATACACGTCATGGCATAAAAAGAGTTAGGAAAAGCAGGAGACCTGGTCACGGGAGAATCAATCAATTAGCCTTATTTGTTAAATTAACAGCAACAGGTCGGAATACTGTCACCAGATTTACCTGTGCACACAGGAAGACAGGAAGATTCATGTGTCCCACGCGGGTTAACGACTTAAGAATCCTTTCCCTTTGTAATTCCGCCTAATATGTATATGAGCTACTTTTATGTTATGTTACGAATTGTCTAGGAGCATACAAAGAGGCTTGGTTTGTATTTCTATAACTTATATTACTGTTATATTCTGTAGTTTGCAGTCCTTTAGCCTATTGCTTTATTTCATACAATGCAAATTAGCTAAGCTACTCATATACACATACAGTGAATCATCAGCTACGGAATCTGTAAAACGAATTGGTTTTGGTGTACATATTTTATTTCATTCTACTGTTTCATTTCACAAATGTTATTAAGTGAAAAATGGAAGAATAGATTTCTGGGTATGATATACCATATTATCTAATCTATTTCTATTCTATTTCTTTACCGCTTCCGTCCACTTACATATAATATCCGTCGTACATTAACAAAATAAGTTGATTAAGCTCTTCTACTCTCATAACCATTACAGTTGGATCGTTGGATAACTATATGTACTTACATACATACATACATTACTAACTAAAAGTTAAGCGTTTTTTGTTCATTTTGAACTGTCAAACTGGCAAATCCTCACGATAAAATTTTCGTACTAACGCCAAATATCCACGTGCAATTAGTTGCTGCTACAACTATTCTGTATTACAACTATATATAACAAAACAAATGCGATTGAAAAATAAGAACACACTGAAAAAGAAAATCTAAGTACATTCGGTCAATGTCTAAAATTGGCACAATATATGAAACTTATAGAATGATATAAACATTAACAAAAAGAATAATATGTAATATAAAAACGATTAAATGACACAAGATAAAGTTCCTTAAGGTCCAGAATTTGAAAAAGCCGATTTGTCAACGGAGTCGCGTGGGAGTGGGAGGGTTGCCTGGTTCTCAAATCTCCCCGCTTCATAATTAGCATGTTCTTCCGTTCCAGTTCCAGCGTAATATTCTTGGTCATCTTCCAGAATGCTATCTTGTCGCATTAGGTCCGGGTCAATAGGAGTAAGATGTAAAAAGTGGTCATACGTTTTCAAATCCTGAACGCGTGTTACAATAGGCTGGCGCTCATTTACCGGTATTCCATACTCTTCATAAGGAAAGGACTCCATTTTTGACATCCGTTTGCTATTTCCACCCAAACTAATGCTTGACGTATTAGCAGTGTCTTCCCCAGATGATAACGGTGGCGGAAATTGATGAGTGGATGCATGATTACCAAATTCAGAGGATGAAGTGCTTTGCTGACGACGAACATTGACGGTGCCGAAACTACTACTTTTCAGAGACATTTCATCAATTTTCTCACAGCTCATAGGCGGAGCCCTGGGTTGAATTTCCGTTGTCGTAGTTGTTACTGATCCTTCAAATAAGGAGCTTTTCTCTTCAATTTCCGGATTGGGATAAATATTTCCAGTGCTCAAGTCAGCGTTTGGATACAACTGATTCGCACCTCGAAGCAATCTTTTTTGTTCACGTTGCTCTTCCAGCTCAATCTCTTCTTCATCATCATTCTTTTTCACTCTTCTACGGTCCAGCCATACTCCTATTCCCAACAAGGCCAATAAAACGACCCCCACGACCAAGAAAACATAAAGCCAAATGTAGGCGGAGTGATTCTTTTCTGTCGTCACACTTTGTTCTAGTGGATTGATTCCACTAACCGTTGCTTCATCTGTGAAACAATTGGATTGATTGATGGGATCAAAATATGCTATGAATCATGTGATATTAATAAATGATCCGAAGTTTTAATTTCCTAGCAGAATAATCAGCTTAAAGATAAGTGCTTTCACAACTTACGTGGTTTCCGATAATGATGTTCTAAATAATAGGCATCCATTTTCGTAAATTTTAAGGGGATGGGAAAAGTGTACAACTTGCTCGCGTACAGAGTCCACCCGCGCTCAAAGTCTTATATGCTCATAAAATGCTTCCTCCAGTATAACTTGTAAAATAGTCCAATCCTATTTACTAGGGGGAAAGTTCCAGTATAAATGTTCTGTCCGTTAGATGATAGAATTATAGACAAGACACACTGATTTGGCCTCCACTGGCAATTAATGTTTTGCAACCACTTCAAGTTTTTAAAAATACAATACGAAAAAACAAACAGTGCTAACAAACAAACAAACGAGTGTCCGAGTAAATGCTACTAATTCACGTGTAACATGTAGTATTTCAAATCACATATAACTCCATCACCACACCACAACCGTATTTTCAGTACACTTTGAATGTCAAGTTTGGAGTGTATAAGTATAAGTACTTCAGGCCCCTATGCACGGAGGTAAACTTTATTATATATGAGGAACGGAAGACGAAGACATATACGACATGTGTCTAGAGAAGAGCAGTGCAACCAGCAGCAACTCACAATAGTCAAAAATCAGTTCCACTGTTCCAGCTTCTTTCATTCATATCTTTTAAAGAAATTGGTAGTCGAAGAGAAAAGGTGCATTTAGCAGTAGCCCATAATACAACCAAACCTACTGTTTTGACCAAGTATGAGTTTCTTTTTCATTGCTTGCTACAAATAAGAACCTTCTGCATTGTGTTTTAACTAACATGCTCCCAAAAAGTATCAGGTCCGTCCATATGCATATATGGTGTACCTACAACCCAATACCAAGATGCAGTCTTTGTATGTTGTATGTGTATATGTATGCTAAGAATGACATTTTACAGGGACCAAACCCATCATGAGTTGACAAGTATCCAGTTCAACCGATATATTCCCTGAAGTTATTTATACAAAGTGGTTTGTTTGTACACAGCATCCTTTAAGATTACAAACTATAACATACTGTATTTCTTCAATGCAAAGTATGTACTTAACAATATGTGTTATGATACTGGGTTAGTGTTAGCCCAAAACAAAACTCCTACTTGTTGTTGTAGAATTTTACATTTCCATCGGACATTTAGAATCATGTATATCACACCACTCTCTACAAACATTATTGCTTCCTCGCAGGAAAAGGAACCAAACATATACATACAATGCGTGTTATATCATCCATCCATTATAAACATATTTCTTCTATACATGTAACGATACTTTGAAGTGACAGGACGCTACCACGACATCAACAGTAGCCACTAATCCAGCATAACGGTGATGGTAGCGTCGATGTGGTAAATATGCTACTAAAATGGGCGCACACAACTTTAACCTGGAACCACAAAAGGCTATAAACATAGATGACTTTCATCACTGCATTTCTCAGTCAACAGCTTACCATTAACTTTGTACTTTTGGTTGAGTAGTTCTGTGTATACTCTTCATATTCATGATGATTCATTATGAAAGAATATGCTTACACGGAAAAATTAATCTGTATATGGTTTCAATAACGTAAACAAACACGTGCATTTTCATAAAAGATTTATACAAACTCGGAGAATTATCTTCAACATCTATTACTTTATCTATGAGGACTCGACTAACGTAAAGATATTTTGTCATTGATAGAGGGTGAGAACGTAGTAACTTACAAAATTCATCCTTCATTTTGAGCTAAGAATGGATTGTGCTTATGAGTCTCAACTTCATTATCCAGATCTAACACGTCGAGTTTGTAAGTTCTTGGAGAAAATATTTATGTATGTACAAACCCCTTTGTCATGTCATTTCAAATGCATACAAACAATCCTATTTATGTACATATATATTACTTCAACCAGTTGAAAAGATTTCTAGCCCAACACAAATATTATACACCATGCATAAAAGCTTAAGTTTGAATTAATAAACATAGGACATCCTCTGATTAACCAAGAAATTATTATACATTATTGTGTATGATAAAAAGCTTGAGGAGTACCCAACAAGCCGCTTTGTACGTATGAGTCAATGAATGAATGGTTTGAACGTTAGCTTCACGCTTAAGCGACAAAGTCCTATAGTATTCCTAATAATAATAGTAATGCAAATGTTCAAACTTTGGAAATTGGTATTCGTTTTAGATAAAATAAATAACCACAGTTCAACAACTAACCCATTCCTTATATTTATCGATAGAAAGTAAATCTGAGATGAATTAATGCGTAAGTCAACCGAGTATGCCTGACTTCGACTCCTACGCACCCGATGCATAATAAGCCACATTATCATTTGCTTCTGGATCTGGATGGGATTCTTAGCTTGTTACGTACATTTATGACGTAACAAAATCCCTTATCTGAGTGATAAAGGCTATGAAATCTGTAACTGCATCATAACTAGTGAGGCGTGTGTAATCTAACACAAATGATGACGTACATACCATTAACACAAGATCCGTACAAAACTATACTTTGGTTCTCACGTCACCCCTATGAGCTGAGGATTCAAGGTGTAGTACTGGTGCTAGTCTTTGTGATGTGTATATGTAAATTTCGCTAAAATTGTAAGTTTGATATTCATAATATATATGCATATAAACACTAAAGCCGTTTATTACTCCATTTTCACGATATTTCCTGATCTCCCTCATCAACTGATGAATCAGGTTTACTTTGAGATTTAATGAGAAACATCCGTACCATAGTAGCAAAATGTTTCCAAAATGAAGTAAGTTTAAAATAATATCCAAATTTTGCAGTGCTATCAATGATTCATTACTCTCTACCTCTTGAAAGTAAAAAATGTGAAATAATCGTCGTCACCAATTGGAAGAATTGGCAGCTGCAATATATTATTCTTACAAAATTTTAAGACGATAATATTTCCCTTTAACAAGATGCAATTTGATCCGCACCAGTCGTCATCATAATATCATCCGACACGTTCATCAGACTTTAGACCCAGTACAAGCCATGAATTTGATGTCGTAGTCATTGCATGAGAAACCAAATCGTCTGCTCACTCACTTAGTACCTCATTTTCCATGTCATCTACTTTGTGTTGTCGACTCCATTATACATGTAGGAATCTAATTACACGCTAAAATTTATCAAGACCAAATAAATGCTCACTGGAGTCAAAAATTATTTCTTGTGTGCAAATGCTGACACTCATTTTATAAGTGTCGTTAGTTGGCGACTGTCTAGCTATTCCATATTTTCTCTAGTGCATAAGTCAAGAGTCATAAAACTTATAAACCTTCCTTTATCACAGCTCACTTCATTAACACAATACAAATTGTGCATTCTGTCGGTGGCTTAAAATGTTAAAACATGTGCCGAACCAAGTACCAAAAATATTTATAACTATATAGATTAATGCGATGATACGATTTATATACTTTAAACATCGTACATCACTTGTTTTGGTGCATAATATCTTGTTAGTATTAGTAATTTTTAAAGACATAACTTTTAATGGCCTTAATTTTATGTCTTAAAGAAGAAAATAGCCTTGGCTCTGTCTCTAACTTTCAGCTGTACTGGGCTGACTGGGCAGCATCCGCTGGATGAAATCTAGAGTATACTTCCTTTGTTGCATTGTCCTGTTTTAAAACGCATCAAGCGCCACAAACCCAGGCCATGCCTTATACATACATATCTTCACAGCTTAAGAAATTGTTTTTCAATATAAAAAAATTAAAATGATACATGCAGTAAAGATGGGGGTAGTTAGTTGTATTTTATACATACTGGTTTATACGTATGCAATTTGTTGGGAAGACAAAGGTATGCCAAATCGATGTACATCATTGAATTGATCATAAAAAATAATGAATCCCACCAAAGTGAATGACGGAAGAAAAGTTTTCAGCGAATTTATGTCATATAATTGACATATTTTATATTCTGATAGAGCTAAATGGATACTGATAAGCAAAAACGTTCAGAACTCTCCATTGCAATGTGATTGGAGTTTGTGAATCGAAACAGTATAGAACATGGCGAAATTTCACAATCACCCAGTTCAGTAGATTAAAACCTATTCTAATTATTTCTCAGCACTATTTACAAGGCTACTGTCAACATAAACAAATGAAGGTATGGGGTATGATCTGGCAAGATAAAAAACTCCTTAAGTGACGAAGAAAATCTTCGTCATGATGATGATGATGTTAGCTACGCCTTGCATACTTGCATTGACTCGCATAATATAATTATATTACACTTTCATTGTCACGCACGTACTCGTGTGCTAGTGTGCTTCATTCATTGAGTAGTTCTAAATACCAATCCTAAATATGAATGATTATAATGTACGAATGTAAAGCTAGCATTTGAGACGCTAGAGAATATCACTAGCTCAGACTTGATTTCGTTCTTGAACCGATAGTATATCTTCTCGATTGTTCCATCATCTTATCATGGTGGTTATATATTGAAAACTAACGGTTTGAGAGGTCATTTTGATAGTATTTTTTGGATAATCAGGATTGATTATCATATCACCCCGAAAATAACATTACGAAGGCCCTTCACTAATTCATCCAACAAATTACATTACAAAGGCATTATAGAGCTAAACGTTGCAAATGCTCAGTATAATGGATGGAACTCAATCTACTACCAAAACCAATTGCGTATTATGATTCCCTGGAATTTTATAAAAACGCGAAGTAAGATGCAAGTCCATGATTTATCCTTAGCTGAAAGCGAGCAAAACATATCCCAAGCAAAGCCTCACATGCAGAAAGCGAAACAAGCGGCAACTTTTCAGGGCTAAGCAATAGTGCAAGATTATGTTTCTTACCAATTAAAGACTCGTCTGGATCGTGAGGAGCAACCGAAAGCCGCGTGAGTAATCGGAACAGCAAAGGAAGAACGTCCAGATTTTCGGAAGTTTTCCCTGTATATCAAAAATGTTCATTGATATTATTATATGGAATAATATATGGATGAAGAGAAAACTGAATGTAAAATGTAAATTATGGACGAGAAAAAAAAATAAGGATAAAAATTTCGTAAGGATAAAATACTTACGAAATGAAGGCAGGCATGATGGTCTAATAAGACCCCAGATCCTCATCAGAACAATCAATTCTCGTAGTATACTGATAGCTTTAGAGTCTCTGCAGACTTCCCACTATAATCATTATTATTATTAATGAAATGAAAACTTTTGTTACAAAACCTGCGTGATTAAAAACGAAAAGCAAACAAAAAGAATTAATGAATGCGGGTATATTACCAGTGGAGCTCTAGAATGACGCAAGTCAGGAAGGGTCGCAAGAAGTTTAAGAGCAAGATCAGCACACCACTGCAAAAACTGCTGCAAGGATTGCAGAGTACTTGGTTCAACTGTATATTCCTTTGGTACTAAATGTACCAAAACTTTATCGACATCTGCAAGTTGTTCTCCCTTTGAACTTAGTAAGCCTATAAAATAGTAATACAAATAATTGTAAAATACTTTGAAAATATTATTTCATCATCGTTGCTTCTGTATTTTGAGCTTACTGGATAAAGATTCAGCGGGTCCTTTATCTAACGATGAAAGATCACCAGGCCTGAGAAGGGCCTTTAGAGCTCCTGATACCAAATGTAGAGTTAACAAAGTGGTTTGATCATTCGTTCTGGCAGCCCCTCCACAAGCCATCCTTAATACAAAATTGAATCAAATGTCATTAATCACACAAAAGCTAGTTAATCATTATTGTTAGATATACGTTTTTAAACTACCTGTATAACGCGGCTTTGATTACTAAAATCCGTGCATTAAAGTGAGTCTGAACACTGGGTGGTTGTCTGGCGAATGTCTCACTTAATCTATCCGTTATATTTTCTATTTGATTTTGTCTTAAGCACATCATCACATCCCAAGGGTCCAATCCACCCATCATACTCAATTCAATCAACATTGTCGCATTACCTATAGTTTATGAAAACATTAATTAACATTTTTTTTATTTGAACAACACACCTTAACAGCATACTATGTTGTAAAAAAAGCACACTTACTTGAATCAATATTTGGATGCATTTTATAAACATTGAGGTGAGAGTTTGCAGTCACAGTAATAAGCAAAGAGCCACTCCAAGAAAATCCCATCGACAGATAGGTGTCCTCAGTAGAATTTTGAGAAGATATGGGCTTAATTCCCATTTTGATATCGTCAAAATCATCCCGTTCCCTTTTGATGGGAAACAAAGTGTCAGCAGTTGCATTGATGTTGATGCTGCCAATCTGAAGTACAATACAGTAAATAAAAGTATTATTTAAAAATGTATAAAGACAAAGATGTAAATGTTAATTGCTTTACAATCTATTATTATCTGACCTGTTGTAAATTATCGGACCTTGCCAATACAACAATACCACTGGATAAGCTCAATGCAATTAATGGTGTTAGTATTGAATTGGCTTGACTATTTAAGTTCTGAAGATGAAGCGTGTTCGATACTCCACTTAATGCAAACGTAGAAGTCGCAAGGTTTAACGATAAACTGCATGTATCCAAAATGGCTGCACTATACTGCAATTGGGATTTAAGCTGCCATTTCTAGAAGAAAAAAAACATTTCTAAGTTATCTTCTGGCATACTATCGCATTACATCTGACATTAATTATTACTATCTAATACTTATATTTATTAATAGTATACCATACCAGATTAATTAATTTTTCCGGGTTTGTAGTTTGGAATCTTGGTTTTAATTGCACAGATTCTTGTATTAATTCATATAGACAGACAACTGAGGAATTGGTACTATGATTCAGTAAGGAAATGTAGAGTGAGTCTGCACTAACTTTGTTCACAAACTTGATTGAACTAACAGTATAATCTATAGAAAAAATCAATTAGTAACTTCATTTAGCTTGAAACATTCAACTTCAAAATTCCAGACTTTATGTAATTTGATTTACCTGCAAATGACGGTGGTAAAAATAGTGACTGGGACGGTAACACGGTGACTTGAGCTTTATCACGAAATCCAACTAACTTCATCTCAACTCGATTTACAAGGATTGGATGTTTTAGGGTGTCTCCACATGTTACTACCACTATTTCGCCATCTAATACGGAAACGGTTGGGGGTAATTTATTTTAACATCTTTGATATGTCATAAAATATGCATGATTGACATAACACCATCTTCGACTTGACTTCTTACTTTTTGAGTATGTCATATCGGCACAGACAATCTGATTTCTCACAGCAGAGATCTTTTCCTTGGCTGAAATCACTTTCAAAGGCTCTTCAAAAGAGCAATGCACCAAACCACCCACCAACCCAGTAGCAGTAACTACAACGCAACCATCCAACGATTTCCCCCCAAATCCTCTGCTATTAGGTAAAAGACTTGTGTGATATTTTTCACTGTAAATCAGACTATCAATTTTATCCGCTACAACTTGGACCTTTCAAGGTACAAAACAAAAATCAATTATTAATTAAGACTTCTGAAGCTCCTTATGTTTAATTTCATATCGTGCTAACACAATTTACCTTTCTGGGCATTCCAAGCCAACAAGATGATAGAATTGGTTCACCAGGGAATGATGCTGAATAGATCAACTGCCACTTGTTTAGCAAATTATCCGACATTCCATACACTTCCACTTGCCCGTCCTCAGTGCCCACCAGGAGCTTCGAACCCGCATGATCCCATTGCAAATGACTAATTTGTGAGGAGCTATTTTTTAAGCTGCAATTTTAGAATATATATAACTCATCAGTTTCCTATGAAGGGTATAAAATTGCATTTTTTTATCTAGGTAATCACAATTTCACTTACAAGTTATACTCCCAAGGAGTGTTGAGATCAGCAATATAAATATGTGCTCCTGAAATCTCTGTAGTTTGAGTAGTAAACGGTGAGTTCCAAGGGGAGCTAGGCAAATTTAAACTTGCATTTGACCCTGCCCCACCTGCAGAACCTGATAACGTAGATCCAGAGCCCAAACCTGAGATGCTAGACGATCCTAAACCAGCGCTCAAGGGCTTCTTACCATTGACCAAATCAATGTTAGATGAGAATGCAATAAGATTCTTGACAGAAACTGCGACAAGTGGTCCTCGTTTCGGAAGTAATTTAATTCTAATCAAATGAATGTTTCAAATCAATCAAAATCCACAATCCTTTACAGTCAATTATGAGTTTATAACAAATTTTACCGTTTAGAATCCGATAAGTACTCATCCCCTCCTTTGGGGAGTACATCTGGCTTCACCTTATACAACAGTTCCATTTTATTTCACGCAGTGTGACGGACCTTCTTTTTCTTGGTAACTGCCACCGGTGACCGGTGAAGCTCGTGATTCTTACAACACCAAAAAAACCAAATCCAAAAGCACTACACCTAATCCAGCGTCACCAGTGATGCTTTCTCTACTTTCACACAAAGTCCCAATCCACTGCTGAAATCAATGCACAAATGATTTATCAAAAAGCACTTTAAAAGGAAAGCGTTCCAGCCAGTCCAGTGTTTACCAACACATCACATCTGCACATCTACAACAAGGTTTTGCTTTACATTGCATAGCACATAATATATATTATATACATTGTCAAAACTTGAACATATCAAGTTGCCCCAAAAGTAAAGTCAAGTCGTCCAGATGAAAATATACATGTTCAAGCCACCCGCAAAACATCCAAAGGCATATTTTATACATTGTGATGGTGCTAACTGCTAACAACATAAATATCCTTATCCTTATGTATAAAAAAAGTTTATACCTAAAACACAATGCACACGGTACAGGATTTATAAGGATAGCATTGTAATGCAATGTTCTTGTGTATCGAATCACACATTACCCCACAACGTACAAACTTATATATCCCAGCTCATCTCCTGTTATATATGAGTTAAGGACATCTCTTTTCTGTTCGGTTAAGTTTAGGTATATATTTTATATGCATATTAAGGTATAAGGAACACACACAGCGAACACAGTAATACTTATGGAAGTGGGATCTGATCCGAAGAAGAGGAGAGGATGTGCTTTATTGGCAAGTAAATACCCCACAAAAATTGTGAATTGTGTTGACTTGTACATTGTACTTACTCAGTAGTAGTAGTAGTAGTAAAAGTACATTTATGTATTGTAATACCTACTATGAACCTGTTGGTATTTGATATGTATTTTTATGCAAATCAAACAGACATCATATCATAAGTACAAATATATCCAATCCACATCCACATCACATCCCCACAACCACCACAAAACTATAAGCGCTTTTTAGTTACGTTACAAATGTGCATATCTATCCACACATATAAAGAACATTCGTACTTACATTTACATTCAACATTGCTGTTCATTGTGTTCGTCCGTTCCTATTCATGAATTCATCGCAAAAGGATATTTGCAAATACTTTCGAGTGTTGCTTGCTTTGCCCTGAAAAACCTTATTTGGATTTTTTTGTAAGAGAGTGTTCATCAAATGTGTTGGTTTTGTGGTGAGAGTTAATTTTTATGAAGTTTTCAAATTCCGGTTGTCACCCAAAGATAAGGTGTCTTTGCTCGAATTGGATTGGGAAGAGTTTGGAAGGTAAGAAGAGCTTTGCCTGAAATGTGTCAACGTATTTGATGCTCTGACCGAAAGTATTAGATCATCCTTTTAAGGAAAAGAATTTTTTCCCAATGATGATGATATGATACGATGAGCATTGAATGTTGAACAAAACTTCTACTAACTGGCTGCCTATGTACATACCTCCGGCTGTCATTTATTTTAGTGATTCTTCATGTACTTAGGGTTTGGTCAGTCAGTTGTAAAAAGAACTTTCATATTATTCACGGTATGTTCAAGTAGGTACGTGTTGGGATGTTGTCATCCGAATAGAATAGCATAACAAATAGAGTTTTATTTCAGTCACTCATTCCATTCCGTTGTCTCTTTGCCACAGAGTCATAGTTATATCCCCCTTTCATCCTGACCATAAAAGGATTAATCATCATCATCAGCAATCAGCAGCAGTTCTCTACTACTTCTTCTTGTGGCTAGATTGGATCAGTGTTAGTGTTTTATCAGTATTTTACAGCCAAGTTTCAGTTTGATACAGCGTTTCACTTTTAAAAAATTCCTCCGATAAGAAGAAGGTAATTTGTAGTTAACATTATTTAAGGTTTAAATGATAGTTTTTAAAAATGTTGTATGTGGCTGATGAATGTAAAGATGAAAGAAGAGAGAGTTAGATAGTCATTGATCGTGTGTAGGTGGTAGGAGGGTTGATGGTGGTGAATAATTTTAATGTATTTACTTAGCTGACAGGAAGTATGAGAGCAAAGTGTCAGTATGGTTTTTTAATTTTTTGTGTTTTCTAAATTTTTCAGGCAAAGTGATTCCCAACTTGAAACCGTGAGTGAAGAGAGATTATAGTACATAATTGGCCATGATGGTGAGTTGATGTTGATACTGTTTATTAATGCACGTTGGTTATGGTTATTCTTGTTTTTTTAAATGACTTTTTAAATTTGTTTTCTTAGTCGTCCGGATATAGTGAAGAGGAGTTTCAGGAAACGTTCCAGTTGTTTGACAACAGAGGTGATGGCAAAATTCAAGTTAATCAAGTTGGAGACGTCCTTCGTGCATTAGGGCAAAATCCAACGGAATCAGATGTTAAGAAATTTACTCATCAGTATCGCCCAGGTTTGTATTAAGATCCCTTAATGTAATCACTGCTCAATTCCAATGAGATACATATTTATTTCAATTATGATCTTCGTTTTATTGCAGATGAACGGATTAGTTTTGAAGTCTTTC
Organism: Orchesella flavescens; assembly: GCA_964034955.1. NCBI lineage: Eukaryota > Metazoa > Arthropoda > Collembola > Entomobryomorpha > Orchesellidae > Orchesella > Orchesella flavescens. The sequence continues at coordinate 24,336,708 of OZ035954.1, read as the reverse complement.
TACCAATTTATTCGTCCATTTCCAAAAACAAAAGCAACGACACCGCAGAAGACTTTATTGAGGGCTTGAGGCATTTCGACAAGGATGGTAACGGTTATATTTCCTCTGCAGAATTGCGTCACCTTTTGACCACATTAGGTAAAAATCAATGACTTGATGTATATATTATTCTATGATCATTATTACATCTATGTATCGTTGGGTATGTATTGTCCGTATAAGGTAGTAATATTGAATTTGGTTTGTATGTGTGTTCCCTTTCTATAGGAGAAAAACTTACAGACGAGGAGGTGGAACAGTTATTGGCAGGCCATGAAGATTCACAAGGAAATGTTCACTACGAAGAGTTTGTTCGCGCAGTTATGAATGGTTGAACTGATCTGGGATACGTCTATAGGAGGGATTCAGCGATTAATCTTAGATTTTGCTTCCTCATCATAATAACGCACTTATTTACAAATGAAGTAGTGTAGGCATTTTGACTTAATTATTATTCTGCTAGCGTTATCTATTTTTCCATTCCATTTGAAGAGAGTATTACAAGTTACAAAATTTAATTTCTCAGCAGTTGCATCATGACAATAAAGCTACATACTAACACAAAAGTCGTTGATGAACGCGAATGAATTGTGTTTAATTTTGGTTTATTGACGCATTTTTATAATAATAATCATATCATAAAAGTCAATGAATAAAATGACTGTAATTAATGTGCAATTTGTGACCTCACAGTTTTGAATAGAGTTCTGGTGGACAATCTGGTTGGTTGGCTGCATGTGCTCTTTGAAACGCTGGAATTTCTGAGAGTACCTTTTCAATCCTTGTAATAGTTGGAAAACAGGAAATATCCACTTTGAATCTGTAAGCATTTGCAACCTGGGGTATAAAGCAGCAGTCAGCCAGTGTAATGTCATTCCCAACGCAATATACTCCCGAGTATTCCTTTAATGTTTTTTCAAGGGCTGTTGAAGAAGTTATTGTTTGCTAATGAGTTTTGAAATGGTTTTAGCTAAAGCGGAAGCGTTGTTCTAGACTCTTATGCTAGAGTGTTGTACCTCGTAATCCGTTATGTAGCCAGAACTGAGCCCATCTTAACTTTTCGTTAGGATCCTCACTGTGTTTGTGCAAGGTTCGTAAGTTTTGAAGAGGTTGAATACCTGCAGCAATGAGGTGCGAAATTTCTCGTACTTTAGCTCTTTGAATCGGATCTTTTGGCAGCAGAGGCTTGTTTGGGTAAACCTCATCCAAATATTCTATAATTGCAAGCTGGAATTGGTAATATGAAAACAATTAAATTTCAAAGCGTTTTATTAGCATCTGTAAGAAGCATGATGCATTGGTATTGGCTGGAACAGTGAACTTTTCTAAATGCATTCAAATATACATTTTATTCGCCATGTTTTGTATTACCGATTGGAGTAAGGTGCAATTTCCATCAACAATCAGGGCCGGAACTTGAGCCATTGGATTCAGCTTCAAAAAATTGGGCTGGAACTAAACATCAAGAAATCATTATTGAATACATATTGCTGCTGTAAGCTTTTCAAAGACCATTAAAAGACTCGACACATTGGCAATCGTCTCTGCAAGCTTTGAAATTAAATTGAGTTGTCAGCCAGCTCATTAGTTTTCTAATTTATTTGACGCAAGCATACAAAAGTGCAGCTTACTATGATGTGAGACTGCTATATTACTCTGTAAAATGTCTTTACGTCAAGATACCTTATGGATGTCGACTTGATTTGTTTGCGAAATTTACATTTCACAGTTAGTTGTGCAGAAAGGCAGTTATTTACATACTCCTCAAACATTAAGCAAACAACTTTTTCATAAGCATATATAGCATGAATTTCTGAGTAAAATGGTCCAAACGATACACATTAGCAACTAGATATGTGTAGGCAGAAAAATCTGAATCCAGTCTCTTACTATTCATATCCATTCATTTCATGGTTCATTTGTATTTGTACTCTTGCATTTCCTATACATCACAGAATCACAGCAGTCAACAGAGTACACTTTAGTAAAGCACAATTCTTGGAAAAAAGAAAATACTAACTAACGTACTGCGTACAACCATAATAGTTGAACCATTCCTCATGCCATCTTAATGCATGGTATCCGCTGAGCTGACGTTTCACAAGCCAAGAGTGTTTTTGCCATTTACATTTGAAGGGACTGTGTATAAGAGCGACATTTATTCGTTGAGAGTTTAGACTTTGAATTCCAGCTCCAGTCGCTTCGCAAGATTTGAAGGTGGTTCTCTAAAAAAATTTTTAAAGAAAGTCACAAAAATATTTTTTTTATCATTGTTACTGACCTGCTCTTCCTTCATTAGCTGGACTGGGATAACTTCGTAAGGAAGACCTTTGTACTCTAGAGCTTTTAGACAACAGGAGGTAACAAAAACATTCTATAACTGCACTTTAGTTTCATTTTCATTGTATTTTTTGCATGTTTAGCCCACTTTGTTTAATTATCATGTATTAATGTTTCATATAATCATACTTTGGGTAATGAATCTCACCTATCCGCACTCGCCATGCACATGAGCTTCTAAAGTAGGAATAAAGCTTTAGTTTCACTTTTTTTCCAGCAGTTTCTGTAGAGCCAGGGTTGCACTTTTGTTTTCCATTCATATTATTTTCTGCGTTTTCCTACGTAAATTTCAATAATCTGATTCTAGCTATAATATGTATATAATCGCTTTGATAAAGGTTGTGGTTATGTGCTGCCATGCAATGCAGTAGATTGAAATTGAATGGGCTCTCACATCGAAAAAAATGCGATCGTATGAAATGAGCTGATATATTAGAGAGATTGTAAAGAAATTTTGTCATTCTATTATTCTGATCTACTACAGTGCACATTCTGCATAAGGTTGACAAACAGGTTTTTATGAACTTAACAATGAAGGAACGTAATATTATATTTTGACACAATTGCAATATGAAGACATTAAAGTCTACAAAATGGGCATAACATAGCGCAGCATATTTACTATCACCTAAATCTCCATAAAGCGTATGAGCCTCCTGTTGTATAGAAACAGATTCATGTAAAAATATGATATGGGTTTATGATTCAAATTAAAAGCATAGTAAAATCAGAAACAAGTCGGTATTGATCGCATAACACGTGCTTAAATTTTCAACCAGCTTCTAGTACGCGTTTTTAATGAATGTTTGGTTTAAAAGTTTATTTAGGCGATAGCCAAATTTGCATTAGAGAGAAGTCAGAAGAGAGAAAATGTTTAGAATAATTCATGCAAACATAAATTAACGAGCATATAAGTCTTGAACTTTACGCAGTGAAATGAGCGATACAAGATGCAATAGTGAATAGAGAGCCATAATGCATGCATATTCACAACATCAAGATTAGTGGCAAGATTTTTTGCCGTGATATATCTATGAGTACATACCATCTACTACTACTACAGATCACAGATTCATTTCTGTTGCCTATTTTTTGTTAGTATTTATATGATGCCTGCTATGAAATTTTAATTTTTATATTTCTCTAATTAAAAAACTATTACTTAATTTTGAAAAACCTAGAAAGCCTAAAACATTCTTTGCTTCTGCAGAATAGGGGAACTTCCGCCACTACCTTAAAATACTATTATATCACTGGCAGAACAAAGCTATTGTGACGGTAACGTCGTGTCTAGACTGTTCCCGCAATAACTCCAATAACTTGGATCCAGCTTAAGCGTCACGATGAACGCCTTCAGAATAGCCGGTGACCTCCACCATCTTGCTGCGGTAATCATCCTTCTGTTTCAAATCTACAGAAAAGAGAGCTGTGCAGGTAACATCAAGTAGACATAGACCTTTTACATTTTGAATTTCATATAACATGTTTCATATAACAAGGTAAACTAAATCCAAAAAATGTAATGTGTAAATTTTGTAATTCATTCTTGATAGGATTTAGTGGAAAATCTCAAGTCCTATTTGCCCTTGTATACTCAGCCAGATATGCAGACTTGATGACAAACTTTGTTAGTGCTTACAACTCAATTATGAAAGTGGTATTTATAACAACAAGCTACCTCACGCTCTACCTTATCTACTGCCGGTTTAAAAAGACTTATGAGGCACAAAGCGATTCTTTTAGGTTAGAAATTCAAATTTAATGATCAAAATTTAACATTTTTCTATCATTGAAATTAAATGAATGTGGATAACATGGGGACACGCACTTATTTTTTCAGATTTGAGTTTTTGATTTTAATGGCTGGTGCATTAGCTATGTTGTACAATCATGAGTTCACACCAATGGAGGTACTTACCCCATAATTAAACCAATCATAAACCAAATGCTATGAACATGGATTCATTTATACACTTTCAGTTGACTAACCAAGAATAAAAATTTGCAATTTAAAAATATTTCAGATTCTGTGGACCTTCAGCATTTACTTGGAAGCTATTGCTATTATCCCCCAGCTATATATGTTTTACAATACAAAGGATTGCAGCATGTTTCCTGGTCATTATGTTTTTGCAATGGGATCCTACAGGGGTAAGTTACGGAGAAAGACAATAAAATAATCGTTTTAACATTATGTTGATTGGTCTACTTGATTTGATAATCAAACCAATTTTTTGTGATACAAACATAGCGTACTATCTTTTAAACTGGATTTGGCGTTACCACACTGAAGGATATTACGACTTGATTGCAATTGGTGCCGGTGTGATACAAACGCTACTCTATTTGGATTTCTTCTATGTCTATATCACCAACACTTACAATATGAGAGAAGCTGAAAAATTTCAGCCAATCATTGTGTGATTTTATTTAATCTTATAAATGTGATTCTGCACTGTTCGTGAACATTTACAAAACTAGAGACTGAGGTCTACAAAAGTTGGTTGGTGTACGTGAAGGTTGAATTTGAATGCTTATCTTTGAATTTTACGTAAAAATCGATTTGTACCTGTTTAGATAAGCATAAATTATATAAGCCAAGAGATATATCGTTGTTTAATTAAAAAGCGCAATAAATTATTAATATTATTATGATTCAAACTTTTTTTTACATTTATTTAGATTGATAGGACTTGTATGAACGATTGATTATAATATGTTAATTGAAAATCATACAGAAGTTACACATTGTATATAGCCATGTCTGAAATAAGTTTTCTGAATTTGAAGCTATATTTGAAATTATATTTTTGTATATTCACGCAGCTGGAAACTTTACTGTTGTTCCATAGTTTGTTGAAGCCAGTCAAGATGAGAGGTAACTCTAGAGTAGACGCCTGAAACCATGTTAAAAATTTCAAAGCGTAAGAGATCATTAAGTACTCAATACAACCTATATTACCGTTTATAGGTATTGTTAGATTAAGAAATGCATACCAGGGAAGCCTGGCTCGGCACATTTAAAGCCAAATGACACAACTCCAATTAAAACGTAACGGTTTGTTCCAACAGGTTGCTGTAAGCACATATTATTAACTCGCATTATAAAAAATACACTGTATACATGATAGATGTATTATCCATTAACCGAACCTGGAGCGGGCCACCACTATCACCTATAATTCAAACCAAGAACGGCATTACATCATCAATTAACTATTTTGGATTATGATATACATGTCTGCATCCACTTGCAAAATCACTTCAGATTGGGTTTTGGTTTTACCTTGACAGGCGTCTGCAAAAAAGCAATAATATTCATTAGCATTCATTCTTACATTCTACTTTAAATGCTTATAATTATATCATTGTTGGTTTGAAGATGTATTCTATCATATTAAGAATGAGTTTACCCTTTCCTCCTGTTTGGAGTCCTGCACAAATGTTAGTATCATCAACTGCTGCTGTTTTAAAAGATGCATACTTTTCTTGACATACAGAATCAGGGACTGTAGGTATTTGGACTTCTCGCAACACACTTGATGAAGGACCGTCTGAAAGATGAGGAATATTATGCATGATGTATAAATGCTGGCTCATACAACGCTTCACTACTGTCTGGACGGATTGTAAGCATAATGGTAAAAGTAAGATATACATAGATGTCAGTTGTCGGTACTTACTAAATTGAATGGCTCCCCATCCTATTCAACCAAAATGAGCCGTGGATGACGATATGAAATTAAGTTAAAATCCAATTCACAAAATTTCTTACTAATGTTCCTTCATTGCAATTAGAAAGTTTGTATTTTGCATAGCATCGTATTAAGTTACTGGAAAAATCGTACCTGACACGAACGGAGATGTATTTTCAAATTTCTGGTTCCTTAGTTGTGGAGTTGATGGTAAGCATATCGGATGAATTTGTGCTAAAATCGCATGTTAATTATAAACTCACATTAGTTTCGAATTTATATTTGATTTCATAGTTTTTACCAGGAATGATATTATCCCTTATTTGCTTACGTGAGAATGGTACCGGTCGTTTCAGATGTAGCAAAGCAATATCATTCTTAAAAGTGTTGGGATCGTAGTTAGGATGTATAATTCTCTTATCAACCTCATCTTCCAAAGGTGTCACCCCGTCACTAGTGCTGTAAATGTCATGATCGCCTAATCTTACACTTGCCCTGTACGCATAAACATAGTATATGTCAAAATACTTATAACAAGTAGAATAGGATGATTGAGGAAGTTAGTTATATATAAATATTTAAGAAAATTTGCTTTTCTAAACATACAAATCATCCCTTCCATGCAAACAATGTGAAGCTGTCACAACCCATTGGTTGGCAATAAGGGCCCCACCACACAAATAATTTACGTTGCCTGCAGTGTCTTTATATCCAAGTGCAGCAATCCATGGCCAAGCACCTTTAACCAAAACATAAAGTGCACTTATCCTCTAAACTCAAAAAATTCTTATAATTCATATAAATGCAAATTTTATACCTTTCTCCGAAATTTTTCCTCCAACTATACGCGTATCTATAAAAATTCAGTTAGCAAGAATGGCATAAAATTGGGTTGATGTTTAAAACACTAAAACAATCGTAATGATTATTTTATTATAAAGGCTATTATTACGTGAAGCGTTGCTAAATCCACATTCATCTGCCAGTCCATCTGTGCTGAAACCCGTACTGGGTGGCGTACTTCCTTGTTGTACAGGAACCAAAGCTATAGGACCATCTCCAATTATCAAACCTCCTTGCGTAACAGGCTTTTTTGTTGGAGCTTCCGTAATAATCTGGATTGGAAACGGCGTCGTAGTGGAAGTGGTGGTAGGTGGAGGTGGAGGAGTAGCCGGACTTGTTGGTGGGGGTGTTGTCTGTGAAGGAGTTGGTGGGATGATAACTAATCCAGGCCCATTATTATTACCTCCAGATTCCCCACCACCTGGATTTTTTGGAGATGGATTGGTCGTAAAATCATTAGCACCAAAATTATTATTGTTCAAATTTTGTGGTCTCTCCGGTTGAAGAGTTCTTCCAGACGGACAACATACGTTTGGAAGAACACCAGAAAAACCACATATTGAGCGACGCAATATGCGTGCAGCAGTAAAGGGAGGTCTATTCTGTATGATTCTAGCTATTCTCCCACAAGCAGATAAAGGTGTGCAGTGACCACCAGTGTTTTGAAATGTTCTACAATCTGGTGGACGTGATGCATCTATTTCATTTTGATTTTGGAAACCTTGTTGGTTTTGGAATCCTTGTTGATTTTGGAATCCTTGCTGATTTTGGAACCCCTGCTGATTTGGGAATCCTTGCGGGTTTTGGAATCCCTGTTGGTTTTGAAAATTATTGGGATTGTTTTGCTGAAAAGATCCTTGCTGATTTTGGAAATTATTGGGGCTTTGTGGGAATCCTGAAGGATTTTGAAATCCGTTACTACCCTGGTTTCCAAACCCATTATTTGGTCTGCCAAATGATTGCTGTTGAAACTGTCTTGGTGGCGGTTCGTCATCTTCGAATATCACTGAAATCAACAATTATTAAAAAACTTAGTTTAAATAGAACGTAAAAGTTTTGTGGAAGCTTTTTAAATAAGAATATACCCTTCACTCGTATACCTTGTGATGTCACACAAGGTGCACAAAACCACGCGAATAAAATAATTATTGCTTTCATTTTTAACGTTATCAGTACTATAACGCAATGACTATTTTATAAACGTAATATTTTTATATCAATTGCAATTCATGATTTTCTGCTGTAATTTTTGAAAAACCGGATCTGTGATGTGATCTTTAAATGACTGGAGGCAAATCAAAAGAATAATAATAATTATTGCTCTCGCTCCTCGTCCTCATGTAAAAGTGTGACTAAAGAAGATTTATAAACGTAGTTTTTGGCCAACTCGTTCTGCACGCAATCCTTGTATTTTCCAGTGGCTCAAAAACATAAAAAAGTGGAATTCACAAGCCAAATTGTATTGCAGTGTATATCTCATTTCTTAAAATTGTATGGAGGCCTAGCAAAAACAATAAAATTCCTAGCAGAGACGCAAAATAATCAGGAGAAAGATAGACGGACGGAATAGGACAGTAAATAATTATATATTTACTAATTCATACCTGAATCATCTATCATATCATTAGTTTTTTGCACGTGTAATGACTACGACTACCCAAATTCAAAAGAAACATTATAGTTGCAGTTCTACCATTATTAGCTTCATCATAAGGTACACTGGACATTTCGCATGCAAAGCACCATGTCATTAAATTAGCACTTTCCATGAGATGAGACATCCACACCACATTCACATTATAGAGAACTTGGGATTTTTGGAGTAAGAGAAAAAAAAACCAGTGGTAGTAGTGGTCATTCTAAAGGTTCTACATTACATGTACCATTGTGCATAATGAAATCTTTCTTTATTCATTCGCTCAAACAATTATATAACTGCATCCAACAATGGAGAATTTACGATGAGTCATCATCATATCATCATCACCAAAACGTTTCAAATGACAATGATAAATGTATATGTTATGACTTGCCATAGCGCATCCTATTCTTGACATATATGGAGTCATAATTTTAATTAACAATCAGATATATAGTGGATAATACATACATCATTTATACAGTTTTTTTTTATAATAGCGAGTTAATAATGTGTTTACCTCACTTGTACATAAATACTGACAATTCAATGGTTTCAATGACAAAGGCCTTGTATGGAAAAACAATATGGTTCTTCTTCGTAAACGCCAGATAGCCAATCTCGAATTCAAAGTCATTGTCAATGGTAAATCATTCGCAAATGTAAGTACCTATATATGGATACCACAACAAATTGAATAGGAGTACATAAATTTACACATATATTCATCCTATCTTACGGCCCAATGATCGATTATAACTGAATTAAATGGAAACACGTGCAAAAAACCAACCTGCTGTGCTGAACACTATTGTGCAATATTGAGTTTAGAGACAAAAAACGAAACTTTCATGATGCATGCTAATTTTGCACACATCACACATACAATATATATAGTCAAAACGCACTTTTGGATCCTCATTTCAATAAAAATGCTGGTCATTTCATGGGAGTTCAATGATTGGCGAAACTGAATTCCTATGTTACATCAGATTAAAAGGAGAGCTTAAAAGAGCATTATATTTTCTTATTGTAATATTTGTAACATGTACTTTGCACCGAATCTAAACCATACCAGTTCATTTATCGCGACTACTTTGATCTTTCATGGAATTTAATATTTAACGCATGCACTTAACATCGACTGACTGTAGTGGAGTAAGATTCGATTGAGAACAAATAAATATAGTGGCAGAGGAGTTGAGTTATATAACAATTTTATTGACAATTAATTCCGAATAAAATATACCTATATCTACCTATGTGTAAACTTGAACTTCATCAAAGTGTCATTTTGATTAGCTACAATTGACAGGAGAGAGTAGGCACTTGATAAAAATAATTCAAGGAAGATTATTAAAATTAATTCGTGAAATGATTTGGGCGATGACAAATTGTTGACTTACATTGGTTGAATCATATTTGCAAAGGATTATCTGGTCTTTAACTGAACCGACACCAAATGAAAAAACAATAAAATGATAAAGGCCAGAAAATACGATGGGTTTTCCTTATTTTTAAATAATACTTCAGGTCTGATCATAAATACCCTTGCCAATAACTGTGGCTCGATTAGTTGTAAACCTGTTCGGTTGAAAAGCTGTCATAATTCAATTCGAGTTATCAAACCAAAAAATGTCTCGTGTAATTATCATTACAACAAGCGCAGTTCTTCTGCTTTCCTATATCAATTCAGTCTATCCTCATGGTAGATTGATGGAACCTCCTAGCAGATCCTCTTTATGGCACTTTGAAGAATATGAAGAATACAATCCCCCAATTAATTATGATGACACGCAGTTATTTTGTGGATCAAAAGAGGTAATGATTTTTTAAATTCTTAGGCATTAAAGCAAGTTTTATTATACATACATGGACATAATATTTCTCTCTCTAATTCTAGGTTCAATACAATTTGAATGGAGGTAGATGTGGTGAGTGTGGGGATGCCTGGAATCAGACAAAACCAAGGGATAATGAAAATGGTGGACTTTATGGGAATGGCATTATCGTTCGCAACTACACCCGTGGACAGTAAGATTAGCAAATACGTATTAAACTTGTCATTTGCATTAATACATGTAAAATTAATTAATCTATAGAAATATATCGGTAGCAGTCGAGCTCACCGCACCACATTTGGGTCACTTTGAATTTAAAGTTTGTCCTTTGAGATCATCTGCGGATGTAGAAGAACAATCTTGCTTTGATAGGAACCGTCTTCAGATTCTACTAGAAAGTGGAACTGAGTTTGATACTGAAATCCCCATTGATAACACCCTCGGTTGGGTGAATATTACTGCTACATTACCTTCTGACCTAACATGCGAACATTGTTCATTCTTGTGGTACTACAAAACAGGTAAGCTATAAAACACAGGAATTTAAGCTACCTCACTAGCTACCACCAAGTAAAACATCTGTATACTTATATACAGGCTATTAACAAATTCTAAATATTGATTTTATATAGGTAATTCATGGGGGGATTGTGGAAATGGAACAGAGGCGATAGGTATGTAAAAAAATTTATTTAGGCTGGAAAATGTTTTTGCCAGCATCTGCGGTTATACAACAACTTTAATTATAAAATAAAATGATTAATATAATTTTTATAGGTTGTGGACCACAGGAAGAATTTCGTGGATGTGCTGATATTGCTATTCTTCCTTAGTAGAATCGTTCAGCAGCATAAGCATGATTTTTTTTACTTTACTTTGTAGTCCAGCTCAGGTTATATCTTTTGTATTACACAGTCCAGGAATTGGCTGCCTCTGAAATATTTTCTCACGCTGTATGCTTGCGATTTGTGCGTAGTTTACATCTTTAAAACTTCAACAAAAAATTGATAGTCTGTGAGCTTGTATTTATACATTGAAGTATGACTGATGATATTATCCTCCATAATTACTCTGTAAAGTTTTACGTTTAAAATGTTGAGTTCCATGCCATAATTAAGTACGTAATGTTTACTCCGAAAAAATGTTATGATATGTTAAATCAATAAATAATTTTTTATGAAACTTAAAAGAAAAACAAGGTACCATTTTAACTTCATTTTCAAACAAATACAATTACTTTCTGCGACTAATATCATAGTCACAACTGCGAAATATTCCACCAAAATCCAATGAATAACTTATGTACATATGTTTTGCTTTGATTTTACAAGGCAAACTTAAACTCACACTTGAATATCATACCTAATTTCGACAATCTATTGTGCTATAGTTGTAACTTACCTATGTAACACCAAAACATAAATACCTATCACAAGGATACTGCGAACAAGGTACATTGTTTAGTTAAGTCAACATTAAGAGCAAACAATTACCACGAGCTGTCAATATGCGTACAAAGATAAAAGCTTTTTTAATTTTTAGCTACTTAACATATGATGGATGAATAAGGCTTGGTTGGTAGTAGTACGTAGTAGCAATGACCCTGACCACATAATATGATGATTGCAAAATAGTTTTTGTACCACATTGTTCTCTGAGATACTTTTCATCCAGCATTATCTTCTGATAACCATCTTATGTCTGCAAAATTATGCTTTATTGTTCCTTGTTGGATTTGATGTGCAAAAATTATGACCATATAGTATACTATATTCTTGTTTTCCTTTGTGTGCGACTTGATAACGTTGCTTTTTCACAAATTGGGAGCATTTTATTTGTAGTACCTACGAGGAAGCTCAATTAATCCAGCGTTTGGCTCGTTTAGTAGCTTTTTACAAGGTTAAACTGAAGAGTGAACTAGTTGGATGGATTGCAAGCATGGGTAACCGCTCACATTTTGTAGTCTGCTACTGCGTGGAACTATTTTTAGCATTTATTGTGTCTTCATTACTACTTCACATCAATGGTCATGGAAGACTTATGGAGCCGCCGAATAGGTCTTCCCTCTGGAGATTTCCAGAGTTTGATCAACATACCCCACCAATAAATTATAATGATAACGAGTTGTTCTGTGGAGGTTTTACGGTGTGTGACAGCAAAGAATAAAATTAAAACATGAGTAAGTGGGTAGCATAAATTCAGAGAAAGGAACTAATAATTAGAATATTATTATGCTTAGGCCCAACACGAGTACAACGGAGGAAAATGTGGGTTGTGTGGAGACAACTACAATGATACACGACCAAGGGCTAATGAGCACAAGGGCCAGTACGGGAAAGGTGTAATATCAAGAAACTACACGCAAGGGCAGAATATCACGTCTGTTGTTGAGCTAACATTTGGGCACTTGGGCCATTTTGAGTTCAGGCTGTGTAAGCTCCAAGATTCTGCTCAAACGGAGGTGGAAGACTGCTTCGATCAATATTTGCTATCCTTGGCAGATGGGTCCGCTACCAAGTTTCATGTTCCAAACTTAGGAGCTCATTGGTATAGAATAGATCTCAAGTTGCCTGAGGATCTCGAGTGTGAGCATTGTGTGTTCCGATGGCATTACGAAGCAGGTTCGTAAATTATCATTGTTAGGATATGATCGTTATGATATTTTCTGATTCTCGAAAGAAAATTTATGTGTAATTGTATATGGATGATATTAATATCTAGGAAATTCTTGGGGCAACTGTGGAAACGGAACATCGGGACCTGGTTGTGGACCACAGGTATGTGTATTTTATAGATCCATATAATATTCTAGGAAGTTATAAAGTTTATTTTCAAAAATATTCCATTTTCATTCTTTTTGTAGGAAACGTTTAGAGGATGTTCTGATATTTCTATATCTGTAGCCGGAAATTTTACCAAATTAGCAGATAATGTTATTTAATTGAAATAAAATAAATTTATATGTTATGGTATTTGGGCTCCAATCGTTGATTTTACAATTACACGCTTCGGTTTTCACTTAAGACCACACAAACAATAGCTTGTAAAAGCAAAGTGACATGTACACATGTTCTACTTGAGCAATAATACCGATTTAATGGGAAAATGATATGCACACAGTTGTAATAAAACTTTTGGTACTTCTTGACAACTTTAAGGAATTTAAGAATACTATTTGCCGTTTGACTATTGCGCTTTATGCTACAGCAAAAGATAGAGATGTGTGTGCATCCTTGTACGTAATATTTGCTTATGAAGTGGGCTCAACACTAACTTACCGAATGGCCTAAATTATCTTTTAATATCAAAGAAGAGCCATTAAAGTTTTAAATCCAGCCCACATGGTCCTGTAAAGATCAAGCAATTATGAAAGGGAATTTACACCAGTGACGTCAAATGATGCTAAAACTTCCATCATCAGTTCAAAAACGAAGTGGGGTTTAGGCGGATACTTTTTTTTATTATCGGTATCAGGAACCCCTTCAAGCTGTCGCAAGAAAAAGTAAACTTTTACAAAGAGATTTCCTTGCCATCAGCAAGCAGACTACCTAAAATCGGTTGCTGGTTGCTTCCGACACGAGAGAGAGAGAGAGATGGATAAAAAAAACTTCAGTTGAAATATACCAATACAGCTAGCTACCCATACGTTTTCAATAGCCTTATAAATGACGATGATGTTGAAGAACCAAAATATGCATTTACGTCTTTCCCCGTTTAGAGAGCTGTTTGGATGTTGGGGTCCCCAAGGAAAGTATATAAGTGTGGATAGATTACATATCCCACACGCGGCCCACACACGTTACTGTTTTCCTCGTCAGTTAAAAGCACAAGTAATATATGATGCATGATGGTGCAAAGTAGCACAATCCAAGTCACTAAATTCAGGAAAGAGAAGAAACAGGAAAGAGTGATTTTCAGACCAGGCTAGGCATAGTATTATGTATGCATGCATTGCACATGAATTTGAATTCTAATTTGTGAAAGTCACACACACACCAATGTAATCTAGCCCTAGCTCTGAAGTGAAATTTGGGTCGATGGGTATTTTACTGTCAGTTAACTTTTACCATGAGTAAAAAACTTCTGCCAAGCAAAATAGGACACGTTAGTTTCAAATATATTTTTTTTAAATGTCTAATCAATTCAGCAATTCATTTCATGAGCAACCAAAAATGAGTTTAAAATGTGACAACATCACAGAGTACAATACAATAAGTCTGCTGTTTCTAATTAATATTTCTGAGTGAACTGGTACGGAAATTAGATCTTGAGTTATATTGGATTGATATCTTGACGCAATCGTTGTGAAGTATGGAAACTTAATGCTAAAGTTTAAAAAATTTAACGATGCAGTGCATCGTTCATCGTACAATTGAAATGGTTTTGTTGTTAAATATCATTTTGAAATTATTTTAGGTAGTAGTTTTTTAAAATTTTGGGTACATATGTATCGTATTTGGCTTCCGGTTTTGACCAATCCACGTGTTTCCCATTCTTAACCTCATTCTCAATGGCTTTTTGTTAAAAATAATGAGTTTATTCGCAAATAAATTGTTTTTCATTGAAATTACAAAAGGAAATGAAAAACATTTCGATTGCTATTGGAAGAATGACGCATTCTTTTTTATAAACGCTTTCAGCTTTCGCGAATTGATCTCGTTTCCTTCTCCACTAAAAGGAAAAAAATATTAATGTCCCTGATCTACTTTGAGTTCTATAGCTGAAAAGGGAATGACATGGATGGAGCCCTTTTGTCAAAGTGATCCTATAGAATGGTAGAAGTGGCAAGTGGCAAGTACATCACATAATAATGCAACACAATCAAACCCAGCAGATCCTTCATGTGTATATAAGACTTCTATACACTTGATAGTATGGACTGAAAATGCCATTATCATATGGTGGCACGCCCTTGGACGCTTTCTGCTTGTGGAGTCATTAAAATCTATTCTGTGCTGTTTGCGTTGTTCCTTGCCCAGTATTTAGTCAACCGTTAGCTCCCCAAAGCCTTGAGAAAGTAGGTTAAATGAGGTTACAAACAAATGGTAGGCACGCTCAGTATATTATTTCCTGATATTAAGCTACTCCGACATTATATAGCAGTAAAAGTAAATACCCGTCAACGATCTTACAAGCAAGAGCAAGGTATAATATACAACGTTAGAAAATATATACCTACAGCTACTCTCGGAGATCAGTGGGCGTCGTCACGAACCACTTCCAAAACGGGAATTTCTGTTTCTTCCTTTGCTATGTGAGTCAGGAACCTTTTTGAGATAATGTGGCTTTGGATTTCCTTTGCACAATATTTGCAGAAAAATTTCATAATGCCTAAAATAGAATACGAAAAAGAGCTAAGGTGGCAAAACAGGGTGAGGTGGCTATATAGTAATATTGAAAAAATCAATTTTGTTGAAGATCCTTCAGAATAGAATTAAGCGAAGGAACACCACCAACCCAATGTTGCAATACATTCCTGCATATCCTATAACATGATGATGATGATGATACTGTCGTACAGTGAATCTATAAAAAATATCATGCTTTCACTTCCTTCCTTCCTCTGCAAGAGAAAGTTCACCATGTCCCCATCCGGGATTGGTCAGTGAAAGTTAGACCAGCCTCCTTGATCCAGTTCCAATTGGCTTTCTCCTTGACGTAGGAGAAACTCCTGCTTCAACTTTCTCGGCTTTTCCCTTGCTGCCGTGTGTTTGAGTGAACAAAACCCATGCGTCACAAAATCCTCCCCTTTCTCTCACAAAACCTCAATGTACCTAATTGAATGGCATATGCCTTGATCCATATCGAAGTCAAAATGCACATATTCTTCACTGCTTACGATGCATATAGCAGGAATCGTGAATTTCGATTGTGAGCGCTGTGCCTCGTTGCGTTGCATGTAGAGCAACATTCTGAAAAAACGGTCCATATATACAGTCAAGCTATATAGCATCTTGGCCGGAGCTCTGGAACTTTTCGGGAAAGAAACAAAGTATAATGGTGATGAGATGTGATGTGTATGTAATAATGAGGACGCTATGTAATGTTCCCCAATGGAAATCTCCTTTGCTAGCTGGCTGCCTCACTTTTCTCCAGTTTTTATTCTTGTCTCCATTCCATTCTAAGCTTGACTCTTCTTCTCTTCCTTCCTTTTTCTTGTCTCGTCTCTGATTCAGTGTGTTGGGGTAAATCACTCCAGATTTTATTTTTTCAATTTTTTTGAATTGTCAGAATAATACTATATGTGTATACTCAGTTTCGTTTCTGCTGCTTCTCATAATATGTTCGAAAATATCATTTTGTTCCACAACTTTTAATAATTGTTGTTATATTCGGTTAGTAAACAAAAATCGTCGGAAAGATTCAAGCCATACAGGTAGAAAGCATATTATCTGTAGTTTACTTAAATTGTAGCAATTGAAATTAACATAATCTTACAAACTTGAATTGCATGACATATGCCATATAATCTTAAACGAATCAAAGATATCAATATGCTTTCTACATGTTGTGTGGCTTGAAACTTCAATAATTGTTCGTTATAATCCCTACATTAATAATTGTTATCTAGTGAATTTACTTGTGATTAATCATTTTGAAAAGAGGAACTTGGTTGTAAAGTGAAAATTGAGTGAATAATATATTTACATAAGTACTCGATCAAGGCTATATTTTTGTTGGAAGATTTAACAAGAGGGACTACATATTTTTCGAGAAAAAAAATTATTTTTTATTAAAGTCAACTGCATTATCAGCTTTTTCATCGTTAAAGTAGTCGACTAGGCGAAGTACTAGTAGGTGAGTGAACATTATTTTTAAACTCATAATAAGGATAGTTTAAGATTTTTGTCAAAGTGTACAAACACAAACTCTATTGTTATCTGTGAAATATAGCCTTTCAAACTGGCCAGCATGACATCGATATCGAAAACTATATCGGACGCAACGTCCACGGTTAAGGACACAATGAAATCAGCCATAAACATCGGGAAAAATTTAGGAATAACGGGAAAAGGGGATGTTGGACAACTCTATTATGAAGGTACGGAAACTAACTAAATTCATTGTAGCTTCGTATGTATACAACATGGTAAAGCTGAGCTATTTTTGTTCAACGACCAAAGTCAATCTAATTATAAAAAAAGCTTACAGGAAGTTTCATAATACGTCGCAGTCAAATTGTCAAATATTAACTAGTATAATTGTATTAGAATAACAAATGCTGCTGCATAAATCGAATATGTGTTATAGTAGTCCGACTAATGAATATATTTGTAAAATTGCTTAGGCTTCATTGACAGCAATAACCACATGAAAAATTAGTTTATCGTGTTATAACGAAACCAAATGCACACATTGATTGAAATAGTAAGGGGTAGCTTCTACTTATGTGTAGGCGGAAGGAAAGATCATTGAAATAAGGCGTGTTTGAAATTGGTTATATATTCTTTTCATAAGGATTGGAGGGAGGAGAGATTATGTAGGTACGGTAAAGTAATGCTATAAAATGATGTTTTGATTAGATAATTTGCATAGGTAAACATTGAATAATATTGAATATTATCAGCTTGAGAACACTCGTGCAATTCACCTTCAAAGAAGGGTATGTACTTATGTATAAGTATGAAGTAAGGCTTGAAGATTAAAATTCAACTGAGCGGAGGGATGTAAAATGTACAGTAAGAGTTCAATTTACTTAAATTTCCTCAATGATTACGTTGAATGTATTTTGTATAAATATTTTTCATGTATAGAATACAAATTTGTGGCAGGAATCCTGTACATCAATATCGGTTAGCAAGTTTAGTTTTAAATTCACTATTAAATCCCATAAATAAATGGATCGATAATCATTAACTATCGAAAGGCAATAATTTCATGCTTGTCGATTAATAGTTTTTACAATATAGCTTGCAGGAAATACATTTTATTATGTTATGAAATCATTTTTAGTTAAGATAAAAGTGGATACATGCGGATACCCAAGATACTGCAAGACCCAAACACACTTCCAACAAACCCCAAACTTATCTTGAATTTGTGAGTTATGGGAAGTTTAAAGTAGCATCCTGCATTTTTATAGCTTTCTTACCTTATCTTAAAAAGGAAATTAAGGTTTGGATTCAATGAAAACATGATTAAAAGGGGGAGAAGGCTGTCGTCTCATGATTTCAAAGGAAGACTGATATCGTAACTTTATCAAATTTTGTGGTCAACCTAAAATTCAATTACACTGTGTAAAAGGGGAGTATAGTAAAAGTAAATAAGATGATGATGCTGTTGCTTTATCAAGCAGCGTTTCACAGGCTTAGCATAATATTATGTTATGTTATATTCTATTATATAACAATATCATACTGTTGATTGTACACTGGCAACTGTCAGAGAATTTTTTACTTTGCGATATTTTATTCAACCTAACCGTGTGCATCCTCCCTCTTGGCTTCCCCTTTGACACAATAATATTCTTCACTGTCTTCTTTTCAAGTTGTTGGGTAACATATGTGTCCAGGAAATAGTAAACTTTTGCCTGTAATGAAACGGGGCTGTATCTTGTAGGGGAAAATAGGGAAAGGCAAAATGCATAATAACTTTGGATGTTCTATCATCCTCCGTATCGTGAAAATGAATGGGCCACATCTGCTTCAACATTTATACGCTTCAAAATTGAAAATCTTACATTGCCCTCACACCCCAGTTGCATTATTTCTCCAACAAAACTAATTTTATTCGCAAAGTTTCTACAACTTCTTATGAGATTTCATTTAATGCTTATAAACAACTCTCAAAACAAATTGGGTTGGGTGTTGTGTCGCTGTGTGTGTGTTATTGAGAAATAGGGATATTTTAATGAGTTGGGTTATTAAACAACGTGCATTTCATTACAGAGCTTGTTCCCTGGAATCCAAGCGGAGCAAAGGAAACGCTGGAATGGTTCCAACGGCTGATTCTAATCCTTCTCGACTTTATTGAGAAAACAAATGATCGAAACGAAAAGATTCTAGACTTCCATCATCCGTCGCAGTTGATGCAAGCTATGGACTTGAGTGTTCCAGATGAGCCACAGAATCTAGAACAACTTCTTACGGACTGTCGTGATACTTTGAAATACCAAGTCAAGACTGGTAAGTGGAAGAATAAATTAATGGAAATATATAATAATAATAATAATAATGTTATTTCATGCTTATCGCTTCTCTGCAATATTCGTAAAAGCTGTATTTTATTATTTACTTTTTATTTTGCTTCTTCTGTATCTTCATGCGTGCATTTCTATAATTTTAGATTATAATACATAAACTGAAACCGATTGTTTTGTGTATCACGTTCGATATATATTAAGCAAACAGACAACGTATAGTGTCAGTCCATTTTGGAATTTCAATAAGACAAACAAATGGTGTCATACTACAATAAATCAAGCACGACTGTTTCCTTTCGCTACTGTTCTTGGCATGTTTTTCAACTTGGATGATATTTATTCTAAAAGTCTGGAGTGGAATCACAAACTTGTAAAAGCAGCAGATTGACATACGCATTTTGCCCCTATAAACTCAAGCTCCCTCATAGCAAGCTGCATACTTTTGTTAAGCGAGTGGTTGAATATTGCGACTGTCGTCTAAAAAAATGTTGTATGAACAGTTCTATAAAAGAATTCCTGGATGATTTTTGGGAAAAGGGAAACAAGAAAAGAATTATTATTTGTAGACATGGAGCAGTGTGGTGGAGAGTTTTTGTCAATTTCACTTTCATTTTTGGCTTTCCTCATAATAAAAAAGTTTCCTCTTTGTGGATGATTTGAATTGGATTATTGATTATGATGAGAGGGCTCCCAAGTGAGCTGTGGTGTGGTATATATGGTGAAGAGCAGGATGTGTGCTATCTGTATCCACGTCATAGAAGCGGCACCCTGCCAAACGTTTGTGTAAAAAGGGTGCGACTCAAGTGCCATTAGCTTGCTATTTATGTCAGCAACAGACACTTTGTGATTTAAGAGCCCAGTTATTCTAACATGCATGCTTCCCCCATCCCTACCCTCATCTACTCTGCATAAGCAAACAGAAGCTTGATTTGATATTTGATGGAAGGAAAGAATGAGATGATGAAATTAATTCTGTGCTGGAATTCCATGGGTGCGATGATAGGGAACAGATGGTTTGGTTTTGTGCAAGTTGCAACTGAAGCAAAAAGAATGTCGAAACCGAATGTTCTTGACTTTGGGCAAAGGAATGCAGTTAAACATGAGTAATTATTCTTGTACAGAATATTATTGAAAAGGATCTTACTTTTGATGCTTTTGCTCGATACACTAACTTCACGTGTCAAGAATTTCTGTTCCAATATTAGAAAATTCCAAAGCTCATACTCATGCAGAAATGTCTTTTAAAAAGAAGTGTACAAATGTTTAAGAGAAGGGGTTTGGGTTTGGTCGTCTCTGGGATGCACATACCAAAGCAAAGTTCTCTGTTCTTTACGGAATAGTACACGCAACGTGAAATGTGAAAAAAGAGAGAAAGCAACAGAATGGAATTTGGGAGGGGAGTAAGAGAATAGGAAACGTGGTGGACTTAAGACGATTAGATGGTTAAATCGAGGTCGGGAATTAGCCATGGCCCGATGGCTTTCAAAAGGCACACGGAGAAAAACCATTAGAGTATGCAGGATGGTAATGCAAGGGGAGCGTTTACTTACTCCCTATGTACATATTGCTCTCCGTAAGTAAGCTTTCCCTTGCTGGGCTGGGAGAAATGGGAAATGTTTTATGAAATGTTCACTCATGTAACATGTTTCATTGAGTTGGAGATGAGAGTAAGTACTAGAAGAGAGGATGAGGAATATTATGATTTGGACATATTTTGTTGAATGCCATTCGAGTGTGTTGATCCATACAGGAATCTCCAACTGATTGTCGTGTTTTCTGATGTTTTCATATTAACCGAGTCACTCAACTAGTAAATTCCCACATCCTGTTCTTTTATAAAATGCTTATTTGAAAGGAGGAACTCAAAAGTTTTATACATGCATTAGTACATAAGATTGAAGTAAAATATTTACTCAAATGAGAGTCAAAAATATTATCCATCATTTAGCTTTCAATTGCAACTAGTACATGAAAGTAAACAATCAGCAAAACTTTATTAGTTGAATCGTTAGACAGAGCTTTACTTTTAATGGTGGACTCTGTTCAACAGACATGTATAATAATTTTCTACGCAAAACGTAATAGAGTTGACTGCTTCTTTTTGGCTTTCGGACTTTCACCTTCGATTTTTACCCAATGACGGTGGTAACATTGGGTGAAGCTTCTGTACTTTTCTGTGACAAGAGATAGAAAACCGGCTGACGCCTGGTCTTTAGGTAAACAAGTTCCACAGGCTTGAAGTAGTAATGGGTCAATGTAACATGCATTTTGAAAATCTAATTCTGTTATTTGACCATCTTTGTCAACATCTGGAATATTATCAAATGTATGTATATTGTGAAAGAAACGCTTCTGTATTTTCTAGTAGTATGAACGGAATTAATTTTCAAATTTAAGTCTTACCAAGTTTCCTCATAGCTGTTGATTTAAAGAAAACCAGAAAGTTTAGAATTATTGCGCAAATTATATCTAAATTCATAAACTACCACCAACCAACCTACCAATTGCATTGGTACCTACCTATTTCAATGATATCACGCTCACATTCATCCACCTCATCTTGGTCAACGCCGTACCCAACGTAAAGACAACCTTTGAGGCAATGTGATAACTCCTCTCTTGCCAAGGAACGATCACCGTTCATATCTGAAAATATTTTATACAATTTAAAATAGTCATAAAGCAACAACTCTTAAAAGTTAAAATCTCAGTTTGTTAATCTGTCACAATACCGTAAACAAAGTAAACAAAATCAATGAGCTGCTGTATATCACCACGCAGCATAACAGAAAGACCTTTCACCCATTCATTAGAGTCTACCTGAAGAATGGAATTGATTAATCAACAAACTCTTCAAAATCAAAATTGACAGGATTTAAATCACGAATGCGCATTCAACTTACCTCTCCATCACTGTCTCGGTCAAAAGCATGAAAAACTAAATCCAACATTATATCATCCGTTATGCTAAACGTTACATGGAGAATCTCTCTGAACCTAAGCCTTTTTTATATATATAAAAATGATTAATAATTAATTAAATTAAATTAAATTGAATCTATCTACATATAAATCTCACCTATCCAGCTTTCCAATTTCCTGCATGTTCTCATGAAACAATAAGAGATTTTTGCACTACAAAAATGAACAACACGATGATATATCAAAGTAAAGTTTAAAATTATCATTCGTATTGACAAGTATACATACATACCTCTTCTAAATTAAAATGCGTTTGTTTTACTAGCAGTTCGGCACTAGCATGGATTTTATGTTGCTTTGCTAAACCTGAGCCTCCTTTCATTCTTGCTGGGGTAGTGTAGGATCTGGAAGCTCCGAAGGTTCATCCAATAGATTGAGAAAATATAAAAATGGGGGAATACAAAACAACCGAGTTTGCAGGAGGATTCCTTTCTCTACGCTCAACTTTTGGAATAAAAGTAGTCTAGTAGAGGTTTCAGAGTAACGATTTCAAGATCTACTTGTTATTTTATAGGGCATATCGCAAAGCAACATCTCTTCAAAATGTTGCCATCTCTATATTTTTGGTTGCGCTACCGCTACAGTAATTTGCAGTTTTAAAGTTGCTTTTGCTTCTAGTCCATCTACCACAATGCATACAAGACAGAGTAAAGTTGATAATTACCAGTACTATTGACTTATTGAATGCTGGTGGTATAAAAGTAAACCTACAACCGCAAAATATTTAAAATCTTAGAAAAATATTGCAAAAAATTTATAGGGAGAAATAGATGATGTTTTAACGGAATTCACAGATGCCATTTTGATTAATAAAACGAATTTATTTCTCAAGCTTTCGGTTTCAAATCTGAAACCTTCTTCAGGAGATAATTGGAGATTGGAACAGGGAGAAAGGGAGAAAGTGAACTCTGCGTATAAAGTGCGTAATATCCCCAAAAAAATGCAAAAAGGAGAATCTCCCCGACGGGGAATCGAACCCCGGTCTCCCGCGTGACAGGCGGGGATACTCACCACTATACTATCGAGGAGTTGGTGAATGAAGACTCCAAATAAAACCTTGTTGTTAGAGCCTACTGTGGAAACTTGCTCGGACGAGTTTTGGAGTGGACATGAATAGTTTATGCAATGTTCATTCTGTTTTGCTTGCGATTGAATAATGTAATTCTAACAGCACAACTTATAACAGGAACGCGAACGGCTTTACTATAGCTTCAAACTTGTTATTTTGCGAACATGCAAAAGACGTAGAAGCACTGTTATCCCCTTGTTCGAGTCTTGTCGAAGATAGGTTTCTCATTTTCGTGTTGCAATGACAGTCTACATAAACTTGCTTCTTATTCGTTTTACAAATATTTTGCCATACATAGTTTGCGACTAATTAGTTAAGACTAAAGAAAATAGAGCTACTGTTACAAATGTAAGACATATGGAATGAAAGTTACTTCACATACAAGGTATTGCATTTACCCTTTCTTTGCAAATGGTTGGCAAACTCGTATTCAACCGATATACCGAGGTTTTCATGCATTTATTTTTGTTTTTACACAAAATATTGAGACAAGGGAAATCCTTCCGGGATTACTGCTAAACCCATGATTTTCTTCGAATGTACGTAAATATGAGACGATGATGATATGCAGTGATGGAATGAACACCCACGACCCGCATCTTCATACAAAAGAATTCATCTCATCTCTCCCTCATCATTCCAATTTTGTATCCTTTTATACTCCTATCCGGATGAATTCATTCTTACTCAAAATCATGCCATTGTATTTGTATTATATTCCTGTGGGTTGTTGGATGAGTTCAACTGTAAAGGAAAAATATATTATTTACTTTCCTACAAAATTTCAAAGCAAATAATCACAATCAGTAACCTCCAAACTTGCAAATGTACACTCGACTACTACTATTACGATACCACACAAGTCTGACATGACAAGAAACGAAAATGTTGTATAAAAAGGAGAAAATAGGATCCAATTAGACACTCCATTTTTCCCCACTTGCAACTTCACATTACAGAAGTATGTAACAATAAGGGCTCATTGTGAATGATTGTGAAGGGCAGAGGAATTGTGATCCCTCCAGCTCAAATGAATACTTTGCAGATAAAGGATAAAAAAAATACAGTATGATGCACATTTCATGAACATGATCATCATTGAATAGCGCCTTGTTGTGAAGTCCGTGTTTGCGAGAAAGAGAGATGAGAAGAGAAGAGGGGGCTCGATAATAAATGGATAGTTGATACGTTGCAGATCTAAATACACCTCGTTTTTTTAAACACTGACAACTTGGATGGTGCCACAGATGGGCTGCATTCTGCATTGTATTCTTTAGTTTTCATTATTGCGTCTGAAGGAAAATAAATGGATGGAAAAGAGGGATGTGATATGGGATGCACAATAATGCAGTTTATTTCACTGGGTTGCATTCTGGGCAATTGGAAGACTTTCCCTGTGTCCAATTCAATAAAGCTGAGGATAAAGTAGAAATAAATTGCTCATCATTTTCTCCAACCAGACAAAACTGAAAAGGATGCACTACTGTAAAGACTCTAAGACTCCAACTACTTCAGTCAACCAGGATAACTATTATATACAAGCCAATCAAGTCGGATTTCTGGCGGCTTTACGTTGTCCCAAACATTTTTTCCTCGTCATTAGACAAACAAGATAAATTGCACTAATTATGGTAGCTATTTCCTAGTATTAA
Source organism: Orchesella flavescens (assembly GCA_964034955.1). Taxonomy (NCBI): domain Eukaryota; kingdom Metazoa; phylum Arthropoda; class Collembola; order Entomobryomorpha; family Orchesellidae; genus Orchesella; species Orchesella flavescens. The sequence goes on along the minus strand of OZ035954.1, from coordinate 24,311,466 downwards.
CCAGAAAGCTCGAGGAGAAAGAAAGCAAAATGGCTTGAGAAAATGGGCCAGTTTCTCTTTTGGTATTTACTGCAGCGGTTTAAACATTTCTTGTTTCACAACCATAATCTCTGTCTTAAAATTCCTTTTGCTTTTTGTCTAAAGAGATGGTGATTCTATTCTGATTACACTTTTCTTCTAAAATATTGTGTTTTTGCAATTACATTCTTAATATGCCTAACGCTTACGCATTCCTAAAGCTGTAGAAAACTACTGACGATAAGTAAAAGAATATTTAGAGTAAACCCCTATATAAAAAAAATAACCCTCACTCACATGCAGATATTACATCACCACTATTCATCATAATATGTTAAGTCAACCATGAAATAGTTTCCTGATGTCTGCTCTTTCATTCTACAACCAAAAGAATGCTCATATTCGGTTGACTAAGCTGGGGTTGGGTTTTGGGTATTTTTCTGAGAGCTCTGGACGTAATATGTTGGAGCTCCCTAATAACACAAAGTATTCAATAACGTGATTCCTTCATTTGTCTATTGCTCTTCATCGGAATCGGAACAACATTCATCAGTTCTATCGCTTTTTTACAACAAACAATGCTCACATGTATCATCAGCATAATCTTTGTAATGTAAAGTTTTTGAATTTCGAAAGCTGCAAATTCCAAAGTTATGCATAATGTTTAAAAAAATAATTTCAGTTATCTGTTTCTGCTATATGCAAGTGCTGAAGAAGCCGCTTGCTGCGTTTTACATTAGATCAGAGTCAATTTTTTATATTTACATTTCCATTCCCAAATCTGTTTGACGGAGAGTGAAAAAAGGGAGTCGTTCTTGTTCCTATCAGTTGAAGTATGGGTAATATCCATCATCAACAACATCTCTCTTATTTCTGCTCTTGTACATCAGCTCCTGCTGTTTCCCTATTGTTTGGGCTGTTGTGATTTCTGAAGAGGGGGTCTACTCTAGAGTGCACCCGAGTTGGTCTTGACTGGATGAGATATACTGCTTTGATGAGTGGTTCCAAGGGTTCTTTTGTTGCTATTTTCACTGTTATGTTTGTCATATTGTCATCTCGATGATGGATTAAAGTTTTCTATTGTTCGTGCCATATCGTCATCTACTGGATGCAAAATTTCCGCCAGCTATGTTTTAAAAAATATTTTTTTGAATATTAATTGGTAACTGTAAATCAATGTTAATAATTAAATATTAGTAAATATTAATGCGTTGCAAGTTGCAATAATGCTTTGTTACAAGTAGATTTGCACTATTCTGATGAAATTCGCTTGCAAGATTATATGCCTTTTACGAGGATTTTCTCATAAGCATATTTTGATAGGATTTAATACGTATTATTTTTTCTTTGTAAAATTTCAGGACATCCTCGCTTCTTCAACCAACTTTCCTGTGGTTTGGACACAATTTCCTTGGCTGGAGAATGGGTAACTGCTACCGCGAACACCAACATGTTCACTTATGAAATCGCTCCAGTCTTCATTCTTATGGAGACATTCATCTTGAGGAAAATGAGAGAGATCATTGGCTACACTGACGGGGACAGCATTCTTGCACCAGGCAAGTCATAATTGCACATTTTATAGGTCTCTCTGGGAGTAACAAAAATCTTGAATGGGAAGAGAAACAAAACACAGACGGTAGTAATATAAAGATTTGGCAAAGTATCGTAATAATATATTAACGATATCTCATGCGTAAGAGCGTATGCTTTCCCCAATATGTTCTGTCTGACGCACTCATTCAAAAAGGAAGAGGAAAACCAGTAGGGGCACGTGCGCGTACTTATTTCACATCAGATAATATTAGGCAAGAGGCTTAGCCCGAGAGTGTACACTATTTTCCCTATTTCAGTCAAGTTAAAAAAAATCTAAAAGACTGAATCCATTACGTAAATCCTCACTCCAAATAAAATCTGCATCACTTGCTCCAATATTATGTGGGTAGATGCTATTTACAGGAATGCATTACTTACGAATTCAAAAACACAAAATGGGCATTAAATAAGTCGGATTTACGGATTTCAGATTTTTCCTGTTGCATACGTACGTATGTATCTGTATACTTGGGGAAATGGTTTGCTGACTGTAGAAAAAATAGGGATTTTGTGTTTTTATTTTAGAGAAAAAAAGTTATAATATGAACTTACCCTCTTTTTTTAAACACCATTATCGTATTTCATGTGGGATTTTTCCACTTGAGGATTTCCAGATCTCGAAAATGTAAGCCTGGACTTAGATTTGTCCATTTGTTTTCATAATGTGGCTTATGAACCATGGCAGGTTTGGTGGCCAAATATATCTCATAAGCTTAGCAAGGTCCTGGATTCCTCCGCTATCTTAGATTAGAGGAATTAGAAGTAATACAAAGTTAGTTTTAAAAATGTATGAAACTTTTCATATCCAAAAAAATTACAGGTGGAAGTGTTTCCAATCTATATGCCATCATTGTTGCCCGACACTCAATGTTTCCTGATTACAAAAAGAAGGGGCTCCGTGAGCTCCCAAAACCGCTTGTCATGTTCACTTCTGAACATGTAAGTAATACTAATGTATTTTAGACTTAAATTCATTTAAGAAGAATGGGTGATGGTAAGTTAAAATTTCAATGAAAATTTTTATTATTAATAATTGCCAGTGTCACTACTCCATCAAGAGTGCAGCAATGGTAACTGGTCTCGGAACAGAGAACTGTGTTGAGGTGCCAGCTGACGTAAAGTAATACTCTAAAACCCATTTATCTCATTTTGCCCCCTCTTCAGCTTTTCTCCCTCTCTTTCACTCTCAGACTCTCACTTGTTTATTGGATTCAATTAAAAGCTAGCATTTAAACAAGATTACAACGTGTTTGATTTGCCACTAGACGAAAATGAATTAATTAATCGCATTAATGTAAATGAACACAGGGGAAGAATGATCCCAGCTGAATTGGAGCGTTTGGTTCAGAAGGCAATTTCAGAGGGAAAACATCCCTACTTTGTAAACTGCACATCTGGAACCACCGTCTTTGGAGCATTTGACCCCATCAATGAACTTGCAGATATTTGCGATAAATACAACATGTGGTTGCATATTGATGTATGTTTGATACATAACTTTATAAAAATTATTTTCATAATTTCCGTCCAGCATATATGTATGTATGGTTTTTTTTTAATTTTCATTCAGGGTGCTTGGGGAGCAAGTATTCTCATGTCGAATAAATACCGGAGTCCACGATTCGATGGAGTTACAAGGTGAGTCGAAAGATGCGTGAGAGATTTTCTTCCTTGCGTTCATTTTCACTTCACTGACACAAACATTTATTTCTACTTAAGCTCTCCAAGAATTTTCTCATGGCACTTTCTCACAAAATTTCTTTTCTCTCCGCTTGGTAGCTTAAACTGCAACAGTGGTGGTGAGAAAAGTATTCGCATGGATGGAGCTATTTAAAAGAGCGTTTGCCGTTCATTGAATCCATATATAGCTTTCCCCTTAACATAAAAGTTTCTTGTACGCACATAACACATGCATTTATATAGTGATAGCTAGCTGCATTTATTTTGTGCGTATGCCTCTTATCAGGGAAGATTTAGCCTACAGCAATATTCCATCAGACAAAAAAGAACAGAAACTGAAGAGGATAGCAAAGCCTTATAGTTTGTGAGTTTGATTCTTTCCCCTTCCGTTTGGTTCAGAATGAAAAGCAACTTGTTCTGTGTTTACCCCTAATCAATAAAACTTAAGCCGTCTTTTTCACATCGCGATGCTCGAGACGGAAGGTATTAAGTGTGTGAATTAATGTCAGATGTCAAACATCACATGTCAATCTTTCTCTCTTCGTCTAGGCTGAACACTCTCATCTTTTAAGCATTATGCACTTTATGTTACTTTAATCCCAGCATTGGAAAACGGAATGTGCATGAGCTTGAGTCTTTCAACTAATGTGTTCAAATCAACTTTTGCAGTCTTTGAAAATATATATTGTGCTTGTGCTTAATAGCATTTTGATGTTTTTAGAGTGAAAGCAAAAGGCAAAACTATTCATAAAAAGGAAAGATTAATTAATAGAATCTGATGTTGAAATATTTTAATGACAAGTATGCACTCTGCGTTGCAGTAATTAATTCTGACTCTAAATTATTATACTTTAAAGTGAACCTTTTAATTTGTTACGACAGAGCTCGTTCAATCAGTTGGAATCCTCATAAGTTGATGACCACACATCTTCAATGCTCTACCGTTCACTTCAGGGAAAGGGTATGCTACAGAATATTGTGCACCTCATTTATCATAATGTCATGTTTTCATATTCTAAATGCGGAAATAATTTTTGCTTTTTAATTCGTAGGGTCTTCTACGAAGCTGCAATTCCATGCATGCAGAGTATCTCTTCCAGCAGGACAAGCACTACGATGTCAAGTATGACACTGGTGACAAGGTCATCCAATGTGGTCGTCACAATGATATTTTCAAGTTTTGGCTTCAATGGAGAGCTCATGTAAGTTTTAGTTCTTGTGACCATATTATGTAAGTCTCGGGGTCATCCAAACATTGTAATAATTACATTTGTTTAAATAGGGAACTGTTGGGCTTGAGCGAGACATCGACCACATGATGGGCATCATGGAATACCAAGTGGACAGATTCCGCAGCATGCCGGAAAAGTTCTACCTGATTGTTCCAGAGCCAGAGTGCACAAACGTTTGCTTCTGGTATGTCCCCACTCGCATGAGAGGGATGCAACACTCCAAAGAACGGGAGCATCTTTTGGGTGAAATCACTTCCAAGCTGAAGCAACGTATGATGGAAGCTGGCACATTGATGATTGGCTATCAGCCACAGGGAGATATTCCAAACTTCTTCCGAAGCATTATATCCAACCCTGCTGTCAAACGGGGTGATATTGACTTCATGATCTCAGAATTAGACCGTCTTGGCCATGATCTATAAATTACTACCTAAAAACCAATCATAGAAGCGAATAGTCAAAGAGTAGAAATTAGAAACAGCAGAAATTGAACATATAAACACACAATAACATATATATAAATGGGAGCATAGAACAAAATTCCTGACGATCATTAAGAAAATTCTCGTCGAGATGATAATAATTTATGATGTTGATGATGCGGCTGATGCACGTGATAGTATTTTAGTACCTCATATATAAATGTATGTACGTATCCTTAATTGCTCGGGATTTAAGTTTGAACTTGGTTTCTTTTCAAGTCAAGCATCTACGAATGGAATAATAGTTTTCGTATCATTTCCTGGCTGACATATTGCATTGATGTGCTTGTGGTAATTTGGAAGAACCTACTGGTGAAAGCAAATAATAAGAATGTTGTGAGGATGAAATTGATTCTGTGATTACTTACAAAAAAATATGACATACATACATAAATATAATAGATTACCACTATATGATAGCGAGGGCAGAATAAAAAAAGAGATGATATAATACATATTATGTAATACTCTAGTAGATGTATATGCTTGCTTTGACAAGAGTAATCACAGACATGAGTGCTTCGTTTCGTACCTGTTGGTTTAATTTTAGTTTAAGCGAAATGAAGGAGAGAGAAAGCTAGTAATACCAAAGAGAAATGTATAAAAAAATCTTTTGTAAATATTTCAATCAAAAATTGAGTGAAAACATTTGGAAAGTTGTGAGAAAAGTTTGAATGTTTTATGTAAACCTTTGGCCATTAAGGTTTATACAGAATATAGCGAACATTTTTTGTTTGAGTTGTAATTCTGTAGGAGACATAAACAACAACTACAACACTACTGACAACACTTAAAGACAACGACGGCAGACTGACGTTGATTAATTTTGGTCTTTGTGTATTTTTCCTTTATGCACTATTCATGCACATGCTTTAGTTAAAAGTAATACACTGCACCAGTTTTGCACTTTCTGGGAATACTCATTTAATACAATCTATTGACAGTGCCGACTTAAATAAATATATTGTATTAAATGAGCCACCCACGCTCACAATTTATGAATACTTTTCCTTTGTTAGTTTGTTTTTAATCTGCACTTTTTACTACTACTTTTCCACAGTTATATCTCGACGAAAGTAAATACTTTGAATTAACTCGACTGAAAATAATAACTCACTTTCCAAATGTTTTCCTTAAAACGCTGGGCGTTTTACTATATACTGCTGGTAATGTTCTAAATATCTTTGCATTCTTGATAAATTACGATTGCCGACAATCTGATCTTGAATTCTGAGATTTTTGTCATTATCCACAGACAGAGATTTTGTGCTGTTCGAAACAGTCAAATATATTGAAGATTAACATTAAATCTGGAACACGCGGGTACATTTAAGACTATATGCACTGCTTACACTTAATTTTCTGGGTTATGATCAACTCTACTTATTAGTAATACTTGCTAATTAATAGTTTTCCGTATCATTTTATCTTGAATAATATATATTTAGACATACTTTGAAGGTGTAGTCTCACGATGCCCCATTCAAAGTATTTCATTTTGCTGTTTTGATTCCGTGTTCTTATTCAGCTTAAACGTAACGTTAAATGTTGCTACTGAAGTAAACTAAAGTACTAGGATAATTAAAGTAGTGTACACATAAATGTCGTGGCTGAAACTGTGTCTTGTGCTGGGAATACGTGCATCATTTTGTCTGTCATTGTGAATACACATATGCAACATTCTTATTATGATTTATGTATATAAACGTTGCCTAATATTGTTCAATGTTCAATCAATCGCTGTAGTTTGATGTAGACGTAAGATATCAATCAAAAGGGAAGTTTCAGGTATACTTTCTACTGCTCTAGAGATTCAACAATCAAAATCTGAGAGACGTGTGCTTAAGTAGCAATAAGTTGTGGATAGAAATTGCACATAATATTCACAAAGTAAATATTATAATACATTACATTACTTAGACAATAGGTTTAGAATTAAACTTGCTGTGTTGAACTTTTGTATAGATTCTATACTTTTCTGCACTACATTAGCATTGTACAGTATGCACTTCATCGCACTGCTTTGTTTTATATCACAGTAGTTCACCTTAGAAAATTCACATTTAGAGTGAACACTATATACAATATAGTCGAAAATATAATTTTATTTTGGCTTATGTGTGTGTTTTAATGATCGTTTGGTATTACAATTTTACAATAGATAGGGTAGGAATACTGAGCACGTAGCTTTATACTGTGTCCAGTTACTTAATGTAATGTAGCCTACATTACGAAGGAAAAACAGGATACATCATAATCAGTTGTGTATCATAGACAATAAAATTGAGAGAAATGTCCAAAATTTCTCTCAATTCTCGGGTTCTTGAAGCTAACTCGTAAAATATAATGCTTGAGTAGAAAACTATATGATCTATATATACTGTAGCCGCACTAGTAGTTACTTGTTTGTTGGCAGTTTTGTTAAAATCGGGTAAGCAACTATATTTAATAATCAGCAATATTCTATTGATATATCTCTACTTATACTTATATATATATAAACATCCAGATGAGTCATTTAAGCCAAATGGTGAACAATGATCTCATTCAGCCTGTGCAACGGGACAATAATCAACGATAATAACTAATTAATCAAATCAATATTCTAAATTTAATTTAGGACTAGAAAAATACGTACAATAGATTACTAAGCATCAGTATTACATAGATAAGTACATATGTTTCTCTCGACAAGAATGACAAACAACTCAACTGTACATACAAAAAGGAATGCATGAACATGATCATTTCAATTTAATACATAGTATATAAATATATGTATGTTTAATTTAAGTTAAATGTATAGTCTACCATAAATGTTCAGTATTTAACACTTTTTTTGTTTGAAAACAACCTGACTTTTAACTGAAGTGTTCTGGATTCTTGTCTGTGAAAGATAACCTTTGGCATGATAAAATCCAAGAACCTCAGAAATCGCAAGTCTTCCAAATTGACAAATAACCACAATTACCATGTAAGTTAGTAAGCACAATACACAATAAGAATTAAACATTAAGTATGTAGGAAAATCATTACAATTATTGTAAAAAATAGGCACTCAACAATAAAGTAGAAATTAAGTATTAAGACTAAACCATACAACATACATAAGCAACAATTTAACATCATCGAATACTAAAGCAAAAATTAACAAAACCATCACAAAAAAGGACTACCAAAAGCCTAATAATATAAATGATGAATACTAACAAAAATCTACACAAAAACTAAAACAATAATTTCAAACAAAGGTTTAAACCAAAAGAAAGAAAAGAAGGGTGAACTAGTTCGTTCTAGGGACAGGTAACACAACAGAAATATTATTTTTAAGGGAAATGAATTTTTAGGACCAGAAAATTATAACAAAGTCGAGATCAAGTAACAGATTGAACATCTAAAAAAGATATATAAATTGCAGTTGTACGTCTTCATTTTGCCAGGTAAGCGTGAGTGAGAGGCAGTGCAATGAAGGATTCAGTTTAATTTTATTATTTCTTTTATAACTTAAAATTTTACCAAAATTTAAAAAAAATTGATGCATTTGGTGTTTGAAAGTTTTTTGGTCAAATTATTGTGTTACCAAAAATTTAAGTAAATTCCCTAATCTTACAAAAAAACCTGCTTTTCCCATTAAAAATTAAATTGGCATATATTGAACATTCCACAGTAGTAGCAGAATCGTTAAATAAAATTTATAAACCTATCAAAATGACGACTAAGTTACAAAACTGAAACCACACACTGAACAAAAATAGTTAAAACAAGCAAAGTAAACGAGTAAAAAAGTGAAACTCATGTAGTCGACCTGTAGTCAAGTTAAAATTAAATACCAGGTATGTTGTTGTATACAGATGGAGAAAGTTATTATATTAAACAAAACACATGTTATACATTTACACTTAATTCATCAGTGAATTCCCTTTGTTCATTTTAAAAAGAAATTGTTTGTTACTTCCGTTTGATATTTAAGAAAATATTCGAATATGGTTATGTATGTAGTAAACTTACAACTCTGATTTGTCAAATTGAAATTTCGTTTATCTTGAAAATTGTATTGTATTGTTTCACCAAATTGGACTCAATAAAGAAAAACAATTGGCTAATAAATATTTAAATGTGAATGTGTTGTGTGTATTCAAAATTAATATTACATTGGTATAATGGTAAAGGAACTAGAAATTTAAAGCTTATGTGTCGTACTACAAATACGTGAAAGTTAAGCATCTTTTTTGTCTTGGGTTTCTGAAGGCTGAGCAGAGTCTGATGATGGGACGGTATTGACTTTGTCTTCGCCTGCGGATAAATCTTTGAAAACTGGAGATCCTACCGAAGTTTTACTCAGTCCATTAAAACGAGCAAAGAAGGAAAGAACACAGTATAATGCCATGAGCATAGCAAGAGCCATAGTTATTACTGTTCCAGATACTATTGCAGCAGTGCTCACATACAATACTGTTTTGAAATCGAATCCAATCACAAAGCAAACAACTCCACTTAAAAAGAGATGAATACTTGCGAAACCAACTACAATTATAAATCCCACCGTTATAAAAAGCAAGGGGCTTGGCACTGCAAAAAATATGGTAGTAGGTACGAATTAATTAAATTTGGGATTCAAGTTAATTAAATTAAAGGTGTGCATTAACTTTAATAATTCTAAAACTTACGTTTAGGAGTTTCACTCTCGAAAGTATTTGATCCTGTTGTTGATGATTTTGAATCCATTTTAAAAGATTTCTTCAGTAACACGCTAGATTCAAAGACTTTAATCAAACTAATAGAAAATGTAAGTATGAAACTACAAAGTGATTTCCACAGAAAACTAGTACATTCGTACTATCCAGTCTTTAACTGTGAATTTCTACTTAAAAGTCTATGTTGAAGCTGGTAGCAAGGTTTAGACCTAGAGATTTGTAGCGTCTTATATGCAGCGAAGATTTCTTGACCTCCACTTGCTCTACAAAACTAGAATTCCCATGGACATGATAACTTATATATGCAAGTATATCATGTGCTCATGTGCCGAAGTCGCAAACAACTTTTACAACAGCCAGCGTTGTACAATCAGTCATCGTGAGAAATTTTATTTTAAATGAGTAAACAGTGTTGTTGTGTGCATGATAAACATTGCATGTACTTATATGCAACCTTCGGTCTGTCGGTCCAAGCTTTAGTTGCTTGTAAGTAATACCAAGTTAAAAAAAAAGTTAAATTATTATTATGCTCTCATCATGGATGCATATACACCTGTTCAAAAGCACGTACTCGTTGAAAAAAGATATGATGATGATATGGTGAATGGTAGCAGTAGCTCTAGTTGACAAAAGAATTCGTACTTGCATAGCAATTGATTAAATAAACCCCCTGCCATACCTATATCTCTTTATCTTTAACCAGAGTTGCAGTCTATGTTAATCATGTAAGTATTACAATGAAATTTCAAGTTCATGGTATTTGAGCCCATTGGAAAGTAAAGTAAACTTTACTCACTCAATCATTTTGTGCATTCGACTCAATGTACAAAGTACACATACCAACTCATGCATACAATATAATATTATACAAGTTCATGAGCCTCCGTGACGCTTATGAAATATGGAATGAATGAAAAGTAAATGGTTCCATAAAAGAACATGAAGATAGATAGCAATTATAAAAGGTTCAAATCTCAATTTTAATCATCCCATCGCCTCAAAAAATATAGAAGAAAGTTAATTATGATTCATAAAAAATCTACAATCTCTTGTAAACGCGGGTAGCAGTAACACCCTTGGCGGAGAAAGTTGCCCTCATTTCGTTGGCAGAAAATTCCCGAATGGTTTGGGATTGATCTCCTCCAATCTTCTGGACGTGGATGAGCTTATCTCCATCCTTTGTGACAGTGGACTATATGAACAAGGAAAAGTAATAATAGGTCAATATAGACATTCCTTTTTCCGATAAGCATAAAAAGCGTCATAAGTTGTAAGCATTCCCCTACCTTGGCCTTGCGACCATCAGCAGTTTCCTCATCAAACTCTTCTCCCAATGCAAAGTTGATTTCGGTGTTTTTCAAGGCAGTCAAAGTCTTGAGAGTGTAACGTCCGCCGTTTTCAGTGATCTCAACGGTGGGCTTGGCCTTCTCTGCAAGATTCCTTTGGATCATGCCAACACCTACAAATTTTAAGCAAACAATTATTTTTATTGATAAGCTTCCAACAAAAACATGTTTCCATTATCTTCTTCAACTACATACGTATAGGTAGTGGACATGGACATTTTGTAAAATGATTTTTCATTAAACCTTTTTCAATCAAGTTTACATGCATACGGATCGCAGATGCATGTTCACTCCAGATAAGAAACTACTGATACCGTGTGCATACGAGGAGGTTTGCATACATAAAAATTGTAATTTGTAAGCCTCTTGTGTAATACTCGTGATCATGACAGTTGTTTACATAATGCCTTGTTCTGCTCCAATCTCCGCTTACTCAAAGCCAAGCCTTTAGAATTTTCCACAAAAAAACACTTCACGTAACTGAGATTCACTTAACTTATCAAAATCAAAATATGCTGTCAATTAGAGTAAACAAAATGAAACATGTCGAGAGCTTCGACTTTATTCTTCTTTGTGGAAAAAACTGTGATATGCTTAAGGACTGTCAACCATGAAACTAAGCTGGTAAAGCCGATATCGCATCGTGAAGCCTCCATGTCCGATAATATTCTAAATTGGTTTAAAAAAGTTACCCAAATGCCCTTCCTCTCTAATCACTCAGGTTTTTGTCTCCACTAAACGTTCGATATTTCTCATGCTTCGTTAAATTGATTTTCCATAAATTGTGTAATGTTTCATTAACATTATGAAGAGTGGGGATAAATTGATGAATACAATGGGAGGGAACCAGAGAAAAATGTGCATTTCTGCATATCTGCATGTAGATATCACTAACTGACGAATGCACCTGGTACCAAGGTTGTGGTCTTACATTGTGAATGAAATTGCATTGAAGTTATATAATAGTTATATGAACTTACCGACAGCCTTGAGGTAGTCTCCGAAGTTTTCGGAGGAGATCATTTCGAACCTATAAATTATTCATGAGTTTTAGTTTCCTTGTAATATGAGGGTGATAGATGTGACTGAATAATAATTTTAATTGGTAGTTAGAATTATTTTTATACCTTCCAGTGATGGACATTTTGGTAGTTGGATTTATTGTCGAGGAACTGAAATATGAAAAGAAACTATGAAACAATCAATAACACCAATTTTTTTTGAAGATGTCGAGCTATACAGTACCAAATGAGACTAAAGCCGTTTAATGCTCAATCAATTTATGGTTTCCTTACACAAATTTGCGATCAAGTTGATGATTGTCTGAAGACTTCACACTGAACACTAATGTACCGAGACTAAAGCAGACTCATTATTTATAAGGAACCTGGTTATTGTCCGTAATTGAGTCATGTCATAAGTGAACCACAAACTCAATATATTGTGTGTAATGTTCGGAACATGTAAAGTAATCACTCAACAGCTTCGTCATGCGATACACAAGGCAGGAAGAAGCAAAGGTATAAGTGTATAAAGGCAAAGATCAATTTTTGTCTAAACATTAAACATCATCATCACATGAGCACCTAACATGTGTATGTCTGTTCTCCATTACCTCATAATGTTACGCGTTATCGGGCAGGTTTAATTGTATTTTTCTAACAGGCATTATAATATATTGTATTTATATGTATAAAGAATCGAATAGGTGAAATAGCCGGTGTAGCATAAATAAAGTACAACCCCGTAAAACCTCGAATTTTTTCCAGACTCGCTCTTCTCATCACTTATTTCTGTACTTTGTACAGTATGAATAACAATCTGTGAACTTGAGTACAAATATTATGGAGTATAAATAATGTATGAAATGTGCAGCAAGAAATGATATTACATTTATGTATGTGTATAGGATAATAAAGCTGCGATTGATTATATAGTATATAACTTTATTATGCCACGTTTAAAAAAAGCTACTCAAAAGTGCTGAGAAAATCAAAATGTCATGAAACATGAATTTCCTTGTACCTATGATGCAATCTAATCACTAATTATACACTGGTGATGAAACTGGAACAAAAAACTATACTCTGGTCTGGTATTAAGGTAAATGCATCAGGAAGCGTTTACACCGGCTCTTTTCAAACCAACAAATAAGTCTGGAAGTATGGATAAATGGGCCTTGGGACTCTGGGATGTTGTTGAATTGAATACATTTTCGTCAAGTCATCATGTTTTTTCGTCATCATAAAGGGGCGTAGAGTTTCAACCTGTTATGACTTACACAGATAAAGTCATGGTTGTGTCATTCTTCTTGAAGTAATAATACTTCAGTATAAAATTTTCATCCGCTGAACAAATATACATACATACAATATTATGCTATTTTATACAATATAACAACTGTTTTGCAACTACCCTTTCAACACTAATGCTCAAGTCCCTGAGTTTTTCTTTCTCAGATATTTCACAGAATGGTGATTTTACAACTGTTAAAATTAGAAGCAAATCGAATGTTTTGAAAGGTAAACAGGAAATATATTGGTTAAAAAATTATTCAGTTTGAAATTTTAATATGTTGCTGCAGCATTTACCATAATACCTCGCATGTTGGTCCATAGTCCATCCCTTTGCATATCTATGCAAACGGAAATGCATTCGGTAACCCTTACCAGTTAGTATTAGAGTGTAGAATCTTGATGATGCGATCTGTTACAGAAGGTCAAGGACTAATTTTATCATATCTACACAGATCAACGACCAACCTGTGATGGTGATGATTAATAGGCCAAGAATATTAAGCAGATAATTTATATAAAGTGGGTGGATGTACAATTTTAAATTGAAATTGCTTCTTGTAAATACAAATGCCTCACACATATCTTGCACTTACATGTACAGGAAAGCAGAGAGTTGACACAGTAAAAAGTATATTATGCGAGAGACACGTAAGCAGCCATTAGTTAGACTTTAACCTTTGTCATATGTAGTCGTGTTGGAATTGATTAATTATTGAGGATAGGTAATCAAATACGTGATACACAAGTGATGGATGTTATATTGAATTACTGATGATCTAAATGATACCATGTGCAGGGAGTGCAGCTAACTTGACCTAACCAAACAGTCATACATACATATAACCGTGTTCATCGTGTATATTATCTTTACTTTAACCCAAAATGAATCGATTGGACCCAAATTAAAATATTGATACTAGATATCAAATTGGGTAATAAATTATGCACTTATATCCCTCTCTCACCATCTGCTATTGGTTGGACTTCACACATCTGGAAAAGAGTGATGAGATGAACATTCCATATTTATTTTGCTGCATAGATAAAGAATAAGGATTTCTTGGAAGCGCTCAACTAATTTTTTCCTTTTCTTCTATAAACATAATATGCAGTTCAGCAAAAATTGGGTGGTAAAGCTATTAAACATTGTTAAAGTCAAGTGTGTGTGCACTTTTTAAAATTGCAAATCTGAAAAATGCTAATCATCAGCTAATCATGAGTCATTAAATATTGCATTATGATTAAACTTGGACTGATGGTTCGTCCTCTCCTTGGATAATTTCATGAGAAACACATTATGATATTTACTTAAGAGTGAGTAATATGATGATTCATCATGAATTACATAAGGAAACTTAAAAGTCGTGCATAGCAGAGATAAGATAAGTAATTTGATACTCAGTTAATCAGAATAAAATACTTATTATCACAACATAGGTAACTAAAATGGACAATTGACTTATGGTATTCTAGTTTCTACTTTGTAGTGCCTTTATGTGATTTACATTTGGATTTTTTAGGCTGGAAAGTCTAACATGATGTGCCACATGTTTTATATCAATGAAAAAGTCTTAGGATGACTCAATACTCATGTATTCCACAACTCTCTCCTGTTTTAATATGCAGATCCTTATGGATCAAGTTTTAGAAAATGAAACAAACTGCAGACAACCTTCACCACTCCCAAAGGAGTTTTTATGTTAAAGTGCATATATGTATAAGTATTGGCGTCAGTTTTTTTAACATGGATTAAAATTGATATGATGAATGAAATGTTTATGGAGATTTACCATTCATTTTTAAGAATGATTTATTTTTTTAAACGACAAATCAAAACAAACAGTTAAAACCCACATTGCGATGCAGAACTTTCGTGGAAAGTCGAGAGTCTGCTCTGGAATGTTGAGTCCTTCAACCAGTCTGTAAGAAAGCAAAACAAAAGTTCATTAAATCACTGAAGTTGGAAATGTAATGTACACAATATTATAGTGGAATCAGGTTGTAAAATGACTTCTTCAAAATAGGACAACTGCTTAGGAATGATTTCACATATTTATGTATGAATAGAATTTATAGTAAAATTACCTTCTTGTACACACGGGTGGCAACAGCATCTTTGCAAGTAAAAGTTGCAGTCATTTCATCTCCATTGAATTCTCGGACAATTGTGGAGGTCTCATCGCCAAGCTTTTGAACCTGGGTGAGCTTGTTTCCGTCAACCTTCACGATGGTCTATAATATCAATGAAATAATAAAAGTGGTTTTATTAACAATTAAGCAGAGGTAACACATTTTGATGAACCTTCAAAATTAATATTAAAGAAATTGGGTTAGAACGGCATCAATACGTGATTTTTGCCTTTGGGGCAAAACGATACACCTTAGAACTAGTATTTTGGTTGTAAAATGTTGGTAAAAAAGCTCTTGACTCTCACCTTTGCTGTGCGGCCATCCGCAGTTTCTTCATCGAATTCAGTTCCAGGCGTGAATGAAATTACGGTATTCTTGAGAACAGAGAACGTCTTGATGGTGATGACGCCCCCGCTTTCCGATATTTCTATGGTTGGCTTCATTGTCGAAGCGATGGTCCGCTTGGCGAAACTAACACCCGCTGCCTTCAAGTAGTCATCAAATTTATCACTTGAAACAAGTTCGAACTTGCCGGAGAAAGCCATTTTTCCAGATTTTGTTTTGTTAAACTTAACAACACTTTCCTTGAAGAGTCAGTTGAACTTCAGACGATGTCTTGAATCAGAGTGACGGAAGCCTTTCTCTAACACGTCTGTTTCACTTCGTTCGCGGCAGCTCAAGAATTTGACAGGGCTTTTTAACATCAACCAGACTTACAACAGTAAAGGAGGATGCAATGAGAAAATGCATTTATATGTAGAGAGATTTGTAGTATAGAAGATTTGAAAGGGTATAATTATTTTAGTTCCATGCATAAAATTCATTCCTCATTATGCAAGAACTAATTTACAGACATAGTCCGATGTAGTATATACTTGTTTTGGGGATAGAGGTTTTTATTATAGTTTGAGCTTTAAATCCTTCAGGTCTTGGTCTTATAGAATGCATACAATATATATGCAACATCTAAATGGATGAGATATGCATGAGAGTTTTTTTTGAGATTTTAGGGAAAGATGATGATAATGTTCAACTCGACTCAAACTTCAAGATGCTATAGTGTAAAGATTGACGCTTACTTCACTACACTAATTCTTCTGACACATTTTTAGATGCTTGGGTGTAGCGTAATTCAGCATACTTTTAACCAGCATAAGTACTAAGAAGGAATATGAGTCTAGTTCATCCTATATATTGGAGCATGATACACAGTATCAATGATTAATGGCAAGTACAAAGTATATGAATATTGACGAAAACTATACTTACCAACATGAAATTGAGGAATGCACTAATCGTCATCATATATTGAAGTTGAGTTGTTAGCTAGAGTACATAGTGTGTGACATTTGGCATGCAGCTCCATAAAATAGCTTTGGGGGCAAAGGTTCTTTTACTGATGTCCAAAGCATGATCTGGTAGATGAGGATGAGAACCATCCAAAATCTTATTCCTATTTGGGATGATCAAGATTACTTGCTAATTACGTAATTTTGTATCTGCTGACTTTTCCTTTTGGAATAGAGATGAAGCCTACATTTTTTTTGTTATTATTTGGTAATGGCTTTTGTTTATGTATTCAAATGCAACATGTCATGATGATTCCATTACTAAATTCTGAATATTTCAACAGCAAGTGTTACAATGTTTGGAAAAATAAAATGAGAGCGTACGTCCATATATATTATATGAATTATTATATTTAAATAAATTAAAATCGTATTTATTTCCAAACGTTTTCGTAAGAAATAGACAGATGATATAAAGAATTTGACAAAAAAGACGCTATCGCTATACTTGATATTATTAAAACTCGAACAAACCAACTTTGATTAATAAAACATATTTTACTTAACCTTGCGAGAAAATAGAGAGAAGTCGGCGAAAACATAAAGCTAAAATCAAGACTATAAAGCATCCGATTCCTAAGTCATAAATAATATTTTTAATAGGCTCATTATGTTGCTGCTGATGCTCCAGAGTAAAATTGTTAGCTTCCACATTTCTGGCAGAAGCTGAATCTTGATTGTCAGCAGTAGTAGTAAGAGTAGCAGTGCTTGGAGTGGTCACCGGATTCAAATCTTTGGCATGGCCATTTTGTATCGGAGCCTCAGTTGAAATTGCTCGCTTGGGTACGACATCTGCGGATTTAGTTTTTGGAGCCGCAGCAACATCAGGAGTTCCTCCAACAACGGTTGAATCTCCTTTACCGACATCTTTGGCACTGTTGGAATTGTCAAGTTTTTGCACTGGTAGCAGCTTGATAATGGAACCACACTCGTGGCATGACCAATTGCGTGATTTTATTGCAAGCTTCTTTCTTTCTTCCGTAGGAAAGTTTATTGAACCGATAGCTCCTTCATTTCCAGGAGTAAGCATGAAGGAACGTAGGGCGACTAGAGCAGTTCGAATAGACCATGATGGTAACCAAGTTTCAGGGTGATAGTTCGAGATCGAAAGGCAAATTTTTTCTTCAGTCTGGAAGCGTCCATTTGGTGTCAGCAAAATAAATGAAGGTGGCTTCATAGGATATTCCGTAGGGAAAATGATTCTTCCATGATAAACTCCATGTTCAAATTCACTTCCTTCAGGTCCCCTAATTGTAAAGTGCCATTCAAATAAATTAGCTTCAGTAGGATGCGCTGAAAATTCATTTTCTGGAGTTGCCAACTCAGCCGCTTCTCGCATTAGCCTCTTAACTCCAGGGCATCTTAAGTTGTAGCTTGCTACAGGAGCTGTAGTTGCAGTTTTGCTGACTGGTTCTGCAGCCGCAGCCGCTCCTGCACCGCCCACTTGACTTAAAGTATGACTCTCCTCTGGATTCATTTTTCCTAAATTAATTATACATACATGAACATTCATTAATTTGCTTTTTACATATCTAACCAACAATGAATTGCTTTAATTTTTTCATTCTAATCATAGATTCGTTACCAATTTGCAAACGTTACTTTTGCCAGGTCAACTCCAATTCAAAGGAAACTGGTATGATGTTGCTCCTTCCAGTTTTCTAACCAGTCCAACTCATGGATGCACACGTACAATATCTTATCCTACAAATACAAAAAAATACACAAGTTTTTACTATCTTCCTTATGTTATGCTGAAAAAGGTTTTATTTTATACGAATTTAACCTTTTTGTTATCAATAAATATTTCGCATGAACAGTGAATGATTTCAATGATTTGTCATTAGCAACAGTTGACAGCGTATTTGATAAGAGTGAAGATCGATAGACTTGAAATGAACGTATGAATGATGGGGGCCAACCCAACTTGAACTACATTATACTATACCTCTATCTTACAATTCCAGAATTAATATACGAACATACACAGCCACCTCGCTGACATTTTCTACATTATATATGTACCACTTATCGTTAGTAGGCATTAGGCATTAAGCAATTTTCACACGATTACGATTCTGACTACATTTTTTACTTGCACCAGCAATAACTATTACAAACGTCTGAAATCGTAAAAACGTACTTAGCAGGAAAGCTCCTTTTGAAAAAAGTTGTATTCCACTCATGTAAAAATTTTATGAAGTGGAATTTATATACGCTTTACAAAAGGATACTCTGTCACACATAAGTTACTTACCATATCATGTCGTGAAATCAAAAGCAAAACTCAAAACTATTATACAGATTATGCTCTCCAGAACTCCATAAAACTTGCAACCAGTGCTCCAACTAATGGCAGTCCGTCCAATATAATATAAAAATAGAATATAAATCCAAATGACCAGTAATGTAAGAGCCTTGACTTATGACACTACATGTTTATGAACTGAACCCAGGATTACATTACAGAATCATTTATTAAATTACATACCTACAACACAAGGAACAACTAATGTTTATATGCATAACCCATCCTATTTCTCTTTGATTCAATCTCTTTTTACATAAGTACAAGTAAGTACGACAATGAACACTCTAATTATTATTATATCCATGTGGAATTGGTAAATCATGAAACGTACCCCATAAGTTGTCCAACAGGATTGCATTGACCGAAATAAAGCCAAAGCCAAGCATCTCAAATGAAAAACAAGAAGGTGCTTTAGCAGAAGTACTGTATGTATTATTAGCAGAGAAGCATAATAATATCTCATGAGTACTTGCTGAGCAGTGCGACAGTGTACAATCTTCCCGTTAATTGCATATACAAGTACCCTATTGTGTCAAAAAGGACCCTGGTCGTGGTCAACGAGAAAGGCTTAAGGCAAGTAAGTCTGTACTTTTGTTCATCATATTCATACAATAATATACTCCAGGGAAACTGTATACGTTACTCTCAGGATCAGGTAAATAAGAGGTAAACCATGTAGTTTTATTTTTAAACTTGAGGTAGGACACGTAGGATGTAGGAAGGATGCTTCCTTCATTCGGATACATCGTTAACCATCTAATTTTATGTTGGCCTAATACACAGTTTAGTAATATATTTAAGATTTAGGCTTGATTATATTGCTCCCTAATACGTGAATTCATACTTTAATTACCCTATTTAGGATGGCGACAAAACGAGAAAAGTTTGATCGTGCAGTCAAAATTATCCAAGAATTGCCTAAGGAAGGTGAGTAAACTTTTTTTTTATCTCAAGTTAAAGCTTTGATTTTGATGAAAAGAACATGATTTGAAAGCAAAATCTATGATGTTCATTAGGACCCTTCCAACCAAGTACAGACGAAAAATTAAAGTTTTACGGACTTTTCAAGCAAGTAACTGTAGGAAAGAACAACACTAAGCGCCCAGGAATACTGGACTTTGTAGGAAAAGCCAAGTGGGATGCTTGGAATGGCCTTGGAGATATGACTGAGGAAGAAGCAATGGAGCAATATATTGAAGAGTTTGAAAAAATGGAACAGAAGATAAGAGATATGGGCTTAGTGCCAGCGTAGCATACGAAAAGTTAAGAGTGTAGTATGTTAAGGAAGAAAGAAAAACTTACTCTTTGCTGGTAATGTAAATAGTAATTTCCAGTTGGAAACACTGAATGTTTGTCGGTTTGTAGTAGAAAACTGTTAAAGTTTTAGTATAAATTTTTTTTCTTAACACTTGATATGTATATGTATTGGTATACTCAGATTACTCAACGTCTTCTGTGGTGTATATAAAGTTACCAAACCTTTATCCACGTTTACACATGACTAATACAAACGTATCAATAAAGTTGTAATCAGATTTCATTTAGAAAAGTTTAACCATGAAACTTACTTATTGTAATTTATGAAACACTAATACAATACAAATTTAATCACGTATTGCTTTATAGACGAAAACTTGATGGGCGTCATTTCTAATTGGAGAATCAATGAGAGGATGATGACGCAAGGAAATTGTTTACTTAATAAAACCTTCTTGTTTGTATACATGACAGAGATAAATTTTTGGTAAAGTTATTAAATAATTATTAGCGATAATAATCACATTTTACTTGTACAAAGTTTTTAGGAGACCGTTGTAACTAATTTTTGGCCTAGTAAACCTGAACCGACAACTGGAAAGTAAAAATTACTTTACTCTTGACACATTTGCTCTCATATCATCTAACGATTTAATAATAATATGAATTATACACACGCTACCGTTAAGTGATACACGGTATGCGAACACAACCACCAATCCAGAACTTCATAAAACTTCCTGTTGTTAATTTTCAAATTGATTAACCCTTAAAGTTTACTAATACATGATTTTAAGGTAACAAAACCGGGCTTTGAAGGATTAATAATTTTACTTAGAACCAAAACAACACATAAGCTTTTTATCGATCTGGATCTGTCTGATCAATCATAAAATTACACTTACTATAACTATAGACTATCTTCTTATCTTCATCAGCTAACTGGGTATTTTACAAATGTTCAGCAATCTACATAAAATATTTAGGTTTTTAGAAGATTTACTTGCAATTAGCATAGAATCTATAATTTGAATGCAGAAAGCTATTAACTCCCCCTGACATGACGTTACATAAGCTTGCAAATTAACTAAGCAGGAAACATGCGTTCTATTATGACAATATCATTAGCACCACATTAGTACATTCGATCGAATGATGTAGATTCAATATAGATATGTGTGTGTGTGTATCTTACTCGATTCACACAAACTTGACTTAAAAGACCTTGCCCTTACTTGACGATATTGTTGATGCTGTATCGAATGTTTACTGTTCAATGCAAACTACTTCATTTTCATACACTTGGTGATTCACCCCTACACACAAGGCTTCGTTCTAACAAACATCCCCAGCAAAATATCTCTAGATATATACAACTCTTACCTATACAAAAAATGTGGATGAAAAATACTCCCAATAATAAAAACATTTGATGCAAGTGCATATAATATGCATGTGCAATCGAAAGATACACCATCAATTCGACAATTTGCGAAAATTAAGAATATATTGATTTTCATGCGCACTTCTTACTAAATTTCTCCTGTAAAATAATTTATGAAACCCATTTTCCCATTATAATCATAATCAGAATAATACACAATACACAAGCATAAAAAATCGCAATGCGAATGTACTATACTGCACGGACAACAACAACGGTATGGTAGACCCAGACAGGAAAAGTGAAGCGAAGAAAAGAGCATTTCCCAATAATACTCAAATTTTCTATTACTACATACTACTACTAATGCAATTAAGCACTCGATAGTCTAATTCTCTGGATGCATGGATTGATGTTAGTTTTATGTGCAAAAGAAAAAATAACATGACTGTATTTTTTAACTTGCCACTTGCTTGAGTTAAGAGACTCATCATATAATCACCCTTTTCCTCGTAGCTCCAGCCGATTCACCGCTAATGCGCTTGCAAATAATAAACATTTCATAAGACATTTTGTCTAATAAATCAATCACCCTTCAAATTCACTCCAAAAAATCTTCGGTTCGAAGCAGCCCACAAGTCTTTTGTGATATCATTCATACTCAATCAATATCAATACTCATGATTCTCAAGGTTATGATCGAATGTCGAAATATAACGAGGGCAATAATAAAATTCACTTCACCCTTTAAAGTTCGCGTAAACTGTTGCATTGCATTAGGACAATCCTCTTATCAATAAAACACAAAAGACAAGCAAAAATTTACTCACCTCAAACTTTTCCGTCAGTATTCCACCTTGAGATCTCAAACAGATAAGACAACCTTTTGAAACCCAATCCCGATTACAATTGTCACGCCACCCCCTTGATTCACACCCGATCGATCCAAACTATTGATTGGCGTGATATCTCTATTTCACTCGTACAATTTTGAAAACAAACTCGTTTCTCTTAATCCTTAGTTATATTCGATTCGACTGGACTTTGTGTTTTACTGCCTTCCTCTGTTCTTGGTTTGGTTGGGGTTTGTACATAACATTTGCAATAATTGCTAACCATAAGTATATTCATACGTGGCTAACAAGCAATTAAATACTCCCGTCTATAAATAACGGCACACTTAAAACCACGTATTTGTAATAAATAAAAATATAAGTTAAAGCTGACGTGTACTTTATGAGCTGCTTGAGTTAATAGTTGAAGGCTGCATTATATTATGTTAAAACATGTTATGTGTTATGTTTATAAACTAAGCAGCAATAACAGCAACCCAATCTATTTTATTATCAAACCCAGAGATACCAGAAAAGCTGATGTTGGATCAGTTGGATGTTAATGATAAACATGATAGTAAAAAAGGATTCTCTCTGGAATCATTTTAGTTTATGATTTGATTATACATAAAGTTTTGGCTTTTGGGTTCGTTCTTGGGGCTTTGCATTTTGTTTTGCAGCTGAGCCGAATAACACTCTCATATTCAACATAGCATTTTGCATTGCTTCCCTGTGTTGTTGAAAAGGCAACATAGTGGAACGGCTTTGTGTCATGCAAGGTTATGTACTTATGTGTTGTAGTTGTGTTTTAACCAAAAGGTATGGCACTAAAAACAAGGCGAAGTGAAGTGAAGAAGAGTTTTGAGAGTTGTACATGTCCTCCTCAGTGCCAACAAATAATACAGTAGGAAATAGGGGTTTAGGGTTGAATTGAATATGGTAGGGTATATATATTAAAGCTAGTCTGCAATAGTCTGCATCACATCACATTGGATTTGGTACATGCATAAACCTTTAAACAGGGGAATAGCGAATTGTAGGAATAGTGAGTGATTAAACGCATATAAAAACAAGAACGTCAATAGGGATGTAATGTATATATATACATACTATCATCCTGCTGCTGCTGGTTTGTATTATGCATAAGATGTACATAATATTTTATACCGTATTTAAACCCAAAACCCAGACGAGACGTATCAGAAAAACAAGAGAGTCGAAGTCGAAACAGCATGAGAATGAAATGAAGGCAATATGCATGTGGAAATTGAAGTGCATGCAGGATATCATGATATCAATATTAGGATGCTTTTAACAACACAATACATGAGAATCTTACTATTTCCTAAAATTCCCATGATCGTTTTGCCATTGTATTTGGGTCAGATCAGGTGGTGGTGATGATGATACAATGATACTATTATCTTTCCTAAAAGAATGAAATACACTTCTTGCGTAATAAGCAATAATAGGAAATAGAGCAAAAGACAGATTGGCAGATCAAAAATACTTACTTACTTACATTACATATAAGTTCAATACTATCCGACATGTACTACTACTGACTACTTGTTAATATCTTAATATTGACTTAATCTTTTGTGAGGAAAAGTGCATTGCCATTTGCTGCCGGTTGTTACGTTTTTTTGTGTATACAGTTTGCATGGTTAGGATGTTTGTGGTTTAGTTTCAAACTCTTTTTGTCTCATTCATGTGCTTTGAGTTTGAGTGTAGATCTGTATAGATAGAGTCAATAATTTTTTATTGTGAATTCCCTGCACGTTTATTACAAGTAGATCCGAAATGTGTGCATTTACAGGTTAGGGTTGATGTTGATAAAATTGAAACCTGTTTTTGGCAAAGTGTTTTTAATTGTGATCAGTGATATATAATGTAGTTTGCAGTAGGGTAGTTGGTAGACGGAAAACTCAGCTTTCTTTCAGGCACCTTGTTTTGTTTGTGACCACCGTAAGCGTAAGTATATACGTATGATTAAAATCATAATATTGAGGTTGAATTTTTAATGTTGGAGATGTGTGTATTGATTCTTTTTACTTTACAGAAAAATTGGAAATTTAATAATTGTAGTGAATTATTGATAAGTGTGGATTCATCGTTGCTTTAATGCTTCGGTTTCTCAATTCAGTTCTTTTCATAATATTTTTGCAGGACATTAAATCAAGAAGCGATTTGCATCACGAAGAGCCAGTGAGAATAAGTATCATTCAGTGGAGTGGATATTTTAATGGTACTCAGCATGCTTTAACGGGAATTTGTTATCTGTGTATGCTCCAGTAGTGCAGTCATCAAGCGAGACCCGTTTCAGTAACATGTAACCTGCTTTTATCATCTACGAGTACGAGTCAGTAAGTTATATCATATTATATATAATCCTGTTACTCTAGTACTAGTGATGATGATGTCCTGTTGACTTGTGTAAAATGTTTTTCATAAAGCAGAGCAGCCTCAATCCTTGAGAACGAAAATAGTTGCCAGTTCAAATATTATTTATCTTTTCCAGCGTTCAACCAATGATTATTTTAAACCTGTAATGTAATGTCATATGTTGCGTGATCAACATAGTGCGTGATAATTGACAAGGGGGGACGGAGATGGGATATGCGAGAATCTTATTTCTTATTTATGACCAACTTTTTTAGTCAACTGAAGTGAATATGGACATTGGAATTCTTAACTCTTAGAATACTTAAAGTGTAATTCTGGATGATACATTTAGTGGTCAGTAGTATGTGTTTGTGTGTCTATTGATAATCGTTAAAGTTCTCACAGATTAATCAATGTTCGTGATTGTGGATGGGTGAATCGATATGATATGACCTATCCCCTTTTATTCACAAGATAAATTAATGATACGATGGCCATTGGCTATCTTCGTAATAACTCTCCCAACTGGAAAACATTGAATTACTGCAGGACATTTTACTCTGTGCATATTATCAAGAGTTAACATCTCAAGCCTTGCTTTGTTTTCTACTTTCTTTACAGAGATCGCCAAATGAAGGACGGATTTGTATTAAAGTTCGATTTCCATTTTCCAAGTACAATTCGCTACTTTTCCATTTGAAAAATGGATTGCAATAATCAAAACAACCGTTGGTCACCATTTAGCTGCTCATGCTGACACTACTGTTTTTAATTTATCGGTGGTTTTACTTTAACCCTGATTCACAGTATTTGAAAGCGGAAGACACTTTGCAGAAAATAAAGGATTGTGGCTCGAACAATCGTGTATCTGGGAAGTCTACAAAACTACTAAGACGGCGGATTCGGGTTTCCGGTGTTCTTTTACCGGAAAATTTTAAACCGTGTAGTTATCGGGGTATAACCTGTGCATCACAAGCGTGGGTGACAATGTCAATGGACGAAAAGTTTCAAGCTGCCGTACGTGTTATACACAGTCTCCCGAAAGATGGTTAGTTGGCACAAACATTATTAACTATGCATAAAGAATATTAAATGGGGAAAAAGTATTACTAAAAATTAAACTTTATTATTTTTTTAGGACCATATCAGCCATCAAATAACACAAAATTGAAGTTTTATGGACTGTACAAGCAAGCTACTGACGGAAAGAATACCATTGCAAAACCAGGATTTTGGGATGTCATAGGTCGTGCAAAATGGGAAGCATGGAACAAACACGACAACATGAGCAAAGAAGAAGCCATGAGCCAATATGTCGACGGTCTTAAAGAGGTATTACTTTATAATATTAAAATAAAACTTTTATATTTGTGAGCAATTTTTTCGGTCTTTCTAATGAGAATTTTCTTAAATCCCAGATTGTAGAGACTATGTCATTCAATGGTGAAGTTGAAGATTTTCTCGACTCTATAGGGCCGTTTTACGAGTTTGTAAACTTGCAAGGCAACGAAATGAATCACATTAAGGAAAAACTGGATGAAGTAACAAGTAGTAGCGGAAGTTCGGTTTCGAATTCTCGGGGAACTACTGCAGAAAATTCAAAGCAGAGTAGTCCAATTAAAACGGTTGAACATGGGAATGACGAAGGCGACAATGAAGACGACGTATCAACTTCAGAAAAAGCAGAGGTTATAGTTGAAACGTCAACTGCCACGTACGAATCAAAGTCAGTCAAAAATTACCATGCCCAAAATGGATCCGCATTTAAAATGACAAATGGTGATTGTAATGACAATGCCATTCCTCCACCCGCCCCAATTCATACATATTCACATCAGAATGGGTTTGTAAAACGTGCTCTACAAAACGAAAATTCACAGGATGAAGTCCTTACGATCACAACTCCTTGTATTCCATGTAAGGAAGATTTGGAGCGAGAATTTAATGGCGACACTGGTCATTCCAAGGTTAAAGTAACCACTTCAATAGATACTGTACTAAGTGTTGCCACTTCGGGAACTGAGTCTGAAAAATATTATAGTGGTGACAGTGAACCTGAAATAGACGAAAAATATACAACGTCATTCACCAGTAACGAATGCTACCCAAGTACGTCAGCAGCCGCAATAGCGGGAGTGCAAATGCAGCCCGTTGAAAGTAGTTCCGCAAACAAATCAATTGTTAGTAGCCCATCAAAGAAACCCAAAGAACGACTTAGTTCAAAAGGCATTACATCGCGAAATGCGGATGTTGTTCTTCAACAAACTGTGGAGAGGATAAACAGAGACGTGGACCATATTTTGGCAAGGTTAAGGATTCTTGAAGCAGCTTATGCTGCAAATGCAGATGTTGCTGCAAGAAGTCCAAACCAGCGTAAGAGACGAATTCTTGGGGGTTTGTCGACACAGTCAATTGCTTTCATTGTAATGTGGCCTTTTGCTGTTCATTTCATGATGAAGCTGGTTAGCTGGTGGTGGAGGAGAAGGAGAAATACTATGCGTTCGATTACACATTGAACTGATTTAATCCAGAAAAACTATATTACACTCCCGCTTACGATGTTACGTACTTATGAGCCTATTTTATTAAATGAGTTAGAAGGAAGATATATTTGAAAAGCATAAACTGCTTTAATAGTAAAGATCAAAGGATGAAAGATTAGGCGTGTGTGAAGGGACGGTGATGGAGGTCATATTGTATTTTTTTTGCACATTGGTTTATTGATTCCAAAAGCTCCTACACACCTTTTTTTTTAACCAAAACTTTAACCAAGTACCTGGCATTTCTTGCATTTATTCCTGTAAGCTTGATAAACCCTTTAAGTTGGTTATAATTTTAGTCAGTTTAATTATTTTCATGGTGCAATTCCTTAAGTACAATTTTTCCATTTTCAGTCAAAGTGCGCAATAACTTTTTACTTGTTAATGTGCATTTAAGTATATAACGAACAAAATGATATTTTTATTTCATGACATGACTAACGTCATCTTAGAAGATCCGGTGAGGTGCGGATAGAAGCGTGTTTCAAGGTTTGAAACAGTGTAAAAGCTCAAGCTCAAGAATATATATGTAGATATTATTACAATGTTCTTTACTCCTAAGTTGAATTAGTTTGGGTTTATTTCATAAGTTATTATTACGAGATTAAAATGTTTTTGCTAATTTATCAATTTGTTATGTTACGCAAAATGATGGTAATCAATCAAATGACAATGCAGCTGTGTATGCATGTGTTTGATGCGTGTTTGCCTATTTAAGGTTGAGTTGAAACGTTGGAGAAGCTGCGTATGGTCAGTCAGTAAGCATATATATTTAGATGTATGGGTCTATATTTTGCTCCCTACTCAGTTTTCGCATAATTATATGACGATTGGGATTTCACAAGCTAGTTCTTTACCTTTTTTATTTTATGTGAAATTTACTCTACAGAGATCAAGCCGACATTGGAATGCGGTTGAAAGGTTTATGATAATAGTAATATATAAAACATGAAGCCACCCGAACTGTAAAACACTTGTTGATGAATGGATCACAAAAATGCATATTATTATTGTTGGTACAATAAATTACAATAAGCGATACATACCGATACCACGGGACTAGCTGGTTTATTTTTTTTAAATGCATTAAACAGTCTTTTCTCATACTAAACATGGTATAAAGTTATTTACGTATGAAAATTCCATGCAGCCCTGTAGGGATTTGACTATTAAATTCAGCCCGTGCCAATTCTCTAAAGCTTTCTCCATCAAGGATGACTAAATAGTCTTTTGCATTTGCGTTAGATGAGGAAATTGGAGTGACAATAACCCCTGCATCTTCCAAATTGGCACCTTCATCATCATCTGTGGACATCTTTCTTGGAACGAAAACGGATTCACCTGGAAAGTGTTCAACGGACGCGGTCCAAGTTTTTATTTCCTTAGTCTCTATGTTTAGTTTGCATATGGAGTGGGCCATGGCAGCATCTGCAGTTGGAAGGTTAAGGAAGCTTCCACTTGTGTAAATATAAGAGTACCTTTTTCCAATAAACTTTGAATTGATCACAGCTCGTTCTGCACTGCGGCTAAATATCACATCGGGTTTCAATATTATAGTACTTCCCTTCCGAGTCGCATGAGCTTGAGTATTTGGAACGTTTTGTAAAAGGTTGCTGTTCTCAGGAACGCCTTTGACATTTTCAAATATTGGAATGATGAATCGTTCAACGATGCTGGTATCTGCTTCGTCAATAATGTTAGCTCGAAGCTTCCCCAGCCCCGTAGCTCCAGTTGAACTTGGTGTTTTTGACGTTGCAATGTCCACGATAATCTGTGTAAAAATGAGGTAACAAAAGTTGAGCACGTGATATGCACATATTAATCATTTCCTTGCTTCGATGTAAAAGAAGAAAATAATTGCCAGCTACTGACTGTTGGTCATAGGAAATGCGTAACTTCATTTAATAGCGTGAGAACCAAAATCTAGTTTCGTGTAGTAATATGTGTAGCAAATAAAGTGGGGCTCTATTTTTCTATATACAAATCGAAATATTCCTTACTTGTGAGTTCTCATTTTCATAGCAGTTGATGACATGAAGAAAGAAAAATGAGTCGGCAGACATGTATTCTGTTGAGAACACCTTGCCTGTTGATTTTTCTATTATGAGAAATCGGTTCTTGTCAGATCCACGCCATTCCAACCAATCCTATATATATGCAATATAAGATTTAAGTATATAATAATTTCATTTTTCTTTTTTTCCACAAACATATTTCTCATGCTTTTTAGTGCAACTGCAACAAGGATGCATTTGTTAGTTTGATTGCATTATTGTATAGCAATTTGAATATTCATTACCTTAACTGCATAGTCTTTGATTGTTGCTGCTAAAACACGAGATACTTTTACAACGTAAGGTTGCTCAATAAAAATGATGTAGTTTTTGGACATTGCAAAGCTGCAAAAACAAAATGGTTAGCAGATCAGTAGAATTTCGCCAACTCGGGACAAGTGTAAGATATTTTTCATGTAGAGTTATTGTGCTTGTTTTTAACCTGTGGTTAAATGACAATGCCCCATTCCATCGTGTAGAAATGCTAGCAACAGTTGATCCTTTGGATAACATGGCATCCATCGTCATATCTTTTGAGGTTGCGTTTGGGATTTTAACCACATTATACTTAACAGTAGGTAACACTGAAAACCCCATGTTCCACATGGTTCCCGTTTCCTCATCAATTAATGGATGAACTC
Source organism: Orchesella flavescens (assembly GCA_964034955.1). NCBI lineage: Eukaryota > Metazoa > Arthropoda > Collembola > Entomobryomorpha > Orchesellidae > Orchesella > Orchesella flavescens. Next base: position 24,281,237 of record OZ035954.1, on the reverse strand, counting down.
CATAGCCATTTTGTCCCAGATATTTTTTAGCATCAAAACGCTCTTCAGAACACAGAGTTTCTTTGTTTATTTGGTTAAAGAACGTTGTAGGAGAGGACGCAATGAGGTGTCGCCCACATTGGTAAATGGAAGCAGAACAGTTGTCACTCATGTCGTCTCTCGACTAGAGTGGGGAAAACATTCATAAAAATTTCGACTATATCGACTGAATTCTCCAAAGGAGGTTTCTGAAACTTACAAAAGTAGTGACAATTTTTGAAAATATGCTGGCTTTGCTTCCTTCACGCTTTGCTGTTGTTCCATACTCCATGAAATAAGGTTTCCCCTTTTCTAACGCCTTCTCGTATGACTCTGTTTTTGGATACTTCTTTGTTAGTTTAACACTCAACGTGTCAATTTCAAACTTGCTCAGAATAGCGTATCCATCCAAGTAATCATTCATTGTGAAATTTTGGAGGTCTAGCAAACCCGGACCAGTTTGAAATAGTGTCCCTTTGAGCCATTTTGGAAGTTGCCCTGTAAATATTTTTAGCCATAAAATGACTAGCTTGTACTTTTTACACTTTTATCAACTTCTTATTTCATACCATTCAGAGGAGCTTCCTCAGGTTCTTTCGTTTCTTCGGCAGAAACAAAGAGTCTTGATACTTCTGTCTGTTGATTCGTCATTTTATTTCAGAGAGTGTAATTAGATGCTAATCAATTGGTTTCACGACTAGAGGTGAATTCCTGGCTCAAAGCTTTTCTTATCGATGCTGCATCATGCAGTCAAATGGTAAACGAAAATATGATATGATGTGCTTTATAGTCAAATGTCATTTAAACCTTAAAAGATGACATTCAATACATGTGTCTCATTTGACATGATAGTATTATGTTGACTGCATCTATACCATGTATATGATTACGATGGGTAAATAGTGGTTTGCAATGCTTTTAATAGCAGCTGTGCATACACAACGTGTCCAGATGGAACAAAATCTTTCCTAACATGAGCTGATGAGAATTCCGAAGATATACTGCTTTTGTCAATGTTTCCCTTCATTCATGGACTAGATATAAAGAGTAAAAAGAGATCATAGTCCAATCCAATACATATTTTCTATGCATTAATCTTTCATCACATCACGTACGCACACTCTCATTTTAATTTACGTGTGTATTTGAACTTGAGCTTGAGGATATTTGGAAAAGTCTTGATGCATAACGACAGCGTACCAAACACACTGCTCTTTGTGCTCCTGAAATGACTAATATGCTTACACTTGCAATCGCTGGAAGATTCATATTAAAATTATTAACTAATCATATATCAGTATCTTATCAAATCATAGCGCACAATGGAGTTTTGCCCATCTTTATATAACGCATATTAATGACATTTCAATTTAACTGGAATTGTGAAAAATTATTTGCACAGTATATTCGCTGAATATGTATAAATTCGGTTTCTCAATTCAGGTAGGCATAGTTGACTTTGATCGTTCGGTTAGTTTCCTTTATTCGTAAGTCTTACTCAACATACATAAAAGCAAAGCAGACATTGTTATTGTCAGTCTGAAATAATGCCAAACAAGTTTTATTTGTAGGACAAGTTTTTGTAGACACTCCCACTATACTTTGGAATATGACACAAGAAAAGTAATTATTATTTATGAATGCATCAATACATGTAACATGTGTAACACAAAAACCGAAAGTTCATCCGCAAGTGAACAAGTTCCGGAAATTTCTCAGCTATTTTCATGGCATATCATACGTGGGAAAATGTTTTTGTGATAGAGAGGATGGCTTTATGAGAGGTGGCAGTGGCAGGTGGCATGTGTAAGATATATATTTGTTTATTGAAGTTCTCATGCATGTTTTTGTAAAGAACGCCATACTTTTCTTGCGCAAGTTTATCTGCATGCAAATGAAAGAAGCATTCAAAAACTCACATATTTGTAATTAAGTTGGGTTACGTTGTACTTTTAACGACCGGAAAAATACTTTTATTTCATTTTGTCTTAAATTTTTATTCCACAATAATTAGGTATTTTTAAACATCTACCCCCAGCCACTACAATACTAATCGCTACAAAAAATGTAAAGAATTCAATGAGGAGAGAAAAATACATTAGTAAACTCACCATCATCATCACGCTGTTACTTTTCATTGTATACTGATTCATTGTTCAAATGATTTGAAAGGTAACTATGCTTTGAACGAATATACTAACATAAAAAATGACTTCAGATAACAATTGGCTGTCCTTCGTAAAGAACAATGTTGATTAACGTTGAGGCAAAAATATTCCATGAATCCACGCAGCAACAATCCTGTCCTTGAAACTTGCACGTGCAATCTCCGTAAAAGACTTTGCATCCACAAACACCACACAGTTTGCAGACGTATTCTCATTCTCATTGTTGGCTGTGACACCTGAAGTTACTCCAAAAATTAGGACACCATCATCCTCACTTTCAGCTTCTGGGTTAGGAATAAATATGGGGTAGGAGGGAACTTGTCCTTCCAAACCTTTCCAAATTTTCGTTTCTTGAGTTTCCAAATCTACTTTCATGACACAATTTCCCACGTCGGATCCTTTCCTAGCGTATGAGTTGATTGCATAAGCGTATTTGTATGGTTTTCCGGTATAATTTTTGTTAGCAATGGCAAAGTCCACACCAACTGTAATCACTTCTGGGATGAGTACCACTTTATCGCCCTTTCGAATTGCTTGGGCTTCGTCATAATTGTCTTCGATGTAGTTGTCATTATCTTCTGCATCACCCAACTCTTCAATTAATGGAATGACGTAGCGGACAATAGAGCCGGAGTAAATATTTCCCATGCTCGAGTCTGGGGACGTGAGATTCTCCAACAAAAGTGCTTTCATGATGTCCGTGTTGGGCAATGCGATGCAATCCACCACAAGCTATGGGAAATATATTTCATGTCTCTTTAAATTAACTTATTTTTTTAATTTATAGCAATAACGCATAATTGGTTTTATTAGTAAAGCTTACGTTGTTGTTTCCATCTTCGTAGGCATTCAATATTGATACCCCGTAGAATGCAGCAAACGAAAGAAATTCTGTTTTAATTACTTGTCCCGTCTCTTTGCTCACCACGTGAAACCGGTTACAAAAATCGGGATGCCATTCCAACCTATAAATTTCCATAAAATTCATATAAATATTGACAACTTTTATGTGATGGATGACATGCATTGTGCAAGCTTACCAGTCCATCATTGCGTATTGTTTAATGTAAGTCGCTGTCATTTTCATGGCATTCACGACTGCAGGTTGCTCAATGAAGATGACGTAGTTCTTTGACATGCCAAAACATCTCAAAATGGATCCACTAGTTTTCATCCTGGACGGAATCTGACAAATGATATCCCATCTTTCCTTCAATGGCTTTGGTCGATTCTCTTTTTTCATTCTGAGAATTTGACACTGCAAACTTCCAGTTATAGTTCCACCCAAATTGTACAAGTCACCATTCTCATCTTCCAATGGGAGAGGACGCATGGAGTACAAACTGAACATTTTGAGATAATGATTCTTTTCTACTGGCTCAAGAGTTTCGGGATCAATTTGGAAAAAGTATGTGGAACCATCCGACTGAAGAAAGATTTCACCTGGATTTTCCTCATGCAATGGGCCCAAACAGTTGTCAGTAAATTCATAGGGGCCCTAAAAATCATGAAAGAAATCAATTCATGAAAAAAATTCCAGACTGTACAAAAGCTTAAACGCAGTTTTTGTTGTTGAAAACTTTCAGTTTCAATTTTTTATGAAAAAACTTACAAAAGGTCTTAATGGCTGTACAATGAAGGGAGTACCCATCAAAGTGGTGCATGGCTTTCCAGCTTCAATAGACCTTTCATAGGCCTTGGATTTCAAGTATTTTTGAACCAGACTAACTGATGAGTTCTCCCCATCAATGTTAATTTTGACGAGCATGGCCATTCCATCAAGAAGATGCTTCACAGACCCTTCCTTAAAATGAAACATGCCAGCTCCACACGAGAGCATCGAACCCTTCACCCATGACGGAATATTGCCTATTAGCACACATAAATAAAAGTTTATTGTTACAAATGCGGTTACGCATGAACGTCACACATGAACACACAAGTCGGTCAGAAACATTAAACAATGAATGATTACAATAAAGCATAAATTAACTTACCGCTAACATCAGCGTTCGTTCCATCCGGAATTTCATCAGCATTTTGAAGATTCGGTGGGTAAGTTGTTTCCGGAGCAGCAGCAACACCGTTTCCGTTTGATTCAACCATATTGAAGTACTAAAACTGAACAACTGAAGTAAACTGATCGACTGTAAGTAAGCTATCGTATATCTTGAGAAATGTAAATGCAAGGTAGATTTCGGGGAGATAAACTCTTATAAGCTCAAACTTCACACAGTTGAGAACCTTCGCTCAGCTCCAATTTAGCTTTGGGAATGAACACCTTTTGAGTAAGTCGAGCTCGTACGAAGGTGAATCTAAAAATGACTACATAACTTCCTTGAGCACTGCAGTTTTAACTTTTTTTCTCTACATCATAAAAGAATTAAAATAATAATAAGAGCACGAAAGAGCCCACTACTGACATGTAGTAGTGCAGTGCTATGATATTTGCAGTGAATGTTGATAGCACATGATAAGTATGATACGAATGTTTTTTTTACTTCTTTACCATCTTTTTTTTTTTACTTTAGTACTATACAATAGAAAAGCTTATGCTTAAGAAAGGTGCTGAGACGAGCGAGCCGTGACGTTGCACAATTCATCCAGTTTGTTTAAAAAGGCTTCTTTCGTATGCTCTTTACAAAGATTGCAAAGCAGTACCTACTACTAAGTATGAAGCCAGTCATCTGGTATTTTCCCACAAGCTCTTGGAACCTGAGAAACTTGATAAAATCACATTTTCATTATATATCAGCATCAACAAGCAAATACAACATCACATTGTAAGTTGTACTACCCATCATAGTGAACAAGTGCAAAAGGAGGAGACGTATTAAGGAAATTGTACCTTTCAGTCTTCAGACAGTTGCTTAAAAAGCAGCAGAGAATGTACAAAGCAACAAAGCTATTCTTCGCAATAATAATTATATAATATGAATGTTGAAAGTACAATCAAAATTACAGGTAAGGAAGATCAAGAGCGTATCACGTCTACTGTATCATCACATCATTTCTAACTCTAGACCACTAGCTATACATACGTAATCCTTTTGCCAATGAACAAGGTTCTTCTCTTTACAATCAGCTCAGGGCTTAAGCGTATTCGTATTGTTGGTTTAACTTGTTCGTAGTACAATACACTCTTATGAATGCAAATGTTTTAAAATGCATGAAGCAACTGAGATCCCATAAAAAAGCTTCTTCAACTCTTTCGCTTTTGTATTTTAAACATGGCCTTAGGCACTACATTTTTTAAGTTTAATACTAGGGATGAATCAGGTCTTAGCACTGAAAGCGATTCAAAATCGGGCATGCTAACGTATCTACGTCATGTAAACGCGTGTATATACATACATCAAATGGCATTCTTTATGTATGTATGTGTATGTGTAGCAAGTGAAATAATAGGTGTAAATTTTTCAGGTTTCTTTTTTCAGGCATGTAGGTTTTTTTAAATGATGCCTTTGTAATCTTTTCAATAATATAATTTATTATATCTGCATTGCATGCAAAAACTCATCAAACAATCAAAAGGTAAGTAATAAAATAAGTATTGGATGGATCTATCGAAATGATTCATATATCATATTATATATTGACCTGCTAAGCAAATAATAATTATTGGCAATTCTAGAACATGCGGCATCATCAAGGTCCGCTTTAACTAGAGGAAGATAGTTAAGATAAATTATGTGAAGGATAATTTTTATTCCTTAATCTAATAGCTCAACACGCAAGTAGGCCGCCGAGTCATGGGGATGTACATAATATTTGCAAAAACATGAATTTGTAAATTTACACATGTACTCTGATCTGATAATATTAGTTTCACTTCCCATTGCCGCTCTGTTGCATGATGATGAATGTCCGATACAAGTTCTAGAAGCTCAAAGTCAGTAAACAGGGTGATCATGCGGTAATGATGAGAACTTGGATAATAATTTTGGATCAGAGTGATTACGACATTCTTCTTACAGAATAATCGGCGGCAGGGGTTTCCTCTCTTATAGCTTTACTTGCTAGTCTCATTCATATATGAAAGTGTTTTGTTGAAGTTTTAATGGATTTTTTTTGCTTACACACAAATCAGCGTGTATTATATGGCATTTCACAAAATTCTCAGAAATGAATGGGTTTACTTGTTTTTGAGTTTTATAAACATTTCTCGTTTCACACACACATGATTATACACTAGAATAATTGAATAGTTTCATGTGTCCTCTGTATGCACAATGCATGCGCATCGTAATTAAGCACCGTGCTGATCATATTGATATTGTCTCCGCCGAATTCAGAAGGTCGCAATGCAATGAACATTGAATAATGTCCAGTTCATATATTGAGGAAAAATTGAATTGATTTTGCTTTGCTAATTCTTTTCCCATAGTTATTTTTGTCAATTCTAGCTGTTGTTTGCCAACACCGTGTCTGAAACATGGCATGTCACACACAACCACTGAAAAACATTTCTTGACTGACTTAATGTTGCATGCATGATGCCATGCCGTGCCGTGTCCCATGATAATCTGACGATTGTGACACACATGTTGTGGTTCCTGTTTTTTGTCTAAAGTGCCCATTATTGTCTGGATGCACATGCCCATAAGATATAAAAACCAGCAACCAAAACGTTACTGAGGATTCATATAACATTTTTTTAGCATGAAAAGTGGCGAAATGTGAGTCTTCACCTTGAATTTTGAGAATGCTTTTCAGCAGCATGGGACCTAATTGTATTGTCAAGTTGTAACTTCAACTTTTCCTCCTGTACAGACACAGACGTGTACCTATTTGCTCTTGTACGTACTTCTAGAGTTATTGGCTGTCAACTGCGATGCATTAAGTAAAGTCGGTCATGTCTTGACTTTATGACACTTATTCATGGTCCAGGGTAGCGGAAACGAGATTGTACCCAGATATATTACAGTTTCGGCTATTCGGCTTATCTATTTCTATCTTCACACCATCTATTCAAAATTAAAATTACTATTATTAAGACCCCCTCGACACGCGTGTGGTAGGACTAGTTGGATATTTTTTTTTTGTTGTACAACGCTTTTTCAAAAATATATGTCCAATTAATGACGTACATATAAATAAAAAAAGAATGTGTGTTGTAATGACTTGTGTTATGGAATATGATTTTTTTTGCAACAGGAAACATCGTTGTAAGCCCACTCATCACTAGAGTTTAGAATCGCTTAGTAATTTGTAGATTCTGTGAAAGATAGTTAGAAGCTAAAGGAAACACATAAAAAACGTTACGAAGCAGAGCTGTGTGTATACCTAACTTGAAAGTAGCCCTTTTTGATAAACCATAATATTATTATGTAGACCTGATTCACTAGTGTAAGACTAAACTTATTCACCACCCGTGAAGGCCAAATTCTTAATGCCTGAGATGAGAATGTAATACTAGATCAATAATAGGGTTTCAACTTTAACTACCATCATTAGATTTAATCATCTCAACTGTGCATAAATTCGCAGTTTGAACTTTTTAACATTTTTAACACAACAAGTGCTACATTTTAAAGGTGAGACGAGACAAAACGCGTGTAATTTAAATAGCCAATTAAAAACATCTTCTACTGACTAAATATATAGTAATCATTTCTCCAAAACACAACTGTTTATCGAAAACCTTATCGACGGAGAAGAATTTATGCCTCGAGGTAGAAAAATTATTTGGGGATTTCCAGCCTGGAGCTGTAAACAGCAACAATAGTCGGGGTTTTTATGTTTTTTATATACAAACTGAATATTTCCAATTAGTACTGCTGTGTCACCGTTTCATTGTTCTACATTCGGCTGTTTTAATTAATCTTAAACTCATACACAAGTGCACTATTTGAAGCTGCATACTAAAAACCCTGAATTCCAAAATGCTTTCATGGTGAATATTAGGCATTGTTGGACCAATTCAATCCGGAGTGTTGAATAGAATGAATAGAACATACTCTTTGTGTCCTTCAACCTCATTCTAATAACGTCAAAGTCATGAAATTTTATTTTGACGATCGATTTCTGCCTGCCTCAAAAATATAGTAGTTTGGTCATGGAAATCCCGTAAGTAACATAACAGGTTACAGATTCGATTTATATTATATAAAACTTCATCCATTGATAAAGCGATATACAAGGGAAAATTAAAGATGAGTCCTTATTGCGAGGCTGAAACTATACAAAAGCCATAATTAATCAATACAAGCATACCTCCTCTTCAAGAAAATTATACGCATTTGGACACACACCCTTTATTAGTCATCTCTGGATTATGTAGACTTACTACTACTACCACAACAAAAACGGATATGACAACTTGTACACAGTTTTCATCCCTGAAGAAAAACATTTCCATGTTGTCCATTCGTGGAACTGCGCATGGGCTGCCACCAAGTAAATTAAGACTGATCTTAAGATTAGGTAGTAATAATATAATTCACTATTCGCCAGTCTAGCATGAAGTATTTGGAAATCTTCCTTGTATTAACGCTTGGGTGAACCGTGAACCAAAGGAAATCCAGAATGTGTTTTACTGCGCGACCGTGTAAAATCGACTCACAGCCAATCATATGCATCACCAAACTACGCTTTGTGAGGATCCAAAATCATCACATCATTTTATCGTAGAACAAAAGGTTCAGTGCAGAAAATAAAACTGGAAGCGTATACGAGTCCATAGAATGGCTTTACATGACGTGGTGATGTAAACAAAAAATGATGTGTCATGCAAAAAAAAGCTTTGTATGAAATGAATGCATTTCATTTAATCAGACTGAAATTGAAAATGATAGGGGAAGATGACTTGTAATTCCAATCAATTCAATGGGTACCAAGAAGTTTGGTTGCGAACTTTATTTCAGATTTGACATGCTCCCCACTTTTTTTCTATTCCAATCTCATTACTTTAAGATTATGCAAGGTGGTAAATACTAAAAGATTCTGATTCTAGTGACGTCAAAGGGTCTGGACCTGTTTGCTAACTTAGGGTGTATATATACCTACACCTACTGTTTGTAACGGAATGCTTTAAGAAACCGATCTTATCTGCGCTATGTGCCTGTATACTTCGTCAATCTGGAAAGAGCATATTAGCTCAAGCTATAGAAGTAAGTTTAGTCTGTGTAGCAACACCTCTTCGATTAAGTCGCTCCTGCTCGATGCTCTAACAAAAACATCTAAAATAACCGGTTTTCATGCAAAATTACAGTAGTAGAATTGTTTATATTGGAGTTCTGGCTTTGTGTCAAACTCCCATGTGGATTTGGTGTTTGGGGAAAATTATTTACGTCAATTCAGCTCAGCTCAAACGAAGCTGAGTGTGAGATTTCATCCGGTCCAAAATATGATAGGATGATGATATGATACGATTCAACAAGTTTGAAGTACCTCCAAATGCGTACTTATTATAAGGACAAATTAATAAAACCGAATCGCTTTGTTGGTGCAATTAGGATTATTCAAGGAGCTATACACATGATGATTAAAAATTCATGATGTGTCCACTTCCATTTGTAATAAAATCTTTAAATGTTTTCTCAATTTGTGCAGGATAGTTTCTAATTTGCGCATTTAACATTTTATATCTGTATCAACAACCAGACAGAGCAATAAAATTACTTCCTGCACTCTGCATCAGCGCCCACAAGGCCATAAACGATTTAAGGACTTTCATTAGCTGCTCAGCCTCCCCATTTATGCACTAAACTAAATGTATTTCGTGAAACATATAAAAACAAAACAATACCAGTTTTAAATGGTTGTATAGGGTCAATTATTAATGTGACCCTGAGCCATAGTTCATAACTACTTGAAAATCTCACCCAGGAATCTATTTGTATCGAAGTAGTAGTATGATATCAATGATATGTGCGCCACGCTTGCTTAATCATCTGCACTTTTAACTGTGATAAAGATTATTGCTTGCTATGTTTTGACTCGTCTTGATGTCTATTCACCATTAAATATGAGATGAGAAACTTATTTATTTTGGGTTTACAGTTTAATGTGTCTACAATCAACAAGACACGCTTTTAGCCCGTGAGTGTATTAGCAAAGCACAGCATACATACATGACATGGTTGCATGCGTCCTAATTTTTATCAATCCTTGTCTAATGTCCAGTCCAGTCCAGGCAAAAGCGTGATGATGAATTATGAATCACTTTAATAAATTTGATATAAAAGGTGTAATTAAATATTGAATAAATGAACAAACACACACTATACACGATTCAAAAAAAAATCTTGTTGAAAACAAAGAAGAGTTGTTAAGCTCAATTTTTCTCCTTAAAAGCCAATATAGATTGTTGTTGGATGACATTACTTAGTGGCTCCAACATGTTCAAAAAGTACATAATATATAAGATTGGATATTGTTGAACCTTGTGTATCTGCAATGTTTTATTGTGGCACTAATTTTTTCATGCAATACCAGTTTTCTATTTTTTCTTTAAAAAATAGCCAGACTGAACTGGCTGATGATGTCTGATGTCATATAATATTAACAGTATTCCAGGGGTACAATAAGGTTCCAAATAAAAGCGAAACCTTTTTGCATTTGTCATCCATCTAGTTTAATAACTATGTATGTATTTACGTGGTGTGCTTCAACCTAGACGATTAACGAAATTTTCTTCGAAAGAGAAGGCAATAGGGTATGCTTAACATAATGATTCTGAATAGATTGATACTTGTTGCCATTACCATTGACCATGCGTCTGTGTTGTGTTGAGAGTCGGGCATATTCAATGTGCAAAAAAAATTGCAATATAAGGTTTTGACTTCACTAGAATCTAAATTGTAGGGGAAATCCTCGTGTAATAAAAGTTGCAGGCTTCAAGCTTTCTAAATGAACCATGCAGTAGTATGAAATCTAAAACACGTTTTGACAATGCCAAGTTCATGATGACCATCGCATCATCGCAGGTTTTGCGCCCAAGTGACTCTTTATAATATGTAGGTATAGGACAAAGTCAAAAGTAAGTAAGTATATATGTATATGAAATGAATGTGCAAATTATTATTTGGAGATTGAATACACTCATTGTTTTATACAAAAATTGCAATCAATATACATACATTGTATTGTAAGTCGTATTCTTTTGAAGTGTATAGGTATGATACAGACTTTTGCAAAAATATTTATAAACCTATCATCTTGGGCACATGGCTAAAATATTTTTGTATATATTTTGTCTCCCATGTCCATTTTATCTCACACTTTCAACTTTACACTTTTACAAGTCAGATCTTTGATTTAGAGATAGTTCCCCTTGGCTAGCTTCCTCATTGTGCTTATCATATATCACATCACTATCAGCAGTTATGTCAGCTATTCTAACCCACAATTTAGTACATTAGTAGACATTAGTGCATATCATTAATTTCAGTTTACCATATCAAGAAATCATTAAATTCTAAGTAGGGATTGAAAATTATTAGGATTTTTTAAACATTGAAAATGTTATAAGTTCAAAGAGCAGAGAGCAAAAAGCAACGCGTAATTAAAAGTTAATATCTGTTTTAGGAATGTATTTACAAAAAAGTTAATTAAGGTTTGGTTTGACATAGTTCATCTCTCTGTCATCAATTTACTTGACTTAAATTACAAGATTGATTGGTTCAATAAAAGTGAGAAGAATAAGAAGGAAAAAAATATTGACAACATTGCATTCCCTTCGTGCATGCAGTATTATATGCGTATACTTTATATAGGATAGACAAGCATGAAAAATTAATTACAGATTACAGTACTCGTTCTTCAGTGTGTGTGGCTCAAGTGATTTCTTGTTTTTGTTTGCATTTTTACTTTTCTTGTGGTCACTCAAGCTTATCTTTGGGAGTGATCAATTGAGGAGTCCAAGTGGTTGAGTTTATTGATGATTATCATTTCCAATCATCTTGTCGCTTGAGACTTACGGCTAAGTGTATAGCCCTTGGCGATCCTGTTTCCTTCCATTCCATGTAGTACTCGACAAATATACATGTATTATTGTAACCATTCGGAAACACTGTGTTTTCAGCAGAACAAGCTATTAAAAGAAAAGATTGGAACACACCCACCATAAGATATATGAGTGGATTTGGTACAAGCAGTTTTGGAAAAGTTTGAGAGGAAACGGAAAGACTATAGACAGAGGATAATAAACACCTCCGCTCTTCATTTTTTTTTGTAAACTTCCATTTACCATAATCATAATATATATAAAAGAAATACAAAAGGGTACATACATGAACCGTCAGAATGAATAAATGTACTTTATGAAGGCAGCCAGCATTATCATCTTCTGCCATGATCATCAGTGTCGATTGAGTTAACATATAAATTTCTGATTGTGTACATGTTTTATCATTGTGAACTTTAAGTTAATACGTCAAACAAACTTGGTACCTTATATATACTCTTACTGTACAAGTACATAAGGGATTTTAGATTTATCCAAGACAAGCACACACACATGTATGAAATATTACTATCATTCATTACATGAGTTTTAAATAATCATATATATGTACAAATGACATTGCCTTTTAATTGAGAAAGTCTCGTTTTGTGTAATCCAAGAACAAAGACGGTAACATACGCCAAACGTAAAACGAGTCAAAGTCAAAATCAAAAGTGTAAGTGCTTAGTTCATTTCCGCAATTCGAGATGAGTGCACCGACAGAAGAATCGTTGTCTGTGTCAACGCTTACCAGCAGCACGAGTACAATTAATCCAGACCCCAGCTCCCAGAATGGAGATCAACGTTCGCACACTACACAATTTGGAACTATATCAAGAAGGTTGTCCCTTTGGAGGCCTAAAAAGAGGGCCACAGTTTTGGCAGTGGTTGTTGGTAATAATTTAGCTAGATTACGAGTACCGGACATTCTTTTAGCATTATTGTCTTACAACAAGTTTGGATTTGAATTATGAAAAACTGCTCGTCTTTGTAACGAGGAACAAAGTTTGAATTTAGAATTATGTACTTTTTTATTTCCATCCTGTCATTGACCCAGTTTGGTTGAGATGAAATAGTAGGAAATTATGAAGTAGATTAAAGCTGAGTGTTTAGTGTGCCATTTTTATATCTAACTGAAGATCTTTCTGTTTCGTTAATTTTTATAGCAACTATTGGTTCATTTTGTTTGGGCAATGTGCTAACCTGGAGCGCCCCTGCTTTGGTGGATGAAGATTTCAAGGCAAAGTTTCCTGATATAGGAAATGGATCTTGGGTTGCTTCCCTCGCACTCGTAAGTTAACTTTAAAAAAAAATATGGTTATGTAAACTTGTTAACGTATCATGTTCTGCATCTGCATATGTACTTCAAAGTCTGAAAATACTACTACTTGTTTTTGCAACAGTTGGGTGCACTCTTTGCGGCTCCAGTTGCCGGGTTTTGCATTGCAAACATTGGGAGACGCCGGACAATGCTCTATACAGCCATTCCATTCTCTGTCGGGTGGTTCTTGATTGCGTTTGCCCCAGATTTACCTGTGCTTTACATAGGCAGATTCTTGACTGGATTCTGCGGAGGAGCATTTACTGTTTCGGTATGTTATTCACATAATTCTTGTAATTCATTTCATACTCCAGTGAATACAAAATAATATGAGATTTCATGAAAAATTTCAATGCATTTTTTAACACCATTCATTATTACAGGTTCCCGCATACGTTTCAGAAGTTACCGAAGACAGAATAAGAGGAACATTGGCAGTATCATTTATTTTAATGTTATGCATAGGTATTTTATTCACGTAAGTATCAATCCTCCAGATTTTTCAGCTAAATGCGTTCAAATCATCTATTCAGTAGCATAAAGGTTAACTACATCTACATTTTCATTTCCAGGTTTGTATTGGGTGCTCTAGTTAACTGGTTCATCTTGTCAATAGTATGCGGCTGCATCCCAATTGTTTTCTTCTTCAGCATGCTTTGCATGCCAGAATCCCCACGTTATCTTGTTATGATTCAAAAGCCAACGGCAGCTCGGAATGCCTTGAAATGGTTACGTCGTGCTTCGACAAAGCGATACATTGAGCCAGAAATTTCAAAGGTACTTTAAGATTATTTAACAAAGTTAATGGAGCCTCTGTCAACTCCATTAAGTGTCTAATAAGTCATTAGTCTTACGTTGCCCATTACTAATTTTTTAACAGATTGAGAATTCTGTCACCGCTGCAGCTGGAAGGAATAGTGGAGATGTATCCTCAAGTATTTCGGACTTATTCACTCTCCGTGTCTTGAAACCCATCGTGATATCAGCAGCATTAATGTTCTTTGCTCAACTGTCGGGAATGAACGGTGTGTCCCTGTATACAAATGAAATCTTCGCAGTGCGTGTTTATTACTTACTTTATTTTATTTTATTGTTTCGCTCTTTTATTGGGCAACTGTACTAAATTTTCCTTGTATCTCCATGAACTTTTTTATAGGAAGCTGGAACTAAAATGAATGCCAGCATAGCTTCAATAATAATTGGGGCAACTCAAGCCCTCACCGTTCTTGTTGTGCCTTTCGTACTGGTGGAAAAATTGGGCAGACGCAGCTTGCTTATCATATCTGAAGTGGTCATGTGCATTAGTTTGACTGCTCTTGGTACGTATTTTTATCTAAAAGAGAAAAACGGAGGAAATCCTCCCGAAGATTTGGAATGGCTTCCTCTGGTCTCCCTGATAGCAATTACAATAGGATACAATGTGGGGCTAGGACCGATTCCTTGGGTGCTCACTGCTGAGATATTGCCCAATCATGTGAAAGGTTAGTGTGGAATTTAGAAAAAGTAGATAAGCAGGTCAAGTTCAACCTTATCATAATCGCAGTATATCCTAATGTTTACCAATCAACCAACTGTTTTATTCTATTGCAGAACTTGCCTCCTCATGCATTTCCATTTGCTACTGGAGTTTGTCCTTTGTGGCTGGAAAAACATTTAAAGGTAAGCATTTAATTAAATACAATTTACAAACACGAGTTTATTAAGTGAGCACCATTCATTATAATTCTTTACGATTTAAAGATATTAAAGACGTTATCGGCTACATGGGCGTGTATTGGCTTTCAGCCGGCATTTGTTTATTTGGAGCCTTCTTTGTGTTCTTCTTTGTTCCTGAGACGAAAGGTATGAAGAAATCATACTATATATATATACGTAAGCGGCTTATTCTACAAAATAATATGTTGAACTTATTCTAATCCGATATTTATTCACCGTCATAAAGGCAGGAGTACGGATGAGATCCAGAAATTATTTGTTACCAAAAAAGAGTCAGCAGTAGTAGTCCAAGCTGGAAGCAGTGAGCAGCAGATAAAACCTGCGGAATATGCTGACAATGGTTTAGACAATCCTGCGTTTACGAAAGCGGCTGCTAACGCCAATCCTGTCTAGGTTGATCTGATCTTGTTTTTTTTCTCCAGCGATATAAAGAGATGACTAAGGCGTTTTGAATATAAGTGAATGTTATGTGCTCCTTGACCATTTCATGTTTATTAAATGTAGTTAACTTAACAGGGTTCACTATTTTTAAGGGAATAATCACACAGAGCTCCCCTACCTTAACAAAAATTATGTTCACCATTCTAAATAGTGACTAAGTAGAATTCTTGTGGTTTTTTTAGGGCGTTGTGTAAAAATGAATGAATGAAAACTGTGATGTGCCATTACTTTTATGTTACACATATAAATGTACATAATATGTGAGATACTCGTTCAAACCATTACTTTACGTTCGCAATTTTTTGATGTTATGTGCTGAAATGCATATTATTTTTAAATAGCTTTCGATTTATTGTTTATTTATATGTATTCAATATACATAATATAGAGTCATTGATATTACTATTATTAAAGTAGTAGCTTAAATGCTAACTAATGTATAAACAACGTTTTTAAAAAAACAGAAAATGATATGTAATTTTGAGAATTATTATTTCCGCACAATTCTTACTTCATATAGTTAATAAGTTTCATAATTATTATTAATCTTAATCAGCTCATCACAATACAAATGGCATAAAATATTTGTCGCTTTACTATCCAGATTTGATTCCCATTATTTATCAACATCTACTAAGTCAGCATATCTTCAAGAATATCATTTACAGTTTGAAGCAGCAGGGTGTCATCATTAGGTCTGCATGGATGAAAGGGAGGTGGTGGCTCCCAGGTGCTTCCAGTGTAGTTCACTTGTGGAAAGAGCGCTTCCACAGCATTTATTGACACCGCTGCCTTGGCCCCATTTTTAGTCGTCGCTATAAACAAAAGTAGAGTAATTGTATGAAAATGATGCATAGCGAAAATAAATAATAATACAAGTTAGTATGTATATTATGCTTTAGCGTTACACATACATTCTCCAGTGAAATTCTGATGGACTCCTTCTATCAGTAGTATCCATTTGAACGTTTTAACGGGTGCGTCAAAACAGGGTACATTGGTGTAGGTTAGGTTTAACCCAACTTGAGTGAGCAGAGTTTCGGGGGCAATTTTTACTGGATCAACTGGTAATGGCTGTAAAAAGATTTAAAAAAAACAAATGTAGCCGCAACACTTATCAATTACATAATATAACTACTACAGCCAAATAAGCGTTAGAGATGTATATCTTACTCGCGTTGTTGGCACCACGGGTCCAGGCTCAGGCTTTGATGTTGTAGTGGAGGAAGTGGTGGTTGTTGGGCTAGTTGTAGTTGTCGGGCGAGTTGTCGTCGTAGAAGTGGTTGTGGTGGAGGGGGTGCTAGTTGTAGTTGTCACTGGGGTGGAGGTAGTAATAGGAGCAGGAGTAGTTGGACCGATTACAGGGGCGGCTGTCCGAGTAGTAACAGAAATTGTCACAATCAACACAACTGCCAACAGAATTGTGGCAACAGCAATACATGCAATTCTAAATTTTCTCGTGCGAAGAAGTTGGCGAATATCATAATCTGTAAAGCAAACAAAAATGCCCCCGGTCAAAACTTGCAATTTTACAGTACATGACAAATGTGAAAGTAATGATTTTGAAATTATATATAAGCATATCTTATGTTAGAATACTCACGTGTCCCTTCTCCCCCTTCAATAGCATTTCCATCCTCTTCTTCAACAGGGGGAACCAATGCTATATAAGGAAGAATGAATTAAAATAATAAAATTAACAATACCTCTATTTGCTCTTTCACTGCAATTAATATTCCAAATATCCAAATATTAGTTTACCCCTTTGTGAAGGCGTCTGATTGTTTTGTCGTATTCCAAACATTATTATGAAAACAAATCAATGCGCATTTAACTTTTTAAAAGATTTTCAATAACCAGTTCCTGAAAGCTCGCGATGTGTTGTACTACACCCAAATGGTTCAATGACTAATACACCATGTCCTCCTGAAGAAACAGCTAAATGTCAACTTGAGAACAAAAAGAAATTCTTTGCAAACTGGATCATTAAATGTTTTGGATGGAGGTGCACTCGATACCAAAACGTTTTTGTTCATAGTTGGGTCACATGTTTGTATTCTTCTAAATGCCAGCAATGTAATAATATCATGTGCACTTGGTACAATAGTGCATGGTTGGGATGCTAAAACTCTAGCAAGTGTGTGCAAAGAGAAACTAAATACCTAACAGTTAGAATATCTTTTAGTGTATTTTTCATCCTTCACCCTTCTATACTTCTAACCAAGCAGTGCACCTTCAATGCAATGTAAGCACCGCTCATCATATATGCGTACACATCTTTTATTTCAAGCATCTCAAAAGCCTGCAGACAAAAGTTGTTAATAAAGTCACAAGAGAACCCAGACTAGTCTAACTCGCAAAGAACTTCCAAGCTTAAGGGAATGCAAGACATTGTAGTTTACACTTACATTTACAGAAGCCTTTTCAATTACATACACATATCAAAAAAATGCCGCATGATCTCATTTGATGCTTTGACTAACTTAATACTACACGACTGGATTGGGTAGACCATTTCCGCTTGTCGGAATCTTCATGTTACTTAATACGGGCTGAAGCTAAAGAGTTGAATTCAAACAAATTTCGTACTATGATTTGTACGGTCTGATATCAATTAAATAAATGCTATATTTAAAATTAAGCCTGGTTGCAACAACTTTTTAATCCTTATCATGTACATGAAAAGCTTCATCCTCATCTGTATTCGTAATTCATACTGGTGATAGCTGCGAAATCTTCTTACTTCTTAGTCATCAAAAGACCTATCAATTTAACCTTTGAATGTGTGGCGTTCCATGATAGTAAAAGTATAAATGGGTAACGTATATAACTGACTTTTAAGATTACTCATTACCAGAAGAAATGTCAGCTTGAGACTTACTATTATTACTTTTATGTTATACATATGTGTCATCGATATTTATGATGGATTTCACGGAAGAAAAAGAACAGCGAACTTTGTATGCCGCTATATTTAACACAAAAATATATGTGTTAATGTGCAAGTTTATTCCGAGAACATTTATTGAAGAAACCAGTACAAAAATAATTTTTTATCAATTTCGCTTTTTCTTTTGACTGATTTCATGTGAGTCATCTTCTTTACAGCTACGGTGGAGTATACACGAAATAATCTTCCAAACTATGAGAACAATTGTGCTTAAAATAGCGATTAAAATTAGCTGAACATCATACAAGTGATATTCAAAGTAAGATAAATCTCTGGCACTGGATCTCAAATGAGGTGCTCCTTTGTATTTGATTACGTAGTCCATCCAATACACCGCACGTTCCAACGGTTTTTGTGGCTGATCTCTAAATATCTGGGAGGCCAACTTTGCATTTGCTGCGAAACTATAAATAATCAAAATTAGGACATGATAATCTATAGATATAGTTTTAATAATAAATCTATATTAAATAAAATAATTGTTTGATATATAGACTTCATGTGGAATCACACCTTGTGTTATTAAGCATTCTGTGGATTGCATTTTCCAAATATTCCTCTGTAATATCTAATAGCTCCAGTTTTAGCGCATAGCCATGTGCTTCTGCTTGCTTCATGTTTATATCCTGCAAAAATTAAGACAATATTATTATGAATATATAGCTGAAAAGTTGTGTATGAGGCAGAAGTGTATACATAATACTTTTGACAAAATACTTTTGACAAAATACTTCACTCATACCTGATCTACAAAAAGAGGTACTCCAATGAGTGGGACTCCAAAATAAGTAGATTCGATCGTTGACAACAATCCTCCGTGGGATATGAAAAGCTTAATATTTGGATGACCTAGATAAATGATACAACAGTCATCATGAGATACATGCCATCAATTTCAATTAATATTATCGATTTTTATAACGATAAGCATAAGATATACATGCTTATAAGTATGAACCCTTATAAGCCTTATATGAGTTAGCTGCAAGTGCTCTTCAAAATTAAATTGGTTGAGGAGACGTTTGAACAAGCAATCTAATGCATATTCCCATATCCTAGTACCTCGTTTTACGTATAATATGTACCAATTAATATATTTTTATACCTAGTAAATCATGTTGAGGCAGCCATTTGCTCACTTTGACATTGCTGGGCAGCCCTTCAATGTTCCCAGATCCCCATTTCCACAATACTCTAAGTTTCAACCGAGAAAATACGTTGGTAAAAGTTTTCAATAAACTTTGTGGCATGGTTTCTTCTCGAAATACAGTTCCCAGTGAAAAGAAGATGAACCCGTTTTTATCCCCAGAAACAAATTCTTCCAAGTCCTATATAGATTCATTTTGAATTATAAGACTTCAACTGTTACATAAACACAAAACCATATGGCCCCAATATATATTATTGCCTTAAATCATACCTTCGGCAAAGGTTTTGGAGGGTGGCAATGCACACCTCCGATCTCAATCACATCAGGCATCAATGGTCTTGGGAAGTTGAGTGAAAAATGAGTGTTAGAGAAAATGAGGCTCACAGTTTTCCTCAAAGTATCAACATCAGGCAAATCTTCACCTAAATACTGCTTGTAAATTTTTTCAGACACTTTAAAATATTGATGATAGCTGAGTAAAGAGAACATCCAAGAGCTAAAGGCATTCTCGAGTCGTTGGGATAATGTCATCTTATCCGTGAGGCTCATGAAAGGGCTTGGAACAAAAGACAAAGGTGTGCGGAGACCGGTTACATCATTAATATGTTGAGGCATAGGCATTGAGCACACATCAATGTGCGGAACTTGCATATTGTGAATAAGACCAAGAAAACATTCATGAAAAAATGCACTTTTCACAACCAAATCGAAAGAGCCAGCTCCAGCTTGAAGAACGTGTTGTTGAAATTCTTTGTGTTGATATGTCGCGTGACATCTGTCATACATGTATGACATATCAACTGAAAATATCCCGGTCGCGTCATCCTTATGCCTTCTCATGTCCAGCACGTCTCCATCAATGGGTAAAAACTCTGCGAGGGTCAGAGGCGTCGTGGGGATGATTTCTTTCAAGTTTTTATGCTGGATGCCAGAACTTGAGGGGGACACAAAAGTGACTTGATGACCTCTGTCTATATATTGCTTTGCAAGGGGAATCAACAAGTGTGTTTCACTCCTTGTTGCAATAGGCATAAGAAATAAGATCCTATCCGAAGACACTGGGATAGCCGCAAATGATATAAAAGCAGCTAGCAATAAAATGGGAGCACTGTGTAGAAGATCCATTTTTGTAACAGGTTTTTACAGAGAGGTACCAAAGCGAGATGTGTTTTCAGCAGGCCATCACATGGATAAATGACTAGGGGAAAAAGCTTTTGTAAATTTGAAGGATGTATTGTAATAAAAAAAATGTGTATAATCATGGAAAAGATAATGATGGGGAGCCAAAATGGTAATATCAATATCTATTCATGTTTAAACTTTAGCGTAGTGTGGGTATTCCACTACGTATGTGTGCCATTAGCATATCATATCGTGATGGTCATTATCATTTGATATTTGCAGTTTGGTTTAGATACATTATATTATTATGTCTTTGAATTGTTATCTTTAGGTAATTCAAACCGTTCAAACTGATATGTGATGCGACCGTATAATTTAGCTACAAAATTTCACAAACTTTTTTTTATATGAAAATTATTCTACTTTTTGCTCTTGTTGCCGTTTTCCATTATCATTATTGCATGACCATGAAGTATAGAAGTTTTAAATACTAACAAAAAGCCGAGAAGTTTTTTAGTTGCATAATTCACTGCAAATTGCATTGCACATGTATGTATGTTTAAAGTGTGTGTGAGTTTTGAACACATTACGTACTCAAGTATGCGTAAGTGATAACCAAGGTCAGGCTGCATGTTGCATGATGATTGCATAATGTGATGATGGAGCATTATTTGCTGTGAGTTTCGTAATAGCCTGAAGTATGTGATCAGCAATCCTGGAATATGACACAGAATTCTTTATAACACACTGGAATAATATATGTAGAATTATCGGTATGGGAGGACATGGTTTGATTTTTGTAATTTTTAGTTGTCAAGCTTTCTGCGTTTTTCTTACGCCTTCATCAGGACTAATTTAAAACAACAAATCGAAATTTCTTACTGTTATAATTTTTCAAAACGATAAAATCACATTTTAATTATTATCTATTATATATTATTTGTTAATGTAGGTCATGGTTCCTTTGTTAGGGATAACAGGAGATCTAACCAATCTTCATGGATTTCCATTTTTCCAGCATTTCATAATTAATTTTACCTGCCAATTCATCAACCAACGGATCTGTGGATAGGAACTCCAATTAAACTTAATTTGATAAGGCTGAATACTGAAAATAACTTGTTCAACATTCAAGATGAAGCGGACCACTCTGGTGCTGATGGTCATCCTGACGGTGTTTCTAGTAAGAATGGAGCGGGCGCAAGGGCTGATGTGCTACGAATGTCCACTCTGCACCCCGGAAAAAGACGCCGAGATGAAGACTATTGACTGTGAGCCTGGGAAGGACCGCTGTATCACAATTGAAAAGAAGGACAAGGGGATCACTTTGCGAACATGTAGGACTCAAAAGCAACAACAGGATGCAGAGAATGATGGTATCAAATGTGACGAGTTTTCAACTCATGAACCAACTGGTCAACATAATGAAAAGTGGTGCTTTTGCGCCACGGATCTGTGCAATAACGACTTCAGCTATCTTTCCTCCACCACGGCCAAAAATGACGGGACCATTGGTACCGGAACAGGATACACAAGTCGTCAGCTCTTCCTCAGTTTCACCATCGCATCTGCTGTCTTCATTTGGAACCTCTATTTTTAATCACGACAGGATCGAACCAGGATCAGGATCATTCGGAACTACTTCAAAGTTATTTGAAATTTTGAATTATTGTAAAAATTGAATGCTGAATTGGATTGGAACACTGGAATAATTTGATGATTATATTTAATAGGAAAACTGCAGCCAATGTTGTTGTTGTATATGAATCACTCTGTTTCACATTGTAGAAATGAGCGTTTAAATTAACAATCAGTTTAATAATTTTGTACTCATATTGTTGTAGCTCACAGGCAGAAACATATATGCATATCATACAGACAAACACTAAAATTTATTTTTCACAAGTAAAAGAAACCTGTGCACTACTGTGCAGCATATTTATTTGTATTTGGCTAGAGTTCGAATCTACAGTTTGGTTGATTTTAAGTGATAGAAAAATACGTCGATCGATATATAGTATTTCTTTCTCTTTTATTTTTTCATCTAAAGTTACAGTACATTTTTTAAAAAGTAGTTTCAAAAGCTGGAAGTCTTGAGAGGTTGAGTATAATGCATCGCCACACGTGCCGAAGATTAACTTTATTCGCCGCATTTTTCTGCTCAAGCCCTTATCAGTTCTCCGTCCAGTTACTTTTAATCAACACCGGACAGGTGAATGATAAGGAGTTGAGTCAGAGGAACAGGTAAAGTCGTGTCTTCAGGTGATGGATCATCTCCCTCCAGACAACATCCTTCCGTCAACATTACAGATTGAAGATTGAATTACAGGAGACAGGCTAGAAGGTAAATCTTCAAACTGCATGTCAGTCTCTGCATCAAAGCTTTATACTTAGAGCTGCTGCTGCTGCAAAGGAAGATTGGTATTGGAAGTTGGAACCCACATGTTCAATTCATGTATTCATGTTGTTTCATTACCATGATGTACATACATGGAAAGTTTTTCCCCTTGTCTACAATACAAAAAAATAAGATTTCATGAAATTTCATTATTTATTTCCAATTTTAAGGCATTTATTGTTAAACTCTGTTATACGGCTTTTATTAGATTGTAGCATATTGCTATTGCTTGCACACATCTCCTCCTACTCACTTCCAGAAAGAAGCCATCCATGAAGGAAGTCGTATCCAAACTTTTTAAAACATTTTAAAAATTACATCGTTCTTTTTTCTCCAAAAAAGTACATATAATAAACGACCATTTTATTCGATATCAATCGCAAATCTTTATTACAAAAGTTGTATTCATCTGATCCTCTAGCGTAAGTCCATAAGGAGGAAGGCGTCTCCGTCTTTTCCATTTCTTCTAGTAGGTAACTAACGATCCATCATTTTCCAGAGGCGTATGTTTAGTTTGGCTGGAGAATAGAGAGAACACACACACACACACAATCACGCATACTTGAGCAAAGTAGTCTATATATATACACTACGCCATCATCTCATCTCGTTTGGAATATAAAAATATAAGGGCAAAAAGAAAAGTATGAAAAAAAGGTAAAAAGGGAAAACGCATAAGATGCAAATTCAGAATGTAAAATGAGATTCAATTGGATTTGATTTGTTCGTTGGGGTTTTCCCCAAGATCATTGCAGACGTATTGCTGAATCTTCGATATTTTTTCTTTCCTTCTTTTCCTCTACCAAAGACATCATAACCCTTTCCCATTTTTTTCTGGTCTCATATTCAAACACACAATGTATGGAAATGGAAAGGTTATTTTGGAACAAAAAGGAAATCTTTATTTTTCTACGAAACCTAACTTTGAAAGCTAGTAGGCTAAAAGAGTGATTCTCATAGGCTTTGTGGAGAATCATAATATGGCATATTTAAGTACACTACAAACGATGCTTATTGCTTATGAAAGTATGATTCCTTAAATCCCTCTAATATCAAATTATGCGTGTGTACCTACAACCTTCAGCCAAACGATTTTTATACGTTTCCAACTTTCTTTCTTTTTAGTTCCTATTCCATGTCTTTATTCATCTGGTAGTAGTAGTGGGAAGGGATATATTATTACAAAAAAGTGTTTTGTACCCGCTTTCACATGCCCATGTAGAATTACCCATTGTGAGGTAAGATGAGTTTATTTCTTGCCAGCAGCTTACATTTAAGAAAGGGAATAGGATGTAGGATGAGTTTCCAAGTTTTTATAGCGATAGGCGTGCAGTGTATCTCAAAATATTTTTTTTTTTGAAGAATATGACTTTTCTGTGTGTGGCTTTAAAAAGTGTTGTTTCATTTCATTTCTGTATTAGCTTGGAGGACTGTGTGACTTTTACCTTAATACTTATACCATCCTCCTATCGTCTTCAAGAATTTTGAATAAAAGCAGGAAGTGCCAAGTTTACATTGCACTATATCTACACCCATTCGACAGAGCGCATCCGATCCCCATATTTAAAATATAAAGGCAGATGAGGAAAAGCCAACATACTTCTCGCCCGTTGTCTTCTCCTTTACTCGTCTTAAAATCTCAAAATCCCAGAATCCCTCAGCAACCCTTTTGTTGTAACAGTGAGCTTTCTCTCTCTCTCTCTCTCTTTCGCTCTCCTTGCTAAAGATGAAAATCTGTCACTGTTACCCAGAATGTGTACCAAAGTACTAAAAAGTCTCAAATGAGAAAAACATGTATTCTGCAAACTACTACGTAAACTATGGAAAATGGAATGTGTATCATGTCTAGAAAATCCTAAAACTCATTCCTGCGTGTAAAACTTTTAGTCCTTGCGTGTGTCTATATACGAATATGTATATATATCTCTATCTTTATGAGGAATGACTCCAACTCCAGCCAAGCATCGTACACTTATAGAGTTTAAGTAGCGGTAGTAATAATAGTGCTACTATGTAGTCTCGTTAAAATTCCATGAGAGTCAGATGGAGTCGTACAAAATGCTCCACTCGCTTTTATGTCGCTTTTTTTATATATTCAAAAAATATCCACGTCCACGACGACCCTTCCTTCATTATGACGATTATTATGACAGATGAGAATGGATGAAATGCGTTGTGTAGACTCTGCAGAAATACACATAATAACTCGTAAAGTTTCAAGTATTTCCCCATTATCCATTTCTTAAAACTATTTCACAACAATATGCGTGGAAACACTCGAAAGGAAATGAGTTTGATAAATGTTCTTTAACATATGCTAAGCTAAAAAAAAGGTTTGTAGAAATTTATTTGGAAGTCTATATGAATTGCAAGAAATCTAACGAATCAGTCAATGATCTGCTGTTTCTTGAGAAAAGTTTTATGTAGTAAATATTCTCCTGCCGCTAAGGTTGTCATTTGCCTGTTTAGAAAGTACCAAATTACTTGAAGTCTACGAACATTACAATACTTATTGCATTAAATATTAACGATTCAGCATGTTCCGTTATACAATTTAGATTGAAATTGCGTGCACAGTCAGCGTAATAAATTAAATTACATTTATAGACAGAAAAATTGCTTCTCAGTCCAACTTTGGAGGAAAGATTGGGCTAAATTATCATTAGAGAAAGGCTAATGAACTTGAAATGCATGTACAGTTTACAACTACTCACACTCTAATTGACTCAACTTGTGGTTAGTTTCACTACTATATGTTTGTTAAATTTAAAATAAAGTCATGAGTGTCAGGAGAGAGCTCAATTCACTACGCATTTTATCCCTATCCTTGCCTTACCACCTAAACTTGTCCACTTCATTTCCTTCTATAGATTACGTTACGTAACGTAACTTAAATATATATGCTGGATTCCATATAGAAAGGTTTTGGTCTCAATGCCCTGCTTTGTTGATATTCTCAGATTTCAGTGAAAGTTGAGAAGAGGAGAAACTCCATTCCTTCAAAACGAATCCATCAAACTGTGTAGTAAACTTTTGGTAAATTGTTTTGTAATTTAGTGGATTGTTTGCAAACAAGAAACCTAACAACCCTCAGTTCTCATGAGTTCTCAGTTTCACCAAAATGGTTGAAGGACAGGATAGTAGAAGAGACATTTCCAAAGTTTCAGGAGTATGAGGATCTGGAAAACAGTTTCTGCAACTCTTTGTCGACTGTCACTCCTCTGATTTTATGGGTATATGATGATTAATTGAACTTGGGACTTTTGCAAAGACATCCCTCAAATGGAAATAAATGCCATTGAGTTCTAATCCGAATGCCTTCATAGAGTAAATCATCTAGTAAAAATTGGATACGGGTAATAAATGCTTAAAACTCGAGCTTTTGTTACATTTGAAACTTATTGACACTTTTGTGTTAGCCTATGCCTACTATATTTAAACGCAAAATTTCTTCTTACTCTTTAGAAAAGGGAAACATTTAAATCTTTAAACAATTAAAGATGATGTGTAAAAATTATAGTAAACAAGAAAGATACAAACGTCATGTTTCGAATGTAACGCATAGAATAATAGGAAAACAAATAATCGAATTTCTGAAAAGTGGAAGCATATTGCAGTGGTAAAAAAAGTCATTATTATATTGCTTGGTTTGATGGGAACCACAAATCTTGGCCTGCATGCCTGGTTTACTTTTATACCGTAAACCATATGAACCATTTACTGGTGGTGTATCTATAATATCTCAAATTTCTTTCTACTTTTTCATGTACGATTAAAAACGGGATGAGGTATACATATAATAATACATAGTAGCAAAATCTCTCAATTGCGGTATAGGATACCAACATAAATTCATAAGGTGTATGTGCATTCACCGCCATAGATAATTTTGGCAGGATAAGCGATGGAAAAAGAAATAAAACTCAGAAGTAATGATAAAATACGAGAAAGGTAGGATTCATAAATGAAACGGAAGGATATTAGAAAGGTAGTTCCTACATGGGAATGTCCATATATTTTTTTTCTATATCTTATACACATCATATCATCTCTCTATATATATATTCTCCCCATTATTTCTTACAAATCGTCGAGTGAGCCGAACAGCAAACAGAAGCAATAGAGAAAGTTATTCACTTTGCTCCAAGATAGAATTATGGCTTATGTAAGATCGTTTTATTCGCTACGTTATTGCCAGCAGCGGGAGAGAGAGAGAGGAGCAGAAGAAACATTCACCACTTTTTTTTTTACTTCTTCCTCTGCTACCTTTCCAACAAAAACCAACAAACAGATCTCCTGCTCATTCTTTTACCTTTTTTTTCTACTCCTCATTTTTTTTGTTTGAGCATCTCCGCATTCTCAGCAATTCGACAAATAATTTGTTTTGGGCAGCCAAAACCTAGCAGAGAAAGATGCAATGGACGGAGAATGAGCGGAGAAGTAGTCAAGTGAGAGAGGGAACATACCATTACTATACCTATATTATATGGCTAACACTATACGGACGTATATTAAAGCATCTCTCTTCTTCTCTCCTTACTAAACTACTCATGAAAATGAGAAAAGAGAAGGGGGAAATGGCTTTCCTAAATTGCAAAAGGTATAAATGTGGCATCCGCATGCCAGGAAAAACATAAACTATGTTGATGCTCGCTGATATATGACTTCATATACCAAATCATGTAATACAGTCGTTGACTAAATTTTTAAGGAGGAAAAAGACGCTGGATGTGAGAATATGGAGAAGAAAAGGATGTACATCGTACGTTCATATCATATAGACTGATGGTCAGTTGCTGCCTACTCAACTGTTCTACATACCCACGCCAAGCCAAGCCACGCTCAATTGAAATTTGGAAAATATGGCAGAAAAATTAAAAGAGAAAAGGGGCGAAAGTCGACGGTCACCAGAAGATCCATATAATATATGTTTAATACATATTCCTGCTTTCGGCAATAAAACACACACAAAAGTGGTAACACTTTTTCTTACAATCAACAACAATCCCATGAGTTATAGCTTATGAGCGTTTGAGTGAAGTTACAAAGATATATGTAGCATGATAAATTTAATGGCTTGGGTGAGATGGTCGAGATGAGATAGTGAAAGTGGTGAGACTAAAGGATTACAGTTTCCAACTTTGTTTTGGATTGTCTATTGTCGACAAACAGTTCCAAATTCTTTCACATAGCTAGAGTTCTTGTGTATCTATCGTACAAACAATTCTTTTGTAGTAACCCTATTTCCTCGTCTTGATACGTGAGTTGCTGGAATATCATCGAGAGTTTGTGAATTGAAGACGATATACATATATATCTATAATATTGGGAAAACCAAGTCACAGTGACAGAACACTTATGTTAGTAGGGTGACTTCATATTGGATTATCTATAGCATGACCATATTGAGTTTAATTTTTTTCGTACCCGCTGCCAACCGTGCCTGGATAATCCTTTTCCTAGCTGCTGCTACTGCTACAAGTGCCTTCCCTCTCTGAAGAAATGACTAAATCTTTTACAATATCGATGGATAAATTCTATATGAATGTCCTAATATTCATTTCTCAAAGAAAAGTGCTACAAATTCATACAGCCATAGCTTATCCCCCCTGTACACCACTCAAACAAGTTCACATTTAAAATAGAAGGGCAAAAGAGAAAGTATCTACATGTTTCTGGCATGAAAATTTGCACACGTGTACAACACCCCCGAACAAGGAAGGGACAAGTACTGTTGTTTTAGACAATGCATTCTTTTCTTCCCTATATAAGAATGGATTGCACAGGCAATGACAACCCAACAACACATTTTATTAAGCACAAAGTGTATACGGAGAAGAATATAAGAATATGTATGTAACATGCTCATTTTTATGTAGTATGCTTAACGTTGGCATTATTTAAGAACAAAAGGGATATTTTGATTCTTTTCATCTGTTACAATTTCTTTCATACGTGGATGATTCCTTCTCTCGTCCTCTTTTTTAACACATGGCACGATGTGCTAAAAACCAAATAGTTAAGACTTTTTTTCCACATCGATCAACTTTTTCGTCTCGAGGCGAGATGAAAATGCATGGGAAAAGACATAAAGCTTTTCATAAGAGTGAGAGAGAAAGGATTGTAGGTAGTAGGTAGAAAAGATGACGAGAGCGATGATGATGATGATGATGATGATGAAGCTTTTTGTTATGTGAATGTAGCTGAGCTCAGCATTTTCTCTTGTCACATCTCACATAAAGTTTTGTTGTCACCTCGTTCTCCCCGGTCATACACTCACATGCACACGTTGGTTTGAAGGAATAACCCCCTTCCCTCTATCCCATATTCCTAACCATAAAATCTCAACAGTGAAAAAAAAATTCCCCTGTCTCTATCTGATTTCCATGTAGAGTGAGAGGATGATGTTTAGTGGAAACTATTTTTATCAGTGTGCGTACAAAATTAAAATACAGAAATCATGCTGCGATCGTACAGTGTGATTTCGTTCGTTGTAAGCAGAAAGGGATTTTTGTTTGTTCATCATAAATCTCCTTTTTCCACTGTTTCATCATATAGACTTTTCCACGAGTGTAGTCGACACACAAGATGTGACGCAATTTAGGTGAGAACAGAGAGGTAAATCGTTTGTGTTTTCTGTTGAAACTTGTAGTACCTTAAAAAAAATGAGGGATATGCAAGACACGGTTGGGGAAAGGAGGTATAGTGTACTAAAGCAAGTTAAAATTAAGTTCCACACAATCTCAGTACATGTGTAGACATCCATGGTACACAAGCAATATCTGTTCTTTTGAACAATATATGAACAATTTCTTTATCCCAGAGAAACACGGTACCCTTTTACCTCACGACTTTGTATGAAAACACGATTTGCACCAGCTCTTTAATCATGCATACTTCAATTAAGCGACAAAAACCAGACAGTCATAAGGATGAGCATGATTACTGTCATATATTAAAAAACACACACATAGCGTAATAGTAATGTCTCCACAAACACACCATTCAAACCATCTCCCTTATGACCACCTTATATTAATAAGAACACCGTGATGTGATACTTTCACTAACATCCAGAGAGAGACAGAGAGAGCATTCTTGCAAAACTTTTGGTGATAGTGTAATTTACCTGCCTGTCTCTCAAATCTCAAAATTTCTGGTTATAAAATGGAAAGCTTTACATATAACCGCCATTTTCCTTTGCATCAGTGAAATGAAACTTTACTATTAAAACACATGACTTTGTCAGTCAGGAAAAAAAACAATGCTAAAACTAACTCATCCCCAGGTTTCCTCTACTCATTCATTATAAACCTCTGCTGCTTTCACCTACGTCCAACCAACCAACCAATCCCCAAAAACTTTGGGTTTGCTGCAATGCTGTGAAGTGATGATGAGAGACTACGGTTTTAGAGGAATCTTTTTTGGGGGACAATAGGAAAGCTATAGCTACGCTATATATATATACATGAAAAAAGTATACAAAACTCTGTTCACTTTAGATTGTACACAGTACTTCAACTCCACTACTCCCACCATGTCATGTCTCCTCTGTGTTGTTGTATTATTCCATAAAATCTCAACATTTTCACTTTACTTTATATTCACACTTCATTCAAAGATAATGACTCATTTCAACAACGGAACATAATAGCCCACTCCGACATAATACGGTTTTTATGAGCAGAGTGCATTGACTTTTCAGAGCAATCCTCAATGTGAAATGCATGGCAATGATTATGACATGACGATGTGGATGATGATGATGGTGACAATGGTAATGGGAGTAACGAGATAAAGGAAAGAGAGAGAGAAAGAGAAAAAACAGAAGAGATTCTTCATGTCATGATTATTACTGGATGGATCTACGTGGTGCTTGCAAACATCTATTATTTCACATCACACAATTCTTCATTATTTCATGCCTCTTCTATGCTCTCTTTATAAGTACACAACAACGACACAATGCAAAACCAAACCAGCCGAGGACTACTACTACTACAATAAAATCCGTTTCTAGCTTGGAGCAAAATAACATGCTAAAAGACTCAGCCTTTTGTTACTACATATCTAGCTAGGAGCAGTTGACATTTTCAAAACCAATAAGTAAAGACAAGAAAACATGGGGAGTTGAGTGAGTGAGTAAGTACAGAGAGAGAGAGAAGGAGGAGGAGTAGAAGCATAAATACATCGAATGTAGTAGAGCAAAAGAGAAAAAAAGAGACCAACCACATGGAATGTTGTACTTGCTCCCTCGCTGCAATGCTTCTTTTTTTTAAAGAGAAGGACTCACTACTGCAGGAGATTTGGAGCAACAACCTAATATTTAGGTTGAGTGACGTGAGATGAAGCGCCGAGATGTTGGATGCAACATAAGGCAAAGGTACACTTCACACAAGAAGTGTAGAACACATATGCGTAATCGCACATTAGGTTATTATTTAAATGAATGAAAGGTATGTTGATGAATGTATGTGTGTGGCATTGAAAGATGCGTAAAAGGGAATACTCCATTCCATTCCAGGATTTCTCATCATGAACATCAATATACTTTGTGCTGTCAAATATATATAATATTTCTTTCGTAGATTTTGCAGTGAATATTTTCCGTTGTAGTGTTAATATTTCACTTTCAATAAATTCGTAGTTTTCGCAATAATAATATTGCTTCAAGTAAATAGTTCGCTTCTATTATACGCTTATTACCACCAGTAGTGCTTACGCGATTATCGCTAGTTGTATCCGCATCACACTCACCTCATCTTCTGATATAGGTTATATCAACCAGGTACGAAACACCCACTCACACATTTATGAAAATATATACAGAATATCTTCAGACTTGCGGGTATTGCCTTGTTCCTCTTGTTGCTAATATTCGTAATAGTCTTGCATGGCGAGTAAAAACCAGGTGGTGATATTGGTCAATTAGTGATTTTTGTGTAGTGACATTAACGGGGTGGTGGTCAATTTTATGCAGAGCAGTGTAGACTTGCTGTCATAATTTGACATGGTTATTGCATAATATTTTCGGCAGTAGTTGAGCTAGTTTTAGTGAAGAAAATTTCAGTTTTTTTTAGTGATTTTTACCTCGTACAAGTCAGAAAAAGTTCATGACAATTTTTTTCCCCGTTATGCAAATGAGATCAAAGCCGCTCAATTTTTTTTTCTCTCTTTGTTTAATTTTGCTCAGCTAAACGCTATATGAGAATATGCTTGCAAACCAAGAACCAACGTAGTTTAAAATGTAGATTTTTTGTTTTGACTTACTGCAACGATGATATGAGTATAGATATGCTTTGTCAAAGTAGAATTTAGTGTTTATGCATATGCTAGCCACATCATCAAGTACTTACAGAAGTGCATACAATTTTGATTTTCGCTTTGAGTGTTGATGTTACTGTCTTGCACTATGAATTTCTGTTAACAAGTATAGTCATAAGTGCATATGAGACTCATTTAAATACCAAAATATATTCATGTACATTTAGCATAAATCGCTACACGAGTGTAGCTTACACCGATACCGGTTGCGGTAGTGTGTTGTATACTCACTGTTGCGACACGAATGCTTACACTTACACACTATGATATGTCGGTAGCGACATTTTTGTGTTTGTCACACTCACTCAATACATAACTCCGGTAGCGGGGTTTACACTATATACACTCACTTCTACGATACTGGTTGCAGTATACACACAAATAACAAACAAAATCTCACATCTTTCTAAACTACACACAAACGAATTGGAATCTACACATTTGGATGGAATCAGAATGGAATCACCAGACATTCATTATAAATGAATGCATACTAAGTCAGTTATCCTGAACTTACGTATAACTAAGCTTTTTGTTTGGACTGATGTTGATGAGACAAATTAATGTCTGACGAAAAAGGAGCCAGTTGCTGATACTAAGAAGTGTACAGCCCGAAGCGGAAAAATTATAACAGACATCAGATAACCAACTAAAGCAAACAAGAAGAAAATAATAAAAGCACTCAACCAATTGAACCCTTACTCCCAACTGAAGGTACTATAGATCGGGTAGCCGTTCTACCTGAAGCTAAAAGGAGTTTCATTTATGGTTTGGTAGCAAACCAATATCTTTGGGAAATTGGGAGAGACAAGTAGACTCAAACATGAGCGATATAAACGCTAAGATAACGAAGGCCGTTGAAGACGCCCTCGCCAGGCAATTATGGGCATTCACCCAGGAGAGAGAGAAGGACAGACAGCAGATGAACCAAATGTTGGAAATCATCAAACAGCAAACCGACGTAATGCAAGCCAAGGACCAGACGACAGCAGGCGCAATTGCAGAAGCTATGAAGGGGCTCACGCTAACCACCATGAAATGCAACATTGACCCACCCAAATTCGATACCAAGAAGCTGACACCAACAGCTTTCCTCACAGCATCAGAAAACCATTTCAAAAGTATGGCTTACGATGCATCAAAGTACCTTACTCATGTAAAATCCTTACTTCCGGAAGACGCCAAGTCATGGTACAACCATGAACTACCCACTTTTAAAACATGGGATGGATTCAAAACCGCTTTCGAGGCTAAATACAATAGTTGGCAGGACAAAGAAAGACGACGCAGAGAACTTGAGAAGAAACAACAACAACTCAACCAGCCGACTAACAAGTTCATTTATGATTTGTTGGACTTGTCCAAGCAATGCTTCCCAGATGACAACGCAGATGACCATGTGAGAAGGGCACAGGCTGCACTCCACCCAACCCTACGCATTGCACTTGGGCCAAGGACTTTCAAGACAGCAAATGAACTGAACGACGCATGCGACTTCGCCACTTCATCACTTGAAGCCCAAGACATGCTGTGGAAAAGATCCTTCACTGTTCCACCAATGAAAGCAGAAGACAGGAAAGATTATTCCAGCAAACAGAAGCCAAATGATCATAAGAATTTTGAACCAAACCAACAAGGAACCGGAAGGAACACCTTGGAACGTGGATTTTTCGGAGACAACCCAAATGACAACTTTGGAGAAGGAAACCGAGGAAGTCTTGGTGGATTCAACCCAAACAGAGGAAACCCTGAGAGTTTTTACTCATTCAGTGGAAGAAACAATGGAGCAACAGGAGGTCAGAGAGTCCAGGAGAATGAAGACAACCATAGCGCTGGAGCCGAAAGAGGACATCCAAGTGGACCAGGCGGCAGACCCATCACGGATAACAAGACAACCCTGCAACTTGGTCGTGTCCTAACCTCCAACAACTTGGAGAAATGCTTACGTTGCCATGGATATAACCACTCCATCAATAATTGTCCGAGTCCTAGAAGAATGGCGTTGGCCACATTAGAGGATGGAACCGTAGTCCAAGTATATTTACCTGAGCAGGCGGACGGCACTGATTGCATCGGTAGCGATGCGTGCCAGTTAAATGAAAATTTAAACTAATAGGGGAAGGTACACCAATTCGCCAAGGATACCCTTTCCCCACTATGAGTCTACACCCAAATGGCGTACCAGTGATTAAAATCACAACGAAGAAAAGCATTATAAATGCACTACTTGACACAGGATCAAGTCACTCTTTAGTGGATCGGAAACTTGCAAAACTATTGCAACCAAACTTCACGATTGAAGAAGGAGAACCATTAGTTTGTGCCAATGGCTCAACATGCAAACGAATGAGAAAAATTAACTTGCAGCTAACAAAAGGAGCTAAGGAAATCAACCATGATTGTTACGTGATGAATAGTTTACCAGTACAATGTTTCATCGGAGCAGAAGTCTTGAAGAAGTACGACATGGTGCTTCAGCCGAAACATCAGAAGTTTTGGTTCGGTAGCGAACCTAACTTCTGCTTCCCAATAAATGGAACCTTTAAGAACAAAGCGACAGTTAATCTTACGACCGGATCGGACCAGAGGGACGCCTCAAAGGACAAGATCCAACGTAATATTAAGGAACCTTTGAACAATCACCCAACCATGGCTGGAAACTATATCAATCACATGAAAGAGAAGAGGGAATCAAATAAAGAATCTGAAGACCACGTTTTTGCTCCAGTGGCTTCACCATTCAATGACAGTATCACTCGCGATGAACTGATCAGAGAACAGAACATAAACGATTATTGCAAGAAACCCATAGAAGAATTGAAAAAGAAGAATATAGTTTCGAGAATCCTAATCGAAAGGATAGAAAACGGGAACGTGACAGATCCAGCAATACTCCAGATGTATTTCGAGGAGGATGGGCCGTCAATCATAGGGCTGGTGGGAGTAACTTACGAGTTTTACCCACACGCGGAGACATTGGATTATCCATTGACCGCACAGCTAACGGGATGTGAAAATTCACTACCCTCAGAAGAAGGCATGCCAAGCATAAATCTGGAATTGGCCATTCCAGTAGCACTAACCGTTACCCGAAATAAAAAATTTAAAGAAGAAAAAGAAGGAAGACGATCCACAGAAAATGAAGAGTAAAGATTTACTGAAGAAAATAAACACTAGCACTTACTGTGCCACTAGCAGTACCCTATCCTTGCGAAAGCGGATCCTCAAGATGTCACTCAATAGACATCGGGCGTACAAGCCTATCACCCGGAAAATCAAGGACCGTTTCCACTGGTATAGATGGATAGCGAGAGAAGGAAGTACCTTAAGGAGTACCGAGGTTTACCAACAGGTTAAATCCCTAAAGCAACTCCATCATATGGACTAATTCAGTCCACACGGATACCGGGCCACGACATTGAAGCCATTTATTGGCAATGTGTAAAAAGAGATTGAAAGAATGAGAATGCATCACAATGCATACGAAGGAGACACATAGCTTTAACTTTAAAGATTCGGGTTGCCGAATAATGTGTGTGCTAGATTCGGGTTGCCGAATGATGTTTAGTTAAATTCGGGTTGCCGAATATAAACCATATGATTCGAGTAGTCGGATATTTCATATACCGTGCAATGACACGAGTTCCTTAAGCGTAATAAAATAAAGAAGGACGTAGGATTCGCCTACAACAAAGATGACTCAGAAGGGGATCGACATGTATGCAGAGTCCCAACAAAATCAATAAGAGATCCCAGTCAGGAGAGGAGGCGTTAGTTTACCCCAAACCAACCCCCCTACCCCCCAGCGGAGAGTCCGTTCCGGAGGGCATCATGGAGGTGCAATGCAGGAGATTTGGAGCAACAACCTAATATTTAGGTTGAGTGACGTGAGATGAAGCGCCGAGATGTTGGATGCAACATAAGGCAAAGGTACACTTCACACAAGAAGTGTAGAACACATATGCGTAATCGCACATTAGGTTATTATTTAAATGAATGAAAGGTATGTTGATGAATGTATGTGTGTGGCATTGAAAGATGCGTAAAAGGGAATACTCCATTCCATTCCAGGATTTCTCATCATGAACATCAATATACTTTGTGCTGTCAAATATATATAATATTTCTTTCGTAGATTTTGCAGTGAATATTTTCCGTTGTAGTGTTAATATTTCACTTTCAATAAATTCGTAGTTTTCGCAATAATAATATTGCTTCAAGTAAATAGTTCGCTTCTATTATACGCTTATTACCACCAGTAGTGCTTACGCGATTATCGCTAGTTGTATCCGCATCACACTCACCTCATCTTCTGATATAGGTTATATCAACCAGGTACGAAACACCCACTCACACATTTATGAAAATATATACAGAATATCTTCAGACTTGCGGGTATTGCCTTGTTCCTCTTGTTGCTAATATTCGTAATAGTCTTGCACTACTCCTTACTTATGTTATTATTATGTTGGATGATGTTGATGTGTTTTTTCCTTGACTGTGTCGAGTTCCTATTTGTTAAATACTCCATAAACATTGGGATTCCTTGTGTGTACATATGAAAGTTCGTTCCAGGACAATGTCATTGATGATGATGATGATGATCATAGTGTGGTGATTCCTTCGTTTCCTTCTTCTTCTTCTTCAAAGGAAAGCCAGCAAACCATTAGCAGCTCGTCTATCCGTCGTGTGACTAGTCCTTTTTTTGGAATCCCTTATATGACTCCTGTGATCCTATCCCTTAAACACAGATAGAGAAAAACACACATGTGGGAAATAGCACTGTCTCAGTTGCTACAACTAATGCACATGAAAGAAAGCCTGGGGACTATAAAAAGGCTTAACTCCAGCTTCCATCTTCGGTGCTTACTTGAATGCTTTCAGAGTGGAGGGATGGTTGGATGTTGGATTGGATGGATGGATAGATAGATGCTGGAGCTGGATAGATGGATGCATTATATTATGATGCTTGGAAAATATTACATGGTTTGTGTGTGTGGTGTAGTTCTACAATCACTGCTAGACTAGGTAGAATTTCAACCAATATATAGTAATAGTACATAAGTACAAGGGAAAGTTCACACTATAACCTATCAAGGAGTTATGTGAAAGATGACCTCTTATAATGTAATGTTCTTGTTCTTGGAAGCAGAGCTATATTGGCGTTGGAGCTTTTCCTTAACGTCTCGTAACGGAGGTACAAAAGTAGCGGAATTACAAAATGATAATATGACTTAACTTCACAAAAATGTATATTACAATTTTTTAAGAATATAATCAATCATGATACCACCTATGCACTCAATAATGTTCTCCCGCAGCTAATCAAATTACAGATGCAAAAACCAGTAAATTCGGTTTCTGTCAGATGAAACGACTCAAAAAGTCCAACCATAAAGTTCACTTGACTTGACTAGACTGACAGACAAACGATATACAGCATGAAATATAAGTCAGATGTCTTTCTTTACGTCTTGTTAGTAATGCATGTTGTAAGTATGCTTACATGTACGAAAGATTTTCTTCAATGCCAACAACGCCAAGTCACAGAGCATTTTGTACGTTTCACCCTTTCTATACTTATGTGCGTAAAGCTCCTCCGATCTCAATATATATAATGTATACATTATATGTATGTATGTATTTATCCTTTACTGTCATGCTCCTAAGCTAATGCATTATACGCACACATTCAATGAAAGAAAAGAGGTCTTCAAAGAGCAAAAGGAGTAAAGTGAAAGGGAAGAAACGAGGAGATTCATTTCATTTCATTGCAGATGGGATCCCATATTCTCCCATCTTGCTCACTGAAACTATCATCCTGTCCTGACTATAAGCATAATATATCTTACATCTCTCTAGTCTAGTCTCGTCAGGCTTGTCCATATTATAGTAAAAGGACGTAATATTATGTAGGTGGCCAAAAAAATTCTTTCTTCAGAGTAGAGAAAGTCTTTAGTACTATAAACTTGTTTTTCGACTACTCCTCAGAGAAAGGAAAAAAATAGATGAAATGGTCGAATGTAAATATTACTGAGGCATTTATTTTCTCCCTCTTTTACTTTGCAAATATGTCCTTGTTTTTGCTGCTTGTCGTTTCCTTCTTCTTGGCTCTATATAAAGAAAAGTCCTGTTATACATATACACATTTGTTTCTACTTGCCCAACCCCAAATGTTACCTTAACTATATGCACAACTGATGTGTGTACAACCAACATTATACCACACATTGCATTGCATCCGCATCAGGATGATGTTGATGATGATGATCATCTTCTTCATCATCATTATTATACACATTGTCACCGCTGCCTTTTCCCTACTTTTCTCCATTCCGCCTTTGCCTTGTCTTTAGTCTTCAGAGACCAGGCTAACTGCATGTCTAAAAGCTTGCAAGCTTTATTCCTTTGAATATGGATGGGAAGATAGATGGATGAGATATCTGGAGGATTCTCATTTCCCATGCGGTGTTATTCCTGTTACCATTTACTTTACTGTTTCCTCTCCTTCCAAGTTATATAATACCAAAAATGTTGACGTGTGTGTGTGTGTTCCATCCAACAACCATAACTCCCCTGTAAGTATATCATCATGGTAGCTTTACTTTATATTTCCTCTGGTGAGCTTCAGAGACGTCGTTTTTCTCCTATTATTGTACTCCCGCGTATGTTATGTATCGTCATACATTATTCCTTCACTACTTCTCTTCACTAACTTCTTGTGTCATCATGCCTCTCTCTTAAATTCTCTTCTTTCCGCCACCTTGTGTTTAGAGACATGCCCATTTTAACGGAGGAGCAGAGGAGTAATTCTCTGCTCCCGCATATAATACAACATTATACGTCATGTCGTATAATAACATTCGTCATGGACTTTCTCCATGCATACCATCAAAGTTTTCATCATATTGTTCTCTCTTCCAGTTTATAAAAGTAATATGTGGTGTGGTGTGGGACGGATATGAACCCCCGAAAGTAAAACAATGTAAAATGGATGCGACATATAATATACGTGTATATAACGGTCGTTATTATCCATATGTAAAGTAGAAGAGCCAAAGAAAATCCTGGTGCTTTACCGTGTGTGGTCTAGTTTTATCATATATGTGGTGTACTTTACGTGCGTTGTAGAACACCGCGACGACATATCAAGATGACAACGACGATTATTGTCTTCAGCTCCGAGCCCCACACACATACATAGTATATATAACATGGAGGTTGTGTAGGAGCAGATTCACAGAATATTACTTTCTAAGTTCATTAGATAAAGTAAACACACATTACTCCCTTGTTTTTA
The DNA here is from genome assembly GCA_964034955.1 of Orchesella flavescens. Lineage (NCBI taxonomy): Eukaryota > Metazoa > Arthropoda > Collembola > Entomobryomorpha > Orchesellidae > Orchesella > Orchesella flavescens. Next base: position 24,241,380 of record OZ035954.1, on the reverse strand, counting down.
TGTCTTTTTGCCAACCAAACCACTTTCTACCCCTGACTTGGATGTTTACGAACTTCCAATTTAACTTTCCTTTACGTTTCAACGTTTCAACCCATAATAATAATATGTATGAGGATGAGCCCCGTCACCATCTGCACTATATATTTTAGAAGCTATACAAGATTCAAGTTAAGACATGTGTTGTTTTCACTGGTCCTGGTGGCAATGGCAAGCGGCTAAAACTTGCAGGTACAAATAAAATCTTTGAAAGTACAGGTGAGTGAGTATAACATAACAGTTTGCTCTTGTGTTGAGAGATAACTATACTAAAAGTAGGGAAGGAGAATGTATAGAGTGTAGCTAAATCCAATTTTCATTTAATATCTGCAAGCGACAGCAGCAGCCAAGGGAAAGTAGAAGAAATAGTTTTTGCTGTGGTGCCTAAAAGACTTACTCACCAGAGTTAGTTTTAGTAACAGCCGAGCCAAGGCAGGTGCGGCAATAGAATCATTAGGTTCCCACAATGGAAGAAAGTACAGCTTACATAAAATGGGAACCACCTCTTCATTCTACTATTGTTCTCCTATTAAAAGGGGTGTTGCTCACGTTAATGACTACAATCTACAATGAAGCAAGACGATGAAAATGTACAAAAGGATGAGTGGGCACAATAAACGTATAAAATGTTTTTGTATTTTTCTTTTCACTTTGCTTCTGGTACTTGGTACTCATAGTATTATGTAAAACCATGTCAGATAAAGGCAACAGATAATACAATGAGGTTTACTAGTATTTTTTCTTTAAAAAAGAGTAAAAGCTCATACGTGTTCTAAACTTTGCTGTAATGCTACCGTTTTTAGTAGAGTCGATTCTGTCATGTGAACATGAATAAAAATAGGTACGTATATTATGCCTTTGGTGACGCTCCTAGTGTAGCCATATCAAATTCCCGTAACCATTGTGGGAATAAAACTCTTGGAGATTTCACTGTTGTATAAAAAACAAAGAGAGGGAGAGAGAGAATTTTGTGCATGTAAATAAAACTGTGAGCTCGGTTGAGCCAAAAGTGCTCCAGCTCAAGTTTTTTTTCAACCGCTAGGCCACAGCATAATCACGGCTGGAAGAAAATGTCACATTATCCTTCAACCCCTGCAGTCCAAAGACAATGAGTTTACTTTTCCAGTCCTCCATTCAAGATTTGTAGGGGCTTCTCTCCCAAAAACCTCAAAGTCAAGACCAACAAAACTGAGCAGAGGCATTTGTCTCCTAACCAAAGAGAAAATCCATCCATCAATCCTATGAGGAAGTGATCAATTGTATTCTCTTCTGCCACAAACTATATGTACTTGACTACAAAAGACCTCAGCTGTGATGGCTCATGATTCAGCTTCACAAACTTTAGTCAGATTGTCAAATGGAACTGTTCTCAGTCACTGACTGTACTTATTTCTTATGTTTATTCAACATACTGCTCATTCTCTCTCTCTCTTTGAAATGCATGAGAATGCTTAATGTGCTTAATATGTCTTGTTAGTAGTAGTTCTCCCCCCAACTGACTTATTGCAATGTGGTTTATCTCTTTGACAAGCGTTTTATTCCGCTCTTTTATCCCACACTCCATTTCAAACTGAATTGGGTTCGAATTCAAACCTTTATGAATGACGCACTTGAGTTAACTAATGAATTGGCAGAGGCATGCATAAAATGAAAAGTTACCAACGAGTTTATAAATATTTTTGCAAGATTGCAAGCGTAGCTTCGTGTAAATATAAAAAAGAAATGTGCGTTGAAAGGAAGGAGGTACATTGAAAACGCAGACGCCACCTTTTGCTCAAATCAAATCAGTTTCTTCCCATAAAAACATAAAGAATAAAGCGCTAACAATGAAACGTATCTTTCAGTAGTATATAGACTTCTTTGTGCTTCAGATAGTTTCAATATTTATGGGAAATAAATTCAAACTTTAGCACTCCATAACTGCATCGTTGACTGCACTGATATCGATTTTCAAACAAGTCATGTATCCAATACATCACAGACAGAAAATAAATTGTATTATGGAGTAGAGGTAAAAGGTAATATATATTAAAATGAAACAGAAGTAGTTCTAGCTAGCATCTCTTCTTTCCATTTTATATCATAACTTCAAAACATAACAGAATAGCTTAGCACACAGGACGATATCACAAATTTGTATGCCTGCTTGAGTGAATCATACAATCGAATCATCAACTTGTAGAAGAAATATTTAATTTCCTGTATGTATGCTCAACTCTCAAATGTGTCTCACAGAACACAACACAACAACCGGCAACAACCATCCTATTATTTCCCTTCAAGCACAACCAGACTTTTCTTTTGATGCGTCCCTATACAAATACAATACGAAATACAATCCACTCCACGGCTGGGAATGGGACATGGAATGGAATGGAATGAAAGGCAAACGCAAACCCATTGAAAATTACCAGTGCAAATGATACAATATTCGTCCAGTTTGACTAGATATAAATAGGTAGCTAACAAAGTTTCCTCCGTTTTTTTAGCTCGTCCTGATAAATGAAGGAAAGAAACTTTCCATGCCACAACCTCAACATATCAATGATGATGATGATGATGATGATGATGATATCCTCATTATTCTCAGCTCGCTTCACTAAAGCCTTGAGAGAGAGCTGCATGAAGTACATTACACTTATTGAATCAGTATTCCAATGCAGCAGCATCAGCAGCTTCGAGTTTCTCAACACTGTATTGGCTCGGCATCATATCATCACTAGTTCTTACGCTTTCTCTATACATTCTATCCACCGCATTGCTTTACTACCAATTTATATTCTCGAGCTGCGTTGAGACAACTAAATTCAAAGTTAAATGAACATAAGACAGAAAACAGGAATTGTTTTCTCGTCAACTTGTTGTTTTCAGTCTGTAATAGATAACCATCAGTAGATGAGGAACATATAGGGCGAGTACGTAACAAACGAATCTAATAATAATGTATATAGTTCAGATATATATATGAACAAAGACCATTTTAAGCTTGAAGAGTTTCATTTGAGTACTTCTATATTATTGCGTGTGGTGAAATGGCTAGATAAATTGTTATAAAATAAGTCTACATACGGCCAACTATATAAGTTTTGTACCTAAAAAGGAAGCAGCATATTGTTGATGTTGTTGCTACTTACAAGTCCCATTATTTTCGCTTCTCTCTTTCCGCTCCTTCTTCTTGTTTGTTGCTAAATTGAATATTGAGATGGGTTGTACTGATGGAGAAAATGAAATGACAGACATTTTGTGCACATTCATACAGATATATAGGGAACGAATGAACGCGTGAGGATGGATGGATAGATTGAAATAAGCGAATGGAGAGTATGAGAATATGACTATAAGAGAGTGTGGAACGCAAAACTACTGAGATGAGTTACTGGGAAAGGTTTTACGTACTTACGAAAGCGGGTGAAATCAGTGAGAATTGGATGGATGGCTAGATAGATGGATGGTTGGAGGACTGGATAGCTCTAGCTAAATGGTTTGTCGGTAGATTTTTCTTCTCTCTCTCCAGTTTTTTTCTCTTTTCCTCCGTGCTGGAAAGATGAATGGTTATGTTTCTATAATATCCAGTTTCGGTTTTTCCTTTGTTGCTCTGTATACATAGCTGTTATTTTGTGTGAGGAGCAGTCAGTGATTGCTGTTTGGAACGAGCGGAAAAGAGATTCATCTCTCTTTTTTTCCTTCTCCTTTCTCTTGTGCTTCTTCATGTACATTGCCTCTTGGCACGTCTCGTCGAATACTCCAGCTACTTTTCTGCTATTCTTCTTCTCCTTTTTTTTAGTTTCTCCTTGAGGCATCCCCCGGCGAAACGTCGATCTTTCATTTACTATTCCTATATAATATCTCTACAAGGAAGGAGAAAGCAAGTGGTAGTTCAACTGTTACTCCTCTGAAATCCAAATGCTGGGCTTCGACAGGCTATCGGAGAGGAGGTTGCATTGCATGGTTTGACAGTGTGCTTGGTTTCCTTTGGTTTTTTGGCTAGACTCCCTCCTGGCGCCTCCTTCTTTCCCAGCTTACACTTTCAATTTACTCTGTGGTAGGTTGATGTATAGAGCCATGTATAAACTGATGATGAAAATGGAAGAGTGGCTGAGAAAAGAACAGCCAACATAGAAATGGAGAGAGAGCGGAATTACTTTGCTGGAGAAAGGTCGACATGTTCTATAACTTCATCTCTTCTCTCTCTCTATCTCGTCTTTCCACCTCCTCTTCTATTCTTTCGCCTCTTCTGTCTTCTTTTCTCGACTTTTTGCAATCAAATGGGTAAACCAACCAGAAATTGACCTGTCAAAGAAAGAAAATAAGAAATATCCTATGAATATTGTGTTGTGTGAAATAAGAATACGTACATACATACATACAAGATTCAGATACATGATGTATAGACGCTCATACAAAAAAAGCAACAGAGATTCAATTTGATGGGATGTGATTGGGCATCAATGGGTATTTATTAAGATGAAGCCTGGAGAAAAAATATTTTGGTGATGCTTCTCCAGGCAAAATACTTCTTATAATTATTTACAATGTATTATGAAATACAGCTACATTGTTTCCAATCCTAAAATAATGAAGTAGAAATCTTGTATAAATGAAACTAAACGTAATAAAAGTACCCAACAATACTTTGAAGGTTCACGTTTTATCCACAAGGCTATTTATCCTACTGAATTTTAAGGTGCACAATTTTATTTTCCATGCCATATTGAGCGTCGAATAGTTGTACTTTTAAAACTAAAGTTGAAGCTAAATATTTAAAACGTGTTGATATTGTCATTATAAGTCCACCCAGTATTCTGATTGAGACTTATAATTTCAATAACACCTTCATAACGAGATTCTGATTACGATGCATTTTCTGAATTTACCTATCTCTTTTATCAACATAATTTATGTACATGATGAGTTAAGTTTTTTTGTTGTTCTTATTCTCTTTTAAAACCGCGATAAAGAAGTCAAATTTACAGTCACACAAGTCCTTCCAAAAGGGGTTATTCGATTGCCACATTTAGTCAAAATAATCAGCCACATTAAGCATTAAGCTACCACAAAACCTTAACTCGACGGATATTCCTAGTTAGTGGATAGAGATATAATATGTATAATATTTACATATCGATAAACATAATGCGTAAGAGATTTGGTGAAAGAAATAAGCTCGCTCAAACTCCCAGCAAGTTCAATAACGTTGTAGTATTTTATTATCAAACCAAAATTCAAGCATTAGCCAGAATCATATCATTTTGTTGTGGTATTTGTGTGTGTGTGTGTTGCCTGTTAACAACGGAACTGTGCCAGTTTCTGATAATCAGGCAAGTTATTTGGCACAACTTCAAATCTTCATCGTTATCTTCATTACCAGTCACCACTACCATCAACAGAAACACAGCACAGCATAATATCACGTTAACATTTAAGCAAAGTGTCTCACCATGCATTGGTACATTCTAATTTGTATGTTTGTATGTATCTGTGTGTGTGTGCATGCATGCAAGGGCTGAAGGCTAGCTGACAGTGTAAAAAAGGGAGAGAAAAGAGTTTAGAGACATGCCCATGACCACACAAGGAACGAAACTAAATGACCACGCACATCCATTGCCGTGATGCCTTTGCTTGATCACTCTGACTCTTTTCTGTCTGCCACTGATAAATACCAGGAACTTGCAAAACTTTTTCTGAGTCGACACATAAAGTCCAGCCTCTGGTTATTGTGGTTTACTTCCATTCCACAATCCTTAGCCAGCTCAGCATAAAACTTGTGACTCGATGAAAGGGACTAGCATATAGTACACAACAAATTCAAATGATTCACAAAAGCATCATGGACATAGGTCCATATAATAACATTCTACTCAAGTATGCATATGGTCCTGCGGCAAGTACACAAACCGACTCTGTAACAAGACTTATATGACAATTTAATATTCGTTTGTTTGACTATAAAACACTGACGATGAGTGTGTGTGTGTGGCATGGCATGGATGGAGGATTCATATTCCACAAGAGTTTTTATTATGGATGTATCTTATCTTGAAAAAGTTTCATCATCATCATCATCATCATCATATCACAAACGAAGCTGGGGAAGTTTTGTGCAGTACCAACCACCAGCAGCATTAAAAAATTTCGTAAGATAGAAATTCGCAGCCCTTATTAAAAACGTTGTCTCCAAGTTTTCATCTGATGATGATTATAATGATGATGCTATATGTTAAACTTATAAGTGTGTAGGGTTCGAACGGTGGCCGTCGTAGGAAGTAAAAAGTAAAGCCCGTTTGCAGTCGGAAAAGAGTAGAGAGTTGTCGTGATTAGAGGCTCAACAGAGCATCAAATGATGATCATTTAAATGGAAGGCAGACCAGACCAAAGGCAAGCCAACAAGAGAAAGAGAGTGAAATGAGTGCTAGGCAGGGATCCTCTGATTTTTTTTTGTAAAAATGCCATCTTTTTTAAATGGGGAACTGTGTAAACATATGCAACTACCACCCTATAGCCCATCGGCAGTTATATACACTAGAGAAATTTGGAATGAAATATATAGAATTCGCCAAGGAAAAAAATGGAGAAAAACTGAGACTGCTGCGGCTGGTGTGGAGAATAAACCGTAGGATTGTGTAGTATGGCTACATTACTACAAGCATATATCCCTAACATCACATTTCTCATATTAAAAACAAGCATTTCTGGAGAGTGGAGAAATGCTAAGATTTTTACGCAGTGAAAGTAAGATTTATTTTTATGATATAATATGCAGAGCACTATTTCCAAAGCTTTAGAATCTCCTCTCGTAGTCTAAAAATGCCACCACCGTCTTCCCTTTCATACACATGCGTGTGTAGTATGAGAGGATACTGTTGTTTTCCAACCTCGTCCTGGTTCTAGTTAAGCCAACGGTGCTGATGATGATGGGATTATCAATATTTTCTCTACACCGTCTGTCCGCAGGAAATAGAGCGACAAAAATTGGTCTGAAGGGTCGTTGCCAAAACTGTCTGGTGGTGAAATCAAAGATAACCTCTTCATTTCCTTTTGATTTCTCTTTAAAGTGTTTGCTTAAACTCACTATAACGCAAGGTTTCAATCTTGGTATTTTACTATGCGTTTTCATTGCTCAGCAGTACAGTCTTCTAATGTACTTTTCAACTAGCATTTAAAACACATAAAATGTAAATACATCATAAAAATTAAAGGCTGGGTAAAATCAAGGAATTTTATAAGAGGCAAAAACTGCTGTAACTTGATTGAACTCTTTATAAAAGTCCAAGATAGTTTTATGGACAGTCCTAAAAGATCGCTTTTAAATTGGAATCCAAAATGCAGTGCATAGAAAACATCTTGTTACGTTTGCACTTTAAAAATCGAACCAATTCTACAACATAACCATACAATTGTTTTCACCTCCTCTTTTGTCTTCATAAGCAGTAAAATTTTATAGCTGTAGTATAGTGGTACGCAACATAAAAAATTCTGGGGAAAAAATGTCTGTGATCCCAATCCGTTTGATTCTTCTCCTGCGAGTGAATACATAAAATGTACATGATGCTACATTGCTTTTGCTACCTGCCTCTGAGTTTGGATGGTCATTTTTATCGCGACAGTTTTTCCGAGTGTACTCAAAAGAAAAACTCTAGGCTTTCTGATGCATGCCGGATTAGCTGAAAAGCCGGTAAAAAGCCAGTCACGGTTCAAAGTGCGAGCAAGAGAAAGATAGAGAAAACACGACATAAAATTTTACGCCATAAAGCCTCATTTTAGTCACTTCCATCTTTCCTTTCGATTTGTCTTGAGATTCTCTCCCCAAAAAAATACATTCATGCATGCAATGCGATGAGTAGATCAGAGAGAGTAAGGGGCAAACCTACCATATTGTGAATACGAAAATGCGTTACTCTACAGATGATACAAGCGTCTACATCTACACTTCTAACTCGTTGAATGGATAGTTCCAGGATCTTATGCAATGGAAGGAGTAGTGCAGCACCAACAGACCGAAGGAAAATATTAATGGTCAGCGCGTAACACACTTAAACCAGATGGGTAAGAATTCAGCAGAATACCGTCACATTTACAGTGAAATCCACCTACTACTGGTAAAACTACAGAGATGATTTTCTACACTTTCCAACATCCACCTTTCCACTGGTTCTCTCTCTCGCATTCTTCTCCACTACTGGTTGAGATCCTTTTGAAATAATAATGAAAGGGCGAGGAATATCCTTGTGAAAAAATAATGATTTCCTCGAACTAGCTTCTATATACTTTCTACCTTTCCTCCCTCCTTTATACCTCTCTATCCAAGTAAATCTGAGAGACTACATTTTGTAAACTTTTACTACATGGCTGTGACTCCTTCCTCTGCACTTTGCGGGATGAAAGCCTTAACTGAACAAAATGGGGCTGATATGTTGGGTCGAAAACCACGTAAACTTCTGTACAACAGTCAGAAGAAACACAAGACCTGTTCAAAATGTTTGAATTCCTAACATTTCCCAATACTTTTTTAGCTAACCAAAGTAAATATGCAAAATTTGCTTTGATTTTTAAAAAAAATTTTATTATAAGGTCTATATAGTATTCAGTATTTATCTGTGAATGGAAACTTGTGTTAAAACCTAAAATAACCCGTGGTAAAAAAATCCGCCCAAAATTTTCACACCATTTTCGGTTTTTTACAGAGGCAGCAGGAAGTCTGGTGGCTCCCAGCAGTCGACTTTTTTTTATTGGCAGGATGATTGTGATGGTACATACTTATCATCAAGTCCGTAAGTCAAAGCATTAAAAGCTTTATGTCCAATTTTACCAACAACTACAAAGATTACTGCCAAACCAACAGCATGAGAGAGAAGCCAGTTACTTCATTACCTTCTGCCAGCTTAGCATAATAACACCATTAACAGCACTCATTAAGCAACCATAAAAGTCGTGCTTGATTTGGAAAATACTTTTCTGTCAATGTCTACCCTTGTCAATCTAGGAAGAGTAAGTGCGAGAGGAAAAGGAGAGAGAGAGAGACAGAACCAAAAGAGCGTGTGTGTGTGAGTGTGGATGTGATGTGGAGAACGCTGATTTGATAAATATGTTCTAAATCTAAAAACACTAGTCGTGTACTATTTCTCTGTGCTTCTGTTTAAAAGTAAAGAGAAACAGCATCAGCAAAACTAAGTAAGTGAACGGCTATACACACTACACAGCCTTTCAACGTTATGTATGGATAGATGAAATGATGAAAGCTGTTCCCTAATGCACACTCATCAAATAATTACAGTGAGCTGAAGCTCATTTATTCTCAATCCATTTCATCGCTTTTGCCATCCTACACTTTGCCCATTTCGTTCTTTATGATCAGTCAAGTCAGTGGAACCAGCGTGTGGTAAAGGCTGCATTTTGCTCTCCTTTTCCTACCACTTTCCACAATTGTATCTAATACTCTACTCTACTCATTCCTTTCTAGCTGTCTCTCTCCCTGCTCCGTCCACCATTCATTTTTGCAGAAATCAGCAGTAGACCTAAATAAACCTTGTCTTTGCATTCAATCCCATTGCGCACATACTTAACAAAACATCCATTTACTGTGTTACATTACATTCCGTACTTTTCATTCTCATTCGACAATAATGGAATATACATATAAGCAGAAATAGTAAATGTCCTACAAATGATTTTCTACTCTACCATTTCTCCAACTAGCTCATCATCACTCACTGTACCAATTTAATGCGCTAAAACAGAGTTGGAGTCAGATGCAAATACTTTTTTTCTCCAGCAGAGATACAAAATAATGAAACCCCCTCATCTCATCTTTTCATACGAAAATCTGATTTACTGATGACGACGATATCGTGTGTGCCACATAGCAATATGCTATTCTGCAACAAATGTACAAAATATTATTAATTTCCTTCGTCTGAAGCACCGCTTGAATGATGAATTACTGGTGATGCGTGATGAAAATGGTTTGAGAGTGCAGATGGAACTAACTGTCCAATCCAAAAAAAAAAACTATATGAACTGAAAGTTCAATTGATATTATTGACCCCACTTGCTGGAATTAATGAGTGGAAATTCAGATTAACCTTTTTGAGTTGAAACAAACATGCAAAGGAGCAATCACCACATGTCAGCTTTGTATAAACATCTTAATCAGGGAGTGGGGTACGTGCCTTACATAACAAAATATTATGCATACTTTTAATATTAAAACAAGTTTCAATATTTGTACGGCTGCTGCTGCTGCTTGTTTCTTTAAATCAAAAAAACTTAACTCGGATGAACTAAATTGCATGTATTATGTATTCTTTGGGTTGGGTGGTGAGTTTTTGTTGCTTGAGCAAATTTTGTTTGTTTATGACATTAAATCAAAGGGAAAAATTCTGCGAGTATTTATGCATGCATGCATAATATTACGATTAGGCAAAGATAACAACAGTCTTCTGGAGTAAAGTGTTCCCCATTTGCCCACACACCATCTTGTATTTTGATGGTGTGCTGCTGCTGCGTTTTTCTAAAAGGAGAGACGGAGGGAACCATTAGATGATGTTTCTTGAGCGGAGCAAAATGAAGAAAATGGTTTTAACAATGGTTGTGTAGATAAGAGAGAGAGTAAGAGCCATTCATTTCAACACATTTTCTTCACTCGTCCCTCCTGCCTCTTCCATTTCCCTTTTCTGTATAATATTTTTGTCTCTCTTTTAACTCTTGATCTCATTTTAAGACGAGGACGATGAAGAGGGAGTGGAAGTGAGCAAAATAGCTGTACATAATAGCAATAATAATGATAATATCATCACATCCCATAGCTTTACCCTGTACTTTTCAACAGTTATTCAACTTTCTGCTCTCTTCCCTCTCGCACTCTTTCTAACTTTCCAGTTTTTTAGAGGTCTGCTCTTGCCAGCAAAACAACAGTCGTTGTGTGGTAGTTCTGATGATGAGATGAGGATGGTGGTAGTGGTATTATAGTGGAGTTTCTTGCTACGACAAATATGCCTGTCGATTCAAGAAGAATATAATAGTATACCACACGATATGATATGTGTGCATAAAATGGTGTCGCGTCAAACTTTGTTTTATGAAAAACTTTGTTAAATGGGACCACGAATATTTTAGAATTTCCTCAATCATTTACTAGCCAACAAGAAACATCAGAGATCTATGTGATGTAACATTTTTTACTATTTTGATATATTTTTAGTCTACTTTTTTGTTTATCAACTTATAAATAATTAGAGTGAAAGCAAAACCATGCTTCAAAGTTATTTATCAACACGTGATAAACGCTTATACAAATGACAATTAAAACCATTGTAATACATGTACCCATGCATAAAATAGATACGCCGGCACCTTTAAAATGTTAGCTTTCACATTGACAATATAAACTACTTTGAAAGCGGTACACAATTTTCACTAGACGCCTCTAACGAAGATAAAAGGAAAAATACAAATCAATGGATTATAATGCTAGCTCATTAGGGTCGAATTTTATCAAAAGCATCCCAATATTTCTCAGCGTAAAATCTAGAACTTGAATGTATATAGTAGCAAAAGCACATTGATTTAAATACATCTTGCGTTCTCCGCTCCTCATTCTTTTTTCCTCATTTCTTCAGCGAAGCGTATTCCAGGCGGTAATTCACCGTAACTTTTTTATGAACCATGAACATGAATTCATTTGGTAAACTATGAAATAAATTATCTTATCAATACATTTGTTACTTTCTTCCGTACAGTAGAGAAGCCCAAGCCGAGCCTGCACACACCAAGGTAAATAGGTACAACGACTGGGAGTGAAAAAAAACTCAGAGTAAAACACCCCACCACACAAGATCTAATGGTATAGCCATGTTAGACGGATGCGGATCACAGCACACTAAAGAAAAGTTGAAAATTAAATTAAAAAGTTTCTTTTCTTCACAAAATATCAGATTCCCAAAACACGCTATGCAACTTCTTTCAAAACCTTATAGTAAGTACGTACAAACGTGTACCCTATAAGATAAGAACGATGAGAAGAAAGCGAGGATGTATTTTTTTTGTAAGAAGCTGATTACTGACATTACAACTATGAAGATAAAACTGACGATAGAATGAAGCAGTGTTAGTCGTGCCCTATACACCCTATGAACGTCTACAAAATATTGGTGAAAACAGTGTAAGATTGCGACAATTTCGTTAAAGAGAGAAAAAAACGAAGTAAAAAGTATGAGTTGAATTTTAGCTACCTACCCCATTGTTCATTTAGTCAACAAAAAAGGCTCACCTTAAATTTGCTCCTCCTTGTAGAGCCACCCAATACGATTCTTTTCTTGGTGCCTGCATCATTCTATGTACATGAAGTAAAAGTTGGAGCATCCAACAGCACTCTCTGTTTCTCTATCTCAGAAAGGAATTTCAGTAAATATTCATTAAACAAACACGATGACGGTCGTGCAGTAGTGAGTGCATGTCAAAAAACCTAAACTAATACAGAGTTTTTAGCTGAGCTCTGATGAAGTTTAAAAAACGGGGAAAATCATCCACCCTGGCCGGATACGGTAAGATGAGGAAGAAGACGAAGAAAAAAGTTGCGTTTATTAGGAAACTTTTTCTTTTCTGCACTTTGTTGCTTTATCATCCTTTCCTTGTTTTAGCTATTTCTTGCTCCTCTCTCACCACACCACTACCACCACGCCCTCGCTTTCTCCAAATTATTTTAAACTTCAATTGCCCACTGTGAGTTTTTGGGCTGTTCTTGTTTTGTGTGTAGTCAGAAGAATCAGCATAGTCAGCAAGTAAAAATGTACGACGAGAAGAAGGGGAGAAGAGAGGAAGAGCAGGGGCTTGTGCATATTCTGAGAAAATAGCTCTTTACACCACATTGTTTCACTTTTTCCAATCTTTTTGTTGTTAAAACAAACTTGGGTAGAACAAAAGGTGTAGTTAGCGTCAGATCATGGGTTGCTAAACTTTTTTTGGGGAAAAACATTCACTAAAGGTAAAATCATTTTGCAAGGGCTAAAACATCTCTTTTTAAGAACCAATTTATCACTATACGAAAGAAAGTCAGGCACGGGTTCCTGTGTTTTTTTATGTATATTATCCAAGCCCAGATTATTTATAACTTGTGGGGTCTTATATCTATCTACTTGTAAATAAAAACTGACAGGGGAATCTTAGAATTTTGTGGTTTTCGCACCATCTTCTTTAACGTAAAAATACTCATATTATATATCTATATTCAAACTTATCTAGATCTGGATAACTGACACAAAACCTACATGATCCTCCATCATATTGAGAAGTACAGGTTAAGCACAACAGCGCAAGACGTTGTGTGTAAGTAGCACATGAAGAAACTTTGAGAATTTCTTGACATGGCTTGAAACAGTCTGCAGATAGATATCCCATTGTGTTTCACTACCCATTATTTCCATCTAAAACCCAACAATCTTCAAATTCAACTCCACTTTTCAATACTAAACGCACATCCCATTACATTGTTTACAAAAGCGTTCGCATATATAAATCGTATGAGGGAGAACAAATAGAAATTTCAAATGTGTAATCTTACAGGTCCAGAAGGAGCAGTAAATAATGCACCATTTGCATAAGAAGTGAAATAATAGAGCCAAAGGAGCTATTGTCGTATTGTCTCCTTCTTATTCATTCGCCTTTTCTTCCCGAACGCTTTTGGAATAATAATATGATTATAATACAATAAACTTTTCATATAAACAATATTCCCCGCTTACTACCAACTACCAACTACCACTTCCCAAGTATATATATTATTTGTGGGCATAAAATATGCAGTTATAGATAAAAGTATATTGGTAGTATAAGAGTCGTTGTATCAAACACACACACACACAATATTTCGTCATTTCTTGGGAATTCAAAAAGAGCTTTGAGTTTCGTGCACTCACTCACTCCAAAGGAAAAGTTCACCAGAGGAGATTACTTTGGAACCAATGGATTTCTACCCATCTCTCTCTTCTTCTGCCTCTAATCTTCACCTCCACTTCTGCACTTTCAGAGAATGAATATTTTACTTCGCCAATGCCGCCTTGTTGCATATTAATATCGATGTGATATCGTTGTGTACTACAACATAAGAAACATACAATATCGAACTTTTCTGTCTTGTACACATTAAATAAATCTAAATGGCCAATGAATTGACTGAGTGTGACACAAATGACAACATTCTATCCCAAGAAATATGCTTCACAATCGAATTAAATAGGAAAAGTGGCATAACCAAAGATGTATGTATGACGTTTTCTTAAGTTCCAGTTAAATATAAATATGTAAGTAAAGTTACAGCTAAAAAAATATTTTCCATCTACACAGCTTAGCTTCTCACACACAACATAATTTTTAATATTTACATATATCTATCTTGTGCCCGTCCATATCTATTCTTGGTACTACCTATTATCGTAGCCATTTGAATCAATCCATCACTCCAAACAAACGTGGTTATGGCTTATGTGTCATGTCATATCATATCATTTTCCCAATGCCCAACACTTTAACATCTTTTACAAATACAAAAACAACTGCACGGACTGGATTATTTTATATTAACATTAAATACAGAAGCGTTTTTTATGCTAACAATTATGCATATTGAGCCCATATCCACTCATACACGCGCATAATGTAGGCTACGCTATGTACGCTATCATTTCTATTTGATGATGGCAAACAAAAACATTCCGAATGACACCAAATTAATTTCATATCAATTCCATGCCCTTATAGTCGCCACAATAAAATACGGATTATATGAATACGTACGTGTAACAACTAAACCCTAAACCAGACACGCACTCAACGAGAGAAACAAACTCCAAATCAAAACAATCATATGCGTGGTTTGAACATGTGTGTATAATATGATGTTTGCCTGGTAGCTTTGATATTGATATCTATATAGATTTGGTTGTAAGTTGTTTTGCTGAAGAACAGCAGGCCATTGACTTAAAGAAGTATCTGTGGTTGATGTTGCAGTTCTTTGAAAGAATTGGTCAATTTGGTATTCCATTTGATCTAATATCACATTATACGTATGTAAATTTACATGTGTATCACATTACAAGGAAAATTCATTAATTTAATTGTACCAGCAAAAGCCCTCACAACTACCAATCGAGCTACCGCACGTTTTTTAACCAATTGTAAATTTTTCTAGAAGTGTGATAAAGTGATGATGGTTCGATAACATTTAATTTTAATGATGTGTGCCTATATAAGTATATCCTATACCCAAAGTCATCCGCTAGCGTGACAATAGAAAGAAGCATCTCAAATATTATCTGCTTGACGAATCGTTATGTTGATACGACATTTGTTTCTCAAACTGCCTCAACTTTCCAAGTATGATGATTACGCAAGAGATAAAGATTCGGCTGCCAGAAAGGATTCGAGTATATTATGACAAAAAATGGAGTCAGTGATGGAAAAAGAGAAAAACGGATATTCAGATTAGTTGTTGTTGTTGTTAGTTTGCTCTTTGAATCTTCTTGCCATAAGCTTTCATAGTAAATGTGTTGATTCTACTAGTTGGTAAGATGTTGTAGGTGGTGGTGATATGTTGGTGAGGTACACACATATGCTCACACCAAAGCTTCTTTTGAAACGACAAACGAGATAAACATAATTTATTCCAAGTATAATGCATACATACACATTCAAATTATTTGGTACACATATGTATTATATTTATCATTATACGTTTTGAGAGACTCAAGGAGATGAAGTGATGTGCTACTCATTCATTCGTAGGTTTGTCTGAGATACTATTACGGTGATGATAATATGACTGCGTTGAAGCATACACATATTATAATACATCTATGACTGCACGCATACATGTATAAGTAATAGCAGAGATGAAAGAAGCATTTTGAAAAAAAAATATATCTTTTTATGCAGGAAAAACAACTCATGTGAACAACCCAACATATGCGTGAATTTATATAGTTTCTATTCTATATCTATGTAATATGTATATAGCTTGTTGTATGAACTTGTATCTCGTTTCTTCTTCTTTTCGTTTCGGTTGTCTGCTCGCTGAGCATAAAATATGTATTGATATATTATTGCAACAGCTCAGCAAGACAGGAAACAGGGAAGCGTTTGGCAACCATTCTTATCACCAGAAACTTAAAAAGGAAAGATGGAATAAAGAAATCTTGTGTTCAATAAACAAGAATGGGGATCAATTTATTTGAATGTATGCATTGATTTTTTCCTCTCTCTCTCTTTCTACTTTTTTTCCGTGAGTTATTGGGAACTTCTGTTTGGCTGGATGGAGAAGGCAATGTTTTGTGCTTCATTCGTTTCGAATATGAATACAAAGTAAGCAACCCCACACACTGCTGCTTCCTAGGTCAATGGATTTTGCGTTAGTGGAGTGGAGAATGAAGTTTATTGAGAAAGTACAAAATGCGGCAAATAAGGTGGAATTGGAAGGAATCAATTGGAAGTGGAAACACTAACAAGTTCTAAGTAAGTGGAATATTTTGTGGTCTTTGAGTTAGTCGCAGATGGACCAATATGTGTAAGCCGTAAGCTAGGTATATATCTGTCTTACTGACGATGAGATATTGAGGTTCAGGCTATAATGCATTTATACAACTTAACACTTTGGAAGACCAAGTATAGCTGCTGGCTGTCGAAAGTGACTAGAAAAGGTTATATAGTCCAAGCCAACTATTAACTGTACCAAAAGTTTTTTTTAAAAGCTCATGAAGATTTACGTACAAAATTACGTCAATAAATTCACCAAGGACAATAAAAGTTTTCTAATCAATGAATCATATTGTCCTACTTTCAAAGTAAGGTGTGGATGATTTACTACCAGTTTGTCATAACAAGTTTCGTTCAGACACAAAGCATTTCTTATGAAAGACATTCATTCAATAAAGATTCGCTACAAAAAAAAAGTTCAAAGAAGAAACTATTGGTATTTTTATTGCCAGCATTATCACTATCTGTTTCATTAAGAGTCTTTTTTGTTCAAATGCATCTTTTTTAATGTTGATAATAATAATTATTAGTATTAGTTCACATTTCTTCGTATTTCTGTAATTCCACGAAATCATGATGCAAAAAGAAATGATCATCTAATATTGAAGACAATAAGCCCGCACCCGATTTGTTAACAGGCCAACCAATTTATCATTAAATTACTGTTTCAACCAGCAACGGTTTTGTTGGTGTGAGTTTATGAGAAGACGAAAGACGAATTTTGAACTTTGAAATCCATCTGCATATTGTATACTACCATATACAAGATCGATAATTCCCAACACAGTGTAGATTCACATTATTTATCTTCTAGCTTTAGCTTCAGTTCTCCAGTTGTGTAGCAAACCATTACTAAAGAAATGAAAGTAGGCGAATAAGCGAAAAAAATGAAAGAACTAGAAGAAAGCAACAGTACCACCAGCAAGGATGAGAAGGAAAAACTCATAATTGAAATCCATAAAACGCGACAGTTGTCCAATTTCCCACATTTTGCCAAGAGTGGGCCTCCTCAAACGAAGAAGAGAAAATGAAAAAAAAGTGGTAGAAAATAAAATGGAGTCTCACAAGCAAAGGCACACAGACAAGACAGCAACACAAGCGAAGTATATATACATGCATGTAATACCTCACAAAGTGCATTGCTCGCTCAGTTAATCGTAAGAAAGAACCAAGGGAAAGCAGATGTGGCACGGAAAGTACCTATATTAGATGGTTTTTGGTGATGATGATGCTGGCAAGATAGAACTATGCCGGTTGTTGTCTTCTTTGAAAACTACATTGAGACTTGAAAGTGTGAAAACGTCTACTTGGCCATGGTCGTTATATAAAAAACATTCTAAATTCTCGGTAATCTAAACTGCAAATTGTGCCAGGTAGTTTTGTGATAGCCTATTTTAATGATTTAGCTTGAGAATAATTTATCGTCGATATTTTTAATCACGAATTGTGATACATATTCACGATACGATCAGGTTATCAATACTCACTGGCATCTTGATGAATTACGATTAGACACGTGTGTCGCTAAAACATTATCAATTACCAACAAAAAAAGATCTCTCAAGCGTACCTCATTTAAAAATGCATGTATAAATAAGTTTCACCAGAAATTAACTTACCACATACTTCCTTTATGATATAAAGCCTTTTATTTTTTTAAAAACTTTTTTTGTCTCAAAACTCATCGTCAAGTAGAACATCCGCTTCAGGGGAAGTAAAGGCTTGTAACTATCTCACTCCAACTCAAACCAGTCAACCCAAGTTTCCACTTAATTCTTCGTAAAAGCAAACAAGCAAGAACAGGAGATATGAATTATTAAGAGATGCTTTTCAGATTATAATGCTTTAAATTTTAACCAGCCTCTCATCATTCAACAAGACTAGACAGAAACAGAGAGAGGAGCTGTACGGTGCGTGTCCTTTTACCTTTTAGTTACATTTCCTTGCTCGTTATATTTCTGCCTCCTTCTTTATATCCGTTTTTTGGTGTCCCTCTTCCACTTTCACTGCATGAGATCAAAGGAAGAGAAAAGGGTCTTAACTTCAGTGCGACGAGTGCATGAGTACCAGAAGTGCACATGTGTACTTACTTTTGTTCAGGCTCGTGAAACAAAGTCATATATGAACTTATAGGTAAGTATTAAAGTATCTTAATCCTGACAGAAGGAACGCATTCGCATTCAGTAAATATGATGGCAAGGCTTATACTTTACTCGGACACTGATGTGTGAAAGCGTAGTATGTATGCCTTTGTTTTTTCCCGTTTTTATATAACACACGACTCACGAGAGAAAAAACCCAACTTACTTTCTCTCTCTAATCTGCTTTGTTACAACAACTCTTAAGCGGAATCTGAGCACAGAGCATCGTTAATGCAGTGCTTCTTCTTTGTGAATGTAACAAACAATGTAAATTGCTGGCAGACAAGATGGAAAAAATACTATTATAATGAAATGTAAAAAAAATGTAGTTTTTAAGAGATTATGTACTCAACAAAAAATAATGTTTTTATAGACCAGCAGCGATGATTTTATTGTGTGTACCCAGCTAGCCATTTTCGTTATAATCGTTTACAAATCGTCTATTAATTTCGCTAGGATTTCGTTGTAATAATCGCTACGAATCGTAGAATATCACTAGTGAATAGTTAGCGATTTTTGGGATAAATGTCCGCCTATTCGCCAACTATTCGTGCAGATTTCATAGCGATTGGTAATACCACGATTAAGGACGACTTCGTCACGAATTAGGCAGAGAATTAGGCGGTTATCGTAAATTTGAACATGCAGCCAACACAAATGCGAAATATAATAAAGCACTTTTTATTATCGATCATCACACAGTCATTTTTTAATTATTACTATTTATAATGTAATGACAGACTTATACATAGCATTAGCTAATACTAATACAATTTGCTTTATTCCCCATGCTTTTAAAGAACCTTCGATTGCTTATGGGTTTCGAACACTTGATTAAATTAATTGTTTCACACGTGTACACTTCCCTCTTATCAGTGGATACTCAATGAATGACGATGAATGATTTTGTTACAATTATACTTCCGCATCCACTTGTATCTGATTAGAAATTGGTACCTTTGGTTCACTATAAGATTACTTCACTGGAAATTGCTGAAGGGGTAGATCTTTCTCTGCATCTGAAGCTTCATCAGAAGAAATGATGTTCACCAATGGATTAAAACTGCGTAAATTTCTTCCCTGATGCGTTATTTTCGGTTATCTTGTCGACTTAACACTTGAAACAAATCGTCGTTTGTGATGTTTCGATATCTCTAAGGCTGTTCTTAGTCCTTTGTATCTTTTACTTGAATGAATTTTTATGTGGTTTCTTTCCCGTATCAAAAAACTTATGCAGATTGATTTAAAAAAAATTAATTATAGAATAGCGAAAACTAATATCGAGTGAAATGAATGTTAACAAACTTAAAGTTTGATATTTAGTTTTATTAAATGATAAACAGACCACTTGCCACTACGTAGGATATCTTATGTATATGATACCCATGGTTTACCTGGCCATTCAAATAGCACCATATGTTCATACGCTAAACTGCATTCTTTATCGATTTCGTGGTGACAATCAGAGAATAAGAGTGATTTCGTTACGAATTCGCTACAATTTTAGAGTAACGATTCGTCGAGACATTTAGTTACGATTTCGCTTAAGCGACATATCTCGAATGGCTAGCTGGGTAGGTAATCCATTCTCTTCCATTTCTCCCTCTCTATATACACATATATATATATATGTGTGGATGATTATGTTATTGTATTGTTTATTTGCTTTCCTTTTGCTGTGAAGCGAAAGGGGAGAAAGGAAAGAAAGAATGCATTTTTCCACTTGTTCATTTATTTCCCTGGGGGATGAAATTCGATGCTTGTGTGTTTGCTTTTAAACACTGGTACTACTGGTTTGAAAGCTACATTGGAATGGATTGGATGAAAAGAGACAAGTCTGAAACAAAATCCTGCTTCGATCAACCAATACTAAAAAGGTGTTATTCACATTTATACATATGTACATGTTTCAAGGTAAACTTGATATGAAACGAACAAGTATATTGCTTCCCAATGTTTTATACACAGCGTTTTATACTTTCTCTTTGGAAAATTATAGGGGAATTTTCAACTAGCGAATAACCAACGAAGGCGAACGTTCACGTAGATAACAACACGATGACGTTTTCCCCCTATAAAATTCCTTTCATTCGTTTCCTCTCTTCTGTTTTTAGAGGTCTGCGTGAGAGCTAAGATCATTGAAAAGTGTATCTGCAGGAGTATTATTGTGACAAAAGCAAAGAGCAAAGATTAATAGCAACACGACCATTTTGTTATTGTACAGAAATTTTATTATCCTCTCATTCATTCTAAAATGGAAACGGAAGAAGAGCTCAATACTCTATTATATTCGGGTGAGACTGTGAAGGGAAAAGTATATAATTTAGGTGGAACAGGAGCACAGTAAGACTGAGAGTAGCTCTCAACTCAACAAGACTGAAAAGTCCTGCAGCAATAGCAGTATGGAGCCCGGAACCCGGTGATTAAATGAGGTGGAGATAAGTTAAAACGAGAAATCGTGTGATTTTATATGCTTTTGTATGTGCATATAGTAGATTCACATTCACCGTTCACGCTAAAACATACATACATACATAAATACATTGGAGAATATCCATGCAGATATTATTTAGCCCATTCACGTAAGCATCTACACGTTAACAGAGTATTTTAATGTGCCTACTGTTTGTATATCTGCGTGTGGTGTTGGTGGTAGAATCTGAAAATCTCACTTCCCTAGGAATTAATGACACCTCAGCGACCAAAATCCAGACAAAGAGCAATTTACCCAACAAAATGGACTACTGTTGATGCTACTCTTTTTACTTTGCCACATTGCCTCTCCTCCTCTTTCCATTGCAGGGCCATGCCACACTTGATTCTCAACAGAAAATTCTTTTCCCCTGCTTAGAAAAGTGTTAGAGCAAGAGTGGTAAAAATAGCCGTGTCTTTTATTAGAGTGCTCCATACATAAACTCACAGCTTCAGACACACCACATGACGCTCTCCTAAATGCATTGATACATTCTGCTAATGTAAACTGGCGAGGAGTGAAAATACAGTGATAAAAGTGTGAATTTATATTATCTTTATGTATAAAACCATACAGACATCTGAGTCAAAGTAGTCGTCATCGTCATCACAGTTGTCTTTTCCCTCAAGGTGCTTTTGGATGAAAGCATATAAATTTTTATGTAAGTGAAAGAGAAAAAACTTGTGAGATTTTTTAGGCGGAAAGAAAGATGCGTATAGAGACAACAAAAATACGGGTTAAGTACACAATCTGGTTAACTACAGTAAAAATCTTTTGATTATCTTTCTCTGCTGAGATGACTTGAGTTTCACAGGTGGAAAGGCATTACAAAAAATTTTTGTAAGGAAATGAATACATTTCTTCATCATATATGAAAGGGTTCAACAAGCCAGACAGTGAGATAAAACCTTGACTATAATCCGAATGGGGGGATGAAACCATTGGATCACGTGGAAGTTTTAATTGAAAGTACTTTCGGAAGACAATTAATTCTTTATTAGTGTATACATATGCATGTATACCCCAGCATGAAAGCTGCTATAACGTTAGTGTTAAGTATGTTGTAAAATTGGATAATATCTCTAGGCACGTTTGTATGTCAAGTTTATAAACTATACCAACAACGAATGACAACCCTCCTATTTCCTTTTTCGTGGAAAGACTGATCTCATACGTTTAGCTGTTTGATTCTAAATCAAACTAAACCAACGTCAAACGTGTATAATTGACTTTGAGTCTCATCTTTCACCCATTTATATCCAATTACAGTCAACAGATAGATACTTTTGGTATCGATCGGTTCTCATGAGAATCCCACTTATGCGTCAGAGTGCGAAAGTTTTGTTGCAAAAATTTTCAAATCAAGCTTTCACTTCCCTTCAATGAAACATACGTATATAATCATCCCCGTTGCCTTTTGGCTTAGCTTAGCCTTGGGTCAAACGCAAAGATATCAAACAACACTTTCTCTTCTCTAATGTGAAGTGATTTTTTCCCTTTTCTTTTACCCCGGATAAGAAACTCCTATTGCTGCCATGTGTAGGAAGTAAATGTGTAAGTATCCACCTCACATATTCACATTACTGTCAACTTCCCTGTGAAAGAAAAAAAATCTGGAGGAATACGGGAATTATTGTTACAGAGAAGCAGATTACGAAAGATGTATGAATGTAAGCTCAGCGAAGGGGTGTGGAGTAGAAAGAGAGTTGTACACTATTTATGTTTCCTCTCCCACTTGTTCAGCCTATGCTGTAGTGTACGTACTAACGTAGACACTTTTACTTTACTTTCCTTTTTCTTCTTTTCTACCAAGTCTCAAAAAAGGAATCTTACGAATGCAAGCAATACACTGGTCTGGTTTGGTTCTGGGTTCTATCATTTTTTACAACTCGTAATAATGGGCCAACTTCTTTCATATCCTCCCTTTCCCTTTTCAGCCTTTTTCTCAAACATATACTTTCCCTGTTCTTTTGTTGTTAGCGTTGCTACAAAACCTTGCAATTGTGTATACATTTTATAAATGTATATATAATCTAGTGTTGCTGCTTATTCATTTCTCAAGTGACTTACTCATTAAATCTCTCCTCACGTAAAATGCTCACCACTCTCTCAGCAGGAGGCAAGAAATAGAAAGAAAAAAAATCCCTATCAATATATTACCACTTGGTGGGTCTCCTATACTTATGTTATACGGGTAAACCTCAGATTATGTGTGTAAATGCAATATAAGGACAAGAAACAGGACACTTTTTTTCCTGTTGATAGATGTGGATATAATCTGTGAGAAAAAAAGAGTAAAGCAACTCCTACCACATAATACTGCTTTTTTCAAAGAAGTTTACAAAGTGCAGACCAACCCAGGCACAAATGGCCGAGGAAAAGTGCGATGGTAAAAGTGAAAAGAAAATGGTGCATCATATCGATAAAAACATACGTTTCTGGAATGTGTAAAACAGACCTATGCCAAAACATAATGTATATATATACATGGTTGGATGTCACCAGCATCAACTACTTATATAATGTAGCGAAGCTGGTCTCGCCGGAAATCGCTTTCACCAAACCAGCGAGAGAATAAGCAAGTAGGGAAAAAATCCTTTAGTAACTCATTCTCTATTTTCTCTTTGTTGGTGGACATTGGACACAGACTAGTGTAAGAGCAAAGTAAAGGATCAACACGAGGTGCGATACGTGTGAGCCTTTTTCTGTCCCCTTCCTTCTCTTCGTTAGTGAAATCTCATGAAAGGAAAAAGAGAGATGGAAAAAGATTAGGCGTTTGCCTTTTACTTTCTTTTTCTGACAAAAAGATTTTTATGAGGTTTCTCTAGACTTTTAGATAACGCGCATAAATACGCTGTTGGAATGCATTTGAGTCGTCCTCTACTTTTAGTTAGTCTTTAAGTGAAAGTTGAGTAGGTACGAATAATTTTTGTCTTTTAAGAGACGTATTCTATAAATATGTTCCCAGGTTTAATCCTGTTGATGATGATCGTCAGTTTCATAGAATTTACACAAGTGTGTGTGTCTTGATGAATGTTACTTACATTTGTCAAAGTGTACGTACATTAAACAGATTTCTTTTTTCTCTGGTAATCTAAAGGACACGAGTGTGACAACAAACACGAAGGGTATTTATCACTTTGATTGACTACAGAGGGAAAAACCCCGTACTGATCGTGAGTGAGTCGTTTTTTGTCACAAAAATAAATGACAGAAGCTTCAAATTGCCAGTGTTCGTTGCGTTGTTAGTTACTAGTAGCCAATGTTGATATTAGACAGGAGCATTGTTATTTATCATATTCCAATGTTACAACGCCATGTACCAGCTCGTTCATACTATACACTGTCATGACGGGTCTCAATGTAGGGCTGGAGTTACGAGCAATATGTGCGAGTAAAAGCCATTACATACGGCTCAAGCAGCGAAAAGAAGAATGGAGGGAAAGAAGGAGGATTTGAGACCACTTGGTAACTAATCCATATGGCTTGACAATCATGGACATTATCCCAGACTGTGTAAACTGTCAATGTGGGAATGTAATTTATAAGGATTTTTAAAGCTGGCTGCTGCTCAGTTCACCGTCTACCAGACCAGCACCAACTCAAGTCTATATTTTGTTGGATAGTACGATTACGACTATTATTCGACTCCATATAAGAGCAATAATGGTAAGTACATCACATACATATGTATAGCTAGGTTGGTGGAATGGAATGGTTTGGCATGGCGTTATTTTTACCACCTTTCATAATACGGCTTAGCATTTCCTCAAAACCAGACCAGAAAATGGAGGTCTGAAAACAAGTGTTGCTTTTGCTGACCAAATAGGACCTGATTCCTACACCAGAATATTGCCAGTCACACTATCTACAACAACCAAGAGGGCAGTTAAGAAAATAAACCTTTGCAATGAAAAAACTAACGATAAATGTGTTACGTAAATACGCACGTAGCCGAATTACATGTATTTTATATTGAACTTTTAGCAGCCCCTCAATGCAGTCCATTTTTACATCGTAACTATAAAATTCTAACGTCTGTCTGTATACATACACGCAAGCGTGCATGATGAGAAACAATATATATTTACCCCCCACGTTTAATGTCCTTTCAAGTGCATTAATGTGGTCAATCGAATCCATTTTCCATAAATCATCATCAGCTTCCAAATGATTAATTTTTTATTGATGCAATTTTGAATTTAGCCACTTGCAATTATTATTAATAAATATAAGTTTGAAAGCGTTAATGCAATGAATTGATATGCCTGTATGAAAAATATGCAAACCTAAGATTATTTAATAAAGGTGAAAGCAAATTTACTGGAGAAAGGGCTGAGCGTCCATATTAATTTAGTCTTATTTGCCATCTTACCTTTGATTTGACAGCTAGTAAAAGGTAAGCAGCTTGTAAAGAGTCCAGAGTTTTCAGTCCAGTTCATCCGGCTTAAAAATTCCACCGTTGTGTGTACAAGCTGAAAGAAGGCAACAATTAAAACAACGCTATTTTAAATACCATAAAAATCTGGTTATTTCTAAAAGAATGAGCAGGAGCAAGAGCAACAAAGCAAAGGAATTTTTCCTTCTCAAACAGTCTAATTCCTGTCTTACATTTACATGATATACGGTCTTGTACTTATGTAAATTGTATACATTCCATCCACATCCACACTGGTGCATAATTGAATGAAATGTGAGGTTCTGTATCGTTATCCAGCTGTGGAATTTATAACATGACTCCAAACATATATTTTAGTTGTCAAAAGATCTTTCTCTTGCGCTAGCTACCATACCACACAAATCCAAGCCCAAACATATTTTCCTTTGCCTTTCATCTTTTTTTTTTATGAAAGTAGTAGAGCAACATACCATCATTCTTTCCAGATATGAAAATGACTTAAGAAATGATTTCCAAAAGAATAGCTTCCCTTTTTTTGGAGTATACTCCTCTTTTACGTAATATCCGTAATGAATGAAGATAATCATCAACATTACTACTTATTCTTACATTTCAACAGTCTAATAATAAGAGGCTACCAGCATAGCAGCATCTCTCTCTCTCTCGTTCTTTTTTAACTGACGTATTATACAGCCTTTCTCTTGTTTCCTTCAAAGGGAAAGTGTAATATCCGACCGAGTGAGAGAGAGAGAAAGAAAGAAGAGAAGATAACGATGCAGTTTCAGCTTTTACTTACTAACTTGAGCTTTTCGTGGCGGTGGTGTAATCATGTAAGGAAACATATGATGAAGACATGTAAGCTTCCCATCTCTAACAATAAAAGCTCACAGAGCTAAAACTTGACTACTGTGTGTTCTAGAGTGATGATTAAGTCTGATTACATCACTAGCTTTCTCCCACACTTTTATACTTCACAAGCGGAGAGGAATTTATTGTATGCGCCTAACAAAAAGAAATACAACAAGAGCAAAAGCAATGCAATGAGAATTCCCTGTGTACATGTTTGAAACCGATGAGATGATGAGGACTTTGACGAGGATGACGAAAAGGAGAAAGAATGATGAAGAAGAGAGAAATTGTGATGAGTGTGTGAAGAAAGGATATATGTATATAAGTATATACGTTGATGTTGTTGCTTTCCCTAGAAACATGCATCGTAGTTCTTTCACTTAGTACTCATCATCAACAAAAACTTTGAGCCCAAGCCGACTGACGGAGAACATGCAATGTTCTTCTTATAAGTTTACTACGTAAGTACACATATGAAAAGGAACTAGTATTAAAAACTTTTCCCCAACTTTTGCCTTGATCTTGATCTAGCAAGCACAAAAACAACCTACTCATAGTACTCCCGTCTGTTACTCTTTCTCTCCCTCATTTCCTTTTCCAACGTGTGCCGCTGCTGCTGCTACAGCAAGAGCATTTCTAGTCCTATATAATATGCATTTTATATATAAAAGTAATCCCACATACTAATTTCCCTTTTGAGTTCCACTATGGAAAAAAATAGGGAACTCATTTTATATCTACACAGATGATGCACAAAATTCTAGAATAACTGAGGAGATACTAGCTGCTCCCATCATTTTTATCACTTTTACTTCGTTCTCAACTTTTTTTTTCAGCTAGCTGCCTTATATATGTACATCATCTACGTATTCATGTATAATATATAGGTACATGAAGAATGGCGCGACAGCAGCACCTCGCCTGCCACAAAAAAGTGAGTAGTTCCTTCATCAAAATCATCTTATTGTTTCGTCCACTTTCTTGTCAACCAACCCCCACCTTTTCCTTTTTCTCTAAACTTTTCTTTCATTTTCTACAAGAATTGGATGAAAACTGATACTTTAGCAAGTTTCCTGGCGCTCAAGGCATAATGTAAGTTTTTAATGTGAAGAGCTGTGGTATTAGAGTTTCAACCGTGTCAAATCTAATCGGAATAGATTCTTTGTTGACTGGAAATTGGCTCTAAATTCTACTCAAAACCAC
This sequence comes from Orchesella flavescens, assembly GCA_964034955.1. Lineage (NCBI taxonomy): Eukaryota > Metazoa > Arthropoda > Collembola > Entomobryomorpha > Orchesellidae > Orchesella > Orchesella flavescens. The sequence continues at coordinate 24,213,758 of OZ035954.1, read as the reverse complement.
AAAATCTCATGTCAACCTCGGTTAAAACAGTTAGACCCGAAAATTGTTTTAAATAGCGTGGCAATGGCATCCTAATTTTTTTTGTATTTTTCTTGAAGTTTTACGTGCGTGAGCACATCATCATCATCATGATCATGTGTGCGACAATGAATGTGTCCAAAACTCGTTGTCGACTTTTCGACAGTAAATGATGTCATTATATATTATTACGACTTGGACCATCATATAATATACCATATGGACGGGGATATAAATACACAGTAAAATATGCCCCACGTGTCTCTGTCTGTCTTTCGTCTATACTACCAAACTACCAACACCAACTTTACTCTCACCCCCTTGCACAAAAGAAGTAGAAAAAGTCATTTCCCCTTTTTGTGATGTGATGAAAATTTGCGTGACTTTAGCAAATGAGGGCAGCTACGATCATGTCCTAACTATTTTTTCTCTTTTTAGATATAAACGGACGTTATATAAGATGACATGACGGCTAGCTATACTGTGTGAGATGGCTATGGAAATGACAATGATGCTGACAATGGTAATGGCAACCATGAAAGATGATGATCATGACGAAGCGCGATGAGATGATGCGGGTTTCTCAACTACAAAAACTTTTTCTTCTTGTTCCCCCAAACCCAAGAATGAATGAGGAAAAGTGAAAAATACAATGGGAATATGGAGGGGTTATGAATTGAGGGAGGAAAATGGAAGTACAAGCACTTGACGTGGGAGTTGTAGTGGTAGTTATGCTCATTACTTCATAGAGAGAGATATTATAGCGGTAGCCCTTGTCGTTCCCTTTTTTAGAGAACACGTTTTTTAGCAGTTGGTTAGCTAACTAAGCTAACTAAGCATCCCATTTTCTTGGAGGAGATGCTTGTTGGGAGAAGATGTAGCACGTGTTAGATTATCTACAATGAATGTATATGTATCGTGATGATTTTGAAGCTCAAACGAACAAGGGCACTTTGATATCTTATAGACTACTTACTTACTTCTTTTCAAGAGATGAAACGTTAGAATTTTTGGTGTAGTATAGAGTATAGTAAAAGAAACTCTTATACTAGACTAGAGCTTTCACTCCCTTTTTCCCAGTTCTCTCTTTTTGAGAACATTATTTTGTAATAAATTTTTGTAATCTACCGTAAGCATATATATACTTTCTTTCTTGGGCTTTTGTGTGATATACAAGATGGTGGTGATGTGGTAGCTGTGGTTCTGGTGGTTAGTTTCTAAAAAGTTTGTTCCTCATCTGGTCATCATTGCAAGTTATAGTAGCCCTCCAGTAGTAAAAGGGGAAGAGAAATGAAGAAAATGTTGAAAAACCACGAAGATGTATATGATCACGATCATGATTATGATGGAAAAATAAAAGTGGAAGCAAAAGAAATGGGGAGGTTCTCTCTCAGGTTGGGAAAATTTGCAATTTCACTTTGGAAATTATCTCGATTCACGCAACGGAGAGAAAGAAAGATCCTTCAAAAGATTCTGAGAGAAGCAACATCAGGTGTAAATTCTAAGCTTGCTTTTGCTAGTTTAGTTCACCGTGTTACAACACAACACAGCCATAAAGAAAATTTCTCTTTATTAACATGAACCTTAGAAACTCCCTGTTTCGCTTGTAGTCTGATTTTAGAACACAATCTTTAATGATGCATTTCTCCAATTTCCCAGTAGGAAACTCAACTTACGAATTAGTTATACACTCGTAGTCCATGTCAAGCTATTAGCGCAAAGCATTTATTACAACATTTTGATTTAAAATTGCTAGTTCCCCTTCAAATCCAACGTAATTTCCGTCTTAAGCATGTAAATTCATAAATTTATAAGGATGTTCCTGGGTCCCTGTACCAATGAGATTCTGTGATTTTAGCCTTTGGTGACACATGAATTTAATTCTACCTGTGCCCCTTTTCTCTTTTCCTCTGCAGCAATTTATCTTGCTTTATTTATGATATTACGTTTTGTTAACACAGCATTTCCCTTTTTCTACTACTTGCTGGTCTTTGCACTTCCCTTTTTCTCTACCTAGAAAATAACCTCCCGCCGTCCCTTCTTTTTCCGTGATTTTCTTGCAAACATAGTTTTTACTTGATTTAATAAGAATGAATTCATGCATTCAGATTAATATATACACAGACTACAGAAGACACACACTCAAGTGAAAGAGCACAGCAGACGTCTTTGGCTCAAGTGCGTGCTTTATGGATAGTTGGGTTGTTGGGTACCAACCATCATGTATATGCATATACACACGCTACTCTACTCTCTATCATCTGCATATGAGTGTGCTCAGTCAAGGGTAAACCTTTCGTATAATTCTGGAAACAGTCATCAACTCCAATTTCTTTCAACGGTATGTGAAGCAAACAACCTTTTGGTTGCATGTTCATCCTTTTCCTCTTCGGAAAATGGTATTCCCCCCTTATAACCCGGGATATAAGGAAACATGCATCTGAGCGTCAGCATTATGGCGGTACAACAGCAGAATCATCATCATCATCATCATCATCATGATCCTAACCTAAGTCTTCTATCAGCAAGTAACCACACACACACACTCTATTCTGTGTGTTTGTGCTCTATCTTACTCTGCTCTACTACTTCTTTTGTATATTGGTTACCTAAAATAGAAAGCAAAACATCTTAGAGCTTCTGACTCTTTCGTGTAGGTGTACAGCCAGATGTTATGCATAATGGAAAAAAATCCATGGAAAAGCTTAAAGGAGCCAACTCAATGTTTTGCTTTTTGCTACTTTCTACTCTCCGATATAAGTATTCATCCTGCTGCTGCTACCGCTTTCTGCCTAAAACTCACTCTGGAGAACATAGATAGATAACTGGTTGGGTACTTGCTGCTGCCTGTGCCTACTACTACTACTACTAGTTGGACCCCATTTCATCCATCTCAAGCTTTCATTCTTTGCTCTCTCTCTCTCCTGTGCTTGTACTTTTTACTCTTTTATTTTTCGGATGCTGCTCCAGCATGGTGGATATATTATATGCACCATTCTTTTACCCACCACCACACACACATCAAGCAAGCAAGCAACTTGTGTGTAGGCCTGGCCACACTATATATATATATATATAGAGAGATTCGCTTGTTAAGTAAAGACTTTGTAGTCATCGGGTGATTCTCCGAATTTCGGATCATTCATTCGGCTTTTCTCGGTATTGTAGTCTGTGTGGAGTAAAGTGAGAGTCTCCTTTTATTTCTGCATATGTGAGAGAGGAGATGAGACAAAAACTTTTTTTCTCGTAACATCATCCACAACTATATGCGAACTAAGTGCTGCCGCACTCAGCAGTCAATTCAGGAACAAGCATGGGTTTACTTTAGTTTACCCAGAGACTTTTTAGCCTTTCCTATGATGCAGGTATGTATTTATGTATACTTAGATAAATGGCTATATGACTTTGTATTCTATAACATGCGCTGTGCAGACAGCTATATAGGAATGATACAAAAGATCAAATTACTTGAAACTTTTGAGCTTCAATCCATCCAACGCCATCCCACGCTGTAGTATTACATATAGGCAATCACCAAACCAAAACCTGTCGGTGTCGGTGTAACTTGGTCACGGTTGCGTTTTCACAGTTCTTTATGCTCATATATGTACTTTACGTATCTATATAAGACTTACATTGAAAGTCATTCAATACACAGATAAATTGCACAAAGGAGCAGTCTCCATCCAAATGGGATGTTATACCTTGTATGTGAGTGTTGTGTGCTCTGTTGCTTACTCCGGTGACAATGTAATCAAGTCTTACTAAAAATGGTGCAAACTGATATCTCCACATTCACATACACAATTAATGCCTTTATGTGTGGAGTGCCGGCGAGAGTTTCATGTAGCAATGAGAATGAATGCAAAATAGAATTGGAAAGTAGACGAGATAGGGAAAATGGGATCTCTTTTTCTCCCTTATGCATTTATAATGAAAGCGATTTCCTCCATTTGAATATTTTGCATGTGACATGTACTATACTGCACAGGAATGCTGCTGCTGTAGCTATATAGTGGGTGCGTGTAATGCGTCTTTACTTTGAACTATCTATACTTTACTGTATACTTTACAGTTTTCACTTCTCTTTTGCTCTATGGTACGGTACTATACTACTTGCTAAAAGAATAAACTTCTCTTTTTTTTTGGTTGAGGAACAAGCAATGGCAAAAAGGGGTTGGTTGAGTGTACGATCTCATAGCCCAACTTTCCTCCTGGCTATATGTACTTAATAAATTATTTAGTTATTGCCAAGTTATTCCTCCCAACTCTACAACTACAACAATGTTTACTTTCACCGGACAACAAATTTCATTGGCGTTCCCTCTTTGTTTCATTTGTATAAAAACTCCTCAAGCTCCTGCACATTTTATTTTTTATTATAAAAGTATGTACAAACACGCTCGAAATTCTATGAACGTTTTCCGTATTTCCTTTCTTTCTCTCACTTTAGAAAAAAAGGAAGCCAAAGCCAACTCAGACGAGAAAGCGTATAATAGCATGGTAGTGGTGGTAGCCATACATTTGTCTCAGCTACACAGGTAGTAGGGCAGCATTTAATCTTTTTATCCGTAAATTAGAACGCGTGCTCCTGCTCCAATTGATAGTTACGGTAGGATAAAGAAAAATGTCAGGATAATGAAAGAATCAAGAGAAAAAAGGAAATCTAATGAACATTTTAGATGAAACGATAATAGATTTGCTACAGAGTATTTTTTTCTTCTTTAGAGAAGATAGACAGATAGACATGAACCTAAGGCCTTGAAGTAACAAAGAGCAACATTCTGTAATTCTACTGCTTCTTTTATGATAGGTTATGTGTGTGGATTGTGGAATGGACCTCGCTCGCTTTAGGCTTTTCTTTTGTTTGACGGCTGACTTGTGATATCTGAACATATACAATGCATGGAATACATAGACGTAGACACTATCTATCTATGGGAGTTAATTGGCTTTGGGTTGTGAGGCAAGGCTGGAGACTACTAGCTTTGTGGCTTTTGTAACCTTACTCTTATTCGTATTCGTACTATCATCACATCGTACCCTTTTTGCATTCATAAATCACAACCTGCAACAACGCAAATACAGACATTGCATTGGGACTATTCCCAAAGTTAAGTTGATACAAAGCTATAATTATGAACTGGGTATCTTTCCCAGAAAAACTGTTTCTCTGATTTGATGATGGTGGACGACGACGACGCATAGTAATTAATTTAAAACGTAACTTGCTCAGCATTAAAGGCTGTAGACTACGTAGATACGTACTAATTTCCAGCCAGTCCATATGGATCTGGTCTGTATGCATAACATGATAACAAATATCAAAGCTAATAATATTACTCTTCAAGCTCCGCTTCTACTAAATATAATGAGATAGAAACTACATAAAAAGGACTATAACGATCAAATCAACTTTATCTTACGATTCATTAAGATTCCCATTTCCCATTCGGCGGATGTTCATGACGTTCAATGGTGGTAGTGGTTGTCCTTGCGTCACAAAGATGAAAGTGGTATGGTGTGGCATGTATAACATGTAACTTCCAACATTTCTTCTTCAGTGTACAGGAAAGAAAGTACATCTTTTACATCATCACCTCTTTTTTTTATATGTTTTATCAAGAAGAAGGCAAAAGTCACGTAAACACACTGAACAAGAAGAGAGCGAGATACGTTTGACGTTAAATGTTGTGAGCGTTCATCCAGATGCATCGGCCTCCTACGATGTTTCCGGTGGTGAAGCAAAAATTGAATTAGATCCAAACATTCAACTTGGTCTTCATCAACCAGTTGTTCACCGGTATTCACAGGTTCAAGGTTGTCTTCTCTCGCTGGCTGGATCAATAATATATGCCGCTGTGTGTGGCTCTAATTTAATTCCACCTTTCCTCTCTCTTCTTTCCTAACGTATCACTGAGGACGGAGACTAAGAAGTTTGGAATTAGAAAAGGAGACTGTGGACTGGACAGGGTAAAATGTTGAATGTTTTAGTTTTAAGATAATAAAATTTACAAAATGTGAGCGACTACTACTGGACGGAAAATTTATGTATCACAAAACATAGTTTTTTTTAAAACTGGCAAAAATTATTGTTCCAAAAAAAATCCAGCTTTCCAAACAAAAACTCTAGGAAATAGTTTGGAGTGTATGTAAACGGCGGAAAAAAACTTAGCTTTAAAAGGAGGCTTAGAGTACTCAAAGCCTTACGATTTAGATCCTGGGTATAAAGTGTGGGACTAGAAAATTGTTTGCTTGATGTAAGTGCAACTTCCCTTCCGAATCTGACTCACCATCACCATCATATCATCATCATCATTGCATTGCACACAAACACTCGATACAAAATGTGTATGAGAAGAAGAGAAGAGAGCAATGCTCAATGCTATGATGATATTATGATGGTGGCTCATGGCTGGAGATGGAGAATAGAGAAGCTAAATAACTAACTCCATGAACAAAATCAGACGCTATTTTGCGTTGCTTGTTTCTCTTCATCTGGTGGCCTATTCTCTTTCTATCTTTCCCTTGAATTTTGTATGTGGCAAAGGAAGAAAATGGTCAAATTATAAAATTGCATGTCTCTCTTCTTCCTAGCTCTTCAGCCAGCTCTACTCTCTACCCAATATTACTTTGTGCCCATTTCTCTTTTCCTATCCTGCTCCCATCTCTCTGCTAATGCAGTTGCTTTTGATATGATGATGAAAATGATTACTATGGAATAGTGATGATGATGATGGTGATGCTGATACTTACTCTTGACTAGCAAAGAGTATGCAACGTTATGTATGTATCCTCTGTATCTGATAATTGTCTGATTTCTGAGATGCGTATTTTCCAGTAAGCCCAACTAACCAAACCAAACTAAACCACACTCCAAAAGGTTTCAAGTATGAAAACTAAAACTATATATAGGAAACGTACCGGACTTGGTTTTGGTAGTAGTAGTAGCTGCAATCGTTCCGAAATTACGAAGTCATTCATTGCAACCTCGTTTTTTTCTCCTTCTCCATCCTTCTATTTGTGTGCAGACTATACCCATCATATAAGCCTTTATATGAAAGCTCAAAAATAGAGGATCAAACAACAGCACGAGTTTTATACAAAGTATGTTTTTAGATATAAAAAAAAGTTACGGGAAATAGAAGGAATGAATCTGACCATGGGCATAAACTAACAGCCGGTCGCTCTGGTAGCTTGTATAAAAGAGATGGTTTTTAGGAACAACTTTGCTGAATGAATTTTTTTGCCTTCAATGAAGGGGAACCCGAAATGTGTATTCCTCTTTTCTCATCATCATCAGCAATAGAAAAGGCAGTAGTGAACGGAGCTTGTGTGAATGTGAAAGAGGAGAGTGTATATAGGGGCAACCCAGCTTGAGATCTGGTGAGACAGCCAAGCATTCCAGAGACCCTAAACTAATATCTCACATAATTCAGATATATGGATGAGTTGGGACGTTACTTAACATCATGTTTTCCCCTACTTGCGTATGCTGTGTGTGTGTGTCTGTGTTTGGAAGAATGTGTGCAAGAATGAATGCCCCTTCTTCCATTTTATGCAATAACAACAATAAATGGTACTATCAAAAAAGATCCCATCCATCCTACCGTACACCCATGTACCTAGTTTATACCATGGAAGACCCAAACATCGTGGCTAGAATTACCTACTTTTTTTTGTAACCAGACCAGAATCACACCTATTTTTATGCTTTTCCATGGAGTGACATTTTATGATTAACAAGATAGATCTTATAAAATATGAAAAAGGGACTTGCTCAACATACCTTATACGAAATGTACGTGCTTTGCTCGTCTACGTCTCTCAATTCCCACAAGCTTGTGTTCATTCCATTTCCCTTTTTTTTGAAAAGTGAATGGCAAAAATTGTAGAAAACTTTGGTAAGAAAAGTGTATACCTCTCTACAAAGTGACAATACGGACCAACCCCGAGCCGCACTTCTCCACTTGTTTCTCAAAGGATTCTCCTGGGGTCAAAAGAAACTTTTTCCTTTTTATTTTCTCAAAGATGATTTTAACGAAACGTTCTGAAACGATTCCGTGTTTGAGATGTTTGAGATGACGGAGAACCACTAAAAAAATTTGCTTTAAAGCTCTGTCTACATCTACACCAATGATCCAAAGATGAAAATGCTGCTCTCAAAGAGCGAGAGCATTTCCGTGTAAAAAAATGCACACACAAAACTCTCTGTGTATTTAACTTTTCCTCAAACATCAACAGAAACCAAATTCTGTGCAATGCAATGTTGACTTGGTTGGAAAGAGAAAAATAGTGAAGAGTTTTGTCGAACGAGAGAGAGAGAGAGAAAGAGAGAAACGGAATAAAAGTGGAAATGTTTGAAGAAGGGAAAAAATAAATTGTGGCGATGTGATGTTCTGTTAGCTGAAAGAGTTATACTTGAAGAGTAGGAGAGGAAAAAAGAAAAACTCGTGGAAGCAAAACCTCAGAAAAAAGTGAGACATACAAGCCTGGGCTATGCTATCTCCAGCCTTGTGTGTGTGTATATTGGTTTAGTTGGAGTAGGAATGAAAGAAACAAAATTTGGAGTGAAAGGATGCTGATGAAGGTCTGACTGGAGAGAAAGGAAAGAATCAACTGGAATGAAAAGAAGGGAGGGAGAAGAGAGGAGCTCTGGAGAGAGGAGATACGAAAGGACAGAGGTTGAGAGTGGCATTGACAAGAAAAGAGATTTGGGCAAACCTTTTCACGGTTGAAACTTGCTGCTGCTGCCTTGCCTCTCTCTTTCTGCCTGCTTCTTCTACTGCTGCTCCTTCTTTCTCCAGTGATCATGCTGCTAATGTAGCTTCCTACATTGGTACTTCTCTCAAAGGCACTTTTTTTATTGTGTAGAACAGTCGGTGGTTTCAATTCTCTGTGAGTTCTATTTCACACACACATATATATATATAGATATATGTATTCTTTGCTCTCATACACCATACCTACTTTTGGAGTCACTGCCGACATCCACATCAGCCATAGTCATATAATGAATATTTCCTAAAGGTGGTACACAGTATTGCTCCATGCATGCTTCTACTACATATTACTTTTTACATTGGAGGAAAGCACCGGTGGTCTGATGCTCGTAATATCTATAATGCATGGAGTATTTACTTGCTCCTACTTGGCTTGCCATTCCCTTTGCCTAGTGGAATAAAGTACATAAGTACATCCGTCTGTATGGTTTCGCTGTACGTATCAACTTCACTTGCTCGTCTTCTCTCTTCCTACCCTTCTCTTCCTCCTTTTTTTTCTTCTCTCTCTCTCTCTCTCCAGATATTTTATGTATTTTCCCCCATATCGCGTGCACACTTATACGTACTTTTCCCAACACAAAGTTGAAAGCATTCAACCATTTCTATTCTTCCATATATAAAAGAAAAATTCAATGGCATACAAGAGAGTTTCTCTCTCGCATAGTTCACTCTTAAGAATGTATAATGTAAGCAGAAGCAGCATTGCATTGCCATCACACACCAGACTCCCAATCTCTTCTTTTAGCCAAGCCAAGCCAGAAAATGAAAAGATCTCTTGCGCAGAAACTGGAGAAACTTACAGACACACACACTTTGGAAAGAGAGAGAATGGAAGGATGTGATGTGAAGCATTCCTTACTTTGTAATGTTGTATTCTGCACGAGATGTGAAAATGCTTTCCCCAGATATTCTTCTATGCTTCTTTTCCCTTAATACTTTTAACAGTGGTATAATAGTATACTAGTTTTTTTGTAACTTCTAAACAATTTTTCCGTACGTGCATGTCCTCTAGCCAACTTCTGTATACTCACTCAAACTCCTCTCTCTCTCTCTCTTTCCCATAAGTGTGTATGGAATGGACCAAAGCGCCTATATATACTCACTCCACTCACTGCACGGTTATTTGTATTATCTATAGGTGTAAAAGTTTGAGTACGCGTTTGCCTATGGAACATACATTTATCTATCCATGAGAAAAAAAAGCTATAAAGTGCTCTTGGATCGTATATAGTTGATGATGTAGATTCTTCTCTGACTCGACTGCCTCCGCGCTGTCTGGCAAGGTTTTAAATGAAAAGCACAAAAACAGTCGTGGCAGCATCAAGCAAAAGCTGCCTGGCCCAAAATCGTAAACTTATTTAGGAGGGCATTGTTATATGGGTTTATGAACAAAAAGAACGTTACATCATATCATAGGCTACACACACACACACACACACAGGGCTCATTGCTGAAACTAATACATATTCTTGAAGCAGACGGTTTGTGTGTATATTTTATGCATTTACTTTCGACAAGATTTCATACTCCCTTCCATCCACGTCGTCATACGTACCCTTTTCAGTGCCTGCTACTACATTGTTGTCTCCGTTGTCTACTATACTACCTACTAAATAAAAAAAAAGGGGTTGAAATGGCCACCAAAAATATCATACAATAATGCAATACATCTCTGACGGGATATATGTACACCAAAAGCTAAATACAATTTTTGGTCTTCTTTATCCATTCTACTCTATATTTTTCCATCCATCCAATCCAATGTAAAATGGCAAAAAAAGACTCCCGACTGACAAGCAGCAAAAGAGAAGCTTTTGTATAGAGTCAAACTCAAACACATCACTACTTCTGCACCCATTTCCAGGCCATCTTCATATATACATAATATAAGCTTTCGTTTGTAATCTGTAATGCTTTAAAACATTCCTTTGCTGTACTCTCTCCAAGAACTTGGCTTCATATAATGGGAGAAGGTTTTATACTATGGTTGAATAGAGCCATAATAGAGGAAGAATAATATATAGGCCCATCTCTATACGTTTGTATATATTCATCAGTGAAGGACCATTTCTTTGGAGCCTAGCTGGCTGGCAGGGCTACTGTTTTTTTGGCCATCATCATGTGCCACTGGCACACCATCGCCTGTTTCACATAATCATCATGACATCATGGAACAAGATGAGTCGATGGCAAAAGCGGCAAGTCGTCGCACTACGAACGTACAAAAGATTACACACATACTAGTTGTGGCTGTGTGGTGTAGTGGAAAAATAAAGCGGAAGGTGGTTGCTGTGCCAGAGGGGTCATACTTTTTGTCTTGTGCCAATGTATCCATATCCATCATATTATATAACTGCAGGACATGGATGATGATGATGCCATGCCGGAGTCTTTCAGATGAGACTCACAAAACACACATACAACATATTGGTATATGCATGTCAGAGAGAATTTTTTTCATTATTCTCCATTATTCTCTCAAGTATAGTGCGTTCCGTTGAGCTAATGCTCCGTATTGTATGTATATTGTATGCATGTAAGGATAATTTTCACGCAACAACACCGTTACAGTATGAATGTGGGAACGATGAGAAATGAGTGGATAAACTGTTTTGATGGGTTACTTTTAAAACACATCACATCAACTTTGTGCATGATGTGCTTGGATGGATATGGATGTGATGGAATATTGAATTTATATTAGAAAAACCATAAAGATGGTGATATAATGCATATACAACATTTTCGTTTGCAATATTGTACAATATCAATAACGGAGGGAGGTCGACAAGAAATGTTTCCTGGATGATGATACGCTTGTTCATGTGTAGCATTTTAGCATCCATGTACTTACATACACTGCAACAATCAACTTCAAACTAATGTACATTATTCTTTGGGTGCTTGATGAAAATGTCTAAAACGTAACCACACTTTTTCCCTTCGTTTCGTGTGATAGTATGGAGTTTGTGCACTTGTATGCTATACATTATACTTTGCTTGCAGAGAGAGTGAATTGATATCTTCTCTCCACACATCATCCCTTGATCTTATTTCAGGCCCATGAATGTATAATCAAAACTGCATAATGGAAGGTTTATACGTGTATATCTGAGCATGATTCAATTGTAACGTAAGGAAAGGGGTTGAATTGTGAATTGGAGGAGATCATGAAGTTGGCACTCAACTTTGTTTGCTCTCGTTCATCTCATTGTAAACATCCATACCAACTTAAAAGCTTCCGTTGTTGCAATGACGTGACGCATTGGAAGCAATGATCCAAGCTTGCTGGATTACAGGAATGTTGAGGTGAGATATAAAACGATGATGGAAAGTTGTTGAAATGATATGATAGTTTGCTAAGTAGAAACAACATTGAACATACGCAACAAAACTGATTTAAAGTTTGCATGTACGTCGTACATCAATATATTTTCCAACAAAATTCACTATCGATTGCCCTACAATATTGGCTTACATGCTTATTTTTTTTTAAAAACACTCATGCTTTAAATACACTTTTATATGCATATTCTTGAAAAATTCAACTCGGCTTAGGCACTACCATGGCCGCAATTATTTCCATTCTAAAGTACATTGGTGTAATCGAGTGCAGAAACAATGGAAAAACGTTTTGTAACCACACTTAGCGTACGAGCCAATTTCTTCGTGCTTGCAAACAAAACACGTGTAGCATAATTAATCGTAAGGGAATTGGGATTCATTTTATGGAACAACAAAGGGGTTAATTAGTTAGCGTAGTTTCTGAAGAGTGTTTTTCAATCTTCCCAATTAACAGCATGTGCAAAAATACAGAAAGATACTTGAAAGAAGAATGTACCCATGCAAATGTTAATTTTTGCTCCGGGTACTTCACCTGCTATTCTTATAATACAGCTACTTTATCGTATCCAGGAGAAAATTAAGCTAAAGTTTTGATTAGAAAGCTTTTTAATTCTAGAAATCGGGTCATCAAGTCCATTGAAGACCTTTTTTGCAAATGAGTATGTTAAATACCAGAAGATCAGAACACAAATAAACACTACTCATAGCTATATTATACATTTTCAATGATAAGTGCGTTCATTATGTTTCTCCGAACATACAACGTGTTAGACTTTTCCAGAATAATAAATTAATGATTGTAGAATAGTATAAATAGAAATATTATTAAAAGAAAGTAAGTATAATTAATTAGAAAAATGTCTTAAAGCATTAACCGGTTTCTATAAAATTACAAAAAATACCTTCAAATCATATTCGAATTTACTCTTTAGTAATCACATACAAATAGCATCGTATGTTTGTATTGAATGTACAACTCATACCGATATTGCACTACCGTGGTCTAAGATTTCAAGTAAAATTCATATTTCGAACCAAAAGAAGTATCATTTATATAAATTAAATTCTGCACTTATCTCAAATTCCTTCATCATCATCATCATCATTGCCTGTCTTAATTTAGCGGTGCTTTATTTTCATGATCATCTTTCGTGAAGAGAAGAGGGGCAAACGTCTTGCATACCTGAGCTGTGCCTACCCACCTTACCGTTTCGAAGTACTCTAATCCTGGATGGAAAAGAAGGCAACATCAAAGTGACTCGAGTAATTAACTACCGTCTCGGCAAGTACCCAAAGTATATGGGAGTAGTAAATGACATCATATTTTAAGGTTCATTTAACAAATACACTGAAGGTAAACCCGTGGGTAATGTCAATTAAACATCAGGTTAAGCCTTGTGTTTCCTTTATATCGCATCCTCGTACGTTAATACATAGGTTCTGAAATTTTCTATGAAAGCAAGACTTGTCTATTTCCCTAAGAACATTGTATGAGATGACAAGATGTATGTATATGTATATGAAAGGGGGGGGGAGATGAAGAGCGTATGTGCATATTTGAATTTGAAGACAAAATCGAGTAGAAAAAATGAGCGGTGAAAATCAACTCAAGAAAGGAGAAGGATATGGTTACACGCAGGTAAGCTTTGCATTCAGTTTCATAAATGTACTTACTAGATAATGGTGGCTGAGTGAAAGTTAACTAGAACTAAAGCTAAGGTTTTATTACCAGAGGGAATTATTTTAGACTCACTCACTCTGTTCTTCTTGTTGCCCCTGTGCTAGCTATTACCGTGTTTCTTGCGTTTATTATAGATGGTAGGAGCCATGATACAAGCATTTTTTTTTCTCTCTCTCTCTCTTTTTCTTGAGGAGGCAGCAGCAGGAGCATCACAAGAAAACAAGAACATGAAGAGAAGACGTTGTACATCGATATTATTCACTTTTAATGCAGGAAGCCAGTAGGAGATAGTTAAGAAGTGGCTTTGTCGTGTGCCAGAGAGTTGTAGAGAAGCAGTTCCATTCGAATATATTGTGTAGAGTCTAGAGTCTATAAGCATCCTCTTGTAACTTTCTCTCTCTCTTTCTCTCCTTCTGTCGGTAGACAAGACAAGGGCATCTTATTCCTTTTTGACGAAGCTGAATAACATCAGTAGCAAAGGTAGCAATATGTTAGGTGGGCGCATTACTTAAATAAAGGAAATGGCCACAGGAATTACAACGGCTGTTGATGCTCCTTTACAGCCACCACCACCACCAGCCATATTCTCCTGAAATTCTACAAGCTACAATAGGAAAGTTAGTGCTTTTTATACTTGCTGATGTTGTATATATTGTGAGGGAATGCACATAATAAGTACTCTTTTTGTGTCTTGCCGTTCCCATTGCCTTGCATGTCTTGTCAGTAAAAGAGAAAGGGGTTTACTTTACGAGCCAAGTCTCAGGTGTTCCCTACAATGTCTGATTATGCTTAAGTCTTTCACGGCTATTGCCTGTCTTTCAAGGAGCTCTGGCACTTTACTAAAGTGCTGCTCCATTTTACGGCTCTTTTTTTACGTGCACAAAAACATTATACATGTACCTGGTGTACGTTGACGATAGCTACAGATGTACACAATTATATTTTTTTTCGGAATTTCTTTTCTTTCCAAAGGTGGATGGACGCATGCATTGCTTCTCTTGTGGTTGGATTGCGTGGCATCTTCCCTTTCTCTTTGCGCTCAAGTGATAAATGTTCATGCAGTGTAATAACTACAGTGATGTAGAACAACTCATAATGAAACTTTAAAATTGTTTCTCCTTTCTCCAGAAAAATTCTCTCAAATTCTTGGAAAGCATGTTCATACCTCTACAATATAGCATACATTGATAGGTGGGAACCATTTTCTGAACATCTTCTTTTATAAGAAATTACCAGCAATAGTTTTAGATTTGCAGAATATAAACTTTTTTTTTCTTCGGAGCAATACGTTCCATAAGCCAGTGATCGCTGTCGATCACACTAATCACTCCACCCATTCGTATACTCCATGCACATTTTGGAGACAAAGTATCTGGTTGAACATGGCGTTCAAAACCTCCACTCGCTTGTATTTTATTTTGCAATGTGACAAAAGTATAGATGGATAGGCAGATTATTTTGTGCTTTCTTGAAAAAATATCCACATCCTATGGCTGTGGTTCAAAGACAGTATCCCACACACACACCTATTCAATGTAGCTGTCAAACCCATTGTTGTTGAATTACGCTGCGATGTACTACATTGTATGCTCACCAATTTACTCGACAAAGCCCTCCTGTCCATTCTAATCCTTTTTATTTTCAGGTTTCCGCATCTATACATTCTGAATGTAGACGTTCTTCTTGCATCGATGTACATACATAAATGCGAAAGATTTATATGTTGCTCTGTACACCAGCACTTGCCTTTGGCTCATCAAAAGTATAGCTAACATCATAGCATACATATATTATTGTATTTGTGCTTATCTCCGGCATCAGTTACTCAGGCACACGGGGCATGAAGAAAAAAAAGAGGAGAAAAACTACACCAGTCACACAATTTCGTGGAAAGTTGAAGGGAAAAGCAATGGCAAGATGCTACCTCCATTTATTTCACTCTAGAGTTTCAGGTTTACAGTTTCATTCGATACATTACAGCAATTTATGTATATAAGCAGCTCTCAAAGTTGGGTACACGTTACATATTTTTTAATGCATGTGTGTATAATGTATAAAATATCCGTTGGGTCTTCTAAAGAAGATCTTACTTTTCCATCACGCAATATTTCAAACAAACCCATCTCAAACTCGGTGTAGTGCATATAAGAGTAGTACAACGTTGTTTCTTTCTTAACCAATGTATTTTTTTGTATGTGAGGTTGAAGTAAAGGCTTTACTTTGAAAGGAGGAATATACACATCGTGTGCGTTCTCAACATGTAATACCGATACCACTGCTGCTAGGAGCATTATCTACTTTAACTAAGTATCGATATCTCTTCTTCTTCTTCTTTTCAGGAAAAAGCAACTTGAAGAACGATAGATGGATAAAAAAAAAGTGGGATGCTTTACTTTAGAATTAGGGAAAACTGGCTATATATAACTAACTGCTCTCTACTTGAATATATGCATGTATATATATATAGCTTCCTACATTTTGAAAAACTCTCTGTGATGTGATGTGAGCTCATGAGTAAATGTACAGGATTATCCATCTTTTGCCTTTTTTTACAATATTATACAAGTATATTCTATAGACTTTGAGAAATCTTCTTAGACATTATGTATTACGATTAGGAAGAAGCACTTTTGAGCCCAAGTACCCCTGCACATTTATATTAGTGTCAGTTGGACAAGAGGATGTTGCAGGTATGCATGCGTAACATCATCCCACGAATACATTAAAAACATACATGTACCAACTATACTACAAAACTAGCTCCTGAGCTGAACTGATAATATGGTGAGAATTTCACAAACTGATTTATATTACATAATGCGCCCTTCATTTTTCATATGTGGGTATTGATGGAATAGTAAAATGGTGGATGGATACTCAAGCTATCTATAGCCAAGCTTATTATATATTTATGCAAGGGGATTGACAAGATTCTGTTGAATTCTGCTTACGAAACTATATTTTTTTTTATAATATATACAAAATAATATACTATACCCACAACAAGAAATAATTTATCGTTAAGCTCAACCTGTCTCTGCTTACGCATGATGTATATATGGCTTCTACATTGATAAGACTTATAACAACAACTTGTTTAAATATTTTTTTATTTCATGGAACGATGAAAAAAGGGAAAAAGTGAAAGCTATATAGCAACTTACCAACACCAACCCACACGTTTTAAGAATGAGTTTCCGTACTCAACTTCAAAAGTTGGGGTGGTTTTTGCTTTCTCTCTGTCTCTACCGCAGCCACAGCAGTAGCCAGTCAGTCAGTCATTTATCAATACACATGCTTAAGCTGAATTTAAAATAGCAATTTTTTTACTTTCTCCACCCAATGAATTCTGGCTTAGAAAGACTTGTGCTGCGTGACGTGTAATTTTAATTGGCAAAATTAAAACTGTTTAAACTCTCAAAGCTTTATTAAATTGTGGTCACGTAGATGCTGTCATACAAACTGTACACTTTCAATTTGTAGCTTGTAGGCTACAAGTTGTACCCTTATGCAAACATTTCCACATTTTGTGTGACTTTGTTTATTTATTTTGTAATTGGGTGATTTGTGTAGCCACATTGTGTGGTTTTTGCAATGACTTTGTTTTTTACACTAGCTTGATTAATGAATTGTCTATCCCATTGATTAATTGACTTGCTTCAAGAATTGGAACTGTACTCAACTCAACTCACATAAAATTCTCTATGAAATAATAATTGTTGTTGCGACAAACTTGTTAATTTTATGCAGTGATTCAATGTGTTTTATAACACCCAGCACGGCTCAAGTCAAACGAAACGAAACGAAAGATGGAGCGTAAACGATGAAAATTCTACAGACATATCATCATTGCTCTTTCTCTGTTTGTTTGGAGCATTAAAGTCCCAAAGGACTACACTCATCGTTGTATCATCAGCAGGGTCTCCTTTTGTGTGCTGCAATGTTCGTATACAATACACACGTGTTGAAACGTTACACAAGCCTTTATAGAGTCTATAGTAGGTTGAAATTGAGATGATATAGTACAAAGGTGGAAACAGAGGTGAACTACAGGGTAGTCTCATGGATTTAAAAGACGGGAAAGGTAAGACAGAAAGTATGTTTTCATGACACAACCATATGTATCATTCAAAGGATGTAATGAAAATGAAAGATACCGGGGAACATTCGGACCACATATATGTATGTTCCTTACGTAAGTACGTTGCGATAAATGTGTATTAGTGTATATGCCTTGTACTGCATTACTTTTAGAGTACATGCATATGGTCTTCTCTTTCCTCCGCATATGTTTGTATTTCCCTTTTTCTATTATTGGCAGCAGCGTTTTTATAATATTCTTCTATTGAAATCCAAAGTGAAGGAATGTATGTACATACTGGAAAGTAAACAGAGAGGGAAGAGTATGAAAGAAATTACGTACATGCAAAGATGCTTACGGTGGTGGTGGTGGTGTGTGGAGAAATGTAATGATAATATTGTACAGAAATAACGGGAATGGATATTACATGCAATGTGGATGGAAGTTTTTGGGTTTACACGGGGAAAAAGTAGAAAGTAGGCATTGAAAGAGTGGATAGAGAGAGAGAGAAAGAGAGTGAGCGAGTGAGTAAGAGCAACGCAACGAGCGATACAATACGGCCGCTTTTCTCCCATTTTATGCTTTGGCAAGTAGAGTGAGAGGGCTCGTAAATTCATCCATTTTCTCCTCATTTCCTTTCCTCCATGGACAGAAATAGATACATATGTGTGCCCATCATACATAATAAATGTCGCACGGTTTCCGCTCTCACTGCTGCAACTAAGCTATACTACTTTGGTGAGGAAGAGGAGAGTGATTCTGGTTCGGTTGGATGTAAATTTATTTCTCGACTTGGGATCTTGTGTGGAGTAACGTCGGTACACTGGCAGTTTTACTTCATTCTTAATATCACATTGCTCATTTCATGCTAGCAAACTCTACTTCACATATAATATGTACCTATGATAGAGAGAGAAAGGGATCCATATAGACTCCAACTTTGAGTTCAGAACGGAAATTTGGTAACATCTCATTCACTCAATCCAAGTTTACTTCTTATTTTACTTACCTTCATACAATGTACTTACACAAGACAGAAGACACCATCTTTTTACCCCAATATGTCGGCTCATGCCGTATTGTTGGAGAAGAGGTGGAAGAAAGGAAATACAGGTGTGTATTAGCTATATTTTTGTGGTAATAATGGCGACATGTCTGAATTGAACTGAGTAAAAGTTTAACAGTTTCCTATCACACGGAGGGCAGTTAGTTACCAAATGCCTATACTTACTCATTGTCAAAAACAAAGTTTGACTTTTCATTTTGCGCATTGGAATTTTCAAGTCTTTGAATTAGTTTACCAATGCGTAAGTAGACCCTGCCTACCTAAATGAAAAGGATTCTGTGATAAGATTAGGAAAACAAAATCTTGGGAAAATTTGTTATCATCCCGTGTTACTCGACGCAAATACTATCATTAGCATCAGAATCAGAAAGAAGAGAACCAACTTTTTTTTCCGCACTTGAAACATTTCCCCATGCCATGCCAGAGTCCCACAAGGAGTATTTCCCCTTGAGTGACTAAAGTCGTGGAATTTTTCTTCACAAAATGAAGAATATTCATTTCATTCTATTATGCATGACATCAGCCCGCCCGCATTGATGAAAAGGGGCGAATGATCACGATCATTTTCATCTTCACCAAAAGAGTCATTCAACATAGAAGTTCCATTATTCTCAGGAAATTAAAAGCTCGTTTTGATACATTTCCCCAGTCCTCCTCTCTCATTCCTCCATATAATTGAAAGTTTCAATAAACTAAAAAGGCCATTGCCAATATTAATATTAATGACATATAGCAGCAGTGTTTTATAGTGAGTCGAGTTTTTGTATTACATAAACTGCTTATATATGCGTCAATAAAGAATAGAATGGATGTTTGTAGGCATATACTATACAATTGACACTCTCCTCATTGATTTTTGCGTCTGTCCGTTTTAGGTACATAGACCAGACCAGAACGTGCTAAAAATATGATTTGCTGGTTACTCTGTAACGAATAATTTTATGAGCAACTTTTTTCATGTTGGTCACCTAGCTGAAAATTGAACTTTTATATACATAGGAGTTTGTTGTAATACTTGCATAAAATTTTGTTTACATGAAAAGAACACTCTAATCTGTTTAATGTCTCAATAACGCTTTCCATAATTTAAGCAATTATTCTCTACAGTCTACACACAATATCGAAAATTTAGCAGATGTACTCAATAAACTCCCTAGTATTCTGGGCACACCACCCAAGATTTCATATCGTTCACTCACTCACACACACACAAATTTCAACATTTTGACCAAAACTAAAGGGTAGTGTCGATGTCGAGTCATGAGGCGGTAGGGTTGGTTGTGTTGTTTGGTATATATAATATCAAAAATAGCAAAGTGTAAGCGTCTGTGTCTCGCTTTATACCTAACCTTTCGTTTTTTTGTTGTTAGTATATATTGAAATGTGGCATTTGCTTTCTGCCTCTTTTCTCATTAGTATTCAGCATTCGTCCATTATTGTAATGGAGAAATGCAGATAGATTCACATACAAATTTTGTGGAAAAAAAACTCTTGTATTGCAGTAATGTCCTTTATATGTAGATATTTTTCGAAGTACTCATGCATACTTGGGCTTTCTCTTTCAAAAAACTGGTGATGCACGTATGCACGTGGACTCTGCTATGGAATTCTACATTCTACATCTATATACTTATGCTATATGGGCACAGACAACATTTTGGTTTTTAAGTGGATGGATGTTTTCTCTTTTCCATATCTCTAGCTCTACTTATTCTACCATTACCATTGCAGAGTTTTTTTTACTTTTAGTTTTTTGAAGAGGAAAAACAAAAAAAAAAGAGCACAATGCCAACAACATTACCAATATTACTTTTTTGCTTTCGAAATAAAGACTGGAACCATATTTGCCTACCAACTACTAAACTATATAATGCATACAAACACAAATCTATCTATATACTAATAGTTCTGTGTGGGTGAGTTGAGAGAGAGAATTACTGAAAATATTTTGGCATGCAGGATGATGTGGGTTGAAAACATGGGAAACAAACAGATCAAATGGGGGGAAAAGGAACTGCGTTTTCTTGTTTTCTGTGCTCACTCACAATCATTTGCTTTTACTTTGAAACCAAGATCAATGTGTAAAATGTTAAAAGTGTGCAATAGCTTTTTGGAGAACCAAACCAAAAAACGCCACCAGTACAAAGTTATAGAGGATGCTCTCCCCACTCAGAGAGACTTTTGCACAACACACAATTTACGTGAAAATTCGCGTTCACTTTCTGAAGACCGCTCGGAGAACTGAAGAGGAAAACAAAACAAAGTTGAAGAAAAAAAGGGAAAACAAACCACGATTGGAATACACAATGTCCGTACATCGTGTTTAAATTTATTTTGAGAAAATTGGTTTCCTTTTTTATTCATTGGTGTAAAAGCAGAAAGAGTGATGGCATTTGTTGGGGTTTCAACCGAAAGTACATACATAAACTAATTCACCAATAAATAACCTGGGTAAATATAATATAATATGAATTTATGTATAGTAAAAATTGTAACACTTTTCAGATGATGAACTACACATGAGTACAAAAAATTAAAAATACGGGATTCATTACACCAGTTTGGCGGACTGGTTCAATAAATATACGCAGAACCCCTGCTGGATATGTGGAAGTGTATAACATGCATAGTCAAATCATAAAAACTATCAGCAACAGAAAGAAACCACAGTTTTTTGACGATGTACTATGAAAGTTGCCTACTTTCATACTCAACGGTTTTTAAGGATATACTAAACTTAATCATATAATATATCGTATCATATCAGATGATATCGTATGTATGCATTCAATCAGATAGAGAGAGAGAGAAAACAGCGGTTCTTGACAGTTGGACCAAAGTCAGTAACATGAAAGAAAAATGGGGAAAATGAGTTGAGCCAATAAGTTGCAGTGAACAGAACGAGTTCATTCAATTCCAGTTCAGTGCAACAAACTATTTCCTCTGCAAATGGCCGTGGTCCTTAACTGACTGTAACTTCCAGAAAAAATAATATTATATATATCTCTCTCAGAAACAAGCACGTGTACATTCATTCTTATGGCTAATCCAAGAAAAATGATCAAAACCAGATTCAATTGAGCAGAGGGAAAAAAAGAAGGAGAAAGCAACAAGAAATCAAACTAGTCAAAAGCAGTTTCACTTTGTCAAATGGAAGTCGTGAAAGATAAAAAATTGCAGGTCGGTTGTACTGTAATGAAGTATCCCATTCTTAAAAATGAGAAAATGGAAAATATTTTCGATGGTGTGTGTATCAATACAAGACCTTTTCGTTGCGCAATAGAATATTACTATGTATGTATCTAGTACTCAAATTCTACTTCCAGTTCTCTACTGCAGTGTTGTCGAGTGTACATTTTTGTAGCAATATATTTCTTTTCGGTGATAGTCATCGTGGTCGATGTCGTTGAAGAATTTTCCTAATTCTTAAGAAATACAGGGTATTTACACTTGGAAATTATAAGAAAGTATACTATTGTCAAAAGTTGGCGAATGACTTTTTTTAAGCGCAAAGGCAATCACCAGTTGAGAATTTAGAAGAGTGGAAAAACGATGTGGTGTACAACACACAACGATGATGATGATGATGGTGATGATGATGATGACCAAAAACTACTGAAAAGGTACGCGGTTTGATTACACGCGATAAATCTGTTTGAGATAGGATCCAAGCTAAACAAGCGAAAGGTTATTCTATTCGCTTAAAATGATAAGATGAGGATGATGATGATGATGATATCATATGAAAAACCACGCTTTCATTCCATTACCCAACCCCAGTATAGCCGTTGTTCAAAGCGGATGATGATGTTGATGATGATATTTTTATTCTTTATAACAATAGACGGTCGTTTTCATACTTAACCCCATAGTTAAAATAATAAGATGATTTTTGGCCTGCTTACTTCCGATATGGTCAGAGTCCAGTCGTGGCTACTTCTTTTATGATAGACACACACACATATATATACACTATGTGCACACTAAAACCGCTTTCATCTTTTATGCTGTTGCATTCATACTTTTCCTTTTATTCATTCATCCCCTCTGTTTTTCATCCGTTTTTTTCTCGAATACCAAGCTCTCTTTCTCTCCCTTTGTGTGGTATTAACAAGAAGAGAAATAAAGGATGGAATTTTCTCTCTTCTCCGCTTCCAGCCAATTTCCTGCTGGCATCATCATCATCATATCATGAAGGTATTACACATGAACAAGATATGAAATGTGCATATAAAAGTGTACACACATATACACGGTCGATGGCTTTCCTCTATTCTTCTTTTTCGCATCTTTTGCTTTCACTAACAATGTTCTCTTCTCCAAAATAGCGCAATGACCACCACCAACCACTTCTATCACTACCAGCATTCATAACTATTCTGGGACATAATATATATGCTATTATGCACGGTACAATGATAGCCCTGGAATTTTGCTGGGAAAAAGCAAGAGTTTTTGAACTGTCTTATTGCTCTCCCACTCTCTCTTTCTCTCTACTTTATTCTTTTGACAACAAGCAAAAGGCAAAAGGGTTCTCTATACACAGGGAATGTTGTAGATAACAGCTAGAACAAACTGAAAAACGTACAAATGATATTGGTCCAGTGTTTGGTGCTAGTTATGACCACTCCCACCCAAAAAAAAATCTTTGCTCTAAAGTTTTCCTTTTGCATTACATTCTAGAGCTGTGTTAGCAAGTAGTGGTGGTGGTGGCCTGCCTGATGGTCTGTCTGGTAGTAGCGCATATACATGAGCCCATTATTTTTCATGCTAGCAAATAAAATACATTTTGCTAAAGCTAGTAGTAGTAGTAGTAGACTTTAGACTAGCTAACAATGATTATGATGGAACGTTTCATACAATATGCAAAAATGCTTATCAATGTACAAAACAATTTCCAGTTCTGATCATCACGCTCCACTGATTTTCCCATTTACTCTCTCGGGTTAGTTGGGCATGGACACTTCAAGTGAAAAGGAATTGATAGTGGATGAATTTTTATGTGTGTGGGAAACTATATATATTGTATGCATAAATGTGGAAAAGGGCTCATTCCTATAGTTCCAACAACCGTGAAAGAACCAAAGAAACTTTCCATGTGCACAGTCAAGTGAGCAAAGTCAAATAATACGTAGGTATAAAAACTCACAGACGTCCATCCTTCCTAGTAGTTCGTACGCAGTTAAGTTGGCTCATCGTTTATGGAGATGTGAATCCATATGTGCACATATTCACATCATCAGCTATTTAAAGAATATAGCAGAAAAAGAGCGTCGCTACTGGTGTGTGTGCTGGTGGTTTATGAATTCTGGAAATAGTCAGTAGTAGTAGGCTAGACGCTAGACTGTTGTTAAGGCACACTATATGCTTATATGAACACACACACTCACGCTCCACGTGTACTTTTTTACGCATCTTCCCAATATCACAATGTACTAGCTATAGACCAAATTTTTTTCAAACCGGAATGTGTTTTTGGGCTATATTTTTGATTTCCTTCAAATTGGGATATGTTGTAGAGCACATCAAGTTATGCCAATGTGCCAAGTTTAAAATTTTTTTGAAGCATCCGTTTTGGAAATATGGGCATTTTTCAAAAATAAAAAAACGTTTCCAGCTTTTCCCCATTTTCTCCAAAACTATACAAGCTGGAGCTTTCATTTTTGTTTTATATGAAAGAGCATTAAATTTCGCATGCATGACTTTTTCAGATTTGTGAAATAATAATCCGTTGATTTTTAAAAAATTGTTGAAAATAAAAAATATGAATTTTCGCATTTTCAACAGGAAATATTCCTTAATTTGAAAAACTAACAGCAGATTCAGACTCAGGAGCTCAAATTACACCTATGGCGCTATTTTGTTCAATATTTTTGAAAACTTCGAAAATCGGAAGTTTCGAATTTTAGAAAAATCCGTTTTTCTCAAAAAGTGAGTGCTTCGGACTCATATAATTAACTACGTACATGTATTTTAACCCACTGAATCCGAATCCGTGCTTGGTTTTTTGCTAGCACTTATATTTTTTGAGAAAAACGGATTTTTCTAAAATTCGAAACTTCCGATTTTCGAAGTTTTCAAAAATATTGAACAAAATAGCGTCATAGGTGTAATTTGAGCTCCTGAGTCTGAATCTGCTGTTAGTTTTTCAAATTAAGGAATATTTCCTGTTGAAAATGCGAAAATTCATATTTTTTATTTTCAACAATTTTTTAAAAATCAACGGATTATTATTTCACAAATCTGAAAAAGTCATGCATGCGAAATTTAATGCTCTTTCATATAAAACAAAAATGAAAGCTCCAGCTTGTATAGTTTTGGAGAAAATGGGGAAAAGCTGGAAACGTTTTTTTATTTTTGAAAAATGCCCATATTTCCAAAACGGATGCTTCAAAAAAATTTTAAACTTGGCACATTGGCATAACTTGATGTGCTCTACAACATATCCCAATTTGAAGGAAATCAAAAATATAGCCCAAAAACACATTCCGGTTTGAAAAAAATTTGGTCTATAGATAGTTCTTTCTGGTACACACACACACACATACACACATGCCTTCATTACATTTAACTTGAGTTCATACTACTACTACATCCTTGTCCCCACTTACGACTTATTGGTGCTTCTGCAACTTTTCTCTCTCCATTTTTTTCTGGGAGGGAAAGGCATTTATATGTAAAATGGAGCAGGCTCTATAAATCTGAATTGAATGAAAGGGAAATGGCTTTTTGGTTCTAGCAGATTAGGCTGATAGCTTATGTGTACAAGAGAGAAGAAAGAAAATATAGTGGAGTTAAGTAAGGGAAAGAGAAATGGGGGCTTTGCTTCTTCGTAGTAGTATGCATAGATAGATAGATATATTGTAGTGGATGTGGATTGTGCGAAGGCCAAAGGAGGAAAAATCACGGGGAAACCTGCTGCTTCTTCGTCTTTTCTCTCCTTTTACCAACCACCAAGCTCAGTAGCTCAACCATATATTCATGTACGCGTATATGGAGAGGTAGTGGTTTGGGTTTGACGTAGATTGGAATAATGCTTTGCAAAAGAGAGTGAGAGAAAGAGACAGTGAATCCGGAACTGTGGATGCAATAAGGAGACAAGCTACACTTCCCGTCATCACCTGATTCCTTTTTCTACCATGTCTGATATATTTCCCCTCTCGTTCTTATCCTGGGAAAAAGTCAGCGCATAGATAATTCAACTTGGTGGATGGATTGTTGCAGTAGAAATCAAAGCTGGGACAACGGAATCGGAATCATCAGCTCGCTCACGATCAGTGTACTGTGCTATACACAGTACACACACACACACACCAAAATGTCATGATCCGTGAACAATACGGAGAAAAAGGAAACGGCAAATTGATTTTCACTGATTTTTAATAACGTGTTAGCTGAGTTGCCGGTTTTTTTTCCTTCAAAATTTATTACATTTAGTTTACCGTTTGTGAACTTAACATGATTATTGCGGCTCCCATATAAAAAAAGTAATCAAACTTTACGGAATTACAGTGGAAAATCTTATGTGAGTTGTGGAAAATAATCGATTTTTTGTCTTTAATTAGAATACTTAACATTAATGGAATTATATTGGTGTCTTTCTGAACACCAACGAAAAGAAAGAGAGAGAAAAGAGATAGAGGGAGACAACTGATGGAAGAAGAGAGAGAGAGGAAGAAATCTCAGCGAAAACCAACTCATTTATTTGTGCCGTACTTAAGGTAAGATTTCTCGAGGCGACATGGAAGGGCACACAACAAAAGAAAGGAGAAAACTAAAAGTACATTTTTTTGTATATTTTATATACTACAAATAGATATATTGAGTCAGACTACGGACTAGATTCTCCTTCTCTTCTTCTATCTGTAAAGACTTAAGTACCAAACCTGCTCTCTCTGTCTCTGTTATGTTCTAGCAATGATGTAGCTCTCCAGGATAGATCCTGTCAAAGTAGATAAATAATATAATGCATGCATCACAATTTTGAAGCATAAATTGCATTTTCACTCTCTGTATTCATCTATTTTCAACAAAAAAAAGAAGAAGAGGGAGAGGAACTCGCTTGCCTGAAGGAAAAGACATATTCTTTCTCTGGGTGACTACACCGAACTCTCAGCTTTCACTCAATTCACTCATTCTTTTCCTCTCCTTTTCTCATCATCATAGGTTTTCACTCACTCAAACTGAAACCACCACTACAATCATTGTGCACTAGTGTTCTTCCCTCTCTCCTCTAAGGAAACTAGTTTTTACTATCATGATGAGAGAGACAGAGGAGTTCTTGATGCGTCTTGCTCTCCACGTTTTTTTTCTATATTAATGTGCCTTCTTTATACACACTTTTGTATATATTATTTCCACAGGCGGCCTTATACTTACAAGTCTCAACTATGAGCTAATATAAAAAAAATTGAAGGTAACTGTTAAGGATTGTGCATTCTTCAAAATATGCGCATGAATATGTCTGTGGGCAGAGAAAGAGACACATTATAAACAACCATGCTGATTTTTTACTTACATATATGAACTTTCAAATGTAGATTCATGCTACAGTAGGTATGTACAGTTGTATAGCACAATAACGCTGACAGCAGCACATCATTCACCTATCCTTTTTCTTTCTTTATTTCAGTACTCTTCTTTTTCTCCCATTGAAAACTTCATCGTTTCATTTCATACTACCTTTCCATCCAACCACGCACACCACCAGCACCACAAAACATGTAGCTCTTCTCTATACCTAATACACCCCTCGGGTGCTCTTCTTTCTCTTCTTTATAAGAATATAGAATAAAGAATTGCAGTGTAGATGGAAGAGCAAGAAGAAGGAGAGCACACCTTTTGCATTTACATTCCATTTTCGATCTCTTCTTCTTCTTTTTGCGTGCATACAAATGTGGTGGTAATGGTAATAAACCTTATTTTTGAAAGAAGAAAAAGCGATTTTATGGGAGTTTTATCATTTTAAGAAAGAAAGAGAGAGAGAGTAAAACGAAATCTTCAGACATGCCAAAAATATTATTGATGTGATGATATCATCATCATATATCGTATTTGTATATGCATATATGTACCGGCTTTCCTCTTCATTCCACATGGGAAGGAATGAGTGAAAGGGGTGGTGGTGGTGGTGGCGGCGTACACAATAAATAAATAAATACAGGTGTAATCTTGAATACAAATTTGAAGAATGGAAAAGTATTTTAATGCCAAAGTATAAAAAAAACTAACAGTATTGCTTCCTATTATATGCGGCTTTCTTAAAGATTTTTTATTCCCTGTAAAACAAGTTAGTTTACTTGAGTGGGACTGGGACTTGAGGCTTGGTTGAATGAATGATCTGATGGTGCCACCACAAGATGGTTTAGCACACTTTGAGTAGCACACCTCTCTCTCAAAAGAGATGTGCAGGTTGTGTATATTCCGTTGGTTTGGTGTGCACACAGGGCTTCTCAACTGATCTATTATCCGATTAAAGAATTAAGTACTTTTTTCTTCCCCCGAAAAAGTTTCCAGTTAATAATCTAATGTACGTATTACTTAACGAGAGAGTACGAGAAACAAGATAAATTTTCAAGGCACGAGCAGTTTCCAATATATACAAAATGGTAAAACTAATAGCATTAGATGGATGATGGTATATTATGCTTCGATTTGCTTGTAGTTTGCTGGTGGTGTGAGATGTAAATAAATGGGAACGAGAAAGAGTGTGTGTGTGGGTTTTAGGAAGGAAGAGGAAACTCGAGGGAGATACGATCAGCAATATTAACGTCAGCAGGTCAAAGCAAGGAGAGAAGAGAAGAAGAAAAAAAACAGAAAACTTGAACACTTTAAAAACTAATACACACATTCCTTGAGAGGTTGGAGTTGGAACACAAGCCTGCTGCATATTATGTATATAATCAGTTTTTACGTGTGTAACACGACTACGAGTGAAAGTAGGAAGAAAAGGGGCATTAAGAAATTTTGAGGATGTTAGATGTAAAATGGTTGTCGAGTATGTGATACTACCTAACACAACGGATACAATTTTACTTTGTGTTATGTTATGTTGTACTAAAATGTAAATACGTATGTAGAAAATAACAGCGTGTTTACTAAACGGAGACGGAAGGAGATCGAAAAAAGAAAAATACCTATAGGATCACACTTTTTCCCTGGCTGATGGATAATATATCCCTTTAGTTTTCGTCGAATACCAAATACCATGCCATCTTGAACCCACACTTGAGGAGTAAAGAGAAACTTAGAGAATATCAAGAATGCATCAAGAAGACAGCAGACAACAAGCCATCCATCCGCTTTCACCCACCAAACATACTGTTATCCAAAAGTAAACGCTAGGAAGGCAAAAGCAAGCCTCGCGTCATTAATTTTGGAACGAACATTTTCCATTTTAAAATTTATTATGCTCACCAGATGCGATACATCTCGTTATTTTGTGGTCTATGAGTTAAAGAGAAAGAGCATAAATAGATATAGATGTAGTTTAGAAATTTCAAGGAGTAAGTACTTAAGTACACACATTGTTGGAGAAAGTAAACTGTATTTTGTATGAATATGGATATATGGTGTAGGATATTTTACAGCAACTTTCTTTTACAAAAAGGGTAAGTGTGTGTGTGTGGAGCTGACTAATATGCAAACTTTTACTTGCAACGTATGCTGCACTTTTGCTTCTTCTTGTGTAATATTATACAACAATGAATATTCCATAAGATCAGATCTTCGCCCAACAATTTTTGAACCGCTAATGTTTTTATTCCTTCCTAAAGTGCTTAACCTTTTTTTAAATGGGTGTAAAACAGAAAATAGTAACAACGCTACCAAGTTAAGTCTGGCACAGAGTATTTGCATACATTATAGCTTCAATATGAAAACAAAATCGGAAAATACACATGTGGAATTTGTTTCGGTTGCCAATTGTTTGCAAGTGATCATCAACCTGCATGAAAATTAAGAAAAGGTTGATTGAGAGAGTTTTTTTTGCAACTACGACAAACTAGGTACTTCAAATAATGCTAGGAAATTTTGCATAATACAAAATATCCATGCTTACTATGAATACATATAGCCGTGCCCCAAACCCTTCATTTGTCTAACGACCACGTTTGCATGAGGACCCAAAGTATATATACTCACACGTAGATGATGTAAAGTAAGTCGAACAACACGGAGGTTCCAAGAATCCTGACTTGACTGTCTGATCACATCTCCCTCTTTAATGTAAGATGAAGCAAGTGATGTGTGATGGAAAAATATAAAGAAATGGAGGAATAGGTGGTGTAAAGATAACTATGCTTTATGCAATGCAATACACATACTATACTATACATACGTCCTCATGAAACACTTCTTTTCATCTTTTAGATGTACTCTGTCACTTTCGAGATTGTTTGCTTTTTGGAGGAGAAAGCATATACGAAGGCATTTCGCGAAAGATCCGGTCAACTTTGATAACGCTTATCTCAAAGAGGACTTCCTCAAATACAATAATCTGCATATCCCCTGAAAGATAAAGATTGTGGCTTTTGAATGATGGGTTGCTTGTAGTAGCAGTCATTTGCTTTGTAGAGTTAGAGCTGGAAACGTAAACGCGAATGTTTTTTAAAACGCAAGATATTCGTGCGCAGATGAAACTGCATTTTTGAAGAGCCTTTCTTCGAACTTAATTAGAAATGAGCTTCAAAAAGATGGTTCTGATCCATTACCAGTGCGATCAACTATTATTGAGTGGTGCAAGCGATTTCGTAGTGGTGACCCATCGCTAGAAAACAAGAGAAACCCAGGATGACCTTTAAGTGCCACTGACAACAGACATGTAGCTAAAGTGAAAGCTGCTGTTGAAAAGGACAGACAACTCCTGTTGCGGGAAATAGCAGAAAAGGTCAATATAAGTGTAATGTCAGTGTGGAGAATTATACATTTGACTTTGGGTCTATCTCTTCGCTATGCAAGGTGGATTCCCAAACTGCTCACACATCAACAAACGAAATTTAGGTGCAAACGAGCCAAAAGAATCTCAACCTCCTTTCTCAGGATAGAGATTTTTTCTGGGGCAAGTTGTGACTGGGGGTGAAAGTTGGCTTCATCTCTATCAGGCAGAGACTACAAGACAGTCATCACAATGACTCACAGCTGGTTCACATCCCCCTTTAAAGGCCATACGTAAAACGTCAAGTTCTAAACTTATGATGCTCGTTTGTTGGGACCGGTTTGGAGTTTTGTTGACCGAGTTCTTCCATAAGGGTTCTACATTGACGAAACAAAAATATGCTGATATCTTTGCCAGGCTGAAATCAGCGTACATCAAGAAATGTGGTCAAAACCAATGGGATTACGGAATTCACTAATTGCAGGATAATTGGCCATCTCACACGTCGAAGGTCGCTCAGCAGAAACTACGGGACGTCGGGTTCATTCAACTTTGCCACCCTCCGTACAACCGTGCCCTTGCTCCATCGCACTACTTTTTGTTCCCAAAACTAAAAAATTACATGCGTGGGAGGAAGTATAATTCGGATGAACATGTTAAAAAAGTGTAATTTCATGGCTTGGACATAAAGGCCCAGCATTCTTCTCTATTGGCATCTAGGCTCTTGGGAAAATGTGGGAAAAGTGTGTGTGAGTTGGGGGAGATTATGTAGAAAAAATCGATTGAATATGTCAAGTCGTTATAAAATGAGAGCAAAATAAAGTTGACCGGGTGTTTCGCGAAATACCTTCGTACGTATCTGTCTGCTTCTTGCTTCTACCCTTCCACCCATCCATCCATACAATTTGTTTACACTACACCTTGGCTTAAAGTTGTAATCGCCAGGTTTTTAGAGTTGGATTATCCAAGACATGGACAGGTAAAGGGGCATAGTAGTACATTCACGTCGTACCCTGCTGGCTCTGGCTTGTGCCCCTGCTCTGCTCCTACAAAGTTTTATGCATTTATAGTGCGTCTCCTCTTTTTCTTCATCTTGCTATACAACCATGAATCATTTTTAACTTGTATATAGCAATATAGCATCATCCAAGATATCTCATCAGAGAGGGTAGTAGTATAGTATAGTAGTCACTACTAAACTTTATATATACTGTCGGTCTGTTGGTGAATGCAGTGGTGTGGTAGCATTTCCTTCCCAGATCATCATGTTATATTTTTCCCCAACTAAACCGTTTTGAACAAAAAAAAAAGAAGAAGTAAGCAACAGAGTGAAGAGTGAGATACCTTTTTTCCCTTTGAACGTGTACGGACTTTATACGGATGGATAATTCTTCGTTTTGAGCTTCATTGCTGTGTTATTTTTCAAAGTACATTGTTACACACATGTTCAAAGTACATGTATATAAGTATATTCTTGTAGACGGTTGCACCTTTACTTTACTGCGTAGGCAAAATCAATAGTAATCTAGGTAAGAGCACTTTTCTCTTCCGCCTGCATCCTCTTCTCATCCTCACTAACAGCAACTTTTTTCCCCGTCTTGTCTCGTCCACCAACTCCATATATTTATATCACCTTTGCGTACGTTGTTGGCTTTGGCTTTCATCCTTTTTTTCTTTTTCTCAAAACGAAAATACAATATGGAAATGTATACATACCTGATGCCTACATTGAACATTTATATGGAGTGGGTGAGTTGTGAGTTATAAAAGGAGAAACGATAAATGGAGGGAAAGGTTTGTGTTTGCAAGACGAATGTGCGGTAATGTAAAGACAGTATTGTGCAAAGATCCTCTTTTTCTTCAAGTGCGAGTCATTTATTTGAAAACCGATAGTCGTAGATAACCAGATGTCTTTACAGAGCAGAAGAGAGGAGAGAGATAGAGGGGCGCTTGGTATTGCGTAAAGTGATACTGCCTACTTTAATGATTGACAAGACATAAAACAACTTAAACAACTACTTTGACTTTATGTACCATTGTTTGCGTGAGACATGACAGGGATCTTCTTTACGATGTAAGGTGAAAGGTTATATCTATGATATTTTATGTCTTACAATAATAGTTAGGAGACAAATCTCAGAGTCGTTAGGTTTGGTATGTGTAATTTATACCACAGAGTTTATTCTATGAAAGAGTATCATCATTATTACATTACATGTATGTACGTAGGTATAGGTGCTAACCCTAACCATGATAACCCTACTTATAAATAGAACGTGTCTTGAATCCCTCAAGTCACGGACGCCAGCGTATCACACAGCGTCATATGCACACTAGCATGTATGCCAGGAGTTCCGCATCGCACGGACTCCAGAACAAGATAGAAGTTCTTTACTATTGAGCCCGGGCTCTATATATAGACCCGAGGAAATTCTAATTCTAAATTTAACAAGTTCCTTGCCCTTTGGTCAAGGAAGAAAATTCAAAGCAGCAAGCTGCATACTCTACATAACATACCTTATTCTACATTTTAGACTTAAAACTACTCACTCCCTTATACGCCCCCACTCCTAATCGGGTTGTACATCTGTTGCAACCCTGCTTCTTACCCCTTTTCTTAAATTTACGTTTACCCTGCAACTTCCGGTTACGTGGAGAATCACATTGATAGGCGAAGTGGCCTGGCCTACCACATTTGTAACACGAGCTCTTGTGATTTGGGTGGACGGTCAGGTCACTATGTTGTTCTTCCGCAACACAGTGAAGAGGTGATTCCGATTGAGGTGGATGTAGAGCTTTTGCAAAGTCGTCATCCGGTGGTAATGAGTCTTTCACAGACTCATACCACACAAAAAGTTAAGACAGGGTCAGGGGTGCTGGATATTCCAGTTTTGCACGGAGAGACGAATGCATGCCCGCGGTGACATGACGAAAGAGACGTTCATCCGGCAGCCTGGTTCCAGTATTCTCCATAATTGCATTTTTTACACGAAGGGCGAAAAGTTGAATGTGTTCCCCAGCCAATTGAAAATAAGGGATGACTGGAGTTTCTTAACAGAAAAAATATTTACACTTGAATTATAACCTTAATCTACCAAATACCCTTAATATCTAACAATAATTCTATTTGGAACCAACTCTCTTAGCAAAACAATAATAATTAATAGAAGGAAAATTATGAGAAGTTGTAAAGTAATTATAGTACCAGCATCCTTAAGGATTTCCGTAACAAGTCTTGACATGTACACCATTATGAAACCGTTTTTTACAAAAGTTTATGTGACAAGAACAAAGTATCACTACTAATTTTAGCTTGAAAGAAAAATGAAATAACTAAAGTTGTCGAGAATCACTCTCAGACTGACAAAAAAATGATTGGAACATTCAACTGTACCCTGTACCTTTTATATTGACTATATTTTACTTATATTCTACGGTTTGTCATCTGATTAACGTTATCAGTATCAGGATCGGCAAAGCTTAACTCACCAGGCCGATCAAAGTAAAGCTTCAGGTTAATACCATTTTGGGTACCCAAAACTTCATTAGTATCCATATCTGCAAGTTCAAAGAGAACAGGAGAACATTTTCTTGAAATTCTAAATGGACCAGACCAACGGTCTGAGAACTTTTTGCATATAGCTTTCATCTTATTTGATAAGATGTGCGTCTTCACTAGCACCAAGTCACCAGCATTTGCCTCGAACCTTTTGGTTCTCAAATTATAATATTTAGATTGCTGTGCTTGTGCTTTCTCAATATATGAAATGGCTCTTTGGTAGACAGAGGCTAGTTTCTTTGTCAACTCAGTCTGGTACTCTACGCGAGAGTCAAAACCATCATAATCGGCTTCGAGATTACGGTCAAGTGGAAGTTGTATCTCCCTTCCCAAATTTAACATCGAGGGACTGAACCCAGTAGTATCTGACACGGCTGTACGTAAAGCCAATGCCGTAGAATGTAAATATTCATCCCATTTTTTCTGGTTGGAGGAAACGTAGGATGTTAGGATAGCCTTAATGTTACGATTTACGCGTTCAGTAATATTACCAGAGGGATGATATGGGGTTGTGAACTTGTGTCGCATTCCCCATACCTTGCACATATTCTCAAAAGCATGACCCCGAAAGTAAGCAGCATTATCACTCAGTAGCGATTTAGGAGAACCCCATCTACAGAAAATTTCCCTTTCTAATATTTTAATTATTGTAGGAGCTTTTGCATCTCGCATTGCAAAGAGCTCAACCCATTTTGAAAAGTGGTCCACAACGACTAAAAGTTGTGTTTTTCCATTTGATGACCTGGGCAATGGACCCACTAAATCAATTGCTAACATGTCCCACGGTCCATGAACTTTTACTGGTTGTAGCTCACCGTGAGGTCTACTCATAGGATTTTTAACAGTTTGGCATTTGTTACAGCTACGGACGTATTCATACACAGTTTTGTGCATATTTAGCCAGTAAACACGCCGTAAAAGACGATTGATTGTTTTCCTGTACCCCATATGTCCGCTTTGAGGATTATCATGGAAGTACAGAAGAATTTCATTCCTCATGCTAAATGGAATATACGGAAGCAATGAACCAGCCTTGGTTTTCTTAAACAAAATTTCATCATGCACAACTAAATCAAGAGGCAAGTCAGTTTTTAATGCAAGAACTTCATTATCAATGAGCTGAGCTTGTCTAATAGCATTTAAATCAATATTTGTCGTGAGTGGTAGTAATAGTGAGAGAAAAGTATGAGTAATGGGAGGGTCCATGACCTTCGTAGCATCCTCTTCTTCAATTTTACCAACAGGAGCTCTAGACAAAGCGTCTGCGACAACATTATATTTTCCGGGGCAGTGTGAGATTTTAGGTTGAAAGTCTTGAATTTTTAATGCCCACCGGATGAACTTGCTATTGACATCTTTCATGCTGTTGAGCCAAATTAAAGCTCTATCAGTCTCTAAGAAAAATTCTACACCATCCAAGTATTGCTCGAATTTCTTGAGTGCCCACACGATGCATAAGCACTCACGCTCAGCTGCATGATAATTCCGTTCTGTCTTGCTTAATGAACGGCTAATAAAAGAAATAGGAAGTTCTTTTCCACAGTGATCTTTTTGAAAAAGAATTGCTCCTAAACCCACCTCAGAAGCATCAGTACGGAGGTAGAATGGCTTTTTAAAGTCAGGAAATGAAAGAACTACAGATTTTGCAATTTTGGAGATAAGCATTTTAAAAGCATGTTGTTGTTCCGCAGCCCATATAAAAGTTGCATCCTTTTTGAGAAGCTTATTGAGAGGCTCTGCAATATCAGAAAAATTCTCTATGAAGTGGCGGTACCAACCGCATAGCCCAAGAAAGCATTTAACATGCTTAGCGTTTTTAGGCGGAGGGTAATCGTGTAGTGCTGTGGTTTTGTCAGGGTCGCATTCTATTCCTTTTGGGGTGACGAGAAATCCCAAATATTTAATTTGTGTTTCACCAAACACACATTTCTCAATATTCAAAGTTACTCCAGCTTTTCGTAGCTGGTTCAGGATATAATGAATATGTTGGAGGTGCTCCTCCCAAGTCTTACTAAAAATTAAGACATCATCTAAATATGCTTCCGCAAATCGACCACGAGCACTACCCAATACCCTATTGATAAAGCGTTGGAATACCGAAGGTGCGGTTTTTAAGCCAAAGCATAAGCGTTTAAATTGGTATTTGCCTTCATGACAAATAAAAGCAGTATATTTGACGGAATTAGGGTGCATTTGTATTTGCCAATACCCTTTCCGCAAATCTAATTTAGTTATAAATGTGGCTTCACCAAGCCTTTGTAAAGCCGTATCCATCCGTGGGATTGGAAACGGATCGGATTTCGTTCGTGCATTCAATTCTCGAAAATCAATGCAGAAACGAAAATCTCCTCTCTCCTCCTTCATATGGACAGGGCTTGCCCATTCGGATTCGGAGGGTTCTATGATGCCTAAGTCGAGCATCTTCTTAATATGTTGGGATATAATTTCCCTCTTTTTCGGAGAAACGGGGTAAGGTTTTTGATAAATAGGCTGACCTTCAACCTGAAGTTCACACTGAACTAAATCCGTGCATCCGATCTTGTCGGTATACACATCAGAAAAATTATTCAACAAAATATCCAGTTCGTCACGCTGCGCAGTCGTGAGTCCCTGTAAAGCACATAACATTGTCCTATTTGTTAGTGCATATCTGTGTTGTGGTTTGCTATTAAAAGTGTAGCAACCACTTCCGAAGTCAATAACCATGCCATTTGTTGACATGAATGAAGCTCCCAAAATTATAGGAAAAGGTAGGTCACGCATGATTACAAATTCATGCTCAAAAGTTTTATTAGCAAAGCTTAATTTTAATTTGGTTGTGCCAAGCGAAGAGACAGTAGTGGCATCCCCAATTGTAACATTATGTACATTATTTGCAAGCAAAGGTGCATTCACTTTCTGAGCAGCAGAGAGAGAAATAAAGCAATGTGATGCACCTGAATCTAGTAAGCATGCAAAGCTACTATTTACAATTTTAACGCGAACTTGTGGAGTTACTTTTGAGATGAGCGAGGGGACCAGAATGGACTCCACTTGCTTCTGTCCCCGTTCAGGTTTCCCGTATGCGGCTGCAAGCGTTCACATGTGGATGACGATGGTTGCACTCGCTGCTGTGGAAATTCCTGCTGCATGTCATTACGATCAATTGGCTGTGTTTGGTATTGCAGCTGGTTGAATGACAAGAGCCCTTTACGATAGCATTGTTCTTCCATATGACCAACTCTCTTGCAGAAGTTGCAGTAAGCTGACTTTTTAGAATTTTTATTCCCATCACCAGAAGACTTGAAAAAATTTCCTGCAGTATTTTGCTTATTAGCATTATTTACTTGTGCGGAGACTTGAGTTTGCTGTTGTTTATCAGCATCATTTGCATCAGAAGGTGAACCTTTTTTCTCAGCTAGAACTTGGGAAGATGACCTCCAAAAGTTTGTCTTCCTTCCATAGTTTGGGTTGTGAGTTGCACCTGTTGGTGTTTTGACTGGAGTCGAGGGCATTTGATCTGTTTTGCGTGCACGAAGCAAAGCTTTTCCTTGAGTCTCTCGTAAACGATTGAGATTGCGAATTAGCATTCTCCCTTGAGATATCAACGCAGCCACAGAAGGATATGTGGTGGTTCGCATTTGAACGGATATCTCAGGTAAGCATGAATTTATAATGCGCTCAATGACCACATTGTCTGGGACTGTTGTGTACAACTTTCTGTATAAATTAGTAATGTCCCAACAGTAAGATTCAAACGGCTCAGAGAACTTTTGCTTACGAGCAAACAGTTTCTCTGCCAAACCATCTTTACTGGAATCCTCAGATTCATATGCACAAAACCCCAACTTAAAAGCATTCCAATCATGGAAAGCATGCTTGTTAGCCCTCCACCATGATAAAGCATCAGAGTCTTGCGGAAAAATACGTGCTACTAACAAATGCCATTGCTGCGCGTCAATCCCCTTTATTATGAAGAATTCCTCAATTTCTGCCAAAAATCCATCTGGTGAAACCTTGGAAGGATGATACTGAGGAAATGCAACACCACTCAAGGGATCAAACATGAAAAGTGGAGCTGGAACTCCAGTATTAGAAAAACGAACATGTTGTGATGGTGCATTTCCTGCAGCTCCTTCATCGCTTTCATCATCATTATATTCATTCATTGGAGGGGCCGAAGGTTTGGGAATTGGATGTGAATCAGAACGCCCCGGACGGGGGTTCCGTAATAAAGTATACCCTTCCCCTTCGCTTTCAATCACATCAGACTCGATTGGTTCGGTAACCGCACGAGCTATGGATTGTCTACGTTGCATATCCTTCAAACGAAGTTTTAAATTTCTCATTTTTCCGTCATGACGGCTTTGACCTGCGCGTATGTCCGTCATTTCGTCAAG
The DNA here is from genome assembly GCA_964034955.1 of Orchesella flavescens. Lineage (NCBI taxonomy): Eukaryota > Metazoa > Arthropoda > Collembola > Entomobryomorpha > Orchesellidae > Orchesella > Orchesella flavescens. The sequence continues at coordinate 24,174,971 of OZ035954.1, read as the reverse complement.
TAAAACCTGCTGATTGTTCATAACCCTACGAACATTGTCAGCTATTTGAGCCAAATCCGGGTTTCTCTCCGGATTTGAAAATAAACCTTTGAAAACGTTTGACATTTTGAAATGGAAAAGAAAATAAAAATGTACCCAAAATGAACACACCCAAAGCTTTTTACTACTTTTGACTTGAGACGGAACTACTTTTACCTCTACTTATTTTTACTTAAACTTATTGGTTTTTTTTTTTAAGAAACAAAAATATTTTTGAAATTTACTATTTTAACAAAATTTTACATCATACCAACCCATGTGTTGGGCGCCATTTGTAAGGTGAAAGGTTATATCTATGATATTTTATGTCTTACAATAATAGTTAGGAGACAAATCTCAGAGTCGTTAGGTTTGGTATGTGTAATTTATACCACAGAGTTTATTCTATGAAAGAGTATCATCATTATTACATTACATGTATGTACGTAGGTATAGGTGCTAACCCTAACCATGATAACCCTACTTATAAATAGAACGTGTCTTGAATCCCTCAAGTCACGGACGCCAGCGTATCACACAGCGTCATATGCACACTAGCATGTATGCCAGGAGTTCCGCATCGCACGGACTCCAGAACAAGATAGAAGTTCTTTACTATTGAGCCCGGGCTCTATATATAGACCCGAGGAAATTCTAATTCTAAATTTAACAAGTTCCTTGCCCTTTGGTCAAGGAAGAAAATTCAAAGCAGCAAGCTGCATACTCTACATAACATACCTTATTCTACATTTTAGACTTAAAACTACTCACTCCCTTATAACGAATGTGGAAAAGAGACATTTTTATTTGGGAAACTTATTGTTTTACTTTCATTTCAAAAGAATTGCGGCATGGTTCATTACACTAAAATTTAGCAAGGGAAAGTGAAGCCATTCCAAAAAGAAACTATGTACAAAATATGTATGGATAAAAATTGTCGTATCAAATTTTTGTCAGTCTGCTGTCTTGAAACAGTTTGGGTTTAATTGAAAAAGGGTATTCTAAAAATAAAAATGATGGAGAAAAAAATTATTTTTATGCTTTAGCTTAACAATTTATTTTAGCTGCAGCTGACTCATCCTCTGCTTATGCTTTGAGTATATGTAGGAACAAGTTTCTTTTGGTTCGGAAAAGGAATAAGGCGATTCACTCACAACTTTCTCCAACTCTTCCAAGTTCCAATCCCTTCAACACAATACGATGTGAATGAGTGAGCAACGGAGAATATCTTCAAATCTTTTAGTTTCCCTTTCCACTCGGTGGCTTTCCAAGGAAAAACCTAATATACAAACCACTTATTTACTACACTTCTCGCCTGGTTAAGCACACAAATGAAATAGTAAGCAAATCAAGCACAAGACTTAAGCATCCCCATTAATTTATGTCGTTTAGCTCTACTTTTCGTTTTCACATCGTTTTTCCCTCAGTTCCTGACAATCACACGAGTCATTCATCTTTAATTAAGAAATTTGTCATCAAATTCCGATCTCTGCTAGGTAGTACGAAGCCACACCACAAAATTTTAGCAGCTCAAAGCTGACAAAGCTCTGAGAGAGACTCGGTGTGTCGGCGAGTATAGACAGAGGGAGACCAGAATATGTGGGAATTAAGTTTGGTGCTTGGTTTTATGAATAACAGTCGTAGAAAATCATAATCATGGAACGAACCAGCCAATTTCCTATAATTGTGATTAATTTTTGGATATAGCTCGTGGAGATACAGTTTCTTCAACAACTCTGCGTTCTCTTCACTGGTTCTATAGGATTTCCTCCACCACTCCACTCCACACGGCAACAACATAACAGCCAAGCTAAAGAAAATGGTCAAGAGAGAGAGAGAGAAAATGAGGGAGAGCCAACAGACGAGGGAAAACGGTATGGTTGTTCCTGAGAACGAAGTTTATAACACGGCATACCTTATTCTTAGCTCTACTTTACCAATACCATCTATGATATCTTCAAGCACGATTAGCTCAACTCGACTAAAACTATTTCAAGAGAGAGAGAGAGAGAAGGCGAAGGATTTCCAACTGAAACTTATTTCAGCTAATGATATACTAGATAATATTAATACTCCTGGAAATAATATCGATGCTCAACTTTCATCCAGTCGGTCAGAACCAGGCAAAGTCACTAACTATGCCTGCCTCGTTAGTATTGCGTTTTATATGACTCAATATTATATTATATTGCTGCTATGTGCTAAAATGCCAGCCAGCATGTCGATAAAACACTATTGTCACACGCGCTCTGATTCTGAGTTCCATCTCCATCCAGCAAAAACACTAGTTTTATCATCATCTTCTTAAGAGTAGGAACTCTAAATAAGAAAGAATTTTCCTTTTCCCAGCCAGCTCTCGATCCATCCGAAAATCTGTGACTTTGTTTTATTTCCTGTACAACCAAGACCAACCAAACTCAACTAATGTAGGAGCGCGTTAGCATACTTGTATAGTTATCGTCATCAGCATCCTGGTCTGGCCTGGCCTGGCTTGGTGCAAAAGAATACCTTATACTCCACTCCTGGTTCTACGGAACACACTCACACACACAGTTTTAATGTTTTTTCTTCCCAACAACTCCAATAACTTGCTTCATTCCAGCTAAGAAGACGCATATCGCATATAGTGACTCTCAGAGTAGCCGAATACTTACTAGTGTGGAGACAAGAGACAGTCATCGGATCAGGTTTAGTTGATGATGACGAAGAAGGAAAGAGAGGAAAAGTAAAAGTCTCACAAATTCGCAATCAGGCTCATGTTCAACTGTATTCCCTCAACAACTCTACTACTATATAGCAGCTCTGTTCTACGTTGTCTTTAATGTTACCTTACTTCCTTCATGTATGTATATATGTATATGTATCGTTCGTACAAAATCTTTCTCCTATTTCCATGCATTTCCAACTTATTATCGTGAGTGTATAAAAGACATTTTATTTTTAGCCTAGTGTATTGTATTGTATTGCGTATTGCATTTTGTTTTACTTGTGAATGTGCTCTCACTATATCAAAGAACAACAAGGGAAAGAGAGACAAGTATGGTTGAAACAGTTTAGTCTTTCCACCAGCATTTCTTGTCAACTCTCTCGCCTTTCTCTTTACATTTTCATTTTGTGCTTTGCTTTTCATCGACTTTTGTTGTTTGCTATCATCTTGAAATAAAGGTATCTATACTTTATGTAAGTCACCACCATCCACTCCACACTTTATGCAATCATATTTTCTAAAGTATATAGAAAAGGAAACACAGAGAATAAAGAAGACAGATATATTAGTTTCTTTGCCTGTAATATTATCGTGTACGCTGTTTTAAACACAGTCACCCTCTCAACACATTAGTTCATTTTAAGAAAACACGTCAATTGCAGAGAAAGAGTAAAAAGGGACTTGGTTTGGCATCATCATCATCATCATCATCATGGCGTAGCCTACCAAAATTCAGTTTAACTTCTGGCTTGACTAAAGCCAAACCCTTGGATAAATCCGAGATATCACAATCATAAGGAGGAAGGGAGAAAACGAAGAGAAATAGATAGATACACACACGTTGTATGAGTAAAAGCAAAATGTAAGTACATAATATTATTCTTGTACACTATACACACTTAGTTTCAGTTCCAACAACCCAACCGATGAAATCGTATGCAGTTGTGAGGAAGTTGTTGTAGATGAAGATGAAGAAAATGGCAAGAAAAGGAGGAAAATAAGGAAGCTGCTGAAGCAAAAGCAACGTTGTCTTGAACAGAAAACGAAAATTTTTCTCGCTTCAATTCTCTCTGTCCTTCTCTCTTGATTCTTTCTTTTCTGCCTCTGTTGTTATAAATATACTACGAGAGACTAATACATGTTCCTATATATTATATTGAATGTGTGTAGGTACACACTGTAATCTATTTCATATATGAAAATGGGTGCTCCCCTTTTTTTCACTACCATTTCAATTTATATTTCACCATCCTTGTCCTGCTTCCTTTTTTCATATATAGGAACCGAAAAAAAGAGCTCCTTTCTCTCTCTAGTTGCCTCTAGTTCTTGTCGTTTCTCCTCATTCTGTCATGTTCCGTCTTGTTCTTCGTGTTTCTTTTCATCATTTTCATTACCATTGTTTTTCTTTCAAGAATCCGACCACAGTCTTGCAACAGACGATGATGATACATATTCGCTGAATCAAAAAAAAAGAATCTATCTCGAGAAAAAACTAAACAAAGTTTGTAACTTAACAAAAACATTTTTATATTGAACTTTATGAATATATTTATCCTATCACACACACATCACAGTCAGAGAGCTAGTACATAATATTTTATTTCCTAAAAAATGGAAGTATTCTCTCTCTTTCTCTCCATATTCTTTCTCAAAGAACACAAATTCTTGTGTAAATCCATGTATTGCTACAATCTATACGATGTAGGTACGCAAGATTCAGGATTTTGGTGTAATCATTTCAGTTTTTCTTCTTTTTTTTCTAAACAAACCGTACACTTTGTGGGTATTGACTGCCAACCACCACCCACCATTACCATTAGGTGTGTGTAATAAGTGGGAACATTAATACGGGAGAAGTGCACTTTTTAAGGCTTTCTCCATGAATTATCGCAGTTTTCCAACGTACAAAGGTACCCTATCATTATTATTATTATCCTACTACTTATACCGTAACAATATATTACTCCTGTTGTTATATACTCTCCTGTTATTGCTCCCACTTGATGTTTCTTTTATTCCTGTAATGTAATGTACTATGATATCCTTATTTACACTTACGGTTTTCCGTACAACATAACATCCACCAAAAGCAATGGCATTTACTATCAGCTCAAGTTTCATCCTGGTTGATCAAGTTTCACTACCTAAGAGAACATTATATAGGGATATAAAAAAAATATCGCGATCTAATATTACCTACTCTCAATTTGAAGGCTGGAGAGAGAGAGAGAGAGAGAAGAGAGAGTATAAAATGGAGAGAGAGAGAGAAAGTGGGGAAACGGTGTGAATACTCACTGGATTATATCATTGGGGGTTGTAAGTGGTAAATGCAGGGCTACAAGCTAGAGTGATACAATATACTTATTGTGCCTCTTTTTCCTTCCCTGCTGCTACATTACTATTGCCGTCATTATAAGCACGGACTAGTGTCTATAACCTACACAAAAGCTACATTTATGGGATGGCATGGCATTGCAAGATGGAAGAAACAATAAACGGTGGCATGGAACAAGATGCGACGTAAATGGTCATGAGAATGGTCTTGACTTGGTTGTCTTCTCAGCTTGTATCTTTCTAATAGCGAGTGAACGATAAAGTTTTTTTTCATCTCTCATCCGTATGTGTGTACTACCACTACCAACTACCAACCATCTCAACCTAAAACCTACAAAAAGTATATGAATGTGTGTGGCAGTTTATATTTCCGTGCAAGAAGTTCAATATATAGAAATTACATTAGGTGAAAGTTCCTCACTGTTCGTTTCTCCGCTTTTGCTCACATTCTAACAACGTAACTACAACGTGTGTGCTCACTCACTCACTTACTCCACTCGGATGCTAGAACCATATTCCACACATATCCCACACAAGTACTTAACTTTGTGTTTCACTATCATATTCCAACTGGTATCACTATCAACAAGCCATTAATGTGCCATGATAGGTTTGCATTAAATTGCGATGCATTAGAGATGGTGGCAGCATTATCGTAATTCTACCAAAAGAAGGTAGGTATATAGGTATCGGTGTATGTAGCAAAACCTTATGGAATATTGTAGTAAAGGAAAAGTAGCAATTTTCTTTATATTAATCTTGAAAGCAATAATATTCGGGTAATATCATCTAATTTAGACTCTTTTGTGAGTAGTAAACAAAAACACTTACACAAGTTTGGACCTTGCTATATTTTCCAACAAAGCGGGCAATTTGCAGTTTGGCTGGGTAAGGTTCTTCTGGTCTGGTCGAGTAAAACCCTAAGTGCTTACTTACTAAGTACTATATTCCATTGGACAATGGATAGTAATAGTATGATAGAGTCATCTCAAATTGCATAATGCATTTTATTTAGAGCAACCTCCTGATTTTGGTGTTGTACACACGCCTTTGCTTTCCTTTGTCTCTCATATTTACAAAATTGATATCTCCGCATGGTTGATGATGATGGTGGTTTAGTTGGTATATGTTTGTTCTTGTTCCTTATGATTCTCTATCAAATCATGCATTTTGTTTGAGACCTCCACCGTGAAAGACAGGTATACAGTGATTTACAGCTTTTGTGGGCACATTTCTCAATTGTTTTCTTGGAACTGTGACAGAAAATGGGTCTCTCAGGACCAGTTTACCAAAGATTATGGTGGTGTGTCTCTGCATACATAGGCCGGAAACGAAAGTGAAGACGAAAAAGAAAAATGAAGAACAAGGGGGAGACGAAAGAATTTCAATAGAAAGAAAATGGCAATTGCCCTTTTTCCTTGTACTACTATATACTACCACCACCGATTTTATTTCACTTTGCCCCTCCACAATAAAAAGTAGAGCGTAAAACGTTACATTCGTTCCTTCTTTCCCTTCGCCTTTATCACACAAGTGGAAAGGTGTATATAGAGGATTGTATGTATTGCAGAAAGCCGTGACGGTTAACGTTACGCATGCTAATCTAACATTTGTGTTCAGAAAGTAGCGAAAGTAATTCATCCATTCAATGTGTTTCAATTTTCTTATCTTCCGAATACCAACTTATAAAACAGAGTTTTCTTAAATCCAATTCCTTTCCAACTTTTCTTTGAATGACCGTTTATACACAAGAAAGATATCCTTAAGTGGCAGGATATCTTATACTATATATCAAATTCATATTCATTAAAAAAAAACCCTCTCTAAAAAAACTAGGTAAACCGTCGTCAACCGTCTTCTTCATGATGCACAACTACGAATGTTGACGAAGGATTTTGTTCCCCATATCACATCATACTACCCACATGCCATCAAAATGACGGAGACCATACACTCCTCACATTTGGTCTGGTTTGTGAGTAAAGTATTACAAGGCTGTAAGTGAAAGTTACCTCCATTTCTTTGAAGATAACTTGACTTTTTCTCCCTTTCTTTTGCAGCATCCAACATCAACTTCCACCTAATGTTGACGACTAACATTATTTACGTGAGCTAGCTGTTCCAATACCTCCCAAATGTATCCTAAACCCAAGAAAATGAAAGGGAAAAAACCAAGAAAGATTACCCAGAGACAAACTCACCTCCCAGCTGCATCAATTGTCACATCTCTTAAAAACCCATCCGCATGGAAAGTTCATCCCAGAAAAAAAACAGCATGTATGTACATAAACTATGTACACAAGACGACACAACGTAACATAACATAACATACACACACACCCTCCTTTTGCGATGTATGATGTGATGATGGTAAAACTACAACTATCAACCACATCTCTCTTTTGAGCTCATCTTGTCCTTTATTTTTACACTAAACACATCCTGTATAGTGTCTTGTCTATAATATATACTACTTTCACCGTTCCACCTACCAATAATACTGGTTTTTTTTTCTCTTTGGGAAAGATCAACAAACAAAAATAACTACATTGCAAACGGACAAACTATACGGTGGTGCAAACACAAAATTGTGTAAAAAATGTACAAGTCAAGCCCTGGCAGTACAATATTTGTAACAACAAACGTGAATATCCTAGTGCCACTACTAGTAGTACTTACTACTACTACTACTATTACCAAGTAATATATGTGACGGTGGCTTGCTAGCTCGTGAATTTAAATATACGATACGACAGGAATATTTGTACAGCCATTTCATCTGCCATCCAACAAGCATTACGGCTGGTTTTCTTGAGTAAAATTCCACATTTGTGTAGCCCATCAGAGCATTTTGGACTTAGATTTAAGAGTTTTTCTCTTCTCTCTTTTTCTATCCTATCCCTTTTTTCCCTACTTTCTCCCTCGCTTTCTTTTTTTTTGCTGAATTTCTATTAGTTTCTACAAACTAGATGGCTTTTGGCTTCTCTCTTTTTCTTCATTCCTTATTCCTACGGTGAGCTCATGTTGAGGCATGCAATGACGTGTGTACTTATGCAACCAGAGAGGAACGAAAGGAGTTGGAGAAGAGAGAACCCTCACTTATGTATATCTTACCCACCTTACGGATCGTCTTCATTTTTTTTCTCTCTCTCTGTTGCTTGCCTGCCTCAGCTTTACTCTTTGCCTTCTGACTCGTTCCCTGAAGTCATGCATGCATGCATGGTTCAAGATCAGGAACAGGAGGAGTAAGAAGCATATAATTTAGAGAAAAAAAAGTAGTGGCTACACATCCAAAAATCTACAGTCCTTACGGGAACATCTATTTTCCTAAAAAAAACAAGTACATGTTATAACATCACATTACTCCAACTCTGAGAGTATGTTCATGTTGTAAAATGATGCTGCTCCTTGTGAACTACGAAGAAACGGAAAAAAACATACACATGTTTGGTAGTAGGGGCCTGCATGGCATGACAGCAAAAATATACATAGGTTCATATATTATGCACTCGATTCGAGAATTTGAAAACGAAACTCAAGGTATAAAAAGTTCCAGTGAGGAGGAAGGAAGACGAAACGAATAAGCTATATATACAAAAAGCGGGGAGAGAGTGAGTAGTAAATGGGCTGTGTGCGAGAAAAAGAATAAAGAGAGATACATATACGTAAAGTAAGAGGAGAGAGGCGAATGGTTAGTCAATCCCTTGTATTAACTAAAGAGCCTGAAAAAGTCGACTCGTTAAACACAACATCTATACCTTTGAGTTGGGGGCAATCTTTGTATTTATCTGGGATCCAAGGTAGGCTAGACATGGAGCAAAGGTTGTAAACTGAATGAGAAATTGAAAAAAAAGTCGAAATGTATGTATGTATGTATGTATATGTATTTCCCATAAACTTACCTATGCATTTTTTTGTTGGAAATTCGACTTCAATGACCACTCAGGAGTCGTATATGCATTCTTGTACTCGCACTTTTCCATAATTATAGTAATAGCTAAAATAAGATGACAGCACAAGCACGCCGTCGTTGCTTCCTCGATAGTTAATTTTTCTCATCAAAGATTAATTTTGGGTTGGTTTGTCATAATCTAGTACAATCCTTTCCATTCGGTTTTGAAGGAATAAGGGAGAAAAATCAATGAAAGAAAAGGAAACGAGTTTGGAGGATAATATACCAAAGGATCCAAAGTAAGTATCTAATACCCTTAAAACCTTTTGAATTAAACCCATGTTGGGTTAGTGAGCGCTCAAGGCTCACTCCTATATTTTCTTTCCCACCGAACACCGAACGCTCACTCAAAGAGGCAGGTGTCGTTTTTGAATCAGTTTTAACTACAAAAATACTCGGGGAAAAATCCACATCCTTTAAGCAGAGAGAGAGAGAGAGAAAAAGGGAAAAAATCGATTTTAAAATCATCACAAGAAGTGATATTCACTTGCAAATAGATACACATTCGAAGCAACCATTATCAAGGCTAATGTTTCCGAATTTGCCAATTTTGGGAGGAAGAAATACATACGTAAAAAAGGATAAAAAAAGCTGAGAGAGAAGAGATGAGGAGCCATACAGTCTGGTCTGGAAATGTATGGCTAGAGAAAGAGACAGCGAGTGCGGATGCCGAGTACAAAAAAAAAAGTAACTGAGATCAGCAGCAGCATGGTGGTGTTATGGTGTACTTCTAGTTTACTATTACTGCCATTACAGCACCCATCAAATGAATATTTCTCACTCTTAAGCCATGCTTCTACAATTGAGATCATGTTGTCGTTGCATTGTTTTTAGAGATCTTGGCTGTCTACTCAAGAAATTCTTTTGCTTTTTACTTACAATTTTCTTTTCCCTCGTTTCTTTTTTTTCTGAGGTTGCGTTTGCCTGTTCCCCTTTACAATTATTGTAATATAAGAGAGGGTTTTATTGGACTTAAGGATTTCCCCTTCAGATTATCTCTTTCCTTTCTTCCTTCCATCCATCCTAGAGAAACGTCGGGTTCGAGATCCTTCCGTGCACTCACTAGGCGATATACTCACCCGCTATAAAACTTTTTCTCCGTCTGTTTCCCTGAATAAGAAAATTCTGTCCGTATTTGTTCTATGTTTTCGTCGTAAAAGTAAGAAAGAGCTCTGCTTTGTGTGTTTGTATATGTTGCTTTGTTGCTTCTATAGTCAAAATGACAAAGGTATGCAATAATAATAATATAATCCGAATTTCAATGCAAGTTGGAGTAAAAAAAACTAGAGGCTCTTTCTTTGTATCTGCATTTTTTCTTGCGTGCAAACCTCATGCGTTTGAAATGCTAGTCGAAGATGATACTTCAGCTTGCTTCCTCTTTTGTCTGCATTAGCCCTTCTGGTTTATGGATTTTTTGGTTTATGGAAGTTGAACTGTAATGTTGCTGGGAGTCTTTTCGGAACAGAATGATTATATTCATAGATGTAGTATGGTGTAAAAATAAATTCAAGCCATCTAACATACCAGGTTTTACTTAAATAATTTTACTGTCGAAAAAAAAACACAGAAAATTTCAATTGAGCCGGAGAAAGTCGACATGCTTACAAACATGTAGAACAAAATCTATAACAATTAGGTACTCGTTCCCACTAACCTCGTCTCATCGTTTCATGTAATACAAAATATTGATTTTAAAAATTCAAAAAACATGTTAAGGCGAGAGCAAATACAACCGATACAGCACAGTTTAAGCATGTTTAAGCATTGAAGATTATCGACAATTGAGCGTATCCTCGATGGTTGCAGTTTGCAGTAAATCGTCATTCCCTCATCTAATTTCATGAACTTAAGATAGAAAAGCAAACTTGAGTGAAAGCATTTTTAAGTAGTAGTAAACACGCTCCGCCAGGATCATTGAATGTGGGAAAAGCTCTTCATGATTTAGAGTTGTTGCCTCCGTGCGTGCCCACTTCATTACTATCGAATTCGGTTAAGTCGCCATAAAACCGTGTACAATCAATATTGCGGTATCGTTTTCATCATTATCATAATCATAATAATAACCCGTAATAGCTCGTACGACTGGTTGGTTACTACCTTACATCTATGATGTGCCACACATGCCACACATTTTCAATACCACAAAATATCTAGAGATACTTTCATAAAATGATGTAAGTACGTGTTTCTGTGGAGTGGAGTACATGCTTCAGTAATAATAGTAATAGTAGATATTACGTAGCATATTTTAAAGGGAAGTCATCAGCATCATCGTCACACATAAGTAGTTGGGGACAGAGGGGTTGGCAAATTACACTGTGATGCTATCGTATACATATATATCCTCCTTTCCAGGGATGAGCATTGTCAGTCTTACCAGCTGCAGCTGTGGTACTGAACTCTGGTACTGATATATTGTCTTGTGGTGCATATAAGAACATACTCTGGAGTAAAGGGGTAATCAACTTGCTAGAAGCAACTTATTTTCTTTAAAAGGAGTTTTAACATATAAAAAGGACTAGCTAAGATTTGACAGACTACTTGGTTTTGGTTTGGTTACTCTTGTAATTGAATATTGGCGGAACAAGAAACCAATTCTCAAGTTAATACTGATCTGCTTTTCCAAATTAAATGGAAGCATCCGCCAGGTCTCCGAAGGTTTAGCCATATACGGATAGATACATACTAAGTATTTTTGAAGGTGACTGTGGTGTGGTATTGTGTGCACATTGTGAACTACTAGAATACTTACAAAGATAATTATTATACTTAAATTGTGCAACGATAATAAATACATTATTTGTTCGACAGGGCATAGGCATATAACCCAACGCATTGACGAGCGAGGAAACATTTTGTGGCTTAAATGAAAAAAAACTCGTAATAGCACATTGGATCAAGATAACTTTTTCATGAAGTTTGTTATTGATATTACTTTGGCGGAATGTGTAGGTATCCCAACTTTTCATTTGTTTAGTGGCATCGTAATGACATCGCATCCCTTTTATGATTTTGCACTAGAGCATCCCTATTCCTTCGTTGAGGCTTAGTCGCACGGTACATCATTGATCACATTCATTCCCGGTGTGATGTAATAACATGATGATATAGCCCCAAAACGAGCTCAGGATCTGAGAAACTATATTATCGACAGTTATTGACTGAAGGAGAATGATTGAATTACATACCTTTAGAAAAGCCTTCCTCCAATCTTAGCAGGATATGTCTCATAAGTATTATATGGATGTAACAAGCATGAAAATTGTAATATGCAGAAAATTTCTTCCCTGTAGAAAGAAACATGTAAATACGCTGGCGGTGAAATGTAATAAAGATGAGTCAACTGTAAAAGGGAACCACTACACTGCTGCAGCACAGCTCTTAGTAGTCTAGTAGTTCCAAGAAGAAAAAAATCCCGTTTGTGTGATCGTAACATCAAAAATAAAGAACTTTGACTCTTACTTTCCTCAATAACTTTCACCATATAACAAGCTAGCTGCAGTAAATGATTCTCATACGATATGAGTGTAAAAAAGATGCAAGCACATAAATGTTGCGACGAGGTTTCTCCATGGTTGATGGTATGTATATAAAACCGGGATAATGTGTAATGGGACTCAAAGACTCGTTGAAATGAAATTGGCTATTACCAACACATTCTACCGTTTTGCATACAATGAGGAAAACACATATTGGCATGCATGTAATGTGTCCATTGATCAGTTATAACAAAATATATCTATATACCATTTACAAGTATCCATGAATGTATTAAACTGATATTGGTTTCGAAGCATTAAGGTTTTTATGGCGGAATGGGACTACATCTTCTACATTTATGGTTTTAGAAGCAAGAAATTTTATTTGCTCATTGATGCACGAATTACTACGCCAATTGCATTTACTAGCTAATGTCACTTGGTATAATACTGTACATAGACGTACCGGAATGCCCCTACGAGTTCTTAAAACAAAAATATGCATAAATTATAGTTGCATAAATGCGTAAACCTTTATAATTATTGTAAATTGGTTAGGTCGAATTTTAATCATATTTCGAATATAAGTTCATGTGGTTCGAGTTACATTGATTTCATAATATTAATAATATTATTACACACAGCTTTAAACCCATGCTTGTATAAAAACGCGTACGTTCTTTCCATCTTATCAACCCCAAACTTTACGACACAGCCGCAGAAAAACCACATCGTATCCTACATCCAATGCATCTTTTCAACCTGGCTAAATAGAAATACAGTAATATTCAGTAAACAAAAAGTATGAAGACGATTTAAGAAAGATTCCTATACTTAGTTTTTTTTTATATAAGGATAAAAAAACCTGAGGTAAGGAAAAAAGGTCCCAAAATCCCAATGAGGGATTTAGATCACATTTTCCTACAAAGCTCCATTTCATTCTGGGATACCCATTGGCTGGTTTTTACCACAGACAGGCATTTGTCTTTATATGGTGTATTTTTTACTATTACTACATCATCAAACTTGGTTCTCATCTTCATGAAATAATGTAGTGGTGGTTAGATTGGAGTCCCAGAGGTCTTACCTAATTTGGAGGGTATATAGCAAGCAGTAAGCACAGGATGAGTGTATGAAAGTATAGAAGGGGGAAATTTTAACGGAAGAAAATCGAAGTATGATATTCCAATACAAAATGTTTACTTATTCAAACGTTAAAAACATTATCACAAAATGTAGATAAAATTAGTTTGTTCAAACATATCGTTTACAACAATATTTAAATAATTTTAAATATACATATTCTCTACAAAGTAAAATAGTTATTATTTTATTTTTATCTTCCCAAAACTTTCATGAAACTGGCACTCAATGATGGACCAATAACTAATGCAATGTAGAGAATTTCTTTACGAAACTATGCATGCACCTCATATAGACAGCAAACCTTCGTTTTTTACTTTGATCTTCTTAAATTCTCAGAGGTAGTATTGATAAAAAAGCTTCACTGGCTGAGTACAGAACATCCTGACTCAACATTTTCTTATAAAAATAATCTTGCTTTACTTTTATTCAACCAATCTTTCATTTATAACATTGTAAATTGTAACGTACATCATTTGGATAAGAACAGATGATATAAAGCTTACCTAAAATCTTTTACCCAGATATTAATTTGTATAGTTTATCATTTTGCCATTTTATTCCTAAAATAACAGCAAGAAGCTTTGAATAAGGAATATAATAATCTCGGCAATCAATGGGTAGTTTTTGAACCTGAAGCCACGGTGGCACTGTACGTCAATAAGTATTGCACCAAACGATGTGAATTTCTTGATAGCTGAAAAATATTATCATTGTGAGAAAGAAGAAGCGGAAGCTAGCTCCTGATATTTTGTTTCCAGGACAGTTGCTGTGATACTTTATCTTCTTTCATTTCTTTTACATTTCGATCATTTAACATGATTTAACCTTAAACAAGAGCAAAGAATTTTGCGTAGAAGAAAGTAACAAAACCGTGCTTTCTTTGGAAAACACAACATAGCTAAATAACCAGTTCGTATGGATAAGAAAGTGAAAGATGTATAGTGAGGAAAAGGATAGCGCTGGAAACAAGTCAGGGACAAGACCGTGAAAAAGTCAGATACTCAACCTCTAAAGAAATTTTCTCCTATAGGCTAAACAGAGGGGAACGAAGTTTGAAGTAGAAAAATCACTGAAAAAGTATCACTCGAAGTGATACAATAAATGTTGGTGCTAGAGACGCAAAAAAATCTGCCCTCGCTCTTCCTCCTTGTAGATCACTCGTTGTCATTGTATTATAGGAAATATAGAGGTTTTCCTTCCTATTCCAATAGCTTAGCATTTGCTTAAGCTCGGTTCTTTTATTTTCATCAACATGTTTATATATAAGACCATGGTTGACTGTTGGCTAGCTGCAAAATCATTTGAGTAGTTTTTCTAACACTTGTGTGTCTTTACAGGCCCAATGTGTCCATTTCGGGTGTCGATTGGACAAATGAGGGGGACTACCAGCTCATCTCGGACATTATTCAAAGTGACCCATACGCCTGCCATTTCAGAATCCCATGCCAGCCCCAATCGCTTGCGTACCAGCTTCCGTTGGTCACTTTCCCTCGTGGCTGTTGTTCTCCTCTTGAGCATTTGCATTTGTGATGCAAAGCGGACACACGGTATAAATACCAACAAAAAGAGTTATCATTCTCAGCCACCACTTCCGGCACAGGAGCGGAGATCCAATAATCAAGCTGTGATACAGGAAGATTCTGACTCAAATGTAAATCACGACTTGGATGAGTTTTACGTTGATGAAAAGGAGGAGGATGTGAAGACAGTCAGATTTAGAAAGAAGAAGCCACGTAATCATGCCAGTTCAAGTGAAAAACGTATCGACAATCATCATCCTACTCGTATTCATCATCAGCAGCATCACCCCTCAAATCCAAAGCCAAATTTGGATGATGTTGATGAGGAA
Source organism: Orchesella flavescens (assembly GCA_964034955.1). Lineage (NCBI taxonomy): Eukaryota > Metazoa > Arthropoda > Collembola > Entomobryomorpha > Orchesellidae > Orchesella > Orchesella flavescens. The sequence continues at coordinate 24,159,486 of OZ035954.1, read as the reverse complement.
GATATAAGAAATCAGATGAAACAACGTCAGAATGGAAATCAAGACTCAAGTAATAATGCAGATTCAGCCACATTCGAAGAAATTGAGATTCCATTAGAGCCCCTGAAAAAGGGTGATGGATTAGATCCAAGGGAGCTAAAGCATTTCATTGAGGACGTTGCTGAATCAATTTTAGCTGAAGCTGACAGATTGTACGGGGTAATTGAAAGTGGATCCGGTGTTGGATTGGGAGACTCCACCTCAGCTCTGCAACTTTCTTCAAGTTTTGACGTTGGAAATTACATTATATGCCAATAAAAATTAGGTGCTTTCTTCATCTCTCGCTCTGCGCACTAGGTAGAATATGAGAACAAGTAGAAACAATATTAAGAAAATAATATGAAATTATGACAGCAACTCGTTTTTTTTTGAAAACTTTATTAAGCTTTCTTTTCATGTGGCCAGCTTTTGTACAGTTATTTTATAAGAAAGAGTGAAAGTTTTTGTAAAACTTGGTTGCGCATTCTATACTCTACTCTACTTTAGCTTTCTACGATCCTCGAGTTTTCTCAAGGTTTTGGGGCATTTTGTGTCGGTTTTGGTGTGGCTTGGCTTAGCTCATGAACCTTAATGACCAAAGTAATGAAAGAAAGCCATTATCATAATATTCATTTTCACTTGTCTTCATAAACCGTAAATCAAAAGTCATTTTATAGGGAAAATGTTTGCATTAATATCTGAGTTGAATTAGGTCTCGAAGCATTAAGCAAAAGTCATTGAAGAAAAGTTTTGTAATAAAGCTTATATTTAACGTAGATCCTTATGATATGTACTTGGGTACTTGCACTTAACCAAGGTACACATAGTTTTATCATCATACTTGGCTAACTGTTAGTTTTTGCTCGGGAATGTGTTGCGCACATGATTAAATTGTCTTTGCTTGTGTTTATGGTTGTAGTTGAAGTGAAATGTTTCCAAAAATATTATGGCATTTTGATACTTTTTGTTAAATGAGAGAAAGGAACCGATGATTATTAGAACTTTAGAACCCTTTATATTATCTATATCATCTAACTCAACTCAAGCTCAACCTATGGTCAAATGATGTTATCATTCGACGATCAGGTAATTCCTACACAAGTTTCAGCGTGCATGATTTAAGATGTGAAGCGTTTTAATGAAATAACTACATTGAATTGAAAAAAACATTTAAACCCTTGATTTCTGAGCTGAAACCTTTAACATTACTCCATGTATGTGTGTTGTATTTGTTATAAGACCGGGTTTGAAAACAAAAAACATAAGTTTGCAACGTTTGTGTTTTAAAGAACACTTAAAATTCCAGCCGTTATGTCATGTTGTTTTGCAACCAGGTTTTCCCTTCTGTAATGCATAATGTAGTAATGCCAGTGTTTTATGTATTATAATGGGCACATTTTTTATAAGCATAATATTACATTATTGGACTTGAGCCCTTAAAGTTGAAAAATTATATGCATGTTTACAAACTCAAGACACATACACACACACACCTGTTTATTTGTTTGACGGTCACTACACCACCCGCACCTCTGCAAGTTTTGGTGGCATATGTATACATACTATTTTCTCCAGCAGTTGTTGTGTATACGGAAATGGTAGTTGAAATGGGTTTTTAAAACGATTTCAAATTTTCTATTATTGCAAATGGCAATAGTAGTGGCCGCTAGCATAAAATGTGTAGTTTATTTTGTCTACAGCCGTATTTCTACACACTTTCTGAGAGAAAGGAGGAAAAAGTGTGCTTTTGGATTATGTATTTTAACTATGCATATGTAGTACACTCTTGTATATTGTAGGGGAGCAGGGCTTGGAAATATATAGTCTCTCCCGACTCCAACAGCTCAGGTTTCCCATTCTACCATTTCATTCATTTCATACACATTCCATTTTATTTTAATGAGGGCCTAAGACATGTTCATAACGTTTTGTGAGCTTAATTTCACACAGAGAGACCATCCTTCAGCCTCGTGACGTGCGTTGGAATTGACCGAATAATAATATTTAAGCATTTCACGTAGTAATACACTTTCATCCTACAACATACTTTCAAAAAACAACATATCTTCAAAATTCTCCACATCTTTTCCCTCTCATCTCGTTCCTCTCTCTCTCTCCCTTTCTACCTGCTATAAACTGAGTATATTTCTATAAAAGTATATACTACCTGTACATGCAGTTGTTTGCATTTATCTGACTTGGCTTATGATTACAACTCATGGCGTCCAACACACGTATATACACGAATTTCTATGTATCCATAAGAAATAGCAAGACCAAGTGTACTTACGATTAGTACTTATGCACGTAATAAACATTTCCAAGTCGAGAGAGAAATGGAGAAAGGGAACAGGTAAGTTTTTTTTTCTCCAAGCTTTCCATTCCCCTATCTATACTCCCTGTCATCATATTGTACATATAACTTGTAGCACACTCGCGGTCTCCAACTAACTTACACGTTTTAACTTGTTTAGAGAGAGAGAGAGAGAGAGAAAGAGATGAAACTCTAACGGTTTTTCTACCATTCAATTCAAGCAGCAACAGCATGTTGTGCCTCAGTTTAAAAAAGAAGAATTTCCTCCTTTCTGAAAACTAACTACTTGTTTAAACTACTGCTGACTTCTGTGGGGAAAGGGAATACTATACTATAGGAGCAGTTGCAGTGCATTGCATACTTTTTAGAGAAAGTATGTGTATAGCAAAGTTTCAAAGGGAAAACATACTATACTTTATTCCTCACATCTTTTTCCAGTTTAAATTTTACACAAGAATAATATGTACTACTCGCGCTTTTCAGCCGTTACCTAAAAAAAGAAGTCAACAGGGAAAAGTAGAAAGCATAGGGCGAGTGTATATAGTAGTCAGTAGTTAGTATAGTAGTCACTCGTTTGTTCGTTCTTCTCACTGTAAGGAGAGTTAGTGGAGGTAGAGCCTCTCAACGATAATAATAATAATAGTAATAATGTCATTACTATGTCTGCGTAATGGCTTTCATTAATAAATTATGAGAATTGTAATAAAGCCATTGCATTTTAATTCAATGGGAATTGCCGTTGGTTCCAGCTGGTTGAGACAATATGCGAATGTAATATAGTGCTAGTGTGGATGCGGAGTAGAGAAGCAATTCCATAAGAGGGAAAAGGATCACTGTATGTGTGTGTGTAGAAAAGGGTGTAGGTGTGCCCATTTATGCATGTATATATTCTTCTCAAACTCCATCTCAAATTCCTAGAAGCAGAATTTTCCTCTTCTGAAGGATCAATGGGTTTGTGTAGAAGAAAAGGAACAAGGATGAAAGAAGGAAAATCAAGAAGAGATAGGAAAATGTTTTGGGGATGAAGCAAAGTCCGCAGCATTCTCGAAGCTTGTCCGTATTGTATTGTAATATTCATGACGACTTGACGACCCATGGCCTTTGGCCATACGCAGTGCTGTGTTACTGCAAAGTATATCAAACTACAAAACGAAGTCAACCAACGCTTGTTGACTAATGCTACCTGTGGTATATGCATAAATAAATGCATGTAAAGTAAACGGGTGAACGCGTGGTGTTCTTTGCCTTTAGATCAGAGCTTTATTTACAGCAAGAAAGGTAAAAGTAGATTGAGGACACATACGGAATGTTCCGTCTATAAATACACATCCAAGACCCATATGCTAATGAGAATGATTAAACCAGTCTAGGGTTACTCTAGACTACAAAATTACTACAAGGACAAATTCAATATACTGACGACTTCATACTAGACAGACATAATCAGGATAATTGCTTATCATATTATCATCAATTGAACATAACTAGATTCAAGACACTACATTTCCTCCCTTTTTATTTTCATCATATCATCAATTAAACTCAAATGCCATATCGCTCTACGGGCGCCGAATTCTTGTTGGCCTTGATGATCTTGGTGATGCTTCTGGAACATGAACAGGAGGTGGTCGTGGCGGGCTAACTGCCTGCTGCGGTGGAGAACCAGGCGGGGGATCCACAACTGCTGCGCTTGCTGCTGGAGAAGGCATGGTTGATGATCCTCGTGGCGTGTTACCACTACTGCTAGGAGGTGTAGATATGATAGGGACTGGATCATCCAAATCCACAGGAACAGGCATGGTTGGGGTGACATGAAACTCTCTTATTTGATCAATGTGACGCTTCATTTCTGCTTTTCCAACCCTCACCAAATATGTGACTGGACCAAGAGCTTTGATAATTGTTCCGTGGGACCATTTCTCTTCATTTTTAGAGTATGTTTTTACCCAGACAGGTTGTTGTGGCTGCAGTTGACGTAACTTCACACCATGATTATATGATTTTTCCTGTCGTGCTTGGGCTTGACCAACCTTTTCCTTTGGGTCTGGTCTAACAAGATCCAGGGCTGTTCTCAGCTTCCTTCCTTGTAGTAGTTCAGCTGGGCTGGAACCAGTTGTACTATGTGGGGTGATACGATAAGTGAGCAGGAACCGCATGAGGCACTGATCCACATCATGATCTGCTGCTTTCATCCCCCTTTTAAAAGTTTGGACGAACCTCTCAGCCTCCCCATTAGATCTCGGATGATAAACGGATGAGCGAGAGTGTGTAATGCCATTGACTTTGCAAAATTTTATGAAATCTTCAGACACAAACTGCCGTCCATTATCCGTAACGATTTGCTCGGGCAGTCCAAAACGTGAAATGACTTCCCTCAATTTGGATAGAACATTTGCTGTTGTGGTATTAGACTGCATGTTGAAGACTTCTGGCCATTTGGAGTGAGCATCCATGATAATGAGCCACATTTTATTATGAAACGGGCCAGCCAAATCCATGTGAATACGCTGCCATGCTCGTTCTGGAAATTGCCAGGGGTGAAGTGGAGCACTTCTTGGATTTGGGCTGTTGTGTTGGCAATGCAAACAAGATTTGCACATATCTTCTATATCTGCATCAATTCCAGGCCACCAAACGTGTTGTCGAGCCAGGCTCTTCATTCGCACAATGCCAATATGGCTTTCATGAAGCTGTGCTAAGAACTGCTTGCGTAATCCTGCAGGGATTATGACACGAATACCCCACATCAGGATGTCATGGACAAAGGTCAGTTCCTCACGTCTGCTGTGGTATTGCTGGAGATGCTTGTCATCATCTGTCAAGTGCAAAGGCCATCCAGATTTAGTAAAGTGAAGCACTCTTGACAACACTTTGTCTTTCGCTGAAGCCTTCTTAATAGCACTCGCAGTAACGGGTAGGGCTTCCAAATTGTCAGCTACAATTTGATTCACTGCATTTTCAATGTCAACTGTGTCATCTGAGCAATTTTCAAGTGGAAGTCGGCTGAGAGCATCTGCATTTCCATGCTGTTGAGATTGACGGTATTCAACCGTGTACTGGAACTCACTCAAGAAGAGGCTCCAATGGTGAAGACGGGTAGCAACATAAGTTGGCAATTGTGACTTTGGTCCAAATATCTTCAATAATGGCTTGTGGTCAGTTATTAAGATGAAATGACGGCCACACAAGAATTTGTAAAATTTCTTGATCCCATAAATGATAGAAAAACCCTCTTTTTCTATCTGGCTCCACCGTTGCTCTGTTGCTGACAGGAGTTTAGATGCATATGCGATGGGTCTTTCAGTACCATCGTCATATTTATGATAAAGAACGACACCAACACCCTTGGAAGAGGCATCACAGGCGATTCCTATTGGGATGCTTGGGTTGAAATGAGCGAGCACAGGACTAGTTGACAACTTTTTCTTGACCTCTTCAAAAGCTGCTTGGCACTTCTTCGTCCACTTGAACTCCTCATCCTGTCTTGTTAGCTTGTATAGCGGCTCACAAACATCAGATAAATTACGCACAAACTTGCCGTAAAATGTAACTAAACCAAGGAATGATTTAACTGATGTTACATCGTATGGAGCTTTCATGTTCACAATACTTTGCACTTTAGTATTGGTGGTTTGAATTCCATTGTTGGAAAGACGGTGTCCTAGGAACTCAATGCTGGGCTTCATGAACTCACACTTTTCAATGCTGAGTTTAAAATTGTACTCCCGCATTCTTTTGAAAATTTTTCTTAAGGTTTGGAGATGCCCAGGGTCATCTTTTGCTGTAGATACTACGTCATCCATGTATGGACCCGTCTGTGGAATTCCATGTAGCATCCTGTCCATGAATTCTTGGAATATGGCAGGCGATGACGCTATGCCTTGTGGCAGTACGTTGTATCTGTATAGTCCACGATGAGTGTTAATGACTAAAAATTTCTTGCAAGTTTCTTCCAGCTCAATCTGGTGATATGCATTAGACCCATCAAGTTTTGAGAATTTGTCGCCACCACTCACTGTGTTGAACAGGTCGTCTGGGACTGCAATGGGATACTGTGTGATACAGAGCTGGTTATTCACGGTATTCTTAAAATCCCCCGTGATTCTGACCTTCCCATTCGGCTTTGACACAACGACAAGGGGTGATGCCCATTCTGAGTGGTCAATCTTCTCAATAACTCCGGCGTCTTCCATAGCTTGTAGTTCCTTATCTACCTTCTCACGGATAGCGTATGGCAAGGAGCGTGCCTTCAGGAACTTGGGTTGAGCATCATCTTTGAGAGTAATGCGTGCTTTAAAGTTCTTGATTTTATCAGCACTGGTGGGGGTGGTGAAAACATCTTTGAACTCACTGATGAGTGATTCACAAGTTGTATTAACTGGAGCACTAACGCTGTTACACTGCCGTTGGACATCAGACCAATCAATTTTAAAATGTTTTAGCAGATCTCTGCCGAAAAGGGACGTACCTTTATACACTGGAATTGAATGGTCAAGACGTTGTCCATTATAAGCAAGAGTTGTCTCAAACTCCCCCAGTGGCTTAAACACGGCTTTAGTGTAAGTTCTGAAGACAAATGACGATTTCTTCAGTTTTGGAGAGCCCAGTTGTTTCCAGAAATCTTCTGATAAGATGCTGGTTTCACACCCGGTATCAAGTTCCATTTCATGTGACTTGTTGCCGACAGTGACGTTGATCTTGATAATCTTTTTTGTCTGGTGAATATCTGAATCCACATTTCTAATGTCTCGAATGACATTGTTGAGGTCCACTGCTTTAGTGTCGGCGTTTTTCTTTGCCTTGCGACACATACGTGCGAAGTGACCCTTCTTCCCACAATTGTGGCACTCTGCCTCTTTGTGCGGACAGTCTTTTGCTGTGAGGTGCTTCTTTGACCCACAGTTAGGACAGCAATTCGATTTGCTTCCTCCTCCTTTCTCATGCTGTTGCTGTTGGCTTTTCCCTTTTTTCTGAAAGTTGCGAGACGCTTTGTTAACTGATGACGCATCGTGATGTTGATTGCTCTCGGGGCGACGGATGAGTGATGTACTGGCTTCAGCAGTTTCCTGTGCGATTGCATGGGAGATCACTTCCTTCAACGCAATGTCATCTTTTTTGGTGAATAGAGTCTTTTGAGCTTGCTCACTGGCAAGTCCAAACAGGAACTGATCACGCAGACGCTCATCCAGATCTTTGAAAGCGCAATATCTTGCCAAAGTCCGGAGCTCCGCTATGAACTGTGTCACTGATTCACCAGGCTTCTGTTTCCTCCCCATGAAGCGATACCTTTCGGCTAAAGCCTTTGGAGCAGGTCGGAAGTAGTTATTTAGCGTTTTGATATTAGTTGCTAACGGTACGTCCTTTGGTGACAAAGGAGCACTCAAATTCTTTAGAACACTGTACGTTTTTAAACCCACTTGCGAGAAGAAAATTGCAGCACACCGATTAGTCTGACTAGAATCCGAAGCGTCCAAGCCATTGGCTATTAGGTAGGATTCATAAGTTTCAACCCATGCCTCAAAATCGTCTGAAGCACAGTCGAACGGTTGCAAAGTTCCAAAAGTTGACGTCATTGTCATTATTACAGTAGGTTTCACGTCTTTAGCTTTACTTTTAGTGCCGTTGCCAGTGGAATTTGTACTATTTTTCGACATGAAAAGGATAGAAAATCACTGCAAGAACTAATAGTAGTGTGTGAGAGTGAACTTGAAAAAGGGGTGATCTGAGAAATCGTCTTCGCCAAAATGTGGTATATGCATAAATAAATGCATGTAAAGTAAACGGGTGAACGCGTGGTGTTCTTTGCCTTTAGATCAGAGCTTTATTTACAGCAAGAAAGGTAAAAGTAGATTGAGGACACATACGGAATGTTCCGTCTATAAATACACATCCAAGACCCATATGCTAATGAGAATGATTAAACCAGTCTAGGGTTACTCTAGACTACAAAATTACTACAAGGACAAATTCAATATACTGACGACTTCATACTAGACAGACATAATCAGGATAATTGCTTATCATATTATCATCAATTGAACATAACTAGATTCAAGACACTACACTACCTATGTCCTTACGTACATCCTCATGACATGACGAGTTTAGTGACAGTAATATAATCATACATGAGCTCTTTTTTTATCCCAACCATATCGCTTCAAAAAGATCCAGTATTTCTCAAACAAATGTTTCTGCATGGAACTTTAAAAGTTTAAATGCAATGAGGCATCTTTGAAAACGTTGAATGTGAGTCATACATAAAATGCTATAACATTTCAATTTTTGCTTATCCATCCCATCCCATGTCCGCATTGAATGGTTTATTATGCCCTAATGAATGCAACATGTTGTAAAATCCTTGATGTGTCGGGCTTCCCCAGTAGTGAGTAGTTAGCATGTGCGGATGACCTTCTTTTCCGTTATATACTTCACTGAATCAATCAGTAAACATTGGAAATGTGTATTTATTTGCTGGCGTAAACGAAAAGGATAAAAAAAATGCATACATCATGCAAATTTTTAAACATGAATAAAGCAAACTAGTGTGCTAGTATGTTTTTTCCGTGTATTATAAGTGCGTGCAACGAACTACAACTACAACATGTTCCAAATTCTAACAACAACATGATTTTTGTTAGCTAGCATGTGTAATGTGCTCTGCTCTTTTGCCGAATGAATGAATGATATGTATGCTTGTTCATATTGACATCCAACTTGAATGGTTTCAATTATCAGTTTAAAAAAGATAACATGCCAGCAAATGTTTAACACGATTAAACTCGTGAGAAATACCCATGGTCAGTGAGTTTATGGTCATGTTTGTTGTGGCGCTGCATCATTTGCATTTGTAGTTGTTCATTCTGGCTCACTAGTCACTACACTTTTCAACTGGTTCTAGTAGTTCTACAATAACCATGCCATATACCATGTTGGCCTTCTTCTCAAACTAAATGATTCACCTGACATTGGCCTTCATTTCATTCTCCCTTTTATGTGATTTCCAAGCAGATTAAGAGCTCTTTATTATTTCGCTCATTATTTTTGGTAGTAGATGAAACTGGGAATTCACGTGCATTTCCAGCAGCAGCTTGTATACGGACGGATGAATATATGATGACGAATGCGGAAGGAATAAAAAATTGAGCATTTTCTATTTTACGTATTTCTTCCAAGAAACACATTTTTGATGATGACTGCTGTCTTCAGTCTTCAACTGCTGACTTGTTATTTCTCAGAAAATGAAGTTTTAATGTGGTATAAAAAAACAAAAGTTCCAGCCCAGAAAACATTTTTCCACGTATATCTTCTTAATCTTATCCATTTCCTAAAACGATACCATAATTTAATGTAGTAAAGTATAAACATTACATACTAAAAATTGCATCGCTTAATTAAAGTATCTCAAACGTATGGTTTCCGTGTTTGATGATGAGCAGATGAGATGAGGGTCGCTTCACAGAATTACGTAAGCTCCAGGAAGCTACAAAATTAATAGTTATCATTCGTTGCATAATTTCAAGTATTTGAGCTGCTGCATAAAATATCTTCTCTCATCATTAGTAAAACATCAGCATCAATTCACATCATTTTGGGTTTTGTCCATGTCTATTTTTTGAGCTTGATTTGATCAAAAACTCAAAGCTCACACTGTGATACAATCAAACACAAGATTTATTAACGAATTAAATGATTCCCATCCAACTATACGTATTTCATTGTTGGAGGAAAATGGAGAAAACAAAAGGCAGTCAACGAACGAAAAGTCTCATAGCGCCAAAAACTAGTATGCTCCATCCAACTCCAACTTTCAAAGTTTTCTATAGGGATGTATGGAAAACGTTACGTTTTGTTTTCAATACAGTCAGTAAAGTCATACCGTCATACGTACGTAAAGATTTCATACCAATCGCTTTGAGAATGGAATGTGTGACTGTGAAGAGAAGGATAAATGTAGTAACAAAAGAAAAAGAGAGCTGGAGACACAAAAGGCACTGCTCCAGCACCACCAACGAGCCTTAGTGTTATGGTGGTGGTGGTGGTGGTGAATGAATACTATGGGTTGTTACTTGAATCACCTTATTCAATACACAATTCGACAAAATAAATGGCGAGATGAGAAGGAGATACAAAATGCCAATGTGAAATCGTATGTTATGTCACAGGGTTTTATACATTACAATAGAATAAAATGGGATAGAGAGCTAAATAAAAAAGCATGCGGCAAAATAAATAGTTTCCGCGTTCATTCCATGTTCCGTTCATCTCTCTATTGCGATCGGTGTGGCTCATACATTTTTGTTGAGCAACCACCTCCACACCACCACCACTTCGTACGATTTGTCGCCGCTGCCTATCGCTTTTCCACGTAACTTATAGGGATACTTATACTATACGATACGTAGGAGAAGTCCGAATGACAGGGTGACTAAGATTGGGTGTGGGACCCATATTATCCTGCGTGAAATACGGTATACATGCCGTAACCTCGTCATCAATAGATCTCAATTCGATTCCAAAAGCCTTGCCACTTCACACATTCACTATCAACCTATCCACCAATATAGATATACAATACAATATACTACTACCAAAAAAACTTCTATTTCGCCACCACCACCACCAACGAACCAGTCCAGTCTACACAATAAAGTATACGTGTTTTTTACCATAATAATACATGCCGGAATCTGAGTGCCCACTTTTAGGTATTATATATAGACTCCGTGTGAAAGTAGTGGTAGTGGAGTAGGGAAAGAAAGGCAAGGGGAAAATTTATTGGTTTGTTTGCGACATATAGTTGATAATAGTAGGAGTAGCAAAATATAGTAAGTTCTCAAAAAACTCCTTATATTTACTTGCCGTTGGCTGTATATATTTCGAAAAGGGAAGGAATCTTTGAAAGAGATTTTCATCCCGGTCCATGTCACCTATGTCCTTGTCAACATCAGCCTAGAGCTTTTTCTGGCATAACAGCGACAGTAGCATATTAGAGGCTTTTGTATTGCAACTTTTGAGATTGCCACTACATTGAATGTGCTCTGCTATAGTAGTAGTAGTATAGTATAAGTATGGCATGTGATCATCTAGACGTATTCTGTTTACTACACAACTTTTTTCTTCTTCTTTGTTCCATTCTATTTAGTGGCTCTTCCGCTGATCGCTATACTGCTGCTCCTGCTGCCTGCTACCCCGTGAACGAATTTACTTTAGATATAGCAAAACTTACGCAACAAAAGTTGCAGTTGGATGAGAGAAAGAGAGGAATGACATCGTATCGACATCAAGTCAAGAGAGAAAGGCAGTGAGTGAAACGAGTCCAGAAGAAGATGAACAGAGGACTGCGAGTATGGATGAGAACCCTTACATATTACTTACTTCTAGGCCAGTCACAGTCTCCTAGTAGTCGTCGGTTTTTTGCCCATGTGTACATAGTACACACAGCTTTTCATGGCTATGGTATACTTACTCAACTACTATATAATAATATTATTTCCACGTGAAACCCATTTGTCACCAACCAGTGGTGGTTTTGGTCGTGGTTGGAGAAAACCATAGACTCAGCAGCATCAACATCAAACACACCATCAGAGAAAATTATATGGGTTTCTCAATGTCATGTCAATCTGAATCAGATAAAGTTTTCAACGATATGCAGCTTATATTTACTGCTCACTACAGCAATTTCCCTGTTTTCCACTCTTGCAGTTGGAGTCAGTATGGGAATTCTAATGGGCTTCTTCAAGTTTTTGAAGGGAACTGCGTGGAAAGCTGTGTAGTTGAGTAGATTTCAATAAGCATATCATATTACTTCCTGGCGTGAGACAGCTTTCATGAAATACATACATTGGATTGGAGTGGAGAGAGTGTAAAATAATTTTCTGATTGTCCAGTAGAAATTTGAGTCCATAATATAATTTTTGAGGATAGATAAAAAAAAAGAGTACAAAAGATAGGGGTCTCGTGTAGCTTCCGTATTCGAAGGAAGGCATAACACTTTGCATGTTGCGACTGCTGTCAATAAATAATAAAAATATTGTCGTTATTCGTTTCTTATTCTATAAAAGAGTACTTTCAAGGGTAAAATTCATGAATTGATGATCCGCTACTGTGACATAAAGGCCATCGGGTCACCACAAATATGACATTGTGTCTTTGACATGAAAAGCTTTAAACCCCAACAACACACTGCTCGTCAACAGGAACTGAGGTTGGACATTTGCAACAACTGATTTTGTCAGCATGTCAAGCTAGATCACATTTGCTTCAGATTATTGCATGCAGACATTTGTAAATTCACGAAAGTCATGTCATGGTCATGTGATGTAAAATGCACATCAAATATTATTTAACCAAAGTGTACAAATGGAAGGTCAACATCCCATACAAAGAAACTTTGAGTGGATAATGTGAGACTTGTTTGTATATATGGTCACCGTGTCAAACAAGTCACACATCCATCAATCGTTTTTGACTTACCTTGTTACCTGAGTGGTTAATACCGACAGGAAACCTCGCATGTGTTAATTAAGAATACTATACTTATAGTTAGTAGTTAGTGCATGATCAAGGTAATGGAAGACAAACATCCTCGAAGAATTAAACATTATTCATTGGTGACCCAACAAACACAAAAATTCCCACATGCCAAAGAAAAAGCTATAAGATCTAAAGTCTATACTGTTATTACATTATCCAACCCTTATAAATCAACTCTGTAATGAAAGCGAAAAGTGATTATGTCTATTAAAAAATTAGTGCCGATGCCAAATAACCACGTGGAGTATTAATCGTCTCATCACCATCATTATTTGCTACATCTAAATTCTAATCTAATATATCCGCATTGTTGTATTATTTGTATTTATATTTATGGCCTGTGAACCTTGTGGTTTTAGCTTAGGGGAAACCGCAAAGCAATTTTCTAGTATCATCGTCATCATCATCATCATCATCCTATCCCGAACTATTTTAAAATGATACCGATCATGGACAGGAACTAATAAATGTTATTGCCCAGTGAAGCAAACGTTATCAGTTCTAATTCCAATCCAATCCGTGTTCCGCTACAATGGTGATAATGTCCTAAGCTCAGAATGAAAACGCATTAATGCTGAAGAAATAAATGAATCACGGTACACTACAACAACACCTCAGAATAATAAAAGTGTATATAAAATAACAATGAAAATGGGCCGAATGAGCAGGGAGAACAGGTACTCATGCAATCACAGAGACCACAAAGCTATTACAATCTACTACTACTACATCAAGTAATTGAAGGTCTTTTTCCATGCCTGCATCAGCATCATCATGAATGTACTAACTACAAAAACTATACATACATATGTACATATATGCAAGCTTGGTTTGGGTTTGGTTTGGTTGCTTGTTTGCAATCTCCTCGTTAGTTTAGCAAAGGCAAAGAGGCTTTGTCTGTTCACAACTTTTATTGAGATTGGGATGTTTATTCTCTGTGTTTGTACACGCTTCATGCTCCAATGATGCAACAAAGTCACATCTTCTTCCCTGCTTGCTGCCAGCTGCACAGAAAAAAAATACAATCCCTCTGTTCTCTCTTGATGGATTTTCTATGCAGCTAACAAAATAAACTCAAAGTAGACTTCTTGTAGTTTGTAGCTTACGTTTTCTTTAACATTTGCAAATGCCAAATGCATTAGTGCTTCACTGTTCACTTACGCACAGTGACTACTGCTATACTCCATTTAAATATTCATACATTCGACATCATGCTTGAATATTGCTATTGTATTGTGAGAGGATGATTGACATCATAATGATTCCAACACACGTGAATATTAGGTTGGATTGGATAAGCTATAACTGCTCAATGATGAGAATAAACGCGAACGCTTCTAAAATAGCGAGTAGTGCTACTAACCAAACATAAACATTAAATTTCCATGATGCTCTAATATATAACAACAACGCTACAATGGGTTGCATATCATGTCATGTCCATAAAAAAATGAACAATCAGTTTTACAACCTGCATCCCTAACGCACATATCTCTATATAAAGGTAAGCAAGGAGACTGGGTCGGTCACTGCTTTGTTGATAATCGAACTAACTACATTCCGTTTTTTTTTCTGGTGGCTAAAAGTTAATGGTGGTGAGTGTGTGTCCTGTTCAATAAAGTGAAGTTGCAATAGCAAGCTAAATAATTATTATCCTTTTGTTGGGCAGATCATCACATCACTATTGGGAAAAGTGCATTGGGTATTGCGGAATAGCGCATACTATTATTGTAAGTATTATACAATCAGACCAAAGAGTTTGGTTTTGGTGTTTGGACTTTAATTTCATTATATTCTATCATTATTATTGTCATTATCTACAATTGCATTGCAGCATGTAGGGGACAAGTTGTAACCTATAAACAAAGTATGTGGTAGTGGTAGTATGCACATCACATATCTATTTTTAAAAGCGTACATGGCACCTTGAAATCCAAACCATATTTGAAGCGAATAGGATTGGTTTTTGTGTGATTGAAAAAAAGGAAAGGAGTGAATGGACAAGGCTGTTTATAAGTAATTATCTCTAGTGAGGTAAGTAAGCTCTCGAACTCCTAATCTAAAGTAGGATTTGTTTTGCATATTGAAATTAAAAGGATCTGTATTTGTTGGCTCTGGCTCCCCTTCCCATATTCATAATCAGTCTCTTGAGCCTTCTATACAGTTAACTTTTGTTTTGTCAGCATTTTTTTTGTTTAAATATTCTACAGGTAACTTTGTTCATGTGCCAATAATTTATCTATAAATTTTCATTTATTTTGTCTACAAGGTATGTTAGAAAAGAGTGTTTTGTGTGGTGTATCAGGTTTTTTTTTGGAAAGACGAAACAAACGAAGCAAGGGGAAAGAAACTTTGAAGGGGGTTGGTAGTTGCCTTTCTGAAAATAACAAAAAGTTTCTGAAAAATGTTGGAAGGAAAGTGAAAAAAAAGTTTATACCACACCGAACAAGTGTTGATTATTAAGCTTGTTTTTGACTACACAACTACACAGTATAAAGTACTATAACTATATGCACGTGCATATGTATATGCGTAGTCATTTATTTTTCGCATTCATGTTATGTTTTGTTATGTTACATTAAGTTATTGCAATCTTAACGTTGTGTTGTAAATGATAGGGTTTATAAAATGTACATGCACGGTGAAGGAAACAAAAGGAGAAGAAAATTAATTTAATCTAATTAAATTTCTCTCTGAACTAATCCCAACAGTCCTCTTGCTGAGCTGTATAAAAGAAGACGATGAAGTAAACTTATATCCCGATTCTTAGTCGGCATGTGTTTGTGCTTGTTTTACTCAAACTCAGAGACAGAGAGAAGAGAGGCAAAAAATATTTTTGTGTTTTCCTTGCACTCGTATACGTTTACTTATATATATTTATATATAAGTCTGGCTTCCCATTATTCTCTCAGCGAGTATCAATTTAAACTAGATATTTCTGCACACACAAGTCCCCTTGTCAGCCCATTGTAAAGTTTATACAGTAAATATAGTAGAGAGCTCATAACAAAAGTCGCTTCTTTTGTGTTAACTACATAATGTTATTCTACTATTTAGCAGGACCAAAGGATGACGATTAACGCTCCTTTGTTACAATTACACTGGATATAGTTTCCTACTACACCACACCACACCACGTGTGTGTGATGTGATATACTCTAGAAAAGAAACGGAATGAATGTGGAGGAGACGGTATCCATTCAATGTACAGAAACGGAAAATGCAAAAGATTTGTTTTAGAGTGGGTCTTTTGTTTTATTTCCCAACAAGAGTATAAAACAACACGTTTACGAAGCAGATACAATATTACTACTACTATCACATTTAGAAACGCATAAGACGAGCTTGCGGAAATGTTGTGTGTATTTTTTATAAAGAATATATGTGTTTGGAGTCTAAACTAAAACTAAATCCAATAATGGATGATATGCTACTTTGTGTTTGCCTTAATACTGTGTCTTTCATTATGAATTTTGAAACAGGAGTGAGCAAGAGAAACATTGCATGCAAGTGACAAAATGTCAGGGAAATATTTCATCTTTTCAATAAGACGATCCGCAGCAGCGGCGCTGCTCTTGGTCGTGGCTGGTATCCTGGTGAGCCCATCCAATGGAATCCCAGTAGCAACTCCAGACGAGTCGGCCACCGGCCCAAGCACCACAACCATTCCGATTTTGATTCCACCTTCTCCTACTGCTGCAGATGATGATGATGATGCTGTTGTCAGTAAGTTCTTTCACAATCCGTTCCTCACAACCTTTCTTTACCAGGAAAAAATGACGCCTTATTCCGCTCCTGCTTAATCTAGTTTATATGCAAACATGTCTATCATGAAAAACCGACAAGTTTTGGACGAGATTTTATAGAAATTGATCATACATTTTAAGATTTCCATAGTCATAACAGAAAAAAGGTAACTGACGGGGTGAAATTGTATCAATAATTAACACACACATGCTATAGTTTCGTTTCCAATGTCAAAATCTTACATTTCAATCAACTTTTTGACTACTACATCAGCCATCAGCAAACCTTCATTCCATCCTCCACCAATCGAGAACAAACATATCCATGTTAAGATTAATATAACAGGCTTCTTAAAAGCAGCCACCAAAACGTGGCAGGAACGCAATACACGGAAAAGTTATAGTTTCTCCAGGCAGCTATTCATTCACGCATCCATGACTTTTAAAGCTATTATTTTTTAGCTACCACAATATCATAATAATTTACTTACTTTTCTCACCACCTCCGTAGTTACACCGGCTGCTGTCATCATCATCATAATCATTTCATCAGACTAAGAGTTTCCTTAAATCCTTTGATGTTCCTCCCACTTTTTGGGATAATATTTGGGACGGGCTATATGAAACATAAATGTGCCGTGACTACCTAACATTTAAAACGATGAAAAGACTTGGTTTTAAAAAAAAAAAGCAAGCAAGGAAAGGCAGCTGTATCTCTTTTGCCTGTAGAAGATACGATAGGCACAATATGATGTACATTGTGTTGTATGTATATGATGCTAATGCTTGGAATTTGGATGTTGAATTGCATGCATAAAGTATGACGTCTTCCCAACTCATTTCTCTTACCACCAAAACCAGTATTATAAGAAGATACCGGGTAATGGGTATATCTTTCCTTCTTGCTGCTCTGCTTTCTTCCATACATACCACACATAGACAGAGCATCAGGGTCTCTTCTTACTGCGTATAATTCACTGTTTCGGATTTATCCATCCAAGCAAAAATAATAAGTTGTAATGTCTGGTTGGTGCCTGTAAGTAATTTCTGAATCTGAATATATCCTGAGCCCGTTATGTTTGCAAGAATCAGGATAGGAGTTTTCTTAGGCACTTTATGAAATGCCACTTTCTCTTGTAAATGTTTGCTGAATCCCCTTTGCTCCACGGGCTTCATCTTTCTATCTTAATATATATTCATGTCATATATGGTTTACGTAAGCCTTATATAAGAATGGAGCAAGGAAGAGGAATATATTTCCAACGCTTATTTAGCAAACCATTAAGAGCGTTTTCACTACATTTATGAACCGTGCGGGTATATAGTCTAGTTTATATACGTATCCATATAACTTTTTTAATAATAATCCGATCCGATGCGGCGGAGGAAACATTACGAGTGTTAAAAGGGTGCAATATTCCTCACATTTGCTTTACGTTCTTCCTTCTCAGATTCTTTCTCTATCATCCGTAGTACATATAGATAATTTATTCTTTACTTTTTCGCTCACTCTTCATTTGCTGTTTTTTATTTTATTTTTGAACCAGTGCAATGCTCTCTTCCCCCTCTTTTTAAAAGCAGTTATTTTTTCGTGCAATATACATCTTATGCATTTATTTAGTCATTATAAAAAATCAACTCGTTTACAAGTAGATTTGATTGTGCAAAAGTTTATGGATACCTTTTTGCAATTTAGCAATGTTTCAATAATAAAGGATAATAAAAACTTTTATAGTTCATCAAAGGACGTATGTTTTTGTGTGACTAGCGTCAGAAGCATATGCATAGAGCACGTAAATATTTTGATGAGCGATTACTTTCTTACAAATTATTTGAAAGCTTCATCATATTGAGATCACGTCCTATCCATTATTAAATGAAAACAAAAGGATGAAAGTAAAAAAAAATAAACCCAAGGATAAGACATTTCATAACTTTTTTTTTTGGCATGGAATGTGCCTGTGAAAAGCATGACGGGACAGGTTGAGTTGAATATCATCACAAGTTAAAAGTAAAGTATATATGTAGGTGTTAATGTATGTAGGAAAAGGAGCAAGTTTTTGGTTCTGTATTTGTAATAACCCAGATGTTTCTTTCCACTTTCACTCAAGTTTTGCCATCATCATGACACATCTTTAGCATCCCATCATAATATCACACATACATACATATAATAACTTTTGAATAGAAATATTTTACTATGTGTAAATGTAGGAACGTGTGTATGCGTAAACTAACGAAAAGCAGACAAGGCAGTTACCATGTTATATGAGTAGTAGTGTTGAGTTCAAACCTCGGAGGAGAATAAACTGCGAGCGATCTATGTAGTTATTTCATGTATAATCTATCCATACTCATCCATTCCATCATATAGGGGTAGAACGAGAAAGATACAACAGTAAATATAAAAGACGGAGAGCGAGAGAGAGGCAGGTCACAAAGCAAGCACAATGAAAACGCGTTTCATTCAATGCGTGCAAAGTGAAAAAGAAAACGGGAAGAGGAGAAAGAGAGAGATGTGAAACTTTCATCACAAACTGACTTTGACGTTGACATGTTCCTCGATGATCCTTTCTTCGTCCCTTTTTCCTCTCTCTCTCTCTCTCTCTCTCTCTCTCTCTCTATATATATATATTTTAGTATTGGTATACTTCTATGCAAGAATGTGTTTAGCTGATGATGAGAAGTTGAAAGTGGAATACGTACGTATTATGTAGATATGCTTCGCAACGTTTGCGGTGAAGGTTTTATTTTATGAAAGCGGTAACCCTTCCTCTACTCTCCCAAATAGAAGTGAGTAGAGTTTGAGAAGAGAGTGGAGGAAGGATGATGTTCGATACTAGCAAAGTGCGAACGAGTCTTTAGGTAGGCAAAAGTTGGCTTAACTCTCTCATGGCATGGCTGATGCTAATATTTAGATTGATTTTTTACCGTGCCTTCAAAACTTTGTGAAAGCATGAACGGAAAGCTAATAGGCATGGATTTCCCTGTCGGTGAATATATGTATATATGCCGTCAATCGAACTGTTGGAACATCAAACATGATTTTGTAAAAATTAAGTTTTCCAGAGTTCTTCACACAAAAACATCAGTTTCAAATTAGATTGTGTCCAACTCGCTTGGTTGGCAAACCGTTATAGGTTGGCAGAGTTATATTTTTTTATATTTCTTATTCCATATGATTCCTTATTTTTTAACAAGTAAAACAGGTCTGCCATGCCATGACATTGTAATAGGATAACTAAACAATGACAAATTATCCAACCAATTTTCCACAATTTTTTTCCGTCCCATTTCCCATATTAGATTTCTCTTTCAATTGAACGTATTTCAAAAATCTCAATTCTTTGTTTCAAATGCAGATCATATAAAAGAACTAAATCGGTTGACAGTAATGTATGACATGGTCAATGGCGGTGACAGCTTTTCTCTCTCCTGAGCTTATTTTCCAGATCTGCTTTCACCAACCTGGAAAATGAACAAAGAATTTTTTTAGGGAAAATTTATGTTTCTCGATATCCTTCTCATAACAAGTTACGTACGTATTGCAATGTGATAATAGTATATATATGTATAAATATGTTTTGAAAACTATTTGGAGCCGGAGCCAAACTTGGTATAACATAATAATGCATTATCCAACCAAGGACGTTTAGTGTGCGTTTTCTTCAGAGTTGTGTAACAATACAGAGGAATAAGTTTCAATCCACGTTTTCTTCGTGACTGACTGAGCTGGAGAAGTGAGTAAGAAAAGGTGCGGTCAAATAATAGTTTTCCATGAAGGCAAGAAAAAAAAATGCCTAGGCACTCATGATGAAGTTGCTTTATTTTCCCTATTTTTACTCTACTCCTTCAAAGAATTCTTGCTCTTTGGTCCATACTTTCTCTCTCTCTCTCTCTCTCTCTTCTTTACAAACGCAACCCTTTTCATTCTACGCCAGTAGTAGTAGCAAGAAGAAGAGAGTGTATGTAGCAGCTGTGTGTGTTCCTCGCAGACCCTGTGGCACCTCCAATTTGAACAGTTTCAGTATGTAAGGAGCATTGGCAGAGTCCATTAAGCTCATTATTATACGGCAGAGAGACGGAATAGATGATGAGGAGTGAGGGCTTTCTCAGCATATGGCATTATTGTTGTAGATTGTAGTCACTAAAAGTCACAAAGGTATGAAAAGCAATTGGTCACATTTCTCTTTTCTCTGCTCTTTTCTACATCCTCCAAATATACTCATACCTTCTTCACCGCGACTGCAACAACTATTATTATATAAGGGAAGTACGTATATACTCTATCCTAAATCCGTATACAAAGTAGTCTTGCTTTCTTAAATGGTTCTTTTAGTCTTTATACTTTCCTCCATGCATGCATGCCTTCACCATCATGATCATTATTATTGCCATTCCTCTTGCTGAGATTTCGCTGCATCTTTGAGCTCCAACGCTATTACAAAGACGGAAGCTCATGTTTGAAGTTAATAGTCAGGAAAGGGGCATTGAGTTCAGCTGTGACCAAGAGAGTGAGCAAGAGAAATACAGAAAGTGAAATCAAAATATCAGGAATATCCACAATCAAAATCAAAATAATGACAAAGTGAAATAGTCCGTGCATGTCGACAACCATACCACTGCGCTTTAATACTTTTGGTTTAGTTGACGTAGATCTTTGTACTTACTTAACTAAGTTCCCTGTACCACCACCACTTTATGTTTTGCTTGCTAAACTCATCTCACACATATACATGTATATGTATGTATATATATATACCTTTCTCCTCTCCCTTTTCAGAAAGAGAAAATAAATTGCAGAACATAATATTATTCTCCTCCGTTTTTACTTTCCTCGAAACTTCATGAAAAGTCTCAGGAGTTGGGTATTGGTAAAGGCAGTTTGGGAGCCACTACTTTTGTGTATAAATGAAACTGTAAACATATTTTACAGGAGATGTCGACAACAACGACAAAAACCGGTTCCTCTTATTCTTACCTAACTAGAATATAGTACTTGGTTTTGTGCACATTTAGGTACTAGTTATAGTATTGTTGTTTGGTACTCACCACTCGTAATGCAGTTTGTAACAACCATGATGAGAAAACGTTTAGCATTCATTCATCCTCTTGTACATTTGTTGTAAGAAGAAAGAGGTAACAGACGGTTTTAAGAACTCTCGTTTGAATCTTTTTTTACTTCTTGGAAAAACGAAAAATAGAAAAGCGTGACTTGACATTTCACCAGGAAAAAAATATTTGGTGATCCCCAAACCCAACACAATGTAAAATGCTTTCTCTTCTACTACCTTCTCCCTCTACTCATAGAGAGAGTATATATATTATTCCTTTGTGCATAGTGAAATATCAACTGAACGTCAACCATTTGGTTACATTTCCCATTTTCTTGTTTGAGAGCACAAGGAAATAACCCATTATTAACAGCAGCAGAGGAAGAAAACATACATGAAAGAAGAGAGTATTATTGTGCATGCTCAAATAATTTGTACAATTTGTTTCGCCTCACTTCTTCCCCAGGGAGAGGGAATATTGTGAGGTAAAGGTAAAAGAACAGAAAGTAGTAGAGGAGTTGGATGGATGTGGATTGTGGATACACAGAAGGTCTTCTATGTGCGTTTATTAGACTTTGGGAGAAAAGTACTTATATGAGTTCATTCATACATGCACATGGATGTAGGAAATTGAGCTGAAATAACTGAGACTAAATCACATACTTTTTCCACTACTTCACAGTTTGCATACATGTTTAATTTTTGGATAGGATAAGAAAGGATGTGCGTTGAAAAGAATAAAAACAATAGGGTTTGGTTTCACCACAGAAAATACTCATATATGAAATGCACAACATAAGCCAACGTTTTAAGGGAAATCTGTGTTACTTGCTACAATTATTGATAAGCTTGATAAATGTATCGTATTAAGATTTTAGAATGGTGGCATGATGATGATTATGATGATAGTCACAAAAAAAGAGCTTACTGAAAATAGGATTGAAGGAATGCTTAAGGTACATAAGCTTTGTTATTTTTGGGGTATTGAGAGAAGTTTTTGAAGGATGTATCAAAACTCGTTATTTTTTTACTTTCTTTTTGAGTTGAAGTAAAGTTAATTGATTGATAATGTTCTTTAAATTTTTTTCAATAGTTGAGGCTGGAAATGGAACAAATTCTCCCATACCACGAGAGCCTTTCCATCCAAACGACTGCTCGATGGAAAAATCAAAGGGTCCTTGCAGGGCTATAATTGACATGTGGTTTTACAACCCTGCCATCAAGACCTGTGAAACGTTTCAATACTCTGGCTGTGGAGGAAATGGGAATAGATTCTCAGAGAAGATGGAGTGTGAGAACCTCTGCGGACCGAATTCAAAGAATAATAAGAATGGAGATGATGATGAAGACGACACTGTCGTGATTGAAGGTGATGATGATGAGAGTAATAACGGAACTTGTCCAAAGTTTGATGGTTGCGGTCCATTGAAATGTGCAGTCATAAAGGATGAAAAGACAGGATGTCAGAAATGTGCCTGCTCCCTTATTCCAGATGATGATGAGGTAGAGACTAAATTGCCTGTGGGAAGTGTTTCTGGAAAACCATCGGAAGATGAAGAGGAGAGGATGAATGGTAATTTTCATCATAAAGTGCTATACATTAATTTACTATATGATGATAATATAAAATGTCGTGTCTGATCAGCATAAGTTACCCATAACTCTCTTTTTCATGAATTTAGACAAGCCTGAAGACGTATGTGGCCTTCCTGAAGTCCGTGGGGATTGCCGAGCAATGGTCACTCGCTTCCGATTTGATACTAAAACCAAGAAATGTATCATGTTCCACTATGGAGGTTGTAACAGCAATGGAAACAACTTTGTTAGCGAAGAGAAATGTATGCAGTTCTGCAAAGGACAATAGTCACAAAGAGGAGGAGTAGAGTTTTATACGGAGCTTTCTTAAGTAGAACCTCTTTTTATTAAATGTTGCTTGTAACCATACGGTCTGTGATTATATATAACTTGGAAAAAGTAACTAGTTGTAAGCTAAACTATTAATGTTTTTTTTTGCATTCCTTGTAATACTCTTTACTAGTTAAGAATCGTTTAATTTATTTTGCGTTTTTATTTAGGCTAGTTCACACATTTTTTCAGTTGTATCCGTACGTGCTTGATCTTTGACAATAAAAGTTATCTTCTGTAATATCGAAATTAACTTTTGCCCTCATGCGGTTTTTATGATCTGAACCTTTTTTATATCATAAAAAACAAATATCTCAAATATGTACTTAAATGAAATGAAGAACACACAATAAATACAAGTCTAGTTCCGTAATCAATAATCACTTTTATTCAATGACACTCATCAAACGAAGATGTACAAGATCTGTAACATGGAAGAAATGTAATGGTAAATCATCCCTTACAAAAAAAGAGGACAAAGACCGACCTCTCTCCGACCGATGGTTGACGATGTACAGAGAAACACCTTTACAAACGGCTATTGATATTGCCAAAATTTCGTTACATCATCATCGTAATACCTACGTGAATGAAAACGTTTTTGAAAGCGAGATTTATTGACAACTGATTATACAATTGAGACATTAGAAAAGACAGTAGGTATTAAAACAATCAAACCTGAGTAGCTACTGTAAATTCCGTATCATTATCAAGGCAAAAGGCAGCTTATAAACTAGTTACACGTAATTACAACTGTGGATCAAACTAATTATTAATACATATTACTATTATTATTATTATCATGATACCCTACAAGTTACGAATCATATAGAAATCATTATAAATCAGTAATTCATAATTTATACAATAATCGATACATTTCACAAGTTTCTTCATTCAATATTAGTTGACATTAGATGTGATGTTTCAAAAAACTCTACCTGCTAATTCGTGTTTATACTAACTTAACAAATTAAAATATTATGATGGATGACACATGTATATGTAAGTGACTTGACTTCGAGAGTCCGCAAGTCAATTGAATAGATACATATATATATATATATATTATTCTAACATAATATCCCCATCATCATCGATCAGTACAGTTGAATACGTGAGCTACACTAATCAAAATTTGAGTTTTGTTACTCAAGACTTTCACATATTTAACTTACGATTAGAAAATGCTCATCAATCAAAACGAGCCCGTAGAATTCAAGTCTATATGCAGCGTAAGGCAAATTGAGAATACAGATTATTTTCCGATTTCCTGTACAAGCAATCTTAAGTTATATAATTTATATACAAGCAAAAAATTGCAGACCAAATTTCATACGAAAAAAAAATCAATCGACACGCACAAATATATAACCTACTATGCTAAAAAAAACAGACACACGTAGAAAGAAGGAGTAAGGCAGATTAAATTACGCTAAACGATTTTCAATATTCATAACAAAACGCATCTGCATCAGTACGTTATATTTCAAATCATTGATTTCACTTTTGAGAATTTTCATAACAAATATTGATAGTTGCAATTGTTTTTTTTGAAATTTTGAATTACATTACTGTTGCAAATATAGCGAGAAAAGCAAAAAAACAATATTTCATTCATTAATGCGATAGTTGAATGTAGGTAATGTAGTAGTAGTACTAATCAAACAATGATAATGACATGCTCTAAAAAAAATTCCCCTCCCCTCATATTATCGCACACAATACATAACAAAATCTAATAATTTCGTTCGAATATAATAAGATTTTCTTTAAGATAAATAGGATGGAGCCGCCGCTTCGTATCTTTTCTGAATTTGATCATAGGTGAATTTTACAAACATGTCATACTGCTCAGCTAATTTTGTGCTCAGGACCTGATCATACAATTCACGAAGGGAGTCTTCACGTTCTTTCATCATCCGCTCGCAAATCAGTCCTACTTGTCGGAACGTAAAAAGCGGTTTATCCTTTTCCTTATTGCCTTGACAAGCAATAGAGCTGGGCGAACCCAAAGATTCTATATTGAAGTCTGCGCCACATCCACTACTACCAGGAGACGGGGGTCCACTTCCTCCCCCACTCATAGCTGAGGACGCTTCCTTATCTTCCCCATTATATAACTGTCGACGTCGGTTCAGTCGTTTCATTTCTTCCCGAATGTGAGTAGAAATCTGCTCTGAGGTGAGGCTCGGCGTAACGGTCGCAAATGGAGATGTAACCTCTTCACGGGCTGGCGTTACAGCAGATGTTGATGGAGACCCCATGCCAGCAAATCTTCTCCGCTTGGATGGTCTGGAAGTGGGCGAATGTAAAGGGTCCAAATCCAAACTCCTTTTGAGTGTTGCGCACGCCATGTTGATAAATTAATCAGTAGTGCTGATAGCCTGAACACTGAAAATTAAAGCCAGTATCAATCAAGGATCAGATTTACATTCAACATTCATCACCACGTCACCACCAATGACCAAGACCCACAATTAGTAATTATCCTTCTTAGCCATAAAACACTAACAAATCTAAATACCTTTTGTTAATACGTCTGAAAAATTTCCACAATACTGAATACGATCAAATTAAAAGTCTTCCTTCTTCGTCTCCAACAAGGTTGGGGTAATTTTCTAAAAAAAAAAACCAACAGACAAAATTGACTTTAAAATAATCAGAAACATCAACCACCAACAATCCAATATTTATCTTTGCAATAATTAAATACTTAGCAAGACGAGTATATTATTATTATCAATTATGTGGTGTGTGTGTGGTAGGTACACTAATCTGCTGAAGATAATGAACTCCTACATCCTACCACCCAACAAATATTGTAAAACCTGGGAAATAATTATTCATAACCAACAAATTCCTCAAACCCTTCCTTACCTTTCTGATGATAAGATAGATTTCAAAAAATCGAATTGATAACAACTTCACAACAGCTGGATATTTTCCGTTACAAATTCAATATCTTTACTACTAAAT
Source organism: Orchesella flavescens (assembly GCA_964034955.1). Taxonomy (NCBI): domain Eukaryota; kingdom Metazoa; phylum Arthropoda; class Collembola; order Entomobryomorpha; family Orchesellidae; genus Orchesella; species Orchesella flavescens. The sequence continues at coordinate 24,132,931 of OZ035954.1, read as the reverse complement.
ATTATAACGTTCACAACACTCCAATTGGATTGTATTCCATCTGATCCAGAACTTCTTGGTATCTGTCTATGTTGCTATTGGTATAAGAGATGATGATATATTTTAGGCATATTTTCAATGGAGTCAAGCACAAATGGCTTGTGTATATTTTTTCCGTTGGCTCCTTTCATACTTTAGCGGACTTGCCTTTTGCCTTCGTCATGTGTGGTGGGAGTAACTGGGATCATGCATTTTGTACCTAAAAGGGAGCTTTCAGTAAAAAATATACTGATATTTTATCAACCTTAAAATAGAATCAATTTATTCCCATTTGGACCTTAATTGTACATTTTCTTAATTAATTAAATTTTTATTGGAAACAAAACTTTATTATAATTGGGTGAAACGTTTGCAAAACATGATATGAAAGATCCTAAAGTGAATCTCCTCTGTTACTAGATGAGATTGAGAAACAAGCATGTAGGTAAGAAGAAATGTACCTAAGAACAAACCAAACCACAATCCATAATCCCATCGGATATATATCGTATTGCAGAGCTACATACACTTCTTCGTTTCATGCAATGCAACCTTTAAAAGAAAAGGTTTTTTGTACGACAGAACGAACGTTTTCAGTGTTTGAGCAAGGAAGATAGGCAGGCGGCTAAGCGCAATTTGTACATTTTAGCCACTCACCCTCACACAATCTAAGGCATGAGGAATGCTGAAAGAATACGCCTTGAGTTGGCTATTGATTCGGCTTGCTGATAGCATAATACATGTAAATTAAGTTTAAGAGTATGTCCTTAAGTTCTTGTTCTATAGCGTACTTACGTATTGTACATAAGTACATCTTTTACTGATAGAGCGTAGTCTGGTTGTGGTAGCTAGTCCCATCCCGAGAATATCCATTTAAGTTTTAAATGGTAGCATGCTCTAGGTTTTATGCAGCTTGCCTTGCACCTTCTTGCATTTCAGCACAAAGGAAATGCTTCCTCACAAGGATGCAGTTTTGTACTGTAGTTTATAGTTTATGGAACGAAGAACAAGACAGGTCGAATGAACTTCTTCTTGGAGATGCATCATCATGCATGATGATGATGATGATATCATGTGAAATGGGACTCTGCGACTACGAGGAAGAATCATTTCTACTGCAGTTGACTTGTGAATCTTCATCTGCATAAAAATATCGATGATAATATGTAAATGATTAAAATAAAAAGCAACAACGCTCTTCCTTCTGGTTGACTGGAAGAGAGGATGATTCTGATATTCAGCCTGAGACAGGGACAGATTTTATACATACATTAAAATATTTTTGGGGCATTATGGAATAATTGCATGACGATGATGCTCTTACATTGAGACGCACTTAAATGTAACATAAAACCAGCAAGTCAAGTCCATTAAAAGTGGCCTCTTTGCTGACTCCAGCAAAACTAAGAAAAGGAATCCGTCCATGCTCGTTATATATATAAGAAATGTATCATAATAGCAGAACCAGAAGCTAACGACATCATACGATAAAGGGTATTGTTCTTCAATCAAGTACAATCTGTCATCGTCTTATCATCTTTGGAATACCTTGGCTTGGTTGGCTTCCGGTCTTTTTAGTAGGTACAAGATAGTGAAGTACAATAATTAACAACTAACTAAACTAACTAAACCAAAAAAACTTTAGGTACAAAGTAGGATTTTTGATTGGTTGTTGCGACTGCGACTCAAAAGATTTGCATACAACGGCAACAACAGATATCGACTAATATTAACAAAGACGCATAAAAGCTATACATAAAACACCAGCTTTCCCTATCCGATCAGGATGGATTGTGGATACATTCAGATCACATATTAATTTACCTTGTTTGTGATAAGCTCTCTGGTAGCAGGAAGGAAGGAATGCGAATGTTTTTTTTAGCATTCTTTCATCTTTATGCATATTATCTTGGTAGCTTGCTTACGAGTAGGAAGCATAAACAGAAGATTTTGTGACCATCTTCATTTTTGTCAACCTTATTGTTAGTTTTGGTTTACAACAACATTTTTGTGGGCTTCTTGATCACCCAGTGAGTTGTTCATTTTCGTTTGGTCGGAGTGGTTTGTAGTACGTGATTGCAGAACTTAAATTTTAAACCGAATTTTCATAGTTTTGAAATTGGAGATTATTTTTATTCCAGGCACCAGAGCTCTTTCGTAAGTCGATATACAATATAAGGACAGGAGGACAAGTCAAGTAGGGAGTGGGAATATTATATTAGGTGAGTAAATTTGCTACTTTCTTGGGGTGGTGTAACTTATAAAATTCGAATATTTCCGATTGTGACTGGCTCCAGGGCCTGTTTGGAATTATATTGAACAGGTGACCGGACATCCTTCTTCTCTGTATCGCCCATTGTCGTATTTATATTTATAGTATTTAATCATTTAAGAGATTTATTCATTGTCATTTCAGATTAAACATTGGTGATTGGATATAATATATTGCTTTGATTTTGATGGTTGTATTTTTCATAGTTCGACCGGTGTTAGTTCAGTCATCAGTCAGGAGCTTCAATCTTCAATTTAATATGTTTGGATCTTCAGGAATGGGTGCTACTCGAACGGTCATGCCCATGACCACTGGAATCCCTTTGTCTCAAAGGTAAATTAATACTGAATGTATAGCGTGCTGCCGTGCTGCATCCAATAATTATATACTTTGTATTATTTTTTACTATAGTACTACTAAAATATTGATATTATCCTGTTTGTGAAAATATGGGCGAAATATGACATTTGACAATAATGGCGTTTTTTCATCTGCATACGGCTTAGGTTCCAGCAGACTCGGCAAGTAGTGGAGACAGTCAACAGCCCATTTCGAGTAGACTTTGGGATCAACAATAAACGACCTGTTATTGGTGGACTAGAGGATGATGATGGTGAGGATTTAGTGGCACCAAGAATTACTACCGGTGTGCTAAAGAGGAATCCTCCACGCAATCGCAGTTTCCAAAAATTTGGAGAAGCATTAGGGTTTACCGTAAGTTTTTCATTAAGTTTGAAGCTTGTTTGGTCATCGTACAAAGGTTAATTTATCCTGAATGTTTCTTTTCTGTAGAACAACGACAATCTAATTGCAGTTAAAGATGCCGAAATCAAGCGTCTTCGAGGACAGTTAAAAGTTGCAAGAGCTCACCTAATTATAGCCATGAGTCGAAGCAATGGATTATCGAACGGTAAAGAATATATATGTATTCATAGGTTAAGTCTATAGTTTTTGGTAGTACTTGGGCTTACTGTGTTGGTATTATTAGCAAAACACAATTTTGATTGGTATTTAATTTAAATGAACTATCTTTGTTTTGTAATTGTAGTGGACAGAGTGCTCCGGACAACTGCTTATAAAGACAGTCGGGCAGGATTTCTAACGAAGCGTGCTGGTGGTGGGGTCCGAATAGGGAATCGAGGTCGACGAATTGCCTTAATTAACAAGAAAAGAGCTGAGTTTTTCACAAAGTCTAAGCCCGGGTTAGTTAAAGTTAAAGGCTCATACAATCTGGCTTTATGCCTAATTACACCAATAGTAGAATAGCAGTAAGCAAGCGATTTTGGAAAAACTTATTTCTGTTAAACCATTACATTACTTTACAGCATTTCTCCACTCAACCGTAAGGCCGGGGCTATTGGTGGTACGAAGACTGCTGGAGGTAGTAATAATTTTTTCGGAGAACCAAGAACAAGGGAAGCTTTGGACGAAGAATTAGAGGCTGTAAGTTCCGTTTATCAAGACAATTCCATTTTCCCCTGTGTATTGTATTTAATTATTATATTAATAATTTTTTTACTGTTACAGTACATGTCCAAATCGAAAGGCAAACAGAAAACCGACTTGGATAAGGAGTTGGATGAGTACATGAAAGTCGCTCGACAACAATCGTTTGCTGCAAGGCTTGGTATATCTTCTACAATCCCAATCCCTACCACCACTGCTTCCCCTGTTGTCGTGGAAGACATGGATGCTAATATGGAAGAAGCTTAGATGTAGTGTAGGTTAGCTAAAAGGAGACTTTCGTTACCGATTAATTTTTACGAAAGGATGAAGGCATAGTTGATACTTGTTTAATTGATGGTCTAGAGTTATAGTTAGGTAATTCAATTCTGTTTTGTCTTTTAGGCCATTTTAGGCTAACTGTTTTTTGTGGGTCTAAATCTTATGAATTAAATGTTTTTGATACCTAGGTAGGTGGTGGAGGATAAATTGAATGATTTGATTACTTTAATGTTTTTTCATTTAAAAGGACTTTGAATTAAAAGTACCATGTACGTGTTTAATCCATGTCAAATGATAACTGTTGTGGAACAAGCTAGAATTTATCAGAATGTCATGTCCCGGTAAACATAATAGTAATAATTATTAAGTTATAGTAGGTTGTATGTATTGTATTACATTACTTAAATCACAAAGTAATGTACTCAACCTTTATATTTTTATAATGGAACATTAAAACGTTAATATATTAATGTTGAATGTGTCAATCTGGCTTACTTTAATGGGCATGAATCAACATGAAATAATCTGCTGAGGCTTGAGGAGAAGCAGGGAAAGTATGGTGATGTTACTTTAACTAATGATTAATTTAACTTTTTCAATGATCTGTATTATCTGTAGTAACACATGTTTTTACAAAAATAGGATGCGATTTTATTGAAGTGTTTGAATTTTTTTTAAAAACTGCTTTGGTAAATATCATAGTCATTTTGTATGATGGTAACAAATGCCGAAGAAACCGACGGCTATTTAGAAATTGTAAATAACTTTACACAAGGGCTGTGCTAAAAATTGCGATTCAATTATTGCAAGTCTACACTAATAATTCTGAAGTTTAATAGTGTCCGTATCCACCACCATGTCCTCCGAGGATTCCTCCGTGGTGACCTCCGATATGACCTCCGTATCCTCCAAGAATAGCTCCGTGCCCGTATCCACCTCCATAGCCGTGTCCATGACCACCGTAACCGTGATGAAGAACTGGTACGGCTACTTTAGCTACTACTGGAACCTTTGCGACTACAGGAACAACTATATGGATAAAAAGCAAGTCCAATTAATTTCCGGTAAGTATACTTTACACATAAATATGATTTGTGTTTGTAAAAATCATACTTGGGTGGTATGTTCTATGCTCATGATGGTAAGAGGTGGCAACTGGAACCTATCCAAGAATAAGAAATATATATATATAAAACAAAACTGTCAATGTATTGTTAATGCAGATGTTTCTGAAAACTGGGGATTTTACGAACCTTGTGAACGACTGGCACAGCAACTGGGACTGCAGCAACTCCGTAATGACCATGTCCATGTCCTGTAAAGTTAATGAACAATATAAATTTGTGAGCAAACTGGAGCACTTTGTAATTCAGCAATGATTCCACTGAGCTGATTTATCAAACACTCTTATTGTTCCGTAAAATTTTACCCCCATATCCATGTCCCAAACCTCCATAGCCTATTCCTCCGTGTCCCAAACCTCCATGTCCAAGATAACCTGCACTGACGGCAGCAATCACAGCAGCGAGAACAATGAAAACCTTCATATTGAATGTGAGAATTTGGGGTAACACGAAACAAGATTATAAAATTATCAACAAATATATAGGAACTTTTTGAAAAGCTATTTTTTGATCTGTCTTGGTGAAACAGCTCAAGTTAACTGATGCTCAGGGAAGGGACAAGTTGCCTTTATATATCGGTCACAATAAAGGTCTCCAAAACTTTGTGCTTGTTACAACGAGTCTCAGAAAAAAAAAGTTTTCATAACTGTGGTAAATACTAGCGATCCTCCCCTTTGCAGGTACTATTTACAATTTATTGTTGATGTACTTTTAGGTGACATGTCAAGTCATGTTACGTATTGCGTGACTTACGTATAAAGTTTCTGTTGTATGTACAGCAAGCACCCTTTGTGCTGATCAGTAAGATGTAATAGGGAAAAAAGTCCGTTTGGTCTTACCGGTCACAGTCAGGATAACAACAATATGCAACGAATTGGTCCTCCTCCTCCTAGGTAAATAATATTAAGGCATGTTACGTGCCCATTTATTGTTAAAGATACGATAATTAGAAGACCTTATGGGTGAATGCAAAAGTACAGGCATAAGCATTGCATTATTGCAGCAGTACGCACAATATCATACACTGCCTGTTCTGATATAGAAGCAGCAACAATGCTCATGCATCTTTGAGTTGGTTGATGCAGCATAGCGCAAGCAATACATATCAAGTCGCAGTGTCGCTTGTTATACGACAGAACAATAATACTATTTTCATAAATAATCTTGGTTATCTTCTCAAACGTCACCTTCTTGGCTAGAAGACGGCTTTAGCAGAAACAGAAACCTACGCTTCTCTCTCCTTGACAAATGGGAACTTTGGGAAAATATCCTAGTAAAAACTACATAATACAATTATGTCATAGAAGTTGGAAGTTAACATGAACCTTATCAAGGAATCAGTGCCAATATTATGATGCCTTCAAAATAATGGAAAATTAATCTCCCTTTCAATGATTCCCAGAAGAAAAACCGTGATGCATGCGATGATTTTCTTAAACTTATTACAAAATTTAATAGCATCATGCATGTATTATGCATATGAGAGCGATTTATATTGCTAAAATCATGTAATAAGATGAACAGGCTGTAACCAACAAAGGAAGTGTACTACAACGCAATTCACATAATTGGTGTCCCATGAAATGTACTTAAATGTGCATAAATTATGGATGTGTGCGTTTGTCATCAAATGAAGTAAGCAGGACAGAAATGTAATTTTTTACTCGATAAAGTGTCAAGAGCAATAATTAATTATTGTTCTGATTTTCTAAAATGCTCGATTTCGATCTAACTTGCATGATGTTCTGTTAACACATTCAGTCTAATCATTGCATTGACGTGTTTTAGGCATTTTAGGACCACATTTAGCTCTTCTCTCAAGCTGAATTTTTATATTTTGTATTACAGAGTTTAAATTAAATGGTCATGTGACAGATAAAGATAGTACATAAAACGTACACATTTTAACTGCCTACATCAACACGTTTTTGACATAGCTTGAGGGCCTCAAACAGCAGCGAACATACCTTCTTACATCACTACTCACTAGTGCTCACTTTTAACAACTTCCATCTTCATTACCCATAATTATTCCTTTTTTCCTGTAGAGTCGTGATCTAATTCAGATTATTTTTTGCTTGAAAATCATTATGTACTACTATTACCATCGTATGCAAATTAGGTTACATGATACAGTCGAAATTCTAAAGAAGGCTACTTTTTTTGTCACGTTGCAAGAATTGCAATGCAAGCAGCAAAGGCTTCGTCTTGAGCTTAACTTTGAGAAATACCAAATGCCATGGTCTCTGCAATTCATATTTAGGTTGTAGTTAGTTAGTATGTTTTGAAGCATGTAATGTGATGCCTCGCGGAGATTTAGCTGTCTTCGCCTTCGATTTACGCTAGCGTCACTGGAAGTTTTGAATGTGTTCTACATGTACTTAACTCAACCAAAATTTAAAAAAAAAAACTTTACTTAAAAAATGCTGCACTTTGAAAATCTGTTGGATATTATCTAAAGTACTTCATTATAACATTTTATTATGTTTTAGATAGGGAACAAAAGATTCGACGAGAATGAAACAATCGAGCAAAAAGTATATCTATAATAGAGCGTATCATATTTAAATGTACGTGACTTAGTCGACATTCTATCAGACTTTTGAAATTAAGCATAGCATTATGATTCAGGTTAAGGCTTTTGAAAGAGACAGATAATAATTATTAAGTTGGAACGCAAATTCATTTTTGCTCATTCATAAATTCATCTATGAATCTCTTGAGCAATTTTTCAGTAAAATTAGTTTTTTTTCTCTCTTTCTGATTTGTCTCGGTTGGTTTTCTTGATTATGAAAGACTTTTCATGGCATGTCAGATATCGCGCATATCGTAACGATTCTTGCTGGTAGCAATAATAGTAATAAAAAATGTATTACATACCTCTAGAGATTCTGCTATTCTTGATAATATCATGTGGTTACAAGTGACAAGGGAAGCAAAGGAAATAAGGAATGCAGAGAAGAGACACAAATGGTCTAATTTACAAATTTCTTGTTCTGGTGTATTTAGAATTTTGTGAATATAGAATGGGATGTCTAGGAACTTGTCATAAGTATTACGAAGTATATATATGCATCATCATGTCATAATAATTACTATTTGAATATACCAAAGTCATTGTTACAGTGTGGGACATCAAATTCATTTTAAATTATGGTGCTTGACCACTGGTTGTTGATAACCTGATGACTTTAATAACAGGTTGTGGCGTTTCTAAAAAAACGAGATCTGATCTAGATCGCAAAGAATGCATTTTCTTATCAACTTTAATGCAACTGTAAACAAACATATCCTAATTCAAATAATTTTAGTGTTCAATATATCACACACTATTCCTTATTACATGTAATTTAAGGTGGCCATACATGCAGTAAAGAGTAGTAAATGAGCCGCATGAATTGACACAAGATTTGACCAAATAATTTATATAGAGCTAGTGAATTTGACCAGCTAGTTGAGTAGAGAAGTAGAGAAAACTGTCAGTTAGTATGAATGAATAAGCTCGTTATTACCTGTATTTTTTATTCTGTTTATGAACAACAGCGTGTGTTTGCATCAATATGATTGTTACATTATGTCGCTTTTTGTGGCTTGAAATTCGGTCAAACATCTTTAAAATCACAAGATTCGCATCACACGATGATCTGCAACTGATATGATGGAGAAGCATGCTAAAAAACATTAGAATTTTATTGTGTAATCCAATGCCCATTACTAACTTGCAAGTAATTAGCTGTAAATATGCAGTATGAATGAGGAGAAATGGGTGCTAAAAATCCCAAGTAGTGATTTTTTGAGACTTTGCACGCACGCATGCATTTGCAGTAAATGGTCGTAATAAAATTATTCTTTAACTCTGTTTAGCCTTTTCCTTATACTCCTGGTCTGGCGTTTTTCCATGACTGTATAAAGAATTTGGCAAAACCTACATTAAAGTCACACCAGCTAACCATTAATAAGTCACAAACATTTCAATGAGGTTGTTTCCTAAATGTCATGGTCATTCAAGCGAGCGTATGAAGTCAAGTTTCAAGCCAGTATTTAGCATTTTCATTGTTGTTGAAGACAATATCAAATAAATGCTTTGTTGCTTATTTTGTTGTCACTCAGTTGGGAGATGGGGAGCCGGAGCACGTTTGTTGCCTTAAACAAACAAAAACCTAAATACGTCAACCAACTCCCAACAATGAAAATTAAAAGTATTGATCAAAATGCCGTGTGTTTGCGTAAAAAACCAACTATAAATGAATGAATTGAATGAAAGAGAACGTGTTTTTTTGTGTGTGAATACACGAATAAAAAGTGTTACGCAGCAGTTGCAATAACGGCAAAATTACTTTCTGCATCAGTGACACATTTTGTTTGTAATTACTGTCCAAGAAGAGTGCAAATTATTTAATTCAAAGGTCGTTTATCATCAATGTGGTTGAAATCATTTGATCTGCGTGAATCAGAAATTTTTTTAAAGCGAAGCCTTAAAAACAATGTGAAAATTTACACAAAAAGAGGAGTTGCGTGCAAATTTTAATATATAGCTCAAACAATGTGATAGGCTATATAACTTGCTTTTATACACATAGAATAAAATTGTCCTTCAGCCAATCTTCAAAGATTGAGCATCCATCTTTTAAACAATTAAAGTTAACTTCACTCCTGTGGTTCTGTAGACAAAATCATGACTGCTTCGCTTCCTATATGCAGTCTTCCTATAATAAAGCAAGTTGATATCACAAGAAACATAATACACAATTAAGTTAAGTATGCACTTTTGTGGTGAGGTGACACATTGTGAACTAAAAGTTGGTACTACCTTACTACTACCTACCCCTGGTATAATGTGATGTATTCTTTAATGGTGCATGTGCATGTGATATGATTGTGCATTATGCACTTTAAACCTGTAAAGTGAAGGAAGCGAATATATAGTCCTATCGCATAAAAATATATTCTGTTCATACAATGAATATTCCCTAAATCGAAGTAAATATTTTATTTATCATTATTAATGAATTTGATATACATAGAAATAAAGAAAGCTCATCATCATTAACCTAATAAATTATTGTCAATGAAATAACCTATCTTGATAAAATTATCACGTACTTTATAAAAGCAGTTAAGTTACGTTTATGTAGAAGATGATTGCAAGTTAATTGCATTAGTGCATGATTCTTATCTCACGTCAATTTATTTTGGATTAAAATTTATTCTGTTTGTTTGCTATTCTGTCATCAAAGCATGCAATACAAAATAGTATGAAACTCATTTGTTATTCTGAGGAACTTTTCCAGGGAATTATGCACATTTAAGTTTTTATGTAGATTACAACAATTTAACAGCGTAGTATACATGAGAGTATAAAAAATATTCACACGGTCTAAAATTACTGTCATGCTGGATTGATATGTGGTGGTGGCTCGCTGACTGACGTGACAAAACGGAGATGTAAAACACATTATCGTAGGTGTCATTTAAATTAATATCTTTGTATGCATGTGATAATGAAATGCATTAAAGTCTACAGTCAGTATTAAATTTTTTTTTTTTAGAAAAACGGCTCTTGCTTACGTTTAATTGGAAGCTCTCCTACTTCTACTTTTGTTCGTTTAGAAAGAAGAAATATGAATTTGACATGATATAATAACAATAACTCTAAAGAATAAAGTTCCCACACAATATAGTATATAGTTTTTTTACATATTTAAAATGCATGCGTGATAGGCAACATTATTATATGACAAAAAGTCACAGTATTCAAATAAAATGCATCTTTGCACTTTTTAACAGTGAATGACACGACACGGTAATTTAGTGCAAGCTCCTTTTGCTACAGGGCTTGGGTACATTCTCAAAGTCGTTTAACGTTACACATCTTGTTTCTTGCTCTTAATGATGGTGAATAATGGACTATAAATGAATGGTAGTTATTTTGCGGTATGTTGTAGTTGTATATATCGTGTTGCATGTAACGTTATCACAAAGGAATCTGATTCTCGAGTGCATGCAGATACACCCAAACGATAATAATATTGAGCATAATTGTTGGCTTCACGGAATCCACGACATAAAGTCAAGAGTCCATAGTACCTCGAGTGAATGTCACCATCATCGTGTAATTCACAAACCCATGATTTTTTGTGGAAATTGGAAATCAAAAAATTAAGTAGTTAAAAAGACAATGGACTGTTGTGATAATGTGAAGCGATAACAAATTAAGCAGATATATGTGTGTATCGCCTTGAGAAAAGGAATGAATGATTGTGAAATGTTTACAAAGGATATTATATATTTGTTGTTGTGAGATATAATTCATAGGAAATGTACACATGTTTATTGGTTTTCCCGAGAAAATTTACGTATACTTCCCATTCCTGACATTTTTTTTGTGTGGAAAACTGCATTCATTCATTTTATTTCTTAATGTGCCAAGGTTAAGACTACCATTATGTGGGTGGTTGTTGGTAGGTACTTAGGCTTGCCAGATTTTCCGAGACCGAAACTAGTACATAAAAATTTGAAATTTTTTATATATACATATTTGAAATATATTGAATTTCTTTAACTAAAAGGCATTGTTAAACTGAGTCAGATACACATTTTACAAGTAAAGCGACCACATACATTGCAACGTAAAAATTTTCACCTTTGATCGCCAAATATTTAAAACGTATTTCAATATTTCAAATATGTAAATTAATTTTTTAATATGCATACTTTGCAAGAAGATAATAATTAACTGAAAAAATTCCAACTATGAGTATTCAGCCAATAAAATATTAGATTTAGACTCCATTTTAGTATATATATGTTGAAATTTCCCTCAAAATTTAAATAGTGTTGCTAAAACTGGTTTCAAAATCTTACGTTTTCAATAATTTACAGTAATTTTGTATATTAAATTACGGTTTTGGGTTATTGTTATGCAATTCAAGGCATTTTAAGTTAAATCAAATTTCACCCGCAAAATTAAACCTGTTTCAAACTCTTGAGCTTATCTAGGGTAAATCAAGGGTAAAAAATATGAAAGTTGCACAAATTTTGCAAACCATATCCCAAGCTGAAGCCCACCATTTAAGTGGACTGTTTACTAACTATTATTGATAAAGTGAAGCATGTATGACACAGCCAATTCATTAAAATAATTTTAACTTTAGTTTATCAGTAGAAAACTGACAAATATAAGACACTTGTCACCCTCAGTTGGCAAGAAAAAGAGTAATCGTGCCAATGCAATACTTGTCAGAGGTACACCATCTACACATTGCGAAAATTTGAAAAAAAAATGCAGAGAATTAGCACTTTTTTTTATAAATTTTGTCCTAAAATTGGATAAAAGTAGCTAAAATTCTCTCTTGAAAAATTCAGATTGGAAAGTAGTACCAGTAGGACACTTTCTTCAAAAGTAGTACTGTACTACTTTTCCGAATTTTCAGGGCTGAAAACTAGTACCGTACTAGTGAAACTAGTACGTCTGGCAACTATATAGGTACTGTCTATATGACTGTCTGAAAAATGAGTAGTCTGATGATGATAATAATAGCAAAAAATACACATGTTGAGGTAAAGTACCTGTCTGTGCTGTAAAGTATTTTTGCTTCAGCTGTCAAACAAGCAAAAGAGATTTGTATTTGTTAAGTAATGCGATATACATAAAAATTCACGCATTAAGTACAAAATAATCACCTTTACCACACGCATCCCACGACCTAACAGAAGCTCTAGTTTTACAAGTCAAGTTTTCAAGTATGAAATTTTCAAGTTCATTTTTTGTGACTTGTTCATCCATCCTCTCTGTAACTCTGAATGTTTTATGTATCGCGAATATTCAAGGAAGTTTTTAAATCGCGACATGCATGCTTTGACAAGGGATATGCTCTGACTCAAAAGTTATTGATCGTTCTGTTCTGCATGTACTCGTAATGAACCTACAATTTTGTAAGTTTTGGAGATGTCACGGCCCATCCAATCTGAGACATTATAGTTAGTCACCTTTCTTTCCTTGTAATGTTTCAAACACGGAGTATTTTAGAACAATGAGCGATTTTTATCTTCCTCAATCAATGGCAAGGTAAGCGTCATTATAGTCGTCACTTTACAGTCTAGGCTCCCTTTTTGTTTTACTGACTTATTTTCAACCTAACCAGCTTATTTAATATTGGGATGTTATGTAACACTCATATTGCTAGATATTGAAATGGATATATTTGTAAGCAGTACGTATACCAACTATAAGCCTTTATAAACTCAACGAGCGCATGAGAAAAGGTTGTGAAATGGTCAACCAACGAATTCTGCACTGCCGGTAGTATTACATCAGAGTACGAAAACTTGATTATTTTTGTAATTGACATTCCTATTGCCGTAAATTAGGATAATGAAATCGAGTTTGAAATCGTGCTTGGCTACATACATATATTATGCTGGATTGTTCAATGTATAAGGGATTTCTTGAATCCCGGAAGAGAACGGAGAGGTACAAGACCATGGCATACATACATGCAGGATATGGGATCACTTCTTTTAATCACTCCTGTGAAGAAATGCCAGAATAACACCTCCCAATAACAGCACCATTCTTTTCTAGGGATTATATTTAATATATTGACTATAGTTTTGTTCTGCTGCTGTCATAAAAACCAGAGCGCTGTGAGCATTGATGATATCAACGTTATTTGTACATGTGTACTTTTTACTATTACACGAAAAGTTGTCAATAATTGATTGCTAACTAGCCACAAACTGTCAAAATATTCGATATTGACTTTTACGCGTTTGAAAAGATATTTACTGAGAACTGCATATAATGATTTACTTTAATAGGACGCATTTTTGTGCAAGCGGAGGTGCTTTTCTTGGTACAAAGAAGTTCTCAGAGTTGATTGGAATCTTGAAGCTTATATGGATTGCATTAGAAATGATTGTTCCCTGATTTCTGCATTACAATAATTTTTGTATTAGTTTACGCATTTTACTTTATATGAATACACATTTATTATGCAAAAAGGCACGAAACCAATAAGCACAAATCCTGGGATTACCTAACACCTATCTCAATGCATAATAAACTGCTTCACAACATATATTATGCATATACGTAAAACTTCACGACATGTATCATGCGTATAGCATCTCATATATCCCTTCTCTTATTAAAAATCCAAATCTCCTAAAAACGTGATCCCCTTCTCTTTTATGAAATAGGTCTTTGTGCCTGATTGTTCGTTAGTTACCAGCTAAATTGAGCCAGTAGGTGTTTTGAAAAATTGGTCTTCATTCATCATTAAAAATATGTTTTCTTTTGGGAGGCTTTGGGTGCTGCAAGTACACACACGCTTTAAAATGTGTGAGAGCGTGTATAAGTATTTCTTTTCAGCTGGTATTTACAAAAAAAAGCCTGCAAGCTTCAATGCTACGTGAAATTAAGGTAAAACGTAAATAAAAACGAGTTCAGCCAACCGATGAAATCAAGAGCACCTATAAGCAAAAACGTATACCCTCAAGACATTCCATTACAATGAAAATGGATCATCTCATCTCGTAGATTTGGGTTCAAGATTCATTCATTTAGTCACATAGAAAAATTACACAAAAAATGTGGACTTTGAGTTGGAGGGACGAACGCTAAAGATTGGTGATGTGATTTTCCCCACAAATGGCACATAATGAAGTTTTATCGTTACATAGTTGTTAGATACATACAATACGCTGTATGTTGCCCAACTCATTTCCATTGTTCCTTATTAGCCACATTACAAAATGTGTCGTAGTGTTATCGGTCCTTTTAGCTTAAAAAGGAGGTTTCGTTTCTCATTTAAATGGAGGGACACACTAAACCGTACCATACTGACACATGCTCATATGTAAGAAGATTATCAGAGATAATAGTCATCCTTTTTTAATGCGTATTTACTGAAAACGAAATCCTTTTAATGACAGGTATAGCAAACGCAACTAATAGATTGAAAATATTGGGTTTGCTCAATTGTCAATATAATTATTATTTCCCACAACTGGTTCATAAAGGCGATTTCATGACAATTGGTTTGCTCTTTTTGTGGCAAGTTGTATAAATGAGTGTGGCATATTTTGTCTAATCATAGAAGTTAAATAGTTAAAGAGTTAAAATGATTCTAAATGCATAGGGTTCGTTACTTGCTACCTATCTACCTACGTGTGCATACCGTAAAGGAATGTTATGAATAGCCATTCATTTTCATTCAAAAACATATTTTCATGGTACATCAGAAAATTAATAATTGTCATACCCTTGAATTAAAAACCTACAAAAAAGAAAGCCCAACAGTTAACAAAATGATTACTGAGGCTTATATATAGTGCTTGTACGAACGAATAGTCTTTGTAATAAGAACTACTTGCGAAATATCTTTAAAGTCAAAGAAAGTTTCATAGTCAGATTGTCCCCTACCGATGACATATAATAATCTTTCAATTTGATATAATTTGAATTGTTATATACAGTGAAAAAATGAAAAAGTGAGACTAGTTTTTGTCGACCGTCTATAGTCTAATAATAACAACTTCATTAACACGTCTATATATATGCACTGTGTAAACTTCAGTTTATTTATGATGTACTATATGCAGCATGAAACATTAAATTGAGTATGTCATATCAAAGGTATTGTGTGTATATTTATGATGCGTTCGTTACTCCCAACTCCACGTGGTTTGATAATTTTAGTATTCACTTCACTACATGCATAGTTGATAATGCACAAAAGTATAAAACTGACATCATTTATTGTTGAGGCTATTATCATTACAGAAAATGCTCATGCATGTGTAGATAGATGGTAGACATAATACATTCTTCTTAATGGGACGAGATTAGATGTAGTATTATGTAAATATATGAAAAGGGGAAAAAATACCCTATGCATTTTTTGGGTGAGTTGATTAACATGATTTAGAGTAGACCCTCTAAAATTTATGCATGTGAAATGCTCGTCATCATAAATCTTTTTCGATTGCCCTTGGCTCAACAGTAATTTTGGTGCAATATATATTATGACCTTTCATGCGAGGATTAGCCTAGATATTGCAACAAACAACGTTCAGTTAGTCAAACAATAGTTATTCTTCACTCCCGACGTTTCTTATAAATGACTTTCCTTAATCACACGTGTATGCTTTTTACAAATTCTTGAGCAAACATTTTGCTGAAGATTGATTGAGAAAAATTTAAGAGGAAAAATGGTAGAAAGGTTTAATTCAAATTTTTCTTTATTGTATTTATTTGTCTCAATTTCAAAAAACTTATGGCTTATTATGGCTCCACAAAACGTGTAAGATAATAAACACGACGTTGCTACATATTCCAATATAATTTGCTACCAACATGAGCACTTTTCTATAATGCTCATTTATCTCCATTATTCTTATAATATATCAAAGAGTCCTCAGAAGAGTCGTATATGTATTGATGCGAATGCCAATTCCACGACAAGTTTTTTTTTATATTGCATGAAAATGCTTTTGTTTTTATTTAAAATATTATCGTAAATTTACATCAACATAGCGGAAGTGAACAATTGATTTGAAAATTTGCAATCAAAACTTTATGTTTGTTTGTAAACATATCGGAGATTTAATTAGGAACTACTAATTGAGAGAATTCTAGAAGAAAGCTGCATTTAGCGATTCAGTTAAATTTTTTATAAAAAAGTTAACGATTATAAGATTTTAATCATGCATAAATGGAACATGAGAATCATTGCATTATTGACAGCAAAATAAGGGTACATATTGGTATAATTGCATGCGGAACATTTAGAGCAGGAAGATAAATAGATGACAAAGAAGAATACGATTTATTTGCATGAGTTCATGAGTATATAGTAATATAGTAAACATACATAAAACAAGAAATGCATATTCAGTGTATTCGTCTTCGTCTTGTTGTTCCTGCTTTGCTGTTTGCAATTGATTTCTTATCATTTTGAAAAGATGCATAAACGTTGCATATATTTACGCTGTCGGATGCATCGTCTTGTTATGTAACCTGATATACATATACTGCATTAGTAGCTTGTCTTGGGCTTCGTGTTATAATGATAAGGTACAATAACAAAAGAATGCATAATGTGATGATGAGTTGGTGAAGAATATATAAATTCTAATTTTATGACCTATAAAAACAGCATCTTGATCAAAGTGGAATAAATAATTCCGGTTTGCAAAAAAAAAGTTTACTGAGTTGGCTTCAAATTATTTTTAAAAACAGTAAGGCACAATAAAATCAAATTAGTAGTACTTAATTTTTGTACTGATGAGATAAAGTTAATCAACTAAAACTACGATGAGAAAGCATTAAAAACATGGCCACCAATTTGCATGAAAGGGGAAACATAACGGCCTCGAAGCGTATTATGTATAGCGTCACGCAATTTGCGTGTAAGTGTAAACTTGATCACTTTTACTCATAAATTCGGACTTGCATACATTTCTTCAGTGAAGCCGGATTTTTAGGGAATATAGACAATTTTTTTGCAGAACCTAATCCCATGCAAGTGGGTTCATGATGAGCACTCATCAACACTGAAAGAAGGCACTGTCAGTTTCTTGTGTTCTTAAACGTGATTTTATAGTGATGATAGGAGCTTGTCAATGTCGTAACTTTATCTTCGCCCAATTCGTATAAAACACGTGCATATATACTCTCAAAAATTCTTTCAATATCAATACCAAACAGGTTAACAAACTACTACACGCAATCAAAAATGAGTGGCTACTGAAACCAATCAATCAATAGAACCAGAAAACACTTTAATTCAGACTTTCTATTGGGTTCATTTTTCTTGAGCTGAAATGAACATTGAATCATTAGGTTTGGATCGTGTGCGCTCTCATCATTTTTACGTGCATAAGTATATGAATGATTTGCCAAAGTAAATTGTGAGACAATACGCAAATTTTTGCGTGTTTCAGGTTACATGCTTTTTGCAATAACACACAGCACGCACGCTTTCCAACCGTACAGTTAAGCAAGGGCAAGGCAACTCCTTTGAGGGAGAGGTAGAGCTAGGAATTCGTTCAATCTGATTCGACAAAATGCTTTTTAATTTGTTTAAAAAAATCATAATTACTAGTCTCAGCATTCGAATTTTTTAATTGCAATAGACAACTTAGGTACTTGTTTTTATGATATGATATTAGATTGATCGATCTTCTTCATAAAGGATCAAAGCACATGCACAATACACCCCTCCAATACAAACCAATAGTAATGCCTTATGATTCCGAAACATTCGTAAGTAGCACGTGTGTGGAAACGCCCAAGCAGTCTTTAATGATGGTACATGGCATATATGCATAAAGATGTTTGTAATCGTGCCAGTAGAATTCTTCGAGTGGTGATGTATTGCTGACACGTGAGTAAATTTAGTATGCATGTATATTGTATTTATTCAATCAAGATGTAGATTATGCGTAAATTCGAAACCAAAATTCCGGGGCTTTATAATTGGCGAATCGAAGATTTTGAAAACCCATCCATTGCCAGTACATGAGCTGCTAAGTTCAGTTCAGCCGTCGTTATCGTTCATCCTTGAAATTTCCAAGACGATGCTTTGCAAAGCGAATCACATTTTTAAATAATTCAGGTGTATGTTTTGACATCCCGATTTCTGTCCCACACGCAAACCTGTTTGCTCGAAAGCTCAACAATTTATGCAGTAAGGTGTCGAAGGTCATATTCTTCGAATGTCGAAGCAATGTAATGCAATACAAATAACCTAAAAAATCTCAAAAGTTAACAAAGAAATGGCTCTTAAAGCTTTTAATTTCCTAAAGAAGGGCTATGCGGACGTTGAAGCATTATGGAGCCTCAAAATTCCGAAAGGCAAAATTCAACACAAGTATAATACTGTTCTTGAATACTGCAGACGATCACAATATTTCCTTGCAGTATTATTATTTGTCCCTCTCATCTTTTGGTATGTTAAATCAGTTAAATAGTAGCACGTCAGCTTTTTAAATCAATCTATAATGTTTCATTTACTAACTGGCAGGAAAATTCTTGCAAACAGGCACAATTTTTGGAAGCTGCTTCACGGCGCAACTGTTCGGGATGGAGTTGCTTTATTAATGTAATGAAATAATGATTGTATTATATACTTTTCCGAGCTACAAGCATTCAAAACAAATTAAATCAAATTGCATTACCAGATCTGGTTGTTTCAGAATGGAGTTTATGGGGTGGATTGTTCTGGGTTACGTATTGGGACTCAAACGGTTGCCTGCAAATTACATCTCAATAGCCATCACCGTAAATAATCATCTAAACGGAGTTATTAGTCCAAATATCATATTTATAAAATCTAAAAATAGTTTAGTGCATTCGAATTTCTTTTAAAGAAAACATTCGTAGTTTTGGATAAGACATGGAAGCCTATGGTGCAGGATTTCCAAGCAAAAGTACTAGAAGAAAGTCGCCTCGTAGTCGTTACATACAATCCAAGTGGAGAATCTCTCCCATTTCACTCTAAGCTTCAGAGTTGTTGTCTATTTGCTGTGTGGATTGGAAGTGTATGGGCAATTGAGAGATTTACAAAAGTAAGTGATACTTTAATAAACCATATTTTAGAAATCGTAAGTGCAAACCTTTGGCAGCTTTGCTAGTTGTATCAGCTTTACAGGAAGTAACCTTGACCAAGTAACCTTCACCTTTTTTCCTATGCGTTTAGGAAAAATTGACTAACAATAAGTTACATAATGACGTAGGTAGTAATTTGGCAAGCTTATAGTTTATATGGCTCTGAGTAATTGTCGTATTTAACATGTACGTAACGGTGGATGATGATAATTCAGCCTCCATTGTTTATTCTTAGCTTTAATATGCATTTGCAAAGTGCAGGTACATGTATGTATGTATATAACAAGCAAAAATTAATCGATGTCAAGTACAGAGAAAAATCCCATGGGCTGAGTATTTCAATTTTTCTATCTTGACTTCCGATATTTTCCTTTTTAATTCAAAGAGTTCTTTAAAACTAGCACATATTTAATCTTATAGAATGCTTTATCATCCCCACAAATCGAAAGCGTTTGGTGGGTGAAGCCAACAGTCTCTAGACCCTCATCATTGTCACCATATAATGCTTAAATAAATCGAAACATGAAACATAAGTGACGAATAATGAGAATAATGTACTTATTTGGCTAAAATGCATTTTAAACAAACTCATTATTGTTTTAAGGTCTAATAATGATAATGGGATTCTGGGTTCTTGACGTTAGCGTAATTTGATAAACAAGAAGTTATTGTATTGACGATTTTTAGGTACCTACTTCACATGACTTCAGTCCACCTTCAGTCATAGTCACATTTTCTCCCACGCTGTAACAGCCACGTTTGTCTATATTTTCCTAACTACAAAAAATAGTTTAATGACGTGTTTACTGTTGACTTAATGTTTATATCGCTTGTTAACTTGCCCCATATTATAACTACTTACTTAATGTTTCTATATAACAATGCATACATATTTCTGTATAAAACGGGAAAGGAAAGGGGACAAGTAATTTGTTTAAGAAGAGGAACAAGGCTGATCTAATTAATTAGCTGGTAGTAAGTTGCTCAACCCTTATGAAATTATGATTTTTTTTGTTTGCTGACGTTAGATTGATGTGAGCAGACATGAAAATTGCGCACTAATTTCCACCACTGCCTTAACCTCAACCGCAGCCGTATTGTTGATGACAACACTTTCTTTTGATACGTTTCCGACTGTTGTGGAATTCCATAGAAGATGTTGTGAGCTTTGGGTACTCTCGGCTGTTGGTGTTCTTTGCTTTGTACGACTATATTATGCTATACTCCTCCTCATCCTTCAAGATACCTTAATAACTTTATTCAGTACCAAGAATTATTATTACAAAAAAATGTGTAGATTATGCTGTTCCTCCTTCAACGCTTGAAGCGAATCATTAATGGGGAAATAAAGCCTTCTCAATATATCAGGATGTGGTGGGAGAGCCTTCTATTCATATTGACTGTTTACATTATGCTGTTGTAAGTTGTAGTTTGGTTACATCTTGCGTATTACATGATATGGTGACATTAATCTACGTTTATGAATAATATTTGACATGACAGGTACATTCCAGTCATTCACAAAGGATTTTCTACCAAAAATGTTATTGCACGTAATAATCAAATAGTGACAAGGGCTGTGGTTCCTTCAGAAGTTTCAAATGTTTTCCAGTACTTGTCGGAACTCGACCTACAAGACTTCATTAAGCCTGCGACTAAAGTCTATGCTAGACTAATTCAAGGGTCTACGTACACGACAAAGTAGAATATTTTGATTTTAATAATTAATATTATTCTTACATACTTTATTAGTCAGCGATTATTACAAACAAATAAATGGAGTCCTGCGTAAGACTATGATGCATACACTTGCATAATATATACATCATTTAATAATTCGAAGAAAAACAAGTCGTAAGGTAGTCAACAGCCAGCATAACAGTGTAAAGAGCTAAAGCTTCATTTTGTAAAATCAAAACCAAATTGGAAGTCACAAAAACGTCAATCAATCCACTTTCTGAACTGCGCTTCTTTATCGGGACCCTTGATTGACATGATTCTTCATTCAGACTGGTATTTTGCTGGGGGTTTCTCGTATAGTTAGCTGACAAGGAAATTCGGCTGGGGACAAACTGATTCCAATTTCAGGGTCTGGTGACGGTGGCTCTGTACCAGGAACAACTGAAAAATTGAACTGTTGAAGCAAACAGCCAAGGAAAAGAGGCACTATTGAGCTGACCAAATTAATTCCGATACAGATACGCTTCCCTGTAAAAAAATAAAAATGTCAGATAAGAATGGAACATGGTAATTGATGGTAACTTAAATCAACGTTAGAGTAATAAACCAACCAAATCCAAAAATAACGACTCGTGGGTCAGCCACAAATTCTCCCTTTTCATTAATGAATCTTTCTGGTCGGAATACGTGGGGATCCCCCCAAATTTTTTCGTCAGTATTTACTGAGTAGTGATTGGTCAAAATAACGGTGTCCTAAAAACAAGAACAAATTGTCATGCTTTTAATTCTGTGTATATAAATGTAACAAATTGTATGTTAGCATAAATACATACCTTTGGAATATGGTAGCCTCGTAAATTCCAGTCTTTGGGAACTAATCGAGGAACCGGATTCGGGACAACATTGGCACAGCGATGCATTTCAAGCATGAATGCTTGCATATACGGCATCCTAAGATTTGTAAACAATAAATTATTAAACATGGTGAATGGAATGTTCATCATATAATAATTTCATATCAATTTATGTAGACAACATGCATACCTATCAATATCATCCACAGTAGGAGTAATGTGCCTTGGAACGATTGAATCTATTTCATCCTGACATTTCTTTTGAATTGCTGGATTCAGAGTGAGAAATAGGACACCGTAGTTTAAAGTGGCATTTAAGGTTAAGCTCCCAACCATCAATAAGTCTGCTAGCATGGCCTGTAACTGTTGCTCTGAAATATGTTTGTAAGGAAATTATGATGAACTGTGTAATGTGATTGATATGTGATTCTAACAAGTAAAGGAAATTACCAGTGTATAAAGTATCGTTCTTGTCTCGATTGTCATGAATTCTTTTCAGGAACACGTCAATGTAGTTTTGAGGCTCGGAAAGATAAAATCCTTCTGCCTTTCTTTCTTCAATCAAAGTCTAATACATTTTTGTAGAATGAAACCCACGTTGCAAAATTTTATTGCAAGCATTTCAAATCCTTAATCATTTTTAAAATCCTTATAAACATACCTTTGAGAGTTCGTGGCATCCATCAAAGACCTTATTCCTCAAATTGGCCTTCATTAGCCATGGAGCAAACTTTCTTGTGAATGGAATAATGAGTTCAAGAGGATTGCCAAATGTCAGTGTTTTTGACATGTTGAATATGTGACCCATAAGCTTGAGAAGCCTTTTATTTCATAATGATTAACTATTTGTTAATTTTAATTCATTTTATTAATTATGTATATAGGTGTTTGTATAAGTTTTACCTTGGATCGTCATGCTCATATCGAATACCCGCGACCATACACCAAAGCACGTTTAACACTGAAAGTGAAAAGGTATTTCTGAACTTGACAACTCCATACTCGCTTTTTATCTTTTTCCGAAACCCGTCCGCTAGTAAATTCACTTCTGCAATAATTACGCTATGCATGGTGTAAATTTTGCCAAATCCAAACTCTCTGTATAATGTAAAATCAATTAATCTCATGTAAGTTATCATCCTTTCCTAAATAAAGTCTGTCGAAATGGTTAATATATATGTTATTCTGTCACAAATTCATTAAATTCTGACCTTAAAGTTCGCACTGTAAACTTGCGCATCTCCGTCCATAAAGGTGTTGACCCTGCGAATATCAAACCTAAAATTCGAAATTTAAAAGATCATGAAAATATGTATGATCCAGTTTCATCATATATTAAGCTTAACAAAAACTTACCCAACTCTTTCCCAAACGTTCTATTAAATGTAAGAGTTGGATGCGCAAATTTCATACTATACTCTTCCATGTTGGCCACTTCAGTCATCAGTTCGTATGATGTGATCGCAACTATTTTTAACAAACAATATATAAGGTTATGCGATGTGTTTGGAAAAAATCCCCGACACATGTCAAGTAGATTTGAAATTTGAATAAAAAGAAGTATATAATTGTCTGAAATAATATTATGATCATCTCATTTTTCTTACTAGCATCAAATCCTAGAACAGAAAATCCAATCAAGTCGCCATACACTTTAGAAAGCATATCCAAATATTCCCACGGTCTTGCCTGTCGAACTCGGAATATTGGTTTGCGAATCCAAACTTCAGCTATTGAACCTAGTCCAAAAGGAACTACAAATGGACCTAGCAGTAAAAAAGTAAAGAATAGGAGTGTATACGAAAGTAGTAAATTTTCATACATGACAATAAGTTATAAGTTGGAGCTTACCAGGTGGCATTTTCCTCGTTGACATTTGGATGGAGTAAACATAATAAATGAATAGTAGAACCAGCACCGCTGGCAGTATCAGATACACATACATTTTAAATGTAAATTAAATATACAGTTTATGTTATTGTTTTTAATGGTGAATAAAAACTTAAACACTGGACACTTGATAATTATGATGGGGGCAGCTCCAAATTCACGTCACCCCAAAGAAAATGAAATATTATGCATGAGTGACTAAGTCTAGATTTTTCATGGGGTTTGCTTGCTAGAGTTTTTAAAAGCAAAAAGAACAGAACTGAACGATGTCACGTTCTCAAAACTACTGCCTTGTTGCATACAGGACAGAACGTTTACAGTTTGAGCAACATATCGGACAGAACGGAAGTCGGTGTCGGTTGTACACGTAGGCAGAGAAGGCATCATTGTGTTGCTGTACTACTTCATCATAAAAACAAGGACGTGAATCATTTATAAGCTGGGAATATCCCTTTTTATACGAAAATATTGTTTTACCTGGACTCGACTCTATAATGCAGAGCATATACAGCAAGGTACAATTTCTAACCTGTGTTTGCGAACGGGTTCTGCATAAAGCAGTCAAAAGGAGAGGGCAGGTTTCATAAAATGTTAACAACATATAGCATAAAAACTTTTTGCCCTATTCTCCACTATTACTCATCAATTTTGCAGCTTAGCTCCATATAATATTTCTCCCTGGAAAATGAGGTACTATATGTACGTAGTATTCAAACACAAAAAATGTGTCGACTCTTATATACATACATAATATGTGCACCTGAGTAATGCAGTAATGAGTATAATTTTGCATAGCATATAAATTTAGTTTGTGCAATTTAAAGTAATTTAAATGGTACTTAAGGTGCGTATACCACTTATACGGTCAGGCTTTCATATTTTGTAAATTTTATTTCCTGACGAATCAGTAAGATATTGAGGGACAAATGATGCATGAAAATGTGTGTTGATAAGTGTTCTACACGTATGTACATTTTCCAACTTACTGACATCCGGCTTACGGAGATATGGGCAACTTTACAAAAAATGCCAAATTTTGACTGTATAACACTTATACGGTCAAGGACTAAATTTTATCTTAAAATTTTATCAGTGTTATGATATATGATAGACTCATTATGATCGTTACCATTACTCATGAGTCGCATAATAATACTGTGCCGAGAAATAATTTCTAAGCTGGGTGGTGCTGGCGGGCCGTTGTTTCCCGTGGAGTACAAATTTTGGTTTTTGTTACATAATTTTCCAGTAGCGCAACAACCATACGCTATAGATATCTCAAAATACTCAGCGCACACTCAGTTCCTAGGTGGGTACTAGTAAACTGAAATCCGAATTCGGATACCAAAAAATGAAATGATTTCCAATTTTGGTTAATGGTAGTATTGGGATATTTAGATGAAAACGAAGCCTACACCACCCACCCACTTAAATTTTTGTAAGCTTACTGCTGCAAACTTATTCCTAACAATAAGAGCGTTGACTCATGTGGCCAACAGTCACAGATCGGCACGTCTTTACGTTTTGTGGCACATACAAGGTTGTAACTATTTGTCCATTACAATGCTGTCAAAGCAAACATTTTTTAAATTAAATATATGGCGTCAGTAGTCATCCCTTGATACTAGATAGAAACCAAATATGCTTTAAAACTGTTGTTATGCATCATTATAGCGTTTTTTACACCATGCCGCATTTTTGAAACCATTCCTTTTAAGTTTCAAAAATTTCCTTGCTGAGACTTTCTATTTAGTACGTTACTACAGACTTGGATCACTTGTATGTGCCACCAAACATAAAGACGTGCCGATCTGTGACTGGTGGCCAAATGAGTCAGCGCTCCTATTTGTTAGGAATAAGTTTGCCATAGTAAGCTTACAAAAATTTAAGTGGGTGGGTGGTGTAGGCTTCGTTTTTATCTAAATGTTCCAATATTACCGTTAACCATAATTGGAAATCATTTTATTTTTTGGCATCCGAATTCGGATTTCGGTTTACGAGTACCCATTTAGGAACTAGAGTCTGTCCTGAGTTTTTTAAGATATCTCGGGAGTATGGTTGTTGCACAACCGCAAAATTATGCAACAAAAACCAAAATTTGTGCTCCACGGGAAACAACGGCCCGCCAGCACCACCCAGCTTAGAAATTATTTCTCGGCACAGTATCATTATGCGACTCATGAGTAATGGTAACGATCATAACGAGCCTATCATATATCATAACACTGATAAAATTTTAAGATAAAATTTAGTCCTTGACCGTATAAGTGTTATACAGTCAAAATTTGGCATTTTTTGTAAAGTTGCCCATATCTCCGTAAGCCGGATGTCAGTAAGTTGGAAAATGTACATACGTGTAGAACACTTATCAATACACATTTTCATGTATCATTTGTCTCTCAATATCTTACTGATTCGTCAGGAAATAAAATTTACAAAATATGAAAGTCTGACCGTATAAGTGGTTTACGCACCTTATACTTTTGCTCCCCAGATGAAAGGTATATGATAAACATGAAGGTAACCTATAAATAATGAGACTATACAGGAAACCGGGGAGTAGACAACCTCTTCAGACATGCGTAATAGGATGTACGTGTACATTAAAGAAGGTTCCTTAATTTTACATATAATTTTATTGTACAACAATATGCTTAACTTGATCGTATCCTCTGTTTTCAGTGAATAAAAACCAGCTTTGGAACAACTGGAAACTAGTAATTTTGATGTGGGAAGCCAATTCAACTCATATCTTACAATACAATTCGCCTTCTCCATTATGAATATTTGGGAAAATTCCACGAGAGCGAGAGAAATTATAAGAACTTAACAGGCATGTCTGCATACCTGGTGGATGGTCATGGATGTACGTAAAATGAGTTAGAACTAATTATTACTGTGATTTCTTACGTGCTCGTGATTGAGCAACTGCGTAATTTCCAAAAAATCTTGAGATTTGTCTGTTTCTAATGATTTTGATTGGTATTGATCTGGCTCATTGTCATTCTTTACGTGGGATTCATTTCCTCCTTCTTACATTATTCTTCGATATTTTAAATTGGTTTGGCTGGAATTAAAAAAATAAAGCATACGTAAAATAAGATTATAATAAGTAGCATTCATGCGAATAGTTTATGTAGTGGATAAAATGCACCATTTAAACCATGTACATATTAAAATGCATTCGTTTGTTACATAATCATTCAATTCAACATATTTCTCATATTATAACGCTATAAAAGTTACACATCCTGTTGAATGGAACATGGGAAATCCCATTGTTTTACTGCATATATGTACGCTTGATTGATATTAATATTAATGCGAAGAAAAGAGCATCTCACTCACAACAGTCACAACTGGTATTTAACCATGATGCATGAGCATGCGTGCGTGGGAAAATGTCAGCCAAGTTTCACTGCTCAGAAATCTGTACTAAATATCTGCTATAGCATCATTGTTTTCGTAAAACAACAGGATGCCTAAACTGTTTACGCCTGCAAAAGCAGCACAAAGTAATAGTAACAAAAAGTTTGTGTATTGTATGCTAGACTTGATGTCAGTAAAAATCGCTAATAATTATTTTGATAACTTTGCATCCATGAAATTTGATGCAAGTTTCCCTTAATGACGACGATGAGCATATGAATAAAAATTTTAACAATACTTACTTAGATTCATATTGATTTCAACAATTTTCTTTAACCTTACTTTACTCGTGCAAAAGAAAGTAGGTGCTTGACCATTTAAGGAAATTAGTTCTTTAATCGTAGATCATATGTCTGCGATCATACAAAACTTGTCGGATGCAATGCAGGAAAAGGAATAACCTTAAAAACGTCTTCAATCAATAGAGCATGTACCATTAAATGGATGCGTCAATGGTTTAATCCTTGGCTGACCGTGTTTGACTTTTGGAATCTGGGTTAAACGTTGCCAAGCCAGAGCATCAAATTTTCGTTATTCTTTAAAACTCATATGACCACAAAGAATTCATATTATATAGATCTATGTATGACCATATAGCAAGTAGCGCAAACAGCAAACTTTCTGTATGCATTTTGTATCCAGCGTTTTCAACTGTTTTTTTTGTAACTTGACTCATGATGCACATGATGCTTTTCAAAATACAATGTTTAAATTATATTTGTATGTAAATATGATAACATATTAAAAAATTGATGGAAGGAAATGAAATTTGAAGCTTGAATTCTTTTGACCTCCTGACCAGCTTAAATTGCATAAGCACCTCAATATAAAATGGCAAACTATGGGTATCCGGCAGAGTATCAAAGCCCTTATGGTGGTAGTAGTAGTAAAACACCATCAAGGAGTGGCAACGCAGAGTATATTACTGTGGCAGAAGATACCAATGGACCATACATTGATCCTGGCTTTACAGGCTCTTATGGAAGAATTGATTTTCAAGATCGACCTTCTCGCATGTTCTTTGTCAGAAGAGTTTTGGGATTGGTGGGGTTTCAACTCTTTGCATGTACAGGGCTCATGTTCCTCACATTCTTCAAGTAAAAGACGTGACTTAAGATGATTACTAATTCAATTCAAACGATTGATCAATCCACATCTGTCAAAGTTGTACCGATTTAAAAAAAAAACTTTATGGCTTTGCTGTTCTATTTTGAATTTTACAGCGAGGACTTGGGAAATTTTTTAAAGTCAACTAATGGACTTATTCTTGCTCTTGGTTGCATGTAAGTATACATGAATGCCTGTAGTTATTTTTTTTGGTTATTTCAAGATTCTTTACATTATAATACTTTTATTTCTGTTTGGTAGCTTCGCTTGGATGATATTATTCATTGCAGTTGGTAAGGGTTTAAATTCAATTATGTTTCTATATTACACAATCTTCGTATCCAAACAATGAGGAATCTTTTTCAACCGAAAAAAAAACATATCTTAGGTTGCTGCAGATTGGGCCGTGGGAAGCCTAATCCATTGAATATTACCCTCTTACTACTTTCAGTAAAGAAATAATGGCACTTACCAACTGATTCAAAAGTTCTTTTTAAAACAGAATTATTTAATACGGAAATGAGCACTTTCCTTTTTGTTGTAGACGGTTTTTCTCTCAATATACACTTCCTGTGTCGTAGTATACTATGACGTTCCTTCAATCTTACTTGCAGGAGCCACCACAGTTGGAGTCGTGACTATTCTGCTACTGATCACATTTTCCACGAAGGTATACTCTATCAAAGATTCTATTTAAACAATCATAATAAATTACCTATCAACTTAACTAGACATATCTGCTAACCGCATGTGGTTACAATACGGAATGATTAATAAGCTACACATTTCAATTGTTTAACAGTTTGATATAACTGGATATTCAATGTTTATCTTTGGAGGAATCATAGCCGTCCTACTGTTTTCGTTGATTTCGGGGTTGCTGATTGGACTTGGGGTTATTCCCTGGGAGAATAATAGGC
This sequence comes from Orchesella flavescens, assembly GCA_964034955.1. Taxonomy (NCBI): domain Eukaryota; kingdom Metazoa; phylum Arthropoda; class Collembola; order Entomobryomorpha; family Orchesellidae; genus Orchesella; species Orchesella flavescens. The sequence continues at coordinate 24,103,298 of OZ035954.1, read as the reverse complement.
TTCTTCAAACGATTCTCGGAGGACTGTTCGCATTCATTTTTGCAATCGTAAGCATTCATGTCATTACTATTACGATACTGATCATTTGCCCACGTATGAGCCTTATAATAGATTCTTAATTATAATAAAATGCAATTTTTAAAACTTCCTAAAGCTGATTCTGTACGACTTAAAAAAGATCGTTGGGGGTGGAAGTGGAGGCCAATTTCGAGAAGATGAATGGCTGATTGCTAGCATTTCTCTGTTTTACAACATCTTAATGTTTTTCTTACAAATGTTGCAGTTGCTTGGTGGTAGGTCCAATAATTGATGAACTTTATACGACATTCTTACAAACCCCCCTACACTTTGACTTGACTTACATTTAATAAATGTATGGAGAACCAAAATTACAAATTTTTTGCTCAAATGCATCTTAATTTATTACATTGCTCCTTACTCATTGTATCTCTGTTTGAGTGCATTTTCAGGTGATATAGTGCATTAACCAACTGACAATGAGCATCAACAATCCTGCTGTTTTGGACGTTAATTAACCTGAATTGTGTTTGGGTAAATCATTTCATGGACCACCATTATATGGTGGTTAATGTACTCCTATAATCATCCCCATTACCAAACTAGTTCTGTGAACAGTCCAACTTCAACCATACTCTTGCTGACGTAAAGCTTGCATATAAAATAATGAAGAACACCAATTCCTCATCACATTTTGGCCTATCCTGCTAATTAAAACTGCTCACGATTGACTTTATGGTCAATTATGTACATTATTAGGCATACTTTAGAGCAAGAAATGTATTGGAAAGTTTAGAATGGGTGTGGAATCAAAGTTCCATAAAAATCGAATTAATAATATGCTTCGATATGAACTACGAGACGGAGCTCATATAATGTATATATGAAAAACAGAAAGCATGTAAAAGCTCCATAATATTTGTCCAGATTGTAGGAGAAAATCCAAAATGTTTGAGGCTATAGAATAAAGTATGTTGGCAGATCAAAATGTTTTCCCCTATGTGGAACTGAGCTGGAGAGAGCAAGGCGGGTGTTTTGTTGTCATGCTGGAGAAAGTTTACCATACACTTTCTCATTTCACTTGCTAACATCTACTGGCTAAGGAGCAGCTCCTGTGTTTTGTTTTTGTTAGATCCTGCCCTCAAACACTGGGCGTATTTAATTTGAAATCAGTTAAGTTTGGACATTTCGAAAATTTAATTTTTGAATTAAGTGTATATAGCGTCGTCGAATATTTTACTTTATATTCAATTATTGAAAAGAGTAATTTCAGTTTTGCGGTTAAGTATTTTCTTTGAAACATGCGATAATACTTATATTTTGTAAAATCTGGGTACAAAAAGCATTAATCACGACTTACAACGTGCTTTGGGGGTCTCCAACTATGGAGCACGACCCCCTAAACTCCTCCATAGATGAAGATGATGATGAGTTCCAACCGCAGATGAATTACGTAAGATAAGTATAATAAATTTTTGCACAAAATTTCAAACAATACTACAACAATTTGTCATTTTTTTTGCCCAGTGTTGTGGAATCAAAGGTGACCCCATAATGTCAAGAAAGTTTCGAGATGCACGGACGAGATGTGGTTTTGTTTCTCTTGTATTCGTACTGAAATTAATGCAAATGGCCGTGGTTGCTTTTTGCTTGTACTACATGATTGCGGATGAGGATTTGTAAGAGCAATCCTCTGCCTTATAAATATTTTCTATCTAAATATTTACGTAGAATTATTATAAATACCATCAAATTGTGTTTTGATATTTTCACCTGTAGGAAGCCATTTAACATCCCATTTGTTACGTCGCAAGAGTTGCAGCCGTACAACTGGTTTATGTTTCTTGCATTGTAATTGTAGTTTTACTATACACATATGTTTATCTATTCAACAGGCATGCTTTAGAATTGTAGAGATTTCGTAATAATACGATTCTAATTTGTATGGTTTCTACTTAAACACAGCGTTCTTCTGGTCCTCAACTTTGCCTGTGCCAGATGCATGAACATTGGTCGCACTTTCCCATTGAACTGTATCTTCCTTGTCATCAATGTGAGATTTTAGAGTTTAAAACATTCCATTTCTCATTTTATTAAAAAACAAACATTTGATTTGGTTTTTGTATTCATATTTTTTTAGACTCTCTGCATCTGTGTCATTTGTTCTGACTTGGTTACAGTCAGTTGGATTCAGCCATACCGCTACATGATCTTTCTGATTGTGACGACGATTGGATTCCTTTGTTTGGGTATTTGTGTTCTTACTGCATTGTTTGATGTAAGTTTAAAAAGCAAAAAAACACTTTTCCGTTTTATGTGTATAATCGATCGATCATTCAAAAAAAATTATTTCCCTAATTGACATAGGTGGAAGCAACAGAACGGGGAATCTACGCAGGTCTGTTTGTCTACTTCCTGATCTTATTTGGCTTTGCACACTTTGTGTACGTTTCATCTTTAGGCACTGGCAGTACATACCACATCGAATACGATCAATTCTTAAAGAACGTTTCCGTTGGAGGTGGAATCGGTCTTTTTATTAATATGGTAAGTCTAAGCTGTAAAAAATCGATAAAATTCAGAGTACAAATGATTTTTTTTTCATTACAAAAAGCAAAAATTTTATTACAGGTACAGCTTTGGTACGTCCAAGAAATGATTTGTGGCCGTGTCCTTTCTCTGCAAGAAAATGAGTTTGTATACGTTGCATTGATCATATAAATTGCATTTTGCAGCCTAAATTAGTGAATAAGGGCCTTACCCCTAATTCCTACCTCGGAGGATGCGTATTATGAACAGCACGCTGAGCTGATTTAGATGTTTAAGTTAGGTTAGGTATGTCAGCACTATAAACTCGTTAGTTCGACAATGTGTTGTAATGTTGTATAATATTCATATCAGTATTGTAGGAATTTCGGTTTTAACTAATCGTAAATCTTGGTGATCTCTATATCTGTAGCAATAATAAATTGATAACTATCGAGGTTTCAATGTCTCAATTTGAATTCGATACTCTCAAAGTTTTCAGTCAACTATTATTGTCCTCATCTGTTCAATATAAAGATTTGAAAATAAAAATCTTCCAGTGAAAGTTTCACACAAAAACCTTCTAGCAATAATTAGTGTCAACTCTGAAAGAGACTTGTGACTTAAATTGTAAGCATGTGTCAAATATTTGTTAAAGTAATTTAATCTTTCATATAATTAGTAAATATAAATCATTAATTCACTTCTTAAAACTGTTGAAATAGTATAAGCAAGTGTAATCTCCAGAAAACTCCCTTTTTTTGCGGTATTTAATACACTTGCACGATAAGTGAGTGTAGTATATATACTATGTTGGATTTCGTATAAGTTGAGGCGGAATCAGTTGAGTTAACTAGAAACCAAAAAAATCAAATTGTGAAAACTTTAATTAGATTCATCTTAATTCATTCGATTGTCAAGTTTACTGCAGCATGCAATACCGTAAGATTTTGTTAGAAATGCGTATTAAAAATAATTTGAAAAAAAAAAAAATAATTTACTCTTCCGTCATCAGTGCACCGTTGCAGCATTGAAATATTCATAACCTATTGTTGTGGGCTTAAATTCTTTATGAAGGTTTGATCGACTCGTCTGTCTAAATTTTGAATAAACTTACGCATGAAAAATTTTCCTGGTCTTAAAAATTAAATCATTTGATCAATTAATTTTTTTATATTAAAATGGTATCACGGCATTTTAATTTCATTTCATCCACAATAATTGAACAGATTCACGTTTTGAAAAGTACAAACGATAACAAATAAAAGCATCTCCAAGTTTGAAAATTCTTTCCCAAATGAAATTATGATATTGCTGAGGTTATGTTTAGGACCCTGATGAAACGTGTCCATATATATATAAAGTTGTTAAAGCAGGCAATTCCATGTTTACCTTTTAAAAATCCACCGGGAATTATTTAAGCACAGTGCATGCTACAATATTTCTGTAATGCAGTCCCTTCTTACAGCAACAAGGAAAAGTTGTCATCCACATTTTTACACTTCACGCAACATAGTACATATATGATCTCCAACCATATAAACTATATAAACTATCACAAGAAATACAAAGTCCCTTGGTCTCAACGCACTTTTTCATGCACGGCTGAAAAAGCAGTTTTAAACTCAAAAGAAAGTTCGTACAGATTATATGTGTACACTATGCAAATTTAAGTCCCATACCAAAGCAATGAAACGTATCAAATGGCACTGAGTGGAGTTAGAGGTAGAAGCTTATTAAGGAACAAAACTATATGTTTACTCTGGAACAAGGAATAATAAAACATTGGAAGCTGGCTGGCTGCCTTTGGAATTCATTTTCTATATGTTTACATATAACATCAATTGCATTAGAGGCTAATATACAGAGGTTAATATGTTGGAAAAAGCTAAGTGGTTCATAGTTAGCCTTGCAATGCTGTGTAAAGACAGGCTAGATTGTACATAACACCGGAGCACGTACGTACTTAGGTCTCTGTATGCTCCGTGTTCATGTAATAATGTACTTCATATCTGAACGCGTCTGTTTCCGCTTTCATTACCCTTCAAGGGGCACAAGACTTTTAACGAAGGCATGCAGGAATGCATGCATGCAAAAAGAAAGCAAAATTAAGTACATGCCCTAATATGAATGCCAATATCTACAAAGCAGAAGATGAGAAGGGGAAAGAGAGAGAGAGAGTAAATAAAACTAGTGTGTTTTTGTGCATGCATGCAAACGGAGATGGAGAGGCGAAAGCTAGGAAAAGTAATTTTCAGGAGGGAACGATTATCGCTCTCTAAGGTAAAAAAAAGATGTGCGAAATGCACGCGATGTGGAAAAAGGTAATTTAAAAAGTAAATCAGCTGGGATTAGAAAAAGCATAAAAATAGCGAAGCGCGGAGAGCAAGTAGAGTCTTTGGTGTGCTTCAAAAGTGTCCCATTTCCTTTTGTATACTTGATACTAAATATGAGTGTCTTTGTGATGGGATTAGCCTTTGACGTAGACGTCTTTACATTTTTACATCCTGTTTTTTATGTACATGTTGGCTAAACACGCAAATGAGAATCACTCACAGCAAGGCTCAGCATAACCCACATATACTCGTCTTTAAAACAATTTATTACTGCACGGGAAATGAGAAAATAAAGACGTCAACGCGTGGAGCGGAATCAAAAAATATGTATAAACGTAATCATACTCAATGCCAATATTCATTATAAGTATGTTCATTTAGAAAACACGAACCAGGACAATATGAATAGAAGAAAATAAAATGAAATTGAAAACCATATTTTTCACAGTAAATTCCTTCGTGCCAAGCTAATTTAAAAAAGTATAAATCCTGTGATGAACGAGCAAGAATGGGCTTTAATGAATGAGAAAAAACAACGACAAGAGCGTTTTTTGCATTTGCAACGTGTTAAAACCGAACTGGCCCTAATTTTCCCAGTTTTTGCATCATTGATCCTCACTTAAATGGAAAAAATGCATTACGCGACGAGAAGTAAAAGAAATCATCAACTTTCACAAACCGGAAATAGCTGCCTGTATGTGCGTGCAAACATCCACATATCAAAACCATAACATAACATTTTTTATTAGACTTGTTCTTTTCATTAACGTTAAAACTCAAGGATTGCAAAATGCATTTGTATAAGCATTTTGATGAATATGAAGGTTCCTTTCCTATATAAGAGCATATAAGGAAAAAGCTTGCAAAAACTGGTTATGAGCTTTTCCTATTACATTAGCTTATCACAAATGCAATTTTGCTTTAGTGACGCTCCCAAGCAGAAGTTATGTAGTCCTAATGCTTTTAAGAGAACTCGGCTAAACCCTTTGTTATAGAAAAATTAAGTAACTACATCCATAGGAAGCCGTCGGATTCTCATACACTTTGTGCAGTAGTGGGTTATTTGGATGTGTACACAAACACACAAGGATAAAAGTTACTACAGACACACGAGTGACTTTTATCGGGAATCCAGCCGAACCTTTCCAGTTTCCGGAGATGTAGGTAGCAGCGGGTGAATTTCAACTTTTTACATCTTTTCCTAAAATGAAAAAGGAGAGAAAACGAAGAAAAACTTTGCTATTGTTTTTTCTCCAGTTTTGCTCTTTTCTTTATTTATAATTTTTCTTTATCCTTGTACACATACCTTTTCCTTGTAGCTTTAGTCCTCCTGTAAAAACCCCTTCATGTAATAGAGATGACCAAGTGAAATATAGCGGAAGAGGAGATAAAACCGCAACCGTATATACATATCTGAAAACTCTACAACAACAGCAGCTGGGAAAAATAGAAGGAAGTGAAAGCTTTTTTTAAAAAAAAGAAAATAAGGTGAGATTTTCCTCTTTGAATTCTACTATGAAAATAAGTCGATTGTGTGCTATGCTCTACTAAAACAGAATTATTTGTAGAGAATAAGTAGTAGAAAGTGGTGTGTGTTGATGATGATGAACCAAAAATACATGTGTTTCTTCATCTGAAGTTCAGTTTCTGGTGATACAGTTTTGAGTGGTTTGGTTTGGTTTGTTTGATGCCGCATTGGAAATGTGCACTCAATCTAATTCCACCTTTCTCCAGCAACACAAGTTGAGAGTAGGTAGATAAGAGAGGGTTCTGTTATGTGTTGGGGAGAGGATGTGAGCTAGATCCATAACGTCAATTTCAAATCACATCACAACACATGAACTCGAATGAAGTATATATAGGTGGTACACACTGTCCTGTCTGGTGTATAGGCATATGCACATGTGATGTAGTAATACGCATTAAGTTTTCATACGTGGAGTATATATATCCAGTATTTATTTACCAATGTAATGTTTGTGTTATTAGCAACACTGCCATTCTATCTGTACTTCCACGTTGTTTTTATTCCAGTGCAGATTTTCTTTTTGTAAACAAAAAAAGAGAGAGAAAAGCAAGAGGCATGGCAAGGCAAGTGTGCAAGATCATGTTTGGACAGGCGAGAAAGAGAAGAGAGAAAACACAGCATCTCTTGAAAACACAATGCAGTACATTTTTGAACACTTGGGTATGACCTTAATTCTGTGTGTTTGCTTGGCCCGTTATTATCTGTTGTTGTAACTTTATTTATTTAAAATGGAAGATGTGTAGGAATTCTTTTATTTTTATTTTACTGGAAACGCGCTAATGGCTTATTGTGTGAGAGAAAGGCAAGATTCTTGACTTCACTTGAAGGCCATGTCTACTAGTAGATCTCTAGATAAGTAGATGAGAATGCTGAAGAAAGCATTACAAACTTGTGAAAGAATGTACACACACTTCCTATCAAATAAATTCCACGTTATTGCCTTCATGTCGGAAGTATAGTCTCGTATTAAAAAGTTTTTATCACTTGCACGTGCCCACTATACGTAATTGATAAAGCAACACCTCTTGAAAACCATGGTTGGTGAAGTTGTTTGCTTTTTCGTGGTGTCCAATCCATTTTATTGTGTGCTTAAAATGTTTTTTACCCTCGTGTCGTTATCATGTACATTATCTTTATAGACATTACGCGTTGAATTATATATAATAGCGCAATAACAATAACCTAGACCAATCCAGGTTTGGGTACCGAGTTTTGATAAGATTACATCTTCGATTAGACTCCATATTCATCCAAATGTAAAAAATATGTTGGATATGGTTTTAAAAGTACTGACGTAAATTCTCATGTAGTCATTCATGCATAGATTATATCATAATGCAATTGCATATGTGAGTGAAAGGAAGGAGATGACGTGAACAAAGAGAACTTTTTAGGCTCACGGCGTATATTTTACAACGTATAAGAAAGAATGCTTCATGATCAGCCGGAGGTGTTAAGCCCAAAAACAAAGCCCGGTAGGAAAACTGGGCATTGTGTCTAGTGGGCATTGAGGATTTTTTATTAGACTTTCCTTTAAAAGATTGGTAATACGTAACAGTTTCCAACTGCTTTAGCTTTAGTTTGAATAAAATAAAAGATATTATGCCAAAATATTTTTTCTTTATTTTTGGGTGATTATGGCACGATAAACTGGTCAAAGTTAAAACGAATAGGGAAAGCTGTCTTTTCACATAGGATGAGAAGGACGTACGTAAAGACGCGTACATTCATACCACATCACTCTTCTGCTCTAGTTTACTTGGCATCCCATTTTTCAAATGTTTCACTTTCTTTTCTCCTTGCAATAAATGTACTGATCCAAACGAGTGTTTTGCTGTCTGTATATATTTTTTTATGTTAATGCGCCAGCAAAAGAAGTCACGTTGTGAAGTAACATTCCGGCAATATAAAATATCGTTTCAGATGAAGGCAGCGTTCTATGTCATGCAGCTCATGTGTGCGTAACCTTTAAAGCATTGTTTTTATCTCTGGAGGTCTCCCGAGAGAAGTTGAGACAGACACAACCGTACGAGTTTTGTTTGTATCTTTGGTGGATTGGATTCCCAAGGAGAATTAATGGAGTGAAAGTAAAACGGGATGGAAGTAGCCCACAGGAAACACAGCGTTGGTATTGAGTGCTGTAAATAATTACACGTACTACCACCTTCCATCCAACACTGCTGTCAAATTCCAAATATGATGAAATCAATTGAAGACGATGTTGGAGAAGAGGATCAGCAACATTTCCAGTTGGATACTCAGCCACATCAAGATAGAGAGTACTACTCATCCTTGGAAATGGATGGGTTTGATGAGGACACGCTCTACGGGAATTCTACTCTTGTGCGTTAAGTAGCTATAGCTCTCTATCCAATTTTGACTTATATAAAGTCAACCAAATTTTAAGAAAAGTTACAGCACGATATATATACGATACATCATTCTTGTACACTTTCAGTGTGGGGACCGAGACGAGATGACCGGAAGCCCAGCACTTAGGATGACAGAATTGCGTCTAACCCTACTTTGCTGGTGTTTTTCAATAAAGTTCTTTCAAATGGCTTTCTGTGCTGCCTTTACTCTCATTTCGATACAATGGTACGTGAGTGAAATCAACTTTGCCTTGCACATTTTAAAATGGAATTTAAAACTTCCCTTTATATGTTTACATCTTATTTCCATTCACCCGTCAGGGATGATCTTAATGACTTTATTACCAATCAGTTTTGGACTGGATTCATATCTGGGTGAGCTGAGTAGACAATTATTAATACACCAGAAATGAAAATGAACGCAAACAAAAATTTCAATTTTCATTTTCATTCACAAAAACTTTCTAATCTTAATTTTTATTTCCAGTACATTTTGCATTGCGTCATATTACTGTTTGAAACGTGTACGGTATTGTCGGAGATTTCCAATTAATTTACTGCTTCTGCTATGCGTAGTAAGTAAAACTAATAAATAATGATTGAATTTTGTGGGGGTCTAGAATAGTCGAGTTAAAGAAATGCTTTCCTAGACAGAAAAAAAACATGCGTATGAAAATGTATGTACATAGTAGTTGTACTCTAATGACTCCCCTGTATATAGACATCTTTCATGGCCTTCACATTCTCCGTTCTGGCCATTCATATTTGGCCATACTCATACATCATCCTAGTAGCTTTGATTACCGCAGCTACCATCTTCTTCTTGATGATTCCGGCAGCATTATTTCTTAAGGTAGGATTTAACATTACGTATTTTTCTCGTTTCACTCCCTTTGAAATGAAATAGGTATGTCAAAATAATTTACTTTTGTTCATGATCCTATCTTTATGAGTGCATGACTGCATGAATGTTGTACGTAAATATACATATATTTAGCAGTATACATTACATATAGAAACTATATAGAACTCGGAAAAACAGTGTGCTCCTTATTGCTCCGTAAATCAAACTTACAATAAGCCATTAACTTTTCCGTTACATTGGCATTATTAGAAAATCAAGTAAATCGTACACAGTTGTGTAATGCACGGTAATTCGTATAAGCCTTTAGTTTTTTCTTACGAAATAATGGATATGTTATGTTCAACTTGAAGTTCATATTTTACAGAGGGTGTATCTTTATTTTACTGCAATAAACTTGTCACACGCGCTGTAGTCAACCAGCAAAAGAAACACTACAAATTTTTTTGGGGTCGAAAGATTCTTGTGTGCGTAATTATTTGGGACCATAATTTCAATTTTTCAAATAACTACTAACAAAAAAAGTACAGAGATTCCTTCCATCAGGGAGGGAAATTTATGTGTTAACGAAAAAATTGTAACGACACAGACGGACAGACTCAACTAAACAATACAGCAACCAAATAAAGTTGGAGCAAAAGTTATGCCTCTCCTTCCATCTGCCCGCGTACACGTGTGGAAGCGAAACTGAATTTTATGAATTTCTCATTTTTTTCTTCTTCCTTGTGCTTTCCCTTTGTCTTCAGGTTGATGAGAATGGATACGGCATGTACAAGCACATGGCAATAACAACGATAGCAGTGGTACTTTTCTCACAACTCCCATATTTCCTCAGCATTGGACCAAGGTACAATGTTGATTATGGGATTTACATGCTAAATATGTGCTCAGGAGCTGTTCTTGGAGCTATGCTGTGCCTTGTAAGTCGTAAGATTTACTGTCACCCAGTAAAGCATGCAGACATGAGGAAGCTAGTGCCACAACCTTTTTTTTATACGCTATGTTTCAACCGTTCTTGCGAAGACCCTGCTTAAGCTTAGTTGTTTACCCATTTCCTTCCACACAAACAACAAACATAGTTCCCTTTCCCGTCACTAAATCTTTTTTAGTTACTATCAACCTATATGAGCAGGCTTTCTCCTTACAGAGCTTCACATTTGCTTGGAGCTTATATGTATGCCTTTCCCTTACCATTGCAAATTTTCCATCTGTCATATAAATTTGGTTTCATATGGGAAACCAGTGGTTTCATGGTTTGACAGTGGACTACATTACTCTCCAAAGTTCAGAGAGTGCATTTTCCGAAAAGCAATTGAAAGTGAGGAGTAGTAGTAGTAGTTTTGGAATTTTTAATTAAACTAATGAACTTCAGGTTTGAGTTCCATTCGTACCGTAATTTCATTCTAATCAAATTTGAATGTATTTTAACTTTTTTCTCTTCAAAAAAAATACATGAAGAATTGTTGAAGCCAAAAGGCATCAAACGATTTCAAGCAGCAGTCTATTCATATTGCTTTAAGGATATACCGGCGAACTGCTTTAAAAAATCTTGCTTTCAATTCATTCCTTCAACCCATTTTATATAGTATTTGCTCTATTTCATGTACTTATACTCGCTTTTTTCATCAGTAGTCCAACTTTATTTTTTACTGTAACTTTTTTTTCGTTCTGTTCTTGTCGTCATTCCAGGAAGGATTTTTCTTGTTTAAACGCCACATGAATTCTGGTAGACTTACATCACTGGCAAACTTGGAAGGGATATTTTCAGCATCCGTCTCGTGAAAATAAAGAGGAACAAGAAGCATTAGCAAGAAAGAAGCAGAGACGGAAAAAAGGAGAAAATGAATAAGCAAAAAGGAATATTTTACGAATTCAATCCTTCACTTTTTCTTATTCAGTGTCCTTTCCTCTGTACACGTAAGAAAAGAAGGTAGTATAATATGGGTGCATCATGAATGTTAGTTGGAGTTGCCTGCTACTGCTACTACTACTACCCTCCTATATATATATGAATTTCCTCGTCAGAACAGAACGCTATACATATGAAGAAAGAGAAGCCATATACAAAGTTGTTTTGTATGCTTCCTTTTGCCATTCCACCTCTTATTCTCTTTCTTACTCGTCTGGAAATAAAGATTGATGAAATAATGAGAGTTTAGGGAATACTCGTCTACACTTCAAGAGAAAGAGTGCAAGGATTGAAAGAGAAGAGGAAGCAAGAGAGAAAAAAAGAGAAATGAATCTGGAGAATGGAAAACAGTGTAACACCAACCAAGACGAGTGAACAAGTTACAGAAGAGTGAAGAAAACCAACGTTTATGTACATTGTCAAGGAATCAAACAAGGAACCCCGTACCGAAGCGAGTGGCTATTTATATATGTATGACTGCTGCCATAGGTTTGTTGTCTGACTCTATGACTGCATTTGCCTTCTTCTTCTTCTATGCTGAAGGAAAGAGAAATACTGAGAAATAGTATTGAAGACACACACACACACACACACTGTACATTCATTTTTTTAACCCAACTCTTCGATTCTTCATTCATTCCTATAGACAGGGAATTTTTCTCTTCATCCATCCTCTTCTAATGTAGGTATATCGTGAACAGCAGGGAAAAAAATATGCTTTACATACTACCAAACCATGCAACCATGTCTCTTGTGAATGAATTTACACCGTTGGAAACGGAAGTAAAAGAAGAGGGAAAACTACGGTGATAGCCCCATACTTATATTTAGCTTTCTTCAAGTCTAAATCAGGTAAAGAAAGTATAGAACACATGTGTTATACTTATAGAAGTTAGCGTGTGTTTTTGCCTTTTTTACACCTTTGCCAATAGAATGCCTTATTTAAAGAAAAGAGCAAGAGGATAAAACGAAATAGACAAAGCATGATAGCTTTTCTGCATGCTCTTGGTCGAGATTCTTCGACACACAGATACACACATAATATACAATCCCCCCAAAAAAAGAGAGACAAACTAGCAACGAAAAAATACATTAGTACTGATAGACGTGATTCCTTAAAAAGTTGTAAACTCAATACAAAAGCGTACATACATACATACATTGTCATATACATTAGATACTTACATACATTAAGCATTAGAAGAATGTCGGGATTGATAAGATAGATTTGTGAGTCAAGTCGAGTCGTCGTCTTGTTGGAATGTGGAACCAATTTGAATTGATAGATCTACTGTTGCCATTATTATTGTAGGGAAAGTAGAAAGCTGTCTACGTATGCAGAACCACGTATTATGGAAATCTTGCGTATTATCCTACGTACTACTCTACGTTTTCCTATATATTACCACGGCCCAACATTGAAAATGATATATTGGATGACGCGGAGCTGGTTTTGGTATCTAAGAATTTGTTCAAGTAAGCATTCACTCACTCACACGATTCATCCATCTGGATCATCATCATGATCGTCAACCAGTTTTTTTTTTTTTTTGAATAAACACACGCTTGTCAGCGACAGAAATAAGGTTAAAAAGGCTAAACTTTTCGTATAACAATGTTAGACAGAAACTAATAATACTGGATAAACTTTCATACTCATAGGTAGGGTAGAGGTAAGTAGGTATACGCTGCTTTTTGTGGGTCCTATTCATACGGCCATGCCATCATAATGGATAATAGGAGAGAGAAAGTACTAGTTGGGGGAAGTAGACGGTTAATATTTAAAAACATATACTTACTTTTATGTTTCCTTTTACAAGAATATGTACGTACGTACGTAACCTTTTGTGAAACCAAGGAGTGCTAGAGTTTTTGTGGGGTGACTTGACAAGTTATGGCATGGTCTTATATTTCACCATGAAGAATGTGACACATCAAACTGTGAGTGAAAGCAGCAAAGGGAGAGAAAGAAAGCATGGCCTTTCGCACGTGTTTGTTTACAAGTTTTTAGCTCCTATTTGTTAGAGATCCGAATGTCCATACGTGGAATATAGTGTGTAGGATACAAGCAAAACACAGAAAACAAGTCAAACTCACATAGGCTCAGCTCATTCATCGTAGGATATACTTATAATGTAGTTGATAGTAGCGGCGTACATAAATAAAATGTAATCTAATGCAATATAATATGCATAGTTGATATATTGGGATGCTCCACCAGTCAGCAGAATCCTAATTTTGGCGGAAATAAATTGCTCCTTTCAGATATCACATTGTTGTCTTCTTTTTTTGCTTGACTTGAGAAAAACTTTTTTTTGTCAAGTGAAGAAAGTTTTTCCAAGAGGAAAAAGCTACTTTCAGCTTTCGATTGTTGCTCATATAGAATACTTAGTATAGAGAGTATGTGTCGGTAAACTAGCCGCAGCCAGTTGGTGCCATATAGCTTTGTCATTAAAGTGGATATCCTAACAACACAACGACATTTTTGTGGTGATTGATCAGCTACTTTTGGAGTATAAACTGATACTCCATATATATATTTACGTAGAGAGTAGAGAAACATGACGTCAGAAGTCTGAATGCATGCATTTGATGGAAATAGTGTACCTATATAATATTTAGATTTTTGGGATTAAGCAAAATGCTAACGATTCGCGAAAAAGTAAGGTAGTTGTATAATCTTATCAAATTCGATATTACCTTGTAAACAAGTAAAATCCGAGGCCCGCATATAAACAGGTCGGTTTAGAATACACAGTTTAATTTGTGAGTGGGACCATGTCCCTAAAACGGGCATGATTTTTTTTATGAAACCTTGTGATTATTTCTGATGGCAGATGAGGGGGTTTTGGTTTTAATAACTACTAAGAAATTGTAAACCAAAAATTTCTGTAATTGTAAAAATTTTACTCAGAAACCCGGAAATCATCCCGAGGTTTCAAAGCGATTATGATGCCCGATTTTGGGACATAGTCCCACTCTCAAATTAAAGTATGTCATCTAAACCTACCTGCTAAGTTTCCATGGCCTTGGTAAAATCAACTATGAATTTACATGTTAAACAAATACCTTGACTATTTATAAGATGTTATAAATTAATTTTTAGAGACTTATTAAGTTTAATAAATGAAGGAGACATCTGTGGCGTGGTAGATGCAAAACGAAGAAATGCAATAAAAATGATGGAATCTCTCATCCAAAATGTTATGTAGAATGTATAGAGATGCCTATACCTACGTGTTGCCAGTTACTCATAGCCTTTCACAAGTACAGGTTCAAATAGCCCCACAGCTTATACGATAAGCCAATTTAAGTCCTTCAATGTGAAACCAGTGTAAACAATGAATGAAAAGAAGTATTTAATATTTTCATACCATTTTACATTCGAATACCTATACCTATTTACCCCAACTTGTGTAAAACCTTATAAGAACTTACGAATAGATTAATAATTTACCTTTTATGTATATATTAGCAAAGCAAGATGAAGAGGGAGGAAGTGTAACGCAGATTCTACGGGATTACTTTTTAACGCTTTCATTTCCTGAGAAAGTTGAATCAGTGCTATAATCCTTTATAAAATGGATATTTGTGATTAAATAAATTGATAATGCAATAAACGAAAATTGTTAAAGTTGAAGTATCTGATGCATAATGTTTCAGTAGTACGTATGTTATATAAATTATCATAGTACTTTAACTTAATGTACCAAAATGTATCTTCCATTTAGTGTCTTGAGATGTTGTCGTTTAATAACGAAGGTTATTTAAATTGTTGGTTTAATAAAAGACTTAAATGAACCATTCAGCTGTTTCACTTTGATCATCTCTCTTGCCCAGTCAGACATAAATACTATAGCCATTCCTTAACCCAAATCTCTTCTATAACTTCAGGAACAATTGCAAGATTGCAGGTTTCATAATACTTATGTGTTTCATGTAAAACAAGGGCACGCTTCTGGTCGGGGATCGCTTCAATTTATTACAATTTGGTTGGTAGCTGCTCAGAGCTAGCAGAAAGCTTGGAACGGAAGAAAGTCAGTCATCAATATCTGCATGAAAAGTCTCCCCCCGTTTTTTCTACAGTAAAGCTAGTCAACTCAAACTCTCACTGTATATATAATAAAATATATGTACAACGCTTACCACCTGATCTGCATAACAATTTGTTCTCAGCTGCGGAGCTCCAGACACCATTTTTATCTGCCGTTGTTACGACGTTATGCATACTAAAAATCATCTAAAAAAGGTGAGCTGGATCATGAATAACTTTTCAGTTTTTAAACAGTAGCTATAGAGCTAGAGAGAGCTAGCACTAGCACACCATGAACTTTTTTATGGATGAGGATAAAGCTAATAAAATCTTGCCAATACTTGGGAATCTCTTGTGTAATTTGTGCAGATTATTATGTATTGCATGTTGCATCTGTCGCCTGGCGGATGGAGCCATGATCCCAACACTACCGTAACTTTGTCACGCTACACTTTTTTTTTGCATCTGTGTCTGTGCTCAAACCAGACTTTCTTTCTCAAGTCAACCCCTTTCAAACTGTGAGTTACGCCTTGGGAAAGGAACAATACTCCTCGACATAAAAAAAAGTGCACGCTTCTCTTTCTACGTGCATCTCAAACGCGATGAATTTTAAGTAGTTTTTACCGTCAAGACAAGCAGCATTCTTTTGATCCTGGCCTGGTCGTCTACAAGATACACTTACATGCATACCTTTAATATTATATTTTGCTCAAGTGTGGAGCACACTAAAGAGATTGTATTTAAACTACTCATAGTTGAGCAGTATAATGTAAAGTTTGCATCGAAATAAATGGTATGGAATGTACCACATCATATTTTTCGGAATCCACAGCCACTTTTCCTATTCAGTAGAATAGCTTGAGGGAAACAATATTTACCAGATGCTATTATTATTATATGCATGTATACACACATAATACATTTTTATACAAAATAAAAGTTGCTGCGCTTTTACCGATTTTAGGCACTTTCTTTCACATTTAATACTTATGTCACTAACCGCAAAGCAGTGTCGGTATTAAAAAAGACGGTAGGCGCTTTCACCATATTCATTTTGCATTTATGTATGTGAGGGTTTTATATTTCAACCAGATCATTTTTTTCATGTGCATGTATAGTATTGTATATCATTCATTCGTAGTATTGCACACCCAAACTAAGGCCAAAACATCATGTTTTTATTGCATAAAGAGGAAACGTGCCAGGACACAGCTCACCTTGCATATCAAAAATATTCTTTCCTGTAAGATGTTTGTTTCATATATATAGTTTTAAACTTACTTTTTTAAGACATTGGTCAGCTCACGACACTTGTAAATAAACAATGGCAACGTCACGTCCTCTGCAACTTGTGGGCTAATGTACATCTAAAAAAAAAAGAACTTTCAGAATGAAATGGTGAAGGTAATACAAAAATCCATCAAAATCTATATAAAGAATAAAATATTTTGAAAGTCCATTTGAACTGCTCTGACCATATTGAGTTGCCCCCTGCCCCACCGAACATTGACATATCCAGGCAATGACATGTATACACCATTTCGATTTCATTCCAGTTTCAAAATGTCTCATGCACAGAAGTAATTACAGTTGAAACGATGAGTTATCACTCTTCGAATGGATATTTCAAGTACCTATGTATAAGTTTATACTCGCTCGTTCAAACATCATACAAAACAGATTGAATCGAAAATGTCTTTCCAAGAAAATGTGTACGCGCGTTAGAATGAATAAAAAGAGTCTGATAGATAAGAAGGCTATGTTATTTCTTTTTGTTTCAACGTAAAATGTATACATTACCTTTGTCTTTGTAAAACCAAACCACATTTTTAGGTTTCCTTTCTTTTCTTACCAAACAACATAACGTTAAAGTTTTAAAAAGTTTTTTTTGTCCCCAAATACATAAACGCATAAAAGTATAATGCACAGAACAGACCTACCAAAAGTATAGTATAATGACTTGAAGTTTTACAGCAGCGGGAAACACCGGAATACAACTACACAAAACATACGATACAACCAAGACGGCCGTTATTTTCACTTTTTTTTACTATATCACTTTAAGAGTGCTTCATCTTACTGTCTCAGTGTCTCTTTCTTTAGTTTTGTACGTATACGTCCATGTATTTTAGCCGGAAAGAAAAAGTTACTTAAAAAGTTGGGTAATATATATGTTAAAAAGCGACATTTTCTTCAGTACGTCTAGCACCAGCTAAAACCGAGAGGAAAAGGTGAAAAAGTATCACAATCATGGTATAGTCTTAGGGAGCAGTAGTAAAACTTGGAAAGACGAGAGAAAGAACAAGAGGTAAAGATGTGTGTGTGTGTGAGAGAGAGAGAGAGTGCGATTGGAAAGAGTTGGGCAAAGAGAAAGTTGTAAGAACAACGAGAGAGGTAGTGGTAAAAATGGTGGTGAAGAAGGTGAAACCTTACATGTATGCTTCTTCATCTCTTCATTTTATGTAGTGCCACATTGGTGTGTGGTGTTAAATATATTTAGCCCCTTTTTTTACATCTACTTACATTACATTTCATTCAATTGCGGTCGAAGAGAAAAGAGGACCATGACTACTTGCATGGCTTTGTAATGATTTGGATGCATACTTAATATCTTTTGTGGTTGGTGGCTGCAAGTGCTAACATTGAGCTCTTGGGGTTGGTTGTACTTTTTAACCAAACCAAACCAGGAGCAACGTATTTACACTAGACGTGAATTAAATAGAGAAAGAGGGAGATTGAGTTTAATGATTGCAAGATCGAGCTCTAAGAATTGGCGTAGTTTTTACATTATATACAACTGACGAAATGGGATGGGATGACAAAGGTATAGAAAAGTGTAAAGGGTTCGTTTCCTGTTTCAAGCATTACAGGCTTTTACTGGGTTAAGTGTAAACCCATCATATCTTTCGACACAATGACTATGAGGATGATGATGACGATGATGATGATGATCATCATCATAATACAAAAGTACATACATAATATTAGCAAGCAGTTAGTTATGGTGAATGAGATGGAGAAAGAAAGTAAAAGTGAGCAGATAGCCAACTTGAAAAGCTGGAATATTAAAGAAAATTACGTTGGAGTGGAGTTGAAATGAAAAGAATGAACAAGTTTCCAAATTTTTAAAGAGAGAGAGAGATGGAGAGAAAGAGAGTATATAACAAATGCTGATTGCTTTCTCTGGTGAATGGAAAGATGGAGAAATGCATACAGGTGTGCCATCTTTTCAGAGAAAAGACTCATGCGTCATCATCATCATGAACTTCAAAGCATGCATGCAAACATCATGTGAAGCACAATACGGTGTGTCTTTTGCCATGATGTGATGTGATGCTAATACATAGCCTACAAGTGCAGAACCAAAGAAGCACTTAATATGTACTCCTTGCTGTGCGTGGAAACAGGGAAATGATATAGTCAGAATTATGTTTGGTGAAAAGGAATTGGAACAACTACTACATATGAATACATATGTATAGATAGATATAAAATATATAATGCCGGCTACACTTACCTAAACCATTGGATAGGACCAGGCATAAACGGATATGGCCAGTTAAAGTGGTGAAAGACAAAACGAATATAGAGATTACTTTAATGGATGTAAAAATAGAAGGACTAGTTATCTCATGGCAATAGCCCATTTGCCATTTTCTCACAAGCAACTTTCATCTTTTTTTAGCTGGAAACTCTTAACCATTATATTTCACGCAGTAAGTTGGTTGGTTTGGTGTAATGCTCAACTGTGTATGCATGAGTTGTCCCTTATATTTTTTATGGTGTAGTCCGGCTGCTTTGCTTAAGACGAGCGTATATAATGCCCCATAGTTTTAAATGAGAATATCTCAGCTCTCAACTAGTTCCTAGGATTAACGCCTTGTAGTAAGAAATAAACTATTCTTATTATTGCATTGGTAATAGTAATATCATTATTTCATCAAGTTTCAAAAAATCAGTTGTTGTGTTTTGCTTCTAATTGATTTCAGGCTTAAATCCTGTGAAGTTCAATCTCAATCTCTGGTTTTTACAACTAATCTGCCAAGTGAATGACGATGTGATGGCGTAACTTGAGAAGATGCTTTGATTTTGTTCTGTTTGATTGTGTTGTAGTTGTGAGCCGCCTAATTACGTTAGTAAAGTGCTATGAAAAAGTGAAACGGAAACTGATTGTGAGAAGACATGGGAAAAGGCTCGTAGCCTCAAGTTATGTTATGCTTCTATTTTGGTCTTGTTTTAATTAAGGGCTTTCCATGTTTTCTCTGAAGCTAACAGGTTGATAAGGACGGTTTATTAACCAAAATCTCTGTCCTGTCTTGACAGTTTGTCTAGCACAAAGTTAAAATTGCGTTGACAGCACTTTTTTAACATTTAAAAAGTACAATGATGGGGAGTGCTAAAAATAAAGGTTGTATTAAAAAGTCGACATTTTGAAATTGAGATTTATAAAGTCTAGTTTGGTGCATAAAAATCAAACTATAGTATAACGTTATTTAAGTCGTGTGTATGTATACCTAAGAAAATTCCAACAGCAGCCGGAATAATGACCATTATAATCATCCACCATCACTACTCTCACCTATCGAAGCCACGTCTATAGCATCAGCATCTCAGCAGAGTTATCCACACTGGACCCTCGCCTCTGGTAATCTTTTTTTTTGTTCATAACACTGGATAGACAAACAAGGTGGAGGTTAGAGATGTAAGTTGAAACCATGCCATGTAAGCAACAGTTAGATTTTCCTTCTTTCTTTCTCTCTTTCCTCCAATTTTTTCCTCTCTCGTCTCGTAATAGAAGAGGATAAACGAAAGTTTTGATCTACAAAACCAATGCAAGTGTCTTACTCCTGTTGATACTACTACTACTACTGGAAGGCAGCCGGAGAGATCATTGGTTTCACTAGTTGTTAGAACAAGAAGAGAACACTATATCAAATCTGTAACGGGCTTTTACTTTCACTGGAAAAGTGAGTAAGCGAGTGCAAGTCTGACTGCTCTTTTCTCATCTTCATCATTACATCAACATGAATTCACGAGGGTAATATGTGGGAAGGAGAGAGAACAGACAAGATGCACAAGAATATATCAAGAGGGGGACCGCCTCAACTGATTCCAAGAGAAATTAGAACCATCAGGGTAAGCAAAAACTGGCTTATAATTCTCTCTACTTGTTTGCTTTTGCCGGATGGATCATGATGTAGAAGGAGATGGGGATCGACCTCGTGAGTGTGTACTTTCTCCTGTAACACTTCATGATACATTGATACCTATACTTTCCCCTGATCGGATTATATTTCTTTGAGAAGTTGCGTGCACTGTTATTATGTGGAACCAAAATCTGTGTATCAGATTGACTATATCATATTATACGGGCTGTAATTTCCCCATTTAAGCTGATGATGATGCTGTGAACATTTTACCTTTTTTTGGAGGCCGTTGATCGCAAAACAATAAAATTATAAACACATTAAAACTACTTCCCAATTTATAACCATCATAATATCACCTGTAAATACATTGTAAAATTAATGTTTCTCAGTCGCCATTGAGAATGTATCGACACATGTAAAAGTTTTGTCCATATCCATATACATGCATCATAGTATTTGGGGTTATTTTTATTTTATTTTTTTGTCACAAGATATATATTCTTTGAGAGACATTCCTGTTTCACCACCTATTTATCATTGCACACTAGATGACAGATGATATTAAGAATACAGATAGAGAGATCAGTTGCATTACGTTGTCATGTTATGCTCAGTTGCCCGACATAGACAACAATTTTGTTTTGGTATGAAGGTTGTAGAAGATAATGTATAGTATAGTCTGGTTATAGGTAATGGTGAAAAAATATGAAACTGACTTGAGAAAAATCCCATAAGTAAAAGCTTAAGCTGGATTTAAACTTGTCTGGTATGTTTTATTATTACAAGAGTATAATGGGTTTTTTTTGTAAAAAAAAAAGAGGGAGAAGAGGATGTACAGAATACTAGGGAAAGTTGTTGAATCGTACTCAGGTATATCCAAAAACTTTAGTGTGTAGAGTAGAGGTAGATGAGATACTCTAGTATACAACAAAACATGGTGGATTGGATTGGAAAGTGGGATGGAGTATGAAGATGTGTAGTTTTGCCTCTTCCAATTTGCGAGACGAGAGTAATATTGACCGTCATCTGACTTACTCTCATCTCATCGTTGCACACTTTTCTCTCTCTCTCTCTATAAGTACGTCTCTCATCTGTTCATTGCCTCACATCACATCACAATCCTGTTCCTCCTTGTGTCTTTCCCCCCTGTGTTACCTCTTTTTCTTCCTTTTGTTTTGCGGAAATTACTTTTTCTTGGCTTGTTATTGGAAACAACCTCATTAAAGTGCTAGTTAAATTTTTTTTAATAGGAATAGAAACTTGAACACATACACACACAATCTTGTGTACATACATTTATTTATAGCGCAAAAGGGGAAAAGGGTGCTGAAAAAAGTATCAAGTAGAAATAAAAAGTCTTTAAACTATACGTTATATAGAAGGAAGGGGATAGCAAATATGCATGCTCCTTTTTATGTGCATGAAATAACAGGATTTATAAATGTGCATTTATGCAAGTAATTGACAGAAAAGGGAAGTGTATTCAATTCTGCAAAAATTGAGGAAATACACACGCGTCCTGAGAAGATGATGAGAACAATCCACTTTTAGAATCCACTAGAGTACAGAACAGAAGTAGTGGTGAAAGCACTAGATGAAAAAAAGAGACCAGAGATACATACCTGAGCATACTTACAAAGCACATAAATTACATAACGTGTGTGTATGTGAGTGTAGTATATTGTAGTGTAAAAGAGGGGAAACAGGAAATTGAAGGTACTCAATACATGTGTGCACTTGCATATACCTACGATCCTGTTATATATCTGGTGTATTCTCTTGGTACAAATGGCATATCTGTGTCTGTCTGCGTCTGCATGATCTATCACATTGAATCCTTCCATCTGTCTTGATAACTTCACGTAAAGTCTTTATAATTCTCTTTTCCCGGTAACTCCACTATTTGCTACCGCTCCTGCAAGAATGCTAAGTATATATACATGAGAGAAAAGTCTACACATCTGAATTTGACAACATCTCTATTTCTTCTCCGTATGCGACCTTCTTCTCATCTTGTTCTCCTTTTTTCCTTGTCACTCATTCAACTTGGTTCCCTTCTATACATATTCATAAAATTTGGGGATATCGAATAATATAAGGTCTCTCCTTCGTACTACGAACGAGCTACTACTACTACTACGGGCACATGGCAAACACATGCTAAACGCATAGTCAAACACATAATAATGTTCCTATATAATTCATACCATGCCATATCAATGGCTCTCAACTTCTCACCACCACACGAGCGACTGTGTTCTGCATTTACTTTTTTTCTTAAAAAGAAATCTCAGAGGCCTGCTAAATGCAAAAAAGGAAAGAAGGAAAAGAACCAACACAGAGTGCATGTACGCTTGTAAAAGGAAAAAATGTTACAAGTTTTTGAAACGAAGATGGAGAAAGAGAGAGAGAGAAAAAAATAACAAAAAAAAGTAAAGAGATAGAAAGATAAAGTTCTTTAGTCACTCACTCACTGAGTTACTTGTTTTTTACCGCATTTCTTCCCGTCCCTTTCACTAAACACTAGACTTTTTTTTCGTTTTCACCAGAATATCAACCAAAAGGTCATGCATTGGTTTATACCGACTTGTCGATACGGTAAGTTAAAACCTGTGTTTGATTTTTAAGCAAAAAAAGGAGAAGGTGGATGGAATGGAGTGTAGTAGTCCTTAAAGAATACCCGATTTCATGAAGATTCTTCGTACGAAATAGTTTTTGGCTATAAATAGTTCAAAATATATTTGTTTCTCTCATTCCTACTACTCCTTCAGTGGTTTTGGTGTAAACGGAAGAGAAAGAACAAGTTTCCTTCTTCCTTCCTTATGACCATTTTATCCATTATCATTGTTGCAGGAAGGAGATGATAACAAGCAACAGTATTGAATTGAATTCTTATAGCAAAGGGGATATATAGGGATATGGTATGGTGCATACATCGCGGACAGGGATTTTTAAGAAGGCAGCCAAAGTATTTTAGTTTGCTTTGGTTGAGTCGAGTCAAGTGTAGAGTAAAGTGATCTCAGAAAAATGTAGTCACTGTCAAAGATAAAAGGGCTATCTATATACCTATGATATTTCTGTTGTCATTTAAACCAACGTGCATGCAGCCCATTCAAAGCGTTGAATCGATATCTCTCATCGTGTTGTTATTGTAAATGAGAACACACATTATACATGTTTACTTTACACAAATGAGGGTAATTAGATACTTTTTCAAAATCCAGAAATAGAAGAGTTCCCCCAAAAAAATAAAATAAACCATGCACCAAAAGCAATCCTCCTATACACATAAGAGGAGAATAGAAGTTTATGTCAATGCTCCAGCAGCAGCTCCCTGCATGCTTGCATATTTACTTACTTACTTTTCAGTTTTGTACATGTGTATCTCGTTCTCGTCTCTCACCTTGGAGTTGGACCAACCTAACGTGTTTGGAAACTTGATAGTGACGCGGTGAAAGTTTGATGAACACTACTACTAAAAGGCGAAGGTCATGTCTTGCATGCTTTATGGTGGTATGACGGTTACAGATGTTCCACACTGTCTTTGTTCATTAAGGGAAAAGGAAACTGGGCTATATATCTATGCCAAAACCAAGGCAATTCAGTATATTAATACACCAGCGTGTATTTCCATCCATGTACAAAGTGTGTGTTTTTGGAGGTTATTCCAGAAAAGCCCAGATGAAAGGTTTGAACAAGTATTTAAATACTTTTGAAATTAAATGAGACACGTGTTAATACTAGAATACTACACCATCGTCCCTTTTTTTAGATGACACACAAAGTGTATTTGTTCATTTGATGTTGTAGTTTGTAGCAAAAGCCTGAATACTTTATGTTATGGAAAAATCTGTTGAATGCAAAAAAAACATGTATGATATGCTTTATGCTATGCATGTTATGGATGCTTCAAATAATATGTACGTAAGCGGAAAATTGTAATCAGCCAATGTTGTCGTAGTCGTCATCTCCTGTTCCTCCAAATAGATGATGGTGATGATGATATGATGTCTTGATAAAAGCCTACAAGATTCCTGACGATTCAATTCTGCCTAATATACCTTTATTCCTGTGAACGTTTTGTGTACACACTCCAATCTATATATTATACTATAGCTCTATTATATAGCTTGAGCGTGTGTGTAGCAGTGTATACATACGTCATACCAATTTGAACTATAAAAGGGAAAATGAGAAAGAAGGTGAAAGGTAAGCTTTTTCACTTTGTAAACTGGCACTTCATTTTCACCAGAATCCGGAAAGTACACTCTCTCTGTATTCCTCCAAAATGGGGGAATAAGTGAATATATTGTTGGTCTGCATAATGTACGTGTAAAATATAAGGTGATTGTGAAAATGTAGCAAGTGATGCCATTGCCCTTCGGAACAAGCGCTACGTTGTACTTATTTAGAGTGACGGTATAATGTGTGTGTAACCTGCCAAAAGCTTACATATGTAAATGCTCTCCTAAAAATGTGTGGATGGAAGAGCGTACGTATGAGGGACCGACGGATGATGATGATGATGATGATGTGATGTTGTTTTGCTATTGATGATGATAGAGATGGAGTGGTTGAAATATACGGTGAAACGGTGAAAGTAAGAGAGAGAGAGAGAGAGAGAGACGAGACGATTGCATTGCGTTCGTTCTTTCGTTTCTTGCTCTTGTACTGCTAGATAGTTGTTGGCTCATTTGATGCAAAGGGATATAAAGGGAATTCGCTCCAACTTTGACCGTTTAGTTCAACTCAAGACATCCTCGCTGCTACTTGCTGCTGGCTGAGCTGGCTGCTTGAACTGGAGGAAAGGGGTTTAGTCGTGTGAATGTAGTGAAGTAAAATCAGGGGGAAAGAGTATTCCCTTTGCAAATCGAAGAGAAGGCACAAAATTTTGTGCTAGTGTGTGAGAGCGAGAGAGAAAAGTGAAGAAAAAGTGATGTTAACGAAGGAGTCATGTATGTATGTGTATATTAACATTAGCGCTCATACTAAATGCATACTTCAGGAGTATACATGCCATGCATCCCTTCCGGCTCAGTCAGTCTTTGACATTACACAACTTTGGAGGAAAACTTCTTGAGTGTGGAAAAAAAAAGAGTTGTGGAATATCCAACAAGGAAGTGAGGCTAGCAAGCAGTCAGGCAGTCAAGCAAGCTCAAACTGTACATTATATATATTTTTTGCATTTCATCATTTCTGAAATTTTATACGTAAATAATGTGCAATAGCACCAACCAAAAAGAGAAGCAAAGCTAAAGCTGAGCGCGAGGAAAAACAGCGTCAAGAAGAGAACCCCACATTTTTTTTCTTCATGGATGTGATGGAGCTATGGCGAGCAGAGTTTTGTGAGAGAAGTGAAAGTGAAGTGTAGTGCTTTCACCATATATTTTCCATTCAAAAATCTTGACGGACTTTTCCCATTAAAATGTGGTAAAATCTCGGGTTTATTCTGTTTTTGATGGTGGTGCAATTTATTTATAGAAATTTTTGGGATTACTATCAAACCATGTGTTGTGCAACTACGCACAAAACTTATATATTTTCCGTTAAAAAAATTTCCCCACCCCAATTTTTCTGGCAGATGCCATTCATCTTAATTAATAAATCCTAATAATATTGACAAATTTTGTTCGTTTCGTGGATATACTTACACACACACACACACTGTGTAAAATGCAATGGGTCGGCTTTGGCTTGCTCCACCACATGGGTTGCGAGTTATGAGTCTCAGTCTCAACGCGCAACCATTTTTTTCACTCGTTGCTGACATGAGTTACAAATAGTGAGTGAAGAGGAGAGCGTTTTGCGGATTTGAGCGGAAGTACGTTTGAAATGTATTGTGGTGTATAATAGTATAAATGTATAAGGAACGTGCATAGAATACTAAAACAAAGATATACGCTCATCATCAAAGTGTGCGTCTTTACTGCTAATCTACCTAAAATACATGTATGAATGTGCATGGATGCTCATGAATACGCTCCATGTTTTTTTCTCACCATCACCATCATCACTATATCATCTCAGTATTACCACCAGCAGCAGTAGAAAAGAGAGAGAGAGAGAGATGATTTCTTTTAACTGAAAACTGTACGACAAGCCAAGGTAAGTATGCTCGATTATATCGATTCCCTTCAATAATAATGGTACACACACTATAAATATAAGTACTATCTGTCGTATTTAAAACTTATGTGTAGTATAAGAAGCCGTGGGCAAAAAAGCTCTGTCGGTATTTTAAATATTTGCCATGTTGGTTGGAATTTTCGAAAGAGAGAGGAAATCGAAACAACGTGGCAGGAAGTGATTCCATATAAAATATTTCCCTGTGATATAGATGATATAGCTCCTCCACATGCACAAATAAGATTCAGTGGAAGTGTGCAGGATCCCATATTTAATTTTAGCAAAGTGCATGCACCGACGAAAAGGGAAAATTTTAAAGACATTTTCCATTGAAATTCTATACTATATTGTATTGCTTTGATGATATTTTCCATTTGTGTGTATCATATCATCGTCTCGTATATTATTCGTATTCCCATATATATATATTCTTAGTCTTTATGCTTTTTGCGTAATTTGAGTTACTTAAAGGATCATGGAATGTATGAATGAAGGAGGAGCCATGTTTGTATTTCGATTCGGAGAATGATTTTGATTAATTTCATATCATGATATGTAGGAAGCTCTATCTATACACATATGTGAAAAGAGTGTGTGCGGCTGATGGGAAAAATATACTCTTATTTATTTATCAAGTTCACTTTAGCAGCACTAGGCCAATTACTCAAGCTTCCGGATTCGTAAACGAAAACAGTTTGATACTGACTGTCAACTTAATTTGGGGGAGCTTTATGTAAATTTGTTCAAAGGAAGTAATGTGGGTAGAAAGATAGAGTGTCTTTTGCTTCACATAGTTTTTGATTTTATTAATTCCCTCCAAGCTCCTCAAACACATGGAATGGAAGCAGGGCAGACCTATTGCGTTTAAAAAATCCGAGTTTCCCCATTTCTCTAATCACCATCATTCCCTCTAATAATGTTACTTTATACTATGGGTGTACGCACGGGATCCGAAATATATTACTTATATGTATGTATATGTGGGAAAGCTTATGATGATGTTATAGGTACGTATATGGAATGAGTGAAAGCAATAATAATATAAAGAAACTGTGTAATACAATGGGTTTGATAGTAAAGAAGAAGGAAGAATTTCTTGTTGAAAGACTCGTCATACGTTTAATGTATTTTATTACTGTTGCGTTACAGCTGGAATCATCCTTTCGCTCTCTCTCTCCCTCTCTCCTCTTTAATCTGGAGCAACAATAAGAAGCGGAAGGAAAGGGATTCCGTATGTTCATCAAAATTGGTGTACATACCACGACTACGACTCCTATTAGTGCGAGGACTACTACTACTACTACTACTACTACTACTACTACTAGAGCTTTACACACTGTGTTTGGGAAAAGCTTTCCTCCACCAACTACCAGCTACTGGCTGCCACCACCACCACCACCATCATCCCAATCATCACCATTATCTCCCTCCATATGTATGCGAGGAGTACAGGAACAGCTGCTACCGTCTTCTTCTTCTTCATCGTCGTCGTCGTCATCGTCAATCTCTTTTCATTTTATTTCTGTTACTTGTTCACCCGGGTGCTGCTCCTGCTAGTTCCATCACCCGAAATAATAGCACCACCACCGTTCCTCCTGTTGTTACTGTGGAAGACGGAGAGAAGAAGCAATCACAACAAGGGCTTGCTGAGCTATGAGAGCAATGACGAAACGAGAATGTAGTATTATCATTATTGTAGAGCCAGCACTGAACTTGGAGTTTAGCGTATCGACGAGGACGACGAAAAGGAGACCCACAACCACCACCATCATCATCACATTCACCAGTACAAGAGAATTCGCAACCGCGTCTCTGTCTTCTTTTTTATCCGTTATTGCCATTTCCAGTCGTAGTCGTACCACTGGGATTCACTCACCCGTTTTGGATCAATCAAACCTAAAGAAGAGAAGAAGAAAAGAAAACGGAGAACATTCCTCCGAATCCTTAGTCCTTCCTTTTTCAAGCCCCTCTCTCTCTTCTTCTCATTTATTTGGAATTTAGTCAATATATAAACATAACATTTACCTGTACTACTTTCTCCACAATCTACAACTCACTACTTGCCATCATCATCATCAGTATTATTGATAATAATACTACTACCACCACTATTTACAACACTACCAACTAAAAAGGAGAACATAGAAGCAAAAGAAAGAAGAAATAAAAGATGTAGTGAGAAAGAGACAGAGAAAAGAAAAGGAGAAATGAAAAAAAAATGGTACATCTGAGAAAAAGCCAACCACCTGGAACAGGATCGGCCTTGACAGTTATTAAGCATTTTTGGATGCACGCTAAAAAGAACTGTACATGAATACAAGGTTGAATAAACATTTCAATAGTACACTCCGGTTCATCTCGCTTTTCGCTTGTCTCAATTCGACAGAGATTTTTTTGGAACACACAATCATATTGTGCACCACCATCATCCTCATCCCAACTCCAACTCGTCAGCAGCACCAGAAGAGAATCTTATTTTTTGTAGCATCTTTTCCCCCTTCCCGACAAATATGGTCGCTGCCAATAATAAAAATAATAATAATGCTGAAGATGATGATGATGATGTTTCTCAATCCATCACCAATTATTATGAAGGTAGAACAAGTCCCAGGAAGTTGGAATTGGAAGCCCTCCTCAATCTTCTCAATCTCAATCATGCATTACAATCTTCAGCACCGGCTGATATTCAAACCTTTATTAGTAATTTTGAAATTTCGACGAAAAAAGAAGAATACGCTTAGTCAGTTTGTTCACTTGAGTATAACTGATACTATCACAACATTATGATCATAATGATGATGATGATGATGTCTTGACGTTGAAAGTGAAAGCACCACTGCCAACACACATTATATTACATCCAGTATATCAATACGGGAAATAAAAGCTCATGTAGTTGTAGGTTGTAGTACAAATGTTTGTAAATGTTAGCATCACTCTCGAAGCGAAAGAGTCTATTATATGAAATAATATGGGTAAGAAATATATTATAGGTTTTATGTATATGATATGATGATTTAGACGGACATATATTATAACAATCATCATCATTCATAACATATAAAACACAAAAATAATAATATATGTAATACAAATACATGACCACCACTTGCAACAGCAGTGATATTATTCAGTTGGACGGAATCGAAAGGGATATTAATAACAAGTGGAGGTTGCTGAAGAAGCCAGAAACACATCAGGAAAAAAAAGCTTCGACGACTCAGGAACGCCCGTGTTATTTCTAGTGAAAGAAAGAAAGGTGAAAGTGGAGTAGTGGTGAAGTCAAAGTCGAAATGGAGGATATAGGGTCTATAGGAGTCATGCAGGGTCAACCACAGCAAGTTAGTGGGAGCCAAGTACGCTATTTGCAGGCTCTCATGGATAGGACTTCTGATTTACAGGTATGAAAAACTAATTGAAAATCCTTTCTAGTTTTAATACACCAAAAATGGGGGAGAAAATGGGCTCTCTTTGCCTTTTGAATAATTTTCTTCAACTACTGCACCCTCACATTTGCTCATTCACATTCACTTCGCACCAGCACCAGACATGCACTATGAACTACTATGTAATAGCCGCTTTATAGTTGTAGTTTTTGGTTATTTGGTTATTCTTGGCAATAATAATGTGTAATAAACTGAACTCAAGATTCTCCCCGCATTTGCACTGATGACAATATTATATTTTGGGAAATGATTTATGAGAAGGGGAGCCGAGGCGGAAATTGTTCCCCGCATAAAGACTGACAGTGCAAATGACCATCAAGAAAACCATAAACTGACCATTGCCAGATAGAAAACAGTAATAGTAATGCCTTCTGTTCTGGGTGGAGAGGCCATTATCATTTTGGACATTTGTGTGTTATGTTCTCTTCTGTAATACAAGGGGGGAAATTGTTCATTTTCTGGCATTGCTTGCGTAACTAGCAACTTGTAGAATACCAAACCATCATAATAATAATATGGGTAATATATAAGGGAAAGCATACAAACTACACATAACCCATTCTCTCTATATTAGCTCCGATATATGAGGGAGAAAGTGAAGGTGAAAGGATAATCATTTATTTCATTTCCTTGAATGTTATATTCATCAGAGTCAAAATAATATTGTAGGCAATAAGTCAGTTTATGAGTATAGTGAAAATTGCCAACGTCAAACGTATATATTTTTTTGTACCCTCTTCTTCTTCCATTCTCCAGCGGAGGATCGACTTGCTAGAGAGTAGAATGCCGGATTGGAACTGGGCTGAAGAGTGCGAGACTGAGAAATGGACAACGTGGTGGAGGCACACCGTTTGTCGAGTGGCTGCCCTCATTTGCTATAATTTCTTACTCTGCCTTCTCTCTGGTGTTCTAAGCATTTACTGGTGAGCCAATTTTCTCCACTGAGGAGACCACACACACATTATGTTTTACTACTACTTAACAATAAGAAGAAAAAAACATAACCATCAACCATGATATCTACGATGATGTAAATACTGGATTGGAGAGAGCTGACATTAAATTGCTTGAGATAAAAACACACAAGTCTCTACTGAAGCATCACTCACAGGGTGACAGTATTTACAACTACAAGTATGCATTGTTCATTTTTTGCAGGCCCCCTATGCGAAGTCTATTCCTACATCGTAATGACGGTGATCGCTCCAATGATCGTACCAACATTGCCTTACTTGTGTTGTAAGCAGCTTTCAATTCACTTGACTGCGGTTCATTTTCAATTTGTGAATTGAACCAAATACAAAAGTAACATGGATGAGAGGGAGAGAGAGAGAAAGGCTATGCAAATAATTATACGATATTGTGTTTCAGGCTCGTGAAAATCATAGCATGGTATTGCGGTAGAAAAGTTCATACGGGACGCATACTCACTTGGTTGATTATAGTTGCTGATGTAAGCTCTCACACTTTCTTTCTTATGCTCAAGAATATTGTATATGTAAATATATAATATAATCTTTTGATTTGGTTTGGGAAATGAGAGGTTTAATAATAACTTGATGTTTTTTTTGCAGGGATTAACAACAGCCTTCATATATAACACAGCAATGTATAGTATCATCAGTCAATCCGATATCGAGATTATATATCCTTTGCTCATAGCAGCGCCTCAAATAATCATTTATACGACAGCATTGATACATTTCGGGGTAAGTAATAAAGGTTCTGATATAAACAAGGGTTTGAAGAACACATGTCCTCCTTTGCATTCGGAAATGGATGGGAATGACTTTAGTAATTTGAGATGAATGAAATACTAGGTAGTAGTTGTCAATTGTGAAAGTTATCAAGTACCTTTTTGTTGGTGGTACTTGAAGTTTTGTTGCAAAAGCAAATGGAATGAGAACTTAATTGGTATTGATATCATCACTAAAACAGTACAGACAATGTAATGTAGAGAGTAGAGTACGAGTAGAGGTTGTGTTATATAGTTGTCATTGTTGGTCACGGTCACGACCTACCTCGTTCCGCTTATAATCACTGTTTAAAAAAAAGTGTTCCATTTCCATGATATTGTTGTACTATTTCTCCTTCTCTCGAGTCGTTGAGTACGTGTGTGGTTATAAAGATCACGGGGAAAGTGGAGGGGAGAAAATAGTCAAGGATTTATAGTACGGTTTCAGGTAATTGAACAGAGAACATAACGTGAGCGGCTCATTTTCCTGTTTTTATTTTTATTACAGATCCGACTAACTCTTCGAAGTCGTAAAGTTGGCGTGAAAAGACTTCCCTTTGTTCTTGCCATACTTCAAGCTATCACCTTACTCTTACTTTTTGTCTTCATCGCAGGAACAGGCACGGGAACTTTAGTTGAGAATAGAGACCTGTTCCTCCACGGATTGGCTGGAACAGTTAGCGGGATGCTCATCACATTGGTAAGTTTCCATGATGCTTTCTCTGACTTTTGCACATCTGTACACACGTTTCACAACCTTTTATCCCCAAGACTTTTCAGGTTACTGTACTTGAATCAAATTAGGTTTTGGAATGAAGGGAAATGACTAGAGAAATGAGAAACGATGCCGATAATTTTTGGCATCATCATCATCATCATCGGATAGAATATTTTTGCATGGGAGTGACTCAAAAAACTTTATCCTGTCGTTAATGATGTTGATTGTTAGGTTCTCTCTCTTCTCTCTCTCTCTCTCTCTCTCTCTCTCTCTCTCTCTCTCTCTCATGATGTATGTATAGCTTTCTATTTGACCAAATATAGTTTGTTTGTAGAACATACATTTTATAAAAGCCAACTAAAGTTTCATCTCTCAAACTCAATCCTTCGGACTTTTTAGTAGGCTGGTGAAAATTTTCCAAAAACAGTGGGAGAGCTCTCTTGTTCCTTGCCTTTTTCCATTGAATTGATGTTAATTTGATCTAAACCTATTTTCGTTTCCCCATTCATTATTGATATGAGTGTAATATCGAATAATATATTATTACTTGTTCTCGCATCTCTCTTTCCCAATCCATTTTCCCTTTTTAGTTTCTGTGTGTGTTTTTGGTGATATTATGATATTACAACTTTTCCCTGTTAAAAAAACTTTGATGATTATCATTAGGAAACTTGTTTGGATCATCACAAGTTTACTCTATAAACGTCTCTTAATCTTTATATGTGGTTCTTAAAGGTGATGGCCTGCTATATTGTGGCACGTCTTCAAAACAAACTCGTGAGTGAAAACGTGCGGGAAGTGATCAGCATGTATTCTCTTGCTCGAAGGGCCGAGTTCGCATCGCAAGTAATGATTATGCCACCATGTGAGCTTGACCCTGGTGGAAGTGGCGTTGTTTAGTTAGTCTCAAAATAAAAATATTCAACTAAAACAGTAAGCAATCAGCTAAATAAAATCACATAAAAATATCTATAATTGTAAGCATATATATTGTAATTTCGTACGTGTAATATTTAAGGTGCTATACTATACATAAAAATATAAAATAAATACATGATATATATATTTAAGATATTTACTACATAAAAATATACCGCTTAAGAACATACTACAAGAAAAAAATAGATCTACACACGCTACAAGAAATGAAATTATATTACACTATTCACAGTGTGCTATTTTATGACAACTTCACATTTTACTATACATTAATATGACACATTCATTCACACCATAAATGTATGGATAAATATGATCTGCACGTACCGTGTAACAATATATTCCTCTTAGTCTCAGTTTTCACTTTTCTCCATGCAAAATATATACGTTTCAAAAGAAGTAAGTATTTGTTGACAAACAGTGATTTCCACTTTGATTTTTATATGAAGAAAAAAAACATCATGCACTTTCACTTTTGAATTTTTACCATATCATTGAGAAACAACCGAATTTCGACAATATAGATCAAGAAAAAAAAATATGACGAACAATATTGAATATATTATTATGTACTTATGTATCTTTAGAGAAACCACAAAAGCCAATCCAAAATCCAAGCCGCATGATAAAAATATACTTATGCACATCAAAAAATGGACAAGTTGTTAACTTTATACCAAAGAAATTTGATTAATGATTAGACAAAAAAAAATGCTTTCACTTTAGTTTAAGTTTGTTGTTCAATACATAGTGAGACAGCCCTTGTGATCTTATAAAGTATGTGAGATGAGGTTCAGCTCAGATTTACAAGACATTCATACTAGATTTTTCCTGCTGTCAGTTGTCAGCCTTGACAAAAACTAATTATTTGTATCGGATATATAATTTTAATTAGTTACACTGGATCTAATAGTGGATTTTAATTTTCAGTGTGTTATTATTATTACATAGCTAGTGATCATGTGTCAGTCGTCCCTGTTCTGTAAACCTGTATCACTATAAATTTATGTATGTAGTTCCAATAAAAAAAACTGCCATCTGATATTGAAAATATATTAACAAACAAATACGACCAATTCGATGAGCTAACATTTTTTCTTTCCATAATATGATATCCGAAAAACTGTATCCTGTTGGATGTAACATTGAATTGGATATCGCATCAGCATCAACGAACAACTTTCCACTGATGATGACTGATCAATATACTATTATTGTCATGTTTCCAGTTGTACGTATGTATTTACGTAGGACTTGTATTTTGTATCATCATCATCATCATCATCATCATGCTAGATGTGCGACTTACGCGAGTCTGTTCTGCCTTTCAGTTTGAATTTTCTCCATGAGTGCTGCTGCCTCAAAAAGACAAAAGAAACAAAGCTTCAAGAAAAAGGTAATTCCACTACATTATACGACGCAATTACTTCGAATCAATGAAGCGCAATAAGCCAGTTAGTATGTGGGCTTATTGAGCCCGTCACAAGATGTTTTTGTGATTGTGCATACTGTGAACTTGGACAATAAACCTATACATTAATATAATGTGCGTAGTACGTTTACTAGGACATACATCAAATGCAGAGGATGTACATTACGATTAGCTGCAGGAATACACAGACTGTTTCATTCTCTGTGGCTGTAAAAAGTTGCGAGCAGCTACACATATACAAACCTAACAAAACTCGAGATGTGTTAGTGAACCTATATATGTATATGAAGTAATCTTGTGTAATCTTTGACCTTTGACCTTCTTTGTCTCA
Source organism: Orchesella flavescens (assembly GCA_964034955.1). Lineage (NCBI taxonomy): Eukaryota > Metazoa > Arthropoda > Collembola > Entomobryomorpha > Orchesellidae > Orchesella > Orchesella flavescens. Next base: position 24,067,837 of record OZ035954.1, on the reverse strand, counting down.
TTGAAGACCAGTACATTCAGTTTGTTTTTAAACCATGCATTTTCCACAAAGTTCATGATTTTTGAATCCTACATCATTTTCCTTTAAACTGATAGCCCGAAGGCCGCAGGTCAGCATAAGGTAACACACCTTATATGTAAATAAGAACATTATATGAAATTTAAAAAAACAATTTAACTTTAGAAAGTGAGGTTGCAATGGATCAATTTGGTAATCTACTTTTGTTGATGTGAACCATCTTTAAGCGAAATCGGTGAATTTAAAAAAAGAAGAACTTTACACATTGTAGAAGTTTACAATGCCACAGACGGACGAAGATTGACACATTGTGCTGTATTCTTAATATGTACCTGAAACTACATAATAATTCACATAGGGCTAAGCTAATTCTTAACAGTCCAAAGAAGCGTCTTACTTACATTACGTCAGGTGAAAGTTATTTGCATATCTGATCTATTTTCAGATAAAACTACTACATGTTTACGTCACGTGGCATGCAAATGTATATGCATTTGCGTGTATCACTTATTCATCTTTTTGGACCAATCAATCATATATTTTTCCAGTATCAAATTTACTATAGCTTATACTGCTATGAAGTCTTCAATTTGGGTATTTTTTTACTTCCTACTAACTGATTAAGTTGTTTACAATATTCCTTTTCTAATAGCATAGCCAGACTTCATTACATAGTAACATTATTATTGTTATTAACGTGTTTTACCAAAATGTTGTGTGCACGTGTTGTCATTCATTCGACCTTCTTATAAGTGTGTATTGAATTTTGGTCGCAGCAACGCATGTTTGAAAACATACTCACATTCTATCTTATACATATATATGTATCACAATTACAATTTACTTTTCTTTCTCAAATTGTTTGACTTGTTTGTCTGATAAAATTGGGTGCATAATTTGACTGAAAAAGCTGAATAAAGTTGTTTTAAGAAATGACAACCTGCCGTTTCGCGGATAAAATACGATCTCCGATGAGCAATAGAATAACACTTGTCAAGTGATAGCTTAAAAACAATGAGAAAAGTCTAGATTCTAATTTTATTTCCACATTTCAGCAGCTATTTATTAAGGTTTCAACTCACACACTATTTTCTGCAAAGTACGAAGCCACATATGGATAAATATATTACATACTTGGATATTATCACTTTCAGTGAAAGATATACTCTTTATGTATACATTGAAACAAACATTTTACACACTTTCCAACGAGATTTGGTTTTTGTTATAGCTTAAACAACGCATCCTTTTGCTTTGTCTTCTTTGGAGCATATTAGACTTTGCAGGAAAATTGTACATTTTGTTGCAGTTGATAAATAAGAACTTGTTATGCAACTTAGCCTATTCGTATTCGCACACCTCCCCTCCATTTACATATTCCTCCAGTAAACTTTCGCCCAAGCAAGTAAATACTTGCACATTCTCAATCTTTTACTGATGGTAGCAAAAGACTGCTTGTAGTATACTGATAAAATTGCTTCCACCCTTTCCCTTTGCATAGAATTGCGTCTATTGTGGTGACTGCAACCACCGCACCACTATTCTGCCTTCGTTTCCGGAAGACTAGTCATCATACCAGAGCAACAAAAGTACTCTACCAGTTGGGGGAAAATGGTGTTCCCTATTTATATAGCCATATCACCACCAGCACTTCAAAAGGTACACACACGTCTACATCTCTCATGTGATCCGGTGGCAGCGGCGGCTTCTTGAGAGAAAAAATATCTTAAAGTGTCTTTACTTTGTATCTTCCAAAGTCGCATGTGCCTTCAAACAGTTAGAACTCGAATTGCAGCTGCAGCAGTCATCGTCCACATACATTCGATTTCTAGAGATAACGGTGAAGAAAACGGAAAAACGAGAAAAGTCCCTTTATTGCTGGTTTTGAGTCTTTGAGCCTTTTAAGGAGAGGAGCAGGGTTAGAAACGCGGTGCGGTACTTTAGACGCTCTCCTCTGCTACTATTGATGGCAGCGCCAATCTTGCGTCCACAGCATCAGATATAATGTTCGAAAGGGAAATGTTATACAGAAGGATGATGATAGATAGATGTACTACTAACATTACCATGCGTGTGTACATATATATATGTATGTGTTTAGTGTGTACATATAATATTCATGTGAAGATCTATCAATGAGAAGGAGAAAGTAATATAGAAAAAATAAGGACCGCACTTATATTTACTATCATCAACTATACCCTTGCGGGCTTGAGCTCCGTTATGGTGCTCACCTAATGTAGTTTTTCGTTAATCAACTCATGCATGAGGAACAATTATGAGAAACCACACCAAAATACCAGTCCTTCGGAAAAATCTTTAGATCTTTCACCCAAGAAACTCACCATCACCACCATCATCATCTTCACCATATCATATCATCATCACCATCAACACAAACTACTTTCCCGTGAAAGGATATAGACTTTTGAGGAGAAAGGGAATGAAGAATGAACATGAACACATACACAGTCTCTCATTTTCTCTCTTACTAAATTGCACAGTATGTGTATAAATATAATCCTTGGGTATGAATACTACGATCGTTCTCACCAACCACGCGCTTCTGCATTGTGTATCTTGTGTGTTTCCTCTCCTTTTTGATGCCTTCTTTTCGGGTTCTTTTATTTTGTATCTCACAGCACATGTATCTTTGTCATCATATCATCCCAAAACCGTATTATGTTTCTTTTTTGACAATAATACGTGCATAATATGGATGGAGGAATAAAACATAAAGGGAAAACTTGTTTATGAAGCCGACTCTCTGCTCTGAGGTTTTCCCTTGGCTTTGAGAAAAGTGGGAGCAGCTTTTTGGCTTACCCAATAAATACGACAGCGAAAGCACATTGATATAGTTAAGCGGCTAGAAGGTCCAAGTCCCTGATCAATTGACGGAGTCAGAGATTCATGGATTTTTTGGGGGAAGTTGCCTGTCACAACATGCCATAATCACAAGGTTGATGCTATAATGCTTAGCACCAACTACGCTAACGGGGAAATCACTTATGTAATGTATTGCGTCGGTGGGATTTATTTCTTTGGATGAAAACAGGTTGGAACTTGGAATAAGACGACGTTGCCTGGATGGAACCCGAATGTTGTTAACACCATAACTTCAGAATTTTTTAATGAATTTCAGTTCTTTTGATAATGTACACATACACCTAAACCAAACTATAAGGTATTGCTTAATCACGTAATCAAAGTAAGGAAAGTTTTATTTTCATTTTGAAATCTTATCATACCATATATGCCTTTACCAAAACCATATGGACATACCAATCTAGAGGATGATATATAACAAGTGTCGATTCAAATGCACGAGAAAATTGAATGTCAATGTATGTACAACCTCATTCTATAAAATGACAAATGTCAAATGATGTAAACACTATAGCACATATGCAATTCACAGTAATTGAAGGCCAGGTCGATGCTGATTGGTACTGCGGCATAATAAATCATTCCTTCTCCTCCTGAATAAAGCATTTCGAGAATGGACAAAGGATTGAAGTTATTGCAATTTCACCAGTTTAATCTAGCACCCTGTCTTCCTCATCGTTTTGCTCCATATGCTCAACCATTCTAGAGCAGAACCAAATTAAATATCTGGTTTCTCTCCGCTTACAGAGAAACTCTTTCCCTCAACTCAACTCAATCCTCTCCCGACGACATCATCGGCACACACACACACGCACGCATGCAACACAATGAAACCTTGTGTGTATTTATTTCCACCAGCGACTAACCGTACACAGATTTCTTTTTTTGCATGGACTCGACTCTAATTCATAAAATGAGAAAACGGGATGCGGACGATTTAGCTCAACCTGCAAATTCCCTAATGTACCGAGCTGAATAATATGTTTGCAATGAGGGCTACTCTCCTAGCTGATGTGTAATAAAATGCGACAGAAAGCGACGTTTTAATTGCCACGTGCAGTGAAAGACAAAAGCCTGTAATGGGATTCACGAAGCCATAAAACCTGACTTGATGATATGCATGTGTGTATGTGTGTAATGCATTCAATGCAATCCGCATGAGGCGATCGATCTTGTCCTGTATTATATCATTAGAAAGCCTCCTCCTACCTCTGAGTTTTATTCATAATAATTATGGCCATATATAGCCATATATATGTCTTATTGAGCTATCCTTTTCTGGAGTGAACAGCATCACAAGTTCTCCGACAGATGGATAAATAATATTCTATTATTTCAGACCATTCAATTTCAATGCATTTGAGTAAATTACGGAAGCTAAAACCATTATTCATTCAAAATGGACGTAAATTCATCATGAAATTATTATGGATGGACAGAAAAGACCAAGAGAGCATGATTATTTAAAATATCATAACAATTTGAGACACATTCATGAGCAGTATAAAAATATTGTTTATTGAAAGCTTATTAAATTTATTCATTAAATTAAATGAGGTAAAGAATCTATCGAGACGAAAATATTACCTGTTTTAATTCAATACAATGAAATCTCAATTTCATTATTGTCATAATAATATTGTCAAACATTTTGAGTTACTACTGATAGTCAAGATACAAACACAAACCAAACCACATTTTTATATGACGGCTCTAGCTGCTGCATGCACAACACGTATTTTACACAATGGATGAGAAGAAGCGGTAGGGTACACAACAACAGAAAAAAAAGTGTCGCTGACTCTAGAATTGCATTTACTATTACTACAACTATTCTGCAATAAAAACTACGATGGGTCTACTTACTCTCCAGCTACCACCACACAACAAGATTTACAAAGTCCATTATGGCAGACAACAAATGAAATCGGAAATCTCACTCAAAGTTATTTACTTGGAGATCTTTATCATCAAAAGACTCCCCATCCACTCCTTCTCAAACAACAAACTGGTAGTTCTTAAAGCATCGTGTTTTGCTCGGCAGAGCTACACACACGGCAAGACAGCAGCAGCAGCATCAGCATCACTACTGGTTGTTGTGCAAGCAATGGCAATAATACAAGCAAAAAAAACTGCACGTACAAGTACATACAAACCACTTTTCCTTCGACGACTCCAACTCCAAGTCGAGAGACACTTTCTCCAGTTCCTGCTGTCGCACAAGTGCTTCTAGACTTAAGTTATCATGGATATACCTAAACTACTACTGCTGATGCTGGTGGTGGTACTACTAGTCGTCGTGAGGCAGTTGTAATTGAGTATTTGTAGCAGTGGCTTTAGTTTGTCTGTCGTCCCCGTCACAAAACGAAGACTCAAGAAAAGATGAGGAATAAAGGACTACATACACACAAAGTCGTAGACATCACATACATATATATATTCATATATAAATTATATATGCACAAACGAACAAACTACAATAGTGCATGAGATAGTGAAAGTAAAAACGTTTTCAATGATGTTGATATCAAAGTTAGTTGAACTGAGCACATACATACTCATATATGTACATCACGTTCGTTTCATGACTTGGTTGTAATGCACTACCATAAGAAGAAATTTGTGATACGGAAAATGTTTTTATTTATATATAGGCTTATTTCTTTGTATTATTGTCAGATTGCCACTTTTCTCGCTCTCATCGCATTGCATTATGGTTCCATAAGTTTTCAAAAAGGTCCTATCGTTTCTGGAGAAGTATCCGTCTTGCTCGTATTTTTCCACTTTGATATGTTTGCTTGGATGGAAGGCAGGTGGTCTTATAAAATACACGTTTATAGCTGCCCTATAAAAAATACATTTTTAACAACAAGTAAAGGAACTAACTACTTACTACACAAAACTCCAAATAGTAGTAGTAGTACATCTACAACTACACTGATTCTTTCCTGTTGTTACTCCAGGAAAGGTCAACGGTTACATATTATTAGCGTGTCGAGTGTCGACTTCCTTTCCCCCAAACATCTTGGCTTGGCTTGGCTTGGCTTACTTATGATATGATGTGGTGTAACCAACTGAATGAAATCTTAAGACTTTTGAATCCCCCACGAATCTCCGTGTAATTCAAGGGGGTTAATGCAAGTCACTCCGTGGGGCCGTTTGGAGAGTTTTGGGTTCGCTGGAAAGTTTTTAAAATCGCCTGATATGATATGGCATCGTCTGTAGGAACATCTTTTTTGCACTTTTGGTACAGCGAGCGACAATAGCTCGCAAACCTAAATTTCATACAGGGGACTGATGATGTCGGCCAGAATGTAATTTTGAAAGTTTTTCTCTTCATATAATGGCACTAAAAAGCACTTCTTTTTACAAGGAAAACTATATTTCATTCTTCTTTTTGCAGTATTTTTCGTCGTCTTCTTGTATTTGGATGCCTTAATATATATTTGTGTGAGTGTATGTCTGTAAATTTACTATTTACAGAATTTACTACTTACTTCATTCTTCCTGTCTTGATGCAATCTATACTGCTTAGTTGCTCCAGATTTACAGTACAGAAAAAAGGGCTTCCCCTCACTCTCTTTCTTGTTCGTCTTTCATTCTTCCCTTTTTTCGGATGGGAACGCCTAGATAGATCAATCATCTTTGTGAATGACGGCTATTATTATTTTTCTTCAATGTTAAATTTAAGCAGGTAAGCAAGAGCAGACGGTTTTTTTCTTTTGAAGTTGCCCTTATTTCTGCCATTTCAGAGAGTGAGAGAGAGAAATGAACAGCGTTTCACTTGTTTCTTATTTTTGTAAACGAGAAAGGCACTCAGGTCTTATAAGTTAAGTTTTATAATGGGATGGAAAGCTACAATCTGTGTTAAAATCCTTTTTTGAGTAAACACTAGTATATCTGCTTTTTTCTTTCATTGAATAAGTGTAATTGGTATGAGAATTGGTACGTACTTAAGTTAAGTAGCTTTGAAAATGGATGTAAAAATGAGAGTAAACATATTATTATGTGCATATGAAGATTTTGACTGTTGAATGAGTTGGTGTTGGCGAAGACGAAATGTGTGGCAACTGATTATGGTTATGATGGGATTTTATTTGTAATTCGTTATTTTTTTTCAATGTAAGAATCCATTGCTTTCATAAGAGTTTCAGAAAATTATGTCAAGTTCAAGGGAAAATTAACACCCAGTCGCTTTTACTACTACATTTGTTAGAATAATATATAAGTCGGATAACATGTCCCATACGTGTTCTCATAAAGGTCGCAGGGAACTATTGAATTCTTTCTTCATTTTAACCAATTATACTTGTGAAAGTTGGTGAAGGCAGGAGCGGGATACCGGAAATAAGATTTGAGTCAATGATCAAGTCTGTACAAGAGACACAAAGGTATATTGTATGTTGCAAGAAAACTTGTATTGCGTATGCAAACTCCGTCTGCCACGTCTGATCGTGTCCCTTGCCATAAATCACATTTTCTCAGACGACGAAAATTGAGAGCTCCAAGAGGAGAAAGATCGAGATCGAGAGGAACTAAAACATATTCTTGGATTACGGACCGAAAATGAAATGATCTACTTGAGTAGTTTGACTTGACAAGTCGTCCAAATATCTTTTTCTCTTTGCTATTATTTCTCATCACATCATTATATTTTTTCTGATGGTTATTTTTATACGGGAAAGTGCTACGTAGAAAGTCACACATTTACTTTTGTTGTGTATAGTTCTCGTAGTATGTATATCTTCAGTTATTTAACTGATTGTACAAGCTACCAGCAGCGGGGGTGGAAATTTTTGATTAAGGCAGGGAATACCATCATAATTTGTACTTATTATCCCAATAAATAAATTTCATGAGTAAAAACAGCAAAACTTCATTGCAAAAAGTGTTCCTATAGAATTCCCATCCCTGAGCTGCAGCAGTAGCAAAGGTAAAATTTTCTCCACTAATGGAATGTTTAGCTTATATTATTGTAACTTTTCCTGTTTTACTACTGTTTAAAAAAAGGCGGATTCCTTTGTTCTACTTTTATTACAGGTGCAGCCTTTCGTTGCTATTTATTCGAAAAAAAATAAACACAAAAGGCCAGTGTGCTTATATGAAGCCATTACATACATACATTTATTACTTTGTCCATTTTCTGTCAAGAAAGTAGGGTTACACTTGGGCATGCACTAAATGATGTCAGTGGTGGAGTGTGGTGACTTGCTGGATTATTTATAAGGTATACACTCATAATGTACTTTATTTTTACCTTGCTTGCTGTGTATGTTCTCCTCGAAGTTGCACTTTGGAAAGAATGAAAAAGTGAGCAGACGAAGAAGGCCTTTTATTTCCATGTTCAACGTTTTCTCCTCCTCAATGATATATGTACATGTCCAGGATTGTTCAACAAGGTTCAAGCCGGTGTAGCAAGAAGCAGGGAGCAAAAGGAAAAGAGAAATGTGGTGAGCTTTTTTGGAAAAGTAGTAGAGTTGTAGCATGTAACACACCAGTGCAGTGAATATATACCGACCAAGGAAACCAACCAACTCGCTCTCCCTCTCTGAAATCATGTGGAATAAGGTAACAGAGCAGCAGCAACAGCCAACAGCTGCAGCAACATTCAAGTACACCCAAAAAATTATTATTATACAAGTTTTATTTATACAGCCCACTATAGTCTTGTATAATTCATATGGTTTTCAAGATTGGAAAGAAAATACGGTCCCAACCAAGAAAGGCCTAGAGACCGGCCCAATGAACATGAGTCGTCTTGTCTGAGAAGAAGAAGAAGAAGAAGAGTGCTTTTCTGTCTGATGATGATTCTCTCCTTTCTCTTTTCCTATATTGCATTGCCATCCAACGTTTGCGGGGCTGCGGATGCTACTTGCTGCTGCTGCTGCTGGTGGTGGTGTTGATGTTGTTACACGACGGTTTGCTCCTAGTGTTTCCAAAAAGTGAGTGCCAAGTGCGTGAAGAGAAGAAGTATATAATATAAGAGAAGCTATTTCGGAGAGAGAGAGAATCCATGAGGATTCTTTTCTTATTCTCTCTCTCTCTGTCTCTCTTTACCTTCCATTGTGTTCTGCTTTCTTCTTCCGTTCGCGTTCCTCTCTCTTCACTCTTCTCTTCTGCTGCCTCCAAACAAAGGCGAAAAGTGTATGGGAGCAGTAAAGCATTTATGTATGAATATAATATGTTTCTGAGCTTCCCAAGCCTTTAACCGACTCCATCGAACACGACACAAACATTCACATCATCCATCCACACATCTCGTTGTCTTGAATCTAGACCAGAATCTTAAATCCACAATCTAAATCTTCTCATATACTCCGCTTGTCTTGAATCTGAGGAGTAAGTGAAAGGCAAGCGGGCAGAGAGCAGCAAGGAAAGTAAGTGAGACAAGCATGGATGAGCGGCCGTCGTACACTGTTGCTGCTGCTGCTGGAGATGTTCCCCTTTCGTCCTCTTCTTCTTCTTCTCTTCATACGAAATATCGTTAGCGCTGGGCTAGACTAGAGTTAGAGTTTCACTCAAAATACTAACTTCAAGCCCCATTCCTTTCTTTATTCTTTCCCTATCTTTCTTTTTCTTCAACTAACCAACTAACTAGTTTCCAAGCTTGAACAAAAAACTGTGCAACTTTTGAGAAATGAAGGAGTCAAGAAAAAGCTTATGACTTGTGTACCATATACATCCATATACTACACGTATTTCGATACCCAACAAGAGAGACATGTGATATATAATGAAGCATATACTTACGTGTACTTTAGGTTAGGCATTACCATTACCACTTTCATACGTTATCCAATGACTGACTGATGATGCCCTTCCTTTCCAAACATTAGGTATATACATTACCACATTTGGGGGGACTGGTGTACTATAGATGCATACGTACATCAAGTATTTAAGGGATGAGAACATGAATTGTGGAATAAATGAGTAGGCTTTTGTTAACAGAGTTAACTCTCAAAAACTAAAATTTTATGTATGACTGGCTTGGCTATATACACTGACAAACGTAATAACACTTACGACTTATGAAAGATGTCTGAAGAACATGTCTTTTCGTAGCCGTTTCATCGGAATGTTATGTGTTGTATGTATGTATATAGTCACTCTCACAGGGAGCATTTTGTGTGTGTGTGTGTGTGTGAACGTCGTTCTTAAGATTTCTTTGGTGAAATAATATGCTTGCTCAAACTATCTTTTCCCTTTTCACCAAGCTTTTCTTCTCGGCTTCCTCATTTCCTTCCTCCTTCCTTCCTTTCCTTTTTCTTCTTCCTTTCTCTTCACTTCTTGCTGAGCTTGCTTATAAAGTTAACTAACAAAATTAGTAACACTCACTCTCCACCATTGAGAAATTACAGGGTATAAAATATATACTCGAGAAAATAGTGGCAAACATGTCAGCACATCAAGCAACTATCAACTATACTGCTAGGAATCTATATTTGTACTTATAAGACTTTTAACACTTTTATATAAATGTTCTTTTCTGGTCTGGGAAGAGAAAACAAGTCAACAAAATGATATTTACTTACTTGTCGTAAATTATGAGGAAGTGAAGTGATGGTGTAATGTTTTCCTCGAATCGGTGCTGCACTGCCACTTGAACTTTCATAAATGATGATGTTCTCAGATATTTAATTCATTTCAGATTTTCTTTCACAAGAGCGCAACGGAGGAAAAGGTTTATTTGTCAAAAAAATGGTCAATAAAAAAGAGATGATGATGTCATAAGGACGGAAAGACAAGAGTCATATAATTTTTTTATCTCGGTCATCATCAACATCAGCCCTATTAAGAAATCTGTGCGTAATTGCTGGGAAAATGGAATGAAATCGAACTCAATTTTAGTATCTCAGAATTGCAAAGGGCAAAAGTAAGTAATCTATGACGGCGTTGGTATAAAGGAAACGTGTATAGGACTCCAATTCCGTGAATCCAATTCACTTGGCCTTTAATGGAAAAGCAGAAGATACGTACAAGGGCTTTTACGAAACGGGTTTTCCCTCGGTGTGCTTTTTGGAAATAACGTTGAATTGAATATACTTTTTGACGCAGACACCGCTTCGCTCCTTTCCTTTCGTACGTCATCGTAAACGGTAAACCAACCAAAGAACTATTCTCATTGTTGTTGCTCACCAGCATTTTACCCAATTTAAGCGAACTCAAAATACACATAAAGTTAATAGCATCCATGTACTACCAATACCAACTACTACTTCAACTTAACATGTTAAGGGAAGGATTCTGTTATGGAGGAAACACATCATGCATGCATCTATAATGATTAGGTGTGTAATGAACCGAAAAAAAGTATTTGATTTAATTTTAAAGTGAAATCCGAGTAACTAAAATGTATCACATTTCCCCAAAACGCAATTCAAACGATGTGTATTTTCAATATGGCACCTTCTTCATGTTTGTCACTCCTGTTTACACTCTGTTCTCCAACCTAACCTAGTTATCATTTAAAATCTCTTTACTACTCTACTCTGTGTAAATGTCATACTATACGAAATTCTTGGGGGGAGAAACGTGATGACGGAAAAGGTTACTATTTCTTTTGCCCATTCTGAAAAATGGTAGAGGATGAGAACAACTGGGAATGTGGAAGGGGAGATTGTGAGCTCACACATATTACTCAAACGAGCTACCTACATATATTTTACAAGTATGAAGCATGACGACATGACGTTTCAAGTAAGAAGAAAAAACGACTTTACACAAGGTTCCTACAAAAAGTTACATGCCTCCAAAAATAAATCATAATAGAAGAGGTCAAATTTGCTGCATGAAGGTAACTCTGTACGTACGTAAAACACTATACTACGTACGTCTCATGCTTTCATCCGACACATGTAAAGCATCACCATCACCATCAGCGTCATTGGCACTTGCAGAGAAGTGAGAGAGGGAAAGAAAGTAAAATTTTGCAGTGTAAAGTATATTTCACCTTTGGAGAAAGCAAAACAGGAGAAAGTTCTATTTTTTTTGTCTAAAAGTAGATTTACAATACCTATCTAGCGTGTATGCACTTTTAACCATCCTTATTTTTTCCACCGGGTAAAGAAATGGAGGATGAGATAGGAAGGTAAATAGGTGCAATGGTCTGTGTCGATTTTGACAAGAAAATGGTAGAGTTATGTATTAGGTGGAGTAAAATCAACGACAGTTTGAAACCCTTTAGAATATTGTCAAATATCTCTGCTTTTGCTGGGGAAAGACGATGAAGCTCTGTGTGTGTGTGTAAAGACCCCAAAATAGGATTGCATTTCGGGATTGCTATTATTGCTGTGAAGATATGCTTGTGGCAATGTAAGCATACATAAATTTAGCTGACACGATTCTAGGATTTCCGCCAACAAGGGCAAATTTAGCTTTCCCTTAATGTATACAATGTGGGTCCCTTGAGACTAGTTGTGGTGCATTATGTATGCAGTGGTATACCTTATAATGTCGGACTCACGTCTATCCAGAGAAAGGAGAGAGAGAGAGAGAAAAACTTGTTTTTTTTCTTCAGACTCCACATCCACAGACACTCACTACTCACTCCGTTCATAAAGTGTATAAACATTTCCCACTATCGTGTTCCCGTCTCTTCAATTTAAAATGTGTCTATGTGTATGGCTGGTTAGCTTCAAAGTTGGTTTGCTCTCACTCTCTTTTTGGATGTATCTGACGCATATAAAAAAAATGGTTGCTACAATGACGCGTTCCATCTTGATATTTCATTGCATGGAAGAATGCCAAGTCCGGAAGGAAGAGGAGCTTCTCAAGATTTTCCTCCCCTATTTCAACATAAGTCTCCGTAAATTTAGCTTAAATGTCTAAAGTGACGTGCTCTACCCATGAATAATAATGACACCATGCCCTATACTTGGGTTTAAGCTATGCAAACGTCCAACCATTACGCTCACGTCGGAGAGTGTAGATATGTAGATTGAGGACATTTAATGCGAGGCTTTGTACTATATATGATGGTTGTATCCTTTTCCCTCGCCCTTTATTCCTAATGTATTAACCGAGTTTCAAAAAAAAGTAGCTTGCTTAATTCACCTAAAAAGATTATGGAGGAAGAGAATAGGGGGCTTTAGTGCAAAATAAAAAGAGGAAAAAAATGAAATGGGAGGAAATATATATGAGAATGTGTAGATACATAAAAAGTTGTGAGATGTGCTGACTCGACACAATCAAGGAAGTAAAAGAGGAAATGCTCTTTGGCATGGAACACTTGTTGACTTTCCGCTTCGTTTCCAAAGAAAGGTTAAAAGTAGTAGCTGAATTTATTTATGATCTCCAGACTTTTATGCTCTCTAGCTACATCCTAACATGGTTGTTGTCGTCCTGTCCTGTAAAATGAAGGCACTGTCTCTTTCACAATTCAAAAACGGTAGCCTTTTTCACGTCAATTGTACACTTGTTCATGGAAAAAGGATGCACACGCACAATAATATGTAAAAGCTCAAACGGAATATATATGTTTCCACCTTCAAATAATTGTATTAGTTTGGTTTTAATCTTATTAAATCATGAAATAAAAAGCCAATTTTACGGATTTACACACGGTGTGACGGACTTTTCGTTTCCTTGTTTGGCACAAATTTTTTTGTGAGTGGTGCCTGTCATTTTCCATCCTCTTGAATGACATTACATTAAACTTTTAGTTTTTCATCATGAATAAGACATTTCAAGTCATGAGCCTAATCCTCATCATTTTCAGGGTTTTAGCAATAACAAGCAGAGATAGTCACGGATGATTAAATTCTTTTACAGATGTGAGGATTCTTCCTTTTGAGTAATTTATAATAAGAAAATATTATCAAACAGAGGACCACAAAATAATCTCGAGAATTTGCAGATGTCGTTTTCTAGCAATATTATGAAGCAATAATATAATGGGCCATCATCACATGATTACACACGCTGCTATTCAGGAAGAAGAAAAGACATTCAGGAAGATGATGCTACTAATAATTTGCGAGAGTGTAATGGAGTATAAGGGATTCTCTTCATAAACGACAACCCATCTGCTCCTTTCGCTATTCTAGAATGGTGTAAAAAGGATCATAGGGCTTCGCATTTCTTCCTGAAATCACATCATTCGATCTCATCTTCCAAGACCTTTCCCCCAATATTTTCGTATCACCCAACTCATAAACTCATTGGACTAGCATAATTTGATAACACGAGTTTTTTTTATTTACGATTTACGTTATATAGGTATTTTAGAATAATATTTTGATATGATTCTGTATGCAGTATTATCTGGTATTCTTCTCATTTGCAGTGAATGGAAAAACAGGTCAAATTCAAAAGAAATTGAAGACAGGTAAGCGTATATATAGTTGATACTGATTTTTATCCATGATGATTTACGTCTTTTGAAAATGTTGTAAGGTAAAAAAATCCTTCTCGATCTACCATTCTCAAAAGATTTGTTCGTGTAGAAAGTGGTGAAGAAAAAAAACTTTTATAAAAATTTTGCTTTTCATACCGGACAATGTTTTCTACTGAGAAATACTATTTACAGCATAGAATTAACTATATAATCATACATATATATCTATGATTTACTGATAAACCCCTTCAGTTTTAATACAACGCTTCACTGAGCTAATTGGAATGGGATTGCTTAGCTAAAAAAATATTCTAAACATTGATCCTAGATTAACTGAAAGTAAATAATCATCAATAGGTTGGTGTTGGTAAGTCCTCTACACAATCTTTTTTTTTTTTTGAATAACATAATAATATTAGTGAGCTATCTCATCGTCTTCAACAAAGTACAAACATATACTTGCATGAGCTTTTTTTTATGTTGGTATCGATAAAAATAGCATCATAAAGCATATTAATGTGCAAGTACTCGTGTAAGTAAAGTGCGAGCTCTCGTACTTCATAAATACTCCTTTAAAATAAATCTGCTATGCATTTTCTATTTATTTTACAGCTCTACTCAAAAGATTGCTCTTGCTATATATTCCAATTTTTACATAAAACTTAATAGGATGAGCTGCTGGTGAAGCACGCACGGTTAATATTGTCGGATTCAGAGTGGTATTTCTAATTATTTATAGCAATGCAACGCACAATCTTAGTCCTATCTCAATGTTTAATGTAAATTGTAAATGTGATAATACTACGAAGAATTTGGATAAATAACATGCTATAAATGGATAAATTTCGTTCAGTTGGAATTTGTGTGTGTTGATACTATATAGGAATACACACTTGTGTCCGTCTGTCTCAAAACCAGGTCAACTTTAAGACTACATAAATTTCTTGCAGAATTATTACTGCAGCAAACAGCCAGCCGCACTTGACAGTTTAGTGACAGTTTTAAACCAACATCATAAAGAGTTTACGTTTACTTGTGCTACTATTTATTGCTAAAACTACGGAAATTGTGTACTTTATTCTTACATATAGTCATAAAACTGCAAAAAATACATTGGTGATCTGTTCGGCCTATAAAACAAAGGCAGCATTTATAACTCACCTGTCCCGTGCAATATTTTATTACGTTACAGCGCTTTAATATATGTTTTTATTTTTATATACGTCTTGGATGTAACATGTAGTATGGAACTATGGATGTACTTACATTTTACGTTCAGACTGTTGAGTACCATTTTATTGGCAGACTCTTGAGAAACGATCCTCGTCATAAAGCTTTCCTGATAAAAAATATCATGGCTGTAGAGTATAAAGGGTAGAAAACAAACAACAAAATATTCCATATCATCAACATAAAACAATGGAGTTCTCAAACTCATAACTTTGCTCCAAAACATCACAGTCATTCGATCCTAAACCATGAATAAATACATTTTCTTGTGTAAACAAGAAACCTTTTCTGTGTCCTGCTCTCTGCTACGAATGGAAACAAAAATGATGATTCAACAGCACTCCTGTAATGAGCTCAGCTCAAAAACGTACAAGTTTTGATGAACTTTTCTCTCCACAAACTGTTGCCTTTTGTACTAAGTTGGCCCGTGCTGCTGAGCTGTACTATATATACTATCAACTATGTGAAATGATAAAAATGAACTGTATACTATAACAAACGACTCCTTTCTTCTTCAATATACTTAACCCAAAATTGTATCCTTGCAATATATCGCTGTAACACAGCTGTAAAATATTTCCAGGATGCGTTCATGAATATATTAAAAAGCTACACAGAACTCACTATACAAATATCATATCATACCAAACTACAAAGGAATGACAATAAAAGTGAAAGTTTTTAAATCGCACATATAAAACACGAGACAAAAATGAAATATTTACTGACTACCTGCCCAGCTCCGATAATGCTTCAAAAGTATGATCATCTACTTGTGTCTGACTGGATTTAAAACTGACGTCATCACTTGCTATACATTATATTGATGTTGTCAATAAAAAATAGGCACTTATATATAATTGTGCTCATGTTCTATTTCCCTTGTACTTTCACAACAATTCATGGAAACCTATTGAGGACGACAGTTCTTTTTCCAATTCCAAGTAGATTATAAATAGATTTTTAAGATCCATAAGTAAAGCAGAGGCACAGAGGGAAGGGAAGCGTCTCTCAGATTTATTTCTCCAACAGGTTACTTTGGTTGGATTAGTGGCAGTGCGTCAGGACCTTTTGTTTGACTCAAGCGATGACGTTTACGTTTATGTTCATCATCATCGTGGTGCGTGTTGGTTATTATACCAATCCCGTGTGCGTAGATTGCGTTGATTCATATGATGATGATGATGAACCAAAACCAAGTCAATGAATTTGTGCTACAAGCGTAAAACGGTACTATCATTTCATATGCTATATACATGGCACAGGTTTAACAAAAAACTCATCCTCTTTTGTACCAGGTTTCATGCTTCTTGAACAGTTGCTGGGAAAGTGAAAGTGTCCATATAGTAGTACCAGACCAACAGAAACACACGCGCTCCTTTCCGTAATGATCATGAGAAAGTGTAGATTCCTCATACTCTCACCGGTTGCATGACATATTGACCCATTCTGAAAAACAGAAAACAGGAAAAACACACTCAAGAGAACGAGTCGCTGGTTAAGTTATGAAGGAAACATTATATGTGTATCGTCAATCGTGTTAAGTTAACATCATATATGATCTCATATATCCCTTACATGGTTTTATATATACACGTTGAAAGTTTGTTTTTGCCATTTACGCACATCGGCAGTAGGTTAAAAATAGACTTGAGAGCTTGTTATGGTCCATATATAGACGGAAGGAGAGAGTACATCATCAACATCCGTCGCAATTCATGAACTACATGCGTAGAGACGCACACACGCAATGAGCTTCAGAGTAGCTCACAACTCCTTTCATTCTTTTTCTCAGCAGCTGGAGAGAGAGAGAGAGAGAGAGAGAGAGAGAAAAGTTGATTCACAAAGACGGCAATGAATGACAGTTGGAGGAGTAGCAGAGCATGTAAAGAGGTCGGTTTATTTTCAATCTCCTTAACAAAATCAGGAGAGGAAATTTAGCACAAAAACTTTCTTCCTCCGTTTACTCAAGAACAAGACAACGGAATGCTTTATGAAGTAGTCCGTATTTGTGCTGTGGCTTTCACCCTAGTATGTGCTAAACATGTTGATGGAAGTGGGTATGTATGTGGTATGACCTATTTGGTTTATAAATAGAGATCATGTCGTCATGCACTCGAGAAATCATTACCTGATTTACCCAAGCTCCTATTATTACATCATTCATGCTCTCACGCAATATCTATACCGCAAATTTAAAAAAACAAAACTTCCCAAATATACTTTACGTAAAGCAACTTTGTAAATCTGGGAAATGAAGCTTTTATCAATTTCTAAAGCCTTTTTATTTTGTTACCCTTTGCATGGTTTCAATTAATGCAAGAGAAAGTTGTACTACATAATGGGATTCAGACTCACATAGCCCCGAAACATGGTTTAAAGTATGTTATGGAAAAACATGGGAAAGCTATAAAACATGAAATTTTTGTTACTCTGCTTGCAAAAAGCATATTAGCAATAAAAACTCGCGAAGCGAATTTGATTTTTGGACAATTGAGCTTTCTACAGAGTAGCTTATCATTGACACTTAATAGAGGCTCGTAGCTAAATTATATGAAATTGGAATGAATCATCATAATTCTATGTCCGGTTTGAAAATACACTTACAGAATTGGCTGAGAATGTCATTGTTCATACATTGTCGTTTTCAAAAGGGGACAGTAAAAACAGCCTACTACACTTATTAACATAAATTAGTAAAGTGAAAGCTGTCTTACTTGTTTAATTGAAGCCAACACTTGACATGCCACTTTCTTGAAGCAAATTGGACTGGTGATGTCCGAAAGGTTTTAATTGCCTTCCGTATATTCCTTCCTCTAGGATTACTTATCCAATTACCTTGAGTAATGATATACATACGTAGAAGTGGTACGATATACTCATTATTACTTACCATGGACTACGGTTTTAGTACAAATTTCATTGACACTGACCTACTACTCACTTTCATGTTAAAGATCTTGGAAATTTGATCAGGTGAGCAGTCGATAAATAAAATATAAATATTAATTACTACATACAGCACTAAATATAGTTAGAAATACCAACAACCATCGCGTCAATACCAGGTAAAATTAATTTACCAACACGATATGAAGCAACGTTTCTATAAATAAAGAACGAAATCATTAATTTGATGTGACGTAGTATTTGTAAATGAAATATTGAATTGTAAACAGGAAATATATATTCATTGGTACAATGAAAAATAATTCTATTTTAGAAAATACGTTATTCCTGCTACAGCTTATTTTCAAACCCCAATTTAGATTTGCGTGGGACGTAGGATCATGTATATCATCGCATCATATCCCACCATATTTCTTTCTTGTGCTAACACGTTTTATCTGACGATGACTTTTACTACCTTACCATTTTGTTGATTGCTCATTATGAAGCATATGTATATACATGAGCACGTGACATTCTTATAATAACATACAACACTGTATTTCCAGCTCGCACATGAAAGGGCTCAAAGTAGGTCATGCCTTTTTACTTTATCCATCTTCCTATTTTACTTTGTAGTGTGTGTGTATTGACAAGAAATCTATGAATGTCAACCAATTTACTGTTGTCAATGCTTTTACTCGACTTGATTCACAACCATATCCGCTTCATGATCTATTAATAGTATTGGACCGTAAAAAGGATGGATAAAATCTGTGTGTGTGTGTGTGTGTGTAATATCCACGTATAAATTTGTGTACATTCATACACTAACGAACAACCTCATCATCATATATATACTGATTTGCTTTCCCATTTTTATTGGATATTCACAAGAGTCGTGTCCTTTAGTCCTTACGCATCTGCTTATTACATTTATCTATCCATTTCCTTTTCGTTCCACCGATTTCATTCATGCAATATGGGATTTTGGAAGTAGGAACACCATCATCACATCACGTCACTATTCTCTAACAAGCTACTTTCCAGAATGCACAAATATTAAAGCTTTTAGAGAAAGCGGATACAAAGTACAAACTTTTACTTTGTGTTTGTTGAATTACGCACTTACATACATACGCTCATACGCTATGCTTCCTTTTTTGTAGCTTTCCAGCATGAAATCTACTTTGTCAAACATGTAGTTAGGCTTTTGTTACATTGTGTGTTTCCATTATGTAATATAACATGCGTAGAAAACGGTTCATTCAAGCACTACCATTCACAGAAGGAAAAAGTCTGCCACTAGGTACGCCACGCCAAATGGTTGGATAAAATGGAATGATGCGTACATATAAATACATCAAATACACGGGGAAAGGATGGCTAACTATATACTTTCGATGAATTTTTCATTCAGCTATATGTATATATAGTGTCTGAACTGAAAATGTGATTATAATGTGCGTCGTGTCTCCCAACGTTTCCATACAATCCACCACCACCGAGAGATAGTTCAAATCAAATTGGAAGAGAAGAGAACATCAACATGGTGTGGTGTAACATGCTTCCGGGTGAATGTATTTTTGAAGAGCGTACTCCCGAATTATTTCTCAAGTGGCTTTTGCTTTTGGTTGCGAATGCACCAACGCATTAATATCGATATACGAAGACGAAGTATTATCAAAATTAAGTAAGGATGAGCATGCTACTGGATAAATATTGATATAGATACTCTTCCTTGTTTCAATAGGGAAGGAATATAAATGAGTGGGCGAGTTTATCCATGATTTCAATTCATGAAACATACACACGATGCGATGCAAACAGGTTTGAAGAATGTGGAAGATTGATTGATTGATTGATTCGTCTTCATTCAATTGTCAATGTGTATCAGTACAAAGTAGTCGAATTTCCATACAGTAATAAACACAAGATAATAGCTAATAATTTGATCTGATTTATTTTTATAAAACATAAAGTTAACGACCTCTCACAATAAAATATTTGGAAGAACAACAAAATCCTTATACGTATTATCTCCGTGCACCAAACTAAATTCCAGTAAATTAACCCAGGCAGACATAAAAAATTTAAACAAATTTTAAAGTAGTCTGATCTATTTCTACATATTTTACTCTGAAGACATGGCCTGATGAAGGAAAAAGTATTTCCGAAAGCTTGCCCAATAAATTACTATTTAAATACCACTGTAAATCCCAATTTAACTTACTCTATAATACCCAAAGGATCATTTTAATTCATAGAATTAAACGCATTTGAAAAATCTAGAAAAACTGCAACTATATAGAAACTAACCATTGGTGCCGTCAACTGTGTCATATGTTTCCTTGTCAAGTTGAAGTCGTTTGTTCAGGATTTTTTCGAAATTCGGACTCCAAAAAGAGGTCAAAATGTAGCGCTATATGTATTTAAGGCAATTTGCTCCTACTGCCTTATACAGATTAGGGCTATTTTTGGTTCGAAAGCCTGGTTTGGGAGAAAGCACGGTAGTTATTTCGGAGGAAACTCAAGTTTTCACTTTTACTTTCATTTCATGTAAACCTTATCTTATATTTCGTCCGGTAATAATATTATAACTTGTTGTGTGGCTTATGGCAAATCGCCATGTGCAGTATGATATGATAGAATCCCGTGGCTTTTCCGGTGCTTCATCATTATATATAATTTTGAAGTTGACAGTTCTCCTACTGTTCCATTGTGCTTTGATTTTTTTGAATCATGTGTGTGTGAACTCATTTTCCCCTTAAAACCTACATCATGTAGTAAAAATTACTATATATTTGTGTGGTTTAAGGTTTCGTCCAGCAAAAGCTGATTCTGACGGAGTTAAAGCCATTGGGATGATCAATGACGGATATAAAACAGTATATACATGGATAACATGGTTAGAAACCAATAAAATATAGAAGATAACATAAGTAAATTTAGAAAGCCTCTATGCCTACCTCTGACGTAGAGAAACGACTAATGATTGACAATGAACAAAAATGGAGATGAAACATGTAAAAAAAATTCTCTGAAATAATGAGCAATCGCTAACAAAGTGATGTTCATGTTGTTTGCTTGAGATTCTCTGCAAATTGTATACATTATGATCCATACACTACATGCACCTGAGGTTGAAGGAGGAAGGAAATATATAGTATTGACTTAATATTAATTACGCATCACCAAAATCAGCCACTTCTGATTTCAATATACCAAATTATCTGGTTGTGTGACATCAAGTGTGACTTCCTACCTGTCCTTTAGCCACTATAGTATGCAATCATGTTGAACCATTATGTATTATTGCATAGCTGCCACGATTTGTAGCTTTAAATCAAAGCCAAAATAGTAATGTGAATTACCTAATCCAGTTCACTACTTGAAACGTAATTAGTTTAAACCTACCAAGGTTAATTGCATCTGCGGTTAGGGAATCATCATCATCATCAGTCATCATCACAATCGCTTTATATACCTGCTTATCTGGCCTCCAACCATAACATTCTGAAGTCATATAGTCATTAACAACTTCTATCAGCGTATGCATGCAATCCTCAAGCCCTTTTTCTTTTAGCCTGACTGACTCTGCATAAAGAAGGGACGTACATTCATTTCATTTTATGGAAAATACTCATTCTGCTAATATAATGTTGTCTCTTGCTACCGGCTTGATAACTGCGGAGAGATAAACTTTGTGATAAGAACATTGCATCGTTGTTCCATTTACTAAATCTGAACTGTTGTTTTTTGGTTGTGAGATAATTTTTTTGCTGATTCGTCAGTCGTCGTTTATTTAGCAACTCTCCAAGAAAAATCTGTGCTTGCAAAAGCCCCATCAGAATCTCATCGAATTTGATTTCATTTGTGTGTGATATGACTTTTGCAATGATTGATTTGGCCGAGTTGTTCATTGGATTTGATTTGGCGCAGTATTGATACACGCAGTTGAACAAAGATACTTGCACAAAATGCAACAAAAGTTGAACGCATTCTCTAACATGCCAAAGTCATTAAGGACTGTTTTATTTGCACTGGCAATATGCGCTCTTTTAATATTAATGACTACTCATTCCTACCCACCCCTTCAACGGGAAGTTGACAGGTAAAGAAAATAATGAACCAAAATCGATTTGAAATAAAACACTGAATTTATTATTATAGCTTCAAACTTTAATCTGGGTTTTTATAACGATTTTCTCTAGTAACCCCAAACTTCTTGCTGCTACACCATTGGTAGTATCCCCATACACCCCATCGTTCTCGAAGGAATATGTAGAATCAACAGGAGTAAAAATAGGGATAGTCACTTGTGCAGGGCCACATCCAAACGCAACAGAATCCAGAGGAACAAATGAGACACTTACACTTATCAAATCAGTCATAATTTCAGCCAAAGTTTATCATGTGAAGGAAATAGAATTTCATATATTTGTTGATAGCGACAATTTGGAAAAGTTTTTGGAACGGAAGGCAAGTCAATTTTTATCAGATACTTCTAATATTACAAGAATTACTAACGATCATGTATTATTTTTTTGCAAACTTTGTGAATATTGAGTTTATTTCTCAACATATATTTATTTACAGATTTCGGAGTATACATCAACAATTGGGAGCATTATTAAAATTCATTGCTATTTTTATAGCGTATTCAAAGCCGTCCCTGCTAATAAAGTAAAGGAGTTTGTCAATTCGGACTTGCCTTGTACTTACGTACGCATATTTTTTCCGGTATGTGCTACAAAGTGTGAAATACAAATCGAATCATATTATTACTATTATTATCAATAACTTTCAAAACTTTCCGTAATTGATAAGAACAACAATAACAGAATCATTTTATCCATGCTCTAATAATAGGATGTACTTTCTTCTCTCGATGAAATACTTTACCTGGATACTGATGTCGTAATCACCGGAAATATTGACAAGATATGGCAAACGTTCCGGAATATGAGCAACCAAGAAATTGTTGCTCTCGCTCCCAATAATGAGCCACAAGATACGAATTATCCAGGAATTGACAAGGGAAACTTTGGAAGTATGAATATATAAGTATATATCGATACGCTATATAATTAATTTGATTAGCGTACTTTGACTGCTACTTTGACTCCTACAGCCAATTTATTATTATTCACAAGAAATTTGATTTTTTTTCTTAGATATTCCTCATATCCTTCCAAAAGGTAAAACTTTTTTAAGATGGATGTAGCAACCAATAAAGTGATCCTCCTAGGATACTTTTATATACTATTTTTAAATAAACTGTTCACTTTACATTACAGGTGTCAACGCAGGCATATTTTATATGAACTTGGTTGGATTAAGAAGTTTTGAATGGACAAAGAAAGTTTTGGAAGTGTATAGAAACTATATCAAACGGTTATTTTACATGAATGATCAACGACTGATTAATATATTTCTGCATGATAATCGAGGTAAAATCATGTAATAACAACAAAAGTTTTAAAAAAGTTTGTGCTATAGGAGAAGATGTTGTAACAAACTTTATGAATTGATGATCTGATGATGAAAACTTTTTTTTAGAAATGCTGAAAGTCATGCCGTGCAATTACAACTTTCAGTATTTACATTGTGAGAAAGGACTGACTTGCAACCACGCTGTTGCTGACCCCATGGGAATTCAAATTTTGCATGGAGCAGGAGACAGTTTTCAAAACAAGAGCAAATCTCATTATCTCATTTACGAGTCTTTCAGAAAGGTAAAGGAATTTCAATACACTTTTTGATGACATGACCTTTACCTTGGTTGTCATTTATCAAAAATGTTTTTTGGAACCCGAACATAATAAATTTATCTCTCGTATAGTTTGATTTAGGAGTGCAAAATGAAATTTTGGATCTGTTAATGCCACTACAACAGTATTATACTCAGGTGAAGAATGAGTCAACATGTGGAGGTGTTTTAGGACCTTTACTTTTCAAGGATTTGTTTGTAAATAAGATGAACACAATTTACTAAGCACTTTCCAAGAGACTGTAGAATGAAAGTATTGATGAGCCGTTCCGTTTGATACAAGGACCATTATTGCTGGATGGAATCTATTTGCCATGTTTCTTTTTCCGCTACGGATATGAAACCACAAGTTTTTTTTTAAATAATGAGTGTTGACAATGTTCCCTGCACGTACACAAACAAGAGGATTTATTTTATTGAACAATAAATAATATCATCATCATCACTGGGATACAGTATATAAGTAGAATTTCATAGTGCTATTATGTACAAAGCTAAACAGGAGGAGGAACATGAACATCATAGTTAAGGGCATTCATATACAAAATCCAGCCAGGTCAAACTTTTCTTTAAAGATTATCTGATTAGTAGCTTAGACTCATTTTCAAGTTTTTTTTCATGTCCGCTGTACGGATAACAAGCTTAACAACTACCTTAAGGGGGAATGAGCTAAAGTTAGTTGGTCGTTAGTTTTTACTGGCTACTGCAAACTGACGCTGTTACTTCTAGGTATGAGATGAGATAAGAAGAAGACTATCATCCACAACCACTTGCATCTTAAAAGGTTGCCATGAATTACCCTTTACATCCATGTTCACACATTTTCAAGTAGATAGATAATATGTTTGTAAATACATTTGATGTGGGTATGGCATGGCCCCCTCACACATGCTGTGAAGAAGCAGTAAATTATTCAGGAGCAGGATCCTGTTGCTGTCCAAGAAGTCTCAAGAGGAAGATAAACAACATTTTGAAAATCCTGCAAACAGTTCATGAAAAATTCACACTCTTTTCCTGAATCACATGAGTTCATGTTTCATTTTTTAACATAAAATAATATTATATCACATCATATCATAACATGGGAAAACCAAGCTTCACAAAATCACAACACGCAATATATTTTGTGGGGGGAATGTACGTATCATTAAAAATTGAACGGAATGAATGACTATTTCGTTGCACCAAGTTATTTCGTGTGCATGATGCAAAACACAAATTGAAGTAAATGAAGGCTACTTCCAAGTGCCAAAGATATGGTCTCCATAAAAAGATAAATTTAAAAAGGAAACAGGACATTATAATAATAATATCAACTCTGTAATGGTGTCTGCTTACTCAAAGACGATGTCCACAAAAAGAAAGCCAGTGTATTCTGGGATCCGTCTTCGCAAATCCTCCAGGGCTCTCTGAAGTTCTTCCTGTGAAGAAAACATCATATCACATCACATCACATTACGGAGAAATGAAAGCACTGTAAGTTACATTGATGCGATATGATATGGCAAGCTTTTCAATGAAATATATTTAAAATGTTTATATATTTACATTATCGAGGTCCACTCTTGGAAGCTTTTGTGGATCATAAACCAGTCTGTCATGACGGAAAATCTAGTAAAAAAATGAACCAGAGATGATAAATGTTCTTCAGATTTTTCTATTGGGTTAAAAACATCTTGGATGCAAGAATAAATTTGATGATTTATGACACTAAAATGACATAACAAGGGTAAAATAATATGTTATACATTCACTGACCTTTTCCGGCTTTGCAACGCTCGCTGCTACAAACCATATCGTGGATGTCAACACAATGACAAGTGGGACGAGCGTTGGTTTCCAAAATCTTGACATGAGTGCGGATACTTAAGTGATGATGCCCCTTAACGTTCACTGATCATGCAATTCTTTGTGAGCCTAGCTAAATAAACTGCACAGAATATTAATCTACTATATGAACTCCAGCGTTAACATCCTAGCAGTAGTACAACTATTATAATTATCAAACGTTATGAACATTGAATCAAAATCCTGGAACTCTCTGGTTTTTGGATTGCGTACACACACGCACTCACCTCATACTAGTAATATTCCCAAATGGTCAAAAAAACCAACTGTACAACAAACTTCTATTTCTGTAGCAGCTAGCCGTAAATGAAAATGCCATGCCATGAAACCATCTTCGTACTTCCCGTTATAGCCCTTAAGGGCATTTCAAGGGAATCCCTTTCCATTTCTTGTTATTACTTGAGTTGAGTTGTGCTTGTGCACCTTATCTACACACACGCTAGCCTGGCATAAACGCATTCATGCATCTCTACATTCATACAACGTACGTGTGTGTACAAACAAGAAACTGTTGATCTTGAACTGTGCTCGTAAACCGAAGGCACGGGAAACAGGGGATGATATAATCTAATGAAATTATGATAGTGTTGTTGCTATCAGGTGGAAGTGGAATGCACTTGAGTCTCTAAACAAATTAGGTTACTCGTTAAAGAGTCTTAATTGTAACGTTGTATGTGGCTCTTTGTTATGAGTACATCATACTACATCGTATGTTCACAGATACTCGCTATATTCATTATCATATTGCACTAAAATGACTGCCTTTGTCATGCAATGCATGTAACATAAACACGTACATACATAATACAAAACCTAGAAACTGTTAGCTGGAGCTAGATAAAGAGATATTTAAGTGGTTGAGCTCTGAGCTATTACATCATCAACATCATCATCATTTTCATAAAGGCATTGTGATTGTGACGTGTTTCTGCTCAACACAGGGTCAAGGTTACCTTTGTTATTGTATGTAGGGCTGGGCTCTGGGATTTGGAATACAATACCTGTAGAGATACATAGACACGAGATGTGTGAGATGCATGCTTACATATGTGTATATGTATGTTCAACTTTCCCTTAAAACCTTGAAAGTCCATGGGTTCATGCTTTCTAAAAACAAGTAATCCACTTGATGCATGTTCTGATCCATTTAGTCCAAAATATTTTTTATGTGTATTCCCATTCATTTTTGGAGCAACAACATTTTCATTTCCCAAACTTTAAAAAAATAATTCTGGCCACTGGATTCAAATCATTCAAACTTTTATTGTGACATCATTATATTCCCACGTTATTGACAGCTGAAGCAATCCACACATCAGTGGCATTCCATAGGGGAGCTTCACAAGTTATATGGTCAATCTTCTTCAACTGCGACTGGACTAATTTTACCATTCCGTCTTTTTCTTTTTTAATTTCAAGATTGTTGGTAGAAAGTACAGTAGAACGTATTAGTAATTTCCCATATATTGTAGCATCCTTAATAGAATAATCTTCTTGGTAGGAAATCAAGTAGTCCACTTCCCATGCTGTGGTTAGTTAATAAAAGGCTACTGATCATAATTTATCACAATCAATAAAAAATATAGCAATAATATAATACAGGGATACGTACATGTATCAAATTGTAAGTTTTGGAAAACTTGGCCACTTTGAGAGTGTAATGTCCACCGAAGTCCTTTAGCAAACACGAGGGTACTTGCAAGACATTCAACTTTGACTTGCTGGTAGCCATCTTCCAATTTATCATTTGATATTCGCATTGTTATCAAATCTTTTAGTGGTTTAGAGCTGAGCTTTTTGGAAATAACAACTGCGTTTGAAATGGTGATGAATGTAATGATGATGTTCCATGAAAAAAAAACAGAAAACGAAGAGAGAAGCTACAGTTGACAGTAAAATATACATGTATTTACAAGCCACATGATCTTATTATTTATGAAGCCATATATACAGGTAATGACACGGGAAGATAGTGGTGACTAAGTTTGGATGAAATTGACTTTTTTTCTGTAAAATTTCATATTTCATATGTGGAGCCCAGATGCTTTACTTCAAATATAGACCATACTCTCGCACACACTCACCTACGTCATCATTCCACTTGAAAAAGACTGGGGGGAACTCCTTGTTCTGAGAGGGATCTCTGAACGGATTACTATTTACTTGGTTACACAAAATGACACCAGCTTGAAATGAGTCGGGAACAGTCCATACGTTACATCCTCCCGCATTATTTGACACTAGGTTGCTGCCTCCGGGAGCTATTTTTGGTTGAAATGAACCTTTAACTTGACATTCCAACATGGTGGAACAGGCTATCACGACAAGTTGCGGTGGTGTGTGAGCAGAGTTCATGCAACAGGACAATTCTTTACGTTTCTGATTGTAGCTCAGAAATGGTTCCGCTACACCTGAGGTCAGAAAACAGCATCATCATTATATTATCCGCACATATAGTATAATATAATCTCTATCTCACTCCTATGTAGTTCTATCCTGCCTCCACAAGCAAACAGATTTACCATATATAAACCGACCGGGAGGAATAATATAAATATGTTCGTACTTCGTTCATACTATTACTTTTATCATATCATGTCCACAATAACAACTTTTTAAGCCATCTGAAGGTACGTGTGAGGCGCAAGTAATAATAAAAGGAGATTTCCTCCAGTTATTTAGACTTCAACTAGGTGAGTTTCAATTTCGAGAATCATTAAGCATGACCGATTCCACGGCTGACGGTGACGTAAACACTATACATACATATTAATGAAAGAAGCTCTCACACTATTCGCTCTCTCTCTCTCTCAACTTGGAAAATGCAAACTGTTCCGAAAGGATAAACTCTTAAATTAATTCACCTATATATATTTTCACTGTATTTATAACCTACGAGAGGAGGGCAAAGGGAGGCCTCATTGTAAATAGCTGTTAAAGAGGACGTAAAAGATTTTGTCAGAGCTCTATATCACAGGAAGAGATATTATAAGGTTTTGTAATATACCGTCAGTGTAGCGTACCATTTCCAACCCATTCCCACACGTGAATTATCATTCCATCTCGTTTTCTTGAACATTGAATTCTTGACATCGAACCCTTTGTACTGACGTAATGCATTGGGGTTGCTATAAAGCTGAGCTTATAAGATTCATTCTTTGTCGCTTCCTTAAGAGTTACGGCTGGAGGACCATCCAACCATCTAATCATTACGGGCTCTTGTGCTTCACACACGAACATCTGAACTGGAAGTTGACCTGCTTCCACAACGACAAGAGAGGAGGATGGGGAAACGTGAGAATTTCTTGCTAAACGAGGAACGAGACAGGAAGGTAACAAATTAGACCAAATAACGTCGCATATTATCTATCTATGTACATATTATGTTATATGGTATCATATCATCCTTATTTTCTATCTCTAAAAATATTCACTTGTTTACCATCTTTAATGACAATATTGAACCCTCCCTCAATCCCTCCTTTAATCTTACAAGCAAACTGCTGATTGTGATTATGAGTCGAGTTGGCTCGTAATAAATTCTCGATAGCTTTGAAAGGAACTTGAAACCCTTCAAGCGCATTGAATAGGATCCCTTCTTTAGTTTCCAAATCCAGCTTACTTTCCTGCAAGTTAATATTTTCATTTGGTTGACATATCACTCAAACCATTGACTTCATTTAGACTTTAGACTCTCATTAAATGGATAATATGGAGGATGTTATGAGTATGAAAATGTGTTATTGTGTAAAGTAGAAAAGATCACATAAAATTGAGGAGAATAATAGTGAGGAGCAAACCTGATGGTACAAAGACACCTTAGTCTGTGGGTGAGAAACCCCACAAGGTAAAGTAATCTCCTTACCACCACGACCAACATCATAGTAGAGTATAATTGGAGTAGCAGCAGCAGAGGCTCGTCCTAATAAGCCCTGATCATTCCACAGACCATTGTGAAGTAATTTCATTTCTCCTGTTAATTAAGCCATATAAACAATTCAAGCAGAGAGGTACGTGGTATTATCGAAAGATTCAAAATATTTTATGCCTTCCTTTTTAGACCTATACAGCCCTTACAAAAGCAAAACCTTTATGTATGAACATGATATTCTGGTGTGATATTTCTTGCATTGCATACATACCACATGTTACGGCAACACTTAAATAAACCTACTTTAAGTAAGCTTCACTAGATTGAAGCTAAAACTAATACCTCAACAACCCTCAAAATGTTTGCTAAACGCGGCATATAATATGACATCAGTTTTACTAAAGCTCTTTTACTTACCTGGCACAAATATGTCGATGAATTTGCGATGTAGGCTGTTGTCAGTCACGGACGACAAAGATATTCCAGTCGCTTGACTAATTAAGAAGGGATTGATGAACTATTTTATTCAATATTTTCATTAAAGATGGTAATCAAGTGAATATTTTTAGAAATAGAAAATTATGAAAACCATATGTATCTGCCAGAATCAATCTCCTCCAGCTCATATTTTGCAAAGTAGAGAATGACTTCATAGAAAGTTTGAGTTGCATTTCTCCATTTTTTCTCTACTGTAATATGTCCAAAGCGAGGAGCCTGGAATGTGACAATGAATAAAGTTATCTTATAATTTACATTCATATCTACACGTCATGAATTGCAAAAAATAAAAAGTCTTACGGCAAGTCCTTTGTAAACTATTTCAACGGCAACAGGCGCTGTACATTTGATGGCTAAGAATCCGGTTTTGAAAGAGGCTACTGGTTTATTAGTCGGCTGACTTGCGTTGATTTCCGGGAATTCTTCTGACAGATCATAATCAATTTTTTGACGATACTCAGGAGGAACGATATATGGACCGAATGAGGAGTTTGCTAGGACTATGCCAAGACTCCCATCTGCACTCGTTTGTACAAAAAGTTGGATATCTAATTCCAATTGTTGAGTTGGAATTAATCCGTCATCTTTGAATTTGTTAGATAGTGTAAAAAATGAGGTGGAAAATGAAGAAATTTTTGGAGTGTAAATGTAAAGAGCACAACACACAAGAAGTACCCATAGGATTAACTCGATTAAATTGTGTTGAAGTCGCTTTCGTTTTAAGGTAAGCCAATTCAGCGAAAGAAGCCACCCAACACCGGGTAGGGTTCCTCGAGCCATGCTGGATTTGGGGAATCAAAATATTGCGTTCGAATCAGACGTACAACTTTAATGAGTAAGAATGTAAGGCAATACGAAAGAATTACTTTGTACATTTTTCTAAGAGGGGCAAAGACGTTAGTAATGTTTAAATATTGAGCTCAAGTACATTTAACAATAATTATTGAAAAACCAATATGAGAAGTTGTGGTGGCTGAGAATGAAACGTGTAAGTATTGAATTGAACAGATAGCAATGCAATAGCTCTACTCCCGAGCTGAGGGTGATGTACGCATGTACTATAGTTCTGATGAATTTCTTGGAAGTGCATAACATTTTAGTGTTCATGCGAATCATTTTATGTGATTGGAGTTAATTTTTATTGCTGTGTTTGCCACACTGACAGTAAGTTTGCTACCATAAAGCTACCTACCCTATCTATATGACATGATTCCGCACATTGCTCGAATGGTTTGGTTTTCATGTATTCAGGTTACGTTGCCAAGTACACTCACCTACATATACACCTTAATTAGCAGAAAGCAAAGAAAGAAGCATACACTCCACCGCATATGAGCATTTGACATGCTATGAGTGTACCATCATGTTCTATTCAATAGATTTAGGCTAAAACCAACAATTCAATGATCCCTCAACACGAATGCGTGTAAATCTGCTCCAAAGAAGAAAGCAGAAAGTTGCGATCCAATGCTTAAAGTCTAAAGATGCCTTTCTCAAACCCTGAGGATGCAATTAAATCTGCATTCAAACATTTAACAAAGAAAAAGAAGTATAGTAAACCAAAGACTATCGAAGAACCTCTAATATCTACCGAAAAGCAAGGTGACGTAGCACCACCGATAATTGAAATTTCTGATGACAACGCAGTAATTGCAGAAGCAAAAGTTGTGGAAGCAACCGAACAACCTGAGACAAAAGCACTTGATACAGAGAGCTCACTCCAAATTCAGTCTCCTTCAGGATCTTACTTGTCTGTGGATACCAAAGATTTAGATGGGCAAAGCTCTGATTCCGCTGACTCCTACTTGTCAGAAGATCCTCGAGAATCAGAAAAGAACATTCCAAAAGCAGAGGAAAAAGTGATCATAGATCCAAACGCTAAAATAGAGACCATTGTAAATGAGGTGGTGAAGGCAGTGGCAGCAGAAACTGACCGAATACAGCTAAAAACAAATAAAAAATTAATTGAAAACAGTAATCAAATCGGGGATCGAAGGAGGAACACATGGGTATAATATGACTTGGCTCTGCTAGATAAAACTAATTATTTTAATATTTGAACAAAGGACTATTATATAACTAAGGTCAAATTCATTTCATTTTTTTATTAGCTACCTTGCACTTGTCCACAATACAAAGTCTCCTGCGAGTTGGCAACAAAGTGCAATGCTCAAGCAATATTTTTTGCTAAAATGATGGTGGTGAAAGTTATTCAACTGTTCATAATCAACCTGGTTGTATTTACAGTTGCTTACAATAGGCAAGACTTGATTTATTACTGTATTTTGCCATGAAACTACAAACCTTTTCCTATCCTATTCTATCCTATCCTTAACGCTATCAACATCATCAATTTTTTTCCTATTTTTAGAGATTCTACCCTCCAGTTTATAACGCTTTCGCATGATTGGGTGTTCTTGGCATTGTAATCATATTAAATCACGGTTTATGTAAACATATAAACAATTTTTATGAAAGCCCAATTAATAGCATTTCAATCGTGAAATCTTTTCATACAATAGTGGGATATTCCTTGTCCTTTTGTCGGTTGTACGCATCACCTTGTCATATCGGGCTAGGTGGCCCAAAGTCGTTGCATTAATTGCGATTCTTCCAATGGTAATTAAAATTACTTGGAAATTATCGTTGGCTCACTTTCAAATATGTAGTGTGTTTAAATTACTTGCTACTAGTTTTATTCTTATCTTTTTAGACTGCGTTGATTGCATTTATGTGCACCGTTATCACAGTAGTTTACAATTCTATCCTTATTCCATTGGTGACTGCAACTGTGCTCCTGACCTTTTTGATGCTGACCTTTATGCCATATCTCCTTCGCGTAAGATAAAAACGAATACTAAACTTTAATATAAAAGAACTATTGAATTTTATGTTATCCTTACTTATTTTTACATCCCTTTGTTTCTACAATAGAAATTCGTAATGCATCGGATAACAAATTTTGCTGGATTTGGGCTTACATTTGTTAGCTGTCTTATGTTGCTGTTTCTCAATGAGTTTGAAAGTATAGAAATAACTTATATCCAGTTTATTTCGCACGTGTGGCTTCCGGCATTACTCCTATCGGAGTTTGTGGTCATGGTATGGTTATATTTTTATAGTCATTCTTGTTAAAATACAAAGCAACTTTTGATCTTATCTTTACAATTTCCCTTCATCATCGTAATATTACTTGAAAAATTTCGTGTTTTGTGTAGGTGTCTATTTTGGAGATTCAAAGAATGCTCTTTGGCCTTTCTTTTAATGTCTCAACAAAGAGGTGGCATATCGCAGCTCTATTTCTGTGAAGAGGGCTGTGTGGGCACTTCAGTTTGAAGAAGACAGTTCAAAAATCATTTGTCATTGTGGTGGAGAAGAAAAATATTATATATATTCTATCTGCTTTATTATAAATGACATCACTATGCATCGCAAACTTGTGTCCAACCAAATTCTAAAATTCAATTTTTAGTAAAGTACAGACTTTTTGAATTATGTTGATAAATGTTTTAATCAGAGTGACTGGATAGCATAGTAATGCTTTAATGTTCTTTCTAATAACTGGATGCTTAATTTTCGTAGTAGCGTATTTTAAAGTTGGGACATTCGGAACTGCTTCTCACCTATAAATTACAAATCATTAGTCACCACGGCATGTGAAAAATGCCTATATTCAAGTTTATTCAAAATGAAAATAGAAATTCAAAAACAATAAAAATATAAATTCAAGTTCATTTTTTTTCACATTTGAGAGCTATTCATTCAATCTTAAAGACATGGTAGGATAACGTATGTATCCCCAGTTACTTAAATAAAATATGGTTTTTAAATATGAGCATAACAATCATTTTTTTCACAAGCATAATAAGAAATTCCTGCATCTTTCTTTTCTTCTGCATTTGATTAATTTCCAACGCTGCCTTTTGAAAACTTCTCATCTACTGTTCATGTACCAAAATATCATATATATGACTTTTTAAGCTATATAGTGTAACAAAACAAAATTAAAATGCCAAGACCAACTCCATCAAAAACGGTGCGTCAGGCTCTCGTAGAATACTCTGATGACCGTCGAGATCGAAACCGTAGTCGCAGCAGGAGCAGAGACAAAGACAAACGTCGAACTGAGCAGCCACGCCAGAGCAGACCCGAGTCACAGCGAATTGAAATCAAGACAAGGGAGCAAGGACAGCAATCTTCAAGATCAAAAGGGGTTGGACTGCGACGTAAAAGTGTTTTGAAAGAGGCATCCCCAGTCCCTGCAGCCAAAGGAGAAACTCCGATTGAATTATCTGTGACGGTAGCACCACTTCCCACTGCATTTGATGAAGATGCTCCAACAAATGAAGAAATGGTTGATGCTTTAAAGAACATTGCTGAAGAACCTTCTGTTTTACAAGAAGAAATTCAACCAGCCGAGTCTCCATCTTCACTAATAATGGAAGGGTCTGTTGAGGGGGAAAATCTCGACGCTGCTGAAAAAGCAGATACAACAAGTTTAAGAAGCAAACGGAGCAAAGGAGTACTTTCTCAGATAAAAACTTGGATCATCGGCAAACATCCTTCTACTGCTGGAAAGGATCGCTTAAGCACTGTTGAAGAAAGTACAGAGGAAAATGTTGCCGATTCATGTCAAGACGAAGAGTCGCCAATTGATAACCTTGTGAAAAGCTCTATGGGTGCATTGGCATCAATTGAATCTTTCGTTGCTGATGAAGAAGCGAATACAATCCGTTTTTCAGATAAAGATGCCTCTTCGATTCAAGATTTAGTTGGTAATTATAGCACGATTGCAATTGACATTTGTATGCATAAAATCTCAACAAAAGTTTTTTAGTGTAAGAGCTCATTTATTTGTTTAAAATGTTAATTGACTACTTCACAGTAGATACTGGAAACTCAGTTTCTACCGGTACAGCAGATAAAAGCGAGATTTGTGAGCAACTTAATCACAAACGTTGTAAACGTGGAGCTGTAAGACCAAATCTTACAAGATGAATTATTCAAGTGATTTGGAAATTAAAACCTGCACACATTTTATTGAATTTCATTGTAGTGGTTCTCTTCAACCCCAAAATATTCCATGCATCTTGACATGAAAGATGGAGATAAGACTGTCCAAACCAGATTTATTCAAAAGATTTTTACAGTGTATCTACTCAAAGCCTTGGCTATGTTCACAGTGACTTATCTTGTTGTGTCATATCAAGAATTGTAATCGTTGATAAAACTTCACATAAAAATATTATATTTATAGTATATTACAAAACGCAATAATTAGAATTAGGCATGATAATTTTTTTATAGATTCGATGAGGTTCTTGAAGATCCCAACACATTTCCATTTCATTTAATTTCCTTGTGGGTAATCGTAAACGAGAACAAAATACCTCCTGGTCTTAAATATTATTGTTATGAAATACAACATCAATTTTCTACCTAGGGGATTCTACTTGTTTGAAAAAGTGATAATTCGCTTGGCTGCTAAAGTTTTTCGAAATGCTAGGTGGCTGCATGTTGTGTTGATACTGCTTGAGGTAAAACGAATTCATTTATGCATTACAAAACGGAACTTCTTCTTATAAATGCTAATATGTTATATGGATGGAAAGAGAATGCCGAGCTAAACGTTTTTTTTGCAGATAATTGCGATATGTGACATTACTTCGTTTGTGTTGGTTGCTTATTTAAATGATGACATGTACCGAATTGCGACTTACAAGATTCTTTACTCGATCACAATGACTTCGCTGTACTTCATAATAGTTGGATTTTTTGTTACAGTAAGCTGAACGTAAAAGCAAATATATGTACTGACATCACCCATGATATATTATTGCACTTTCCAACAATAGTTTGACATGAGAGATCAAGTGATGATGTGTGCTGCCGCAATAATAGCAGCATTGGCGTGTATTCATCAAGTGATACACAATATGACTATTGGAGTTCATCCTGAACACTTTGACCATAGGACCCGGTGGGTTGATGAAATATACTGGACCTTCGCCTCTTTAACTGTTGTTGAATTTATTATCTTGGTATGCTAATAAGTGAGCTCAGTCGATGAGAATTTGTCATTTACACTGCACACTTTTACAATGAGTTTACTTTTCTTGTAGTTCATCATGTGGGAACTCAAGAGAATTTTAACTGGTCATCGCTTTCCGAATGTAGCTTCGAACGACTGGGCTTTGACCTCCGTTTATCTTATTTAAAAAAATTGTTGTATGCTTTCATGTTCAACCAAAACTATATCTTTATGAATGAAATATATGAGTATTGACTTGGCCCAAAATCATATAGAACCAGCATCAAGTAACTATTAAAAGTAAGCATTAAATGTAACAGGAGCACGTAGTTGACGTAGTAGCTCCCACGGTTTGTGTTGAATCGCATGAATGGTTTCCACTTTAGACGTTGTTAAGGAAAAGCAAGCTGGTTTGACTACTTGCAACTTGAATGTCTGATTAAATTTGCATCTACATTTTGTATTATTATAGGTGGTTGGTTTTTTTTACATAGCAGCTTCACTTATGTAAATGCAAATGTACGGTTACCGCCTGGCTGTCGCGCTACTTTAACGAACAGTATAGCTAACCGTAAGTTTGCAACCCGAATACATTATGAACACAGACCCAAACCTGAACCCTGTGCCTACTGCTCTCAAAGCTGGAACAGGGAATGCCAGAAAAGCAAGTATTTCTTCACCAGGAAGAGGTTCCACTAATAATCGTGCACTACCACATCAAAATGAAAAGAATCATACAGAAAATATTCGCATGACCAGCCTCTTTGTAAAACGAGTACCTGCGTCAAAGGCTAAGACAAAGACTTTTGCCGACGTTTGCTTTCCGTACCTACCGATTTTCATGAAGTTGACTCAAGTTCTAGTCATAAATACATCAATGCTATGTCTTCCGAAACTTGGCATAGTTAAGGAATACATAAACTCCTCAAACATGTGGACATTTATATTGGCCATGTAAGTAAATCTGTATTAGAAAAGCATTATTTTGTTTTTCTTTAGAGTGAGTAATCTGTCAAGAAGATGTTAATCAATATAGATTTCACTTGTTAGGATACTGCAGTTTTTTACCTGGCTAGTAGACGAGAATATACATCACACTCTGAAGTATCGAAGGACAAAGTTGTACTTTTTAGGCCTATGCACGATTTTTTATGCAAGCCAAAGCTTATCTATAATATGCAAACCCGTCTTAGACTTTTTGAGACAGACCATCATAATATATTTCTTTGATATTCTTAGACGCTTTGTTTGAGCTACATGGTCACCTACATGTATGTGACCTGTGACAAGAATATCGTATCAATTGTCGTAATATTTCTGTCTGTACTGTACTTGGCCTATAATATGTACCTAACAATATTTGGAAAATATGAGGTGAGTATGAGCAAGCATAAAAGACAAAATGCTATTGTTAACCTTTAAAGTTTATATGGATTGAAAATAACAATTTTCTTAGGTTAAAGAAACACACAATAAAAACGCAACTGTGACCTCTCATTATGGAATCACGCGGCCAGAGACTAATGATATTCGACTGAACATAGGACCCCACCTCGTATATCCAATGCCAGAGGAGTTTTCCACACCGGGGGACTTTCGGCCAACAAAATGATTAAATTGAATATTTATCCAATAATACTCGTGTATAGAAACATGGAATTCATAGCCTCATAAGGGAAAGTGTTTTTACAAAAACTGCACTTGCAGGTATTGACTATAGCCATTCCAATAACATTATATTACACATTTGTCACTTTATGTAAATGAGCTTTAACGGAAAAGTTGACAAAAAAGAAATGGTCGTCTTGAAAAATAAAATATTGCACTGCGTTTCGAGTCCTAGTTGCTGTAGCTGTTAATAAATATATATATTTGTGGATTTGTCCTTCTTATCTCCTCCGTCTTTCTCTTCCAATTCATTTAGTTTAGAAATTTAGCATGCCCCTTGTTTAAATACGCAACCAAATGAGACACCTGGAAAGCAGCGTCTTCAATAATTGAAGCAGCTTTTTTTTGTAGCATTGATGGTACAATTGTTTATTGCATGGCAATCCCTAGTTCCTACCAACGGACTCTTTATGCATACTTAATGAAGATGTAAAGTATTGCCTCCTCGCGCCTTGTCGGCTTGGTTCATATTTTGAGCGTTTCCTTGTTCCATATAAGTCCTCAATAGTCAATTCAATTCTTGCCATTGTAAAGGAAAGACTCGTTTGACAAAATAGCTTCATCTATTCCTATTTAATACTTACATATTTATTAACTAAAATACATTGGCCCGTTTTACAAAACTAAACTTAAATATTTTTGTATTGACCACTGATTTTGATTAGCAATGGAAGACAATAATGGTAAGTAAAAGTGACCAACAATTAAGTAGTGACATTAAATTGGCTTAAAACCCTTGGGAAATATTCATTTATTAAGTCTTTATGCGTCTAACTTTCTAATCCTGATTTTTAGCTCTAGCATTGGTTGCTGCGGTTGGGTCAGTCACCGACGACGCAAGGATCTTGCAATCCCTCAACCTAAATCTTCAAATTCGAGTTCACAATCTAGAAAGCGAAACTACACGTCTGAAAGCAGAAATTCAGAGCTACAAAGGAAAGTCCTTCATCTACGAGTCTCTTAGCACGGATTTGGCTTCACTTCGAAAGCAATTTGACAAGACAGCAGCAGCCCTGCTGCGAAAATGTGATGCATACGAGGTCCTCAAGAAAGATTACAATGCTCTGAAATCCAAAACCAGCAAGTCACCCAGGGGTGTATTGAGATCCAAATCTAATGAAGTCAGCAACTTTCAGTCCAAACTAGCACTCTATGAAGCAATGGAATGCAGCAGCGATGAAGAATGCTACGCAGATAAGGTCAGACGACCCAGCATCGGATCCTGCGGAAATCTTATGAGACGGGTATCCGCCGAAGATAATGAAGCAGCGAACTTTGGATTTGCGGCCCCAGCAGCGCCGCTACGAAAGTAATTTCTAAAAAATAATACACGTAAAAAATAAACGAAAGCTACTAACACATAAACCTAACTCATGGTAATTTTATTGCAGTCGTCTTCTGATAAAATTACATTCTAATTCTATAAAGTCTTCATCCACAGAATCGTTGTCGTCTACAGGAAGAAAGTAAGACCAATAATTTGAGCAGGTCATAAAGTCATAACGTTACGTTGACACGTACCATTTTACATGTTGACTCTTTTCAGATCGATTCGATCACAAGAACCGCAACTAAAGCCCACTATCACTAAACCTGCATCAAGAAGAATTGTACCAGTAAAGCCCAAGTTGGATGTTATTACTGCGAAGCTTCCTTTAAAAGCTCCACCCTCGATCCGGCCTGCACTTGGTTCCAACAACGGACAACAAAAACTTGTCAAGATGACCAATATGACTGCTATTAAGCGGTCAAATAGTGCTTCTTCTTCCAAATCTACTACAGTTAAACCAGCCTTCCGGATGTAAATCGAGAGTTGTTAATTAATTCTTAACAACTCCACTAAGATGACAATTTCTTTTACATAAGTAATATTAATGGATTTTTTTGTAATATGCATTATTGAAAGCAAATTATTCATTTGAAGATGGTGTATGTTGATTAACTAAAACCTATCATAGGTTTATAGATATAGATACTTGATAAATATTTTGTGCTAGAAGTTACCTATCCATCTTTACTCATCTATATATTCAAGGTACGATAGGTTAATTATTCGGAATTAAGAAATTCTACCAGTGACATTACACATTTAAAAAAATGTCCAGCCAATCACAATCACATAAAAAGTGTTTTTGACGACTAAAAATAAATGAATTGTAAATATAAATCTCAGTTCCTCAAACATTTTTAATTATTATCATGACTTATGACACCAATAATAATGGTATATAGTAGTTAGACATTCTCAGACTCATATTTCATGCCTACTCAATTCACAATTAGTAAAAAACGGATTCTGAATCTAATTAAACATTAACTACTGACGAAGGTTATATACTACCCTTCGTTTATGAACAGTAACTATCTACTGTAAGCAAGTTCATATGAACGACAATATTTTATTATCTAAGTTGTTGTGGTTGTTGCCTTCTTTTTCCTCTTTTCTTTCTTCACAGGCATTGGCTTGACGAAAGGTATCCAACTTTGTGGGAAATAATTCGTGGGTAACTTGTAGCCCTGTTGTTCCTCTTGTGGTAGTCTCATCATCCATTCTTCCTCATTATCGAAGAAGAAAATAACTTCCTCCTTTTCTTTTAGATCCTTCTTTCTTGCCTCGATACTTTCCATAACTTCAAATTTCCTAAATCTTGTAACCTGATTATTTAGCTCAACTACTCTTTGTTCATTCCAGTCTTCGAACGCTTTTAATTGTTCTTCAATTTCCTTGTCTTCTCTTTCAGCTAATGTTGATGAGAGAAGATTTTCTGCTTTTTTAACCATGTCAAAATCCTTTACTACTTTCAATTGGTTTGAGGAAAGAAGCTCCTTGACGCGAGGAACAATTTTTTCATTTTCCGGGTAATTAAGTCTCTTCCACATTTCATTTACTTCATTTTCATCAAGATTTACACCAGGAAACTGAAGGACCTTGGGTTTGGCTAAAGTCTTTGTAGGAGATGCTTCGATTTCCGCCAAAGTCTTTTCGCATAGCTCTAACAGTTGGTTTACCTAAAAAGAGATTAGAACAGCATTTTAATATTCTCAGAAAAATGAATATAAACATCAATCACAATCTCCAATTCCAACTGTTAATGTCAAAGATGCTTACTGCTTCATCTGCAATTTGAATCTTGTTTACAGCACATTGTTTTAGGAAAGATTCCACTTGATTCCATTTTGCATACATGGCCCATCCAATCAACTGTGCAGATTTGCTCAAAACATCATCGCCAACTAACTCCCGACTTGCCATAGCTAATGTTTTTCCCACAACGTGGTTAGCATTTGTCAAATCAAAATGATCATCAAAATATGGATTTCTAAGACGAAATAATCTAATTTTGACCTAGAAAATACATTCAATAATTCAACATTTAATAAGGTTTTTGACGAGTGTGTTCGTGGTTAAGAAATGGGAATTACAAAACTTCGCATACTTCTTCTTCTGACTCTTCTTTTGGAACTGCTGTATCCCAAGGTTCAGGAGTAGAATTTTGTATGTATTTCAAACAAGACAGTATGGCAAATGAACGAGATGTTGCTGAGCCAAAGTCTTCTTCAATCATGAGTAAGCTTGCTACTTTGGCAGCGTCTACAAGTAATAAAAATACGTGAAAAAAAGTAAATAATAAAGTGCATTTTAATTTCAATATTTAAGAGTTGGAAACAATCTACACCTCTGTGATTCCCTTGCTTTAAAAACTCATCCATTAAAATATTTGCGACATGATAATCTACAAATACTCCATAATTCCATCTATCATTCAGAATCCTCATGAGATCCCCAATTCTTCCAGCATTTAAAAATGCACGAATAACTGCATGACTAGTTGAGGGCAAAGCGTCGGCGGTCGCTGGGGATTTCCTTAGTCTGTGCACAAGCTCCTCCAACTCGTCCAAACTTTCTTCGTCATTGACTCTGTTTACAAACTGTTGGCACACGATATTAGCAATTATCATTCATCCATTTTTTTAACTTGAACAACAGTATCCACATTATTAAGTGCAAAAAGTACTAATAAACTCACCAGATCCACGTCTATTGCACTGATTACTTTGTCTTCCTGATAGCGTTTATCCATATCGTAGAACATATCCTCTGTAATCCCATAAAAATACAGAATATATTTGATTTTTCAACACAATCCACCACATGTAAATTAACAATTTAAACAAAATACCATATAAAGATTACAAGTCAGTTACCTAAATTAATTTTTTTAAGCAATGGAGTCTCCAACCGTTTATTCCATGCCTGACTACAATGATAAGCTTCCCTTAGATAACCCTCCGTGGATGTTGTTGTTGGCGTTGAAGTAGATTCTGAATGAACGCATGATGATGTTCCTATCCAACGATGGGAACGCAGCTCCTTTTGCAGGTTTCCTAAACCACGCTTCCCAAGTAGATTTATCAGCAGAAATCTCATTGTCAATGATGTTGGATGTGTGCTCCAGATCAAACTTTCTAAATGAGAAAAAGGAGCAGTATCAACAACTGATAAATAAGCAATTGACTATCATACCATCATTGCATTTAAATTGGGATCTACAATAGGACTATTGTAGATCCATGCATTTAACTATTCTGGTATTCTGCTACAAAAATTAAGAATGAAGATACGAAGACTTACAACTTATTTACTGTTTACTGGATGACAAATTAGCCCCCTTCTTCATACTAATGTTACCCAAGTCGTATCATCCAACGGACTTACGGAGTGAATAAATACTTTAAAGTTGAAAGTTATAAACTTGAAACTTCTTTGGAAATTAAAACTATCAGTACTCCAACACGTTTAAAATTTCAAAAACACTTCTCGATTGAACCTTACCTTGATTACACATTCAACATTTTGTGCTCTCTGAAAAATGCTTTCACAAAAAAACATTGGATAAAATTCACCTAAATCCCGCTGTGTTGAGGGGCATCACGGGATGAAAAAAATAACGAAAATGAACAAAGCTCTGAAGTAAATGACAAAGACATCATTTTTTTAGTCCTAGCACTTAGCAGAAAGATTTCAATCTGTGAACAATGTACTAAATTTTAGTCTATTTATTAATTGATAG
The DNA here is from genome assembly GCA_964034955.1 of Orchesella flavescens. Lineage (NCBI taxonomy): Eukaryota > Metazoa > Arthropoda > Collembola > Entomobryomorpha > Orchesellidae > Orchesella > Orchesella flavescens. The sequence goes on along the minus strand of OZ035954.1, from coordinate 24,024,715 downwards.
TGACGCTTAAATTTTCAAAACTTCAGCAAAAATGATAATTTTCAATGTTACTATTCATTATAGAGATAATAATTTTCTGCAGTTTTATTATTTATTATTCGAGTTTATACATGCAGTATTGAATTTTTTTTTGTTCAGATGCGAAATTTTACTTATGGAATCGGCTCATTATGCATCATAGTATCATAGATGTCTTTGCAGCTCTTCCATTTCATCAGTAAAAAGGTACATGGCATCATATTTTAGAGACTGCATAACAGGAAGACGAAGAAACAAACTGATGAAAGTAAGCTTAAAGATTTCTTTTAGGATTATATTTAAGTTAGTCCTGCAATTTGCACTGTGATTGTGAGCATGTAAAGTTCATATGTATGTAACACACAGGTGCATAATCCATTTTTTTTTTATTTCTTTAGGGTTTTCACCTGCTCTAGTAACAATTGACAATAATAAGTTCAAACAAATTCAACAATAGCTCAGCACAGTTACATACATGACTGAACGGTCATACATTCATATTTATAGACTTCAAAAGTTTCTACAAACAAGTAATACAATGTAACAATGTTCCTTCCTTACATGTTTTACAGAGAAAGAAGTACAAATATAAAATACTTGACTCAAAAATATGAATATGAATGGTGTATGGAATAGTACGGAAGTCGAAAAGTTTTGTCGTGTGTCTTGTTCAAAAAATTAAAAGTACTTAAAAGGGATTCCACCTGAAAAGGCCAGACGGCACGGCGACCGTATATGTAATCAAAGTAACACCATGTAAAAGTATATAGTAGTACAAATGTATTCACTTCCTTCCTTTGCTTCATGTCCACCAGGCCAAGTTTAGCTTAACAATAGAATAGAATGGTGAGTTGGATGAAATACACCAAAACAATAATATAATAGCACCTGTCAAAGTCAAAGCCATATTGATTGTAGACAATTGCTAGCTTTCTATTTGTCTCCAGAAATATCTTCTTGGAAAAATTTTTATTACAAGAGAAGTACATACATGAAAACCCTTTCAGACAACATAAACTATTGTCATCAAGGATTTTTTTTATAATTGGAGCAATAGAAATCTTTACTCTTCCTTCAATCTCAACCCCATCTTCCTATACCATAATGTTATAGCGTTTGATAAATGGTTAGGTTATAAGTACATGTGATAAGAACACAGATAAAATAATAGATTTTAGAAAGATAATCCTTCAAACCATTTCGATTTCACAACTCCTTGTATTTCAGGCTGCTTTGCAAGTTTTATAAAGTAAAGGTAATCGTTCATTCGCTTACTTTTATTGCTTGATTAAAGAAAAACTTAAAGTTATTATCAGATCATATTTGACTTGAGCAAGATCATTGCTCCGTAAAGATTTATGATGTGTAATTTTGTAGAAATTTTGATTCGTGCAGAGTCAAGAGTGCGGCATAAGGTGTAAGTATGCACTATGCACAATATATGATTGGCACATGTGTGTCAAATATCAAAATGTAAAGTTCTGTACTTGTATGTACTTGAGTTTCTGACTGCGGTAGATATTTTGACAGAACAATAGTTTACGCAAAGTTAGAAAATCCTATGAAAAGAGAACATCCCATCCTACAGCTTTTCTAAAAATGAAACATCAACTGCAGTATCCCATGTAATTGTATTTCCTTCATTTCATGCTAGAATTCACAAAGAAACAGCAGATTCATGTATTGTAGGTTTCTGCCATAAACTCTGTACAGGCTAAGATTGACACTTTCCAGGTAAAAGTACAAGTTACAGCTGCGGGGTGTAGATCGATTCTATATGATTGATTTGGAGGAAGAAGTGACACAGACACAAAGCCTTATACATGAAATTATGCCAAGTCAAGCCCACCCGTGAATAATCTGCTGGTAAAGCTGACTAGTCACTAATTGGTAATCAAAAATAAACCATTGCGATTAATAAGAAGAAAGTTTATTTTATTCCAACGTTTTTAAAACATTCGCATTTCTGATCAGCTTGAAGCACTTTTTTACGCAGGATGATATAACCAAACGCTATCTAAGCATGTAAAATAATGTATTTAGTTAGAGTGATTCTTATTGATCACTTAATGTACCATCTGTATTTCATTTTCTGGCTGATATAAAATCAATTTAGAAATTTTCGAAAATCTTTGACTTTTCTTTTATTTTTATTTTTAAATGGCAATATGACTCCTGTTTTTAGATTGACATGTCTTCATACTTTATGTTGTATATGGCTGTTCCTTAAAGACAGACCTTTAATTTTGATGCAGCTTTCTGTATATCATAATAGACTTGGCTCTTGCGTCTAGACCATTTGCCATACACCATAGTCAACATCAGAAAATGACACACATCTGGAAACTTTGTAGCTTTCGATTTTCTTTAGTTTTCAACATCAAGTGTGATAAAATCATGGCGCAACATGCAATAAATGTGTTCCTAAATGACCGAGTCGTCTGGACATATATATACATTATTTGTAGGTTTGCAGCCGAAGTAATCAAGACATCATTTATCAAATCACGTCGTCCACAGGTAACGCTTTTCAGAAAAAACTGAAATGTTCAATCTATTCTGGCTACATGCATTTAAGAAAGATTGAAGATATACGCGGGACTTACGGGCAACAAGCAATCAACCTGGAGTCAAACCTTTTAGAGTTCATACACCACTGTGATATTAAGTTCTATATATGGCGTATCTAACTGGGGACCTCAACTTCAACTCAACAGAATTGTGGTGTGCATGTTAAATATAATATTTTTTTTATCTTTTGTGTAAAGCAACACTATAGCTTTTATAAAGGAAGGGTAAAAGGCCTTCCCCTTTTTTTACTCTTTTATGGTCTCCATTATTATTACCTGTCCGACCGAGCATCAAGCTGGGATTCAAACTTTTTAAAAACTTGTGAAAAGGTTTGTTACAGCTTTCATACATGAATTGTCAAGCGTTCTTTCAAAGGAATTGGGTAAATCTCTGTCAAAAAAGGGTTTCTTGAAAGGAAGGGGTAAAATTAGCTTTGAAGGTAAACTCCTTGATATATTCTGGCGTGGCGTGATCGTGATATACAGCTAACATAGTAATGTCTTCCAAATTCTGAAATAGGACGGCAAACTAAAAGATATTTCCTAGTATTCCCCTTAAAAAGTAAAAGGGTAGATTTATCCTTAAAAACAGCAATGAAGCAAAATATATTTTGTTTTAAAATTTGGGTTTCACAAAAGCGAACAGGTTGTTCGGCTACTCTTCTACTACCACCGCACATCAGTATTTATTATTAGATTCTTTCTGCTTAATTTTTATGCATATGAGGTTCAACTTTTTTCTTTCAATGAGCTCGTAAAACTCACGCACTTGTTACCCTCGTCTTAAAAACCCGCAGCACTTGTTTTTTTACGCCGTTGACGGCATTGTTTTTTGACACTTTTGTATTCTTGGACTTTTTGAATGATGTATGTTTGTTTGAAATTTCGATTGATAATAATATGCATTATTGTGGGGAATTCTTATATATCAAATTTGGTTTATCCAAAAGTTCCACGCATGACATGACATGTCATTCTAAACTCATAAGTTTTACTAGCATAATTATTTTTATTTTTAAAGTATAAAAAAGTGTTATTAAATAATTTCTAAACGCGAGAAATAAGGGCAAAGCAGCAAGGGGGCGATGGGAGAACTTATATACCTTCCCCCCTTTGAAAGTAAACACAAACAGTCAGTGAACTGTTAAATCCTACAGGAAATCCATGCTTAATGTTACATGCAAGTACAACCTACAATCTATTCTACCTTTCCTGTTATTGTCCCATCTCATGTTTCCATTTATAAGCGCATTATTATTATGAAGAAGGTTGAGTATTTTTTTTATTAACTACCTGTTTTAATGATGGATGATAATGATAAAAACAATGAGGTGGCTTTTCTCATTTCAACCAACACATTCAACATCAGCAAGGAAAAGCATTTTAATCTAAAGTTGATTGTTACGTGACTTGGATGAAATATTATGCACCCTGCATCTGCATGCATCTTCTTTTTTCTTTTTGTATTGTTATGAAACGAATCCAAAATTCATAATCTATATGTAAAATTCACTGCCCATGTGTACTCAAACACACACACACACACGATTGAACGATGTAATGTCTTGGTTAGATCTTGGTGTGGTCCTCAGTCTTCTTGCTACAGCTGCAGGCTATTAGAACAGTTAAATGAGAGATCTGACCAGATTAATTTGAAGAACAGTGGCAGTCCCTTTCATCATCATCAAGATCTTGGCTTACTTACATATTACATTATTGCTGTAAATTGTTTCAAACTTGCATTTATTTTCTTGCCCGAAAGATCATAGACATCGTCAGTACTCTGTACCACTTTTATAAGGTAAGGTAGGAAGAAGAGACGGTGATTTTACAGAGAGAAAGGATCCAGTCCGTCTGGCTAGCAAAGAGATGTAGCCGCAGAAACAAGGCTTCAAAGCGTGATAGAGACTGATAACTTGATGATGACCACGGACATCAGTTTCACTAGGAGGCAAGAAAAAGAAGTTGTAACCATACAACTTGACATGAAAAGTACTGAGCTTAGGTAATCAAGCAGACGGATATAGGTAACTTTTGAAGTGGAATATCCATATTATGCATATATCGTATGTAATATAACGCAAAGCGACTGAGAACAACATTATGGTATATCATTACATTGAGTAACGACAGCAAAAAGCAATGAAACTTTTTCATACATACTCTCTCATCTCATGCGATCCGATGGTAAACCAAAATTTATATCTACGGTCGAAAATTCTCATCTTTCAAAAGTCTTTCGCCTCAATGCTTCCCCTTGATCATTTTCATAATATTCAGCATCAAATCTATATGAGATCGAGTGTATTGTAAAATACGCTACACCCAAGAGGACTCTGTGAAATGGCAAAGAAAGAAAAGGAACAGTCGTAAAGGGAGAAGGAGCAGAAGGAAAAGGAGGTTGCTCTTCACCTGGGATTCTTGACAGAAACTTTCCTACTTTTCTTGATTATGATTATATACACGGCAATTGAAGCAGAACAAGTTGTATGGATGATGGTGATGATGATGATGACAAGAGAACCAAACCAGTACCAGTTCCCTCGCAAGCAATTTAGAAAAAAGCCCATGGAACCACCTTTTAAGTACTTTTGATATATTATTGTAAGTTTGTTCGCCACGACATGCCTCAGGATATCAATATCCCTCACTACCTGTTGCAATGAGGGGATACCTTTTACGCTGAAAGTATCAAACCAGTGGCACTCATACATTTCAGACACGAGATTTTCTACGCATTGTAGTAAGTAGTAGGTACATATTATATTGTTAATCCCTGTTGTTGCACACGTATACGGAAGATGCGGGACTCAAACTCTCAACCTCAACAAGAGCCAAATGATAATGACAGGTATGTAGAATAGGTGAATACATAGTGAATGCATACGGCTACGACATGTATCATCGTATTATTATTGCTGATATGAAGTGAAACGGCCGTAGCTCAAACTATGATTACGGTAAGACCACAGTTAAAAACCTATCCCTTGAGATTTTTTCATTACATACATATACATCCCATATCCTTTGGCTCTTTACAGGAACCTGGATTGAAACCTTTTTTTCTTCTTCGGATTGGGTTTGGTATTGTTATTGTTATGCCGTCCTTTGAGTATTAAGCTCAGTCAGTAGTGCACATTGCATTTTGATATTAATGTTGTTGGTTCACCAGTTCTGGAAGAAAGGTAGAAAAGAGGTTTATTTTTATTTTTCACGCGTATTTGTCCGTCCCATTTTCCTTTTCAACTGGTCTTAGGATATATAGTATATAGTATCAACTCTCTGCTGGCAGGATTGTTTCATTAGAAAAGGTTTAAATCTCACCTGAAGACCCTTTCCTGTCTTTATTTTTCAATTTGCTGTGCTAGAGTCAACTTAACTTGCTTCAGCTCCGAAATGAGTACGAGAGCAGAACAGAAATAGAAATATATCGTAGTCTTGAGAAATTATTACACAAGTTGGATAATATAAGGGAACGTGTAGGTGTAGCCTTGAGAGGGATATTAAAAGTTAGTGTTCAATTCTCGTTTGTGGAGTACTCAAGTGGTCAAAAATAGCTAGTGAAATCTCTCACCTTGTCATACCTTGAGGAACGCTCTCTAAAATCTTATTTTTTTCTGAAATATGGAGGACGCAACAAAGTTTGTAAGTATAAAATATTATTTCACAAAATTAAATTAAAGTTTCTACCTGGTTTTTATTACTAGTGAAAAAATAGTAATTACAACAAAAAAAACTTGCAATTAAAACATGGGTTACAATTCTGATTTGCAGGCCAAAGCTTCGGATATAAGCGTTAATTTGATGAACACCAATGGACGCTTCAGTAACAGAGCAGCCAGATTTTACTGGGTACGTTTGCAAAATAATTATGCATAGGTCGCATGATCATTATGGTTTAGTACAATAGTCAGTGAAAGTGTTACAGTGCTTCATTCATTACATACTTAATTTAATTTGTAGGCAGATGAAGAGCCATCTCCACAACGGGCTTACTCTACCCAAAATTTGCTAACCTCGGATTCTCACTTTGAAGAAAGCCCATATGTAATAGGTGCCATTAGCGCAGGAGCAATTGGTGTAGCCATCATTATCATCATCCTAGTTGGGTTTTGGATTCGTTCAAGACTATATCCGGAAGGAAGAAATAGTGAGCATCCAAATAACATGTCTGTGAGATCTTCTATCTCAACTTTAGACGAAGATACTTATGTGGTCAGTATGGAAATGGAGGAAGATGTTTTGGGAAGCATGCCTAATGTCGAAGATCATTATCATGGTAAGTGTGACGAAATGAATGCATGCTACCATTACATTACAGTACAGTACCAACAACCAAACATGTACAATTTGTAACGGTGTTCTCCTAATTAGCCAAAACCATTGCTCATGTGCAGTGTTGGCGACTATAACTAAGAATACAACTAGAAGCACATGAGTCATGTGCCACATATTCTAAAATGTGAATAATCTTGTCTCTCAACAGAAAACAATGCCACCTCCGCAATTGACGTAGAGCCAAGTGCCATAGCCACAACATCAGATGCAACAGCACCAGTAGTAGTAGTACCTGACGACATCATTCTTTCATCCTCCACTGTCATCATTCCTGCCCCTTCAGAGGAGGCAAATAGAATAGAAGATTCGAATGCAGAATTAGTTTAGCCAGTATTAAAAATTATGAATGCATATGCTCGTAATAAACTTAATCGTAGAGTATGTAATGAAGAAATGTTAGGCATTCCCATTTACCAACGTCATATATACCAAGAGCCTCTATATGAAACGTAAAAATTCTTTAAAGTGATACGAACCAATCATGATAATAATCTTAATGATTTAAAACCGATATTCGTATGAACTCAATTGTGATATTAATTTTAAGTTATGAGAAATTTTGTAAAAAATTATGTATTATTTAATTTAATAACTTAAATGATGATGTCCAAAAAACATCAAACACTCCATGCTTATAAAACATTCCACAACTATCCATGCAGTTCTACAACAAATATATAAATGTAAAACAGCAATCACGGCAGACTATGAGTAATAATACTCATATTTTAAACTGTACTACGGATTTTTATAGGGTTTTAAATAGTAAAACCGTCTATGATCCATTTTAAAAAGTTGTTATTTAATTTTTAACAAAATCACTCAGGTTCAAGGTTAACCTTAAACTTTTTATGTATATAGCAATAGATATTTATTTTTACATGTTTTAATGGCGTATAGTATGCATACATGCTGCCGTAAGTAAAGGATTTTTTCTTTATAAAAAAAATAATTTAATTTCCACTAAGTTAACGTTTTTTGGGATACAAAAGTGATAATCTGATTACAACATCATACAAAAGTATTATTAATTTCGGAAATTAATGGGTATACTTAACAGCCTATGAAACACAATGATTTAATAAATTTTAATATATATGGTACAGCTCATTACAATACAATGAGCTATTGACAAAAAAAAAGATCGTTGAATCTCCTTTTTTGTCTCCATTTCCTGCTATTTTTTTAACTTGCAAATAATTCTCACATTTTCACACCAAAATTTTATATCAATGTGTCATATATCTTTTTGCTCTGCCAATAATAATTTAGTAAAACAAAGAACTGATTCTTTCTACAAAATTAATTAAATTTAAGTCATAAGGTTCAGGATTTTCGAGCGAGCGTCGTTTCTTCTTATAATCGAACTGCAAAGTTTCTGGGAATATTACGAGTAACACGACTAGGGTTAAAAATGGAATGACGATAACTGGAATGAAAAGCTTTATCAAATCCAACAAAAACTCATTTCCGGGCACATTCAAAAAAGGTGGTTCTATAGCTTTTCCAGAGGAGATTGCTGGCTGAAGATAAGTGTCCTCGCTGGAGGAGTAAGGTTCAGTCATGTTGGCCATATTCGTATAAACTACTGACTTTTTAATCAACAAGATTTAAAACCATAAATGATTTTCTGGGTGTGAGGAGCCACTTCGTCGGTATGTAAGATGCACTTTTTACATTGTTTAGAGCGCGCACGTTTTGCACTCAGGTTAGAATTGGTTGCAAGATCAACGAACAACTGACTACTCTAAGAAATTGAAAAGAAAGAAAGGAAAATCGTACGAGTTGATGACTTATGATAATTAGGCAATATACACTAATTATAAATGTAGGAAAATGAGTAAAAACTAGGTTAGTTTAGTACATTTTGCTGGCAAACATAAACTCAAAGTTCTAACCTGACATTTGGTTAAAAAGAGACCATTAAAACCTTTAGTCATTCATTCACTCAAACTGTATGTATTATGGCTAAGAGGCAAGCACGTATACAGTATGCCATTGCATTATGGTCTAGGATAAGAAGCAGCATTTTAAAACAAGAGAAGACTGGATTTTTCATATTTCAAATCCTATATTTAATGTTTAAAGAGTTCTATGTAATAGATTTATAATAATCATCATTAACGGTAGGTACATATACTACTGCCGCATAATATATACTTCATTAAAAGGGTTCATATTCATATATATATTTTATCTTCAAGGTTTCTTGAAAAATGTCATACATGGATAATGGATATTAAATACGTAAAAGGCAATCATTGCCTTGGCACATGTGTAGTGGTATACTCAATTTAATGTGGGTAAAACGAGACTTTAAATGTTTTCGTGAATGATGCTGTTTTTTATCCATAGGAAAGGAACAAAGCAAAAATAAAAAAAATAACAGTCACAGACATGGTCCAGTTTGATAAGAGAACATTGGAACATCGTATTTCTACTCACATGAGTAGCTGTAAAAATGCAATTTTGATACTAGGTACATATATTGCACACATATAAATGTAATGCAACATGTAGTGTAAAAAATTCTAAATGAAGATGTGTATTGCACAAATTATTATTGTGGAACATTGTACTAAAGCATACTTATAAATGCCGTGTCTTAATGAACGGAATGTCATTTACTGGTGACAAATGCAGTGTCGATGATTATTACTTGCAGTTTCTGGACAGCTATATGTTGTTGTGCACTATGTATGTAAGAACGAGAAGACAAGCAAAAGCTATATGCATATATTATTGCTAAGTACATTTGTCAAGCACTGCAGCCGCAGCCTAAACCAAAGGCCAACTGTACACAAATTCACATGCTTAAAGCACATCTCGAAAGAATAATCACTGTTCATTTCATCATTTCAACTTGACAGAAACGTTTTTAGCATATAAGGAAGGATATGCAAAATCGCTGCATATGCAGCTACTCATACACTTGATCTTGATATACCTCTCATGAGTCATCTCATCACAACATAAAAGATTCTGTGGATTTACACAAGCATCACTACCTCAATACTAATGCCTTATGTGTAAAAACGAAGATAGCATTCCAAAAACTCAGATGCAACTGGGGAGGACGCTAAAAATCTGTCGCCAGTCATTTTGTGATGACAATGTCACTGTTGCGTCCAAATGGAACTTTTTATTTATATTTTCATAATGCCCCCTCCCCAATTTCATTGAAATGAATAATGTATTCGTCTTATCTTAATGATATCTTATGAATCTTATTCTAATTGAGGATGTTCTGACTTCTGTCAAGCTACTTATAGTATTCATGGTTATGATTTGTGTTCATGGGCTTTAGGGTCTAGTTTTCCATGAAGACATAAAAAAGCAGTTCAAGACATGATTTTTCGTCCATTCTCTATTCCACCACTACATTTCATTCATAACATCAACAATTTACAACAAATAACGTCTCCTTTCAAGTCCCTTTTGACTATGTATTAATATCCCCAGAAAATAACAAAGAATTTTTTTAAGCAACCTAATCCTAATCTAAAGTTGTTCTAATACACACATCATTTCATCCAAAATATCACATCCCACATTGATTCCTCTTTATTTTCTCATAATTACAAGAACTAAAGATAGCTTCTACTCATAACGTAGCTCAGAGACACTAGTAACTATACTTTTATAATTAATTGCGCAGTTTTTAATACAAAAAGACAAGCTCAGTGTAGTCCAGTTCAAAGTAGTACATTTGTTCGAGAACAGTTTGAGTCAGTGTCAAAGTATCAATTTTTGTAAGCTGAAGTGAAGTCCCGAAATTGAACTCAGACATGGAGGATCTTTTGGGTCGACTAAAATTCTCAGAATCTCCACCAAGTTCCCCACGCTATTCCCAGGCCAATACCACTGCAATCAATGTTCAAGAGCTGCAAAAAGATGCTGACAATCATGGTAAGTACAATTTCTAAACATTGTTTCATTTTATCAATCCACAAATCTTTATTCTCAAATTCATATTATATATACAGGACATCGCTCCTTAAATAATGGGAACGAAGATTCAGATTCGTCGTTGGCTGCCGTATTTTTGAAATATCAGACGGAAAGGGATGTGGAAGCGCAGCTCCACGCCCAAGAAACCGCTAAGCTGATGGAAGCAGAAGAAGCTGCAGTAGCAGCTACACAAGGAGAGTTCAACCGGAAGGATGTACCAGAAAATATACTTGAACAAGTTAGCAAACTGCCAATTTGCTCTTCAAAAGAAGCATTATTAGAGGTAAATATGCATTTTCATCTTAGCATATTTTGAAAAATTGTCTCTTGCAAGAAATATAAATATATGGTCCGTTTGTTTTCTAATTTCAGCTTTTAGAGAAAAATCAAATGCTGGTTGTAATTGGAGAGACTGGTAACAGACTCATACTCAAAATTATTATACTGATAAGGAAAAATTTATAAAATAAATATTATGTATGATAACAAATGTTATAGGGTCAGGAAAATCCACTCAAATCCCTCAGTATTTGGTTGAAGCTGGATATGCTGTTAATGGAAAAATTGGCATAACTCAACCACGTCGGGTAGCCGCTAAAGCACTGGCAGAGCGTGTGGCTATTGAATGTGGGGTAAAACTGGGGACAAGCGTGGGGTACGCTGTGCGATTTGATAAAAGCGTTTCTGGAAATACTATCATTAAGTATATGACGGATGGGATGCTGGTGAAGGAATTTTCACAGGAGCCAATGTTGAATGGTTATTCTGTCATTATCATTGATGAAGCTCATGAAAGAAGCATTCACACTGACATTTGCTTTGGTAAAGTTCAAGATTTTTAAATATTTTTTGTGCCTTGTTCATATTAACGCACGAGTCGAGTCATCATTTCACATTTTTTAACATTTGTAATTTTGGGTTGTAACAGGACTATTGAAAAGAGCAGCCCTCAATCGTCCTGATCTTAAAATCATAATAAGTTCTGCCACTTTGGATTCGCGAAAATTTTCTACCTATTTTGATAATGCTCCAGTTTTAACTGTCCCCGGAAAAGGGTATGACGTGGAGCTGATTTATGAGCCATATCCTTGTGGCGATTACATTCAACGTTCCGTTGACATTATTTTTGAACTTCACACTAAGGAACCAAGAGGTAAGGATGTATTATTAAATTTATTAAAATTTTAATGATTAATTTTTTTATTATTACATGAATGTACTCTTTTTCGTTCAACCAGGGGATGTATTAGTCTTCCTATCAGGACAAGATGAAATCGAGTATTTGTGGGAATTACTAGATATTGCAACCCCTTCACAAGGATTTCTTCCTTCAGAACTAGTGATCGTACCTGTCTGTGGAGCATTGTCACTTGAGGAGCAGCAAAAAATTTTCGAAGAAACTCCTGCTGGTTGTCGAAAGGTTTGTCATTTATGATTTTGTAGCCAGCTATTACGAAGAAATCCTCTAGGCATATTAACAGATTTTGTAAATAATGCTTTAATAATTTAACCCTGTTTCAGATTGTTCTAGCTACGAACATTGCTGAAACGTCTATTACTATTGATGGAATCGTGTACGTCATTGACTGTGGTGTTTTTAAACAAAATATATATAACCCACGGTCGGGTATTGATAGCTTGCTAAAAATCAACATCACAAAAGTAAAAATACATGATATAAGTAGTATGCTCTGAGTCTATCAGTCTACCACATAAACTTATTGTGATTGAAATTTCGTGGTTTATAATAGTTTCAGGCCATACAACGAGCTGGTCGCGCAGGCAGAACACGTGCTGGAAAATGCTATCGGTTATACACTGAAAAAGAGTATTTTTCCTTTGAGCACGCGGCTATTCCTGAAATTCAGCGTGGAAATGTAGAGTCTGTTGTGTTGGACTTACTTTCAATGGGAATCATAGACATTTTAAAATTTGATTATATGGATTCTCCAAGCACAGACGCAATAATGGGGGCATTGGAGAGCTTAAAGTGGTTATCTGCCCTGGATTCCCAGTTAGGGGTTACACAACTTGGAATTCGAATGTCTAAATTTCCATTGGATCCTCCGTTAGCAAAAGTATTGATGGAATCTGCTCGTCTTGGATGCTCGTCTGAGGTCTTGACAATTGTATCCCTGTTGAGCACTCAATACCAGAAGCTCTTTAATCGAGGTAAAAAGACGCGAACTCAGGCTGATGCAAGGAAGAGATACTTTAATGATTACAAGGGTGACCACTTCACATTGCTCAAGGTGTACACAGAATGGCAACGCAATTATTACCGGGAGGACTGGTGTTGGCAAAATTATGTTCAATTTCGTCATCTTCAAGAAGCATATGAAGCAAGACAGGAGCTAAGGGAAATCTTGCTCAGGTATGACAAATATATTTGATTTTTCAAGTGATTTACAAGTATGAGTATTGTATGTAGATACATTTATCAAATACTTTTTCAGTCATGGTCTACCGGAAGTCTCCTGTAGAGCAAAAAAGGAATGTATACAAAAGGCATTCACGGCTGGCTATTTTCGTCGAGTTGCTAAGAAGAAAACAGGTGGATACGCATACGAGACTTTGCCTTTAACCTCAGTTTTGTCGAGGGAAGATGTGTTTCTGCAGCCCTCAAGTGCCCTTTTCTATGTAAAACCGCTTCCACGGTGGATAATTGCCCATGAAGTTAAGAAAACCTGCAAAGCATACATTAGTGGGGCAATCGTCATCAAACCTGAGTGGATTAAAGAATATGCCCCAGATTTTGCAAATAAGCTTACGAGCACATATGGCATTAGGTTTTGAACGTAATCGGGATATCTTAAAGCTTCAAAATTCTTATTTTGCTTATACATGAAATGTAAGAAGTTCTTACGTTCTTACTAATATTCTTCTATGGTGAACAAAATAGTTCAATTTTATTTTATTTGAATGTCAAGTACTTGTATTATGTAAATATTTACTTTAAGATTGAATTAAGGGAAAATACAAAATAGTTTCATTTCTTGGTTTTATTATGATTCCTAATTTTTTTGTGGATCGGAAATTTCAAAATGTCAAAGTGAAGTTTCCTTTCAATAATTACTAAAAATGACTGACTGATTTGTAGTAAGTAAGCTCAAAATGGCAAGAAATGAGAATGTATCTGAATAATAATCAATATCAAATATAGAAAAATTGACTACATACATTTTGGATTTTTGAAACGTCGTTTCACCTTATATTCAATACACGATCGAGTAGCCAATGAGAATTTATAATATGATAACATCGACTCGTGATTTGCTTAAAATCAACTTACATAAACAAAGAAATTATATTATATGCCTCATATAAAATACATCCCTGCACCTACTATTTATCTGATAACAACCGGATTAAAAACATTTATTGTCTAACTAATACTAGCTCCGCCAACCCGTTCATTCTCCGAACTTGTCACAACCTGTGTATTGTTGCCGGAGACAAGTATTTAATAGTAAACCATGGGTCTACTTAGTCTAGTATTAGCAGCAGTTGAAAAGAGAAAAATGGATTTTTCCAATCCTATATTTAATGTTTGAAGTGTGCGAAATGATGGATATATTATTATATTATTTTTATTACCGGTAGATATGCTACTGCGAATTCAAACGAAGTTCTCTCGCTGTCTTGTAATTGATGACATTTACATTTGCTAATCTAATGAATATACATACTACGTGATTAAAAATGTTTATATCTTATCTCCAAAAAAATGTCCATATATTAATATTGAATACATAAGGCAATCAATTAGCTTATTGGTAAGGTTATTCTCAATTTAATGTGAGTAAAAAGAGACTTGAAATGTTCTCATAAATAAAGGCTGTGTGCTGTGTTGTATCCAGTAAAAAGAACAAAGCAAAAGCTACATAGCAAAATCATAGTATAAGCCACAGTAGGCACAGAGAGAGTAAAACAGTACCTTGTTTCAGTGAACCATACTTGTGCTAAGAAGATAACATGCTCCTACTTATATGACTATAGCTGTTAAAATGCATTTTAATACTCTATTTCTATATTAAATGCATGCAGTGCACATACAACATACAACATGTAGTAAAAGATTCTAAATGAAGATGTGTATTGCAGAAATTATTATCGTGGGACATTGTCATAATAGCATACTAACTTAGGCTATAATTAAACACTGTACTGGTCGTCACCCGATGAACATATTTGCTGGTGACGAAAGCAGCTTAAGTACCTATTATATGTAGTTTATAGACAGACAGATAGAGATGATATGTTGTTTTGCACTGACTATCCAGCGAAGAAAGATGAAAAGGCGCATATAGCTATGTCTAATTGATGCATACATTCAAGTATATTGCTACGTAAGTATGTCTAGTTGACTGTGTAGTAGTGCAGTGGCAGGCACAACCAAAGGCAAAGAACACTTAATAACTTTACATGCTTTAAGCGCATCAGTATTGTTCAATTTTTACATACTTGACAAAAACGTTTTTAGCAGACAAACAAATTGAAATAAACGTACTGCTATGCTATCAGTCTACATACAATGGGTGTGTGTATTAATATCAATGGAGATGTAAAGAAAACATTTATCAAGGAGTATTTAGCTATTCATTCACATGCTCTTGTTTAGTATTTCTCTATCATGAGTCATCCCATATCAATTACAAGCTAAAAAGCGTATGTGGATTTACACATCATCACCACAGTGCAGCACTTACATATGCATGAAAATATACTTGAAAGCATTCCAAAATTCAGATTCAACTCGGGAGGTTGCTTAAAATATTATGGTGTGTGTAATGAAATTCAGTACACTTGTACAATTAATTGTAGTTTTTTCATAAAAAATGAAAAGCTCATTTAGTGCAGTTCATACAAGCACACTTGTTCAACAACAGTTTAGTCAGTAATATGTATCGAGTTGATTGATTTCTACACTGAGAAGTATCAATCGAAATAAATATCAAAATTTTCCCACATATGGAGTTTTTTAAGCCTAAATCTTAAAACGGAAAGATATGCATATAGCATTTAAAATTCTTAAATAATTAACCTCGTATTAACTGAAACAATTACATGTAGTACAATTTCAATTGTAAGTTGAAATCCCTAAAATGAGTTCATTCGAATCAAACCAGGAAAAGCTACAAGAGATTTTACGTCGACTAAAATTCTCAGAATCTCCGCCCAGTTCCCCACGTAATACCACTCCAGTCAATTTGCAAGGGCTCAATGGAACAGGAGGTCAGGAAAGGCTGTCTGTTAGCCACCAAAATGATGCTGCCAATCTTGGTAAGTACATTTTCCTCCCTGAACTTTGTTTTATTTTTCCCCATCCAAAGAAGAGTCCTTATATGCTCATGGTAATGTTATATCTACAGGGCATAACTCCTTAAATAACGGGGTGAATGTTCCAGTTCCAAAGCATCCCAGTGATGGCCTTGGACGTAACCAAAATGGAATACCAAAAAATGGTACAAAGACGCCTACAAAGGCCCAAAAACCAAAATCAAATGGTATGACCGAACGTAGAAGTTTGCTACTAGTTTAATTTACTTAAACTCATCCTGTTGAAGTTGAACATATTGGAAAGGGTGGATTTTAGAATTACAAGATTTTTTATTTCTACCATCACAGGTTGGAAAGCTAAAGAAAGGTCTCCAGTGGAAGTACAGAAACTTCCTGAGAACAATATAAAAGTAAAGACGGAGGCGGTGGAAAAATCTCCTGAAAATGAAAACGTGGACTCGCCGTTGGCTGCATTATTTTTAAAATATCAGACAGAAAGGGATGCGGAAGCGCAGCTTCAGGCCCAAGAAATCGCAAAGTTGAAGCAAGAAGAAGAAGCTGCAGCAGTTAAACAAGAGTTCAGCCGGAAGGGGGTGCCAAGAAAAATACTTGAACAAATGCGCCAACTGCCAATTTACTCTTCAAAGAAAGAACTAATAGATGTAAGTATGCATTTTCACCAACCTAATTAGCATGAAATATTTTCTCTTTCAAGAACTATAAATATATGGTCCGTTTGTTTTCCCAATTTCAGCTTTTAGAGAAAAATCAAATGCTGGTTGTAATTGGAGAGACAGGTAACAGACTCATACTCAAAAGTATTACTGATAAGGAAAAATTCATAAATTACGTATGTATGATTACAAATGTTATAGGGTCAGGAAAATCCACTCAAATTCCTCAGTATTTGGTTGAAGCTGGATATGCTGTTAATGGGAAAATTGGCATAACTCAACCACGTCGGGTAGCCGCTAAAGCACTGGCAGAGCGTGTTGCTATTGAATGTGGGGTAAAACTGGGGACAAGCGTGGGGTACGCTGTGCGATTTGATAAATGCGTTTCTGGAAATACCATCATTAAGTATATGACGGATGGCATGTTGGTGAAGGAATTTTCACAAGAGCCATTGTTAAATGGTTATTCCGTCATTATCATCGATGAAGCTCATGAAAGGAGTATTCACACTGACATTTGCTTTGGTAAAAATTCATGACTTTTAAATATTTTGTGTGACTGTCAGTATTCAAGCAAGAGGCATAATTTAACTTGTTTTAATTTCTGGGTGCTAACAGGACTATTGAAAAGAGCAGCCCTCAGTCGTCCCGATCTTAAAATCATAATAAGTTCTGCTACTTTGGATGCTCTAAAATTTTCTACCTATTTTAAAAATGCTCCAATTTTAAGTGTGCAAGGGAAAGGGTACAACGTGGAGCTGATTTATGAGCCGTATCCTTGTGGCGACTACATTCAACGTTCGGTGGACACTATTCTACGAATTCACCGTAACGAACCAAGAGGTATGAAGCTGAACATTTGTAAAATCCATAATTTATTATTTTTTCAGGGTAGTTTATGCCAAATTTATGCTAATTGTTTGGTTTAAGCAGGTGATGTATTAGTGTTCCTATCAGGACAAGACGAAATTGAGCAGGTGTGGGAATTTCTTGAAGCCGGAAGCGCTTTGCGAGGATTTGCTTCTTCAGAACTAGTGATTGTACCATGCTGTGGAACATTGCCATTTGAGGAGCAGCAAAAAATTTTCGAAGAAACTCCTGCTGGTTGTCGAAAGGTTTGTCACTCATGATTTTTTATGGCTGGATATAAAGAAAAATTTGTCGAGGCATATTAAGGGGCTTTACAAACAATATTTTTAAATTTAACCCTGTTTCGGCTGTTTCAGATTGTTCTAGCTACGAACATTGCTGAAACTTCTATCACTATTGATGGAATTGTGTACGTCATTGACTGTGGTCACTTTAAACAAAATCAATACAACCCACGGACGGGTATTGATAGCTTGCTTAAAATCCAAATCACAAAGGTAAAAATACATGGTATAAGTAGCATGGTATGAGTATATCAGTCTACGTTATAAACCTGCAATTAAAATTTCGTGTTTTTTGCAGTTTCAAGCCATACAACGAGCTGGTCGTGCAGGCAGAACACGTGCTGGAAAATGCTATCGGCTATATACTGAATATGAATATAGA
The DNA here is from genome assembly GCA_964034955.1 of Orchesella flavescens. Lineage (NCBI taxonomy): Eukaryota > Metazoa > Arthropoda > Collembola > Entomobryomorpha > Orchesellidae > Orchesella > Orchesella flavescens. Next base: position 24,006,348 of record OZ035954.1, on the reverse strand, counting down.
GCCTTTAAGCAAGCAGCCATTCCTGAAATTCAACGTGGAAATGTGGAGTCTGTTGTGTTGGACTTACTTTCAATGGGAATCACAGACATTTTAAAATTTGATTTTATGGACCCTCCAAGCAACGATGCATTAATGGGGGCACTAGAGACCTTGAAGTGGTTATCTGCTGTGGACTCTCAATTAGAGATCACACCTCTTGGAATTCGAATGTCTAAATTTCCACTAGACCCTCCGTTAGCAAAAGTATTGATGGAATCTGCTCGTCTTGGATGCTCGGCTGAGGTCTTGACAATTGTATCCCTGTTGAGCACTCAGTACCAGAAACTTTTTAACCGAGCTAAAAAGAAGCGAACTGTGGCTGATGCAAAGAAGGCCTTCTTTAACGATTCAGACGGTGACCACTTCACATTGCTTAAGGTGTACACGGAATGGGAACGCAATCATTATCGAGAGGATTGGTGTAGGCAAAATTATGTTCAGTTTCGTCATCTTCAAGAAACATATGAAGTAAGACAAGAGCTAAGGGACATCTTGCTCAGGTATGACAAATTTTTCATTTCATTTTTCAAGTGAATACGAAAATGAGTATTGTATGGACGCAATGTACAAACATTATCAAATACTTTTTCAGTCATAATCTACTAGAAGTTTCCTGTGGTGCAAGAAAGGAATGTATACAAAAGGCATTCACGGCTGGCTATTTTCGTCGAGTTGCTAAAAAGAAACTGTTGGGACATGGATATGATACCATGCCTTTAACTTCAGTTTTATCGAGGGAAGATGTATTTCTACATCCTTCCAGTACTCTATTCCATGTAAAACCGCATCCTCAGTGGATAATATTTCATGAAGTTAAGAAAACCTCAAAACCATTCATCAGTGGAGTAATCGTCATCAACCATGAGTGGATTAAAGAATATGCCCCGGATTTTGCAAAGAGGCTTACGACCACATATGGCATTACTTTTTAGCGTGTTTAAAAATTTTCAAAATAATCATATTTTGTTTAAATGAAATGCAACGATGATCTAGTGAAAAAGTGGTTCCATTTTATTTTATGTAAATGTCAAGTACTCCTATGTATGTAAATATTTATTTTAAGATTCAATTAAGGAAAAATACAAAATATTTTCATTTCTTGGTTCTTTATATAGTCATGATTTCTCCTATGAAATACAAAATACGGATATCTGTATATATGTAACTCCAATTCTACGCTCTATTACGATTTCAAATTTCATGTGAAATATTTTCTTATTGATTGAAACTTTACAAATAGCAAAATAAAAAATAAACCATATGGCTTTCCAATAATTTCAAAAATTGACTTCTATGGTACTTAAAATAAGCTCAAAAAAAGGAAAAGAAATGAGAATGCATCTTTTTATATGTAACACATATTAAAACAGTGTTGAATTTGTAAAATTTCATTTTCACAGGATATGCATAAAATTGCAAAATAACAGTATCTACCGGTGTTGAAACTATAATACAAATGCAATCTCATTTCCTATCTTTTGTGTCACTCTGTCCTAACATAATTATTTGATTATTTGTTACCTGTGGAGTTTTAAAAAAACAGTCCCTATTACGAATTTGAATGTGGTGAAAAGTGAAAGCAAAGGGGACTCGCAATGACACAAGTCACGTTTCATTTCATTACAACGCATTTTTTAAACATCCGAACATGCCACATTCATCATTTTTCCTATATCAAGCACGGCTACGTATGACGTAATATATATACAGGTAACGAAGACATGAATTGCAAAAATAGTTGCAGCTATATGCATGTTGAAAAATCTGTACTTTTGACTTCCATTTAACTGGCATTAGTTTTAAAATAATTGATCAAATTGCATACTTTTCATTCCAAAGTTTAATTGACTGAATTTCAGATAGAATTACATGCTGATGTAGGTAGATCCTGTAACTCTCGTATAAAATCATCTCTGTGTATCAAAACGTTCATGTTTTTTGCTAGATAAAAGCAGTCAAGGAACATTTATTAGTTTTGGGTTATTGTAAAAAATCAGAACCTGCTAAGCATACGTAACTACTGATTTCCAAAAAAATGTTCTACAAATTTTTAAACTTGTCTTTTGTCATTGTTGGGTACTTGTGGGTCCAACAATTTATAAATGTTTCTGAAGCAGCAGGAATGAAATGTGTTATAGTGCTTGAAAGTGCTGAACAACGGGACAAGATTGCGGAAGCGTGCACTAAAAGCAATAAAATTGATGAAGCAAAAATTAAGGACTTCTCCATAAACACAACTTTGGAGGAATTTGACTTGGATGACAACGTAAGTAATTATACTTTCTTTTTTAACAACCAGTTAAATGTAAAAGCATTCAAATATTATTCTTGTATGCATCACGTTTTAATTTGAATTTCTTCTAATCTTTAAAGTGCTTCACCCAATGCGTTTACAAAGGATTCAACATTGTAAGTTAAGAAAAAGTTTTATGTCTACAAAAATACAGTCATAGTTTTTTTATAAGTTTTTATTTATTTCAAAGTTAACGGATGATGGACTAGTGAATAAGAAAGAGACAGATAATGTATTCAAAGGCAATATGACTGAAGTGATGTACAAAAAGGTTACGTCAATATGGACTTCATGTATTGATGATGTTGGTAAGTACAACTTCTAGTTTAAGTTGATATTGGTGAGCATCTAATTGCCCGCGCCAGTACAGTTTGTAATTTTTTTATATAATTTACTATGAGCAGAAAAGTTGGCAAAAGATAAGGGAAACAAATGTAAAGTACTTGCACTCCATGATTTTTGTTTCAATAAGCGGATGATGGAAGCCAAAGTTCATGAGGTAAAAAATGTTTAGATCGTTTGATGAAACAAAACGAATTGCATTACTCTGTGTTTAGCTACATGAATATCCTTTCTAATACAGTTGGAGTGCTAGCTTAATTGTTAGTAGATCTCAGGCTGCTTTTTCGTCCACTTGACACGACACGGACTGGGGTAATGACGGCGAAGTTTCATTATAGTTAATTAAACGTTGTAGGTATATCATTAAATGTAGTGTAGCCAAATTTAAAGATTATTTCTTCCAGAACTTTTAAAGTTGGTTTGACATACTATGACTGACTTTATAAGTAAAGCCAAAATTTGTTTCACTTGGTTCTTTCCTTCATCATGAATCACTCAGATAAATGAATAAAGTCAGTATAATATAATTGTTAATGGAGTTCCTTTAATCGATCTATAATGTAATATATTTTAACCTAACCCTGATGCATACTTACTTATATTAAAGACACATGAAAAATGCTTGTTCTCTGCGTCAAAAGGGAACATTGGTACTACATACGACATGCATAATATTATTCACTTTTCAGCTGTACTGTGATTCTTACTCATAAAGCCGTAAGCATGCAATACTATTTGTAACCAGATCTATATTTTATTCAAGCATTAGGTACAGTACGTGTACTTTTGTTATTCTATTGTTTTTGTTTCCTAGAATTCAAAAGGTCTGTCAACTGTACGACACAAACAATGAAAGCATTTAAAGTTTGGAATTAATACGCACAGCTATGATGTGACACATGACGTACTAATGTACTATACATATAATGGCAAAATCTACAGTTGGTTGGAAACAGATCACAAAAAAAAACTTGACATTGATTTCAACTTCATTCCCAACTGGCGATTGAGTTTTTGAAGAGCTCACTTTCAATGAATTTGATCAGTCAAGCATCAAACGTGTGTTAGGTATTTTACACATGTGGTTCATATTCCTCTAATATCAGCAATTTGTTTATTCTTGTTATTATTTTCCAAGCTAAAAATCAGAATATTTTCAAGTAAATGTATTTAATAAGTACATATATTATACTTGATGTGTTAACCTTGAACAGGTTTGAAATGTCAAGCAACATTAACAGACTTTATATAAATGTTTGTCAGTTGCCGCACATGGGCATTGGTGACGTCCATGTTTTCAGCCCATGCCTGATTATGTTTGTATCTTTTCCCAAATTTCGAGCGTTTCTTCACATATTAATCAAAAGTTAAAAACGAATTTGTCACAAGTCACACAATTTCAGAATGACCATGAAAGCTTTCGTATAGCAAAAACACAAAAGGAAACTTTTATTTTCGTTTCACATTTCAGTCTAATCTACGAATTAAATTTCATTGTGATATGTAAATCTTTGTGTGCTGAGCTGTTCCAAATGAAATGGGATTTCCGGTCAGTAACAGCTTAATGAGTTGGATTCATTGTTGGAACAATGAGTGTCATCCATACTATAGCATACTCATTTGGCACTTTTTCTATGATATTTCGTTCAAAAATTCAAAGCATTGCACATTAGTATGTGCAAGTGTCAAGCGTATGATTTGGATTTTGTATGCTAGCTATGTATCCACTTCCATGCAAAAAAATATTTTTCTGTGATAGTGTTGCTGTCAATGTCAATCTCCATGAAAGAAGAATGGCAAGTGCGTGTTTCACTACTGAAAGTCATTGCAAATTGAATCGAAGGGTTAATCTTGCTTCAAAGTGTTTTGTAATCATCAAAGCCGTCTGTATCGTCTACAGCCTTTTGGTATACATGTACTTAAAATCTACTTTCATTCTAGATTCTACATATATTCTGAGCTGAAGTTATAATCAAGATAGGATATCCATTTTTTCATTGTTTTATGGTAATTTGGTGTCTGTAATCCCTCAACTCAATTAAGATATGGTAACTCCGCATCTGGTTCTCGTTTTTACAATTGGTGCCATAAGCGGCATCAGTTTAAATGCTGTCCTCGCTCAAATGTCTGAAGAAAGTTATGAAGATGGTTGCTACATCGCGTTTGATGACGAAGAGCTGGGTTTGAATACGACAAGTTTAATAGTGAATCAGTGTTTAGAAAAGTATCCATTAAAATCAAACGAATCGAATGGGATGGAAGAAATGGACAATCAAAATAATGTAAGTTAATTTGCCCACAGCCCATTCGATATCACAGTCATTCAATAGCTTGTTGTTACTAAAAAATATATGTACGATTGATGGATTTTGCTTTGGGTGGTTTTCTCAGTGTGCCCTTAAATGCATCAACGAAAATCTCAATGCAACAACACAAGATGGACGCCTAAATATCCAGAAATTAAAGGACGACTTTGGTTCTTCAAATGCTACTGAAGCATACGCGTCAAAACTTATATCTTTACTGGACTCGTGTGCAAAAGATACAGGTATAAGAAATTGCTTGAGGTGTTTTTGGTTTTGAAAACGTATGCAATATTGTATCATATGATGTAAAGAAATAATTTTTGACATTTTAGAGAAAAAACTTTCCAAAACAGGAGGGTTTAAGGATAACTTATGCAGGTACCATGTGATGGTGATGCACTGCTACGCAGATCGTTACAGTGATGCCCGAGAAGAGATACAAAAGGTAAATATCCAGTTTATTCTTATCAACTTCATGTCCTGTATAGGCGATAGTTTTTTTTTATAAAACGTACTTTTGTTTGCATTTAGCTTTGTATGGGATGAAGAACAAAGGAAGGTCTCCATACTACACATGCATGTAAAATGTATTGTTTAGATTCTGTTCTAGATAATAAGGAAGGCTAAGGTTATGAAGTTGAGGAGAAATATCACGTCAAGAATTATAAGTTCGTATCAGAATAATTAAACAATAATTGGATAATTTCAAAGGTGAAAGGTTCTGTATAACACTAGCTTTGAGTTCGAATTGTTATAAATTTTATTTGACCTTCACCTTGACCATTCCACATCAAAGTACTAATTTTTGCAGAAATTGTTGCTCAACAATTTCAAACTTGCAATTCATTTTCCGGCTACTAATTCGACTTGATAATTCATGATTGCACCAAGGTAAGGTAATCATTTTGACATGTCCATTAAGCCATAATCATGAGTCATGACTTTTAATTTACTTAGAGAATGGCATCGACAGTAAAGATCATTACTCGACAATTTAAAAATCTGGTAATTGATGGCCATGGCCATACCAACTGCATGTTGGGCAATTATATAAACTGGACTTCTAGTTTTGATGAAACACTTATTAGCATCAAGAAGTCGAGCAGAACACATCTTGCATTTTGTCAGACATACATTGTATTCCCAGGCCGCGACTTAACATCAGTGAAAAAATGTTTGATAGACGTGATTTATTGTACAAATCTATCTTCATATTTCTGATTGCTGTGACAGAGTTTCATAGAGTGGTAGGAGAAACAATTTCAAACTGCACAATCAAATTTACAGATGATGACACCAAACTAAAAACATTCGAAGACTGTGCGACGAAGCACAAGTACGAGCATAAAATTTGGAACATCACCTTTGAAGAATACGAAGCCGAAATGAATGACCTGGAGTCAAAGAAATTTGAAGATAATGTAAGTTTAAAGCTTAAACTTTCTAAATAACTTTGGATCTTTCTTATTACCGTTCAAAATAAAAATAAGGCGCAGTAGAAATTCCTTGTTTCATTTAGTGTTTTACAAAATGCTTGTACGATGCGGAGGAGCTTTTGGACAAACAAGGAAACGTCATTGCTGAAAATTTTGACAAATACTTCAAAGCCAGTAATATTTCCGCCCCATTGTTGAAGGAACTCCGATCAAAATTTAAAGATTGTTCTGATGAAACAGGTATATATTTATCATGTAATTTACATTGAAAAAATTCCTTGGTTTTAAAATAATTTGAGATTTTCTTTGGTGGTTGTACTTGAATAGCACTAAAATTCAAGGATTCAAAAGAGATCCCTTGTAAAATGTATTCCTTGACTGAGTTTTGCTATTTTAACAAATTAAAGGGGAATCTCAAGCAGCTGGACGAGGTAAAGTTGATAGTTGGTTTTTATACAGTTGTATAACTTGTTTAATTATAATTTTGTAGAAAAGGGATGCTATAAATTCCTGAACTATGTTAATGTGGGTTTGGTTTCAGCTCTGCTACAAGTAAACTGGACTGTTCGCTGGAAATAGTTTTTGCTGATGGCTACTTAGCTTAATATTATTTCCTTAAATAAATAAATTCCACTGCATAATATAGTACTAGCAGTGCTTAATCGATTACTACTTGATTGGGGCTATGTGAGATTGAGATCAATAATTTTATGAATTTACATATGAACATCCGAGCATTATTATTACCGTTATTTTTACAGCGTTTTTTTTCAAATCAACTGACAACTGATCACCACCAAACATGATTGCGTGTGGCGTGTCTAAACTCAACTGCATAATGTATGAACTGGCTTAATGATAAGAAGTTTAACTACAATGTTGACAACTTTTTCTACCTGTCAGTCTCAGTTCATAAGCACTGGTTTATGATACAACTTTCGTTCGAATACGCCTCATGAATTATATAGAATCTTGCTAACCATATACTTCACTAAAGGGCAACAACTGCGTCCCACTTTTTGCGAATTCGATGGGTACGAGTACCTGACATAGGACATTTAATATTTATAACAAGCACAAAAACAGATATATTCAATGTCATGTCCGATAATAATCGATTGGGAGGTTGGGGTTATAAAATAAATAGTATAGGAATTGCATATTATTGGTCGGTTGATAGTATAGTAGACAATGGACGTCTTAAAACATTGACCTTATTTTAAACTATTCAATTTCTATTAAATTCTTAATAGAAAACGATTTATGTATTTTTAGTTTTCCATTTTCAAGTGAAGAAAAAGTATCTCGACAGCTGCCATAATCACATGAAGCTTTAAAGGAAACATTTGATTATGTTTGCTCCTTCTCAATCACACACTCAGATAACTAACAATACTGTGTATGTGATCATTGTAATTATTATTACACTAAAAGGGAACTGCGTTAAAATTCATGCTAAAATGCATGCATTTTATTTCGAAATTCACAGAAAAATATATATTATATAATATGATCATCTCAAAACTTTACATCAAGTCAAGGTACATATTTTTGCATAATTCATTTATTATGCAAATTAAACATATTTGCAAAATCATAGTTAATAAATTCATTTGGATTTGTAGGATACACGTATATGTACGTTATTAAACATTTGTAACCTTAATGCAAAAGCTATGCATACTTATTTAGCTAAGTTAGTAGTAGTAAAAATCTGAAAATGTTGGAATGTCCTTCTTTACGCAAAACTAGATTGAAGGTTAAGGTTCTACAAAATACTACATCTTACGCATTATGGAGGATTGGAGGAAGCGGAAGGAATAAGTTGCAGATTTTTGTAGAGATATGTAAGAAAGTATTACTCGAATTATGAAAAAGTATCCTTCTCGTTCACATTTTAATGCAGTCACATAATATATTAACCGTTTATACCCACTTAATTAACAACTAATCTTCTTTGCACATCTTGGAAACGGTTTGTTTTGTTACTGTTAATTTTACTAGGACTAAACGCACACACTTTAGCACAATCACAAAATTAGACCTTGTGGAGAAAGCAACAATTCGTTTTGTTGGGAAGGTTGTTGTGATTGCTGTAGCTTTCCTTGTTGAGGGTGCTGAGAGGAAGGAGCACCAGGTAAAACAGTTACTGGAGTAGTTGAAGACGGTAAAATTTTTGGAGTGTTATTTGTAGACGATGGAGAACTTGATTTTGGAGACTGTTCAAAAGCATTATTATATCTGTTGGAATGTGGCCGACTTCTGCCGGGATCAAAATCATCGTCTTCCGACGAATCTAAAAAAAAAGGCATTTTAAGGGTCAAAGACAATTTTGCATTTATTATTTTTGCATCATAATTACAATGAAGATACCATTTCCAATATAGTTAGGAATAGTTGAAGTAGGTCTCGGAGCCTTTTTCGTAGGCTGTAGTTTTACTCTTGGAGATAGGACCTTAGGGCCATCACTATTTTTGCCAAAATGGCCATTTTGTACTCCCTTCTCCATCAAATTAGACTGATCTGAATCTCCAAGCTTAGCTTTCCTGCTAATTAGTCGTTCAATAAAAAGTATTAGTCTCAACTTCTAAATAAAATAATACAAAATTGAACAATAGCGTTAGTAAAATTTTTATGATGATTTACTTAAGAAATGAAGGCAATTGAAACATTTGCGGGAAGGAGCAATGAATAATTTTAACCGTTATAGATGTTAACCCAATTACACATAAGACCGGACCTATCATTTTCAGTTCTATAGTCTTAAAACCTAGAAAATCCAAATCATAATAATCATAATAATTAGCCAATCTATTAATGATAATTATTGCACTACTCAAGTAACCTTGAAATATGTATATGGTCTTGCTGCACTAACCTTTTTCGCCGAGGCCGACGAATGTTATCACAAAACCTATACATACTAATAATAAATAAATAAAAAAGTAAATTGTAACCGATCAATAGTTTCCAGACCAAAACTACAAAATATTTATAGAATTATCGACAATTTTTAACCCAGCTCAACTTTCAATCTTACTTAAAACTAGGCCAATATAAATCGCAGTGTAAGCATTCCCCGAACTCCCAAACTCTTCGTTTTCATAAGACACTTGGCTGACAGCATCTTGGCTTGCTGCTTGTTGTGCTTGCTACAATTAATTAATTCATACAAATATTTTGATATTTATTTCTATTGATTCATTTTAAAAATTTGGCGTGTACACAGCTGAATATTTACAACAATATACCTTTCGATGCAATTTTTGAAATTCTTGTCCAAGAATGATTTTTTTCAGGGACTCATTGGCTGCTCTCTTAGCCTGCAAAGCTGCTGCTTCTTTGGTTGATAACTATGGTCATTGAACATTTATATGTAGTACAACTAAATTGAATGGGATTTTTTGGTCTACTAATAGACAAGTTAATCTGCATTCTGCAAGTCATTCGCCATTAGATTTTTTTTGTTAATTGGTAAAGAAAACTAGTTTATCATACATACATTTATTTAAGATTGCTAATTTAAGCTAACAATGTTATTCATGCACGTATAGCATGTAGCTATGCTAGAAAAAATGCAAGTTATCATTTGTGTTAAATACTACAGAGAAATAATTCAGTGTGGCACAAACATGCTCATATCAATGCCTTTATAAGTTCCCAGTTTCAAGTCAATCTAAATCATGCTGTATGAGAATACTGGATGGAAGCGTGTTTTTGTTCTTGCTACAGTTATGAATAGAGTCCATTAATCACATTACTATACAGAAGAATGGGACTATAACATGGTGCAAAAGGAAGTGTTATTACATTGTATTGTGCAATTCTGTGGGTTTTATCTTTATCATTCATGGGATCTATCTGTAAATCATTTTGGTTGTTTGTGACATTTCTGTTCGTTCGTATACAATTTTGGTGTATTGTCGTATCGTCGTAGGCATATTCATTATAACTTTTCTCGTTCATCGTTACTGTTCCTGTTTTGTCAACTCATAATGGGACATGCAATGTGGCCATTTGGTAGCTAAAGCCTTGGAAAAATTGAAATACGAACACTTAAAGGTTGATTTTAATTCAGTTGGAGAGAGCACTTTATAGCTAGCGTCATTTCATATTCATGATTATGGGATCGACAAAAGTCACTCTGATACAGAATTGAACGTATGTATTATTAGGTCAGCATATAATGGCTCTTTAAACTATTTTTCCCACGAGACGTTTACAGTTTTAGGGACAGGTTTTATTGAACAGTCTGCTTGTTGAGAAGAAAGGAAATATTATGCACATTTCACTAGCAAATCATTCCTGCTTATATTAATGCTTATCATGCTCACAAATAACTCACAGCTTTTGAATGGAAGCAAATTTTTTTTGCAGTTCTTGTTGTTCGTTAATAGCCACTTGATAGGCAAATAAGAAAGAGTTTTTTTTGAAGAGTAGGAGAAAAGCATTAGAGCAAAAGTACATTATACATAAGTATGTCTGTATTTACCCACTTTGGTGCAAATTTTGGAAAGGGTTTAATGGTAACATTGCTTCTATGAGGAATCAGTTTAAGCTCTTCCTTGTCAAGTTTCTGTCTTTTCTGTTTTTTCTTGGTTTTACCCCGGATGAGGGAAGCAATGACACCCGCTACCATTTTGGCGTTTTTTGGTTTAAGTTATTAATGCACTTTCTCGTCTAACCGTCAGTCAATGTTACTGACAAGTGTCGTCTTTCATTTCGCGTTTGTAAGTAAGTATATATGTATGTATATATTACTACACTACACTACATTTACAATGTCGAATCATACGTGCTTAAATCGCTAGTTAGTTTTTGTGGGCTTGGCTCATCTACGACAGCTACGACTACTGTGACTACAGCACTACAACAACTTTTTACTGATGCTGCTGTTTTCTACGAACTACGGATGATTGGTGATGACTACGGAATTGGTGGTGCGGTAACTGATCTTCTACACTTTAACTTCAGACACTATGAAGTCACTACACTACAAGTCTAACACAGAAATATTTTGATATACTGCACAATATATTCAGTTTCATTACATTTTTATAAAAAAGTAAAATTATTTTTTATATGAAAATAATCATAAAATAAGTAAATAAATGAAAATTATTGTTACCCCTTCAAGAGATTCATCCTGCATATGTTGTCGCAATTCTAGTTCCCTTCTCCGATCGCGCTTTTTGCGCTATAATTGGAAAAAGAAATTAATTTCTACTAATGCTAAAAGTAAAAAATCTATTTACTAAATAAATAAAAATATTATTTTATTACCGTCATAAGCGCTGCTAATCCCGCCATGATGGTCTGTGGCATGTTTTTAATAAATAAAAATTACTGTATTAAATCTCCATTCAACTGAAAAATATTTATACTGTACATGGCCAACCAACATATTTTATGTTGTACACACTCACTGCCAACCTTGACTCTATAGTTGAAAATAATTATTTTATTCTTCAACTGAACGCTACAATGTGACATGGCAAAAATGAAAAGCATAAATACTCTTCCATCCACATTTGCCATTTCCATGTTATCTAGCATCATAAAAGCTTTGTATATAATAATTAAATACGTCATAATTGTGGCATGCTTTTGCTATGCTAGAAGACACATATTATAGTCTATAGAGTCATTAGGTACAGCTATTATTATGAATTTCGCAAGAAAGCATTATGGCAATTAATTAGCCCTAATCTTAATACACAAAAAGTGTCAATGTGTTGATATTGATATGATGAGAACTGTCATAAAATAAATATCCATAAAAAGGTTTGGAAATAACCCACCTGCTGATGTGTGGAACAAGGGGCTCCTCACGAACAATTCAAGAAGACTTTTCCTTTTTATGTGATTGAATGACCACTAATCCATACCTATGATTTTTATCGTAATGCCCTAATTAACACTTTTCCATCGGGATGTTGACAAGACTAATAATGACGGCTGTGGATGTGAAAGCACTTTCATTTCGGTAGACACGTATAAAAATGGATAATAGTAGTAATAGTATTGATTCATTTCCTCTTCAAGCAGGGAAGCAACTTTGAAGACATTGATGATGGATTCCTTTAGAATGGCAAGGTTTTATAGGAATTTTATGAAAAGCTTAACATTTAGATTATATCTGACTTTCGTTAGGCACGAACTCATTACTCTACGGGTGACAATGGGAGTCTAAATGGAAACATTTGATCAAGAATTAAATTAGATTTCACGGTTGCTCACTTCACATTGAAAGTCAGAGTGGAAATAGCTTTGGAAAACTGGATTCAAACTTGTATATTTTTTTCGTTCACTAAACTTTTAACCTTCTTTAACCCCAGCCGCTGTGAAATCACTAAAACTGACACTCTTAAAAAGAAACTAAGAAAAGATTTTTTATTTAAAAAAAATTGTGTGAATTTCTTCTCATTTCAGTGTGAATTTTGTTGACTTCCTAAAAAAGCAAAATAACGGTGAAAGCCTGCCTCTCATGAAAAAAAACTGAGTTTAGTTGCTTCACACCGACTGTGGCTTGGCTGTTGTAGTGTAGTAGTAGAGAAAAATATTTTTCAGACTTTATTTTTTGCTCCTTCCATTTTTACCAGTAGCAATATATCAGTGAGTCTTGTATAAACTGCGGACGAAGGACATTTGGTATGGATTTTTAGTTCAAGTTGAATTCGTACCTGTGGTTATGTTTTGTGTGCTGTCTTATTCTACTTACTACAGGTCCTTTCACATTGTGTATGCTTCTATATGTATTCCATTCCCATTCCTTCTTCAAACATCAAACCTTTACGTTGCTTCGCTTTATTCAAAGAGAAAGCTCCTGTGACTAATCGATATGGTTTTCATGGTGCGCCCCATTATGGCTTTACCTTTACTGACTGACTGCAAAAAAAGAACAAGATTTCCTTTGACGATTACTAATTCTAAAGAAAAGTAAGCAAAAACAGGATAAACACGTGAAAGCATATTATTTTATACACAATTGTTTGTATCACAAAAAGTACGCAAACATTTTGGTGCGATATGTACATAGTATATATAATACAACCATGTCGTATGAGAATGCAGTTTAATTCACTGCTTAATACTGAGCATGTAACTGAACTTAACTTCAATGTACAGAGAAAGGTTACAAGCTTGTAAAGTACGATATGATTGCTGCACCAAACCAAAATGGTAAAAGCAGGAACACACAAATTACTAGTACGCAGAATGTAGCAGTAAATTTCTCAATTTCATTGCTGTACGTCCATGCTTATTTTGTGTTGTACTATAATAGTTCATACTTCCTCATGAACTTTTCAAGTTCATCAATGCTGTAAAAGCCCTATAGTAAAAAAATCTTCCTTTATGACTTTCTATTCCAGATAATAATACGTGATATGATAGCATGGTTGGGCTAGTACGTGTTATAAGAGAAATAAAATAAATTAAACGAATGAAAAAATTATGGAGGAGTAGAACGAGTAGGAGGGAATGAGGCGGTGATAAACTTAAAAGCTTTCCGTATCGTTCTTAGCTAGCATTAAACCTTTTCCTTGTAGCTCGATGAAATAGGAAGTAAATAGAATTATATAAGATTTAATACATTTGTAGTTTCGACACAAGGTTTGAATAGAGTAAAAGTGTTATCTAGCATTTAGATCTTAATGTTACGTCTTATGTCTATGCTGAGTTATTTTTCTAATTCTTTATTTTATTCGTAGTGTGTCTGACGTCTGAAAATAAGCAAAAGCAAAGCAAAATTCTAGTGTGTTCGAAGGGCAAAGACTGTTCCTGAGTCATAAATTCTATCGCTAATTATAGAAGAAAAAAACTTTACCAATATTATTACAGCCCAACTGAGATTGCAAGGAAAAGAACAAAAATCTTTGTCGATTTATTTTATGGAGGCATAGACGATTTAAAATGTTCCTGGTGTGATTTGTGTATGATAATAATGCTTTTACTGATGAAAGAATATGACAATGCATTTATAGAATACCATATATTATGCAGGGATATATATGTATCATTCATATTATAAGCTCATGTCATTGATACTATATGTGATATGATAAGATAAAAATCTAAAATAAATTTGTTGCAACAATATTTTCTGTTCAATTACGTCTGTCCGTCTGTACCCTAGAAATGGATTCACTACAGCAAATACCACTATTTTAGCGTTTTTCCAATACATAACAGCCAAAATGACGTCTTGGGTCCTCGCATGTCTTTCTCCGGCGGTGGTGTTACATAAACTGACGGGTTATTTGACTGGTGTGTTATTCAACTGCATTTGTTACCATAATTTCCTGCATTTTCGGTTACGTGTTATGTTAAATTACGTATGCTATGTGCATATACATAATGTATGTACGAGTTTATAAGAATGCAATTCTCATGTTCAGTACTCAGTAGCGACTCGTTGTCAGTGCAAGTCAGTCTCGTTGGAGTCCTTGATATGTGAAGATTGGAGATTGTAGAACGTGATATTGTGAATATACACATATATATATGCATTATTTTTATGTCAAGACACCACACGCAAGAAATGATGTCAACATTTCAACTGAGGGAAAATGACTCACTAATTTTTATTACATAAATCAGAATAACGTTTACATGGGATAAGGAAATATAATATGGCAAAGCCTGAAGCAAACGAAGTAAAAATAGAATGAGTATTGCAAATGAGAGTTTTTATAAAATAGTTTCTTTCTCAAACTTTCTCGGGTAGTTTAGTTCCCAAGTTAGCATTTAACATGATACCTCTCGTTAAATTACAGGGGCCAAACCGTACATTGAAAATGTAAGTGTGTCAGGCGTGTCAGAAGCCCACATATAAGTATTTACACGGCAGGTGCGTAAGAAAGACGATAATTAAATGAAATAAAACCACAGATTATATTTTGTCTGCTCATGTAATTTCACCTGCAGTTACCATGGCTGCTGGGTGAACGTAAACAAAATTAGGTAGGCTGGTAGTACACTTGCTGTTATTTAGGTCAAAATAAAATACCAGTATAGCACCAAGTACCACCCAACGATGGAGTGGAGTGCCGTGCCAGAGTGTGACCAACAACATAATACATCTATTGAAACGATCGAAATACTCAAAGTGACAACCGTGAAATAGAAATGGGTTTACGGGAATGTAAGAAAATGGATAAATTGACACAGCTTTCTCCATGCTATGCTATAAACCTATGTGTGCCTATACTGTGCCTCTTTACTTATAGGCGAATTTTGTACTACGTTCTGTATCTTACATAAAAAGGCATGGGTGAAGGTTTGAACTGAATGAATTCAATGCATTAGCATATACTTATGTGCATGTTTTATTCTTTTTCTCACAAAAATGACCTTTACTTTACACCAGCATTTTCATGTACTATACAATTTACACAAGCACCAATATTATGCTGAAAGTATTTTACTATACGTATGTAGAGCACATGCTTGGACGATATGTTTAGTTACAACCGATACATTGCATCTAATGGAAAATCGAATTCAAGTTCATTAGTACGTTAACGTTACAACACGCTTTTCGCAGACCATTTCAACAATAAGTTTGACATGCTGGTATAATCGAATGTCAAATATTAGGATGACAAGCTAATCGCTTTTGGAAGGCCATATCAATTTATTTAATCTCTCTGCAACGTTTCCCAAATGTCAACAAATATAATTACGTTATTATCTCGATTCTCGTTTGATTGCAATAATATTATTAGGTAAGTAAAAAATAATGAAACAAAAGTACCTTGAAACTTTCTTCTAGTGAACTTTCTTTCATTTTATTTCCACGTGGCTTTAACAGCTATCAACCTTCTTAGTAGTTAATGAATTTATTTTGTCCGTCAGTCGGAGGACGTTACATAAATTGAAGTGTATACGCATTTTTGGTTTGGAAAAAGACAGCAACAAAATGTGCATTCAACTAATGCTAAAAGTCAATGGCTTATCGATTATAGATAGTAAATACTTTTTTAATGCCTGTTACTCCATTACTTTACCGCTAGTTGTGTAAAATACTGTTTATATTTGCATGAGTTTTGTAATACAAAAATGTCAACCAAAAAACTTTTAACAGCAAGAAAACTATATACTCTTCAAGTGCACTTGAAATAGAAGAGAAACACGCAATGAAAGATTTTTTCTAGAAAAAAGAGCCCATGCAGTTTTCCTTGTGAAAGCACTCATTCATTACAGAAGCGCGGAAGGGAGTCTAAGCAGCAGGATTTTGCGTGACATAAGCTCAAGTAGTTACTCCAGATTGGTCATGATTGATGTGGATGTGTGAGTTTTACCTATTTCCTTGTCAAGGTGAGGTGTGCAAAGTAGGTGACTTGACAAGGTCATGACTAATTTTTTTACAAGTACTGATCCAGCCATGTCTAGATATCGGTGCAGTTCCGACTTTCATGCATATTATGGGTGCTTTTTTTATATGCAGCTTCGTCGGTGCAAATAACTATCATACATGCATTTCCACATTAATGGTTAAGCACATTATATCTTATAATAATAACATTTTCATGATAAACGCGCGGGTTAATAGTGTGATTTTATTTAGAGTGAGTTTTATTGAAGTACGACTAATTCAAAGGCAATATAATTATGTAATCTATATATTATGCAGGTTTTTGGGGATGCTAAATGAAATATGAAGTAAGTATATCGGAATTCAAACAGTAATTCATTCATGAGAATGGACACGTTCTTAACAATAAATAATCTGCACCTAACACAAAAATTATTATTCATCTAGTTTATAATTTTACCATTGTTGAAAACCAATCGTCTTCGAGTACACACATGGGTCATAAAAATGATGACAATATTACATCTCAGTCAATAAACAACAACACCAATTAATGCAACTCCTGTGCTAACTATTAATCATATAGCTTTTGGCAACGTTTCCAATCTTTCATCTTCTTGCATTCCCAGTATTCATTATTGTACAAATGGATAAGTTGCCCAGAAATGGGGTCCATTTGCTTAATAAACCAAGCAGGAGTGTAAAATGGCTCTACTCCTTCCTCTGAAACCCATAGGAAATTAACAGAATTATTGATGTGGGAGTTAACTTTAGAAACCATGTATATTATTATGTTATTATTTTATATTGGGTACACCAACCAATAGTGGCATGTGTATGTGGCATTTCACTCTTGATAGACTTAAGATTTGAGTTTGTACTGAGTTTTGTACTAGCGTCATGAGCTCGCTGCCGCCTAACTTCCCTTTGTTTATCCTCTAACCGTTGTTTCTCCACGTTTGCCTCATCCCATTGACCGTCTTCCATGAACCGTTGATCAGGTCTGAACCTTACATCCGTTGGAGCAACACCATCCTCCATTTCATTAAGTTGAGAAGCAAACACGGAAAAACCATAGTACTTTTCCGCATCTGATCTAATGTTAAAGCGCAATGCGCATGGAGATGAACAGGACGGCGACAAAATAAGCAGTTAAATATGACACAAAGTGTGTATTATTATTATTCTTAAAAACTCAACTCACGGAAGTATATTTCGCTTCCAAAGAATACGTGTGGTGTCCGCAATTGGTTTCCCAGCAGAGTCTAATTTTGTGGCAGTTAGATCAGAGTCCCAGTCCCCTTTTAATTCCCAGATTGGAACATTGGAGCTATTGAGAACTTTCCCATACACTTGTCTAGATCGCGTGAACATGGATCCGGCAGTATACTTCATTATACATTTTTCATTATTTGAATGGTTCAAAATCTCCATATCTCCTTCTTGTTCAATATACAACTTTCCAAACATGAGGTTACGAACCACAGTTGTTACCTTACGCCACGTGTAATGATTTTCTGCGCAATTAAATGATTAATTTAGGTAGACCAAATAGATGAATCAAAAGCTGGACTAGGAATGAATACTGTCATTAAAAACGTTTGGAAATACCACTTGCTTTAAACCGGAGATGTGCAATTCCCAAAGGAAAAATTTCCAAGTAGTTCCCACGAAACTTGGTGGACATCGTAAACTGCTGCCATTGAACCCACCCATATGCCGATTCACAATGTAAAGCAGCAACAGGAGGATGATGACAAACTTGTTCCGAAATGCATCTCCAACCCAAATCGTCTGTTCTGTCGAATTCAAATGTTTCTCCTAGTATCGGATTAAATGGTTTGGCAGCTCTTAGAGCGCAAGTCGCATAAGCGGACACAGTGAACGCTGCCACAAACGCAAGTTGTTCCAGCGAGTCCGTCATTTGACTAGCTTTGTCAAGAACTGAACAGTACTCATAATCTTCTGCTAAGCGCTGCAACATGGACAATGGCTCAGAGAAATTGACAGGTAAAGGGAATTTTGTCAAATCCTTTCCTATTGCGCTTTTTATCAAGTTCCAAAGGCTCATGGGTCTGTCCGGCTTATCTGGGACTCTTGACCGACGTTTTTTCTGGGGTTGAGTTCCTATAGAGGCCGGGGTCAATTCTAAAGAAGCGACCATATTTAAAGGGAAGACTTCAGAGGCAATCAATTGGGTGTTGGCGGATCTTAGGCTAATTATATCCTCTACGTCACAGTCACACGTTTCGCTTACTTTTCCGACTAACTTTCTATGCTTTCTTCTACAACAGCAGCATCTACATTTCTGGGGAAAGGTGGCACAGTGTCTAAAAGCTGTTAATATAAAATTTTAAAGAATGTGAGCTTATCTGATTTGGCTGCATACCTTCTTTTTACTAGCTTTCTGTGGGTCAACAATGCCGCTCATATCCTCGTCATCAATTTCTTCTTCCACCACCTACATTAAAACCACACGCATAACCACATCACGCATATTATTATTCCAAATTCAAAAGAGAGAATAATGCATTCCCCTTAAAAATACATGATATATTTAATGCTAATTCTACCAAGTTTCCCTTAGTTGAGTTGCTCCAGACAGTAAAAACTTGATCTGACTCTATCGGACTACATGAACTAGTACAAACAGGTTCTTCATCTGAAGCACATGTTGACAGAGACAAACTCGAATCATTTGTTTCCTTGCGTTGAATTTCGTAATTTTGGCTGGGCGTTGGCGTTAGTGACAATGATGAGTAGCCTATTCCCATTGATGGGTCTTCAAACTCTGCATCTCCAAAAAAATTCCAAAAAAAATATTCCTCATTCTTATCAATCGTTTTTACAATGTAAAAATGTCATTGTACAGTGAAGGCATTGTACTTACATAACTAATTTGGCGAGTAGAAACTCTTTGATCGTAGACTTTAGGTGTGGACCCATTCACATGAAATTTGACATCTTAATTTTTTTGAAGTAAAGCATACTGTAAAATTACCCAAAATTCAAAGGACCTTTACTATTATCACCTTGGTTCTTTCTGATAGGACAAAAATGCTATGTTACATCAATGCGGATTTTGTGTCATGTTGCCATTATTGAATTCAGGTGCAAATAAGTACCTTACGTAACTGGCTGTCAACTGATGTATGACGTATAACTAATATATACATGTTGCAGACAACTATATATTGCTAGGTACTGAACATCCTAAGAACTTACGATATCCTAAGGTGTTCAAACCTGATCATACACTTACTTATGGGAAAGTGCAGATAGAGATATGTAATATGAACTCATTATGTATTTGTTTTTATTACAACCATGCAAAGATAAACCTGAATTTCAAGCTTTTTTTATTCGAACCGATTGTGACTTGTTTCAATCATTGTTGGACTAGCAGTGATTTGATCACGCAATGTCAGCTAATGTAATAACAATAACTGGTGCACTGCTTTATACAATGCATCTGTAGATAAGAGATCTGAAATACGTTCATGCTCTGCTGTAAAATACTGATTCATAATAACACATCAAGATCATATAGCATAACACTGTCCCAGATAGAAATTTTTAGTAGTTTATGCGCATATTATGCGTGGGAAGTGTGGGTAGAAATTGAGTGGGAAATGGAAGCCGGGCCCGAATGTTTTCTGCATGGAAACAAGATTGCAGAAAATGTGCAGAAAAAGTGCATAGATTGCAGTTTTTTGGTGCATGGTTTCCCCAAGGTATCCCGAATCAAATATGCACATCTATTCCCATGCAATTTTTGCGTTATATATACGCATGTACTGTGCATATTTTAATAGCTTTATGCCAACTCATCGGTAAAAAATAAGGAAAAATTGACGCATAAAAAGCATTTAAATTGTCACAGACTTTATTCCATCAATATATTTCTCACTAATTAGACATTTTATAATACAAATTCATGTTATGACAAACATACCGATTCTTTCTAGTATTGGCTGGTAAAAGCACACATTTGTCAACTATATCGGATACACTAACCTCAACCGTTTGTTTTGACTCCTCTTTAACGCTGTAAACCGACATTAAACAACTGTCGATAGGAAATAATTTAACACTAATTTTATAACAAAACTCTTTACAAACTACAGAATCCTTATCATAATTTATATATTGAATTAGCATAACCCGGCCGTCTTTAGTACAGAAACAGTTGTTACCTCTTTTAGCTGTCAAAACAAAATTAGCAAATGCTAGTTTTGTGTTACTTTTCTTGCACTCTCTTTTACAGCATGAACCTGTATTTTTACCCGCAATTTCATGCTCCTTAACCCTTTTAACTACTTGTTCAAGCTGTAACCTTTGTCCTCTTATCATTCTTTTTAACTTCTGCATATAGTTTTCAAATGGGAACGCACTAACGTCATCTAAATTCCCAAAGTTTTTACCATCATCAGCTATGTGTAACAAATTATGAACATTATAGACCATAAACTGACTACCATATAGTGTTGGTACTAACCCTACGAATTTTTCTAATAAAATTTTAGCTACGTTATTCCACTCAATACTACTAGATTTCTCAGACAATAGAATTTTAAGAGCGCAATGCAATAATAGGAAATGCTTATACTTAGAATCGTCTAATACACCATTAAGTGCGGTAATACCGGTGTATAACAAAAACTGTCTAAATTCTGTAGCTTTAAATCTATTTATATCTTTCAGCGACCTAGGCTTCCTTGCAAATTCTCTAGGAAAGATACTGGAGCAACTTTCTAAGTATAATGATATCTTTTTAACTGAAGCCGATTGTAATCGAGTACCTAAAGGACCTCCTAACCATGATAGCAGCAATTTTCTCATAACGCCTAAACATACAAGGTGCATATAGTCGAGAACAAATTGTTCCACCATGTCTAGTTGGAGTACCTGAAGTGGTGACTCCTTTAAGTGATGATCTGGGTCATTCATTTGTCTAAACGATGAATTTGTTTTTTTTGCTGCTGAGCAATTAGATAATATGACACGGCCACACCATTCGCCGTCATCAATACACCTCTCACAACTATGATACGCTGTGTGGCCTTTTATACATTTGAGAAAACTCCTTGCAGGAGCGTCCGCTATAACACAACTGACTTTAATTGTATAAAACGTATCACTGTGACAAAACCCAAAAGTTGTTAGGTTAACAAGCTCATCTAGAAAAGGTTTCATAAACTCAGATATCGACGACGGCTTACTTTCGCCACAGAACAAAGCACATAGGTAGGGACCTGCTTCTCTAACCTGATCAACTATTAACAAAATTGGCCACATACTTATGTTGCTACTCTTACAGATAGGAATGCCGTCAGTGCTTAATGTTAGAGTAATAAGGTTTGAAACATTTCCTGACTGCATGATCGGAAAGTAATCATTCGTCTTGGCCCTCGATAAAGCAGTTTCTAAATGAGATGTGATACCAAAATAAAAGTATTTCCCCCCAGTAATTTGTTGTATGTTCAAACTATGTGGTGTTTGCAACAGTGTCTTTGAGCACACAGGAAGATTCTGACTTGGGATTTGAGGTTTGAGGATTCGAAGAAGTTCTGATAAAGCTTGGTGACTAATGTTATGATTTACTGCCCATATTGCTAACTGAGATGATATTTTCCCATTATTTTCTACTACTTTGCTAGTGTCTAAACTACTTAAGCTACTACCTACGATACTAGATTGACTAGACGGTTGTACACTATCACTATTAACATAAACATTGTCCCCGTCGTCCAATTCATCTTGGGACTGCTCGGAAACTGCTTAACTTGATGGATTGTGATTGTTAAGTTCCATCTGGACCTCGTTCAGTATTGCCTCCACTTCGGCGTTGATTCTTCGTCGACGGGAGCTGTACGACGCCATTTTTTCTTAGCGTTTTTCCTCCGCCAAGGTCTCTCGCGTTGCGGAAGTGTAACTTAATTATTGTGTCCACCTGGTCATCTGTTACATATTGGTACCCACTGTTGCTTCTTGTGGAAACTGAAGTGAACAAGAACGAAGGCTATCATTTATTTCAAATCCTTTTAAAATTCAAATTGAATTCGAACCATTGAAATACATTTTGCTCACCAATCACTACGTCCCGTAAACGCAGTCACGAGTCGAATGCTAATTTTTTGTTCTGCCCGGTGTAATTTATTTTCTGTGATACTTCAGGTGACAATAACTTGTTAAGCATGCCCCTCACAATCTTTCCTAGGGTCTTTCCTCCAAATGCTGAGCAGAAAGCAACCTGAAATGAATCAAATTACAATTAAAAAATTATGTGCTTCCCTAAGGATTTGTAGGACATATTATTAGCTTTGCTTCTTATTTATTACTAGCTGGTTAAAGTTCTCAGTTAGCTCGAGCCACCTTTCCAGTTCCAGCAGGTGTCCTGTCTCCTCAATTGGAAAACGGAAAGGAATTGAGGATTGTAGCTGGTTTTGAATTGAAACGTTGACAGTTGTGGTGCGCCGGAGAAGTTCGTCAATTCCAGACTTGATCTCTGCAATAGCCTTTGCAACAGTTCTTTCCAGAGCTGAATTGAACAAATAATCCAACGTAATGATTCTGACAATACCCTACACGTCAATTCAATTCAATAAAGTAATAGCTGCACTTGGTACCTACAGGGTGGCGCCTTCTTTTTGATAACGCTTTGTTTTATCAAGTATCTCTGCTCGTGCTTATCGTAGGTGGGTTGTCAATGCAGCAAACGAAAGGTAAAGCGATTTTGCATGGAATTACAAAAGGTTTCACATGAAAATCTAAAATCCAGAAGAATTGTGGTCAAAAGAAGTGGGCAATGTCCGGCAGGAAGTTTCCAAGCAATCACTAAGAGAGAAAGCCACTAAAAGCTGTGAAAAATGTGTTGTTGTATCTTAGTAAAGATGTTTCTAATATATTTATCTTTCGTACTCTTCATAACATCGAAGAAATCAGTGAGATAAGTTAAAACAGCAGAGTGGCACCTCTATTAAGTGCAACCACCGGAAGTGCGGACTTCCGGTGGCTGACGAAAGTCAGCCCGTGGACTTCTAAGGAAGAACTACCATCCCAACTATCGTTATCCAAACTATTAAAAACATCCCTGGAAACCGTAAGAAGCATCATTCACGACGATTTAGGCCAAAAAACTCACCGAAAAATGTCATTCAATGCTCAATTTACAACTTTTTCTCGAACACGACCAGATTGATGTCCCAGTGTGTGGACGGAATTGAGAAAATGTTCCGTATCAACGTCGTTTCTAATAAAAAAAAAATGCCTGTTTAATCCTGTGATGCCAGCCCCATGGATTTATTTTAGCTTTCCGTATCTAAAAAAATGACTCAGTTTGACTGAATCAGTTTTTGATGCGATTTGGAAACTTCTTGTTGGCCATTGCCCAATTCATTTGACCACAATTCTTCTGGATTTAAGATTTACAAGTGAAACCTTTTGTAATTCCATGCTAAATCGCTTTACCTTTCGTTTGCTGTATTGATAACCCACCTACGATAAGCACGAGCAGAGATACTTGATAAAACAAAGCGTTATCAAAAAGAAGGCGCCACCCTGTAACTGTCGCCTTTTGATTTCTTCAATATCATTAAGTGTAACCAAAATTCCAGTTGTCTCTGCATGTACCGGACAGTCTTCCGCTTGTGTTGAAGGGTTTCTCGGATTTTCTACTTCAAACGCCGAATGATTTGAAAAATCAAATTGATATTCGTCGTTTTCACCAAAAGAATAGCTGGACTGAGGCTGAATTTGTCCATCAGCTGTAGGAATTCTGTCTGTGCCTGGCCCCCGGTCAATCAAACACTGTTTTTCTACTCTCAGGATACTGGAGACAATATTTGCGGTGGGAGTACGTGGAGGCGACCGCGGTATATTTTCCACTACAGGTTCTTCAAGATACGAGACTGATTTCTTTAACAATGCTATAAAAAAATAAGCACACCCATTCTATTATGAATTTGAAGCAAATTTCTACAAACAATATAATGATATTGTGTTAGCTAGTTACCTTCTGCATTGTGAAGAGCTTCATCTTCAGAGTCATGAACGAATTTGGGAGTCTTTTGTACTGGTCTGCGCCTCTTTCCCTTTGGTGCATTCAAAACTCCCAGGGGAGTATTTTCAATATCGGTTAGTTCCAAAGTTGACGTAGATTCTGCTTGCTTTTCCAACTCCTTACCGACAGTGTAATCAGCTGAGAAAGAGTTGGACACAGAAGTTTTTAAAACCATGACATATTATAATAAATTATACTAGGTAATAATTAAGGTAATAGGAAGTAACTTCCTTACCGATTCCACTACGTAACACACGAACTGGAAGTGAGCTCCAGTTTTTTCCAACCCTTTTTCTGGATTTTATTTTAGCCGTTGATGGACCCGGCGGCCAGTAGCACTCAGTTTTAGCCCTGTTTAACCAACTTGACGGAACTAGAGCAACACTATCTTGCTCATTAGTAAACAACACCACACTGTACATGTTCCTAAACCTCCTTCGTCTTAATAGTAAATTAAAGATGAGCCTTAACAACTCTCAATATCTTACAACTAAAAAATAATTGCAAATCAAACTAAAAGTTGATGGTACCAAAACGAAACTTTAATCAACTCAAATTGTTTTAGATTCCACAAGCAAGGTACGGCCACTCAAAAAATTTTATCCGTTAAGTACATCACAAAAAATGCGTCGAAAATGCACATTTCAATCTGACCAAGTGTTGCAAACCATCAGCCTGTCCGATCCGTTTGAACTCAACTTTTGGAAAATCTCAATTTGAGGTTTCCCATATGATTTATGCATATTTTACGCGCTTTTTAGACGGGTCAGTTCCCACGGTGGGAAGAGTGGGAAAAACTTTGTTTCCCCTGCAGAAAATGCAGATATTTTGCATACTGTATTGTTTCCCTCACGAAATATGCTCTCAATTCTATCTGGGGTAACACTATACACATGATGATTAGCGCTTTAGGTGCCAACAATTTTTTTTATTTGCTCAAACATAACGATTATTTACTACTTTCGAATTTTGAAAAGTGAACTTAATAGTAGTAAATTGAAAGCGGGTAATTTAGTAAATGATTCAGTGTAGCAGTTGATTTGAAACTTTGAAAATAAATTACGTGAAACTTTTCTTTAAAACGGAAGCTGTAGAGCTATTTATTCAGCATATAGTATTCGTGATAGCAAAGTGAGTGACATGTTGCTTGTAAATAAAAGTGCTGAAGGTCTCAGCAACGAGAAAGATAAGCTATAAGTGTCATGTGATATATATTTGAAATCATGGATAGTATTATACAAATTCTGCTATTTGTAGCAGTTTTCATTTGCAAAAGTGGTGGGCAAACAAATTGTAAGTTATCAATAATAATATTGAATAAATGAAAAAAAATAAGTTTCTTTATAGGAGGATCTAAAAATGTATTTGTAGTTGCAGGAATCCCTTGTGGTAAGCAGTTTGATAGAGTTCCTAAAATAGTTGGTGGAATCCCAACATTTCAAAGTGAGTATCCTTGGGTGGTTAGCTTGAAAAGACATGGAAAACATTTTTGCAGTGGAACCATCGTCCATAGCCGCTTTGTATTGACGGCCGCCCAATGTGTAACATTTAAAAAGTTTGTAAGCTTATCTTTGAGTTAGAGTAAATTTGTTTTGGAGGAGTCAATATTAGGACACGAGTTAAAGAATTATTTTTTATATTATTATTGATTTTATTTTATCAAGGAGCATAAAATTAAGTACCCTCAGTGTGACAGCGGGTGAATACTTTCTTAATTTACCGGAAGAACCAAATGATGCAATCAACTATAATGTTGAGAGCATTCTCATACATCCAAATTATGATAAAGCAACTCATGAGTATGACATTGCAATGGTCCGATTGAAAAAGCACACTTTTATCAGTCCATCAACGTGGCCTGCCTGTCTGACTAGCTACAGAAGTCGCTATGAAGGGAAAACCGGGACTGTTATAGGCTGGGGTGTTACAGACATTAAAAATAATTCCAGTAAGTGCCCAATCTTTGTTTCTAATTCATTCATTTTGGAGATTGAAATTTAATGAACGAATTAATTTTTAAATCGTGCCGTGTGTAGAGCCAGCAATTCCAAAACTATCTGAAGTACTAAGAAAAGTATCAGTTCCCATTTGGCGAAATAAAGAGTGTCAAGATGCTTTCAACAAGGCTAAATTTAATTTCACCGTGCACGAAAGTCAAATGTGTGCAGGTTCTTATGGAAAGGACACATGTGATGTAATGATACACACACAACTGTTTCAGTTTTTATGAGCTACAACTATTATTAATGACACTATATAAATCAAATCTTTATAATTTTTTTTCAAAGGGAGATAGTGGATCGCCTTTGATGTCAAAAATGTCTTATGACAAAAAGATGGAAGTCATCGGCGTAACAATTGGTGGCAGAGGATGTGGGGTTCTTCCAGGTAAGAAGAAAGCATAAAGCGCTGACCAAACAAATAAATTATTTTTAACGAAAAATAATAATAATTTTTTCATAGGTGTGTATACGAGAGTGAATACCTTTCTACCATGGATCGAGGCTTGTATAGCAGCTTACGATTCTCCATAACGAAAGTGAGTCCAACTATACATGCCAGTTAGACAAAACTGGAAGGAAGCACTTTGTGGGAAATGTCATGTGACAAATGATGTCAACTTCAAAAAACACCGATTTATTTATTACTGATCAACATATATTTTTAATTAATTTTATACACCCTGATCCTTGACATTCATTTTTCACTGTGTGACTGCACTAGACATTTAATGGCAGAATAATATTCCACTATGTTTATACTCCCTACTCCAACGTCAATAAACAACAATCCTTTGTAAATTTCATGGAATGACAGCAATTAACACCACAGGTTGCATAAAAACTATACACTGATACGGAAGACGTAAAAATAGGGAAGTAATAATAATGGTTTATGACAAATGATGTGCATTCCTCATGTAATTCACACAGGAAAAGGATGCAAAAACACTGGATGTACATCATCCATCATCAATATCAGTAAACCTTTCATGTGACGAAATATATATGGTTGGCGCATCATATCATATCATACCTTGCATTGTATTTGTTTCACTTGCAACTTATTACAACACGTATACCTCACCTTTGGCAAGCATTGATACTTTGATACACCTACAGCCGTCATTCATTCACCACAGGAGAAACAGCAACCTTCACCCTGAACTACATCGCCCAATGCAATCTTATATGCATGTAGTGAAAAATGCTCCCATAAAATGTTCCCTTTGATAACGAATGTAGTAGATTGGATGTGTTTGGGCAATTTTGATATAATTGAGTGAAACAATAAAACCAGCACTAATTCTGTTTTTTTACAAATTTATTAATAATAGACATTGGCAATTGCGTTGCACGCTGGAACAAAAAAAAATATGTAAAAAGTCTGAGGGAAAAAAAATGAATGGTGCATCTCATGAACCATGTGAGGATGTTACGCATTTTTTTAGGACTGACAACTGACTTCTCATAATCTCACGCTTCACTCCTATTCCCAGTAATTGTGTTAGCAGATTTCAGCGTAGTGCAGATGTACGCTAAAACTACTACAGAGAAATAATAAGGAATAGGAAGCGACATAACCGGCATGTCAAAACTCATACTGTGAGAAAAAGACGCAGACTGAAATCCATTTATTAACAACATCCTATGTACAGAACATAACATGTGACAATTGAATGACTCAACTTGTTCCATTAACGCTAAACATTTTGGCGTTGATGTTTCTTATCTCGTATAATCCACCAATTTAATAGCTTTTTACATAGCAAACATGAATTTGTTAAATGGAGGAAGACAAAAGAATTCCTTGTTCCTAATCCGATATATACCACATCCTCAAGTTGTGGCTGGATGAATTATGATTTTGATCTCAAAACACAATATACTATAAACTAACACTCTACTCGTGTTAAAAGAGGGAACTTCTGGGTGCAAAGGAAATATTTTGTTTGCTTTAATAAATTTATATGCAACTGATAAGATGAAGCTGGGAGTTCCCGAAGCGGTCGTTTTTAGTTTAGTGCTTATTGTCACCAATGTCTATGGAAGATATGTTGGAGACGTTGGAAAATTTTCTGCAGGTTAGTTTATACACTGATTTCCTAAATGGATTTGAAATGTAGATATTATGAACCTAAAATGTTTATGAATCCTTAAAAAAAATTTAAATAAAAAGATTCATGTGGCAAGCGGAGAGAAGGTCGTGTCATGGGAGGAGAACAATCAAAATATGGAGAATTCCCTTGGATAACTTCCATTCAGTCTCAAGCTGGACAACATTTTTGTGCTGGATTTATGGTTAGCGAACGTTTTGTGATTTCGGCCGCACATTGCTTCTCAAAAAAGTACAATCTACATGTAGATTACGAGGGAACGTAAGGAAATAGCTAATGATAAAATACAAAGGCTTAAAAAGGAATTATATTAATAAGCAGACTTTAAAACAAAAACTTTTTTTTCTCTCCCTCCATTTCAGATCCGTAAATTTAGATAGCATGGTCGTGGCAGTGAATCGGGTTCAGTTGTCAAATAATTCGGATCCTTCCAAAATAATTACAGTTAAAAAGTTGACCCTTCATCCACAATATGATGATGACTTGAATAATGATATAGGTCATTATGTTCATTCGCAATTTTTTTCATTTTTTTAAAAAAATGCTCGCAATTAATTCAAGTATTAAATGTTTAATGCCCTTTTAAATTGTGTGCAATTTAGCCATTTTGGAATTAAAAAAGGATGTTGAACTAACTGATGACCTTAATCCAATTTGTCTTCCAACAATTGAAAATGAAGGCACTGGTCACGTGACGGTAGCTGGGTGGGGGTACCGTCATTGCGATTCTGTCACTACGTCTAATGAGCTCCATAAAATTACCGTGCCACTTTGGACAGGTAGGTGAATTCGTGAATTAGCTAGGTTAAAATCAATATAATATAAAGAAAGTTGTAGTCTTTAAAGTTTTTGTTGTTTTTGTTTGTTTAGCTGACAACTGCAAAAAAGCTTACAAAGATGAAAACTATGACTTTAATAGACGGGACTATGTCTGTGCTGGAAGCGATGGAAAGGATATTTCCAAAGTTTGTAACATTTTTTACGTTTACAATCCCTAGTTTTGAATTTGTCACAAGGGTGTTCACGTTCTTAATGTCAGAAATAATTCAAACTTTGGTTTTAATCGTAGCTAAAATTATAATTTTTTTTAAATTGATTCATTTATACTGATTGTGCAGAAAGCATTTCTTGTTTTAGGGAGACAGCGGTGGGCCCTTGATGTTTCAAAAAAATGACAGGTGGACTGTCATTGGGATCGTGTCATCGGGAAGATTCATGTGCTCTGATCGGGTTCCTGGGGTGTACACAAAAGTTTTTAACTATTTAGAATGGATAAACACACACATCCAGAGATAGATTTTTTTTAAGAATTGTGCCATGTTATGTTCTTCGAGTCATAAACTGCCATCTAATCATGTTCTCCTTCAAAGTTTCCAATATTTATCAAGTTCTGTTATGCGTTATTGTCTATATCAATAAAAAATATTTTTGTTATTCCTACTCTCAACCTTTTCCTATATTATACATTTGCATTTATCGAATTTAAAATATTGGAGGGTCATATAATGTAGCTGTCGGCAGTTATCTTAATTCAGTCAAAGAAGGGTATGTCACACAAATGGTTGAATTAATTTGTCTACAACACCAACTTTCCTTTAGTAGATGGTGCATTTCTACTGCCATTAATTTACATACACCATGTGCAAAAGTCAATTCATGTAAGGTAAGGTCTATAATTCTATCCTCCAGCTGAATTCTTCAAGTACACGTGTGCATGTTCTGCATTGCCGCATAAAGCATATTATTTGCAACCGCGCAGTAGCACAGATAAATGCAGTAAATCAATCGGAAGCCGTACACCAATCGTAAAATTAACCATGAATTTCTGATGCTGAATGTAAAGGTCAAAGTAATATAAAATCTGATTTGTCAACACAGAACAAGAGCATGATCATGGTAGATGAATAAAAAACTCGATGAATTTTTGCACAAAATCTCATTCACTAACTAACTAACTTCCACTTATTGCCAGATGCCGGAAGGAAGCATTGGTGAGGTAGTGTTGAGTGGTGTGATGCTCGTTAGATGCTAAAACGTTCGAAGATATAAAAATCAGCATAAACTTTTGTGACGACTTTATTGTTTTAGCAGAAATTTAAAAAGTGATCTTTTATTCAGGAAGTTGACTTACGCTGTGAGCTTGAGCTTACGTAACTGACTTTGACTT
Source organism: Orchesella flavescens (assembly GCA_964034955.1). Classification (NCBI taxonomy): domain Eukaryota; kingdom Metazoa; phylum Arthropoda; class Collembola; order Entomobryomorpha; family Orchesellidae; genus Orchesella; species Orchesella flavescens. Next base: position 23,975,268 of record OZ035954.1, on the reverse strand, counting down.
TGACATTGAACCTCGGATCATGCTTTCCAATAAAATTGGGAAACTCAGTGTGATAAATCGTAGTGATCCGATAGTTGCTCGACTGAAGGGTGGCAAATCACAACCACAACCACTCATAAGAACAATTGATATTAATATAATATGGAGGGAAGACATTTGCCATCGATGAATATGAAGATACTCATCATTTTGACAATTTTTGCTACTAATAGCTATCGTCAAATATCATGTGCCCCAACTGATGCAGGTTGATATCCACTTGAAGAAATATGTTGTACAAAATATATAGAGCTTCATGATTTTTACTGTATCTAGTATTTTCGGGGAATTTCTTTAGGAGATAACTTGAAACAAAAGTGTGGCCAGTGCACCCGCAGAGAGCCAAAGATTGTTGGGGGAGTAAATGCTGTCAAATCTGAATTCCCGTGGATGGTCTCTTTCAAAACCAAGCATGGACATTTTTGCAGTGGATTCGTGATTACGGAATCCCTTCTCGTTTCTGCAGCTCATTGTTTTTTTGACAATCCTTATTTGGAATACCGAACAGACAGGTAATTCATAAACTCCCGTTTTTTAACAGTTCCACAGTTCATTAAACTCGATCAATAATTATTGCCCAATTACTTTAACAGATCAGTTGATTTGGCCAGCCTAAATGCGACGGTTGGAGAATATTCGTTAAATAAAAATGAAGAAGGAGAAATGGCCACGACCTTGAAGAAAATTCATCTTCATCCAAAATATGATCCTATGCAAAAGGAGAATGACATTGCTGTCATTGAAATAACAGAAAGTATTTCCAAAGCACGGGAAGTAATGCCAGTATGCCTGCCCAATAATGAGTATAAAAACAAACTCAAAAAGGGGACCGAAGTAACGGTGGTAGGATGGGGAAAACTGTATCACAATCAGGATTGTAAGCAACAACAACAATTGATAAAATAAAGACCTTGATACATTAATTACAAAAAAACGATACACACATTTACCAAACTAATAAAATTATATGTGAATGTAAATTTAGATGAAGACTGGAAAAAGAAAGTTAACCAGTTGAAAAAGGTTGATGTAAGTATATGGGACAAAGATGCTTGTGTCCGCAAGTACAAAGATTTCCAAGAATTTCCATCTCAATCCTTTCTTTGCGCAGGCGAGAAAGGGAAAGAGAGTTGCATGGTATGTAAATTATTAAAGAATTTTTAGTCCAAGGCAAGTATGTTGTGTCTATGCTAAAAGTAATTATTCTTTAACTCAGGGAGACAGCGGCTCTCCCCTCTTGCACTTGAGTTCGGAAGGACGCTGGACAGCGATTGGAATCGTGGCAAACGGTTTCAAATGTGGGGAATATGGCAAACCTGGAATTTACACTCAAGTCTCAGATTTTATTCCTTGGATTGAATCATTTACGACATGAAATTATAAATTAGCTATTTTTGTAGGATTTGTATATATTTATTTGTATATATTATTATTATAACATGTATTATGTGCAATCTAGCTGGTCTGTTTGCAGAAAATTATCAGTATTTTTTATTTATATTATATTTTTTATTTTATTAAAAGTACACGGTCAAAAGTATGATGAAATAAATAAACATGTACATATTGATTTATTGCATTCTGAAATGCAATTTTAATGCATAATAATGCGAATTCCCATGAAGTAATTGGAATAACAACCACCAACAATTTGCGTACTTCAATACAAATACAAGCACAAGAAAATCTTAGTGACAAATGATAAAAAATGATGTGCGACAAGCAGCTAGTAATTCATAGGGTGCATCCATTTAAATATGCGCTTACTCACTCGTAATGGCTGTCTGAGCTAATATATGCTACAAATCTGGTCACAAGTACATTGAGCAGATTCGACCTTTGAAAACTTGATGGAAGTGTTGCTAATATGCATAATATCCTAATTAATAATACATTTTTGCACACTCTAATCCTTGGTTTGATGATACATGAATGAAATGAGTAGAGCCGTGCATAATAGTAGTACCTATAATTTATATCCTTTATCAATCATTTATGTTAAATTGGTAATGTGTAGAAGACTAATAATAATATACATCGTAACTATATGGTTAGGTAGTTATTATGTCAGGATGTGCTTACTTCCACGCAAAAGTCGGTTACTTCCATATTTCCATCCGCAATAATAATAATCAGATCAAATACAAATACTATGTAGGAATATACAATAACGGATAATAATAAAACAAACTTTAGCATTTTCTGTTTTTATGGGTCAATGTCGATAGCTTTTGATCATCGTCATCGTCATAGGATTTCAGATGTTAGTAGAATTGATGTAAAAACAAATGATTAATATATAACACTTACATAGGTTTTACCACGCAATCGAAGGAGGTGCCTTAGGAAGACGGATGGAAGTTGCAAAGGAAAATAAAAGGGTGTTAGGAAGCATCCGCTGTAACTATATTTCATTTAATTGTCACTGGTGCAGTTGTACTTGTAAAAAATACTCAGTTGTGCTGCTAAATGTACGTGGTTAACGATGGGGTGCAATCAAAGCATTATTCGTTGCGTATTACTTTTAAATTTAAATCTGAATCTTGTCATCCTCTCCCTACTTTTTTCCTTGGGATACTACGCAGCTGGGGATGAGTCTTTTCTCAATTGTACTTGAAACCTTTATCATTCAAATTTTCGGAGAATTTACAAAAATATGTACTTCACTCCACTCCACACCATACCACAACCTCCTCAGCGTGTATGGAGTTGTGGCATTGATTGCGTAATATTTGCATTAAATCTAGTTTTTATTGATTTGTTTTGTAGTGGCGGAGGATATTCCTTGTGGTGAAGTGAGCCAGTTGGCAAGTCAATCAAGGATTCTTGGAGGTCTCGTTGCAAGTGAAGCAGAATTTCCGTTTCTTGCATCCATTCAAAACTCCGATGGAAGGCATTTCTGTGGTGCTTTTATTGTCAAGAAACAAATACTTTTGACATCTGCACATTGCTTCATAGATTCCATGTTTGGGTGAGTCAGTAAAGATGCTCGTGAAATTCACACACACATTCACATAATATTAGAGATTATTCTCATTTTTATAAATTCTCTATTAACAGTTCTGAAGCATATAAGGATCATCAAATTTTGGTTGGATCGAATGACTGGGCTGACAGAAGTAACAAGTCAAATTTGTTCAAAATCTCAAAAGTTGTAATTCATCCCGAGTACTCTTATCTAAAGCCGAACGTGGAGAACGATATAGCAATTCTAAAGTTAGATCGACCCCTACAATGGACGCCTCGTGTGAAGCCTATTTGTTTGGCAGATAAAGATGGAATTGACAATGAGATAGGAACTATTGCGGGATGGGGAGTAAGATCACAAACAGATACAGGTAAAATATTCCCTGCTCTGTTTCCGTTTGCTGTGAATTCAAAATATCTTACGTTGAATTATTTCATTTCCAGTTGCAGATTGGTTACGAGATACTAGCTTGCATAAAGTATCTTTGCCTATTTGGACCAATAAAGCATGTCAAATTGAATATCGGAAACATCGAATAAACTGGAATACTAAACCATCACATATCTGTGCAGGCTATCAAGAAGAACGACGAGATACTTGTCAAGTATGATTAAGGGCATAGTTTATCTTAAAATTTTTGAAACTTTGGTTTAAAAAATTCATAAAAAAATGTAAATTCTAGGGTGACAGCGGATCTCCATTAATTCTCACTAAAGAGAAAGAGAAGAGAGTGGCATACGGAATTGTTTCTGTTGGGGAAGGTTGTGCCACAAAACTTCCTGGAATTTACACACGGGTCTCGTCATTTATACCTTGGATAAGGAACAACTCGTCTTAAACTATATGCTTAAATGTAATATGTTTAAATACTTTTATTGTCACAAAAACTTTTTCAATACTTTTATAAATATTAATTTAGATAGCATGAGTATTTATTGAATATTATATGTATATATTTATTTATACATTATTTATTATATTCAATTAACTAATATATTATATTAATTTAAATTATTTATTGCATTTAATGTTTCTATTATTAATAAACCTGCCATTTCGTCCAGAATTTTTCGGGGCAAGATGATTTACTTTTAAATTAGGTACTATATATGAGCAGAAATTTTAATTACAATAATTGTTTTATAGAATATGACTAACGCATCAACTTCGTACGTCCAGCTTACCATTTCTTACCATAACTAAAAGAAAAAACGCCAATAATCAAATATTTTATATATTCATTGAACAAAAAAGATTTCGCAACCGAAAATCCATTTTGTCTTTAAAAGTTCTGTATTTTATTTATGTCCAATAATTCTTATATAGAATAAGCTAATTGTTTTTGAAGTGCGTTCCCGAAAAGTAAATGGGAGCCAACTTATGTTTTTAGCATCAGCATGCTAAAGCAAGTCTACAACACCAAGAAACAAACAAAAACACCACTGACTTCCAAAGATAAAGTTTTTTCTTCTTGTTCCGAGAAAAATGTTACGTAAATTAGTACCTCCACTTTCTTACATGAATTTAAACTATTGCGTCATATTGGCTTATTATAATGTGATCAAGGTCACGTCGAAGTAAATGGATCAGTAATATTTACCCGTTATTTACACATGTACAATTAATGAAGACTTCATATAATTACTTAGTAATATATAGTTACCAGCCGCCATTGTCCGCAGTTATTGGGAGTAAAAGGGATAATAAAGTAATGCAAATTGCATTATGCAATACATAATATATGCACGCTTTTAAGAACAAAAAATACTAATTTACACTCGAAAGCGTGACAATTAATAAAACTAAGTGCTTATAGTCATCCACTCTAACAGAAAAAACATTTTATTGGTCAATAAATACAGTGTCTATTGAGAGAATTCTTCCACTAAATTTTTCTAAGAACCTGATATTTTCGGACTAACAAAAATTTCTCTTTGTTAACTTAAAATTAATAATTGGCTGGTAGGATTTTATCAATTGGAAAATTTCTTGTATAATTTCAAATATTTTTGCTACAGTATTTGATTTAAATCTCAACAGCATGCCATTGTAGCTGCATGTATTCAGCCACTTGAATTCTACGAATTGCATCTACCCATTGTATCCCATTGCATTAAGGTAAAATTGTGAATACATTTATATTCAATGTCTGTTGTTTACAAAACATTGATCTTGAACCATGAGAAAACTTATCATTATCACATTGTAGGTACAGAAGAAGTGGCAACACGTGGAAATTACAGTTAAAAAGGGAAGCTTCAGCTTTTCATGCATTACATAAGAACGACTTTGATTTGGGTTGTTTTGTAGATGAAAAGAATGTAACGTGTACATACATCCAGAGTTGTGTACCAAACCTAAAATAACTACGCAAAAAATCCCATCGTTTCTTCGCAGTAAATTTCGAGGCTGGGAATATATACTACCCTAGACATAATTAAATATTAATATATTAATCTATTGTACTAATTTACTGTAGTATTAGACTAGGCAAGCGGAAATAAAGTGCAGGATACGCAAAAAATATAGTTTTTTTCTCTAATAGTACGCTACTACACACTTTATTCACATTCATAGATTTTTTTCTGTCTGTTGTACTTTGTACTGTGCAGTGCCTACGGCGCCGTACATTATGCAATATCGAAGAGCTGGAATGCAACCACAATTGACCTAAAGTAGACACTAGAACATTTAGAATAGAAATCTAATTTATCAATGAACTTGACCCATTAATCCTATTTGCAATTCTTGTGAGCTGCATGTCATGCAGCTGAACGGAATGGATGAATGATCCAATTCCGAATGAATCTTGCCATAGTTTTCATAGAGTTTCATAGAGTTGTTTCATATACTCTCAGTACAGCATTCATACTGTGACATGACCTTGAAGATCTCATCGCGTATTCATTTTGGTTTTTTGTGCTTTCATTTGTCATTCCAACTAAAACGGATGAGTTACATGTGCACTTGATTATGCATAATTTTTTTTTGCGTTTTTGCTAAATTAAGGAAAAAAGCAATGAATTATTTTTTTTTGAATTAATCTGCCTGTGAGATCTACAACAAAGGATTCATCATCCAAAAACGCTTTTTACTTTAATATTGTTGGAAAGTTGTTGGAATACTCTTCATGTGCTGCTGTGTTCATGTTTGTTATCCGGTTGTTTTGTACTGCGAAAACATCAATTTTTGTGTTATTGGTATTTGTGACTCATTAAAATCACTCCAGGGAGCTACAGAGTTTATTAGAATTGAGGAAACGATTATAAGAATAATTTCGACGTACAGGCAACAATTTTTTCTTTCACAAGAAGACAAACATTGGAATTTTACCTGCACACCACAAGTCTTCCATTCTTAGGATAGGATTACATTGACACCAACAATTCAAGTCGAAGGTTCCTTTGCTTCCTGTTACTTCTGGTGTTACAGGTGCTAGCAGCTAACGTATGTTTTTATACAGATATCACTCCGCTTTTCATTCTAACACAAGCGTATAGTCAAACAAATGGAAAGAAATTAACCTCCAGAGGATCTCCGCTTTAACTAAATTGGTTGACTAATATCTACAAAGGGAATATATAAAATACCTTGCATTTACCTTTATCCAATCATTCAGTCCTCAAGTGTAGAACTAATGGTGTAGGGAAAATTACATGCTTCAGCATTATTTGTGTTTTCCTAAATATTTCAAACCGAACTAAACCCAGTCTTCAAAATATTTTTGACACAAACAACAAACTTGGCGCTATTTAACCTGGATTTGGGTTCCGAAACTTTCTCCAAATTGTTTTCAACCTCCAAATCTCATCAAAACCATGCATAATTTATATTCAGTGTGTATTATCTCCGTATTGACGGTTGGGTACACTCAAGTGAAAGGTATGTACATAAATTCAAGAAACCTTGACATTGAATGTTGGAATAAAGTAAAAGCATATAAATTCATTCATTCATATATAAATGTGCAGCTTTCCCCACCGAAATTCAATGCGGAAGAAGACGAACAGGAAGAATAATAAATGGAACGGTCACTAATGTTTTTCCATGGATGGCATCTATCAAGCAAAATGAAACTCATTCTTGTGGTGCTTCCATCATCAACAATAAATTCTTACTTTCTGCAGGTATTTTTGGAATATATAGTGCTTTCACTTCAGTACATAGAAGTTGGTTATGCCTGTGTAACAGTTAGTTTTATACATTTTTAGCTCATTGTTTCGACACATTGACTAGTATTGGTCAAATTATTGAAATCAGGTAAGCATGCAGTTGTTTTAAATAACTACAGTAATATAATTTTCACCATTTTGAATTTTTACCATTGTATTTTTTTTTTGTACAGAACACACCCACTCTTAAGCCAATGGAGTATTACTCTAGGAGAATTTAATATGCTTGAGCAGGAAAATCACGAAATTACTCTTTCAATTGAGCGATTAATATTTAATGCGAATTACAATAGGAGACTTTGTACGAATGATATCGTGGTAAGTATCGGGATGTTTTCAGTAGAAAGTATTGCAACATAAAAAATAAAGCCATCCGTGCAAGCTTCTAAAACCTTTTTTTTAATATGAACTAAAGCTTATAGAACTGCGGGATGAAATATTATGGACGAATCACATACAACCTATATGTTTACCGCAAGAGGACGTTCAAAAATATGACAATGCGGTTGCAGCGGGTTGGGGTCAGTATAAAATAAATAAAACTTAAGTTTAAATGAAAATTTTGGATGTATTTTAATTTTCGTCCATTTGAATTTTCAGGGAAGGACTTTACGAAAAATATTAGACATCCTGGTAGAATAATATTTATGCCAAATTTAATACTAAATCTTTAATTGTAAAGGATTGTTAAATACTTTTGCATTTTTTGTTTAGAAGACAATAGCAGGCTACGCTTTGTAGAGCTCGCCATTTTTGATAACGACCATTGCAACCACATTTACGAAGAGAGAAATTTAGGGATTGCATTACATAAAACTCAAATGTGTGCTGGAACCAAATATAGAGATGAAGCTCATGATACAAATGACGGAGATAGCGGTAAATGGGAGTTTATAATAATGTCCGTCATAAAAAACTCGGAGAAAGTGAGACAATTGAATTTTTATTTGTGTTCTAGGTGGTCCTTTATTCGTGAATCTTGGAGGCCGAGACATTGTTGTGGGCATTACTTCAAAAGGAACAGTGGAAAGTATTCATCCCAAAGCTCCTGCCATTTACACCCGAGTGTTCGAATATTTGGACTGGATTAATAGCAACATGTTCGATAGAACATTGTTGCCGGAGCTAGCGAACAACAATTTGTAGTAGAATACGAGTATATAGTACGTGGGTGGGCGTGTGCATTTGTATCTATTTTAAGTTACATAAGAATTTTTAGGGTGATTGAGATCGGCCAGACTGGTGCTCATCTTTATTTATTTTGTTTGTATGCCTAAGGAAATGAAACGTAATGCGACCTCAACTCAAGTACATTTGTAACTAAATACATAATATATATTATAATAGAATATAATTATTTAGTTCAACATGTCTAGTATTTTTCTCATATTTATTTATTTCATTGTACACTGTACTGTGTGATAGGGTTGGGACGCTAGGTACACATATAAGATGTGCATTATTATAATAATAAAGTCGGATATGCAGTGATAGCCCTTATAATCGTTGCACTCCTATATTATTCATTATACCAGATATTTCCAGTAGGCATAAAATATATAGGCATATACTACATTCAATGCGTTTGTTAAAAGAGTTTTTAACACTAATCGACTGAGTCATATTTACCGTGTACGCATAGTCGAAACAGAAAAGCAGTCTTTGTGACAGACAAAGTCACACTAATATGTAGAAGATAGTACGATAGCATCCAGTTGTAATGAATGCACACAATTAACTATAATACATATTACTCATTTGGTATGATGCGTGGAGTTACCGTAAACTTGCGTTGTATGCATTTGGTATCAGTTGTACTTTGTGTATTGACTTGTGAGCATGAACGACACAATTTGCAAAAATTCTGATGCGACTTACCAATCTTTGCTTGCTCTAATCCATTAGCTAGATACGAGATATATTATATTATATTTATTATCATCACAATGCACCATTTACATTGATGCAGCTGCTGGAATAAGTTAGCTATCTGCTGTACATAATATAGAGGACTTATTGAGGTCAAGTTTTTGTGGTTTGAATACGAGGGATTTATATGCAAAATTAACTCTTACTCGTGTCTCAATTGCAACGCAACGTGTCGGTTCTGATGCGACATAGTCGCTGAACATTGGAGACATATGCAAATGCATATATGTATAATGCTAAGCATATACAAATCCTTGAAGATCTATTTTATATTTGCCATACAAAGCAATGTTGATTATATATTATTGACTAGGAAAATTTGATACATATGTTTTACAACAAAAAAATGGTAAATTAACATTGTCTCGAATGGTAAATGATAGTAGCAACTAAGCCATCTAACTGCGGAGAACCATTTCCATCATCCATCCATCATCACTATACTATACTATATTTCTATTGCTGCGAAACGCATCTGTGAACTTGACCTCCAAATACAAAATTGACACCACACGCTTTTACTTGATACAATGTGCAGTTTGATGGTAAAATGGGAACAAGTCAACTTTGACTTATTCCTAAGCATATAATGTATACTCTTATGGTGGTACTCGTAAACTGCGCTTTATGAACTGATTCATAGAAATATGCAATATATGCCACAAGCTTGAGACTACTATACAGTGAGCAGTAAAACGCAGCAGTGCCACATTAGGAGGGGATGATGCAATTTTTTGACGTAGTTGTGGAAGAGACTGATATCCTTTAGGAAACGAATGGATAAAAGTAGAGTCACTAGGTTCAAGACCTTCAGTTATTCTTAAGCCACCTTATGAAGCAAGTGCTAACAAAGTATACACTTGTACGCAACAGCTATAAGAAATCGCGTCACAAAAAAAGTTTCTTAAATCTGCATTTTTGCATTGTTTTTCAAAATGGATTTAGTTACTAAAGTTTTAATTGTTTTATTTGGCTACGTCACGCTATTCTATGGAGTAAACGGATTTCACAATGGTAAGTAAAAATCATTTATTACGGCACTATATATTGCGTCTGCTGCACAACCTCATCTTCAGCAACTGAATGATTTTTTTTTTAAACTAAAGATCCAAAATGCGGTCAAAACGTGTATAGGAAGGAAAGAATTATTGGAGGTGAAAAACTGGATGAAGCGGAATTTCCTTGGTTCGTTTCCATTAAAGAAACTGGTAGACATGAATGTTCTGGCTTTATTATTAATGAAAGGATGGTGCTTTCTGCTAGCCATTGCTTTACGGATTTTTCTGATAGGTAAGATCGTCGAAACGTTGAAACGACAAAAAAGTGCTCATGGATAAATTGTAGATTTAACTGTGTTAACATTTGAAATTTTAGAGCAGCGGCCTCGCCAAAGACGATCTCAGTGACCTTAGCTGCTCATCATTTCAGCCATGATGGCAACACGAAATACTTTAGTAAATACACAAAATGGGAGCAAGATGTTAAGGTGAAGAAAATAATACGACATCCCCGCTATGATCCCTTCAATCCTTCTGGAAATTTTGATATTGCCATTCTCCTTTTGGAAGACAAAGTACAGTGGAATCATGCAACAATGCCAGTTTGTTTGCCAACAAAAAATGAGTCGTCGGTTTCCACTCCTACTCATTACTCACAAAACTGGCACAGCTTATTCGATTCAGAATTTAAAAGTGGAGAGCTTGCTACTGTTGCTGGATGGGATACTAAACAGGATGCAGGTAATTTTTGTTTAGTTTTTATTTAAAACAAATTAATCTAAAGTAAATACATGGTGCTATATTTTTACAGTAAAAGGCGGAGAAAGCACATTGCAAAAAGTTCAATTGCAGCTATATGACACTGAAGAATGCAAGAGACTCTTGTTGGAAAAGAATATCAAGATAAAGACAAACATTGACTCATCTGTGATATGTGCCGGATCAAACGATGTTGGATTCGATAGTTGTTCGGTAAGTTACCAATCCAAATGAATGTGGCATGAGTCATTCATAAATGAACGGCCTTTAAGTGCCAATGTCAAACCATGACTATGACTCACACTTTCATTCATTCCATAACCTCTTGCATTAATGATTTCATTCATTTCAGGGAGATTCTGGTTCTGCTCTTCTTGTGCAAAGAGGAAATGCTTGGGTGGCAATAGGAATTGTCTCTTCCGGTTATGGGAAGTGTGGAGCTGGTCGCCCAGGTTTATACACAAGAATTTCAAGCTATTTGGACTGGATTGATTTGCATAATGATGAAGCTCAACTTGGCTCATCGATTTTGTTTGGGAAATTGACTTCAAATGTGCCAAAGCTTTAGTTAAGAAAAATTTACACACATTAAGTTCTCACATTTATTCATCAAATTGTTATTATTTATTTTTGTAAGCTGAACCTGAACTTTTATTACTTTGATATGAGTAATAAACACTGCAAACAAAAGTATTTCGGATGTTGATAAAAGGTTTATAATTTTGTAATAAATTTATTGCGAGTTCTTCCATCAATCCATCGTTATACACGCAGTTTGCAAACTCATTTGAATGCATTGAGTTCACATTTTTTATTACTCATGCCATTCATCATCATCACAGCCGAGCACATATCACCAGGCTTGCACAAAATGCTGATAAGCTCGTGGTGACAAGTCATGTTACGCAGATGGTTTTGTTTGAAGGTCGCCGATAAGCATAACAGGTAATGTTTTTATGTAATCATCTATGAGCACTGCCTCAGTTACAATATACACCTTTCTACTCAAACTTGATGCCATGTTCTCCATTTGCCAACAACACAGATCATATCATAGGCAGATTGGGATTGAAGATTGAAGTCATTAGCTCACCAGAAGCGAATTTATTCACCAACAAAAATCCCACAAGTGCCAACGGTGTCAACTATATAGCTTACCCAAAACCATAGATACTTTTGAAGAAGAAAAACATGACAAGTAGAAAGTGACTGACTCTACCATCTACTCGAATGAACGACTCTAGTAAAGTTTGATAAAATATTTTGTGATCTGTGGTTATTTTGTAAGTGCTCAAAATGCTGACTCCAACTCATATACAAGTGGCTGTTTTCCATACAAAGGATCTGATAATCAAAGGGAAAAAAGGAACAAATGATCCATATATTGTGTTTGAATTGGGAAAGAATAAATTTCAATCTTCCATTAAAGAGAAAGTATCAGAGTCACTTGTAATATGGAACGAAGGATGTGATATCCCAATTCCATCATCTCAAGGAAATAAAGCAGAGTTGATATTAAAAGTGATGCACAAGGCTTCACTAGGAGAAAATTTTCTAGGACGAACCTCAATCCCACTTTCTACACTTGATGTGACTGCAAAGCAGAAGCCGAAATGGTATCCTTTGAAACCAAGACTGGGGAAGGAGAAAGACACGAAATACCGAGGTGAAATCGAAGTGAAGGTTACATTTCTCATTAAAGCAAACACCACCGAGTCAACCAATGATTTGGCAAGTAACAGCAAGCGGCGAGACAGTCTGAGATCCTCATTAGGCAGTATACTAAGTTTAGGGAAGAAGAAGAAGAGCAAAAAAGATAAAAACAAAGGTTCTAGCAACGATGATTCCATTAATGGGAGTATTGATTCTTTGAAAAATGTTAATTCATCTCGGCTCAATTTAAGTAACAATATGCCCATAATTAATGATGACCCAGGTGTTATAAGTGAGGGAGAGGAGGATGAGCATGATCACGGTATTGTGCTGAAAAGTAGTCGGACAGATTTGAAGACATCGCCAATACATAGCAGTAGTGGTTCTGGTTCTGCCATATCCGGCTCATTCCCAGAGCGAATGAATAGCGCAAGCTTGCCTTCAACACCGAGATCAGGCTTTCGTGGAATTTTCAGCTCAAACAATAGCATCAATGAACCCGACTTTGATGGGAGTAACTTAGCTATCCCGAAGCCTCGCACGGTCCGGCTACCAAGCGTGATTGTTGAAGAGCCCCCAGCAATAACAGTAACAGCCCCTTCAACTCCACATCCGCCTCCAAAATTAGCTGTTAGTGCCAGCATGTCAAATTTACTAGATGCTTCGAAAGGGCATGGGCACGGGAAGGGAAGCATGAAAAAATCATTCAAGTCCATGTTCCACTCATCCAAACATATGAGTATAGATGAGCTCAACTTTAATAATGCTCCCAATAATGCGCAATCATCTTCAATGAAGCATGCCTCTAGTCTCCGTGACCTCAAGATCCCAAAGGAAACGTATAAGGCGTATGAACGTAAACCTAAGGAGGAGTTAATCGCTATGATTTTGAATTTACAGGGCACAGTGCACACACAAAAGCAAAAAATTAGTGATTTAGAGGATTACATTGATAAGCTTTTATTACGGGTATTAGATAATATGCCTCTCCTGTTGAAGAAGACAAACAGCATCAAAGGAACATTATAATAATAAATTCCGTATCTACAATCAAGTTTTTGTGGTGTCTGTTTAAAAGTGTTAGCATTTAGCATTAGTACCTAATTGTGATTGTGATATATGGATATGAATGTGAGTATATTTTTTACAATGTATTGTACATATATATACGAATATTATATGATGATGGTAGAGTAGATTATCAAATCTCAGCCTTAGCTACAATCCATATTAATTAAGCTTTATAGTCGTTAATTTCCCTTTTCGACCAAACTCCAAACTCAACTATTTTCTTTCCAAATAATTAGAGTGAAATAAAAAGTGATTTCGTCATACAACATACTTTTTTTTATTTCGAAAATCCTTCCAAATATGTTAGCATGTAATGTAATGTAATACATATACATACGTGTAAAGATGCATGATTACATAAGTTTTATATGTTATAATATAAGTATTTGGCCTGCATTATTTTCTTCTCTCATGCACACCTTGCTGGACCTTGACCTGCAACTGGCATTTCACACTGTTGATTGTGAATAATTAAAACACTATTAAAACTGCGTACTACAAAAACTATACACCATAATAATAATCAATCATCATATATTAATAATTATGTATGATACATACATATCTACATATAATATATATTTTTTATCTCATATCTCATCTCAGGAACAAAATCATTTACTAAGTAATGATAAAATTGTAGAATATAAGCCGCAAACTTCCCTTATTACCATAATACCATCATATCATATCATCATCCTCCAGCTGAATCTAACATTCAAAGACATACATAGTACTTATTGTGGCTTGTCTAACTCTACATTTTAAAGTAGACCCTGCTAAAATTATAGAAACAAGGTTTTTACACATTGTTTATATTACCAACTTTAAGTTTGTTTGGCAATTATTAATTTTCCTCTAAAATACAATCTATAATAATAATGTTATAATATGCTATGCGAATTACACTTAAAAGATCTACCCAAATACTTTGAGATCACCTACCTACAAGATAAGACAATTCGATGCAACTTGCAGCTCTTCATTATCCATTCCATGCCATTCATTCACACTCGTCCTTTATCTTTCTCTAAACCGCAGATGGTATCATATCATTTATTATTATAAATATTATAATAGTACATGGATTTAATATACACATCTTTGACTCTTATCTTTCCTTCCTGCACTTGCATGCATATAAGTAAGTACCTGCTAGCATGATTACACTTATGATTAATGATTATTATTAATTATTTATAATTTTTATTTACTTACACTTTATTGACACAACCAATTTTTACATCCTTGTACACGTGTAAACTGTGCATATTATATCATATCGCACTGTTTACTTATAATGTCCGTCACCTCCATGATTTATGTTTATAGTACAAAGTCATTGTCATTATAGTCAGTGATGTGATGATAGATGAGTTGATTAGTAAGTGATAATTTACATGGTTTTGGTTTTACAAATGCTACGTACATATAAGTAGTATATATAGCGAATTGCTATTTATATACAAAATTAAAAGTTTTGATAACTCTATTTACCGGGATAATAGCGGAAGCTTATATCGTCGCTCATCGTTTCACCTCACTTGGCTATCAACTTTATCAGTACAGAAATTATAACCAATAAGTTCCTTATAATTTTGTAGCCATCTTTTCGAATAAGGCACAAGTTTTAAATGAGTATAATATATATTTATATATAGTATTTAACTAGTAGTAAGTAGGTAACTAGAAATGTATTATTGGTAAGTGTGTAGCATTGAGAGTAGGAATTAATATTTTAGGTATACAGATATTCGTGGTGATGATGCAAGGAAGGATAATATTTTCTATCGTTCGAGTTGGATATAATATTTGTATAGTAGGTATTTAAAATTTAGAACAACGAGTGTAGTGAAATCTATTTAGATTATAAAAACTTTTGACCGATTGACTTGCAAAGCAACTAGATGCGCGTACAAAATTCCGATCTTATTCATAAGTATATAAATTGCATAATATACATTTAAGCAATCTCATATAGTCCGTAAGTCAGTTCGTTAAAGGAGGTATATAAATTGGAGCATATTTTTATTTTTAACTTATGGTAATAAGCTTAAACTGTACATGAAGGATATTTTAATACAGTATTATAATACATGTTACAAAAGACATATTATTCTAATGATAAGTTTTTCATGTTGGATTCTCGACTCAACGTTTGCATAAAAAGTTTACACGTGGTTATGTAGCTAATATATACATACATTTCATATAATAATTTAACATTTGACATTATATGTTGCTGATGAGATAATTCCTGGGACGGTTAATCTTAAAACAGACTATACAAACTTTTTTTTTTTTTACAAAACTGCAAAATTCTACGTATTTTCGCGAATTGTTTTTTATACATATCAATATAACACAAACTGAACCTTTTTTTGTTACAAACGCATTTGTATAAACGGTGTGACTATCATATATTATATCCGCGATTCTTCTATTAGCATGGGAGGCTGCGGTATGAAGTCATCATCGGCGTGATATCATAATCTCTCAAGTTCTGTGGTTGTTGTTTGGGATGGATGCAACCCACTGTCTGTAGTCAGTGAGTAGTGGCGATAGGTAAGGAACTCGGGACTGAGGTTTCCAGGTGTGGCAGTCCCACCATTCCCATTACTCCCGTGGTGCAAGTGATTATGATGATGATGAGGATGATATTGGTGGGCATGATGATTGTTTTGACTTGTGTGATACCTTCCAAGAGTTCCCACGTTATTTGTTGGGGTCAAAGCATCAGTCAAATGATGATCAATTTTTCCATTCTGTGTCAATCAATCAAATAGTTGTACAACAAATTTAGTATTTTTTTTGGAAAACAAAGTGCAATATGGAGAGAAACAACTTTTTTTTAGCTTTGATCATTACTTCTTGTACCTGCTGCCTTAGGATGCGGCGCTTGCGAAGTTTCACACAAACAAAAGTTGTGAGCAGAATAATAAAAACTACTATTCCCAACGCAGCTCCAACTATCACTCCAAGTCTTCTCTGGACCAGAATAGCCCACTGCTCTGAATCGGCAGGATGAACCGATGTACGAATCTACATTAGTGGAATGATTAACAATTAATGGGGGTAATTTTCTCTCAAGGATTTATTTCGAGACATGACATGCATTCACTCCCATTTCATGCACTACACCTACCTGTGTGCACCGTGAAATGTGAGTGTCCTTCAAAACCAACTCGGCAGAACGGGATGCTAATACGCTCGCCGCTTCATTTGGATCCCCATCCGTTGCCAGCTCAAGGACACAGACTCTGTATGGCGTGTCCGACTCCAAATCAGGGAGCTTGTAAGCCCTGGACACGGCAGGAAGAGGTCTCGTCCAACGAATTTTATTATCTCGATCAATGGCATGGTATGCTATCATCACCGATGTATTTCGTCCTATCCACGAGACGACTGCAGAGGACGGTCGCACATCCTGTAAAATAATAATAAAAGTGGTATGTATACTCTCTCATCAATTTGGTTCAATCCCATTTTAATTTCAAAGGGAACATTTTTTGCTGATCAGATCAGCTACCCTCTAAATATAAAATGAGAGCTACAAATAAAGGCTCTCAATTATTAAATTGTTCTTGTCAAATTATTATTCCTCTTGATGTGTGGCCTTGTAGTAGAAAGGAAAGTGTTTCAATGAAACATATATTTGTGCTCTTTTCAACCTAGATTTTCTCTAAAAGTTCCATTTTCAGTAATGCAAGGCAACAAATTAAAACGCACGATTTCCATCCCATTTTATTTTGCCCGTTTGTGTTGTAATGTAATTCTTATATGTGTATTTTTAAACAAGCAAACGCTCATACATGATCTATGTGTATGGAAGTGAGCTTTTCTTGATAAAATTTAGTAAATGCATTCATTCACAATGATTACCAGCAACAGCCAACGAAATGATATAAAAAGATCAAAGGAGAGAAAGCTGTCTCATATAATGCTCAAAGATTACTTACATTACAACTATCACCAAAAAGTAATCTTATACGCAGCCAAGCAGCCATCATTATAATATAATCATTGCTCTCTTTCTCTCCCATGCCATGCCAGTGCCAGCAGCCATAAGCTTCGTAGCTCGATCCTCACCAAAAACACATACATATATATACTTTTTTCTCTTGTTTCTTCTTTCCAGTGCTGATGCACTAGTGACGGAATAAGTCTTTTCAAAGTAGTTTCAGATTCCCTTTGAAATCGGATTTCATTTCTCCCTCTTTAACAAAACTTGCCTCATCTTTTTAACCCATTCCCATAGCCAAATAACGTTTCTTTTCGCCCAAGCCAAAACAGAGAGAAATCTCAAGACTGCTGCTGCTTTTTAACACATGCTTTTGTTATGGATGTTTAGGGCTGTGCCAAAGAGAGATGAGAGAAAGCTAAAACCCTGAACATAAAAAATACATCCATCTGTTCCTATATAATAAAGTGCGCCTCTCTGATAGAATTTTCTTCCTTTTTGTCCATAAATGTTAATGCAACATCAAATCAAATTATACGTGGATGTGGGGACTATTCTAAATTACGATCTATGCTGTGCTGTAGCATTAGGATTGATGCTTTGGTTGGTAGAGAAGTATTTTTGTATTTGTTGCCAAAACCACTTTCTTCATTTGGTTATCATATACCTATATATACATATACTGATTATGTGTATTTACTCACATGGTAAGTTAATGGCAAGGATTACACAAATATCCAGTGTGTTTACGGATGTGACATGAATACAAATATACACACTAGAGCCAAAATGAATATGGATGGGCCGTGGCCTACACCATTTTATCTATGGCGAAACTGTTAAGGAGCTTTAAGTACATTGTGGGTGTCCTTTTCGTCCACGCTGAGCCTACATGCACGTTCAATATGTTGGTATGTTCAAGTCTAATTCTTCAAATGATTGTTTATATTCTACTTCACCAACTACAGCGGTTTGGTGTGGAGAAGACATAATTGATGCTCCAACTGTAATCTGGTAAGAGCCCTTATCATATTGATTAATGTCCACAGTTACAAATCTTTGCACGGGCCAGTGGGTTCTTTATAGTGTTCAGAAAATAAGCAATTCACCGTACCTCAGTATTTCTACAGGTAGCGACTTGATCAGCTTAAGCCTTTATAGAAAATAAATTTAATGATGGAACCTACTTATTTTTTAACCATAATTTTATCAAATCTGCTACCCATCGTTCTAGGCTCTGAAAATCTAAATACTATGAAACTTTCTGGTGACAGATTTCAAAATTCTTTTGATTCCTATCGGCCACATTGGAAATTCTTTGGTATTTTTACTGACTGCATTACATACTTATCCCGGAACAACCCTAATGGAAGTTATGGTCTAGCCGATAGTTATTTAGAATATTGCATCACACAACAAAGTTATTGTATACTTTTAGTTCATTACTATTACAGCTGTGGTGAAACACAATGCTTTGGAAAGAATGCGGATATCAATGAAAACGATCATTTTGCACAGATATATAGATTCACATTCAGTTCAAAAAGGCTTCAAAGACTATGCATCGTGAATGTTGAGCCTGATGAAATAAAACATTTTACTAGTAGCATGGTGCTAACCACAACTCGAAACTATTTACTCATCCCATCGCGCTCATTGCCAAACACAACGGTTTTAACCATACAAAGCGAATTGACCGCAGTGCTTCTAATACTTGACGAACAACAAGAGTCCATCAGCATTGCGTGCTACTCGTGTCAAATGTCAGCATATAAAAATATAAACTATTTCGCAGCAACTGCAATTATACAACTTGTACAACTTCCCCTAATCAAAATTCCAAGATATAGAATGACTTCTTTGAGTCGCTTAGAGAGATTTTGGTCAGAGGTGCATAAAACCTTGATCGGATGCGATGGAGCAGAGACTTTCGACTGTGAAGTTCGCAAATCTTCAAAAACAATAAGACTGGAGAGTGAAGAGTTTTGCACAACCCACATAATTTTTACAGCTCATAATTGTAGCAATGAGATACCATTGGTATTTGAGCTAGGAAGCTATTACGACAAAAGTGTCCTTTACTACGATGACAATAGCACAAGTTATTACCCCTATGGTATACAACTTAATGGATATGTGTACTCCATTTTTATTGGAGACAACGATAAAATGGGCTCACTAAGCTTTGACACTTTGCTTCAACCTTTCACACTACCAGGATGGATTAGTGTTGGAGTAACAGTGGTTTTGCTTGCGGGTTTAATGCGAATCACTGGAATTAATGACTCGTTGTTCTGGATCATTGAAACCTTGCTAGAGCAGGGTGAGGATCAGTACCGTCATCGAGCTCATAATAATTTCTACCTGATCCTTTTATGGTTGTTTGCATCATTACTTTTGAGAAATGTCTACGTGTCCAGCATATATTCTTACATGACTGCTGAAAGGAAACCTCACGACATTCCAACTTCTTTTAGGGAGCTGGTAATGAGCAGTAATATAGGAATAATTGCCGAATCAATTTTACAATTGTCTGCATTCCGTGTAGTTCAGGATTCAAATGGGACGGATTTCATGGTACGAAATCGGCAACTATATGATTTTTATATGGAGCTAACCAGAAAGCCATTCACTCCTCAAATATTCGATCCGTCATTTACTTGGTCAAGTTTTGTAGGAAATGTTTCGCGGTATGATCCAATAGCTTGCAAAAAATTAACTATAGATTTCAAAAATGTAAGAGCAGACTATACTGCTGACTATGCAATGCCTTCGGAAAGATTCGCTGCTATTTATCAGGCTAAGGTTGATACAGCCACAAAGTTTATAAGAAAATTACTTTCTATGTATGGCGGTCGACATATTTATGATAGTAATGAGCCTCCTGTGCTGACCACCTTTTACTTTTGGTATTCTCGTCCCAATTTTTTTATGAAAACATTTCAAAAATCCCTTGCTTCTATTGTGCAATCAGGGATTTATGCGAGGCACATAGCGTTCACAGAAGCTTTTGATGTTCAAGAAAAACTAAAAGAGACTGACGAAGAAAATGGTTTTAACAAGTCTTGGAATTTCCTCACGTTTGCTTTTCTACAACAATCCCCATTTTCTAATGCAAAAAAGATTGTGAGTGAAAACAGGCACATTAGTGGTATCCAGTCTTACGCAGTTGTTTGGGTTTTAGTACTTACACTTTATGCATTTGGAATAATTATTTTGCTAATTGAAAATTATTGTATACTAGCATGCACAAAAAGTGGAAAGGTTTACATAGATAAGTACCTGGATGGCAAGTTTGACAATTGCTGGGGCAGAGCAAAGTGACGGAATGTCCATTTCAATCATCAATTTTCCACGTAGTTCTTCAGGCCTTTCGCAAACAAATTTCGGCTCTCCAATCATTCCGGTACTGGTCGGAGACTGGAAAACAGCAAATATTTTAGGGTGGTTTTGCAACCACTCCCAAAACTCTTTGCTGTCACATTCGCAACTTAGCGGGTTTTCTGGAATGGCAAAAAGAAAACATTTATTTACAATTTTTCGTTTTTTTCGCATAAGCTAAATAAAAACACATAGGCAAGCAATAATATTAGCAAGTTTACAGGCATTTAAGCATTCAGCTACATAATTCAAGATCACATAAAATTTTCCTCGTGGTTTGACACTATCATGATATTACATCTGACAGCCAATAGTATATGTAATGAATACTAATGCTAATGACAAATGTCAAAAAACCCTCAAATCATTTTCAATATTTTTTATTAAGCGAGTCTGATTCATCACCCATGTCTTCTTTGCATTGAATATGATTAAGCATGACTAGCTACATTAACAAAACTTTGCTAGTCTGCTTTATTAGCCACAGCAGCGAGGCACAAAATTGATTTTGTTGTCGATGCATCCTCGTTAGGTAGAAATATAAATCTCATGACTCATAACGTACTTACACAGAAATACCATTATTATAGAAGTATGTATTATTATCATAATCATATCTTCAAGAGAAAAAAAAACTTATTTTATCACATCGATCTCTAAATTCAAAGAAACATTATTTGCTTCGACAATAGCATTTCCAAACTGAAGTTGACGACAAAAAATTTCACTGTGATCTGTCTAGCATAACGTCAAACATTAATGCATTGAAACAGATCTCCTTCTTATTCTTATATTCCTTTCCCTTCATATCACATAATCTTGAGAGAGGCTTGTGCATTAAAATTTGGTGCTCTTTTTTCCTACCCATAAATAATGAATCTCTTATGTAAGCACATTCCATGACGTCAATCATTGGAAGGTAATCTGAGGAGACAAAAGAAAGGAACATATCGTGCATACATATAAGTAGTTTCAACAAGACACTACGACAGGTACATATTACACTCAACTTTTTTTTCAGTTCGTTAAGTAATATTTGCTCTCTCTCTCTCTCTCTCTCTCTCCCTCCCCCGAGACAGATCAATGATTCTTAATAAGAAAAGTAACTAAGCCGCTCATTCCTCATGAAGAATAAAAGTAAGAAAAAATAAGTTGGAGACAGATGCTGTTGGGAACTGGGCAAGCTGATACTATAATACCTACCAGAAATGTACTAACCGCACAAAGGGCATACATTATGGCAAGAAGACGTATCTATAAAAGCGCGTCCTGCTTATTGCGTAGAGTAGGGCGTGCGTTATGGTACCTATGAATAAGATCCGTCGACCATTGTTGGAGAAAAAAGGAGAACTCTCCTAAGATAAAAACATGATGTGTATATATGTGGGATTGGGTGATGTGATATGGTGGTATACGAATTAAAGCATGACACAGCAATTTATATTGACAATATTCGTCAAGTGAAGAACCAGAAGCTGACAACTCTCCATTTATATATATGGTATCGATTGATTCCTCGCTTTTCTTTGAATTCGACCATTGAAATGTTGGCTCCCAATTGTATTCCTATGAAAATACATGGAAGTTATCCTCCCTACCTACTCATGTGGCAAAACAAGGAAGTTGAAGACATCAGAAACTGGTAAAAACGTGAGGAAACATAAGATATGAATTGGGGTATTGCATGAGCTTTACTTATATTCGGCTCACTATTTTCTTAAAAAATATGGCAATATCTGAAAAGCCACGTTTTTATAAACTCCGCTGGGCATAGCATGACGTGTACCTACATAGTTAAGAAAATACGCGAAGGTAAGGATCCACATATATCTGGGCCATTGCACAATGCTTCCGTTTCCCATCATCATCTTCACTTTTCAATGGAAAGGAAACTGAAGGCACTTATAAGGTGATGGTAAAGTTGCCGTTTAAAATATGGGGAGCAAATGTGTCTGTCTTGATTCCATGAAGTTGCAACACAATCTAACAAGGCAGGAAAAAGCAAACTCTTCATATCTTTTTTTTTTGCTCACTTTCTTTCTAGTGACCACGAAAACCATATCAATATACATCTCTCACCATCAGTTGATGTCCACTGACCAGAAGATTGTATAAAAAAAGGAATATCCAACAAAAAGAATACCATAAAAATCGATATTTAGGCAAGTGGAAATCTCCAACTATTGCCAACTTCCTCTTTTTTTTAGCGAGGAATGCATAATGTTTTACTGATACCAGTAGTGTGTGAGGGTTATTTGAAAGATGAAAATATCAGGAGGAGAACCATGTGTTGAATGAACAGGCATTTTTATGCTTGGTGCGTGAGATTCAAGTGGATTTTGATGCAAAACCAGTCATATTAAATTCTTTACAGTTTTTTACTTCCTCTTCTCTCTGTTTTATACTGTTCCAAAACACTGCAACAAAAACATCACTTCTTCGACAGCTGTAAACAACTGCTGCTGTTATGTTGTTAGTATATATAACCATAAAAAAAACTTGGAAACTTTGATTCTCGTCGTGGGAGAAAGAGAACTTACAAGTGAAAAACAGCATTGATGAAGCTTACGATTAGGGCACAAAAGGACGAGGACAAACTGAATGCAGTATATTATGAAATAAAGAATAAGGATCACTTGATTTCCTATATCACATCTCTTTTATTATTTCCAAGAAAATGGAGAAAATACGAGGGAAATTCACTCGCCCGAGAAAGTCTCTCGGTACCGTTGAGACGTCCTAAAAGTGAGTAAAGAAGACAGAAAGTCCTTATTAAGGGTGCCTCTTGAAAGACATATCTAAAGAAAGAAGCCGCTCGTGCTCCTTTTCGTTCTATAAAACGTGAACAGGGAAGGCGTCATATTGAAGAGCAACTTACACTCTCTGCTCTGCTCTGCTCTGTATATACCCGTAAGTACCTACACGTAACTTGCAAGAGCTTGTATCAATATAGGCAATTCAACTTGCAAGTTTATGGGTAGTAAGTACTCTGTATAAAAAGTATGGTACTTTACACAATTTCATACTTTTTTTTGCATCTATATAACTCCTTGAAATGTGTGTGTAGTTTTAGCTACTTGTACATAAAAGTAAAAGTAACAACATATCCACCAGCAGATGTGAAGACTGGCTCTCGTATTTTAAAAATGCATTTCATGAGTCGTTATCAGGGCATTTGATTTGATTTAATGGGGGCAGATAGGATGTGATGTGTGTGACAACTCACTGCTTCTCAGGCTCTTCGTCAAAAGAGCTGGAAACTGCTCTGCCTCGTGTGTGTGTGTGAATATGTGCTGCTAGGTCGTCGTTCTAGCTTACAGCACAAACGCCAACACAAAGTTAAGTAATACTCAACTCCACTCTACACACACACAGCTTGCTAAAAAACAAACTTTCAGTGTAAAGTAAAAGCTAGTGTTCATGATATGATGATGTGATAGTTTTAACCAAGCAACCAGTTCACTACTTCTACTGTAAATAAGAGCACTATATCTAAAATGTTAGCGGTATGGTATGGTATACGATGGAAAAGGAGAGAAATGATAAGATTCCAAAAGAAAAAAGCTTGCAGCTTTTCCAAAGTTATATTTCACCAGAATAGTAAGGAGAGAGAAAAGAATGAGAAGTAAAACTAAGCAAGTGAGCAGCAATAGTTTACAACTCTTTTACAGTATCATATCTTCTTCGTCGTCCTCCCTGATACTTATGAGATAATAGTGCTGTGCTACAAGAAACAAGATTTTCAGATATATTTATTGTATGACTTTTTCTGTCACTAGCTATATCTATCTTGCTTCGTTGACTTTTTATGCTATGCTATGGTTAGGTTTAGGAAAAGTGAACTGGGGAACAAAACAATGGGAGAAAAAAGTATGAGAGTGAAAGAAATCTATCCTATTATCATTTTCTTTGTTTCTTCCATATTTTTTCCACAATACTTTGAATTATAATAGTTGTAACAAAAGTTGGATGCATTATTACAGCTTAATTTTTCATAACTGCTTTTCTTTTGATGGATGATAGGTTCTCCGTTCCACAAATAATCCAAGCTGGGCTCAAAAACAATGAGCAAGTTATGAAAACTACACATTACCATATATAATATATGTTTTTGTGTAAGTTCCTTTTCCTTTTTTACTTGAGAGATGGAGATAATGATAACAACATAGCTATATATACATGTTTTCTACTAGGGCTCGCTTTGCATATTACATAGTTATAATGTATTGATGGTGCCGTTGATAAGAAAAGAGATAATGCTTCTACGCAATTTCAAAACGCAATAACTTTAGAACATTGGTAGACATTATATAAACTTTGTTCATTGTGCAAGATGTCTCGGTACAGAAATGTAATTACAATGTATCCCTACATGGAAATGTGTTTACATAAGGTTTACCACGCATGAAATGTAAAAGTACCACTGCATTTGACAGGTAGATTTACTATATTATGCCTATGTAAATGTAATATAAAAGAAATTTGCGCTGCTTTAATATATTCTATTACAAGATCCGATCTTGCAAAAGCCGATCTTAATTTTCGAATTAATTGTATTTTATTCTAAAATCTGTTGTATTTAGTGGTAAGCTGCTTCCAGAAACACCCATCTATCTAGAAAATAAAACATAAGAGAAAGTAAAGCTAGACTGATGACGACACAAAATGAAATAATTAATCAACTCTCCTTTTATTTCGTTTCCTTTCTTCCCCACGACATGCTACACGACTACTACGAGAGGCGGAGTCGTGGAGAGAAGAAGTGAAATCAAAAAGTTCCCCTAACCTGCCCGCCTGCTTTATATATAGTATATGTAGGTAGGACGCTTGTCATCTTACAAGACTTAGTGGGTTGTCAGGAGTGCGTAAATCAGGTAGGATATTACAGATTTCCCTGGTGTCATTTTATGTGGTCTTGTATGCATAACCATAAAATCCATTCATTCTTCATTCATTTGTTCAAAACCTTAATATACGTATGACGCTATAACCCGTGTGTCGGTAGGTTATACAAATGAGAATTCAAAATGATTCTACTCCTCCCAAGAGGGGCTACCGACTCCCACATACATTTATATTTCTCGTCCTTTTTATTAGGAAAAATATACACACATGGGAAATTATTATTTAACACTCACATGCTTCAACTAATAAAATACCAACTTTTGGGTGTACCATATCATGATGGCATGACATAAAGCATGACTTCCACTTTGCAATCCCGTTTCGTCACAAAACTAATAAATTGAAAGTCTTCATATACAACTCGCTCTCGTTATACATAAAAATAACGTGTTACAAGAAGAAGAAATCGAGAAGAGCAGTCGTGCCATAAGTCTTAAAAAAGTCACATCGGCTTGAGTGAGTGAGTGAATGAAGCATTCAACCCAATATCATGGGCTAGCAAGTGGAGAAGTCATAAATTTAAAACGGAATGGTTGGATATGAAATGATTTATAGGGAACCCACTGAATATGACATTAGGGTAATGCACAAAGCTCAAATCGGCTGTTTGGATAAAAGCTCCAAGGGCAAAAGCTAAACTATTACTGTTACACAGTACAAAAACTACTACTCAACTCACAGCAACGCTACCCCTTCTTCTTCTTCTGCCATGAAAATTTTCAACAACACAACCGAGAAAAGGCAAGACAAGGGTACCGCCGGAGAGGCAAATACATACATTCTTATTTTGCAGAGAAATTCTATTTGGAAGCTTAAGGAATGGAAGATGATGTCCCGAATTTTCCAGCACATTCATTGCATTAACTGTGTATCGTTTTGAGCCATGCATGTGATGTGTGGTCTTATACTCACTCACCACCCTCCTCCACTCCAGCAGTCCATTCACATTTTAATGGTTAAGTAAGAGTGGAGAGGATGGATGCAAAAATGCTCTCAAATTCTGACGATGATGGTCCCCGCAAGAACACAACTATAGTAGCTAGGCATTTCCAACTTACACTGCATTTCACTGACGATGGAGTAAAACTGCTCAAGGCAAAGCTAAAGTTTGAGAAAGAAGCCGAGGAATAAGTAACCAGTTGACTTGTCTAGTCTTCAACCGTGAAATAAATAACCTAATGGATGCATATAATGCCTGGTTGGTAAACTTAAGCGAAGAAAAATTATTATTTTCCCCATTCCCATCCTCCTCTCGCCACCAACAACTGCTGCTATAAGGTTTCTTGTTACAAGTTTCCTCGCATTGCCTCATCTCACTCTCCTTGTCCCGTTGTGTTGAGGAGAAAAGCGGAAGGATGAAAGCAGTTAAGTTGTTTCTTTTTCTTCGTCAACTTACTTATTGTGTCTTGAGCCTTGGAAATTTTGGTTTATAGTACTTCCATAAAAGGAGTGTCCCCCATAAATTTCAAAGTAATAAGCTTTCACTGACGATGACTCAAATGATAACTGTGTTTGTTTCTATTATCCCACCATTCATACACCATGCATGCAGCAGCGACCCCTTCCCAACTCCAACTCTATGCCTTACCTAGAAATCCAAGCTTTCACGGGAATTTTATAATATATTTTGATTCTATTACGTCTACTACGTATCCTATTAAAACAGGAAAATGTGGAAAAGAGTCGGTTACCTTCACAAAGTACGTGGTTGTGTATACCAATGTAATAGTGGAGCTTAAGCTTACATCACAATGGATTAGCATCACTTCAGCATCATATTTGATGCTCTTATTACGATGTATGACTCTATCAAAGAAAGCGAGGAGAAGGGAGAGGAGTCACTTACAGGGAGAGTGGAGCGGAGTAGTCATCTACACTTTATTTCTTTAATTTGCAGATACGCATACACAAGGAATATATTGGGACGGTAGATCTAGATGTGCCTATGTGTATCTATAGACGGCGGTGGTTAAGTGAAGGGGAAGGGTGAATCAGACTCAATTACCAATTAGTGCCAGTCAAGAGGAAAACAAACGGAAATGAAAGTTTATGACCACTTTTTCCCTTTCACTCTTACTTCTTATAACCATTCCTTCTCATAACGACGAGTAAGTTTTCTCCCCTTGAGCTAGTTCCCTTTTTTAAATCAGATCATAACGTTGGATATAATGTCATCATAATGTAGCGTTATCAAATACAGCATTGTCATCAGATTACTTACTTACGATTATGATCATGTTTCAGGAGCTATGAAAGGATTTGTAAACAAAAAGGGGGAGACGAAATAACGTTCACAAGTCAAACAATGCAGAGACTGAAAGAAAGGAAAGGAGTGAAAAGGGCGTAAAGCGGGTTTTAGTTTCTGATTTTGATTTTGTATCATACAAATATGATGTAGATGCATATGTAACCACTTTTATCACATGCCAATGCGAACACTTTAAAAAGTTCACGAACTTTTTTGTACATTCATAAATCATTTATTATTTACTTTTCAAAAAGCCTTATTATGTTTTGAAATTTAACGTAGTAAACTAAAACTTAAAATACAATAGAAAGGCCAAAAATCAATACTGCAAGTGACTGAATGAGGTATCCGAATCATATATGTTGTATAGGATTCGGATGATATATGAATCCTGATATTTGATACAAACGGAAGCACACTGCGTTTAATACGGATTAATGGTGATGTTCGGATGTAAGAAAAGATGCCTGAACCAACCAAGGAAAATGTTCTCGCTTCGCCAAATTTTAAAATTTCTTTTTCCACCCAAGCAACTAAAAGCGTTTGTCATATTTGCTGCATATGCCATATAATGTACACGTCTTCATGTTTCCTAACAGCTCTAACTACTGTCGCTTGCATGAAAAGTGAGTGACACTCAGGTGGCAGTTTCACACGATGTCGTATTTACACTAAATCTCCAAAGGGATGTGTTTGCACTTTCTACACAACTTCAAACTTTCCTGAATATAATATGTATGTACCGATAAAACTATAAAATTCATTTATACAAGTCCAAGTTATACTTACATGTTTTTTGTATCATGTTACTACTCTCTCTCGATCTTCCTCTGACTCCACACTCCACGTTACTTATCATCATCATACATGAAAAGTTTACGCCTTTGCAGTTTCAGATACATACATCAGTTACATCACACACAGAGAGTTTTTTCGGTTGTTGCAACAACTAGTGCCGTTTAACATGCCGCAAAGTTACATGACATCAATGATCCTTTACATGAACATTACGAATTACTAACATGTGTTGATGTATCGCGTGGTGAAAAGTTTGACAAGTTGAAAACAGAGAGTCACACAGCTATTTTATTACGTCACTTTCTTTCTAAAAATATGGTGCACTCCTCAAGATCATGTAAGCATCTTCTTTAAGGAATAGGACAAGCTTCCAAATGAAACGTGAACTTCGTTTCACTACAAAGGAATCATTCACTGTCATTTACTTCTTCATGAGAGGAACATTCGCGTAGATCGTAGAGCAGCATGAAATTCCAAAAATTACAAATGATTTCAAAGAAAATGACGGGTAAAGTCACTCAAGCGGTGCTGCTGTACTCGCTGTATGTATTTAATATTTTCAAATGTGAAAAGACATTTTCACATGACCAGTTTCAAAAGAAATTTTTGCAAAAATACTTTTTTTTGAAGTACATGTCAGACGCTGACAAGATGTAAGATGATGAACGGAGAGTCATCCGTAAAAACTATGTGATTTCGTGGAAAAAGGAAATGTGACAAACGTCACGAGTTAGAAAACAGGTATGAAAATAAAGTAAAAAAGGATTCGGGCCGTGCTAAGGAAAGTTGAAAAATAAGTTTTAATACGTATTTCATGTGATGTACGTAAGATGTAATGTCAGTATTGTTATACGACTATTATTAAGCTGGAGTAAGAAGACATGCACTTAAGAAACACATTTTACGGGCATCACGAAACACCAAAGTATAAAAACGGGTTGGTAATTCTTTCAATTGACATTGACATTATTCTCTGTCCCGGAAATCTTCTTATGTTCTACATTTTTCTCGTATTACAATTATTATTACTGCCACTTTCATGTCCTCTGCCCTGCTCACATCCTTCTCCCCTAAGCCTCTATATTTTTCCCATTGCTCTTGTGTCTCTCAGACTACTACTACTACTATTACTACTCTTTTTTTCCTATTTCAACTAGACACTGAGACGAGACCGAAAAAAATTCTTTAGATGAGACAGCCAGTACTACTACCCACTTGCAAAGAAAGAGAAGGAGTCAAGGACTCAGGGTTTAGGTATTATGGGTTGTGAGAGTATGTATGTCTCTACGGAAGTATAGGGAAACGGAGAGGTCTGTCGTCTTATAAGATTGGGTTAACGACAAAGCTTTTCCTTTGCTGTCTTTCAACCTGCCTACCAGGCTCGTCTATCTTTTCCGCCGGAAGCACTAAGAAAATGTGTATGAGCAATATGTACTCAGAATTTCCATTTTTCCTCATCACATTCACACTGCCCAAACTCCCCATTTATTACCTACTTCTGGTTGTTGGAGCACACACACGCTCAGGCTTTAGTCTTGGTCTGCCGTACCACTTCAAAGCGTGCCAAATGCATGCATGCCTCTCCCACCTCCTCCTGTCTTAAAACTAGTGATTCCCAAGTCCCTCTTCTAATACATCATCGCTCGCTCTCAGCTTCATATCTCCTGTCGGTATCTTACGATTTCACTTTACTTACACACGCTTTCTCTTGACTTTCCGCTCAAAATTGGAAACGAGAGAGATGCCATGCTATAGTTTAATTTCCAATGTTAAGTTGTACAAATAAAGGCTGCATTGTGCTTGGCACAGCATTCAAATTTAATTTAATGTTAAAGTTAATACTACACCAATGTACATTTATTGTTCCCGTTTATTCCATCAACATTTCTGACCTTATGCAATATACATTATCAATGTCATTCGACAAGTTGACAGAGAAAGTCGGGCAAATTAAAAGTTCCATAATACAAAAGAACTGTGTTTCGAAACAAAGCAGTCGTCAGTAGTAAAAATTAGAAGAAGATGGAAACCATGTCAAGTTGGAATTTCATAGTGCGTGAAATCCTCAGAACAGGCGACGTGAACACGACAAGGCTTATATACCTTTAGCTGAATATCTAGCTTATTTACGTAGATCATATAGTTCTTTTTCGAAGAGCTTCCGTTGTCCACCAATGTGTGATCTAATTTTTTAAATATTTTACATATACCTCCTACCTACTTTTACTTTTACTTTCACTTTCACTCACTGTGTCTCAGCAAACGATTATCGTGGTAAAAGTGAATGCATATAGTAGTCAAAATTTCACAGCAATAATGAGTGTAAGTTGCCTCATAGCCTCAAGCGTGGAATAAAAACATGAAAAGTAACCAAATTCCATGAAGCTTTAATCTCTACTCATTTCCCCCCTCAAAACTTGTGAACTAAAACTTTTTGCCATCACCTAACCTAGCCTAGCATGAATTTCTTTTTTCCAAGTTTTCACCTACTTAAACCCTCCGCATCTCTCTTTTTCACAAACACCACCATACCACTACCACATATACACAGCTAAAGACCAAAATCCAGCTGCCAACACGTCCTTACTTATTCACGTCTCAGAGCAATTCCAATCCCGTATCTCTTTGCTAAACCAAGAAGGATAGTAAAAGTAAAAGTGATCAAAGGGCTTTCCTGTTTTATACCACCTTCTAAGAAACCGTTCTTAAGAGGTGAATGTTATATGTATGCACAAAAACTATCAGATATATATGGAACTCGATCATTCTGATCCTTTTGAAAATGGGTCCTCTTTCTCCCCTTCTTGAGTTCCTCTCTCTCTTGCATCCACACACCACCACCGTCCATGCTTACAATTTTCTTTTGGACCAATAATGGGATCCCAATGATACTGGTAAAAAGCATTTGAACTATACACGCATATATATAACATTCTTGTGGGGAAAGCAATTGGAATGAAAATAAAACGAGGACATTCTCCTTTATTTTATTCAAGAAAAAAAATTTTCATTTCTCTTCTTGCGTTTTCATCTTAGCTATCCCCAAGTTTCATTCTTAGCAGTCAGTAGTCAAAGGAAGAAATGCCATGGGAGAAGCTGAGATGAGATCGATATACATGAGTGAACTCTTAGTCGCAACTTTACTTTGGAGAAATGCACTAGCGTTGCTTACAGTAGAGTTATATATATGTACATGCGTATAAAGGTTTTTGCTTTCTGCATAAGAAAAGCCATCAAGTAAAAGAAAAGATGAAGTGGAGGATTCCTAAATAATCTTCCTAGCGATAAAAAAACTATCCAAGAAGGGAATTGGTATGGAAGAGAACTTCCAGTTAAGAAACTTTAAATGTGTTTATGAAAAATATTTAAGCGTTCCATTTTTCCAAAAAACTCAAGTACCCACTAGTTTTTAACAAATACAAACACAATATGTTTGTATTATGTAACTTTCTCGTGTACGTTTTTGACAAGAACGTACACGAATATAATATGCAGTAACATTTTGCAAGAATGCTTTTGCTACGCCAAAATTAACTTTCTGACTGAGTTCGCTTATTTGGGTAAAATTATAAATAACCAACGGACACACACGTGAGACGGAATTGCGTAAAAAAACTACAGGCCGATCAACGTGAATAAGAATAAATATACTTTGCAATATGGGACCATTTCTCCTGGCGTAAAAACGACATTTCATACTGCCACTGGGCGAATGTTTTACTTCAAGTGCTCATTCTCATTAATTTGAAATTTCAAGTAATCATTTTTTGCTTTCTACAAGCTATATCGTTTCTGTTGGCGGTGGTTAACAGTTAATCTAATACAGTCAAGCTCGATTGGATTTGGATTGGAATTTGGATGCTCAAATTTCAAATTTTGTGGAAAGTATACGTAAGTGGGAAAATGTGGCACTTTTTTGTACAACGACTAACCATCATCCTAACATGTTTTAAATGCTATAAAATATGCCAAACGTGTTTTATGACACATAATCTACGAAAATCTCAGTTTTATGGTTATCTCTGTCAAGTATATAGTATCAACTGCTGATTTTGGTATGGAAAGCATTCCAAAAGTCAAATCACAATTACATATATATTGGGCGCTACTGACTGGTAAGCCTTATTCCATTTTCTAAGCTGCTTTGCTTGGCACTAAAATCGCAACTTCATCCCCATATATTGAGCATCTCTGCCTGTAGTGCACATTTTCTGGATTATTATCCGAGCATACACCTCCGTAAGTCGTAGTCGAGTATTCCCTACGATCTCACTCTGAAAATATTTATATCGTTCAGTTGGTTCCTCTTGAGACTCGACAGTCCTCCCACCAAATATGTCCCATAAATATCAGTAAAAACTTTGCAAAACCCAAGGGGCCTATAACAACAAAGCGATGAGAGGAGTTTCCAAGTTGTTCATACACACGCATTAGTTTAGAGTTTTCCTCCTGCCACACACTCCTCTGGTATTTGAATCCATCTATCCATTTCCAAATGTGTATTTTATATACTTTACATCATATAGTTTGCACTAGCTATAGGTACAAATACATGCTTTGTAACTTTACAAGCGTAGTACATAGTAAATACATATATATTGAAGACGCACATAGTTCCAGAAAAAAATATATTTTAGAACACCGTCACCTTCTTTTTCTAAGACCAGCAGCGAGGCGACGGACAACAGTTGCAAGTAAGTATGCAAGAACCAAGTCTTATTTGTATTACTTTCAAGACTCGTTGTGTGCGTGAAACTTTCTGTGGTACGGCATATATTCAGGATGTACCAAAAAAGGAGAGAGAAAAAAACTCTTCCAATCTTAATACTTCTTACTCTATTGTAGAGATCAGATAGGAATCTATGTTTATATTTCTTATTGGCTGTAAGCCCTCTATATTATGTGATATGTGCAATAATACTCTATACTCGCTTAGAACTTAGGGCGGATGATGATGATGATGATGATGAAGATTACTATCATGAACATCACGGAAATGATGATGATGATACCAGGCTTTATGCTCTGTCTCTGCAACTCGTCAAGCATATTGGCAAAAATCCACATTATTATTCCGAATATTCCTTCTCGTTTGTCTTCAATACACTGTCTGACTGATGATGTCTCTCCTTTCTTGAGACAAAAGATTGGCTAAGAAAAAGACAATATGGCAAGACAGAGAGAGAGAGTGTGTGTAAGGAACAAGATACACGCACACCAAATGAAAGACAATCAGGAAAATTTCATGGAGGAAAATGAAAAGGACAAGCGGTGAAGATTGTCACGCATGAACCTTCATGATATAAGCCAAATATTTCGTTTCTTCTACATACGTATGTATAATATATGTAATTTTCAACAAGCTTTTACATTTGAACCACCCAGCAGGTAACGGAATGGCAACTTTCTAACATTGTTCAATGTTCATTGTTATGTAGATGTCGTAGAGTTAGATGCCACTGATCTTGTCTGCTTTCCCGTTACTGATTAAAATGTAACCTATATTAAGTCAAAGTCAGTTTGAATAAATGCATGTTTAGTTTCATAAATTAAATGCGAAGGTTTTGTTTAGATATTGCCATATTAAGTTACCTCAGTCATTTTCGTAGAAATATGCAAGCCAGCTAGAATGATTATCTGTTATATACTTATGTATTGTGGCAACATCCGTCAGTTAAAACAATAGGTTTACCGTTAGATCAAATTGATTTCTTGGTCTGTTCTCTTTTCTTTGCACGCGTGTATGAAGGATGGAAGCTGAAATGCATGAAGATGAGATGAAAGGGACAAGATAACAACTCCAAAGGAGTTGGGACAGCGCGAGCAGGAAGAAAATACGAAAGGTGAAGCCTAAATGACGTGAGGTGAAAGGAAGCGGATAATCCGAAGGAAATGAGGATACCGTGAACTAGTGAGTAAAACAACCAGTACAATTGGGGCAAGTTAATGGAAAGACTTTGAGTTGTGTCTTCTTTGTTTCTCCGAGAAAGACATCGAGTTGACATCATACTTCTATGAAATCCGAAATATACTATTTGTAGCAGTGATGGAAGCGGTGAAAATGTTTGCACATGCTAGATATATGGCACCTACATATATGGCCAACGTAGTAGTGAAAAGTATTTTTATTTTGTTGTTTGGAAAGCCTTGGTGTTTACTACGAGCAAGTTTGTCTCTACCAAAATACATTCCAGGAGGAGCTTGCGTAGTCGGAAACATTTTCATCTAAAAACTGAAGCACAAAATATACCACAAAAAACGTGATTCCAGTAATTTGATCCGGTTTTATTTTTCAGCTCGTGCAAAACAGGGAAGAGGACGGAACTGCTGTCCCTTGTATGCAAATAAATGTGAATATGTAAACGTTTTCCGCAGTTGCGAACTGTGCCAATAATTTCATCCAATTTCCGTTAGATGCATTAATCCTTGTTTAATGCACGGTAATTATCACTTTATCCTTACTTGTCTGTGGTCTGACTGAAGTTAGCAAAAGTAGTTGATTGTGTCCCCGCAATCCACACACACCACGGTCGGATGATTCAAGGAACCAAAATGTATGCTTGTTTAATATAAAGATTCAACCTCAGATAGACAAACATCAAGCTTATCGAACATAACATCAAAAGTCATGCAGATCAACTATTTTCACGTCTCAACATCAACCACGATACTCATCGGATTACTGACTGCAAAAGGCAATGACTATAACTATAATTCTTCAGAAGTGTATTTACGCATGATACGTAAAACGTAATATGGAAGGAACGCAAGTAACAAGGATAAAAATAGTCAGTTTACTCGCATTCCAAGTAATGCTTAACCCTTTTCCGAGTATAATAACATTAATAATGGGGACTGTGCAAATATTTATGTTTGGGAAACAACCTCTTCCGTAACCGTTAGAAAAAACAAGGACGTTTCGCTATAATATCGGTATTGCATTCGTATTTTGTTCCTTTACCAACTTACGCAGTCTAAAAAGACCCTTCCCAAACATACGCATACAAAGCACCAGCATCCATGCATGGGGTATGCCTACCTTATTTCTCCAATTTTTATGCAAGAAGTAAATTTCAGATTTCAGAGTCGACACAAGACCTCCTGAAGCTTCGGAACAACTCTACTGA
This sequence comes from Orchesella flavescens, assembly GCA_964034955.1. Classification (NCBI taxonomy): domain Eukaryota; kingdom Metazoa; phylum Arthropoda; class Collembola; order Entomobryomorpha; family Orchesellidae; genus Orchesella; species Orchesella flavescens. The sequence goes on along the minus strand of OZ035954.1, from coordinate 23,939,259 downwards.
TTAGTAATGGGGCGGCGCGGATACAAGCTATTAAACCATCCGTGACTGTAAAAGGGTCAATGTACTTGCGTTCCTATACAAATGCACGAGCATATATGGTAGGTACTAGGTACGTACCAGTTACTACATCTACATAAGTACATTTAATCAATGTGCAGATAGCATTGTCTGTTGTCGCGCTATCTCAGCGACTCCACATGGCTGTGAACGTGCCCTTAAAGAATCTTCTCCAGTTAATGCTGCTAACTAATTCCAGGGACGTGTTGGGTAATTTTGCAGTTGAAAGAATAATAGGCAACAGAATCCACACTTTGGTGAACATAATGCTCACACTCTTCGTTGTCAAGAAGAGAAGAAGAGAAAGGGCTCAGTCCAGTCAACCATTGGTGAAGTACAACATAGTACAACGCATACTACTATATATAGGATCAGGATTTTATTATATAAAGCAGCAGAAAGATATCTATCATACTGATTCATTTTCCTAAGCTCTGAAATACAAGCGAACAAACCACCAACATGGCAAAAGCTTACTGAGCCTTAGTTTTTCCAGATTCCCTTGCAGCCTTTGGGTTTCTTTTCACTGATAATTTTTGTCTGAAATTGAAATAGATTGGATGGTAGTGCGAGGGAAATACTTTCATTGTTTAGTTCTGTGGAGAAAATGGAGCAGGCCTCGTATCTTAGCTTTTAATATAAAAGATTCTTTTTCCTTTTGGTCCGATTCCCCGGAACTAATTCCTTGACTTTTTGCACTCAAATCATTGTGATTGCCTTTCCCCATGTCTGCATTCTCCATCTCCCATCCTCCACTTTCTAATCTTTCTTTATACTTGTGCTTATTATTGCACATCTTTCTTTCTTCCCCCCTCTCTCTTTGCTGTGCTGCTGCTGCCTACTGCCTACATGTATGTATTTGCAAAAATTGTACACAATTTCAAAAAAACTAGGCAATATATAAAAGAAACGCAGTATAGCAGTCCACATCCCATCCCTACCACAACATTCTTGAAAAATGTAGTGTATACAAATCCGCAATACGACCCAAAAAAATGCTGTCGAGCAAGAAACTCAAGAGGAGGGGGAGAAAAAAGTAATGGAATGAATGAATAAGATAAAAGGTTTCAAGTCTGAAAGACAAGAAATTGTTTTAATAGTTGTCCGCAGTGGACTCCAGCTCATGCCTTGCATTTAGAAAACTCTTTTTCATAAATAAAACAAAAACAAAGTTCGGAGAAAAAACGAATCTACAAGTGAACGAGTATAGCAATATAGATACTCTATCCTCTTCTTCTCAGATTTTTTCGGGTTGGCAAGCCGGACACACATCTTTGTGAGGAGGAGTGGGGGAGCTGCTACAAACAAAAAAAAACTACACAGCAGCTTGCTGTGGTCAATGCTTGAGAGATAAATGAATCAAAATTCTACACAGCCTTTTCACTGGCCTATTTGCGAGCAAACATGATCACGCTGCTTATCGCAGTTGCCTACAAATCGCTTGAGAGTTGGATTTTTTTCGCAAAAAAATATAAGAGAGAGCTATTCTCCAGTGCAACTTTGTAGATGGTATAATATGGGGAAAAGGAAGTATATAAACCATCTTTTTTTTTTGCTACTCCTTCACTATGATGTAGACTCTTTGATATCATCCTTAAAAGCGTAAAACAACCTAGTTAGAGTAACTAGCACGTACTTGAAGTGGCACTGAGGAATCACATAAAATATCAAATGATAGCACCAAAGCACTAAAAAGTAGTATACAGCCGTAATATTGAGTTGCCAAATTGAACTAACACAGACTCTGTGTGTGGTTCAAACTTACAAGTCTCGTTTGTGTTGATGATGATGATGATGATGGTTGGCTGGCTGATATATATGTATGTATCTATGAATTTCTTATAAATTGGATGATGATACTTTAGATGTACTATACTTATACTCATTTTGCTACATGAATGCAATGGAGCTGGAGTGCAATAACTGGGGTCACATTTTAGAAGTTAGCCATAGATGGAATATTTCTTTTCGTTTTAATATAATCAAACTTATTGCTTCTCTCTGGTGCCGGCCTATGCTCCGTGCTTGTTAACTTGATCTCATTCCTCTTGAATAAACGGATGAAGAGAGAATTGGATATGATATGATATACTGAGGTTCTCTCTCTCTTGTTCTCGCCTTCCCATCCTCTCTCCCTCTGTTCAAATGTTGGAGAGGGATCCAGTGAACTCAGCATTAGATTGCAGAGAGTTTGGCATTAGCAGGAGCGGTAGTTGTAATCATATCGGAAGAAGGTTTTTGTGGCTTTCTCGCTTGTAACTAATAAGCTATTGTCTATAAGCGATGAAATCTGTACGTAGCTACTACAAAACAGAAGAGGATCCTATTAGTATCAATATCACAAAAATTGCGGAGAAATGTGATCTGAATCTCGTATAGGAAGGAGGAGCTCATGTTTTTACTCCTTAAAAAATGTAATCCATGTGTAGTACTTTTGGTTGGTTCCAGTGAGAGCTTTATGTCAATATGGCAGCATAAAATTGAGAGAAATCAGGAGAAAGCTCTTAGTTAGTTCTATATATAATTTTCAGTTTGAATTAAACTAGAACTGGCTGATCTACTTTCTCCATTCTTCTCTTCCGCTTCCCCTGAGCACATAATAGGCAATCCGAAATTAGACACAAATTTAAACGTGACCTATACCTACTCCCAGATGTTGCTGAAGTGATATAGGGGGTAAGCTAAACTGCTAACTATAAACATACTGTATGGATGGATGAGATTTCAAATCGGTATATGAAGAGTTGCGTAATATATTGTGTGCGTGTACAGAGATCAAGTTAGTGTATAGTTTGTCCTTCCTTTCCTACTTCCCTTCGTTTGGTCGTCTGTAAAATTTATCGAGAGATGAGTACGTGAAGCAATCTCGGTTCAGTATAATTTTTGTCCTTAAGATATTGCGTGTCTAGATAGTGAATTAGCCCATGTTTGATAAAGCATTAACCGCAAAGAGGAAAGAGAACTTTGTTACCTTATCGAGTTTTGGTGAGTGTAAGTATTTATGGGAACGGGTAGGGATTTGTTCATTTATTACATATATTTATGATTTGATAGCTTGACTTGTCAAAATTCTACACTCTACAAATGCATAACAGGTGGCAAGGAGAGACTGGATATAGATCTATATATACAACGTTTATTTTATGGCTTCGTTTTCAATGAGCCTATCGATTAGGAATGGTCTTTCAAAATTAAATCCAAGCTTTGCACTCTAATCAAAATTTGTTGCATTGCAGTGAAACCCAACCATAGTATAGTCATCCTCATCTGATCTTGTTAGGATTGGTGAACTGAACAGAAACAAATTTTATCTATGAAATGAAGAATTTAGCTTGAGAGTTTAGACTCGCCGACGGCAATGTAATATAATATTTGATTTAGTTTAGATCAACCAAATTGTATTTCAAGAGTGAAAGATATTTTGTTGATTCTTGAGGATTATACTTCATTTCAAACTGAAATTGAATCAACAAAAAAGCGGATGGAAAACGTTCTGGAAATCATATTTATTGCATTAAATTATGTAAATGCCATTTGAAAGAAAGTCTTGAACTCAAAAGCACAGAGAAAGTGTATCTTTTACTTTTTCCATGCATGAAATAACTGCAGGTATATTCTATTCACTACTAAATTTAAATTGAACCTTTTAAGCATTTAGTAGAAAATATTAATTAGCTACTCATACTGCTAGCCTACACACAACAGCACAACAAAAGTGAATGGATTCATTCAGTAATCTCAAATTAATTGTAGCCACATACTCATATAATCCTGCGTTAAGCCAGACTATTCAGCAATGCAGCTCTAATATATGCTCGGCTTAATTATAAATACCATAAGTTGGTTGCTTACCTTCAAGTCTTAAACTAGAGATCCTTGTTTCCAAATGACGTAATACAGTGGCTGGAACAGTCTCGATGAAATTATGGCTCAGATCTAGAACACTAAGCCGTGCCAACGGAGCAAACAAATCGGCCGGGAGTCCAGTCAACCAGTTACCCCGAAGTCGGAGCGTCACGAGCCCAATAAGATTGGTGAACACCTCAGGCATTAGTCTGGATAATAAAAAAAAAATAATGTATCATATTGTCAAAATGAACATGTTACAAGTTACAACATCTACAATAAAATGTATATAGTCCAGTTGTAATGATTCCGTACCTCGACAGCTGGTTGTTTGATAGATCCAAGTCCTATAATGATCATAATAATAACCAAATATTGGATTATATTATGCCATCATTGCAAGATGAGTAGCACAAGGCATGAGAAAATTAAATTAGTAACGAAATGAATTAAATATGTGATCCAAAAGGCAGCAAAAGGGTGAATATAAATATTTCGTCCAAAACTAACTGATTGATTCAAAGAATGGAAGTGATCAAAGAGACCACGAATTAAATGCAGCCTGCAAGCTCACCATCATTTATAACGAACTACTTTCACACTTCTTATTTCTTCTATCTTCCTGACAAAACTACATATCTTCATGCTCTGCGGAAAAATCAGTTCCTTCAGAAATAACTAGTAAAGCTTTTAAATAGAAGAGATAAACCACTGTTTGAATTCTCTGAGCTGAGTTGACACAGATGAAAAGACAGCATGAAAAAGGATACTTTGGACATATTATTGACCTAGCTTGAACGGGAGAGGAATCCTAAAAACTAATAAATCTCTTCTTTCTTCTATTTCTCTGACACTCTCTTCACAGACTGCTTGAACATTACATAGTTATTTTTTCCTTTTACTGCCTGCCTAAAAATGTACAATTATCTCCAAATCTGAATTTATTACAGATATTTAAAAAATGTCATGCTGTTGACGTTTTTGCAGTAATTTGCAAGATCATAATAACATATTGCTGACATGCCAGCTTCAGCTACTTGCTTTTTCACAAATAGCTCATTCGCAACGGAAAGAGTAAGAGTTAAAACTTAAAACAGAAATATCCATGGAGTAGTCTGCTTGGTATCGGACTTACAAATAAAATTTTAATGAATTTTCGAATGTGTTTCGATAAAAATCAGCCGACTTGTTTTTACACCGTCAACACAAACCAAAAATTATAGTTGAAGGTCTATGGTAATTGGAAAGTTGTGTTCACAACTAACTATATGACCTAGAAACAAGAACAAACTCTTGGCTCAGACCGCACGAGTAGCCAGCCTTTCACATTCCGAGACAAGGTGGTCTCAGGCGGTTTGGATAAGAGTGTATTTTCAAAGGAAAACTACACTTCATACAAAATACGCTGATCCAAACCAAAGTCAAACACTTGAGAAGAAGAGAATGAAAAACACAGCAAAAGAAAGCTAGAAGAAAAGTCCAAAAAGAATGGAGAAAGCGGAATGTTGGAGGTAGATAAATGGTGAAACAAACCTGTAACGATCCAAGATCCTTATGGAAAGAAGTGAGCGTCTTGATTCTGTAATAGAAACGTAAGGCGTAAGGTTACTTTTGACCCTGATGTGTCCCATATTTACTTCAATTACCCAAAACAATATAATATTTTACCAGGACTTTATCACAAGAGAAAAAGGGAGAGGAATTTGGAATATTTCGAACCTGTTATGGGAGATGTTTAAATATCGGAGTTGATTAAGTCCAGCGAATGAATCATGGTTCAAAAATTCAATGTCACTTTCACTCAAATCCAAAAGATTCAAGGACGCGAGACTTTCAAACGCAGGTGGTAATGTTGAAATGGGTGTTCGTTTGAGCACTAATCGATGAAGTTTTGGATACACTTTAAACATTTCACTAGTGAGAAAGCTAACATTCGTGTCACTTAAGTAGAGGTCCATCACAGAAAAGTTTTTGCTTGGATGATTCTCTGTATAAAAATTTATCAGTGGGTTTCCACTCATGTTTAATAGGAACGGGGTTGTGATAAACTTTTCTGAGAATGCAAAAGGAACTTTTTGCATTGCATTTCCACCAAAGTTGAGATGAGTCAGTGATACGTTTTTGATGAATTCTGCGGAAACTTTGGAAATGTTGTTTTCTCCAAAGTCTGCTACCTCTAAAAGAGGCATCGATTTTGCTAGTGAAAGTCCACTAATTTTGAATAACCCGTTGTTAGAAATATCAAATTGTTTTAGTCGTGGCAAGGAGATACGGTTGAGATCCAATTGGTTGATACGATTACCTGTGGACATGCATTAAATGACAATTTTTAAACCCATCCTAACAAAGTTAAAAGTAACAACATAAAACCATTGTTTAGACGTCGCAATTATTATGCAATACTACTTAAAATGATTTCATGAGGATACTTTTTAGATTGAGTTTCATAATGCAATGCTCCAAATATATATTGCTTAATGCGTGTAGTCTCGCTAGGTTGCTTACACCCAAGGGAGCAAAACTAAAATGGCATAAAACAAAACTTGCATCGATCTTGACGAGTAGAAGATCATTTCTTTTCACCTTCGCGTTCGCCCAAACTGGGAACAATGTTAAACCAGATGGGGCAATATGAGAAAACTGTCACGCTACTAAACTGTAACCGTCTAAACCCAACCTGCTGACTTTTTACCTTGTGTGTTCTCAGTTTCTATTGTTTCGTCCTCAATTTGCCTCAGTGAGAAATAATATGTTCTCTTCGCGAGATCAATGCAAAAAAAGTCTATATTAAGTGTGATTTTTGATGCCAATGAAACTACCACTATTAGACTCAACTCACCAAGCCATATTATCGATTAGAACAGTTTTTTTACACCTAAATAAGTTGATAGAGAGGTGAAGTATGTTATTATGTACGTACTTGAAAGAGCCAAAATTTCGAGGGAATTAGAAGCATTTAGTAATGCTTTGTAAGGAAAACTTGGAATCCGATTATGGCGGAGATGAAGCTCCCTCAGGGCTAAGTGCGATTTGATGATTGAGGAACTAGTACTGCCAATGGAAGCAATTCCCCTATTGCTGATGCCCTCAATTACTTCACCCCCAGCATGATTGGCAGTGTCGATGGCATTCGGATTGAACACGAAGTCAGGGATGTGAGTGATGTAGTTGTCACTGTAAATGAAAATGGTATTTTATTAATTAATTTAAGATATACTTCATATACTTTCGTGTGACATGGATGGATGGATACTAAAATTTATTTGTGACAATGCATTACATCAGTTGGTTTTAAACTTTGGAAACTTTAACAGTTTGGACTTTTGGAGTCATTTAAGACCAAGTTTTTGTGTTTTTATGCAATGTTTGGGGTTTCTTTCATGTTTTACCTAGTCTTGAATTTTCATACTTAAGTGTCAAAAACTTAGTTTTTCTTAGCAATAAATAAAATTGCTCATTGTGGAAATTTCCGCTTTGAATAAAATTTTTTAACCACAACAAAAAGTACGCGGTAAATATTGGTAAACAAACTTGCCTTAATCGTATCACAGCTAGGTTCGGGTTTCTGAGGAAAATGTTGTTGGGAAGAGCAGTGATGCGAGCTTTCTCCGCAGCTAGAAAGGTCAACATGGGGAAACCAAATAGCGTTGCTTCATCAAGGTCTGTCAAATTATTTCCAGAGATTTGTAACACTTCCAATCTCCCCATTTCAATCTGTCGAAGAGTTGACGCTGTTAACAGATTTTGACGTAGGTCTAACTCCTTCAATGCAATCTGTATGTTTCTTCCAATAACTCCACCATGTAGCATCATTGATGCATACCCTCCAGCTCCTGTTGAGCTTGCCCCTCCAAATTTTTCATCGCTGCTACCTCCACTTCCATAACCGTAGCTAGTGAGCTTAAAGTCCAGAAGTGAATTTGAACTCAATTTTAATATCTCCAAGTTAAAATCAAAAGTTGTCGTATAGTCAATGGACTTTAGCAAGTTATTGGACAGGTCCAAAATCCGCAAACTTCTCAAGTTTATAAATGACCCTTCCACCAACGTGTCGATTTGGTTGTGTGATAAGTTAATCTGAAACAGAGAAAAATGAGCTGTACAGTAAGCTTTTAACAAAAATGTTTTTTTTCCAACCAAAAAATTTCAAAGTAGTAATTTTACCTCTTCAATAAATGCCAGCCCCGAGAAAACAGAGCGTGACACACTTTTTATCATGTTGAAACTCAAGTCAATGTACTGTAGAGCTTTCGTATGTGAGCTGAAGCAGTCATCATGAATATACGAAACATTATTTTTCTGCAAATACAAGCGCTCCAGAGCCCGCAACCCGATAAACATTGAAGGGAGTAATTTAGTCAGACTGTTATACGATAAATACAATATAGACAACTGAGATTGGTTTTTGAAGGCGCCATCTATAATCTTTATGTTGTTGTGTCCAAGTGAAAGGGAAGAAAGTTCTGTGCCGGGTAGCATCTCAATCGTCACTTTCTCCAAGTTATTTCTAGATAAACTGACGTGACGGATGGTCTTGAGCGTATTGAGACCTGCCATTTTCGTCAACTTGTTGTTTTCTAAATGAAGTTCTTGTAAATCCAAGTTATCCACAACACCTGGTTCAAGACTGGTTATCTTATTGTTTTGTAGACGGAGCTCTTTGAGTCCTTTGCAATTTTTGAAACTTCCTGGTGGGATTTTCGATAAGACATTGTTGTCCAAACTCAAACTTGTTAGATAAATATTATTCATGAACCATTCTTGGTGAAAAATTGAGAGAAAGTTGGAACTGAGCCTCAACTCTGTTAAATTGTTTAAAGGCCAAAATATTGTGGAATCGACAAAGTTCAAAGCATTATCTTGCAAATAAATTATGCTGAGTTTGGGGGTGTTGACGAATGCTGGGCTTGGACCAAGTTGTAGAATGTTGTTTGAATTTAAATAGATCTCTTTCAAATTAGGGAGGTCAAAAAAGCCTTCAATTTTATGCAGATGATTATTTGATAAGTCTATGGATGTGAGGAAAGTATTGTATCTAAAGGAAGGAAGATTTATAATTTTGTTATGTGAGAGGTCGATTGATTCCAACGCTTTGAGGGAGGCAAATGCCTCTTCGTCTATCATTTCTATTGCGTTCAAGTGAATCGACAAGGTACGCAAGTTTCCCATTGCCGCAAATATGTCTCTATCCAATTTTCGAAGATAGTTGGAATTTAGATTTAAGTACTTGAGCATGGGCCACTCCACATTCGTGTTGCTGGGACTTGTACTACTCATACTGCTGCTGCTGCCACTTGACAAAGACGGGTACAAAAGTGAAGAAGGACTTTCTCCCATTGATGATGATAAGGACGAAGTTCCATATCTAATCACGCCGAAAGAGTCTTCTGATTGGGAAACAGCCGAAGCTGATGAGGATGCTGCTGTTCTAGCTCGTGATGGGCTGCTTAACGGAGACAATAATGATGCAGATGAGGATGCTTGTGAAAGCGAAGCCAAGTCGCTGATTTCGTTCCAAGCTGTATGGAAAGAGTAATTTAAGCATTATGCCCTTTCTTTACATTCAAATTCAATCTACAATTCATTTTTAATCCGAACAAAAATTTTTACATCTAAGAGATTGGATGTAACAAGGATAACTATATTTCGTGCCATTTCATGGGAAACACGAATGTGAAAATTGGTAGGCAATCCATTTGGTTTATATGTTTAGAGGGTTTAATAGCATAGATAGGCAGGACACCAGTACCTTTATGGTTCTGAAGGCTTCATAGACTTTATAGCATAGCAAAAGAAAGGAATTCTTGAATACGTACCTAAATTCAGTGAACTCAGGAGTCTAAGTCGTCGAAGTGGTGAATATGGAAATGTCTTCAGTTTATTTTCTGATAAGTCAATTTCAATCAGCGTTTCTTCCAAGCCCCAAAAACTATGATCTGATATATTCTCAAGTAGGTTCCCCTTAAGGTTAACCTGCAGACATTATATCAATTTTTTATGAATTTTACAACCGGTACATTTGGTACTAAAAATAGCTAAAATGTTCATATTAGCCAAATAATATAATTGAATAAATGTCAAACCTTTTGCAAGAGTACATTATGAAAGCTATATGGTCCAAGCTCTTGTACTTGGTTCCCCTCTAGATCCAAAACTTTCAGCCTCCTCAACGTTGAAAGTGTAGATTGTGGTATAAATTTGAGCCGACCAGAGACAATCGCCAAGCTCTCTAAGCTTTTGGACAGTCCTCGCAAGCTCCCTTCTGATAAGTCTTCAAGGGACGAATGGGATAACTATAAAAAAAATAAAAAATCATACTTAATATCAAAGTTACATGAAATATCATTTCAGGTAGGTGGGTAGGCGATATTTCTTTCTCTCGTTTGAATACTACCTAGATAAAGACTTCATTCATAAAAACGTTTATAACTATCATAATCAGTTACAGCATGTATTACACAAGCATGAAATCAATATATATAGCATTCAAATATATTGCTATTTCATTTTTGAAATAAATCATGACCTGTTAAAGTCACCTGGAAAAAGCCGAAATTGCGATTGGTTGTGAGAATTTAGTCACAGTTCCACGAGAAATTCTTTTCAGAAACAAAATTCAATAGCGCAAAAAGTCTTGGTTAAACTATTTTGGCAAAGCAATAATAGAGACATAACACAAAAGCTTGTTCCATAAAAGCCATTTTGGTGTAATATCAAAAATAGCATGTGCTATATAGTATTTGTGACAACCTTACGCATGTAAGTATAATTTTTGTATTTTGCTTTACACGATTTCAAATGAAATGCATCGACAAACGAAAATGGAATTTATTCAATATAGCACTTTTGCCATTATGTAAATAGAATTTTCATGTGAAATGCGATGAAATGTGTGTGCTGTTGCTTCAGTCTATTTCTTGTCTCGTCATCGTCATGCACCATAGATTCGCACTTGAGTTTATTACATTTTATTTGTTTCACTGTGGTACATTCGGTACATTATAGATTTGATGTACTGCTTTCTCCGAGGTTTTTCCACAATCTGTTACTGCATTTATTCTAAATAAAAAAGTTGAATGCTGCACACCATTCACTCATGTCATACGGAAGAGAGGTAAAATCAGTAAATGAAAATGTAGATACTTGAATTTTTTTTAGGAAAATTGCTTGCTTTGCTTCTCTAACCATCCATATGTACCTAGTTGTTGTGTTGTGGGTGTAGCTATAAAATGTATGTATGTATGCGATGCGTGTTCAAAACGAAAGAAAAGGTACGAAAATTCCGGAAATTGAACCAATTTATGCTTTTTCAGTTTCCTCAGTGTTCGCATTTTTCTTCCAAGAAAGCTTTCACAATATCCTTGAAATGGTTGTCTATGCGTGTTGGAGTCCTAAGGCCTAACTCAAAAATATTCATGTCCTTTGGATAAAACAGGTTAGACTGGAAGGTTACAAGCAAATATTTTATACATCCTTAACTGTTTTGCATCCTATCTTCATAAATCAGACAAATTGTTTTGGATTGGAGTACTGTACAATATAGAAGTTTTGGTCCTTTATTGGATCCTAGTTATAGAATAGCTGTCACACATGGTGTGTATAATGTACGACTCCAAAATATGCTTATATACAACAACTTGAAGGAATTTCAACATTTCCTTAGGTCCATCCTCATTGTTGCATCCACCGAAACAATGCAAAAGAAGTTGGGTTTGGTTGAGTAAATAAATACGTACGTCACAGTAGCTTTCCTAGCATATATCAACTTAAAGAAAATTATTGCTAGACAAAAGGCATCCTGCTTTTATCTACAAAAGCCCGACATCACTTCCTTCAGTTTATTGTCTCCTTTGTGCTCAGGCATATGAGAGTGGATTTGTGTCCTCACAGTGAACTCAACTAAACTTTACTTATTGGGAGAGTGAGAACCAGGAACAGTGAAAGCTACTATAAGTCAACTACGCAAAAAGAAAGACTTGCACAAGCACAAACCAAAATCGAACGAACCTTTACATGTGTACCCCGACCCCACTACCAGTCTTGTTTCGTTTTTATTGCGAAAATTGTATTTGATTGAAGAATGTACAATGATGGAAATAGGCAGTGATCATTGTTTATGTAGTAAGTAGGTTGCACACCACAGAGAGAAACATGCTATATTATATAGGTATGGCTATATACACACATGGCCATTTCAGTCGAACTAAAATATGTAATACACATATATTTTATGTTATTTCCCGTCGTCATCTTGTGCCCGGGACGTTCTTTGTAACAAAATGGCAAAAACAATGTTTGTTTTGTTTGCTTTTGTTTGAGTGAAACAAGGAAATAGTCACAGTCCACCGAGTTTTCCTTTTTGTCATAATGGCTGTACATACTTAAAGTAAAAATGAGTCTGACAAGTAAGCGCGCGTGTTGTGGGAACGAAAAACACGGAAGAAAGGAAATATATATCTTGAATGAAATTTTGATTCCAGAAATCAAAGAAATAAACGAAGAAATTTCTTGAGGATTTTTTTTGTCAAAATGATTCGCGCTTCCTTACTTTTAGTTTCCTTTTCCTCATTCGAAACTTTCTTGTATTTATCTCATCCACCACCAGTACTATAGGTTAGCCAGGACGATTATGTTTTAGCACAATTGTACCACATGTAGTTTTAGCTAAGCCAAAGTCTTGATGTCAAAACCACAAAAGTCCACTTTACAAATAAAGTCATTTCTAAGCATCCTGAGGAAGTACGTAAATCTAAGTTTGTTTTTGTGGTAAAAATAAAATACACGAATAAATGTCTTAAAAATGTTTAAGTCTTGGCTAGTCTTTCCTTCGGCACATTCGTACATTCAAAAAGCAAAATGCTATGTTGACCTACAAGGAAAACGATTCATTCTCACAATCCCCATTTATTTTGCATTGTCCTTCGTCTCCGTAAAAATTGAATTGAAAAGAAGAAATGTTTTTAAGTTAACAAATCATTTTTATAGCTCTTAGAGTTAACGCCGCAATTTCCCCTTTTTCTCATAAAACTCATGTTTCTGACAAATCTAAAGTTGTTTCCAGCCAAAAGGTGCATCTAATAGGATTACTTATTTTTTAATAAATATAAATTGAACTTGCCTGCACGTGGAACACTGGGCTGGTGACATTATCCGTCACGCCATCAGGTAGGACAGTAGCTCTGGCATCCAAGTCATATACGCTGTAACTCTTGACAGGTCCATTTAATACTTGGAGTGATTTCTTGAGCGCTGGAATATCACTGCCAGAACACTGGATATGAAGCTGATCATCAAGAACAAAGCAAGAACAATATGGTATCTCCTGATATGGAGGACAAGTGATTTCACCTCGAACCACACCAACAGGGCTCATTGTCACAAGGAGGAGAAGAGTTACGAAAACAATCTGGTTGCTCAGCCACCAACACCTTTGCCAGGTGCGGTGGAAACGAGCATCATCATCACTGTCATTACACCTACCACTACCACAGGTTGTACTTATCATACATCTCTGCCCAACCAACCTGTTTCCAGGTCTCAAGCAGGAAGGAGAGGATGGCATTAGACTCAACAACGACCGCTTTGTTTTGCTGTGAAAACCCATTTTCTCTCTCATTTTGATACTTTCTTCTCCTTTATTACTTTCTTCGAAAATGGGAAAAAGGAAGTGAAAAAAAACTTTCTCTTGGTGAAGACAAAGCACCGCTGTTTTTTTCAATAGTGGCTTCTTATGAAATCACACTATCACTTTTGGATATCCGCTGCTGGCTTTTAAGTAAGCAAACGGAGACACCAGGAAACGAATGGGTTTTGCCTAAAAACTCGTTGTTTTTATTCTTTCTCAGTCACTACTTTGTGTCACAATCGTGGCCATTATGAGCCAACTTACTTTTTTCATATTATAACTCGTCATCACTAAAAGAACATGGAGCTGTTACTCCACTTTCTGGCTTTCACTTTTGTCTATTATATTAATGGATTTGTTGATAGAAGCAATAGAAGGAATTCCGAATGTTGGAATAGATTTCGATTCCTAGTTTTACTCACAAAATGACAATGACGTCTCATATTATACGGCCTAAATAAATGGCATTTCATCTTGGCATCACACTTGCCTGCTCTTGTTGTTGCTCATATAATGTACTTACATAAATCTCATTATTACATAATGTACATTGTTCACTCAGCTAGTAGCAAATGTGCTGTTGTCCTGCTGGTGTGGTATGATGTTAGGCTTAGGCTCACTTCACTCTTACGAAATACGTACACTCAACTGCGCAACTTTGAGACGTCGACATCCTTTCAAAAGAACTGTTCAGAATGATAATAATATTATGGAGATTTCCCTTTATATCTTTTTTTTTGCTCTCAAAGCTTTTTGACTTTTTCCTTTGGAGAAACTTTATTCCGCCTCCAAAAAACCGTCTATACTATAGCTAGTCACTGGTAGTTGTAGTTGCAAAATCGTCTCCGGAATTTTATTTCAAGAAACAAAAAATAAAGTAGTTCACTATTGCATCTCTTCAGTTTGTTTTAGAGTTTTTACACTTTCTTTCTTCTCTTTTCCTTGTGCATCAAATATGCGGAAAAGGTAATACATATGTGTATATGTTTTTATGTGTGTCAAGTAGAGCTGAAAGTTAGTTGTTTTACTTGACAATATGTTCTCTCCTTTTTTACTTTGTATTTGTTGAAGATATGCACTTATTTTCCCCACACACTGTTCCTTTATAGAAGTTACTTTTTTTTCACTTTTTTGCACACACATACACAATTTACAGCGTTGTTAGCAGGCAGTCGAAAACAAAAAATTGAGTTGACTGACAGAAAACCCCTTTTTCTACCAAAAACTCAAAAAAGAAGCGAAAATATATAAGACTCTTTATCGAAACCGTTGAGGCTGGTGTCTTCGTGACGTTTCACGTTTTAGATTCTGAAAGAAAGAAAAAGAACCAACATTATCAAGTCATTTATGTAGGAAGTAATAATATGATATTTTTGCCAATGTTGAGCATTGTTGATGCTCCCCTTTATTCTTAACCTACATAAATATAAAAATAAATGTGTATGTGCAAAACTTTCTTTTCTTGTTCGTGTCAAAAAAATTCTACCTTCTTTTTGCTCTCTTTTTTTTATACTTGCTCGCAGTTAGTAGCCAGTCTCACCAATTCAATCCACTTGAGTGAAGTTATTGTTGGGTTTTCCTTCTGTAGAGAAATATTAAGTATGTATGTCGGTTTGATATACGATATTGTTGTATAAATACACATGGATTGTTATGTATATAAAACATACATAGAAGATAGAAACCAAACTACTACCAAATACTTACAAAGACAAACTCTCTCTCTCTCTCTCTTTAGCCCATATATTACAATGCTTTACAATGTTGTTAACCAACTTTTCTGTGGCGGCGGAGCTCGTTTTATGTTAGAGGAAAGTAAGTGAGTGAAAGTATGTCTTGGAATATGCCAAAAGATTGAGTGAGATCTTGGTTTTGGATCTTGGCAAATGTTTTCTTTGTTGCATTTAAAATAAAATTACGGTCTCTGGCCTGGGTCTGCATGTGTACCTAAGCTCACTACGGACTTTTTTTTTCACTCTCGCTGCTCTGTTGCCCTCAAACTTTTACGTACTGCTCAGTCAGTCATTCAGCCTTAAAATAAAATGTATCCCTATGTATAGATTCTTTTTTTTGCAATGATGACCAACCAGATGTCTACATTATTAGGTTTACAAAGATGCTAGAGGTGGAGTAGAGAAATGGATTGTTATGGAGTTGGAATATGATTTCTATTGAATTTTCTCGTTTCTTGAACAAGGGAAAATGTCCATCCGGTTGCATCTGGTGCTTTCTCTCAAAACAGTTTTCTCATCAGCATCAATTTTCGCGAGGATGGTGAATTGTATACCTACATATAAGTTTTTTTTAGAGATTTATGGATATCCACATCCACCAGAAAAATATTACGGTTTTATACTTTTGTACTTACGAATCAAACAAAAAAAGAAATGGAAGGAAAAGAAAAAACTGGCATGATGATTGTGATTGTTGAGTGAGCAGAGAAGAGAATCTACTTATATGAGTGTTTTCAGTGTTTCCCTACTACTGTTAGTGTAACAAGACAATGAAAAAAGAGAGTCTTTTTACTCTCAGATAAAAAGTTCGGGGCCCTTCTGTTCTTCCTTCTTGTATTGTGTTGTAGCAATAACTATTATTTTTCCCCTTTTCTTTCTCACAAAATTGGCCGCTGGATGCGTTATATAAGGGAAACAGTACAAGTACTTTGATGTGATGATGTTATGTGTGTGTATGTATATGTACGCAGAGCAAACGCTTTCACTATTTTGGCGTAGGTATATTTTCTTTCTTCGATCTTGTCAATAGGGCCAAGCTTCATCGCTCACCTTCACCTTTTGGCATCTGCTCACTCCCCAGTCCAATTTCGTTTTTTTTGTGTTTGAAACTATATTTGTGTAGAGCAAGAGTTGATTCTCTGCATTACGATATTTTGCTTGTTGTTGTTTTCGATCACAATCACATTTCAAACGAAATGGAAATACATTTTACTCATTACATTTCCAAACTGTCTCTTTTTTCAACATCTAACAACATCGTAAGCTAGTTTTTTCTACAGCGTTTTGCATAAATGTTTTGGTTATATGATCTTTCACTCAAAAAAAATATTATGGATGTTTTGAAACATCACACTCAAAAGACAATATAATATGTAAGTATGCATATATGGTCGTTGAAATGAAATGCTGGATATATAACTCTTAATTTGTCTTTCTTTCCAACTTTAGAGTCCATTTGCCCATAAGAAATTGAGAGTTATTAGTAAACTTGGAAGTTTTTCGTTACTCGATAAATGATTGGAGTTTCCCTGTTTCCAGTTACGTTTGATGGACAATGAAAAGTGATCATATGAACTGAAAATGTTTTTCCGAAGCGATAACAAACAAGAGAGAGGAGAGATAGTTTGATCTTGTTTTCTCCGCTCTCTTTTTTTTATCTGTCGAGAGAAATGTGAGTTCCTTTGAGTATACGCAGCACGTTTAACAGAATGGTTTTCAGTTGCTCCGTTTTCTTCTCTTTTGCCTATTTTTTGGGCACCCATGGGACACTCAAGAAAAATTGTGAAGAGCCATTCGTCTACCTCATTTCTAAGTGATCGGTTGAAAAATAAGTTTGTTGGCATCAGTCGTTTGCCAATGGAGCTAGTAACTGGTGGTAAAAGCCTTTAATATTAGAATGGGCGGGAGTCAGGATGCTGCTGTTGCATTCTTCTATACTTTTCTGCTTGACTTTTCCGCACTGCTACCACCCGAACCTATGTTTTTTCCCTTTCTCGGCATTTTAGACAAGGAGAAAGCTGATTATCATGATGAGTTTTATTATTAGAGTTGGAAGTGGGCTGACTTCTTCTCATTGCACCTGTTAGGCGAATGAGGAATAATGAATCTATACATATATTAGTATATATTGTCCTGCTGACCTCCTTTATTGCCTGAATGATGTGCGGTGATGCATGTACGGATTTTTTCTCTTATTTCATTAATAGACTTAAGACTTGACCTTTTATATATTTTTCTTGTGAATGATAGGATTTTTTTACTTGATGACTATACTTAAAGAAGAAAAATATGATGGGTTTCATTTCAAATGATGAAATTCAGAACCTTCAACACAGCACGCAAATTGATTCCTCTTCTTAGCATTATCCTACATAAAATGTACTTAATTTAATGTATTCAGCGTAAGACAGGGTTGAAAAAATATATGTAGGTCCTACCGGCAGCTGTCTACACGCTCTAAAAGAAATTGTATGAGCTTCAACTCAACCACGTCATATTTTAGCGTAATGGCATTCACGTTCGTTGACTTCTTGATTTCTCTGAATGTTGAGGAGAGTTAGAACGAAGGCTTCTTTTTGTCTATATATGGGTTGAGTTGACGTTGATGATGTTCTCCTTCTTTCTGATTCTGGAGTCGTTTGATATGCTAAGATCATGTAAAGCTATAGCAGCTCCCAGCAGAATTCAAAAACACTGAATAAACTACACCTCTAGCAAGTAGTACTAAACTACCCTGTGCTCCAGCATTCCCGTAAAGAAAGAATGTACTTATCTTCTACATACACCGTCGCTTCCACCACACCACATCTACATTACAAGTAACAAGCACACGAATAAACGAACGCACGTGGGAGCTTAAGCTCCGAGCTCAAACTACGCTACTCTCACTCAGCTAAGCAACATTGCATTCCAGGCTTTCACTTTCAACTTTAAAAAAAAAAAGGTTTTGGTCTTTAGCAAGTTAGATCCTTATTGCAGGCAGTGGTGGTATGAAGGTACTGCACAGACACAATATATATATATATAGCAGTTTCCTTTGGTGGTGGTGGTGGAGATGCTAGTGATCCATCGAGTTTTGTAAAAAGTATCAAACGAAAATGGTGAAAAAAGGAGAGGAGCTTGGGAATGCTGAAAAATATTTTTCTCTTCAAATGTACATAAGTCTCTTAGGCTTATTCGATTTCTTGTTTCTCACTCTCTCGTCTTTCTTAACCATCTCCCCTTTTTTCTTGTTTTGGTAGGCAACCCGTCAGTATAAAAGTCGCTTCTTCGTCTTAAGTCCGCGTCCGTACTGAATGCAGATTTACTTTGGTGATGTGATGCCAGTGATGCGATGCTGCTGCTAGCTAGTTTGGTAAGGATGTGATGGTGTAAAACGAGATATGAGGTGCTTTGAGTCGTCACTATGTATGTGTGAAGAGCTGCTGCTGTTGTTTGAGACGGTTTAGCTAAGCAGCGTGTTTCTATGTTGTTGACGTGATGGGATGAATCTTTCATGCAAAGGCTCTTTGTACGAGGATAAAGGATAAGGTGATGTGGTGTGGTTGTATAACCAGTAGCTAGAAACTTGCTTAAAACAACAGTATTACTATCTAGAAAAAGCATAAAATGTGTGTGTACAGTGTGTGCATCTATTTTTCAAGATTATCATGAGCTGTCCAAGAATGTTGGGTATTCAGAGCAGGTCCTCCAGTTTTTCTTTTTTATGATGATACTGATTATATAAAGGTACATATGGGTGATGATAGTAGGAGTTAACTGGCGATAAAGATAAGACCTTATGCGCCCATGATTGCTTTCATGTGGTGAAAACTATTTATTGAGGAGGTTCAAAAGTTACCTTGTAATGCAGCAGCTTAGGTTTGACGATGGAGTTCAAGCGCACCACAGGTCATGAGAATAGATGGCTTTATCACAGGCAGGAAAATATTTAACCTGAAATGAATAAAACAAATTAATTTGTTAATGTTTTTGAATATTTTAGTCTTGAAATTACTAAATTATGACTTAAAAGTACTGTAAAACTCAATTTTATAAACAATATGCATAATCGTATAAGCCACCAACCTCAAAAATCTCAATTATATCTTTACCAGAGCTAATTTGACATTGTATCCCATCGCCCCAATAACCAGTATTTCATTTGTCTTTGTCTGATAAACAGTAATGAACAAATTATTTTTCTATGATGCGTTTCCATTAAAATTCTACAGCGTTTTTGCGGTTGGTGGAGGGGACTTTGTTTTTTTTTGGTTTGTCTAATTTAGAAAAAGGCAGAGCATGTTTCGAGTTCCGTTGTGCATCACAACACAACAGCGAACTATTTATTTTCTTTCCAAAAAAACTCGCGACTCTTCCTGACAGGAGGGCATGGAAAAGGGCCCATAGGAATAAAATATTGGCGGTCTCTATCTCAAATCTGGAGTGAATGAACAAGGGAATCTAGGCTAGGAAGGAAGGAAGCCATTATATTTAATGCATAACACTTCATACGCAAAATATCATTTACGTATATAAAAGAATATTATATTGTGTAATGCATTTTTTAGCTCAGGAATACAAAAAAAATCCCTGTCCGTAGTACACAGAGTTACTCTACACCGAAGCAATTTTGCGAGTAGAAGGATACCCAATCTCTGCATCTCCCTTTGAGCGTGCATGCATACGAGGTTCGAAAAAAGTACCCAGCAGACATTCATGCGTACAATGATACATAATCTTTTTGTAAGCATGTACATAAAGTAAAAGTGAAGTGAGAGAGCAAGTGAGACTTTAGTCATACAACTAGTCGTCAGCCTATGATAATATGGTGTAATACAGAAAATGGATGGGCACGAGAGGGATCTAAATGTAAGCCTATAAATAAATACACAAGCGTAGTAGAATGTGACATAATGCGATATGGTTTGATATGATGAGACTACAAAAGGATATCTCTTCTTTCCAAGCAGAACGAATTCCTTTTTTTTTTACTAACGGCAATATATATATCATACTACAGAATTGCCACTCGTTTTTACGCTACAGGAAAATTTAGACTCACATGGCATGGCATCATCCTCCTAAGGCGCACCTAAAATTCATATTTTCATAAATGGCAAATGGTACACAAACGTATCTATACTTAACGTACGTTTCATATATCAACCGTGGACTCCAGAGTTACACAAAAATGATATTGCTGCTCACATACATACACAGCTACTATAGTCAAATTCGTTCGAAGAGAATCTAGTTTACCAGATTCTCTACTTACAGAGATAGAGATACATATGTCGGTATTTAAGTTATATGACATAAATATTCGTATTTAAGTTATATATATTTATTTATTTTATTTTATTTTATTATCATATGTCTTATTTCATATATTTTTATATGACATATGTTATAAAAAAATGTTTCAGATAAATTGATTTTTTTCACCATTCTCTTTGTTTGTTCTGGAGTTTGTTACAAAATGGTCAAAAAACCTCTACTTTGTTAACAAGCAGTATTCCTCGATTTTTGTCAAATTATAATAATTCCACTTCAAACCAAAGAATATTTTTGACTGATGCGTTGGTCAATAACTCTCAAGCGGTTTGTAAAGGTGTAAGGATACATATATTGTATTTATGTCCTAAGGCACTAGATGTGAAAAATGGCATATTATGTATCTTTCATATTTCATGTATATACATACAATTGACTTTCATGACGAATGGCAACTTTTAATGGATACTGCTATATACCTACCAAAACACCAAAAGGAATTTTGTATTGTGCTCAACTCCTATATACTACAAAGAATCTCCTGTTTTAGTAATCTATTGTGCGGTCTGTGTAAAATTCCCAACCTTTTACTTTATCCCATGTACTTTTTTTTTGCTTTCTAATCCTAAACCGGCTGGCTACCCTACAAGTATTTACTTAGAATTGACACGCAGTTCAAACAATGAGATCTTTGTATTTCTTGTTCATTAGCAGCCAGTAGACAGTATTATTGTCGGTGGACCATGTTTGATTTTTATTCTAGTTCAAAAAGCTTTAATGTGAGAATGCGAGGCACACAGGGATGAGATGACAAATGAGAGAAGAGTCACACAATGCTCCTTTTTCGTGCGCTAATATCTATCATTTTGGCGTTGTATTATTATTGTAAACTAGCAACTGTGTGCCTATTCACGTGTATCTAACTTACTAATGATGCGCTGCCGTTGGGTTACAGCTAACTTGCTAACCTCCCAGCATCATCCAGTAACACATGTACACTCGATTGTAAATATTAACATTTATACAAATTCATCTGGGAATTTTCAATCGTTGGCCCACAACCTAATGTATTATGTACGTACGTACATACGCTGCTGCTGATGATGATAACAAACATGTGCTGCTAGAGCTGTGTACACCCCTTCCTTGTGTGCCTGAATGTATTCCATTCGCTTCCCAGGGCATTAGTGTTGGGTAAATATCTGCAAGCCTATTCATTCATGCCGAAGAGTTCCATCATTTGAATGGAGGTATCATTGATGCGTGGAAAACAAAGCTTTTGTTATTTATGCAAGTATGGATGGTATAAATATATTATTAGCTTTGTTTAGCAGCAACTGTGCAGCCAAGTTATGTGAGTGGATCCATATTATGTGAATAGAAGTTGTTATTTGCTCTAATTTTGTACTTATTACCGAGAATTGACAATCTATTAATGTTTAAGTACTTATTTGTTCGGGATGTACTTGCACAGCAGAAGAGATGGATACATGATTAGTGAAAAGAATGTAGATATATACAGTTACTAGGGATCATCATGGGTAACTGCACTGTCATCTTGATACAAAAGGAATTTTGTCAACGAGTACACAGATACAAACAATCGATTCTTGTTTGTCCAAAAACATTTGGGACTTTCAGTAATAGAACGTTTGTATTTTGTGATTAGTATTATTATTACTTTAGCAATTAGGTATGACCAGTACCGAAGAGAAGAAAATAAAAGAATCTACTATTATTGTTGTTGACAGAAATGCAAGGTGGAGTGAAAGAGTGTAACTTGAGCTGTAACTCGTGTTGCCACATCTGACGATCCTTAATTTCGCAATGTTTGCAAATTTATGATCCGTACGACTTCCTAGAAGTGGAAGATGGGCTAATTATCATAGTAATTAAATGTCTGTTTGTACAAGGATGGGCTTGTTTGCAACAGTTTCTATTTTTCTTCCCTAACTACTACATGTGCACACATTTGTTCATGGTGGCACAAAATAAATGAAAATTTTCAGTTATTGAAGAAGCGTAGAACAGAGAACAGTTAATGCATCTGCAAATGTTTCACTCTACTCAAAAACTCAATGACTGCGAAATTGTACTCATTGCAACTTCATGACATATGACCATACAGAAAATAAGAAAACGTTGGCTGTTGTTTTGTACGAGAAAAGCAATAGTTGTAACAAAAGTTCAAAAAAACATAATAAGGGTTTCATAGAACACACAGTTCGACTTCACATTTCACATATGTCAGCCATAAGGTTTATGAGTCGTAGTCGGGAAGCATTACTTATTGCCATGAACAAAGGAAACTATTGTGTGCCGAAATCTATTTCCCAGGGCCCACGAAGAGACAGAAAGTCATATATACATATAATGAGTGCAAGTAATTTCTTCAGAATGAATCAATGCTGTTCTAAAATGTATGTATGTATGCTGGTCCTCATCCTCTGCTGCTATAAAACCTTTACTAGGCCATCAATAGATTGACCTAGGCACAGCAAGTAAAAAGAGCCCTTCATTATATTTTACAGCAGCAGGCTCGGTTGCTGACTGCAGTAGTTCACTTCACCCAGACTTTTCTAACTGCAAACATATCCACATTCTGTTGACAACTTTAAGCTATAAAGCCTGTACATATAGTAATATATATTGAATGAAATGACTTAATATTTTCTTGTGATTCTTGAAAAGTTTCAAGCACTACTTCATTTGAGAACAACCTTCGAATCCAATTGACATCATTAGAAATACGAGGAAAAGTTTTGGAAAATGTTTTGGGAGTATTATATCCAAGAGACCGTTTTCTTGTTTTTAGCTACTTCAGTCAAGTCAGGGGCAAGGCGCTTTTCTATTTTCAACATTATTATTGCCCTATTATATTACTTGAAAACAAAGACAGTTCGTTTAGCACAAGTATCATCCATTACTTACAGTTAAGCGCTCGAGTAACCAACCAAATGCAAGCAATCTTTATATTGCTTCTATACTTTATACTTGCTCTTCCTTCATTCTTTGTCTCTTTGTAGTTTACTTCTTGGTTTTAACTACGGGATAAATATGTTATATAAAAGTGCACGGGTAAATGGTAATTGTATGCGTTGTTTGTTGTTTCCCTCTCATATTATGATGAATGCTCTTATTTATGACAAAAAATACTTTCTGAGATTACATTTCACATGCTGACACAATCATTATGGAAGTCAATGATGAAAAGTGCAGTTTTTTCTAGAAGGCCATTAACCCTTTGACGGACCTACCATGACCAGTATAATGGCTTTCATGTTCAGAAGAAAAGGGTCGCAAAGGCAAAGTTCATTAATACATATCCAAGCCCGTTTTTCTCATCTGTAAGATTTATAAAATTTATGACGCATACTGCATGCTATGGCATCATTTATTGAAACGGATTTCGTAATTGTTATTTTCCTGGAAACCGAAGTCGAGTGTCAGTTTTTCGGTTTTTTTGCTGTTATCTATAAGGATGTGTGGGTGGTTGGTGTGCAGTTGGCACCATGAATATAAAAAGCCACTGGTCTTTGATAAACTTTTAGGCATTACATTTATTTTATTTATTGTCACCATAGCCTATTTATACAACGCAGGTGAATGGTAGTTCGTTAACCTTTTTTCTTTCTCATTGCGGCAATGTCAATAATTACACTGATGATTGCCATTTCCGGGTTTTTATCTCTTAAAAAGTTTCGTCCTATTTTTTTGCTATGAATGTACTCGTGATTAGACAATATAGAGAGAAAGAGAACTTATCCATCTGTCAATTCATCAAAATAATGTAGCAGTGGAGAGGAGCAGATGTCTTGCTGAACAGTTGATGTATGTTCCGTGGTTAATTGTATAAAATTTGGAAAGAGTGAAGACACATGTTCATAACGTTTACAACTTGGGAAAATCTCTTGCAAGTGCAATCGCTATATAATTTGAAAGCATTTGTCAATATTTACGCGGCATCCACCATATTTACACCTTATCTTCATATGGTTACAAAAAGAGATGAGAGCATCATCATCATCACTACCATTTTCTCCTGAATTCAGCAGAAAATGAACGAGTTGCACGTACCCAACTTCTTCATCGTTCATTTTCTCCCCTTATTCACCTCTGAATCATTACTTTGCCTTTTTTCTCCTTTCAGTCTGAAACCATTATGACTTGCACTACTATTACTTGATACTAATACTTCATCATTCACTCACTGCCTTTATTTCTGCGTTTTCTCCCGTAAAAAGGAGGATAAGTAGACGTATATAGACAAACCATACAGAAAAAAGACGGGCTTGTTATGTGTGGAAAAAAATAGAGGAAAAAGTTTTCCATTCACTCATCTTAGTGGCCACGGTCCTGGCATCTCACTCAGCAAAAGGTTTTTTTGTAGTCTCGGTTCTCTCATTCACTCAAGAGCGAGCCAGTCTGTCTGTCTGTCTATCTTTGAATCTCTATGGATGGCAGTATATATATATATATATATATATATATATATATATATATATATATATACATCTAAGAAAATATACAGGAAGAAACTCAACAAGATGTAGAAAACGTACATATATGTGAGCAGAAGATGTTCAGCATTCCCTTCCCTTCATCTCCTTCATGGAAGTTCACACAAGGGAACAGAAAAACCTTAAGAGAGCGGAGCTGACTGAAGTCAACGAGGCAACTAACATTAATTCGAGGAGACGTAATGTAAGAAGTAGTAATAGAAGAACGTTGGGTAGGTACAACGTAAAGCTCATGAACACCAAAGTAAAGATCCGAGAAATGGCCAAATCCGCCTCGTGTCTGTCTACTACTGGATATGCATGCATCTTGTATGACTACCATGGAAGTGTGTATAAAAACATATATGTACATGAACTTTTGCACACACACAAATACACACAATTGAGGCATGTTGGTATATAGCGTGCGGACATTTTGTACGTATGTGGACTTTTATCTGAACGGAACTCAATAAAAATCCTGACAGCTGTTTCTTCAGTTACCCTCTGCCTTATTATTACTAAAGGTGCGGAAGAGCGTGCAAAAAAATTACAATAAACTGAAAATGTTTGTCTGTCCCAGTTATGGATTAATATTGATGTTTTACTTTACGATCGAATATGCTAATTTTACGCATTTTTATATTTGGATGAACAAACCTGAAACTGGTATGATAAAGCGTTATATAATTATACATTATGGGGGGATCTGGGCTGGAGCTTACGAGAAATGTTCGGCTACTTGATACTTTCATATGCCAACGCTTTCTTCCGGTCAGACTTTTTCCATTCGGTTAACAGTGTCTGCGTACGTACATTTGTTTGCGACAGGTTCTATTTTGGATCTAAAACTATTTCGTGCGAACAATTGGTACACTGAACTGGACTGGAGGATGGAGACTTAAAGAAACTCAATTCAATGTGTTTGTAGAGCCTTGATGGATTACCAGAATTATACGGATGCCTAAATATTATAAATGAACCCGCCTAATTTGGAAATCGAACCTTGCATTCAGATTTTCCGTAAGAAAAAAACTTTCTTTTTTGTTAATATTATTTCATGCAAAAAGGTAACGAAGTACTTCTATTATGGCCAACCAAAAAAATCTTGCAGTACCACCAAGTTGCACGGTACAGAATCTTTAGATTTCGAAATCTTAGCCAAAATAAGATCCGTCTGAAAAGATTTAACACAAAGAAAAGATTACGACACTTTTTATATCCCTAGAAAATGAAATAAATAGACCAGCATGCGAAGAATATCTGCAAAGTCGAAAATACAAGCTGTCAACTACAGACTTCTTTTTATGCTTGTCTCCTTACACAACAACAAGACTAAAAATGTAAGAGAGCAAACTTAACTATGTCCATGTCCACGTTCAAAAAAAGAAATTGTGTGGGTGGTGAAATGATAAACGATAAGAAAATCCAAAGGGGATGCCAGATTTTGTAAGCAGTGCATCAACATCAAAATTACATGCTATTTATTTCAGCTGCAAATTGTATTATATCACCATCACCTGCATTCAAAACTATATTCTGGAATCTGGAATGGAAAATAAAACTTGTCATTTCTAATTTCAGAGAATTTATTTTTCGTTCATATTGAAACCCTTTTGAATTTGCACGTAAAGCAGCTGCACTTTGATTCTGTTGCACGTATATACTCTATACAATTATTTATTACAAAAATTTCAATCCAAATGTATGGTATATGGTTTTGGTGTATCACATCACTAGATCTAAAATTGCCTTAATTTACGAGGCACGCTTAAAGCTATTAAATTACGAAGCGTCAAGTCAAAGGAACGCACGGTGATGTGTTCTCTTGTTGAATTGATTTGCGTGACCAATTTGTGGCTGATTGAAAAGATTAAACAGGTGGAGATATTTCAAGAAGCCCAAATTTTTAGTTTTATGATTGCAGTTTCCAACATTTACCATATGTTAAAGAAGCTTTTGCTAGGTACTGAAATCAATAGCATAATCAAACATTGGATTCACTACTTGCTCGCTCCGACAGTTTTGAAACCAAAGGTTTTTCCAGGTCAATGCAAAAATAGCGTTGGCGTTGTATGTGAATTATTTCTAATTCTGACGAGGAAAACCTCTACCTCTGTTCATTTCTCCTCCAACCCCAATGTCATAGCTCATACGATACACAACTCAAATTTAAGTCAAGTTGTTTGGATTTAATATCTTTAATGTAAGCTGTATACTTAAAACCTTATAAATAGGATGACGCAGAAAGGCAACTTTTTTGGATTTCTTAGGAGTCCTACAGAAACCCTGGAAATCGTAGGAAAAGTGAATTAACCAAGTCTAACGACTCTCTCATACAATATATGTAATATGTATTTTTTTCTGGTACATATGAACAAAAGTCGCGGTTGGTTGAAACAGTGCATCGAATCTGAATATAGTGGGTCCTCGCCCTCACACTTTACCCAAGAGCACGAAGTAATAGTCATTGAGAAGGAAAGTGGCAGCGTGTGGCACTGATGATAGTCTAGTTTTATATGTGGTAATAGAAGATGAGAAAACGAGAGAATAGGATGGGAAAGTAAACGAAAAAAACTAATGCAAACTTTCACATTTTTTGGCTTGAAACTGAGCCATTACTGCCACTGATGCTGCCTCCCTTCTTCCCTTATTTTTTCAAAGTATCTCTCAATTCTTTCATCATTATTAGACTAAAGTAGCGCGGACTATATTGCATATGTATATATATGCCGTCGGTCGTTGTCTTCTTTTTCTTCTTCGTCTTCCCTCCCAACTTGAGATAGTTTAAACAAAAGTTAACACTGTAGCCAACCAAGTAAAAGTTATATCATATAATAATGCCAAGTATGTGTACAGGCTCTTCTTTAGCCATGGATGCCTTTTTAATATGGCATTTGAAATGAAGTGCCATATTTACCTAGGCACTTTACGTCTCAAGAAGTCTACCATTTTCTGCACTTCTTTTATTATCAGAAGGATTTAGATGATGCCACTTGTTCCTAATGGATGAATGAATAAGTAGTCCTGGGAATTTCGTTTCTTTTCTCTTTTTTCTTACTCTTTTCTCCCTTTTCTCAAGTACAAGGGGTCCAAAAAGCTCCATGAACACTCGGCAGACTCCTACTCTGACTTGATTTCGTAAAAAAAAAGTGTAAGAGAAATCATGCTGATGCTCTCATGTTAGCAGCTTTCAGTCTTTTGCAAGTGTGATGTTTACTTGACTGTCAGTTGACTACTGAAGCGAATGGATACTGAAGATATTGTAAGCATCAGTTAAATCATTGCTCATTCAATCCAAATTCATCCTATCCGAAACGCTTTTTTTTACCATTTTCATCACATCACCACCGTACGTTATGTAGTTTAAATTATCTCATTGTCAATTATGCTCAGCTAAATGTAATTCACTAGAGATTAAAATTACTACAACACTGCAATAGCAGGAGTAATATAGTTCTAGTTATTTTACAGATAGTTGATTCGGCAGTAGCCCTAGCTATGTAATTTACAAACATTATGGGAAAGAACGACGTATGTAGCCACTATGAGGAAATGGTGAGGGTATGGTCTATCTCCGAAGAACGACATGCTGATAAATATGTAGGCGTGTATGTCTTGAGGATATGAGTCACATTACACGAGTTTTCAACAAAGGAAATAAACTTTCTCCATCTCAACCCTATCTTCCTCCTCCCCATGAAAATTTTGCTTGAGCCAAATAAAAGAGTTTTCTCGATCCTAACTATATATGCTTGTTTCATCCATTTCATTTCATCTCCATTACTTTTTCATTGTTGATCTGATTTGATTGAAAAGAAGAAGAGCTACAGTTGAAAGAAGGAGGAAAGTAATAAATAAGTTTCCTTTCTTAAATCATCTAATTCATTACGTTCTCAAATTGTTAACATTTTTCTGTGGCCTTTCATTCACATTTGGCAATTTATTACGTGATGGCACATTACCTGAACTATCAACTATAGAAAATAAAATTACAAAGGAAATACTTCAGACTTCGCAATAACCTGCTCTTCAACTATAATATAATATGCTATAAAATGTAGTAACTATACATGTATTATCAAAGTTTATGCCCGTAATGCTTTCCTAAATTCAGGTGTAACGTACTAGTACTAATGTGACCTTAATTTAGTTGGAAGATCTGGATGCGTAGTTAGATTCCAGATAACGTGTAATTTAGACTTTGAATTTCACACGCCTGTATTTTTACCCACCCTATATAACTATATAAATCGCTAATACAATTTATTTTGTGTAGCAAACTTTTCCAAATGAGATTTTCAACAAAAATGAATCAACTTGGCATCCCTCTTCTCTTACTTACTTAGTTAAGAAAATGGAAGTTTTTGCACTCAAGTATTTTCTGCGCAATGAATCCTTCTTCTCCTTTGATCCAAGTGCAAAAATGCGAGTAGATCGTACAATCTGAAGGAGAGAGGATGAATGTACAAAACCATACAACACCGTATAGGTATATAGAGTGCAGTGTAGTCTTCGAACTTGGTAAAAGTATTTCTACTCAGTGCTCCCTACTCCCATACATTTGTTATTCACGTAAATAGTACATTGAACTACTATTGAAGAAGAGAGACTTGAGGAGACTATCTCCACTTCCACGTATTCAACTTTCTCCTTCATTCGCTGAAAGAAAGCAGTAGGAGAACGATTGAAAGAATGGCACTTAGTTGTACTAGAGGAAGAACTTAAAAGGGTAATCAATTTTTTGATGGGCCAACCTTTCTTCCTTTCTTTCTTCCTAATAGCCTTTCCTGCTCGCTCCGATTCGTGGCTAAGCCTATATAAGTATATTCCTTGTGTGGGCTGTGATTTCTTCCCCAATAATTCTTTCCCATATCACATATTGTAGATCATTTACCCACACTATGGATAAACTTTTCTGAAGGATAATATGTGTGTGTGTGCAGATGTCTTCTTGTCTATGTGAGTTTTCTCTCTCATCGGCTAAAGCACGAAGGGAAAAATAAAACGTGCTATTTGATGAATACCTTTATAATATAACCTCATTTACGCTACAAACTCTTTTCCGAGAAATATTATTCCATTAAAGGTAGCATCGGGTTGGTTAGTGGAAGTAGGTGGGAAAGGATAGGAAGGAAGCAGATAATATTATGTGTTTTTCGGTTTTTTGGGTTTGCCATGTAATCCTTTCAGTTTGTTGTAGTGGTAGAAAACTCTATTCTACAGTGTGGTACAAGAGAAAGATTCAGATGTTGTTAGTTCAATCAGTGTCTCTGTTGATCATGATCATCATAGTACGTTTGCTGTAAGTACTTTGACAATTCAATGGAATAAAAAAAGTTTTTTCATAATAGGAATACTCGTTCATAAAATCTGAGGATGTAAAGAATGAGTTTTGTTTGAATTGAACAAGTATTAAAATAACATTTCAAAATAATATACAACCAAATTAATTCAGATGAATAATAATTATTATTATTATCGCTATAATCTATTGCGTGCAGTGTTTGTTAAAATCGGTTTAATATATTTTTAGGAGCTTATACAATGAACATTGAAAATATAAATAATATATGAATGGCCAATGCATTTTCTTGCACCGCTGTTACATTACTTGAGATGAATGAACGTGCCATGTCGTAAACGAACCCTTTGTTTCGCTTTTAGACTGTTTTTAGGTTGTCAGCCTGCGTCAGTCAATCTTTTTCACTCGTTTCTCATGTTTTTCTTACATTCTCGTTTCACAAACATTCAAGTCCTTCATCATGCCTTGTCATGTCATCTTTAAGTAGTCCAGTAGAGCCCTAACGAAAGATTTTTTTGTTGTTTAAAGTTCAGAGAGTCTCAACTAATGAACGGAGGGAGCATAAACTATAGAGTCGGGTACAAGTCTTGTCTTTATGTTTTGAACTATATACCCTGTCTTTACTTATGTTTGCTAGCCAGACCGTATATATTTATATGAGTGTCTTTTAGGAAAAGGTCCATGCATCATAAACATGTATAGTCTAAAAGGATAAAATTGTTATTTCACCTCCAAACGTAAAATGGGTCTGGAACAAAGACGGT
This sequence comes from Orchesella flavescens, assembly GCA_964034955.1. Lineage (NCBI taxonomy): Eukaryota > Metazoa > Arthropoda > Collembola > Entomobryomorpha > Orchesellidae > Orchesella > Orchesella flavescens. Next base: position 23,908,174 of record OZ035954.1, on the reverse strand, counting down.
CACTATATATAAACTTTGCCCTACACAGTCAAATTAAAGGATCTTGAAAGCTACTAGGATGATGGAGAAGGAAAGGAAGGCGAGGGAATGTGCAAGATATCAATGTTAAGTATATTTTCCTAATCTGGTCTTCGTCAAGTCAGGCATGATGAGATGAATGAATGCTACAGTCAATGTCACTCACTCTTTGTATACATGCAACACACTGACTCAGCAGACTACTACTACTACTACTTTGGTAGCTGGGAAGACTTTATGAAACTTGAACCTGGATGAAATTTCTACTCTAAATCTGCTTATCTCCCAAGAATTATTACGGTTGGCTTCTACTCTTACGTGTGGCAATGGGCACTATATATAAGAAATGTTAACTTCTATTCTATGTATAGCCAGAAGCTCTTTGATAAGTAAAGTTAATTTACAAACGAAAACGAACTACTAAATTTTCCTTTCCTAATCATAATACAACTTCAGTTTCATTTATATATTTCAAGCTACAAAAATAATCAGTCACTTCCGCTTCTGACCCTCGGAGATCTTCTCACGCTTGCTTGAAGATGTAGTCTTACTCAACTTGTATTTTCTTACACATTAAGTCTCGAGGGCCTGGAAAGAATCTTTAAACGTATACAGAAAACTCAATCTTATAATATCAGGTTGCACGAGCTATCTACTCATTGCCATTCCCTTATTACAGCTTTAATTTTTTTAAAGTGTTGAGGTTATAAGATACAAGTTTTACATGTTCCCAAAATTATGTTTGTGCATGCACGCCTTCTAGGTGGCCTGTTTATGTGTCAGGGAAACTTTGTAATGTGAATCAAAATAAAACTTTGGATTATGTTACAACAACTGATGATGATAACGATTAGAAATGGGAATGCTACTTTTATCAAACTGAACATCGAAGGCATACTGGAACTCGAAACAAATCGAGTTCCAGTATGCCAACTCCTTGGAATGAAAAGCTCAGAATTTATATTAGGCAGGACTGAAGCAATTGGTTACGCATGATTGTTGAGCAATACGTATCCAAATGAAAACCCCTACTCCTCTTGAGTTATGCTATGTTGGAGGAGTGAGTTATGTATAGTGCGTATTCCTTCGCAATATAATTACCATGTGCTCATATTGTATAGATGTGATTAATTTAACTCTGGAACTTTAATTGCCACGTTGCTGGAATATTTTTAAAACTGGAAGTTGAATGGTGACACTAACAAACGCAAGGATTGTTTAAACACAGTGGGTAGTAACCACTTTGGTCAGAAATTATTATCAAAAAAGAGAATCCATTATCCCTTCTCCACATGAATATCACTGGGAGTGCTTTTGAAACGTAAAAAATTGCAAAGTTTCCTGGTCATCACAACCTCCTATCTTGCGTAAATGGAGGAAGCTCTCGCATAATATTATTGTTCCATGATGATGGTAATACTCCATATGCATACAATACAATGAATCATGCATGCATACATACATACAGCCACTGTAAAGCGATAGCGCTGAAAGAGGGAGCTGAACCCGTTGGAGTTTTCGAAGCTCATAAGTCTTTTTGAAGAAGGGAAGTGATGACAGAGATAATTTTTGACAAAAGCTCAATTACAATATAAATTGAGCAATTTAAAACCAGCTTTTGTAGCAAGTTACTCTCATCAAGAGGAAATATAGTGGTACTAAAATTTGGAATGCTTCATTTTTACGATTATTGCTCTGCTGACAAGCTCTGCTGCTGTAATTTTGTTTTCAGACGACTGTTTCTGCCGCAGTAGTCATCACAAGTGAGATATACACATTTATGCTGGGCTTGAAGTAAAGTAAAAAGTAAATGGATGCAATATACATATACGAGATAATACTTCTATGTATATGTGATTTTTAAAATTTTATATATTCCTTATCCAAAACCACAACATTCCACACATGTGTATAAACATCTTATGACGAGCGTACGTATGTTTCTACTTATGTTCCTAAAAAATGCTGATGGTCTTTGTAGTATAATTAATGACCATGTACATATCTTCCCGAATCAGTGCTAAACAACGAAAAAAGTGCATCACTAAATGTACATACAAAGTACGTAACCAGCATATAGTTTTGGTATTTTGTCTATGTATGTAAATAATTCCATTATACTCTGAACGTAGCGTAGTCACAAAACCAAAGCCTTTCTCCTTTCATAAAATTTAAATTCCAAAATCTCAACCAAAAATATGACACTGTTATTGTAAAGCCAAAGTTTATCTCATTTCCCCCAAAAAATCTGCATTTACTGGATATTGTATCACATTTTTCCTCTGCCACCCTTTACTTTTTTAATAGATGGAATAATAATCCCTTCTTTCTATTCCTAAGCATGCCAAATGCCAATATCATTTATTATTCAACAAAGCTACACATATAGAATGTGCTATTATTGCATTAAACTCTTTTCCACTTACTTTTGCCTGCATCTTGTTTCCGTCAAATGTTAAATTCAAGCTAAACGAAGGTAATTCCCTTGCAAATTGCTATTTACTTGGTGTACAGCCACCAGCAGCCACTCTTATACTCTTTTTTTGGAGAAACAGACAACATGACAAATACACTACATAGAATTGCAGTGTGACATATTGGCTCACTTCTTTGGCACCAAATCAGCCTTTTACCAAAAGTTTCCTAGCCAAAGCCAGTTCCCCCTTAAAAATTGGATGGAAAGTGGTGTAATTCCGACAATAAGAGCATTCCTATTCAGATTTTGTACGAGATGGTGAAACTGCAAATGCCAACGCAGTTGATAATCCCTGACTGATATCTTGCTCAAAATGTTCGAACACTATATGTATGTTCGTACACGGAAGGAATGCGCACATTTTTTTTCTTCGTCAGATATATAGTTCTCCCTTGTGTGAAGTCACTTAGAATGATAATAATATTGGTAGCAATTGTTACATTCCATAAGTATTATCCTTGAGAAAAACAGCTTATACACAGTACTTAGAAATTGTACATATATATTCGAATGCATTGACATCTTCCGTCACACCACACTTTACCCAAATCGTCGTCATATGTTTTAGCCAAAGCCAAGTATGGATATCATCGTTTTTTATGTGAAATTTGGATATATAATGGCTCCAGTAAGTAACCTTCCAAGCAAGAGTTGCTTTCTCGTTTAGTTCATCATGCAGTTAAAAGTTGAGCGTTTTTATCCAAGTCTTTGAGCCTTCTTTTTTGTTAGAAAAGGACATTAAAAGAGATAATTTTGCAATGAAATGGTACACCATGAGATATTGGTGGAGGCATCGCAGCCATCTCATAATGCTCTAAACACAACTCATCAAAAAAACTCTGATGAATGTACGAACTATGTATATGTATATATACCTATATGTAGATAGAGCAAAAGAATGTATGCACCAAAGTCGTTATAAAAACCCAAGTAAAAGTCATTCTATACTGCATGATATAAAATTTGTACATGTAAACGTCCCGTATAACGCATGGAAAGGATATTAAAGTACACTATATTTGTGTTACTGTGCCACTTGAGGAAATCAAGCAAGAGAATAATAGAGTGGACGGGGAAAGTGATCGCAGTAACAGAGAAGGAAATGAGAGAAAATGCTATCCAAGTAGTGGTTATTGTAGCCGGAGCCGCGTTTGATACGCGAAGAAATGATACTCATTCTTCCCCCTTTTAACTCTTAAACAGTCTCATAAAAAGAGGCTGAAAGTGCAGTTTTCATGCAAATTTTAGTCTCAGCAGGGATCAATTATTTCGACACTGGTGATACTCTATATCAACAGTCCAGCCTCTTCTCTCTTGCCTCTTGAATTCTCTTTACTTGGTTGCCTTCTAAATTTTTTGTAAGAAGGAATCTCTTCCCAACTTAAAAAAACTGAGAGAGGAAGAGTCTCCAGTCAAGATTCTTAATGTATAAAAGGAAGGAAAAAACTGGTTTAGTAAATGAGGTCGAGCTAGAGCTTTTAACTTGTGATTCTTACCAACTGAACTTTTACATTTGGGCTTGTGACATCAGCCAGCCTTACTTAAGTCAAATTAAATTGGGTTTATTTGCAATTCACAAGATTCTGCCAATGAGGATTCATATCGGAGTCTCTTATCTCTTCTCTCTATTTCTAAAAGTGTGACTATAGTGCATAGTTGCCTCACATTCTTGTGCCCGTCTAACTATACGTTGCTGGAGCCAAAGTAAAAATATGCACACAACATTACGCAAGTGTTACAGAATAAAATACTCAAGTGTTGCAAACATTCAAACATCCTAACTTACATAAATGCCCTTACACATTAAGCGAATCTATTCCAGTTTCTAAAAGTAATTTATGAATTAAAAAATAGTCTTTGAATGTCAAAATATATATATAACTATATAATTTTGCGGAGTCAAGTAAAAATGAAGCAATTCTGATGGCTATAAGCAAACAAAAACCACGTAAAGTAAACAGAATAAACGCCCTATTATTCGATCAACTGTATTAATAATTCTTTATAGCTTTCTTTTGCCTCTCAGTAAACATTATATTACTCAGAAAATTCCAATTACACTTGACTATATATTATGAAATTTACAAATAACCGTCAAATGATGGAAGTAATAAGTAATCTTCTTTGTGAACAAAACTTGTCAGCTTGTCATGCAGGTGTCTACAAATGCATAATAGTTGCTCATGCTCAGTATATAATATGGTTCGTTAAAACCTTGAGAAAGTACCAAAGTTTTGAATGGTAATCGCTTCCAACTTTTGTTATCATTGATAGTTTGATAGCAAGCGAAAAAAAAGTTGGAAATAAAGGGATCATCACATCACCAACCGCATTACATCATAGAAAACGTCAAGAAACTTTGCTCGTAGAGCAACTCATCAGCGTTAGTGCTTCTTGGTCTTATAGAAATGCCGTCGTGATGTGATGTTATATGATTTGATGATCATCATTCCTCAAGCTTACAACCAGCCCATTCTTCTGTCCCAGTCAAGTCATTCCCTGGCTTGATGACTGGATTCACAAATAGCTCTTATTTTGAAGTTTCTTTGAGAAATGAAAAGAAAGGGGATGCGCGTAGATTGCGGTTAAAGAAAGTGCCTCTAAACACAATACCGCATTGAATGGGATAAGTCGAATAGCAGCTAAATTATGATTAATGAATTGACTTCAGTTCAACATAAAGCTGTCATGTTTTTAGTTTAGTTTGTCCCGTCGTATACAAACTCAGATGTAGATTCGCATCTACTTACAATTAGAGGCAACTCTAGGATATGTGTACATGTATTTACATCAAGAATGGAAAATTAACGCAGGTTGGCAACAAAAGTAGGTGGGCTTTGACTTGTCTGGTTCACTATATGAAACGCCGGATTTTATCTTTTCTTTCTTAACTTCTAAAGTAAAAGCATTGCAACTGGTTAAGATACAAATTTAATCATGTCTATCATACGGAAAAATAATGATTCCAATAAAAAAAATATTGATATATACAGTATGATAATCGTATTTATTTCGTTACAACTCTTACAATTAATTTGTGTATGCGCACATTTGAATTTCTTCTAAGAAATCAAAATTCAATTGAGAACACAAACATCATCAAATCCATTACTCAAAGAAGAATAAAAAGTACAATCCGACTACCAAAAATTCTCTAGTCTTTTTTTCTGCAAAAATCTGTTTAAAAAATGTCAGTTTGAGCCAGCATCACTACACCACCCATTATAGTCATATTTAATTCAACAGATACTAAGCACAATACCTAAGATTTTTCTTGTGCAAAGTTATATGTATGAATGACAAATCGCATTACCCTGTTAAATCATACACGGAAAGAAAAAGCAAAATAGGGCTTAATGCTAAAAATCCTCCAGGGAGAATGGATGAAAGGGGATGATGATGAGGACCGACTGAATTACATGTGAATTGATGTTGTTTGATGCTCACTCATATTAGTCCTAACATGTTCAAACTCACTTTACCTTTTTGACAAATACACCAATTACTCTGAAATACGCCTACGGAAGGGATCTTCAAAAATATATCGCTTAACCGAAAGAAAGGGATCTGTTTTGATTATGTGTATTCAAATATATATAGCATTGCATTACTTACATCTCTACATTGTAAATTGTAATGTATATACGTAAATGGAATAAACCAGAATAAATTACTTAGGCTCCTTTGGGATTTCTTTTGATTTGACTCCCTCTACTTTCGTTCCTCATTCGGAAAGAGAAAGATGTATGGGTATGATTAGCAAGATGAGATAAAATGACTTTTTATATTGCTTCATGCTTCCAAGGATTTTGACTCCTACAATAAAAAGTAGAAACTCTGAAGTTAAAAAATCACCCTATGGGCGTGATGGAGCAGTGTCCTACATAAAAATACCCAACTGATGTGTAAGCCCATTAGCACATACCTTCTTCATCCCATTTATTACTTGTAGATAAGGTATAAATATATCTATATGGCGCAGGTGGTATTATTTAACTGAAGGATTCGTTTTAAGTATCGTGTCCAATCAGCTGCTGCTACTTTATAATTTTTAGAGAAAAGTATGCCAGTGTGATGATGATGATAGCTGTATTTTCGCGAAGTGTTTTTGAAGTCGGGTGATGTGATATATATTTGATGGAATGTGGATACGTGCTGATGAGTCCGATTTTAACTATGAAAACAATGCCTGAAAGGAAACGAGTTACAACTTGCGTAGCAGAGTAATAATATATCTCTAACGAAATTTTGCAAATTCTCCATTTAAGTCAGGTGTTACTGTGTGGCTCAAACAAACAGATAGGAATGAAATTTGCTGGCTTGTTGAACATTTGTCTATCCTGTCAAGCACATAATGTGTAGATACACGCCAGATAGCAAAGAAAACATGATATTATATGATGCCTAAATTTTCTGCGCGTTTGATTTTGTCAGAAAAATGCTGTGAAAACAAATCTTTCCATAAGATTTTATTTACTCTTCTCAATATAAATATCCTCAATACTTGCCCACTACTGCTTCAATTTCTTCATCGCATACATTACTCTTGTTAGCTCATCAAATGGAATACGCAAAAAAACGAAAATAAACTTATATAACGTTCCTCTAGTAGTGTTGGATCTGGATTGGATCTCTCTGTTCAGGTTGCAAAGGCTGATGGGATGCAGTAGATGTACATATAGGAAACCTCGATTTCCGCTAAAGTTGAAAAGTCAAAAGAGATGGAGAGGGAATGATATAAAACCTCAGGCAAAGTTATTAATGGCCTTGTAGATCCAAGCTATCAGACTGCAATAACAGAATAAGTCTATTGTTTTTGGCAAACGTTGGTTACTGCAGAACTTTTCAGAGTAAGCGAAAGAAACAAGCTGAAAACGCCAGAGGATGTCTATTTTGGAAGAGTAAAAAATATAGTAGTGAGCTCGATATCTCTCTCGTATTAGTTGACTGAGCAGCGCAGTTGAGCACAAGGAAAAGTGAAATGTTATAAATGTACGTGTGGTTTCCGCGTGTGTGTGTCGGCGTGTAGTGAAACGCACACACTTCCGAATACATCCATTCGTGTCAGCCCACGGCTTTAAATACTTATAACTTTCAACATTTAGAAATAATAATAGTAAAATAATGGCATTCATTGTGTATGGCTACTAGACTTGGTTTGGTAGCCTACTATTATGGCTTCTGGAGTTAGGAAAAACTGGTGCTTTTCTGCCACATGAACTGTTTTTATGTTGGCATTGGTCCGGAAAAGAGTTAAGAATGTATATGCTTACTCTACCAATTATCACTTTAACCTAACCACGCCGGTATAAGTTTAAGTAGAAAGAAGGAGAGAGAGGAGTAAAGAGAGGACGACTTAATTTCGCTCTGACATACTATAAACAAGAAGAGACATACTGGAACTTATATAAGGAGGAGGAGGCCGACTGTTATCACACAGTCTTGCAAAGTTCAACAGAGTTCAGTCTTTTGCTTTTTTTTCAATTTCGCTTGCCTTTGTTTATGAGTGGCATAAGTCACGGTCTTGGGCAAATGAAAAAATTATCACTCTTTTGTAGAATGGAGAAACTGCCATTGTTGATTTAGCCTCTTTCATTGTAGCAAAGAAGCATGTGTGCATAGGAGACTGGCTTGGGCTTTGCTTTCCCTTTTTGATATGATATAAAATGAATGATTTCAAGAAACAAAAGACTCTCTACTCCATTCTCAACTGCCTCCCACACGTGCCATACCATAGCTTAAACTCTTATATTATACTCATTTTATAAGTATTGCATTTTGAATACTTATAAGGATATTCTTTTCTTTGTCTGCTAGCGTATAATTAAGTGCTTTATCTCAATTCAGAATCATGTAATTACTTTTAACTCTCAGTATAGTTCTCATCCAGCAACTATTTTTCGTTATCCTTACTTTCAAGTAAATAAATATTATTTTTATTGCTTTTTTTGTGCTTTGTCGCTCTCCATTTCACATTTACAGGTATTCTCTGAGCTACAGACTACAAACATAACATATGGTAATGCACTTTTTATTTCAACTGACGTTTCGACTGACGTTTTTTACACGAGTGAAAGAAATCGCACCAGTAATCAAATATATACCGGTAAATAGCAAAGATAGAAAACAAACCGTAATAAAAATTACTGTAAAAAACAATGATAATTTATTTTTTATGTATGGTGGGCATTCAGGTTTTGTTGGCAAAAAGTGAATCATATAGCCCATTTAATGCTTTGTCTATTCCATCGCCCAAAAAATTTCTTGCTGTCATTATCACAATCATTTGTGCTCACGCTTCCTGGATAATGAAGAATGACTTGGTGTTTCCTTTGGAGTAGAATAAATTCACAACAATACAGAGAAACAACTTGAATGCGAGAAGGATCTTCTATCTATGATACATTCAACATATGCATTTTCGTGTAGACTAAAACATATATACGTTGAGGGGACTGCAATTTAAAATGTTGAGTGAGAGACATTTCGACATATCAGTAGGAGAGCAGAATCTCTTCAAGTTCCGCTACAAAAACTAAAATGCAAGAAGAAAAGGCTCTACATCACAGCAGTTGGAGAGAGCTAATTATTTTTGTAATCTATTCACGTCTTCCTTTTGTTTGTGTTTGCTCTCAACTTTCATACAATTTTCGCGAGCGATGGCAAAGAAATGGAAAGCAAGAGGCACACACCACCCCAAGTTTTAAAATACTATCGTCTCAAGTGTGTAGTGGCTCCACACACACACACTTAGCCTATTGTAATGGAAAAGCAAATCCTTTCACTACTCCGTTCCTTGGTCAAATCATCAAATCTTCCTGCCGGTTCCTTGACTAAAAGCTGGAAGGCTGGCCAACTTTTTTTTTGTGTGTGCATTTATAAAGTTCATGTTTAATGGAATTCTTAGAGAGAAGGGCAGTCAATGCAATATGGAGCGAAAATTATGCTATTATGCTTTTTGTGATGTGGAAATTTATCAGGAGATGAGAAATTGACATTGTCAAGGAGCAGCAGCGTTGGCAGACTAACTCAAGTATGTTCAAGACAAGTTTTCTCTTTAACTGCAAAAGCTGACTACAGATATCGTGTTGATGTTGTAAAATAATACATATAACGATTTGTTGTAAGCTACTTACGTTGTTTATATGTTTCCATATAAAAAATAAACATCTACACCTGGATTTTTAGTTAGAATTAGTTTAGCTGAAGTCGACAAAAAAGTTTTTTTCGTTGCAGCTTGCTCTGATTTAGTTTGAAAATGTTGAGTACCTTTTTGAGTAGTGAGTCTTGTGCAATCCACCTTTATCAATGTTTCTCCAGTTTCCTGGATTGCTTCCAGAAAAGTTTTTCAAGAAATAAATCCAACATGCAGCAGCAAAACAAAAAGGAGACTGTACGGTGACAACCAGGCAGTGGGCTGCCGAAACTACGGGGATGAAGCAGCAGGTGATAAGTGAAGTTCTTTTCTCCAGGAAAGTGGACATGGGCTCACAAGTTCTCATTCCAACTTCATCTCACACTGATCTTTCTGTATCTGTATACGTTTTCTCAGTACAAGAAAAAGGTTTACCTATATTCACTCACTTAACTAGTGCTCTCCAGTTTGTTCTTGACTTGATTTTATAAAATACTACGGACCTCGAAAGGAAAATTATTTTACTAGGGCTTTAGAGGTGAACTGACAGCGTGCATGGAACTGTGGTGCCCCAGTGCCCAGCGCGTTCTTTACAGAGATTACACTTGCCTACACATATATGTTTCTTTGCAAGAACCAAAAGCCTACATAGAAATTCAATGCGCAGCTACAGCTACATAGCGATTGCATACACTCGAATGCAAAACCCATCTGGCAATGTAATATGATCTTTTTTCGAGGAGCCAACAAAAAAAGTTTGATCTCTCCTCTTTGCAAAAATAACAATGATTTTGCCAATACAATGGAAATAATGGAACGCCAGCATATCACGCCACCTCAATCTTTGTGAATTTCAACACAAGATATTAACACTCATCAAAATGAACTCTTCAAAGATATGGCTGCTCGCTCAAGCTCCATCCATATCCAGTATCCACCTTGAAACTATAAGGATCGAATTTGTCCCTTGTCTGTGCAATGAGTGTATCCCGTTACGGGATTCCCGTACTATAAATTCCAACGATACTGCCAACTTCCCATGTTTTCATCCAATATATCTTAAGAAATGAAAGTATCACCGAATATGTTTCTTGTACTCCAACAACCTATATCCATATGTGTACTTGGGAACGGGAAAAGAGAGCACAAGGAAAATGTCCAGAGACAGAATTCCTATAAGTGCTATAAACTACAAACTAAAAACCTTTTTTTTTCTTCCTTATCCCAAACCCTAAGCTATAACAAAGAAGGGGCAATGTGGAATAATGGCGAAAGTTAACTTTCTCTCCACAAAAAGAAGAGAAAGCTATGGAGAAAGGATAAACAGGAGGAACCAAGTAGAAAACAAGATCCAAGACGAATTATTTTGGCGAAAAGGGAAAAATTTCAAGCTTGTTTAGAAGAGAGAATGATCTATTTACGAGAGAAATAGGTATAGCATAACCGTAGTTTATATTGCATTCCTTCTTTCTATATGTACACACTACGCATCGGGATCTATACGCTATATTTTATACGCTCCTGAGACGTTTCCCGTCTTCTAGTAAACAAAAGTGCTGTATATTTTTAGAGGGATGTATTCACACCATGTTGGTTCTTCTGATATCAACAATCCCTAATACATTATTCGTAGACGGTTCATCGTTGATCCGCTAGCTTTATTGTTGTTAAGTTTTAGTTTTAATCATGGTACTTGAGTAGAAGATCTCACAGCTTCTCACGATCTCCCATTTTCATTCCACAGTGTGAGCTGCTGCTGCTTTATACTTTATTCCAGAGGTCATACAGTTAGTTCATCATGTTCCTATTGTGTATCAAGGGACAAAAGGAGAACCGGAGAAGAAATCCAGAAAATACCCTCCCAAAAGGATTATGTATAACGCGTAGCATGTATGTAACCATGCTCCGCCACACTTTTTTTCTGTTTACGATCCTGGCAGATGGTAATTAGTCTAGTGTAGATGTATAGATAAATTTAAGCTTTTTGGCTGGAACATTCTTCTTTGCAGAAAATGTTCTTTAGAGAATAACAAGAGAGCAGTAAAGTTTTTAGCAACTTTGCCGGTAGCCAGATACAAATCAAGAAAAATTAGGGCCATCAGCGACCCGCAAATGTACATTGGCTAAAGCCAAACTTGTCCCAGAGCGGAAAATCCGCTAAGCCTTCAGAGTGTTAAGGGTTAGGGCCAGACCAGAACAAGGATTTCTGCAAGGCCACGTGGGTACCTATATATTTTGTTACTGGGTAAAACAAGACGACCTATTTGTCGACATTTGTACAAAACCTTATCATGTCATACCTTCTTCCTTATTATCATCACTGATCACATCCTGAATTCTAAATAGGCAGTAGACTGCCCACTTATTTTTCATTTTTATTCGAAAGTAGGAAGTACGTTATTAGCTCAAATTGAAATGCAAATACAAAAATTGAAGGAAATGTGCTTGTAAACACAGAAAGAAAACACATCTTTTAAAAATCATGTATTCCCATTTTTTTATGAAAGAGAGAAAAGCCTCTTACATTAGCTTCAGAGACATTTTGCAATCTGAAGTGGAGACCTTTATGTAGCAGCAATGCCATTTCCTGTCTCTATTAGTTGTCTTTTTACAGAACAAATATGAACAAATACAAGACTTTCATACTTAACCCTTTCCTTCCCAAAGCCTCAAATATGTTTTTTTATTTCTCATTGGTATGACATGACGTGCACAAATCGAAGTTGTATGCTGCACTATGTCATATATACATATATATTTGTTTTTTTGTATTTTGTGGCACGCACATACATTGCCTTTTGCTGCTTCCTGAAGTGACAGAGTTTGGTTGTTATTTGTTATGTTGTGATGTGATACGAAACATGATACACTGTCTATCCCCGCTTGTGTCTAATAATATAGGATTATAGTTGTCAAAAGATGCTCAGCTCCCGTGAGAGATGCAATGCGATGCTGTGTGTTTGTTACCAGAGATGCAAATGCTGCTGTGAGATTACGTGACGTTTGTGTAACCCAAGATATGGCAAACTGTGAGACTCGACTGGCTGGCTGTATATTATTTGTGTGTGTGTTTGTTGGTGGAAAACTCTTTTCAAACATTCCATCTACAGCTACAAAAGTTTGGCAATGTTAGATTTCAATGTGATTTTATTTTGACGTTATTTCCACTTTCAATTTTAATCTTTTCATGTCTAAAAGAATATTATTAAATATTCAAGTTCCACTCGTCCCACTTTTGTAATCGGATTTCCCCCTTATGTCAATGACCATTAGATAGGTAACTAGTTAACTTTTAAAATGATTTCTTGTAAAAAGAAAAACAGCTTTGTAAAGTCTTAACTAAAACCATAAAAATAATTGGAGGTGAAAAAGTAAACGCAATATCATCCACTTAAAATGACTTTACAAATGCAAAAGTTTTGATTCAAACACACCAAATGTTCCTATTCATTTACGGAATATAATATGTACAGAATAGAGTCATGGTCCAATGATCGAATTTCAGTGAACAAGAAAAAGGATGTTCCTAATCAACACTATATCTTCCCATTCTCATCTCCAAGTTTTATCTCTTTGAGAGCTTTAGTTGATGCACTAATTCATTCCTCCCGTTATGTTTCCAAATGCCCTTAAATTACACTTATCAACTCACATTCTTTCTCATAGTTTTTATCAAAAGATGTTTTTCCTCATTCACCGCTCCTCCAAACATTTTTCTCATGCTGCGTTTTAGTTACATACATTGCGTATTATTCTTCTCTTTCGTCCAGTAATCTTCACATTGAACTTCCATAGATAAGAGAAGTAAAGTGATGCAATATTTTTCCAAATTAGACAGATATTCTTCGTTACTATATAACCTCTTTCCTAAATGACATTGTGCAATGCAAAGGGCAAAGGGGAGACATTCCCGGTATTGAATAAAAATGGTTGTGGGATTAAAATACGTTACACGCAGTGTCTGAAAGGAATCTCTCTCTCTCTCTCTTCTCCTTCATTTCTGAAGAGGAACTTTCCGTCTCCTGTCTACCAACAACTTTAATAGAGCGACATATTTTGCTTAACAAAAAAGAAACTTGTCGATAATAACACTAAAACTTGTAGCCATAATGCATGCTTATATTAAACACACAGGTTTATAAAGTTTGCTTGGAAAAAAATAACGTGGCTATAGAATTTCTGAATGCACATTTGCATTCAATGATTGTTATGTCAGTTAGTACAGAGATAAGCTGGTAAGAAGAAGAGAGCATATAAAAACACGACGATAAGTTCATTTTCTAATGTTGAATATGTACTATACTTATGTAGTACGGTAGGTTAATTGTGAAGTTAATACTTTATCTCCCTCACACTTTATGTGCCCATCCGCAAGTGCACTTTTAGCAGTTAGCTAAAGTGTTGGATGAGCAATTTACATTTTACAATCACAAAGGGAGATCTGTAAATAGCTAAACTCGTAATAACGCTCATATACTTTTCATACTTCACGTAAAACGCTTATCTACTTAATGTATACACACCAAACTTACGCAGCGCACGCACCTCTCAGATGTGATGCGAAGGCGAGTCAACGAAAGTCAGCTCATAACGAAACTTTTGCTGAGATGAGGAAAAAATGAGGATTCAAATTCAAAGACGGCTGAGAATTTGAGTTGAGACATGGGATGGCACAAGTAAAAATACATTCTCATCTCGTCATCTCATATGTGCTTACACACACACCAAATGAGTGGATGTGAGTCGAACGGAGAAATGGAAATATAGGTGCTGACAGGCAAAAAGCAATTTAGCTAAGCATTAGCGTGCTTTAAAGTGAGTTATCGAGCTTCTCTAATCTTACACACAGGCAGACATATTTATGCTTATTTCCTATATTGCTTTATGCGAAGGCTTGAGGATACCTTCACAAAAGCGATACGACTAAACACTAACACACTGGAAAAGAGTGAGTGAGAGAGAGAGCTCACACGAAAAAAAATAACTTCATGAAGGAAACGGGAGATATGAGGACTTGCCTGATGTGTGTCTGCATAATGCGTTCCGCTGAACTGTCTTTTTTACCTCAAACATTAGGTTCCATTGTAGACAGAGACACGGAGATATATGAAAAGTGTATTTGATTCGAATTCATTTTTCTTTTGTATGCAAATGTAGGCTGTGAATCAACTATGAGAATGCAAATGGGCAATCCTCCTACATTCCCAGGTTATGAGACATTTTGATATGTCTAGCAAGTAAGCTGAATTTTAAGTAAGGACGACTGTATACTTTTGGAAAGAGAATTTCGAACATTACCAAATTCCTTCTTTTTGTAGCATTTTACTTTAATTGAATTGAAAGGAGGCTGCAGGTGTGTTGTGCGCTGTGCATCACATTAAATTACACAAAAATTTGATTCAATCCACGAGAAAATGTGCGTTCATTATGGTAAGCTTGTCAGGATATAAAACTGACAATGAGTCATAAAACGAAACAAAATGAAATTACGAATAGGAAATGCTGCAGTGACTCAAGTAGTTAGGTGCGTCTTAATGTGTCGACTCTCCTCATACAATAAGAGGACTGCATTCTTAAAAGTTTTTCTGCTTCAAACAGCTTTGAGTGTATCTAAATTATTTTCTTACTTCATAATAGACACAATAAGAGGGAATGCATATAATGGGTAATTTTATCCCAAATATAAATTACGACTTCTCGGACTCTGTTTTTGATAAATTTTGCTTCAAAGGACTCGCTCTATTACTACTAAATGGCAGTATTAACTTTCTAAATATCAAGAACAGACGAGCCACTAAAACACTAATAAATCGTATTACGAATGCTACAGCAAGCAGCACCGTGTAGTGTATAATATATGCCAAATGGGATATGTTTTTTGTTATTGCTATTTATCAACTTTCGCCTTCATAATTAATCTTGTGAAACACTAATAAATCGGAAGGAAAAGAAAGACTAATACAATGCTAGACATTAGACTGGCTAAGTAATTGGAAGTATAAATGATGTAATTCGTAATAAACAAGACTGAAATGGATACATGAGAAATGTACTCTCGGATGCATTTGTTTCACAAAAAAAATCAAATGAACACAACTACCCAATTTGTACTAGAGATACACATAAGTACTACATACATGCTATGTGAGATGATGTTGAGTTAAAAAAAATATTGATATTCTCAACTTTTCAAAGACATTCATCATAAATCCACATTGGAAGTGAAGCGAAAAAATCTTGTAACTCGATTTATCATACATAATATCATACTGTGCATACGCATCATGTGCGAACGTGTGAGCATTCTAGTTTAGTTTTTTTCTTATGTTCTCCATTTTTTTCTTTTCTATATCCTACATCTCCTATTTATCAAAGATTCGAATCTGTTGGAAGCATAATATGATAATTTGGTTGAGAAAGTACCATGCATGCATGCTATGCAGCACAGTATAATGTAGTAAACATAATACACAAGCAGAGTGTTTTCTTGCATATGGATTACTTCATTGGAAACAGACCTCTGAGGCCAGTTAAAGTGCATATTATAGCTAGGATGAAAGGAAGAGCACTGCGGGTATGAAAAATCCTAAAGGAAACTCACACGACTGGAAGACTGGCTTGGCTGCAGACAAAAAAATTCTAGCAAATTGTCTCGCCCAAACCAAACCAATAGTACATGGAAATATGTTCGTATTTGCAAATACTTATTTTATGTAGAGCTAAAAAATCTCGTAGCTAAAACACTAAGTTGTTATTGTGAAGCAAGAAGAAAAGAGAGAAAAATCAGAAAAACTTTTTCCCAAACTTGATCCAAAGCCAACAAACTGCTTTACAGTAAGTACATACATAAGTACATTGATATCAGAGGCCATAATATGCATACATATTTCCATGAATATCTGCCTGGCATCTTTCAGAGTTTCCAGTTATGCATTACAAATGCCAAAAAAAAATATTCTCAGTTAGAGCTGCTAATATGGAAAACGAGAGCGTTTAGAACCATAACTGACTAGCTGCACAAGTGCCTCTTCGTTTCACAAAGGGAAGAAGAGAAGAGCAGAGAAAATGAAATTGCGTAAAAGCGGCATGGCATAAGCCAGCTAAACACTGGTGCTGGCGTATGTATGCACGTTATACGTATATGTATTTACAATGTGTACTTCAGCTGGTGGCAAAGCTTTTGCTGTAGCAAAAGGCAATAAATTAGTCAAAACACATTTGCCTAAATAAATAAACAGATGGGTTCACTTCGTCTCTTTTTTTTACTCTTTTCCATTTTAGATGAAAAAATAAGTCAAGTAGTTCACTTTAATGTGGAGCTATTTCATCATCTAGCAGAAACAGAACAGGAACACGATTTTTTTTGTGACAAAAATAAAAAAGAAAGGAACGAGACGAATGTGAGAAATCGCTTGAAGTCAGCATCTTCTAATGCAATGAAATGCTGGAACAAGTGACTGATTACTTCTCTATTCGAGCAAATTTCTTTACGCTCTTTATCCCAGGATAAAAAAAAGTAGGAACCATAGCGAATTACATAGGTAAAGGAAGGGTAAATACACTAAAATTTTTGTGATGGGTGGCTGAGCATTGTTTTGGAATGAAGTCAACTTGTTTCGTCTGTTTGTGTAAATCAACCGGACAAAACGGGAACCAATTCGGTTCAAAGACTTTTCTCCGGTACTCCTTCTTCCATACATACCCCGGTCTTATCATAGTTATCATCATAGCCAAAGTCATCAGTATGAAAGGAGGAGGATGCTTCGGTACAGCAAAGAAACTTCAAAGTACAACTACTGCAGAGACGCTTATGCTAATGTATACTACCACCATACCATACCAATAATGCAATGCAGTACAATAGTAAACATTTATTACGACTTTGACTTGACTGCACTGCATGTGCATCAATTCCCTCAAATACAACCTGCCAAGACACCATTGTATTTTAGCATTTCAACACAAGTAAAAAATACTCACATTTTCCCAAATGAACAATGAAGAGTATAGAAAGAGCAAGAGCCGAAAAAATGCATGATTTTTCTCTCAATTCACCGTTCACCCGTTTCCAGGTTGGTTTAATCAACCAACACCATAGCATAACCCTTTGCCATAAAGGTTGTTGTTACACGCTTATGAATCTTTGCCACCGTGAGAGTCGTCGAGAGTAGCTCAATGCAGTATAACTTATTTTATGTATATCTATGTGTATCAAGCTAGAACCAAGTTTTGTGAAGCAGATAAATTGGCAAAAACCTTGACTTGTATATGAAGCTATATACAACAACCCTCACATACAACTTTTTCATCTTCACAGCTGGCTTACATTCTACAAGGTGCATGAAAACGAGTGTGTGTCTAGTCTAGGAAGGAGAGAGAGAGAGAAAGCACAAAAAACTAACTACTTTGGAGGTATTCACATCAGAGTACTCTCACCAAATTTATGTAAGTAGATGGTATATGTGCATAGTCATAGATCGTGTTTATATAAAGAGTAATGTATGTAATCCACCATTGAGCATGTTCATCAATAACAACATCAAGAATATTTTTTGTTCAGTAGTGTGGTGTGGTGGCAAGAGAGATGGAATTGCAACGAAAAGTCATAGTAAGTTCAGCTTCTAGAGAAAATCTTGTAGTTTATATACATTATATAGTAGAAAGTAGTTTCATAGTGAGGGAGTACTCACTTTATACGAATATATTCCTTCAGTATAGAACCTGGAAACACAATCATTTTTTTAAACGAGCAAAGAGGAAGAAGATGCTGGCAACAGCCGCAACAACACAGCGAGTTCCCGTAAATATATTAAGTAGTGTTATATCTGAAATACGATCACATCGTTTTCCTGTCTGCACGCCGTAGATATCCAAACCAAACTCTAAATACACGATGCATTGCCATACCTTGATCTTTACATAAAAATGCATTTGTTTGTGTATTGGATGCTGCCAGCAAATATTTTTTTTTTGCTACTATTGCTGATGTACTCAAAGTCAAGCTTATAAAGATACATACTATTACGTAACATTTTACTTCCATCCATTTTCCTTCCAAGATGAAAAGACAAGTGAAGCAGCAAAAAGGACCCACTGCTGATATGTTGCTGCTTCGGATCAATGCTATGGTTAATACCGTAATACAAATACGTTACTTTTTTTTGCTCGACCTTTTTTCATATTTGCTTGTGTTACTTGTAGTATCACATCGTTGCATTAGTTTACAAATCGCATGAAGAAATGAAGTGTGCAAAGTCAAAATCTAGAGAGGAGAGAACTGGATGAAAGGGATACTATAAACAAAAATATAAAGTGACTTGTCTGCTTGCCTCTATGCAAATGAACGTAGGTATGGGGGAAGGTATACGTATACACATAATTTAGATTTACACATGGAGAAAAGCAAATAAAGTGAAATGCTGGAATCAGTCATGCTGATAAAAAAAATCTGACATTTTTCTTATGCCTTGGTGAAGATACTCAATAGCAGATACTTCATGTCAGTATGTGCTTAATGTAGCAAATACGTCAAAATAAAAAAAAGGCACATGTGGAGCGATTGAGAGAGGCTTCAAAGTTATTGCTAAAGAGGAACATGTAAGTGAAGACAAGAAAAACATAATGACAGTTAAAATTTATGTGTATTATTCATGTTTATCAGTCACCTACCCAAAAATCAACAGAGAATGTTAATCATCCTGCTAAAGAAGAAAGTGAGCAGCTCTTTTAGTAGACTTAAGAAGGAATTCAATTATGAAGAATGAGCCTGGTCTGTCAGCTCTGGAAAAGATGCAGACGTACTTGGATGAAATTATTTATTTTTTGCCCGTTCCGTTCAACGCTTTTATCTCTCATAATAATCCTTAAAAGTTTGTTGGGATGTACATCATACCAACATACATTTTATAATGTACCCCTCAAGATACAATGCGTGAGTTCCAGCACTACATTGCACCGTGCTGGAGGCAACGAGCTAGTCTACTGCATCTACCTACTTAACGGAAGGAACCATGTCGTCTTGCTACTGCGTCTCATATCTTCTTCTTTTTGTTTGCTTCTAGTTAAAAATGCTGAACTTTGACCTTCAAACCAGACTCTTTCTTTCAAGTTGGATAGAAACTTCTTAAAAAGACTAGCTTTCACAGGGATTCTTGAAGACAGCTCACTTAAAAACATTGTTTTCTTTTGCTCAATCCAAACTATTCGTAGCAAAATGCATTTCTTCAATTTATTTTTATTTTTGTAAGCCCCTCTTTTGCTTCTGCTCGGCAAGCTACATAATATTTCACAATAAGATAATGTATTTTCTGGTTTTGGTTTACTTTTGGTCGTCTCAAGCAGAAAATTTTGTTCGTAATGCAGTCAAATCGATTTACTGAAACCACAGGAATTGTTTTTAGCTTGGAGGACTTATTTCTAATGCCAAATGTATACGGTATCAACATCAACCTCAACCATAGGAAACATTCTTGACTATATACAGCAGAAGCAGCATAGAATTCAAAAGAACTTTATGAGATTAACAACAACATAAGCTGCATCTGATGCTTTCCATGCTTCAAAGAAAATGCATATTTCCTTTGTTAAAGTTGAAAAATTAAAATGCACAAGGGGCTGTTACGAAATGATTCACTTCTTTATTCAGAAGTAGCAAGAATTTCTGCAACAAAGAGGAAGAGCATAATTATTGTACTTGATAAATGCAAATGCTTTTTACTTCTACTCTAATTCTTTCATCTACTTATTGTATGCTTTTTCTTTGAATCCAAGTATATAATAGGATTTTCTAAGAAAACGAAAGCATTTTAGGAATGGGAGGTCTGTTGAAAATGAGATAAGGATTGAGAATGAATTCACTGCAATTTGTATTTCGTTTTTAAAGAAAATGGATTCAAAGAAGCGATTTTTTGAACACGGAAATACTTTAAGGATTACTGTGGAATTTCTTTGAATTTTCACACTTCTTCTGAAATTTGTACACTAATTCATTCCGTTTGAGGATATTAGTATTGCGGAAGTGGTTGAAGCATTTTCAAGGAAGCATACGAACAATCCAGGACTTGGCGATAATTTCGCAAATTTGGAATTTGAAAGGAATAGTCGTCTTCAAACGCTTCAAACCTTGTTACAATTTCCAGTAGATACTTACTTAGCCTCACTCATAAGAGGTCCCTGATCCCAAGAAACCATTCAGTCTAGGCACGTAGGTAACCACTACAACGTACGTCTTTACTATTAGCAGACCAAAGATATTGTTTTCCTACATGCTCTTCGGAATAGCATAACAGGAAACGTGAGATACGTATTAGTAACCTAACCTCTCAACTCAATTTTAGAAATCTGGCAATGGCAGAGGATGAAACCAAACCAAGCCAGTTCCAGTACAAGTTCTCTAGCTTATCTGAAGTAGACCGGCGCGGCATATAAGGCGTAATACAATATATATAAACTAGCTATTGGATTGGAGGATATGACGATGTGATGTAGAGATCAGCCATTTGTGAATTCATATTTTAGAGCTCATGTAGTAAGTGATCATAATAACAATCAACATAAAGTATGGAGTTAATTTCGTTTATGGTGCGTTGCAACATAATGGACTTGATTTGAGCTTTTCTGGGTCTCTCTCCTCTCGTATATACTCAGTCACCCGGGAAAGCGAACAGTAGTCAACCACCACTGCTTCTACGTCTACTTCCAACTTTCTCAAAAAAAATGGAGAGGCAGCTAGTACATTCACCATCCACACAACTTGTCCTGTCCTGAGAATGGCTTCAGTTGAACGTTACAGCATCATGATTACGCATTTGATAAAGAGGTTAAAAGGTAGGTTGGCAGGTCTCTAGGAGAGTTTTTTATTCGTTATAACGGCCGTGCCTTTCAGTTTACTGCTGTGTGAGTGCTGATGCAAAATCTCCCGAGAGGAATCTTAATATCTGTATTATATTCACTAATACACTAAAAAAATCTTTCAACTTTGCACATTTACCTTTTCCTATTCCAGTCTTTTACTTTGAAAACAACTTCCATTTCCACTAATGCTTTTCTCCATATTAAGTTAAATCTTAAGGCTAAAATTATTAGGAAGGTGAACTACGAACTATAAGAATTTAACCTCATCGTCTCAAGCACGAACACAGCCCCAAACCGTTTTCTATTCTATTGGTGTTGTTCTTCTTTATTTTGAAGACCTATTGGGAATCCTACTCTCTTACCATTCTAACTTACAGTACAGGTAGCAACACAGCAAACTAATATACTAAAGTCTTAAGTCTTCGTATATATCTTATATCGCATTTTTTAAAGTCAGGCAAGAGTACACAGTGGCTTGGCTTTGGCCACGATTTCTTGGGAATTAGAGTGTATCATAAAATCTTAAAATGCAACTTTTGCAATTTGCCAGATGAGTTATATGTACTTTTTATGAAGTTGAGCGATATGAACAAGCAATCGCTTGGGAAAAAGTTGGGAATCGAAAAAGGTACAACAATAAGTAATTAACGGAGTCCTGGAAAGTTCAAATTGGGAAAAGCGAGAACAGCTTTTCTCAGGATTAATTAACTACATGCTCACAATATTAGCAACCTTCGGAATAAACTCGGAAGATATAAAGTTCATTCAAAACTGCCTAGTCTTTACTTTGCGTTGAGCAAGGTGAATTTACATCTACAGTCAAACAAAATTGTCCCAGTAAACTATTCATTGTTTCAGCTTCAGCGTTTGTTATACACCGTAACCAAAACTCGGATAAATTATTCAATTTTATGAAGATTGAAAGTAGTAATTTGTTTATAATGGTTCTCCTTATGCCTTGATGTGATGTGAGTCTAAAGTCTAAACTAAACTGTCGCTCGAGTAAATATCGTTATGGGTTTTATTCCTCAATAGATTTTTATTTATTGGGCTATTTATTACATTACTAGAGCAGAACTCTTCGTGACTGCAACTGAATCAAGACAAACGCTATGGCTTCTGGATTTCTCGTTGACAAGCTCAAGCTCAGATGAACGCCCACTCGTGTTTAGTTTTCACTTGAAATTGATTTCATTCCATCGTCAATGGATGAAAACAAAAGACTTGAGTTATGTATATGCATATCGTAGCATGTCAATTAAAGTGGGTGCATGACTGGCTTCTAGATGTCAACGAGAGAAAAGAGAACGTCTTCTTCGCTGTCTGTGACATGACGTAGTGTCAGCCCCATTGTGGAAAGAGACTGGAGAATAAATCAACGGATTCATCTCCAAAGATAGCTGTTGAAGTGCTCAAATATGAAAGTATAATGTAGTAGATTCTCAAGCAGAAGCTGTGTCATTCAAACTTCAAACTGATGCGATGTCGGAACTCAATGCAGCTACTTTTGTGCTCTTCAATATTTTAATCGTAAGTGCAATCGTTGCAAACCATGAGAAAACGGGGGACACTTAGATAAACAATATGCAAGCAAGCCAATATACATATCATTAATCATAATCAAACCACTCCTGAATCAAAGTTTACTCTTAAATCTAATTAATTTACGTTTTGAAGTACTACTAGATATGAATGGAGTTGTTATTTCTTTACTTACATGTATTCCTGACTTGGTTTAATGATCTTCGTTTTTGGCAATGCATTTGACACCTGAAAGTGAAAGTAAGAGGTCACATTAAACTTGTGTGGCATAAATACAAATGTTGGTAACTACAAACTACTTTGGTATAACTTACAATCAAACTCTTGACTCTTTCAGTTTAATTCTGAAATATTCATCAAGCGACTCGCAGGAGGATAAAGGCACTTACGCCAAGTATTTTGTTGTGATTGATTTACCGAACAATAAAAAGTCTACTAAAGTTCAGAAATTATCACAAGTCGCTTTTATAGTAAATTCTACACGCCGTGTTTGTCATCCATCACTAAACATAATCATTCTTTCACTCTGAATGTGCTTCCGCCAGCAATGTGGCTTTCCTCCTAGTCCTAACTTTACCAAGCAAAGTAAAATGAGTTCGAGAAACTGGCCGCCATATTAACATTGAGAGTCCACGCATATTTATGCTCCCACAAACATTTGACTCATATACACAAACAGTGTTAACGTAAACGAAGGAAAGAGGCGAGCGTTGATGCTACACAAGCAACGTCAAAAGTGCGTTCCAACTAAAACTATGCATTCGCTTTCAGTTTGCAGAGAGAAATACAAGGAATTCCTGCCCGCTGTTAAAAAGGCGGATGCTGCTGATATACGTGGAGGAGGAAAGTTTTCGAACAATGGGGAACATGTCATGAAGTACCGGAGAATTATGACTGCGTCAAGATTTCCAGACCAAGAAATTTCTTCCTCTTGTTTGCACCCATGATCTTCATGCGTATAAAAACTGGTGTACTATTATACATCACATTTTTATATTTGCCTTATAAAATATATATACATAACCGAGTATACTTCTCCACCGCGTGTGCTCACTTCCTTTCTTTTCGTTTTCAACTTGAAAAAAATCCCAATTGATATAATAATAGTAACAGTAATCAAAAGGCATTGCGTGTATTACGTTGTGATATCACAATCACACTAAATTTTCTTTACTTTGACTCTTCTTATGGGTAAACGCAAAGCCAGAACCAATACCCCCAGTTTTTGGTCGGCAGGCTCGGCATAATACAAAAACTAAAGGAATGTTCTTCCAACTCGACTCCATAAGTACAAAATACTAATGTTACGGATGTAGTACATGAATGGTATGTGTAAAAACCGAGCTCAACCACTTTCAATTCCCTTGTGCAATCCTATAATATTCAGTAGAAACTTGAGAAGTATACGAACATCCTCAGTTGGGGGAGTGCGACGTAACGCAACCCCGTTTTTTCTAACTAAAGATTCTCAAAGGAAAAATCCCGGAGGTATAAAAATTTATGACCCAAAAATTTTGAGTACGTCTAAATCATTGGTTCGCCTGTTTCCTTCCTGGAATAGAAATATTATGTAATATCAATCGGAGATGATGATATTGATACATATATATTGACTACCAAACCTAAATCGTATGAAGCTTTTGGACTATATGGGTTTGAAGTACACAATGTGTTTTTGGAAAAGAGTAAAAGTGAGATACAGGTTGCATTACTTATTGTGGCTGCAAGAATACAACTAAGATAGTGTTCGACAAGATTGTTTCCTTCGTACGATTGACTCTGGACTCTAGCGCTTGGTCGGTAGTCAATAATTTTCACAAAGGAATATATAAATATGTACTTCCTCTCAAGCACACAAGATCGAAATTGATACAATATCCTATGTCAAGAATTTGATTTGGCTGGGCTCTTCCAGAGTTTATCAGATGGAAAGCAAATCACACGCACAGTTTGAAGAAGGTTGAGACTATACAACCTACAACAGATGCTGGTTTGGTTTTAGCCTTTATTTTCACGTTATATTCTACATAAATTGATGTAAATTAATTTAAAACAAAATATATGAAGGGTTTAAAGAAATTAGGGACGCTTGTTCAGTTGAGAAAGCACCGAAAATTCTCGGTGACATAAAAGAAAAGGGAAAAAAGATCTGCGAATGATTGTCCAACAAGAAAAATTGCTGTATAATGTTTAATGACTACGACTGGGACACGCATTAAGGGCAAACTAAACGAGTAAAAATGTACAATGTGGTGTGATCATGATTTTAAAAGCCATTTACAGAAAATGCCATCTGGTTTCCAGACAAAGGCCCTTTTTAAGTAAGTACATGAACTCACACACACAAGCCACAGCCGTAAACTGTACTGACTCTGCATGGTGTGCTGTACTGTGCACCTTGTCTTTGTTCTCGACTTGACTTTTTCCTTAATGTCCCCTCCTCTGTCTGCAGCAAGAGGTATAATATATAATGGGAATAATTTAGTGGTTCACACTCTGTTAAATTAAAATATTCGGCTTCCTCTTACTCATTGCGTTAAGAGGCAGTATAGTAGTAGCAGTACTCTTTGAACTCTGACTTCCTCCCTCATTCATTCACAGACTATATGTACGCATACCATCAACAATAATTCAAACTAGCTGAAACACATTTTACTTCTTCCTTTGAGAATTTCGCCCTCAAACGAATTCTTTTATGCAGTTTACTTTAATTCATGAAAATTCAGATTCATCTTGTGGTGGGCAGCAGCACGTCCTGCTTATTTTAAACCCATTTCTAGTCCAACCTACCAAACCCAATGTTGAATGTAAACTTCTAGCTCCAGTTTAGAGCAGGTAAGGTAGTAGCCGACAGCCATTTACACACACCGCACCACATAGCATCACATTCTCACAAAGACGAGAAAAGAATCGCTTTTCTCCACGAAATTTTGGTTCGCTTCCAGTAATTCACCCAACAGAAGCCAAATTTAAAGATGAATAAGGCAAAAACCAAAAAAAAACCTGGCGTGCAATGAAGCACAAGAAAAATAGAGGAAGGGAGAAACGCCAGTTTGAACTCGAGCTTTCCTCTCTCTCAAGTGGAAACATTACCACCACCAACCAGCTAAGAGAGCCATTTACACACAAAATGGAAAGAATGCACCTGCTAGCAAAATGAAAAAGTATGCAACTATTCCATTCAAGGAATGGAACCAGTGGCAAATGAACGTATCATTTCATCTCTCAAAAAAACCTTTTTACACACGCACGCATACATAAAGCAGTACAACAAGTTAGCAAATTCACAATGGTACAGTGGTGGTATTTATGCTTAACCGATAATGGTACCACCAAATAGTTGTGTAAAAGTTAAGAAAGCGGAAAAGGGATATTGAACATTGAAACATTTGTGCATGAAATTCCATAATATCCCATCCTACCTCCTCTTCCACTTACTCTCTTATGAAAAGAAACTTTTTTTCGGGGGAAAAGAATAAAGCACAAAAAGAGATTCAAAAGAAAAGCCATTAAAATGTTAAAAACGAAAAGAAGAATTGTTATATATTAGTCTGGGAAAGTAAGGCATAATATGAATGTAGATTGAATTATTGTAAACCTGAATATTTATAAAGCAAGCGGTTGGCTGCCTAGCTGAATTTGGAATTTGCTGTGAGATCCTAATCCTCAAATTGTGCTCATATTTTAACAGAATTGATCGTATCCTATTACATATTGTTCATAAGTCATGGTCATGGTCCACTGGTTAAGGATATCGTCTGAAATAAATGGTGAAAGAATTGCGAAACCATTCCATTCAAGAAGGACGGCAACCAAGAATGAATGAATGAATGAAAGTGTTCAGCTAAGCGCGAAAGTGACCAGCTGTGTCTTAAATAACTTGGTTTCCCTCTTGACTTGACATATGCGAATTTTAGCTTGTTTAGAAAGCAACCTGACACCACACCCGTCTAACCACATCTTCATTAGTATAGTTACTTTTCACTTTCAACCAACTTTCCTTCGACACATATATCCTTTCATTCTGAAAGAGTAAATAAATACGGTGCCTGTGATAAATGATCTTATTCTTCTCAAATACAAAATCATTATGGAGAAGCTTTGGCAGTGGTAGCTGTATGAGTTTTATGCAAATTATGATGCAGGTGCCGATTCATTCCTTTCCACTTTTTTTCTCAGCCCTTTCCATCTGCTCTGTTGAAATGAGATGATGAAGGAATGGGTTATAGAGTGGTAAAAGGCTTTAAGAACTACAACTACTACATGCATTATAAAGACGGAAGCTGTCTTTTGAAGTATATGAGATCCTGATTACATAAATATCTGTCATATATTGCACGTCTCAGTTCCAAACTCCAGTGAGCTGTGGCCATACGGACATGTTAATATTTTTGAGCAACGAGCTCTATAAACTAGAAGTAAAAGTAACGTAGCATCATCATCTTCTTCTTCTTCTACGAAACAGTCACCTAGTTTAGACACACGCATCTGCTAAAGACCGGTCTTTACTTGGTGTGGCACAGATTGCTGCTGATATCACAAGAAATTCAAATTTGTTGCCAGAAATCTAAAGGAAGTAATGATATTCTATGCTAAAGACGAGTCCAAACGGGAGACGAGGAAATAGAGTATGCACATCATTGTATGTATGAGCCCAAGATTTTTGCAGAAATAAGTATAGTATTGTCGTAGTCGCATCCATTTGGGAATGAATGATATTGTAATATATGAATATTATGAACTCACGAATATTTTCTTGCAAATGACATGCATGCGAGTTAGCATGCTAACAAAATTTGAGGAAGAAGCCTACTATATTATGCACTACTACTTTCTTTTGAATTGGCATCAAGGAAGGAAAGCGCTTGGTTTATGTAACAGAAATTTATATTTTTACAGCGCTCTATCATATCTTTTTCCCCTTCGTTTGGATGTCTCACAAAATGAAACATTGCTACTACTGGAATCTGGGAATAGTTCAGTAGTGCAGTGCATTATGTAAAGTGCAATATTAATACAAGTTTCACAATGTCTTTAGTTTGCCAATAACTGGGACGCCTCGCCACTGAACTTTTACTGGATTTTGGCGTCTCTGAAAATAGGCACACCATCATGTTGAAATATCCTTTACTACTTTACCACGTACGTGAGTCTTCTAATATCCTTTTCTCGCGAAAATGAGAAGGACGGAAAGGAACAGTCGAAAAAATAAGAGTGTCTCGGTGGATCCTTTCGTGCTAATAAGAAGAGAGTAAACCCATACTAATCTACAACTCGACGGTCTATCTTTTTCACCATAAAGTAGCATCAGTTTTTGTGCCACCTAGTCCCAACTCCAACTACCCATCGGAGGAATGTATTTAAGTAGCATTTAATGCTGGTGTTCCTCTTGCATAGATTTTTTTTTCACCGGGACTACTACTACTGGAGGATAGTATGTATGGAGCCATATGGTGGAACTCCAGTATTTTCTCAGATGTGCATAGCAAATTACATTCCAGAAGCTCATCGAGTAACAAATTCTTTATGTGCAGACAAAAAATAAGGATTTGCGTAAGTGATGCGATGAGAAAAGGCAAGCATGCATAATATTTCTTCACTATAGATATCCCTTCTCCCATCTCAATCTCGTCTGTATGTATGTGTAACTTACTCACAAAACACTATACTTCCATTATACTTCGACATGGAAATGGTAAAGACAGAGACTTTTTACACCCTCTCTTGTGCCTATGTTGTCCCTATATCAGTATATATATACGCATATATATTATTCTAGTAGATTGTAGCGTATCAGCTAGTTTTGGTTCAGTGAAACACTTTTTTTGCAGCTAGTAGAAGAAAAAAACCTAATGTTACTTGCAGTAGTAACAGCGCAGTTATCTGCATCGTGAAGTATGTAAGTTCAGTGAGATTTCTGTTGGCTAAAGATTTTTTTTCACAGTGGTTCATTTACAAACAAGCATTTTTTTGAAAAATTGCAATGGAAGTATGGAACTAGTACACGTCTACATCTCCATTTTATCCATACAACGTCTGCTCCATACGTTACGCAATAACCTCTATTTTTGTATGTATATAATATGTATTTATGTATCTGTTGAGAATTAATATAAAAGTCAGAAAAAAATCATCATGTGCTTGCTCACAGTTTGAAGCTCTCTTTCTCTCTACCTCTTGTAAAAAAAGGAGTTTTCATAAATTTATTGAATCCATTTTTCATTTTATATTTCTAAACAAGGCAATGCAGAGAACCGTAAAATGGGTAAACATGCCAGTTTATATTTACTACTCACTTAAGATTGTTAGCTGGCACATTTGAATACATCATGCAAAATAAGAGATGTTGCATATTACAGCAACAAACGAGGCTGAAGAACACGAGATGGGATATTACTGGAGACTCAAGACGTTAGGAAAAACTGTGAAAACTTTTACAAGTTCATCTTGAAGTTTCCCACATTCTTTGCAATATCAAATTTCCACTGCCTACCTAACTGTTTGGCAATGGGTGTGTTTTGATTATAAGTTGTAATAAGTTGTAGCAACGTGTGTAAAAGCAATAGCACCCATACATAGATTCATGTATGCATACTTCATCCGCTCATCGGCCAATTTTAATAATAAAAATGAATAAATATGAATATGAAAACTAACGCTGTTGCATAATACATTAGTGATACATTGGAATATTGTGTATTTGCAGAATGTTGTCTCATTTTATTAAGCCATATTTTCATTTAAAGTGTGCACTTATGTTATGCATACATTTTTTAAACATGACGACTAGGTTGTTCTCCTTGGCTTCCTCCCTTTTCTGAATATTGCAGAACTACATAGTGTTAGTCTCACTGAACGTGCTTGTTTGCATGTAATGTGTGTAAGTACATCGTTCATAATCTGCAGACTAAAACATAACATTAAGAAACCAAGTTTGGAGGAACAAGGGAACCTAAATGATGTTTGCGAGTAAAGATGTGATAAGCAATTTGCTGTAATGAAAATTACACCATGCTTTTACAAGTTGGAGATTGCCTTAAATATGTATTAGTAGAATTATGGGGGAATAACGTGGTGTACCCATTAAATATATATATGTAGACTGTAGACCCATATTACAATACAATATATCAGTGGCAGTGATGCTGAAAATCGTTTCAAGTACCCATTTTATGGGCTCGACTTATGTTTCTGACGAAAATTTCTAGAGCATTACGCACACTAAAATCGTAGCTCTCTTTTACAGACACACTTTTTTACTCTGTGCTCAACTCAGAGGAACGTGTAGACGACAACTTGAGCTACTCTCCTCGTCGTTCTCGCAGTAATGTGAGTGCGTGTGGCTTTGTTGTTGTTGTGTATTTGGTTGTTACAATTTCAAGCCATTACACTCATCCCATAACCCATCGCATTGTCGTCAACACCCGGATTATCTGTTCGTGGTTCCGTGCTTTCTCTTCCTATTCTCTGCTTATGTGTAATTCTTTAAAAATTTCCAAAATGAACAGTAGTCCCATTGTATTTCCAAGTAATCACTGAGAAAATAACACCTTTAAAATACTACCGTAATACAATAGCTCTAAAGTATGTCTCTGTTTTGCTACTTTAGTTTTGTTTGAAGATGTGTGTGTGGAAATTTTCCCATTTCCTTTCAATTTCATTGCTCTCTTATTCCATCCCGAAAAAAATGGAGGAAAGAGAAAGCGAGGAAAAGTGAAACTTTTTTTTGTTAGATTGAAAGAAATTGCGTTCAGCCATAAGTGTAATGTACTTTTTAGCTGGTTATTATGTTCTTTACTCAAAAAATGTAGAGCAATATAGATGGACCATGGCAGCTAGAGCTGCTGTTTCAAAGTTTGTTTTCATCCTGTTTTTTCGCGTGTGTTTTGCAGTGGTAAAAGTATTCTATCCAATTCTCAGCTTTTTCCTCTCAAACTACATTTTTATCGTGTATGCGGGAAAGTGCTCAATTAAATTAATTTTTTACAACCCTAAATGGACAGATAGAAGATGGAGAGCCCGTTTTTAGGTACTTGCGCTGTATTTTTTTATGTATTGCTTCCATCATCATGTGCACTTCTTTCATTTGGTGCAAAGTGTTGATCCAGGCATGGCCTTTACTAATACATGTAGTTAACAAATTTGCTCGCATTCCCCAACGCATACGTTCTTTTTCATTCAAAGCCCCTCTATTTATTATCAAATCATCAAGAGAGTTTGTACAAAACAACCGTTTTCTATTATCTTTTCGCTAAACTGTAATGCAATGCATTGGTTATTCTACAAACTGTTGGAAAACCAAGACAAAACCACAAAGTGTAACGTTTTATTTTTATGTTGCAGGGAAGTTGGAATGAGTGTATTTTGTGTAGTTCTTATATGCAATGAATGTGTATTTGCTGTTATATATTGCCTTATCACCTCACATCACAAGTATACTCCACCGCAGAAAAGCTTTGGAGTATTATCATCATACACTTGAAAAAGCGTCAAGGGATTGACAATTGTGTGCAGTTTCATGATCAGTGTGACGGGTTGGGTTTCTGAATGTTTCACGTTAAGTTCACGTTTATATATGTGCCATTACCCATTAAATTAAATATTTGGTTTGAAGCAACTTTCCCTACTGATGAGTTAGCCATCCATTACCTCACGCTTTCTTTTCCCAAACTCCATTTAAGCTTTCTGTCACGACACATTCAAGCTAAATTTATTAATTCTCTCTCTCTCTCTTTTGCAAGTTCACAGGATATAAATCTACATTTGGAAGGAAGAATCCGTCACGAGGTGTTTACTAGCGCTGGAAGCTAAATAGACAGGGAATGCCACAAAATTATATTATATTATT
Organism: Orchesella flavescens; assembly: GCA_964034955.1. Lineage (NCBI taxonomy): Eukaryota > Metazoa > Arthropoda > Collembola > Entomobryomorpha > Orchesellidae > Orchesella > Orchesella flavescens. The sequence goes on along the minus strand of OZ035954.1, from coordinate 23,876,302 downwards.
CTACATTTTTCGATGGTTAACCGCTATGTTGAGAGTAACAAGCGTGATCTCATTTCTCTTCTTTCTCTGAGCTTGTATGTATACCTACTTCTTCTTCGTCTTCCTCATACGATTTCCCTACAGCATCATGCACATTATTCAACCCGTTGAGTGGCAGTAGGACACACGCACGGTTGTCTACCAAGCTTGTTAGCGGAAGCCTTGTTCGCTCCTTGAGGTATGCAAAAGTGTGCTTGGTTTTCGTAATTGGTTTCTTTTGACGAGAAGATTGCAAACGATAAATCACGGGGTGAAACATTGAAAACGTGAAAAAACAACCTGAGCACTGATATGCATATGTGTGTTTCTTTTACTTTCGTGTGCAAAAAAATATATAACGCAAGATCTTTTACCACACCACAAACTCACCGAACCAATATAATGCTTTGCAGATTCTCTTTTTAAAAAGCACAACCAGCAGCCGTAGTGTCTGGTTGAGTTGAGCTCGTGGGACGTTTTGAGTAGCACACAACATCCTATTTGGATTGTTGACTGTCCAAAAGGAAGGAATTACTGGGTGCTAGGGAGCATTTATTTATCGCACGTAATGTAATATTATGTAACCCAATTCTTTACACGGTACGTAAATTTTCGGGATTTTGCTCTTCGTATATAATTCATACATAATATGTTTTATGAGATGATGCATGTTCAACAAATGAAATATTGCACTTGGTGTCGGAGGCTAAAAGTACGACGATATACCGGATAATATTATTGCATATATTAGCAATTTCATTTATTATTCTATGCGGGGTCAAAGGATGCTGCTACAAGTTGGTTGCATCTCTAATCATATATATACATATAAGTATAAGTACAAACGAGCTAATAATATTAAGTGCTTTGCTGGCTCTGGCAGTTGACAACGTGTATACGGCCTGTAATTCATAAAAATTGTAATTTGATCCTCTTAAAGATTTATGTGCAGCTATGAATGTGTGCGTAATTCCACTTTCTATTTTACGCACAAAAAAAGACATTTAGCTTGGAAGGTTTAAATTATTGTTACAAACTCTATGCTCATTTAATGTTTGAATCGGTATACTTATTTATCTTTACATGTTTTCTCCAACATTACACTGAAATTTTTACCTTTTTTCTCTCCTCCGTGAGTTATTGCAAAGAAATGAGTGCAACACTGTGTACACTATTCCCCAGACACCCACACATCATCAACAGTTCACAATAGGAGCAGTAAAGTACAAACATCACGACAAAATATTCCATTGCCGAAGAAAGACCAACAAAAAAAACTTTCAAGGCTCCCTTCTTTTCTTTCCCTTCGTCTCTATCCTTTCACTTTTACGTACACATTTGCACAACAAGAGAAAGAAGGAGAAGCATCTTATCAAGTTGCCAGTACTACTACTTCACAAATGCGATCAAAAGTGGAAACGATCAAGCAAGTTGGCAAAGAAGAAAAAGTTGGTGAAAATCAACTTTCGCCTTTCAATTTCTCTCTACTCTCCTCTCCAACTCTTGACACCGAACCCCAATACCCATAACCAATGTAAGCAAGAAAAAAAAATTCGTTGGGGAGTGAAAGCAAAAAGCAACATGTACCTTTTCCCATCGTATTTTGTCGACAGAGCCGTCTGCAAAAGTAGCAACATTCTGAAAAAGAAGTGACGATGACGGAGCACGAACAAACCGAGCGGCGAGTACAAAAACACACACATAATAATATGCTCCTTTAGGAACATCTTTATACTAAAAAAAGTACTTTCCCAGAAAGGTAGTGGGGAATGAGAGAGGAGAGGAGTAGCTTAGTTTACTTTTGTATTCGGCTTCTTTTTTCTACATATGTACTACTACCTCTTTCCATTGTTATTTTATATATATGTGCACACGTACTTACATCTCTCTCATCTCTCCGTTTACTTTTCTGTAGCTCTTGTGTTGGTTTCTGTGCAACTTGCAACACTCACTTTCAACTCAACTGTCTATCACAGCCTTTCCTTTTCGTTTTTCTGAGAACGGACTCTGTTATACGTTACTCTACTAAATTCTAAATGCCAATACAAGTCAGTCAACAAAATTCACGGTTTGCTCCTTGAGATAACCACTTCTTCCAAACAACTTAAACTTCCCTGTTTACCCCCAATATGTCCATCCATCCGATGAAAAAAGTTTGAAAGTTGATCGTCATCGATAGAAATGCTTTCTTGGAAAAAAAACATGCTGCTAGTAAAGTGGTGTCATTTTTAGGATACCTCACTTGCATTCTGAATGCTCAATGGTCCTCGTCATAAATAATATTGATCCTTTTCTATTTGCAAACTTGAGGAAAATGTCTCTAATTCAGTTTTAAATAAAATATACCTTCAACATTCTGTCTATATATATATTTGTATACCTCGAAAGAATTCACGTTTTACAAAAGCCTCTTCAGCTACAATATCTTACTTTTTCTCGCTCATTGATAGAAACACCACCGACATCAAAAAAGTTTTACATTTCCATACAACGACTTTATTCAGCCGAGTGTCATCATTTTTTATTTGGCTGTCAACAGTCAATGTGTATGAGTAACTTCAGGTAAGACAAGGAAAACCGACAATTCATATCACAGCATGCAGCCATGTTCTATGAAATGACAGTCTACATCAACATCAACTGTAGACTGCGATAAGGTCATTGACATAAAATACAAATATTCATGTCCTTCCCCAGCCCAGTATTCTTCTATACTTCTTCAATGTCATATATTATGTAAGGAATACTCAGTAAACTATAGCAAGAAAGCTTATCAATTCACTGTTCATTTGTCGCGTCCAATGATGACTTCATTCTATACTGGTATTGTTGCCTGTTCCCTAAAATAAAAAGCACCCCGCCTTGTAGAAGAAAGCTAGACAGTAATTTGTAAAACTCGCATAATATTTTGTTTGCCTCTGCAAAACTTTTTGACAGTGTCATTTTATGCATAATATTTTTTATCTCATATGTATGACGCTGACATAACAAAAGGTAGAATAGATCATAACACAACTCCAAAAACGGATCATGTGTATTTTTGACACAATACAAGCTGATATCTGACAAAAATACATAAAAGAATGTTATTGTTCAGTAGTTTGATTACATTTGCACAACGTTGCATACAAAACACATTTTGCATAATCATCTTTGACACGAATGACATCTCTCCTCAACAGACAGAAAAGATGTCATATTATTATACAGTTCCTAGAAACTTTAACATGCATCTTTTTTTTCTGGAAATACTTAATGCACCCAAGTAAATCTCATTTCCTTCTTGAGTAAAAATAGAACTCGTGTATTCAAAGGTATATATATATAGATAAAGCTATTTTACAGACTTTTTTTTTTTATAAAACACAAACCTTCTCTTCCCACATCAACACGGGTGGCATTGCTTGGCATTATACTACGCTAGAGCTCATTTATGATTCTTTCATAATAATGTTATGTAATGATGTCGATCCCTTTGATGCAATCCTGTTTTACGCGCATTCACATATCAAATGGGTTGCTGGTGCTGGTTCATTGTGTACATGCTCGATAAAATGTATGAGATTATGGGAGTGTACGTATGTAATGAAACTTTATTCTATCCTTTTCTAGGTACTTTGTTTGTTGACACTTTTACATCATGTTTAGCAAAAGCTTCATAAAAAGAAGTAGGTGGATATATTTGAATGTTCCTAGATATTCCACTGTTTCATGCAGTAGTTACATCCTATTATTTTCGGTAATGCGTATTATTCCGCACAAAATTTTGTTATTGCTAAGAGCCACTATGCCTTCGTCATTTCATTTCATAACATATGCTGCTCCTGCTGCTCCAATGTTGTCGACAACAGGAAAGGAAAAGTGAGCTAAAAGCAATAATCTCTGATCCGACTTCATCAAATCGTCGTCGACACAGTCACAAAGAAATATCTACCGCAAAGCCGAAAGAGCTATATAAGCTGAGTGAGACTGTTGAGCTACTCTGGTTGTTGTTGTTGTTGAGCTTGAGCTCACTACAATTCTGGTTTGGGTTCATAATGTATTTATTCCCAAAATCGCGTAGTACTTTCATGTGTAAACATATGAAGTATATATATATTCCTTAGGGATTGATCTTGAATCATTTTTCGAGGATTTAGAGTTTTGTATGAAATTTTATATTTTCGGGAAAATCTGCTTTTCAGCAAGGATGCCGGAAGAAGAAAAGGGAAAAACCTTCATCATGATGATCGATATTGCAAATAACATGTGTGTTAAAGGGAGTTGCGAAGCAAGAGTACGTGTATGCATTAATAAAACTTTGAATTTAAAAATTGTTGCCTTTTTAATTGGATGTGACAAATAATCGGAAATTTAAACTTTTTACAGCTTTTTATCTCCTCATATCGGTGAAAGCAAAGTAGTACGTTAATCGTTAATCATTATTGTTTAATGCTCCAAAATTCGTACGAGACTGAGCAAATGCTTGCACCAGAAAACTATTTTATCTATAGTCGTAATGAAAAAGTTGAAAGGAACTTGTAAACAACTTCAAGTACTCTGGCGGCAGTTTTATTGTCAATACTTTGTAAGAGAACATGAGAGGACTGTCTAAAAAACGGCTCAACATGTCAACAACTTAAAAATATTGAACTTACGTAAGTTTAGTTTTACACTTACTCTCACTTTCTCTCATTGCATTTAGGTGTGATTGCTTTTCAGATTATCAGATTCTATGAAAACTTAATTAAAATGATTGTGGATCTTGCATTATTGCATTCGATTCATTAGCAAATGTACTTTGAGTTTGAGCACAGTTGAACAAACTCACCTGCATTATGTACACAAATAGCAGATATCTAGGTGAACGCTGAATGTGTTGTAATTATGCGAATCCAATAACTGTAAATTCCATATATTGTATTTTGTTTCCAAAGGTTTATAGGCAATATTATTGGGAATATAGGGGACAAGGGGATTGGAAATAATCTAATGTCTAAACAGATTTCTTTTCTCGTTTATTTCCAGAGTTCATTTCTCCGTAGGCAGTTTACTCGGCTACAGGAGTGAAATGCAATTTAAAGAATTCGTTTCACTAAAACGGCAAATCGTAAGCAGTTAACATGGAAAAGTTTATCCGAATGGTTGAAAAAAGCTGCTCTTTTCAAAATCACTCCTCTTGTCTCTCTGGAAAAAAGACAGGATCCAGGCTTGACTGCAGACGGATATACAAAACTCGCTGGAGTTTTATATGGAAAGTTACAAATTATAATAGAAATCATCCATTTACATACATATTATGCATGTGCATACCTACCACATACATGCATACATTTGGAAAGAAACTGCTGGCATTGGATTTGGATGTAACTTGCATTGTAATTGAACATCCGTGAAGTAACGGTATGCTATACATACATATATTACGAAATCCAAAAATGAAACTGCAAAAGACAAGAACAAAACACTGTTTTTTGGGATCCTCCTTCACTATCAACATGATGAGTTTGGTTGCAACTTTGCCAACCAGTTTTAAAGTAAAAAGCTACGTTGAAGGGAAGTATAAGTACAAGAGCAATATTAGTGCAAAAACCACCAAGAGTTAGCTGGAAAGTTAGCTAACTCAACTACTCATTCACAGACTATAGGATGAATAGATATGTACGATGTATACGTATACCACATACAAGTTGTTTCAAAGTGAAGTATACACAGTCAAAGTCAGTGACTTCCTTGCCACCACCACACAAACTCCTACTACTACTACTCCTAATACCACCACCTCTTTTCATCTAGAACTGCAGTGTGCTGGTTGTAATGCAACATTGCTTTTATTTCTAGTGTGTCTCTCTGCCTTTCTGGAACCTATCCGGAACTCTTAGGAATTCCAAATTGTGAAACCAAAAACATGCATAACAGTTGGTATTTGGTATCATGCAAAAAGAAAACTATGTTCGGGGATGTGCGTATACGTAACCAAACTGCGAACAGGAAGAATGCCTAATGGTTGTTATTTTAGAGTCGAGAGAGAACTGAAACTCAGTTTACAGTAATGCTTTTTTGGCTTCCGCAGTGGTTCCATCCAAAAAAAAAAGTTCTCTTGTCTCGCACACAAGTCGTTATAAAAGACGAATACCATTACAAAAGAAAGAGGTGGTATGGTATGTTGCGGCGTGGCATGGCATGGCAGTGCGGTGGTAGTATAGTTCCATGAGTAAGTCTTTTTTTAGAAGCTTTCATCAATGGATGAGAAAGTATCATTGACTAACAACAATGCTTGATGCTACAATGCCTAAATTCTCACCATGATCCTCATCTGATACGATTTGCTCCTGATGCTTTTTCCTACGTGATTGTGTCGCTATCCAGATGATACATATCCGTGCATAATACATACATAATTGTACCACCGAATTTGGATGGAAACAAAAAAAAATACAAATGTTGAGAGATGTTGGAATATACAACATGGTTTCCAGTTTTTTTCGCTATTTGCTGGAAATCCTGCAAAAATGTTCTCGCAAGACAAAAGGCTACATTACTGCATATTATGTAGGTCCAAATGCAAAAAGCACTTTAAAGAATTGTTCCGACCGACCATATCATGTCGAAGACAATGATGATGATGATTCTAGTTTTAAGAGGAGTACGGAAAACGGAGGCAAACTCCCAGCCAAGTTAAGGGACATAAAAGAATAGGAATTGGAAAAGAAAAAGAAAGATGTGAATAGTAAAAGGAGCAGTAAAAGGATATTGAAACGCATTAAGTTGGCTTTTGTCTCCACCGCTATACCAAAAAACTAACTATAACTATACATTTTGTGACGGCACGACATGACTAGGTTATGTTATGTGATATAGTTGCAAGGGAAAAGTTTGGCTCACAACTTTGAAATCTGTTTTTGGGCAGGAAAACGTGTTGCTACTGATTCAATTCATATAAAGTAAAAAGAGATAGTAGTAGTAGTAGTAGTAGTAGCGGAAGCAAAGCAAGACTTTTATTTCGTCATCATCTTTGTTAATGCTATGAAGGAGCTGAAAGCATCATGTGTGCTAGGTTGGGTTTTGGATACGCCGGTTGTGAGCATCTCTGCCACAGCAGTCACTGACTTTTGAAACAAGGATCGAGGATGCAAACAAACGCAAAGTAATTCTGAAGACGTGTATCTTCCAAAGACCTTCATCATCATCATGATCATCGGTTGAAAACACGATGCACATTATACATACTTACAAAGTCGTCACTTGCCATATAAGAAAAAGCAAGAGCCCATTTTCTACTGACTACTCACTGCTCTTCAATTCAAATAAGCAAGCATGTTGTGTCTTTGTATAAACGCATGTGCCTCCTACTGCTAGCATACAACTGCCACTAAAGGACTCCTACAGCTAGCCCATTAGGAAGCAAAAGTTGTGTAAACTATAAAAGACAAGGAGAAACAACGACAGTAGCACAGTGGTCGTTACATTAGCAATGAGATTATAAATTAGTAACTCACAGTCACACACATTCCTTCAAGACGGAAAATTTTGGGTAATGTTATGCCTCCTGCTACTGTTATGTTATAGTGTTGATTTCTTTGTCCTTTCCTTTGTCCTTTTGTCTTCAGGCATCCCTCGAGGAAAAAACAATGCAGGAAAACTAGCAATGAATTGTCTTTGCATTTACTACTACTACATCTCCCATCTTCTCCAAAACCGATACTGTTCCGCTTGCCGGAGACGGTACAAAAATGAAATTTGCAGGGAGCCCGTAACGAGTAAAAACACAATGCATAACAACTAAGGGATGACTCTTAACCTTTATTGTTATTTCCACTTTATTGACTGTACGAGTATAAGCAAGCTGTGTAAGTACATACAAGTATAGTGTACAGACTAAAGTTTTCTACTTATTATCCTTTACTTCCAACCATTCCATTTTTTTTAGAAAAACTCATTGATAATAATTAATTATTATGTCTTTTTGGTTCAAAAGTAATGGGCACGTGTTCCCCTTATAATTGCCTAAAAGAAATAAGAAATCAAAAAGTTGCATAATTGCACGTGGCATCAATTTAAATTTTATTTCCGTTTCTTTTACCAAGAACCATATATACATCCTTGCTTCTCAGTAGTTTCATTTTAAATATGAATAAGAATGTAATTGGCTTACTGCAAAGTTGTTCACCATCCTTGTTACTCCTGAAAAATGTTGTACATGCACGCACGCACTATACGCATTTCGAGATGATTGCAAGTTGAGCAAGTCATCCTATGCATCACTTCTCAATAAATTTTTAAGCATGTAAAAATTTCTAAAGTTTCTAAAAAAAAGTCGTTTGAGCTCCACTACAGCATAGAAATAATCTTGGCGACGATTACACAGTTGAATGCACATTACTTTGCATCTTCTTGCATAGGAAAGTGGTAAAGTTTAGGAATCCAAGTCGACAATTTCCGCTCCCGTGTCGGTGGTGGATTTGGTGCGGTAGCTTTATGGAAACATTGGAGTAGTGGAGCTTGGTGGGCTCACGAAAAGGGAACGAATTTTTATGGTAATATCGTTAAACAGATTACTTCAAGACTTCAGCACGTATAATGCTAATTTCAACTCATGTCATACAAAATATAACAACATGACCTTGTGTATGACTCTGTTTTTCTTAAATTTCCCATTAAAACGAATGGCTTGGTTGGCTCAACCAACCAAACGTAAACCGCTCATAATAGTAAACTTTTAAAGTTGTGAGTGCGTGAGCATCCAATAAGACACGGTGTTATGCAACGAATGCAATAATGGAGATAGTGGGCAAAAGTGCACTTTCTTTTCTTCACATATTCTTATTCTCAGGCACATTGTTATGTGAATGCCTTTCGGCAGTCCCCTTACTTTGCTATTGTACCTTTTCTGCGTAGCCACTTTTCCTATTTTCTCGTCTTTTATCATTTTTTTTACTGTTTTGGAAGAAATGAAATTTTCTTAATTCATATTCATGCTTTTCCATGATAATACCTATAGTTCCTAGTATTACTCTTGAGCTATAAACTCTTTCGGTTCTACACTTTCTAGTGTGGGGATGGCAAAAGGTAGCATTTTTTTGAGTACATAGCCTTGTTATTTGTAGGTCTCTTAAGCATTGTGTATTCATGCAATTCTGGAAGTCCTTCCTTGAGGCAAATTATATTCATTAGATGCAGATATGCTATTTCGTAACATCCAAGAAAAATTGTGATAGTAGTAGCTGCTAACAAAAGAAAGCAATTGTATGGAGCTGCGCTTGTCAACTATGCATGTTTGCTTTTCTCTATTTTTGGAAGATGATAACAATACTGAATATAGTGGGTAGCCAGCCCAAGGCTAGCTTGGAGTAGGAGTAAGTAATAGCACTGGGCATCTTTTCTTCGCGTCTTCTTCCAAGAACAAAGGGAATAATGCAATGCAGCACATTGTATATTTTTTTGTTTTTAGGATATTACATTATGCTAATTTGTTTGAGAATGTTGGCTCTATGCGCATCCTACATTGCGATGTATGCTAGAGCTAACGTATTTTGCACTCTGTAAAGTGCAACGTATTAAATCGGTGTGTGTAGGTACCTAGGCTCATTTATTTCTTTCACCCCTTTCCATTGTAACAACCACAATTTTCTCTTTCAACATAATTAATGCATGCTAGTTGAAGTGCACTTTCATTTTAATTGCTTAAACATGAATTATTCTAGTCATTTGTATTTATTGAAGCTACGAGACCGTCTACACTCAGGAGTTGCACTCATGTTAAAATGTACAGTGTACAAAAGATGAAATGATAATTTGATTCTACACGTTGGTTCACCGTTGACTAGCAAAAAAAAATTACATGGGAAAGTGGCAAAAATGTCAGTCAACGCCTCTCTCAGATATAAATACACTACTAGACTGAATGGCTACTAATGACATTGTAAATCGGATGCCAACTCATTTTTTATTGTACGGAATTAGCAACCATATGAAGTGTAATCGGATTAGCTTAAATAGCATAAAAATATGTGCAGGGAGCAGCACACGCTGCTGCTATAAACGAAAAAGCTTATATTATGTGCATGCATGCTATCGACAGTAAGCAATAAAGATTGGTAGCAAATCATGGTACATACCGTAATAAAGGTTGGCACTCCACTTCCAACTTTTCCAAGTATCGTTTTCTCAAAGCGATAGCAATCGATCCGACTGTTCACTTCATCAAATCTCCCTCATCTATCCCGTAAAGACAACTCAGAAGCACCTGTGGTCCTTGTAAAATATCCTGGAGAGAGAAAACAGCACACTATGTACAAAGTGGTTATATACACTTCTACTACACAATAACGTAATATGGGTTACATGGAGTCACTAGAATTACGAGAAATATCGTCACTTTGCTTGCACTTCCACCACTCCCCACTTGCTTGCAAAAACTTGGTTGGCAGTAGTAGCAGTAACACAGAGTTCGCATTTTTTAAAAATGCAATGTACTCTCTACACTCTTGACTACACCAAGTTATTTTTTTTTATCCTGGAGGAAAACAGTTCTCGGGAAGGCAGTAAAATATGAATAAAAAATCTTTGACGACCCTGTTATTGCGTTGCACACCCCACCCCGAATGAAGTCAATCTCTGTAAGGTATTAAATAAAACTGGGAAAACCAGTGGCTTAGAAACGTGAGATGAAGGGATATTGAGGTACATGAGCTGTGTGTAAGCTGAAGCTAAACCTCTTTTGCCAATATTACCGATTTTTTTTAAAGCTTTCCTCTCTTGGCCACACAGTGCGCATTAAATCGAAATACTACTGACTGAACTGCGAGATGAGAAAGGTATGCCTCTCTGTTGGAGTGGAGAAATGAAAGTCTTTCAGGAAGGCAATGAACTATCAAATCAAACCTTCCACCACCAGAGTATTTCAGTGATATCATATCAGTATCATTACCTTTCATGAACTTTTCATACTGTACTTGTACAATGAATGAAGGAGAGATGAGATAGATGATATGATGGGTAGACCTGAATCAAAATCTCATGATGTGTGTAGAGAGTAGACATGATGTTCCTTCTTGCCTGTTATATAGTTTCACTTCCCGTTGCCCATCTCTCTCTCTCCACATCGTATCGCATCATGGAACATGTGTGTGACCCTCATATTGTATAACTATTGGGTTCAACATCTGCTGTGTTATTGGTGTTTAATGATACTAAAATCCCAAATAGATTTCAGGAGATTCAGTTCGCTTCATGCCTTGGTTTTGGTTCGTTTGTTACTATATTCAAAAAGGTTTGATCCGTTTCAAAATTTAGGATCAAACTCGATCTGTCTGTATAGTCTGTACCTGGTCTAGTGAATGCTCTTTGGTCATAAAGTGAAATAATATGTATCTACTATTTGTTTGAAAGTAGGTTTTTGAAGTTTGAGGTGACTCGTCTCGAATTATAATAGGATATGGTGAAGTGAAAATCCCAAATTGAAGTGGAAAGCAACGCAACGATGGGAAAAATTAAATCACAAATAATGGCAACTGTCTGTGCAGATTATTACACATTCCCAAAATAGAGATATTCGTTCCGAGGTGGTTAAAAAGGTTTTTGGTTTACCCTTGATACACACACACAGTTCAAGTTTCAAGTTTAGGCAGAAATCTTATATCTCCTATTATTATTTTAAGAGTAAAAAAATCTCTTTGAGCATCACCAATACTGTCTTCCAAAGAACTAACAACCTATATATAAGATGATCCTAAAGTTAGTTGCGCACAATCGGAACGGATCTATATAGTTTATAGGTACGCTATGCCAAGTAGAGTGTACACACATATGTTATTCCCCATATGTACTTTTTCGATAAATCAGAATTTATTACAGTGAAAGCATCTTAGGCATTAGGTTCAATATTGCTCATTACCATCCGGACCCACCTCAGAATTAAGAAAGTATCAAGACATGGTTGAAGTTGAAACAGAAAGCGTAACGAAGGGAGGCAAGAATCTCTCTCTCTCTAATGAAAGATTTTACAGTATAAGCTAGAAAAGTGTTAAGACGAACATCCAAAAAGCTATCAAAACTTATTTCACTATCCCTCAGCTCCTTACACTTTTTCCAGATATCTCTCCCGTGCCAATCTAAAAGTAAAGTCTGCAAGCTTTTAACTACCCCCTTGATCATTCATTCAGTAAAAAAAGCATCCGACATCCATTCAACTTGAGCAAAGTTCTTCGTATGTATGCTTCAAACGTATATGTATGTGTGTGGATTATGTATACATCGTACATCCATCCATTTAAGAAAGTTTACGGTAAACTACACCTTATGCCTCCTCCTTCGTACAATGTAGTACATATAGTAACTCATCAGCAATCAAGCTAAAAATTGATAGGCTTCCCTTTTCTCCCTTCCTTTCATTTCTCGTCTTCTTGAATACTCCACTCCACATATTAGATACTCAAGCTGTGAGAGAGAGAAAAAAATTACCCATCTACTTGTTAAAACTAAGTTAGGTTGGGAAAAGTTTGTGGCAGCTACACTTCTCCCAGAGAAAGTGAAAGGTTGGATGAGTGTGGAGCAGCGGTTTGGTTCCACACCACAAAATCTTCAGACTCGTCCCAACTCTACTCTAATATATAGGTACGTACTACTATACATATATACGTCATGTCATATCTCTCACGTGAATCTTGCTATTTAGAAAGCTTAATGGTGCTGGTGGCTAAGCTGTGAAAGAAGACGGTTGAATATTACTTGATTTTGCGATTCTTTTTCCGTTTTGTGGTTGCCTATCAAACAATTTTTCACGTTTTAAGCATGAATGCCACACACAGTGCTGCATTTAATATTCAGTTGAGACCCAAAGAAGAAGAATTATAGTTCACAAGTTTTAGCACAATATATTACTTTTACACGAAAGATTCATTCATTTTGCTCCTTTTTGTGAAATATAGTGTTTGCAATATATGCGCTTTCCCTTTCTTTGTTTGATCTGCCCAGCAGGAATTCTATATGACGTATTAATTGACACCTGACAAAAATTTACCGCTTCTACTAAACGCTTTCCCTTCACATATATAGGCCTTTTGCTCCGTCTAGTAGTTAAACGATGACATGCTATATTTCGTGATGGGATTAATCCAAGACGAGCGGTAAGGAAAGGGATGAAGAGTGCGAAGATACATGAATGTTTGACGTTTTCTCATCAACAGAATTCCATGACTTGGCTGAACCATTTTAGATTGCAGTTTCCATCAAGAGTTCTTATATCATCCACCAAAAAAACTTAAATATAAGCTTGAGCTTTACTCTTTCTCTACTACTTTTTTTCCTTAAATTTTTCTTAAAAGAGATCATTATACTGTTATACTACCACATCCTGTACTTTTGGCTGAGGCACATACACAGTTGAAACCACTGAGAAAAATATAGATTTTTGGGATAAGAGAGAAACGTTCACAACCAAAATACAACGCAAAAAGGTGTTGTTTTCGGATGTTTAAAAGGCAGTTTCCCTCTTCGTAAAACTTTCCTTTGCCAGACTGTCATGTAGCTTCTTGTGGGCTTTCCCTTTCCCAAATGGATTTTTAATCTCTATTCCCCCTTTTACTATTGGGAAAACAACATGCATGTATGTGTGTGTGTGCGATTCCCTTTTTTGCACACGCTCCAGACTCCACACGAAGCTTGAGAACAATAGTTTCAAAAGTGTATAATAACTCTCTGCTCTTCTACCATAACAGGTATTTGAAGTGATAGACAAACTTCTTTTTTAACAAGAGTAAGTAGTAGTGAAATTGTTTTTTTATGGTGTAGTAGTGGATCCTATGAGAGTAACGGTGTGT